>WACJ01000521.1:0-1267196 GCA_008973525.1 Stenopsyche tienmushanensis
GATCCATGAAAATGGATCGATTGAAGAATGCATGCCAATAAAATATATACACGGTGATATGTAAGTGTTACACATTGTCGTCTATCAAGTAGCTGTTGGATAAAATTAAACCAAAAATCCAATCGCTGGTATGTATTTGTCGGCCATTTTGTTCAGTCACAGTAAATTCTTCCGATGGAGAAGTCATCGCGCGCTCCCGCCACCTCCCGTCCATGCGAGATCCGCTTTTTGACTTTGCAGAACAATACCGCCGTGAATATACTCCCTCCATTTTTGTTACATGTAGATTCATCTGGACAATTGGTTGGCATCTGGATATAATAATAGATGAATAATTCCAGTTTAAATTATTAACCACAAGCATTATTAGTGTGCGAAATTTGTATTGCGGAGCGTTTAACGAATGCACCAAGTTGGCGCATATTGATCTGGTATAGTGAAGCGGAGCCGCCGGCTAGGGAGTTGCGCGCACAATACGGCGGAGAGAGGGAGATAGTCAGCTTTCGAGGCGAGAGTGAGCGCGCGCATGCTTTTGGATCTTAACCCTTCAACCCTCGTTATGCGGGGCCAACAGCAATATACACTGCGTTTCTTCTCAAATAATTACTAACTGAATGTGGCATTGCATTACTGGCCTGTGCTTGTATTTATGGGTTCGAGTCTAACCGCGGTTAAGTGGTTAGACTCGAACTCAATCATCTTGGGTTCAAATCCTACAGGAGGTGTGGCTGGCGACCACATTTTTAAATTAGTCTGGACCATATTTAGTCTGGATCTGATTTTGGAAGTCAAGCAACTTGCTGACTTCCAAACTTGGCAACTTGCTGACACGGACTAAAACTCGTAAAATTCCCGATTTCCCGGCAAATTATTTATTTCCGTCGCTACAGATGAATACTTATACACTATAATACTTTGATGTGATTCGTAATTATATTACGGAAGAATACAAAAAATCTGAACCCCGCATCTATTACATTTCATATCGATATTCCCATTATTAGAGTCGAGGTGTAGTAAATACATCACCGGTAGGGAAAAGTTTTTATAACAATTTGAAACACATATGTATACTCTACATATGTATACATATATTAGACAGTTACTGCCCCTAGGCGTTGCTTAGGCTCGCCAATTAGTAGTTACGTCACTGTTTCCAAACGTTCAAATTTCGGCGGGAATGTCTCGATTTACTAGCCTTCATCGTGCTGTTGAGGTGTATCATTTATGTTAGATAAAAAATTCAATCCCGAATTTTTCAGGAATACGTTTACTAATCCCAGGATGCATGAGCACCTAAAGCTGTCCGGGATCACGGGATCCCTGGATTGGACTCAAGACGAAGAATAATCCTTGAAAATATGTATGAATTTTCGTGGTTGGGAATGTTTACATCTCATGCTGGATGGATTAATTGGCACCAATTCGCATCTTGACTTCTAAAAGATCACGTCCATCATCTTTCGAGGCGTTCAATCGAGTCCAAATAAAAAGTGAGCAGACATGTTTATTGCAGTGGCCCTCCTCCCGAGACCTTTGTTTCGACAGAATCGTGCAGTGGCTGTAAAACGCCACCAAGAGAGCATGCACTTCTGCAAGAGTGGCGTCGCGCATGCGCGAAATGAAGAGCAATGATGTATTATTGAGGCCGACAAGGTCATCCACGATCATTGTTGGGTTCGAGCCTCGAGTGCGAGATAATTGGATCCGATAACATCTTCATCTCGTCAACATGACACCAATTCGCCGTGGCCCGTCACGCTCGCCCAGTTCGGCGGGTGGAATCGCCCCCGCGGTGGAAACTCCCCCCCAGAAAGCGACAAAACTTTCCAATCGACCCATTAGCCTCCGCTGGCTATGTAACCCAATTTGCGCCGAGAAAAAGCTCCATCTGCGATGATCAGCCTTGAGCGGCGAGGACTTTCGCTTTGTCCGCGATAAAGTCACTCTATTATTTGTTTTGCAATCAGAACGGGGATAAAAAGCGATGCAATTGATGCACAATGGGATGCAAAAAAAGTGCAGTGTGAGACTCAAGGCTCTTCAAATACACACCTCGATCATTTGTAACGGAATAAAATAATTGGCAAACGGTTCAATCTAAGCCACTCTGTGACGTTTGCATACACAACAATAGATATTAGCCTGTAAATTTCTTTCCGTTGAATCAATTACTATAACATCATCTAAACACAGTTTTTAATTTAATATTCCATTTTATTCAAATGATGATATTTTCCATTTACAATATATTTAACATGGCGATGTTTAGCTAATCGCTATTTTAATAATATTTTATAAATAAATACCGCTAATATTAGACGTATCGAAAAGTCTTTGCCGATTGTTTAACAATGAAATAATTAATACATTTTTTCATTTGTGATTTCCTTCATTACTTCTTACTATTCCCCACAAGTTTTCAAGTTTTTCAATTCCTTTTTTGAAAAATTCTTCTGGTTTTGAGTCGAAATATGTACAAATATCGTGGGTCCATTTCTACAAAGCTATTTTTTTCAATGTTGCGGACATTAATAACAATTTTAGAAACCTGAATAATTTTAATGTACATATTGGCAATAAATTAAAATCTACAAAGCTGATTTTTTGTCTACAAGTAGTTTATGTTAATTATTGTTAAACTAACGTCGTCTACTTTCATTACAAAGTGGCTAGAGCTTTGGTAGACGTGGATAAAGTTGTAGCATTTGATTGAAGTATCGTAACTTGCAAAGCATAGTATTGAGTGCAACATAGTTTTATTCATGTTACACGTACGTAAAACACTCATATCGGTTGTTATGTTCCTTCTGCATCCTGTAAATGCTTTCATCAGCTCGAGGATAAAATCTTATAAATACACTTATCCCCCGCTCTTTTCGCAATAACTTGCGAAATTTCTCCCGATGCCAAATGGTTTATAAATCCATTTATTATATATTTCCTCTTGACGTCAGATGTTAACCAGAATCTTATTCAACAAAGCTTATCTGGTTTCTTTGACATTTACTGTGTAAATCTACACCTGGTCTTAGTGGAAATCAACTGCTTATCAACAGCTATGTATTCACCGGACTTGTAAGAATTTTGGCTAATCTAGATTAACCCTATCGGACCGGAAATCATGAAAGAGAGACGGGTGTTTTGCGTCTCATCATACACTCGTGCATCGATGGCAAAGTCGTGCCGTAAAGGTACCCCTACACGTCTAAACATTCTCAATATATTTTTATAAAAACTCGTAAATGTTCATACCTACTAGTCAACAAAAAATCGTATTCTAAATCATCTTTTAACCGTCATAAAATTTAGGTATAATTTCGACAGAGATAAGACGACTTTCGTTCGCGTTGTCTTGATAACAGGCGTTTGTTTTGTAAATTAAGATACTCGCATCATTCTTATCGTTGACCAATTTTATTATTCCCTCTTTATTGTTCTGGAGTGTCGTCATTAGCCGAGTATCATCACTCCTTTGCAAAATTTACTCATTCAAACGTAAACTGGCAATCTCGCACGGTAACCCTGTCCTTTTATTTTTGCAACACATTAATAGGAAAAAAATAGTTGAACAACAGAAAACAGTTACCATGCAAATTGAATATCAAGTAATATTCCGAAAAAGTGAACGAATATTGTGTGCTATCAACAGTGCTAAGGTTCATATATCAAGCCTGGTTCATCAAACTTGTTACACGCTGCGGTAGAGCTGACAGAAAAGTGGAATTATATTGAAAGGGTTAATCGGTCCCATATTTCATACATTATCTCAATTTATCAGGCTGAACATCCCTAAAATTCTATGAATTGGTGTCCTTCGAGATTTGGAACCATTGTCCATTTCTTCCCAAGCTATTCCACTAGAAGTAGTTTCGTTAAGTAGGTTCTTTTTATAACTCTTATGTTGATATGGTGAACATTTTTTCCACATATCCTGATTTTTGAAACTGATAACCGGTAAAACCGTTATTTTTGCCGGAACAAAAATCGTCACTGAACCGATATAAATTTTAGTCACTTAACCGAACCTTTATAATAATTCCAGGAACTAGCTCACATTAGACGATCCCTTGAATGTTAAATATGAACTTCTTCAGCGTAAACGATCTCTCACATCTATATAGCGACGATTAGCGTCCGCCCACCGACCCACGCAAAGTGATTGTAGTACAAATTCAACAATGTAATAAAATCTTAATTATACTACTAATTCGTTTCGCCTCATAATTCTGCCTGAAATATTGTCATTTACACTACATTAAATAAATATTATCATATTGCGTTCATGGCGATAAATAATAACGAGCGGGATTTATGCGTATCCTTAATGTAATTTATTAGGATCACCCTGTAGTAATAATATAATCCATGGTCATCTGATATCATTGTTCGCTCGTGATATAATATATTTAAATTTAGATACTATATTATACTTTATGGCATGTAAAGATCAAGATATTGCAATAAGAAGGAAGAAAAATACATACATTAATTTGGGGCACTTGGAGTAAATCCATTATTTTTGGGCAGATCCTCAGCAAGTCCTGTTATTAAAGTTATTAAAATTATCATAAACTTAGATGCTATATTTGTATGTCTGCCACTTATCATCCGTACAAATCCATTTATCTTTCAGGACCGTCGCAACGTGTATAAAGCTTGTACATAAATAAATAAACACTGTCGTTAGCACACAATATTCGATAATCTCTTCAAGTAAACATAAACAATATCATTCGTACATCATTATTAGTCGATAAATTTGAGTTGGATTTGAATGAGATTGGATGTCACTGGAATTCGCTCGCAAATAGGCGATCATACTACCATACAGTTAAATTCATTTAAATGTCCTTTTTTGCATCTGGTGGGATGTTTACAGTGTAATTAATTTTGAGTTATTAAAACCAGATGAAACCATCATTGCGGAAATTTATGATCAACAATTGAACAGATTGATTTAGGAGCTGTTATGAAAACATCCAAGTTTAATTAACCAGATGGCAGCAATTATTCATCACGACAATGAGTATCCCCGTACCATAAAATTTGCCATTGACTTCTTGCATTCATTAGATTTTTGAAACATGCATTAATGTGATGTAAAAAATCTCCCAATTTAATAATAGATTTCATGAAATCATAATATTTGACATGGTCGGCGTCCAATGTCTCAACATTGATCTTTTCCCAGCGTCTCGTTGCCTCAATTTTATCTTGCATATCTGCACGAACGAGCAAAAAATTGGCATCGTTCTCGTGGCCGAATCCTAGATGTAGCCTTAATTACATCTTAAATCTGATCGGCCGTCATGCACACAGCGGTGCATTATGCAAACTAGTCTTTGTATGCCATTTATTTTATTTTTTAATAATCCAAAGGTATAATCTGCCTGTCTGTGCGGAAATGTAAGACAGTACAGTGGATGGTGTTGCGTAATTAACGGTTCTTTGATCGCACGTCTAATGAGGATATGCAAAAAAGTGCAATGGAGCCGTTGCAAAAATGCCAAGGACTTGTTTTGTTGCGAAAAGCGACGAGCAAGGTCTCGCATTTGAGTAAATGCAAGCCGAGGAAAAAAATGCAATTGTGCATCCATGTAATTGCATATTTTTTATCTATCGTTCCATCTGGTTTGTCCTGTCCGTATAAAGCATTGACACGGTTAGAACTCCTTGATCAACCAATATTTTCATATTAATCCTTTAAATGCGTCATCAAGAAAGAACTCCTCAGACCTCTGCGAATATCCATTGAAAGCTCGATAACAACAAATTGAAGAACAAGTGCGAAATGAGCGTCGTGTGACGCTTGACGATCTCCACGAAGATTTTCCTGGCATTTTTCGAAGACTCCTCGATGATATTGTGTCGGAAAAACTTGGTTGCAAGAAGTTGTGTGCGAGATAGACGCCCAGAATGCTCACACCGGAGTACCGTCAAATTGCATGCGGATCGTTTTACACAGGCGGAGAAGCTTTTCTGGACTCAATTTTGACGGGGGATAAGATGTGGGTGTGTCACCACACTCCAGAATCCAAAAGACAATCCGAAATAAGCCAGCGGTGGAAGTTTATGATGACATTGGCATACAAAAGCTGATGTCCCGCCTACAGAACATTCCTACAGGAAATTCACAATCATCAACATCAAAGCAAAGGCAATCAATCTCGACTATCAAAACACTTTTGCATACATAAATTAGATTTTTTTAAAAATATGTGTAGCGCGGAAAAGACGTGGAGATGCCCGCTACAAGCGTAAGCTTTGATTAAACGGACCCCGCGTAATATGTGTTAAAAGTTTTCGATTGGGCAGCGTCAAAGTTATATTAGAATTAGATTTGGGTGTGGAAATAAAAGGGGATTGATTTAAAACGTAAGTTAAAAGTATGACTTCAATTGCAAATGATTAACCGTTATTTTTAAATTTCGGTTTTTCGTTCCGGTTCAGTTCCAAAATCTATATCGGTTTAGTTACGATATTCGGTTCAGCTTTTGTTTCTTTTATAATAAGTATTCTGCGTGAATATAAAAGATAGCCTTGACTGCGGGAAGACGTCCTTCCCGTGATCAGATCTTTCTCGTCGTAATAAAGAAAATAGTTAAAGCGAGTGTATTTCAATTCGCATCCGTCCACCTTAACTATTTTCTTTATCACGATGAGAGAGACAGATCTGATCGCGGGAAGGACGTCTTCCCGCAGTCAAGGCTATCCAACGACTCCCACCTCCTGTACTGTAAAAGATGTCAATGTTTAATTGACATATTGCGTCTGAAGAGAGATGATAGATGTCAGTGTTATCAAAAAAATCATACAATCAAAAAAATCTCCATATGAATAATTGAGGATTTTAATCGAATGTATCGTTTATGTGATAGCCCTGCCCTCGATCAGTTTGAGCACACATTGTTATGTAGATATCTGAAAATCTGTTTTGATATATTTCACAATCAGGATCGGAATGAAAGTCGTCTGCGTGCTGTTAAAGTGGCATAAATTGAGACGTCCATTGAAGTATTTTCAGGTTTTAGCGCTTTTGGTACATCGGCGCTATAAACGGGAGGCTTTATCTCTAAATATTTATGCTTGTGGACTATTTTGCATTTATGTAAATGCACAAAGATATGAAAATGCATCGATAATGTATTTATTTTACGAGGCTGTAAGACAATAAGCGCAGATGGCGGGGTGCCGCAGCAAATAAAAGAGGACTTTATTGTGCGCTCGGCGCTTGGAGAGTTCGTACCTGCCAACAACCATTATTGTATTCCATTTTAGTGAAACAAAGATCGTTTATCTGCGATTTGTATTTGGCAGATGTGATGCTGTGAAGGCGGTTTTCAATTTGTTGCATTTGCATGCGGGACAGATAAACACTCCGGAGTGACACATTAAAAGATTATTTTCGCGAAACATTTGTCTACTAGCCATAAAGCTCTCGTCGGGGAGCTTTAACCCCTGGACGCGATACAAATGTATTTTTTCTTTGTTTAAACGAACCGAAAACATACAATTTAATGCAATAATACGATTCGATGACGTACACATCGAAGAGCTATGATATCATTATGTCCAGATAATAACAGCCCCCTTTTAATCTTTATGTATCGACATCATAAACGATAAATTGGATTTTTTTTTACATATAAATATATTGTCATCGCCTTGATGATATGATCTAATAAATATGAAATTTCGACCGGATAACAGAAATTATTAAACAGGTCAAAATCAAAATAAATTCTCAGCAGTATGAGATCATTGCATCGAGGCTGTTAAGCGCGTGACATAAATCGCTCGCGGAATTTAGTTCTTATAAATTATATTGATTCGCCCAATTATTTTGTTATCGTCAATCAAAAACTAAGTTTGTGCTCAAATAAATATTCAGCATTTTTCTTTAGAATTGCTGCAAATATTATGCTGTGCATCACTGGCGTCCGCGCCATCATTGCTTTTAATCGAAATGCGTTCGATTAAATTTGAAATATAAATATTTATTACAGTATGCATTGCATATATGTAACACACATCGGAGAAGTAATCCATTATGCGTGGAGCGGGGCGCTCTCGGGCAGAGATCCAGCCGCGGGAAGGACGTCCTCCCACAGCCAAGGTTATTTGACAAATCTTCACGACTTTCGCCTCCTTTGCGTCACCACCGAACCAGCGACGATGTACGGTGTCGTTCCTTCAGATGCAATGTGTCCGCAACGCATTGACACATAAAAGAGAGACGGAAGATTTCGTTGTTAATCTGGTTAATTAAATTTGCACAGATTAACAGCGCCATTGCATGGGGATGTTAATTTGTCCTTTAATCGTCATTTAATACTTTCTAAAAGGTTACAACATTCGACGAATATAGTTGATGAGGTAAAAATTTCTAAACCAACGTTCAATTTTTTTTGCTCCTGAAAAAATAACACAAACAACAAACACAATAATTTATCACAAAATATTCCCGAAGTAACATTAAAGCATCGAGTGTTTCGTCATTTAGTCTGGAATTGCTGCTGAAAATGCACGCTCAGCCTCCACACTCGATGGAGGTATCGACATCAGATATTTAAATGTTAGTTGAATCTCTAAGTAAAATTCCTTTCTGCTGAGACGCGAACTAAAACTCCCGATTCCCGATTTCCCGACAAATTATTTATTTCCGTCGCTGCAGATAAATACTTATACACTACAATACTTTGATGTGATTCGTAATTATATTACGGATGAATACAAAAATTCTGAACCCCGTATCTATTATATTTCATATTGATATTCCCATTTTTAGAGTCGAGGTGTAGTAAATACATCACCGGTAGGGAAAGGTTAATATAAGAATTTGAAACACATATATTATATATATACTCTACATATATGTATACATAGATTAGACAGCTAATGCCCCTAGGCGTCGCCTAAGCTCGCCAATTAGTAGTTACGCCACTGTTTCCAAACGTTCAAATTTCGGCGGGAATGTCTCGATTTAGTAGCCTTCAACGTGCAGGTGAGGTGTACGTTTTATTTATTGTACGATTTTATTGTACGATTACGTTTATTAATCCCGGGATTCATAAGCACCTAAACTGTCCGGGATCTCGGGATTGGATTCCCTACATGTTTGTTTTGGTTCAACCAATTTTCCGTAAGAGGAACCCTATTGAATTTTCAACCATTTGAACTTTGTCAACATGACACATCAATGTCTGAATCAAACTCCAAAACAATTTAAAATAACAGCAAGCAAATGTTATTCAAATTGAATATATTATTCACAAGTGCACGTGTAGGCTCTACTTTACTAACAATATCAATAGTGTTAAGGTTCATTTATTGATATACAAGCATGATTCACGATTGCTGTACTTGATACTGCTTATAAATATTGTCAAATGAATTTTTAAAAAACGTAAACAATAAATTTGTGTCTCCTGAACCGTGTCTCGATACGGACCTGAAGTATCAAATTTTCGATTATTTTCTTGTCGTTTTTGATATATCGTTAATAAATGTATGCTTTTATTAAAGCCACGTTGCTCGAATGGCACACATCTGCTTAAAGGCGAATATAAATGAAGTCGCTTGTAAAGTCCATTGGCAAATTGCTTAATCGGAACCCCCTAATCACGCTCGTTTGTGATCCTCGTTCACAGGCTGTGATTGGGCGTCGAAGCCTATTTTCAAATAGGAAGACGTCCCTCCCGCTGTCCGAAGAGTAAATAAGCCATTTCTTTCGTGGACCGCCCGCCTCAGGCTAATACGGGCCACAACTATAAATTTGGTTCAATAAACAACTGGTTCCCCGGGGCAGAAAAAGGGGCCGCCTCCATCATAATTAAGATGCACCCAAACAAAAAAAGGGCAGCATCCACGATTAAAGGACTCCGCCAGCCAATAGAGCTTCCAAAACTTCAGGACGCTAATCGGCGAGTGCGATTCGTTCGAAATGTCATAATACGGTGAGATATTCGAAGCCGCGCGGAAACCTGTTATAATAATTAATAACAGTCGAATATATATTAAGGTTTTTAATAGCCTGGGTATATTGAATTTTTAATTATCATTTTCGAATATCGATTAGGTCATCATTATATAAATGCCTTTGAGAGAAATGTTTCTTAAATAAATTAAAAGCGTCGGTCGGATAAATCGCCCGGGCGATTCCCGGCGCGCGATGTTAATTTATGCATATTTTCTGGCGAATATTTGAGAGCCATGTCGTCCAGATTCCGAGAAGACGGTTTTCTCCCAGGTGGGTTAGCTTTGGACCCCCCAGCTGGAACCGCCCACCGCTGGTCTCCGACCTCTTCATTTTGGGCCGCCTTGTTACCTTCGGTGGGACCCGTCGATATTTCAAAGGAAAATTATGCCAATATGCTTTTTCAATTATTTATGGCACATCCGCGAGCATTTTTTATGTCGATTTTTAATATGGGTCCCGCTTATTGTTTGAGCGATACGACCGTGGAGCTTAAAAGCTCTCTCGTCGGAGAGCTTAAGTTTGCTCAATATGAAAAGTCCCATGTCATGTCCAATGCCGAATAAATAACTATAATCATTGATATTTGTATACAGATTTGACAGAGTTATTCATATGTCTGGGGTATACGATTATTAGGCTGTAACATATCAAGCTGCCGAATTTTAATCAACCAAAGATCGACTTCGATTGTAAATATTATATAATAATTCTTGGCAGTACTTAACAAGTTTTAAAAATTTACCCTTTATTTTACCACCCCAGTTATTAATATTATTTATTTAAGATTATCTCAATTCACTAATAATACTAATAAGAACAGGGTTTTTACAAGGCATTTCGACCAATACATTTCAATAGAAACACTAAGATGCATTAAAATGTGAAGACATATTTGAATTACCTTACAAAATAAATTTAGGTATTAATGAAGATTTTAAAAAAGGGTTGGCCGCGCTCTCACGCGGGTTCGTTCCGCTATCGGATCGTGATGGAGCCGAGCGGTGATATGGAAGTGAACGGGTGCGATTTGAAATCCTCTCTTAATAACTGTTTTCTTTGTTACGACGAACAAGAGATCTGGTCGTGGGAAGGACGTCTTTCCGCAGTCAAGGCTATCCGACAACTCCCACATCCTGCACCATCGAAGATGTCACTGTTAAATTGACACATTGCGTCTGAAGGGATACGACAATTTTGCTCATTTGCGAATTCATTCCATCGTGAGATAAATTCATGTTGATGGCCTGCATAAAGGGCGATTTATTTGTCTAAATGCGAAAGAACTCATCGATATAAAATTATATGATTTATTGATGCACTTTTAATTCAAGAAATACTTTTAAATGCAATTTTGTCCTATTAATTGCCTAATATAAATTCTACCCCACTAACCTCTTTATCGGGGAATTTCACTTTGCGCATGTTAAAGTGTGTATGTGCAACGGGGAATTATTTTGATAGGATAGGATTACGGATTATTTTGTTACGCTCATTGTAAACTAAAATAATCGGTAGCTCTAGATCCCCGCTAGAGGGTAATCTTTGAAAGATTTTGACGAAATATTTCGTCATATTCGCTACAGTTGGTTTTTCAATGACGAAATATTTCGTCGTACTCGGTTAAGATGTTATAACATCTACAGTCATTAAAATAATATTCGTTAGAATCAAACATACGTTTACCGCACAGATCTGTGATTCTCATCGCTTCAAATTTATACACACAAAAACACCTTAAACTTACTCAAACGTTCATTGTTCAATAATAATGTAAACGCGTTGTTAAATTGAAAAAAGCACCCATTTCCAATCAATAAATATGCGACCATGCAACAAATCTGAAAGCGACCAGGAATGTAAACAAAATCTCATCTCCTCGATTAAAATATCAAATATGAATTCAGAAATCAATGATACATGTTTTTAATATCGAGCGTGTATGGTGCGTTTGTTGATGAGGGAACGTTTGTAATTTTACAAGTATTAAAAATGTTCAATATCAAAACAATAATATTGAATATAAACGAGGATGAATTTGAGATTTATTTAATCATGTTAATCCGTTGATGAGGAACCCCGCATATGCTACGATCGAACTCGACTGATAATAAGAGTATTTTTGCACATTGAGTGCGGAGATTGGTGAATCCCTACGTGTCTAAAATATTTTTTCACATAATTAATTGTAATTGAATTTGTTCGTATCCTGTTGAAAACCATCATCGTTGGCGGTCTTCTTAGAATAATAATAAATAGTATTTGAAATAACAATATCGAAAGTGTTAAGGTTCATTTATATTTAATATACAAGCTTGACTCACGCTGCGCGGTCCTGAGAGAAAAGCAGATTATTCAATTTATTGCATAAAGCATATTAATATCTTTATCTTTTAGTCGAGGTCTAGTTGGTGGGCCCTGTTCATGATGGCCCTATAAAGCGGTCGAAGCTGTCTTCTCCCTGTTTACAAATCACTTATTAAATTTTCGACTTGTTTCCATGTATTTACTCAATGGATCGTTCTACCGTATTAGACGCAATTTAACAAGGGATAGGAACTCAACCATGGGCTCTGACCACACAGAGAGTTGCTTGCCTACCTTTGTATACTACCTGTTCACGTCTTTTTGGCACTCTTCAAGCCCTGAATCACGCCTTGTTAGGGTATCATCACGACCTGTGGGGAGATAAGGAAAAAAATGCCCCCTCGGGAACTCATTAACTTCCAACGACTTCGTATAATTATGAGATAAATCCATTATATAATGAGTGTTTTTTATGCCACGGTAAATACAACACTCGATGAGCATAAATCAATTTTAAATATGATTATTCAAAAAAATACATAATATGTATTTGTAAGAACAGTTGAGTGTCGTTTTGTCATCTCAATCATGATACAAGTGTATTTTTATAATTTTGTTTGATGCAATACGAGGGTAGTCCCATAAGTAGCCGAACTGGCGTATAAATGGCGGTTGTTGTTAAAAAAATATATCATGGTAGAAAGTACCTATAGGTAGGGAATCCCGAGCCAAAATTTTGATCCCGGGATTGCGTTAAACGATCCCGGGATCAGTCCCGGGACTGGGATTTTCCTTTCTGCTGTGACACGGACTAAAACTCGCAAAATTCCCGATTTCCCGACAAATTATTTATTTCCGTCGCTGCAGATGAATACTTATGTACTATAATACTTTGATGTGGTTCCTAATTATATTACAGAGGAATACAAAAATTCTGAGCCACGTTTCTATTATATTTCATATCGATATTCCCATTATTAGAGCCGAGGTGTAGTAAATACACCACCGGTAGGGAAAGTTTAATATAACAATTTGAAAAACGTATATGTACTCTATGACATTTAAGGCATTTCAAAAAGCGCTATAAATTGCATTTGATTAAAATTTTGTATATGAGAAAGCTGTGCGCAAGACAGGTACCGCGTTTGCTCATAATAATTCATATCCATGGATGAAACATGGGTCCATCGCTTCAAACCTGAGATAAATATACGGTCAAAGCAGTGAATTGAAAATGGAGAATTGACTGTAATTTTTTTTAGGTCGGGTACTTCTGGGACTGCCTTCTTAAACATAAATTCAATACTGATTCTTGGACCACGCCATATAATTACCTGCCAAATGGTGTATTGTTATCTCGGTTTATATGTTGTAAATGTATTTTTACCTTGAAGTCGTTTCAACTCCAATAGGTTATTAAATGCACTTCCTGTAAAGTTATCAATGATGAATGTACGATGAATACAATGGAGCAATACGACTCGCTTAAGGTTTTAAATCTTTGTGAATCTCAACTTTGTTGCCTTCAATTTGTACATATTATTACAAAGTTGCATTTAATTTGCATTGCTTGTACACCGATTAAGCCGTTAATATAATTGTAGTGATGTCTATTACAATGACTACGGACGTAAACGGTATTTTGCGTTGTGACGTCGAGGATGATATGGATGAAAATTATTTCAGGATGTTTTATCAACGGTCAGAAGGTGTCCGAAGGAAGGGATGCCACCCTAACGGAGGATCCGTGTCTCAAATGCCATTGCTCAAAGAACAAATTGACCTGCATCAAAATGGCCTGTCCTGTTCTGCCGTGTCCCGTTGCTTTGCAGAGAACCCCACCCGGAGAATGCTGTCCAATTTGTGGCGAAGGAAAGCAAGCCAAACTCTTTCCAGGTATTAAAATTTCATTAAAACCATAATATTAAATTTATAAATCATATCCAGAACTATAACAAAAGTTATTGAGAGAAAATCTATCATTAAATATGACCGAGGAATTGAAATAGTATTTTGATATAATAGATAATTTGTAATCAATTTTATTACAAATATTAAAATATCCTATTTATATATTTAAATGCATAAATACAACAATTAATTTTTAAATAATATTCGCTATTGATTAATAGATGTCTCTTTAAATCTGAATTTTCCTTTTTATTCTATCATTTAACATGTAATTTTGTTGTAAGTTCTATAAATTATTTACTATTTTTAATGATGTTTATTTGGTTGTTTGTATTAAATTCTTAAATTTATGTTTTCCAGATCATACATCAACAAAGCCGTGTATCCTCGGCAAAGAGTATCATTTCCATAACAAATCTTGGCCGCTTGATAAGTGCACAAAATGTATATGCAAGAATGGAACTACTATATGTAAAAGAAACACATGTCCGGTTCTAGAATGCGGACCGGAACATCAAAAAACTTCTCCGGGTGAATGTTGTCCGCATTGCCCACCGATAGAAGAAGTGAGAAGTACATGCACAATATCAGGGAAGACATATGAGGTAATAGAAATTAAAATGTAGCAATATTTTAGCGTAGATGGTGAATATATATTAATAAGGTTTTTTTATTTGTAGGATGGTGAGACGTGGCAACTTGATGAATGCAAGTCGTGCTTGTGTCATTCAGGTGAGCCTCGCTGTGCTATGGAGCAATGTCCCACGTTATCGTGTCCCGCAGGACATAGAAAAGAGCGACCACCTGGACAATGCTGTCATCGGTGCATAGAAAGTGACGGTGTTTGTACAGTGTTCGGCGATCCTCACTATAAAACCTTTGACGGCAAATTTTACAACTTTCAAGGATCGTGTAAATATCAATTAACATCCGACTGTGTAAATAATACGTTCTCTATAAGAGTGACGAATGACGGAAGATCTGCCAGATATTCTTCTTGGACAAAGACCGTTTCCCTTAAATTAAGCAGTACAAAAATCAACCTCGGCCGTAAGCTTCGGATCAAAGTCGACGGACAAAGAGTTCAATTACCGCATAATATAACCCAAAATCTTGGTACAATAGTAAAAATGAATAATACCGTTCTCGTGTCGACTTCGTTAGGAGTTAAAGTCGTATGGGACGGAAATGGATTTTTAGAAGTGTCGGCACCGACGTCGTACAAGGATAAACTCTGCGGTTTATGCGGCAATTACAATTCAATCGTACGAGACGATCTAAGAATACGAAACGGTAACGTCCTGAACGGAACGTCCGATGCGGAGATACGCAAATTCGGCGGATCGTGGCGAGTCGGCGGTAAGAAAGCCTGCTCCAGAACGCAGGACAACACCATCAAGCAGCGACCGTGCAGCAAAGAAAACCGAAGAAAGGGCTTCAAAAAATGTGCATTCTTCAACAAGTCCGCATCGTTTGCGACATGCAGACACAAATTGAACCCCGTAAACTACTACGAATCGTGCATCATGGACATGTGTGAGTGTCAAACGGAGACGTGTTACTGCGAATCGTTCAGCGCGTACGCCAGAGAGTGTCAACGGATCGGCGTCACTCTGACGAACTGGAAAGTGGAAAACGGATGCGCCGGTGGCAGTTCAAACGCAGTGCGAGGATCGACGCCCAAGGGTCACAGACACAAACATCGAACCAATCATATTTCATTGCCAAAAGGATTCACAATTCCTCCGTCAAGTCGGTCTAGACGACCTCTTCCTATTAAAAACTAGTCAATATTGCCACAAGCGCAATCAAAGGTCAGTATTTATATAACGCATAACATAAAATATTGACGATTGAAACCAAATATATTATAACGTGCGTTTATTTGTTGCAGTATTATCACATGGGAATCTCTCAAAACAAAAAAAAGGAAAAGGGTGATGATAAGCATCTATGCTTATTAATTTAGCAAGTACGAAGCAACAGTATTTTATTATTGAATTGACCAAGTTCTGTGCTGAGCTGCCGCAGTTGATTAGTTATTTGATTTTACGCATAAGAATACATCAAATCTATGTATACGTATGTATGTATATAAATATACGTACATATTTATACTCGTGTAATTAGTCATATTTATATTTTAGTATCGAATTGGTCAGAATTTTGTAAATTTTATAAATCGGTCGAATGAATTGTTTTTTTACTACGTCGTTACGCACGACCATGCTTTTATATTAAGTCTTTTTAGGCTGTAAATACAATTTCCTTCATATGTGTATGTATGAAGAAACACTTTTTGATCGTCGGTTAATGTACTATTTTTTACGCACGTACTACATTGTGATTTATAATTTATTCTAATGTCGTTAAATCATATTTTTTAAATTCAAGTAAATCGTTTTTATATTTTATAATGTTTTGTTCGCGTCATATTTGTAGCGTTTAATACGGAGAACTCCGGATGGCGTACGTTTGATCGTATCGAGATTAAAATGATTTATATTTAAATTAATGTTTTATAAATAAATACAAAGCGAATAATTTACATAGCGTTATATGAGCTTACGCTGTTTGAATGGATAACGGTTGATTAAAATATACGTTTATTAATTTCCTGTACGCGTTTTAAGTCGTCGGAAACAAATTGATGATGTTCACAATGATGTGATCTCGATAAATGATTATTGTGAAGTACTTTTAGTGATATTTTGTGAAGAATTGGTCTTAATTATTATTGAATAGTATAATTTTATTGCGCGCTTTATCATATAAGTTCTATGATGCGTTTAAGGGCTTTGTCATATCAAAGCCAAAGATCAATTTTAAATTAATTTTAATCGTGTATATATTTTTGTAGAACGTTCAAAATGAATTCCTCCTTCGGCTAATTTATGATTTCGTCGTTGTTAAAAATATGAATTTCATGCGCGTTAAATTCTTAATAATCGACGCTTTAAATGTGTGAAGCGAGTTTGTAAATATATAATAAATTTAATGCCGTAACATAGATTACTTCTTTTGATATAATATTTTATATTTATATATTAGTTTCGTGTCATTTTTTTACTATAAAATATTATTTAAATAAATGTAAAAGGGTTTAATTCTTGCGGTATCTTATAGCGTTGGATTATAATGAAGATTTATAGACTTTACCATGAAAGTTTTTTTAAATCGCACATTTAACGGCATTTTTATACAAGTAGCGAGTATATTTCTTCACTCACGATCCGTACGATTGATTGTTTACGGTATCGGGATACTTGAGAGTACGATACCAGTCGAGCTTAATGAAATAAAGGTCGTCCAAACGTCGTTCAACCATTGGAAATAGACGTCAGACACGTCAATATGATTCAATTGCGGCTATAACGTCGCATTTGGATGATCCTTTATATAATTTGTATTTAAATTTGAACTATATCTTTCCACAGTGTGTTCAGAATGTTTACTATTAAACGATTCATGAAACGTATGCTTTGTATATTTAAATATAAATATACTTGAGTAATTAAAACTATAAATTGAGACTTAAAATGTTAATTCGATAATTCTTTCAGGAATTAATAATTTAGTAGATATAATGTGTGTGTAGGTAAAATGTTTAAATTTTAAATACACTTGCATTGAAAGCAGCAATTCAACGACGTCAACACTTTATAAATCGTTTAGATAAATGAATTGATTTTGATCATAAATGTAAAATGCTTTGTGCCTTTGATTTACGCATTAAATTATTTCAACAATAAATAATAAAACACGAATGTTAGCCAATTTTTTTGCACCGTCTTCATATATCAAATATTAAATCTACAACGTAATTGATCTTCTAAAAGTGCTCTATTTTTAAAAGACGCACGGATATTTTTTTAATGATACGGTATTAGGTGGAAAGTAATCAAAAATTCCTTTGATTTTTCACTGAAAAACTTATTTAAGTGCGTTTTTAATTCTTCAACATTGCTAATTTATTAACGTCATATGCTTTAACGATCTAAAAAGGTAATAATCTGACTTCGAATCGAATTATTTACAATAAACGATCTGACCGTGTTTGAGCAATTCATAATAACGCCAGAAAAATATCGCCACACATCGAGGGGTCAGAACAGGTATTTATCCGAAAGAAAGCCATTGTTTTTATCATGCAGAATTATTACACGGCACCTACTTCTCGTCTCCAATTACAATTCGGCACGAAAACGAATCTTCTTCATGCCGAGATATGCACAGATTGTACGTCGTAGATCGATCGTCATCTGCGGCAATTAAAACTCCAATCATAGATCCAACGTCACAACAAAAAAATTGCGTTTAATGGACCGCGTCTCAACACAAAATAACTGTGAAAGAGCTCATCGAATAAATTTTGACTACTTTCCACTTTACCTTAATAATTTACGGCAATTATTCATCGACGTCTCAATTAAAACACATTCATATTTCTTAAATTCAATCTACTATTACATGTTTTCAAATGAGATGTGTTCGTTTAATCGAAAGCCAACTTAAAACGCGTTGCATCGTCTGACACCCCAAACAAATGTACGTAATTTAAGAACGTCGAATTAATAAATAATTCCGCACAACATTATCCATATTATTTAGATCGTCTAAGAGCGTGTAATGTATAAGATGTGTTTAAAGCATATATATATATATAAATTTTCGTGTAATATATGAATATTATTTTATGTAATTTATTTTAACGCTAAGTTCTAAATTGTATATTGTTGAGTTTCGTTTATATGAAAAAGGGAAACTTTTACCTAAATTAATATTTAATATTTTTATTATTGTATTAAGTATTACTACTCATATTTTTAATGTTAAAAAAGCTTTCAATGTCGTGTTATTATGACTCGCTGGCGCTAGTTTCAGATTTCTGCGTGTCCATTCTGGAGTTGAAAATGCATATATAAAACAAATTATAATGCCAAAGAGCTTAGTTAAAATGTTGCCATTTGATTTATTAACGATTGAGAGTTTTTAACTTTGCAATATAGAATAAAAGTAGAAGTGTATTTTTGTGTTTTCGTAAGTATTTCGTTTGAATTTTTCCTATTAAAGTGAAGGTTATAATTACTTTTTTGAAAATATCTAGACTACGGCATTTATATTTGTGCCTTTTTTTATAAATTTTGTTAGGATTTGTTAGTTGAAAACTATGTGGTTTTGTGTCTCAGTAATATATTTTATGTTTACATATATTTATTAAGTAACTATTCGTGTGAAATTGTTTATTCAGCCAAAAGATTGAGTTGCAATATGATTTTTCAAAAGCTTTATAATTTTTAATGGTGAAATTTTTGTAAGAATTTAATTTTATACTGATAAATTAATACGGGTCGATGTCATCTTAAAGTTTTTGACGAGGTAACATCTTATCTATGTATTTTTTATTACAACGAAGGATCTCTTATTTTTTCAATATGCATTTCAACTCTTTGTTACATTCCTACTGAAGAAATGGCGAGGGAAATCTGAATCTTTCTGGTGCTTTCAAGCCATAAGATTTAGTTATTTATATCAATAATTATTATTTCAATAGGTGACTTGTTCCTTATTAGGCAAAACAAACACAAATGAAATAATATAACTAGAAACAAATTTAAAGCTTTATATCTCACAAGCCATACACGTTTCCGATCCTATGGTTATGAAAAAATGTAAAAATATATAAGTAAACAAATTGAAAAGAATCACGTTGTTTTATTTAATTTAAATCCATATTTAAAATAAGAAAAGACTTTACATCCCACCTATAACATACATAAACGCTTTGTTTAGCATGAAATATATTAATTGTTTATCACCTATTTATGCAACATAAAGGAAGTTCTGAAATAGAATCGTCTATTTGATAAATATAAATGAACAATTTGCACTTCATCAGGCAAACAAACTATCTACGCAGTTGTAGACGGAGAATAATATATTGCCATATAATTACGCAATACAATATTTATTTATTACCATAAATCATAATACAATTGTTGCATATAACGATAAGATAACTATGTTGTCCATCAATAGTTGCAAATAAAATTGTCGCATAATTCAAAACAGTGATAGTAAATATGCGATATGTTAACGAGTAGTCTCAAGCCGATATTGTATAATAAAGTATATTATTTACCTAATTTTCCTGTGCTCGGCGT
This sequence comes from Stenopsyche tienmushanensis, assembly GCA_008973525.1. NCBI lineage: Eukaryota > Metazoa > Arthropoda > Insecta > Trichoptera > Stenopsychidae > Stenopsyche > Stenopsyche tienmushanensis. Next base: position 20,362 of record WACJ01000521.1, read on the forward strand.
ACAAAATCCATTTAAATTAATTTTATTAGATCAAAAACGTTTTTATGATGCTCAAAAACAGTTCCCTGGTGAAACAATAGCTTGATAGTGGTATTACATTAAAATTTCAGAGCTAGAATTTGAATAAAAGTAGAATATTATTTTAAAATAGTTAATTTTTCTACGAAAACAGTATTTTTTTATTTAAATACGCAACCCCGTGGCATAGACACCAGTCCCCTGTAATGATTTTTTTTTAGGAAATGCTCAATATTTCCTAAAAGAATGGAAATATCTTTGGCTTTGGCGACTTTCCCAGTTAACTGAGAAACGTCCTTATATTGAATCAATATAACAGTCTTAACATTGTAAAATTTATATCTCACAAAGTGATGTTCGGACTAACGACAGGTAATCCAATAAGTCTATTTTGCCGCTATATTATTGTTGGATTTTCAGAAGTAAAAAATATTGTGAAGAAAAACAAATAGAGTAAAAAAGGTTTAAATATTATTGAACCTTGATCCAGATTATCTTCGATACTTATGCTTAAGGACATGACTGCAGCTTTTAGCCAAATCAGTGATGGAATCCAACAATTTGAAAATATGGATCTAGACACCGATAGATCTTCAAAGGTATTATAATTGTATAAATTATACAAACCATTATTATAAACTTAATTTGATATTAAATATATATTTATATCTAAATAGTTGATATACACATTTTTTAGAAGTAAAAATCCGAACAAAAGCAAAGAAAAGAGATAAGATCTATCACATTATAGCATGGTCTTTGTTCTGCGGCTATTCTTATGCACTTGGTGAACCTAACGTGAATTCTAACCATACTGCCTTTGTAACACCCTTTCTTCATTTCATTTTCACCCCTTATCTCCCCCTATTTCTGGCAACAAACAAAAAAACATGACGTTCCGCTATTCACATCTGGATACAGGATGAAATGGATGACCCTCTTCGACTAGACATATAAAAACATTTGCTTTTTTCCCCTCTTCCAAAGGAAAAATAAAACAATGATTCGCAATAAATCTTTCTTTGGGAATTATTTGTGTACACCATCTTCTAGTAGACGCAAATAAGCAAATAAAATAGGTAACGTGTAATATAAATTCTTGTAATATAAAAATAATTTTAACTAAATACACATTTAATCAATGCAATGTTTAAACTCGCGATATAAAAGCCCACATCGGCCGCCTAAAAATGAAGCATGGAATTATAAACTCTCAGAATTAAAACCTTCGGATAACTTGCTTTGGAATGTTGTTAAAATCTTAAACAGTAAATAGATAGCAGAAATTCTAAACATAACAAAAACAACCATTTATCACATTGTAATCAAAGATTTGAATACAAAGCCGCATGGAAAGTTCATCATAACAACGCGGCAAGCCACAATGTTTTCATTGTCAATGATTTCCTGACCAGGACCCACACTTTATTGGTTCCCCAACCTCTCTACAGCCTTGATTTGACTCTCCTAAACATTATTTTGTTTCTTCACTTAAAAGGTGTCCTGAAAGAGAAACATTGGGATACAATTGAAACCGTCCAACCTTACCTTACATCGGCTCTAAGTCCTTCTAGAATGTCTTCCGGTCCTAGTGACACCACTTCCAAGTATATCAACCGTAAACAAAAATGTCCCTTGAAATACATCACATATAGAAAAAATTGTTCATAATTCTGATGAAAATAAATTTAAAAATGATAGAATAAATTAAATGTATATTAATGACTTAAGATTACCAGCTGGAATTCAGGTTTATTACCTTATGCTTATGATTTAATGGGAAGAATAACAGTATTATTAAATAGATACAATTAGCCAAACTCTTTTCTGCAAGACGTGTATTGAATTTTGGTTCCATTATGCCTTCCCTTGTATTTTTTTTGCGCACCAGCCTCTTCCCAATCTTCTGTCCCAGTATATACTGTTAATGTTATTATGGAATATATTTAACAATATTTTAATTATTGAATGACCAGTTACAATCATTATATTTTGATGTCCATCATCGGTCCGTAAATAAATAAATCAGGTTCATCACAGATTCAAATCTAGAATAGAATGATAATTTCACTGCAATGACAAATTTAGGAGATGGGAAATATTAATATTTTTTACAGAAATTTAATATATAAATATATAATAAACATAACCTAAAACTTGCATTAATTAGACAATTAGAAATCATTTAAATAAAACAAATATTTGCATGGGAAAAATGGTTATTAAATGGATTTAAAATAATAGAGGATTATAAGAAAAATCACAGTTCATGTATGTATTAAAATTAAATTATACAAGCAACAATTCATATGTATTACCTACATTGTTGGAACACATTAATGTTATATACACTGTTAATAAAATGATCCATTTATGTAAAATACATTTAAATGTGTTATTTCTTACTTCCAAAGGTGACTTTTCTGTTATTGAATTAAAATCCTGGAACGCATCCAGTTCTTTGAGCAGAGTATTATTAGGAATATTTGAGTTTAAGCCGCCTCGCAGAGATTTACGTACGCGCTTTAAAATAATGACAGTTGCATGTTTGAAGTTTTACGAACGTCAATTCGAATTGTTTTCTCAATTTAAAAAGGGGATATATTAAAAAAATAAAATTTAACACTACAGCAAAATAAAAATTATTTTAAAAAATTGAATGATTTTATTTTATTGAATAAATTCATTTTTAACATTCTCACCCAGAAAATAATGAAATAAATGTTGATATATGTGACATCGAAAAATGCTTGTATTTAATTAAAATTCACAGGATACTTCACAAATATATTATACTATTTTTCAACGTAATCGTCGTCGAAACCGAGATTTTTCTGTAGTTGAGACACTAGTTTTTGTATGCCAATATCATAGACCTCCGCCGTCAGCTCTTTTGAACTGTTTTGTGAATTCTGAAGTGTAGTGATACACCTGCATCTTATCCTTCGTCGCGATAGAGTTAAAAAAAGCTTCTCCTTCTTATCCAGGTGGGTGTTGAAGGGCGTCATTTGCATAACACATATGCAGAACATATTTTGTGGTTATGTTCGGGTATGGATTCCAAGAAAGAGGTGCCCATGTGTCGCGTCAGAGGTCCCTATCTTGGACCTGTTGGGCACAAAGATCCAGTGATTTTTAAAACCGGCCTTTAAAACCTTTTACTTTAGTTTCGTTGCTAAATGCGCACTCGATGAATGCTATTACAAACAGTATACCAGTCGAGCTTAAATTAATTGATTAAAACCCCATAGTAGGTTCTTAGTCCAAATAGCGCTAAAACATAGAGGGTCCTTACGACTTAAGTCGCGAAAAACTGTGGTTTCTGATTCTTCTGATCATCTGTTGAAAATTATTTAGTTTAATTTACCTCAAATCCTCATTTCGCGCAAGAAAAGCGCACCGGTCACTCAATTGAGCAGGAGTTGGTATTTTCGGGGACAGTTAGTTTTTTGCACAAATTACTTCGTACCTTGGGTAAGCGGGTGTCGTTGTGGGTCTACATGTTCAGACCCTATGATACACACGGGTAAGTGGAGGACCTCAACCCATGTCCCAATATAGATCGTCATCTGCTGCAGCCTCCTTCAAACTGAGGTTGGACTCGTAGTCATCTAGGGTAGTAGTTCTTTTGCGTTTTAGCGTAACCCCTTCCTTCCTTCTCCAACGCACCTTCAGGTGTATATAGTCTAAAACTGGTCTTCCTGCTGGGAGGAGTGAAATGGGTGGGCGCCTAGATATTCTGCGCGTAGTGTTTCTCGGGGGATCAAAGAGCGGTGGTAAACACTCCTGTGTCCCCAGGGCACTCGGAATAGATTGCAAAGTAGCACGGGGTATGGACTATATCTCAAAGGGTCAAATTATATTACTATGCCTGTCCAATCTCAGCTTCTCCCTCTTGTGTAAAACGATCCAAAAATTCACGCGCGGTGGTCACACGATTGTGATGGTGTTCCGGTGTGAGCATTCTTGACACCTATATTGTACACAACTCCTTATAACCGAGTTTTCCTGACACGATATTGTAGCGTGTGCGATTTACCATCCCTGCGTAGTAGTGCTGTTAATCTGAGCAGATTTAATTAGCCAGATTAGCAGCGACATCTTCCGTCTCTCTTTAAGTGTAATGTGTTATTTTAACAGCGCCATCTCTTGTGGCCCTGCGGAGACATTGCGCCTGCATACTGACCAATCGCTTATTGCGCGTGCACCGTTGCCGTTGGGTAGTGACGCGCAGGAGGCGTGAGTCTGGGGAGTGGGAGTGCGCGACGATTTTTCTATCGGAAGAATTTACTGTGACTAAACAAAATCGCCAACAGACACGCAAACAAACTGATCGTTAGGATCTTTCCTACGTGCCAAGTGAGCCAATTTCGAAACAAAATTTTTCTCGGTGTCAGGAGTCCTTACTTTCTATATGACTCTCGTATAACGAGTGCAAAGAAGCAACAAAGAAAACGTGAGTAAGTCGATGACATTAGCTATAATAGTAAAGCTAAAGCAGTTTACGTGAAGAGCTCCATCATTCCTGTTTATGTGCACATTTCACTGCAATTCCAACACCCATGCATGACGCACATCAGATATAAAAGGCTTTACGTTTGTAGCTTTAAATGCGTACTCGCTGCATGTTCTTTTTTATTATTCCAAGAATGAAATGCTTTTCGACGGTCGCTGCAGCCTTTCTGATGGATGGTCACATAAAAGAAGAACACTTTGCCGGGTTTTTATTGCACAACGGGTCTGCAACTCCCATTTATCGTCGGTCATCTCTTGCGAAACTCCTCCTCCGGCTGCATGAAAGTTTCTTCGCAAAACTCCCGGGAGCTTTAGGGGCGCTTAATGGCCACTTCCTTACTATCGTGCCGGCGATATCGATGCCAATTCTTGTGCTTTCGTCTTTATTGTGTATAAAGGAAAGCCGTTGAACGACCAATATATCGTATTTAGATGCCATTCCTGTTGCCTTTTGAATATTTTGTAAAGCCTCTGAGTAACATTTATGCACAATAATATAAACAATTTCATTTTAATGCATGAAGTCATTTTAAAAACGATGGTTTTAAGATGCCATATCCGTTATCAGACGTAAGCAATCACCATAGGAGATTTTTTTTTCTAGGGAACAACGATTTCTATGTGGTGTTTTTCTTATGTAGTTAAACTAGGATAAGATTATTTCAATATTGTTGGCAAATCAATCTTTCACATTTAGCCCCGCACTCCTGATTTCCCAAATTCATTAATTTTGTGATTTATTTTATAACGTGGATTTGTACCCGAGTCTTTTTATAATGAAATAAAATAATCAAACACCACGTTAGACTATTCATACATCCAACCATGCATATGCTCGCAATTTATTCTGGATCATATTTAAGTCCTTATCTACATTTGCAACTACATATCTACATTTTATATCTCATTATAGAAGAATCAGGGTTAATACTCGATATAATTTCATAATTAATCCTTTCAATGAACGGAGTATTTTTGATGAGCGGGCAAGTTGTCTAAAGATAACTTCAATACATACAATAACTTCACTTTCATCATCTGAAATACCTGATTAATATTTGTATCTTAATCAGTAATAAGTACGCTATATACGAACATGAACTCATAACTTAATTAACCTTTTGAAGAGTACAGTCGCATATTTGCGATCGAATCCTAGTGATTCAGAAAGAAATAGGGTGTCTTGCACGTTGATTTTGGGAAGAGAAATACGGAGAGGACACCTTTAACACAAATTTATTGACTAATAATGATAATCCAAATGAATCGATTTCAATATTATTGTTTATGCGCACGCGAAAAAATGAACGAATATATTGTACTATCAACAGTGTTTATGTATTTATATACAAGATTTATACACGCTGCGTGGTCTTGAAAGAGTGAAGTGGTGAACATACAAATATAGGATTTAAGTTTGTCATTTTAAAATTCACTCACTACTCAAAGGGTTAAAAACATATATATCATACATACATACATAATTGGCGCACACAGCCCTATACGAGAGCTTTGGCTACTGAATGGTGATTGATGTTTCGCCGCACATGTCCATGACCTCTCAATTAAACCTTATGGCTTCAGAGCTTGCGATTTCGTTTGGGAGAGGACCAAAAATCTAATATAAGCCTTTTTAATTTAAAACCAAGTATTAATATAGTGGACTAAATCTTGGACTCTTATTATTATTAAGATTTTAGCTCAAATTAAGATTGTGGAAAATATTTTCATCGTACTGTAGCATGGGGGATTTACCATCCCCATGTTGTAGCAGTGTTAATCTGAGCAGATTTAATTAGCCAGATTAACAGCGACGTCTTCCGTCTCTCTTCAGGTGCAATGTATTATTTTAACAGCGCCATCTCTTGTGTCCCTACGAAGTCATTGCACCTGCAAACCGACTGCACCGTTGCCGGGGTAGTGCACTTCTGACACCATTGTAACATTAAGGCGGGGGCACTCAAATTAACAGGGCTACTACGTAGAGATGGTAAATCGCCCATGTTACAGTACAAATAAATGGTTAATGGAAATTTCGTCCCTCCTACTTAAAAATCTTATATTTATAACCTTATTCTAATTTGACAAAATGTGGATATCGTTGGAAAATCACAATAACTATTTTTTGTTTCCAGGTATTTAAATCTGGCAATATAAAACTAATTGGAAAAACGAATAGGATGGATATTATGGGATAGGATGGGTACAGCGCGCCTTCACCGAATTAAATAAAAACGAGTGATGAAACGTGTGATAAGCCTTCTTAACAACACAAAAATAGTTATGTATATGGTGGGATATGCAGGGAATAATTTATTATGAATTAATGAAAGCAGGATAAACTATATAACAGGACAACAAGTATATTGACGGCAATTAGAAGTTTTGTAAAAAGGGATCGAAGGACTGCCAAATTGATTGAATTATACTTTGTGATGTTATATATAAATACGCGAATATTTTTGGGTCCCTCTAATAGAATATGACTTTTAGATTATTCGAACGCCTTTAAAGCGATGTATTTTATTAGAAATAATATTAAAACTTACAGCTATTTAATGTTACAATTTAAATATAAATATTAGCATTCTTCTCCAGAGTTCCCCAGCGAAGTTTCCTGCTGAAAAAAAAGCAAGCCGTGCACATTTCTCTTCCAGGACAGTTTCTCGCTATTTTCCCAGGACTCGGGAATACATCACATAAAATTCAGAGATGGAAACGGCAGACAACGTGGAACTCGGAGCTAACAACTTCAAATTTACTTTTGTGGCAGAAGATGAGACACTTGCTTCAAGAGTTGGATGTGCTGTTTAATGGCTTCAAGTCGCTCACATAATGTACATGGGGCACAACTAAAAACTTTAAAACACCCACAGGGTTAATAATGGGGGGCGTTTGATCCACGGGGGTCGAATGAAAGCCGCAGGATATGCTTTTAGACTCAATACATTTATTTATTAAAGACAATTTACATACGATCAAAATATAATTAGACTATTCCGCAAATATGAACGATCACAATTTCTTTATATAAAAGCATTAAAATTTAACTAAATAGATTTACAATTATCCTAGCGTAAAGGTATTTTTCAAAATGTACAACTTCTTTTTAAAATATCTCATTATTTTATACACACAACATTCACAAATTTACAATATTTTAGAGAGTGAGAAAGCTTAATATTTTTTTAACTAGTAGAGAGAAATAGGTTAACGTAATGTACAGTGAAAGTCAAAAGGAGAAAAAAATTAAATAACGTATCCTTATCGCATTTTATTCGTACGAATAAAATATGAATATTATTAATACTAATTTAACAATTATCAATAGGTGATTCCATGTCCATTCTATGTACATATGTGTCCGCTCCAAAATTGTATAAATATGCGTCGTTGTATTGTGATTTTATTGTATAATTCGTGTCATTGGCATTATCGTTTAATAAAAAATAAGTCGAAAACTAAAAAAATATCAATATCTGGTCCAATTTATTACAACAATAAAGATCTGATCTGAAGTCTGTATCAAATATATTTTTCGGGTTTGAATCTTTGATCGTTTAATTAATTAATTTATGCTGCCATCTATTAATGAACGGTTGAAATCAAACGACAACAAGGCAAGATGGCGGCGCATACGACAGCTAACCCGCAGAAGGCATACTTAATCATATTTTGATACAAATTAATGTAATAAAATATCATAGAGCGTGCAATTATGATTTATCAAAAAAATGATTATGCTTGGACGGAGGTAGTTTATAGCCCTAAATTAACTACGTTTAAATGGGAAATAATTCGTAAAACAATGCAAGCAAGTAAGCTCTCATTCGAACGCAAACATGAGACAGAGGATGATTCATTTAAATATACATGGTATATATACGCGTACAGACTAGGACAGTTTCGACAGCTTCGCCCGTCGGCCGACGGTCGACTCCGCCGAAATCGCTCGGCTTAAAGCTTCAAAATCGTGTATTTCGGTATTGATTGTTCGATTTGTTTGATTGACATTGAATTAAAAATTGGACTTTCGATAAATAAAAAAGGGGGGCAATCTAAACATGCTAATGATAAATTTACGCTACCCATGTGCCACATTAATAACAGTGTCCTTTTATCTTAATTTAATTTAAACTAATCGATATTCGCTAAAAAATCTTATTTAGACGTGGTCTTCATATCGACGCTATAAAAACGATGACGCAAAAGAAAGACCGGAAAGTAATCAATTATTGAGACCTTTAATAAACGGTTTGTATCGAGACGCGGTTCAGGAAACGCGTTTTTTAAAATTACCTTTAGAAAGTGAACGTTATAAATTTATGAGATGAGAATAGTTTAAAAAAAACAATGATTTTCTTCGAATCTGTCATGTCTGACTGAAAATTTGTACATGAGAAAGCTGTGCGCAAGATGGGTGCCGCGTTTGCTCACAATGGAACAAATATATACATATATATTTTGAATTAAAACTATATCAAATAAATTCGTAAAATAGATAAATATATAGGTTTTATGGGCAAGGAGAAGATTAGTCTTGCTCGCGACGAGGGGCTTACGTAATCGTACAGATCACAAAACGCCACAGCTGCACATTTATCACCGAAAATACAGCAAAAAGCCCTAAAAGAAGACAAAGTGGCCACAAGTTCTGTGTGTGTCCAACCGGTCCGCTTTTTGGATTGCTGATACGACGCATAAGCGCTTCGCGATCGGACGCCATGTCCAAACATATCAATAGAACATGTTCTGCGCCCATTAATAGACTGAAAGGAAAGAATTGCCTCTGAAGAAGACGAAGACAGTTCCATCTGCAGGTTAGTTTATTGCGTCAGTTAATTGGCGCGGAATGATTTTCATTGATTTTCTTCAAAAAAGAAAAATGATAAACGGCGAGTATTATGCTAATTTATTACAGCGTTTGAGTAATGAAATCAAGGAAAAACGGTCGCATTTGGCCAAAAAGAAAGTGTTGTTTCATCAGAGTTAGAGTTAAAATTACATCTACATGCACCCTATTCGCCAGATTTAAAAGATATGCCAACAATGAAGAGTTGGCTGTTGATTGCTATTTTGAGCAACTCGACTATTCTCACTATAAACAGGGCATCGAATCTATATCGAATGTAGGTATTTTATATTTTCTTTGTTAGGTCGGGTACTTCTGGGACTGTCCTCGTAGACACCATTTTATAAAATTGATGCTAGAAAATTTGGATTCTGATCCGATTGGCATTTAGTCTTGTAGATTACTAGTTTTGAAATATAAAATTATAACAACATTACTGAGAAAAAAAAATAAAACTAAACAATAAAAATATTTTGATTACTTTCCGGTCCTCTAATATAAGCAAATTTTATTTTATCGACTAAATAATTACAATATTAAAAAAATAATAAATCGATGTTTTGGAAGCTGTTTAAATTTAAATTTATTTTTATCAATAAAAAAATCGCATTAATTTTAACTGTGTGAGCGCTCCTAGCATTTCAATAAACAGGATCACCAAAAAGTATGCTCTTAATGTAACAATTTATTTTTATATTTCACTAAACAAGATCATAAATCATTACTAGGATAAGTTCATCCACGATTCAAAGAAATGCACACTCGATCGACGATTTACAGCAAACAAATTTGTTCCAAAACACTCGAATATTCACTAACTAGGAGGAAGCACACATGGAACAAATTTTTTTAAGCAAGAATTCAATATATACATAAAAACGCATCGGCTTGTTGGAGACAAATTCCAAAAGCTTCCCATATTGCTGTTTTTATCATATAGATCCTTAATGAACACACCATGGTACGTTCCTTATAAAGTGTTCCATCCATTTAATAGTAACGATAATAAATTAACAACGAGAAAATAAGTGACATGAGCTTTAATCCTACAACTTGAATATTGAAGAGGCACGATTCTTTAGATCCATAAACAGATCCTTCTTAAGGAAACACAATATATTCAATAATTGGCAATATATACGATAATAACTTACAAATTGGTATTACAAAGGAAATAAATATAAGAACTAGCTAAATTTTTAAATGTAAATATTTTATAGCATTGATGAATTTCTTCAGTTTTTTTTAATATTATAATGATATGTAATTGATTGAAGATCTTCATCATTTATAAAAATGCAGTTGTTTGATATGTTTACAGAGAAAAGGACATGTTGAATTTATCACAGGATTAGGATTGTTAGTTACAGGCAACCCCTTTATAATACGATCAGAATTTAATCAACATTGAATCCAAAGTCCGAAATTTGGCTTTGAACCGTTATTTTTTTCATTTGGATTACGTTTTTAACATTTATATCGGTTTTGGTTTCGGTAAAAATAACGGTTTTACCGGTTATCAGTTTTGTTCCCTGAATTCTTGCTCGAATAATTAGAACTATAGTTTTTCAATAAAGATCTTTCCATTAAATGGAACACAAATTTTAAGAAAGACAATAAAATAAGTGCTATGCAATAAAATGTATAAAGATCTTTCAACCACAAGTAAAAAATATTTCATTTTGTTTCTTATAACACGACATTTTAAAGAACAAAACGTCCGTTTTATACGGGGGTTGCTTGTATATATTTAACAAAATAACAGATTTATAAAAAAAACTATATATTTTTGGTCATGAAAGGCGTTGAATCCAAATGAACATCCAATGAAGTTTATACATATAAAACAAATTCTGTTAGGATCAGCATTTTGATGTATATTTTGGTGATTTGCTCTTAACACATTTTTTTTTAAATCGCCTTTCATTTCGCATTCAACAACACAGTTTTTTTTCCAAATTACAAAATTTGCATACAGAATATGAAGTCATATTTTCTTTTCATAAGAAAAAAACGTATCATATACATTTATCCGTGGGGATGTATCCCACAGATTGAATGGCATTATTCTAGATGGTCTTTTTACAAAATGTCTTCTTAGAAAATATTTTTCGGAATTGATCAAATTTTAAAAATAACGTAGATTAAAAAATTCTACGATATTGAACGATTTTCTTAAATGTAAATTATGTTAATACATGCAGGATATGCTTGATATTCGTGGACTGGTGTGATGACCATTTTTCTCGTTTTTTTTTTAATTTCTATTTTATCGTTCGTTTTTTTTTGTTGTATAGTGTCAAACATGGAATAAATTTGAGAAAAAGAGTCAACTACCGTAAAATATTTCTCGTCTTTGAGTCGAATATAACAAATGGTATAGTTACACTATGAATACCCGGTTGCGAACATGTATCGCCCATACACTTACGATATTGAACAACATAAAAATATTTTACCTGAAAATAAAAACACTTAAATATATTCACATCAAACATATTGCTTTAATTACAATATTGTACATTTAATCGCTAAAAAATAATTTAAACATCTCTGATTATAGTATGAAAATAGCAAAAAATCATACATATATTTATAAAAACCTCACTACACATTGCTGGTTCGTCGGGTCATTATGCGTTTTTATCATATAATTCCTAAACAATTATAGCATCAATAAAACAATACACAGCTCTATGGATTTATTATACGAGGTGGATTCAAATGTAACCCGGAATTTTGTTTGTAGATATAAAAATACAAATGGAGTATCTTATTTTTTTAATGTAGTTCCCTTTATTTTAAATACGCTTATTTCATCGGATAGAAAGTTTCTTGATCACGGCACCGAAGAAATAACACGGCTGTTTTATTATAAACCAGTTGCGCACGTATTGTTCGACCGCAGCGTTGTCTTGAAACCGTTGCCCTCCTAATACCTCTATAAACATATGGTAGACACATGGGGCCAAGTCTGAAGTGTAAGGTGGGTATTCCCAGTATGATTGGGTGAGTTTATCATGAGTTACGGCTGCTGTATGCATTATAATGCAGAAGAAGGACAAGGTGTGATCGGATAGACAACGACTTATCAGTATTTTGAGCTCTGTTGACAGAATCCATTCCCGAGCGTTGTTGACCTGGGTATCCCCGGACTAGCCACACAGAATGCCTTCCATTTGTCTTTGTATCCCCTGATGTTCTCCAGAGGAAGTGAGATACCAGAAGAAAGACCAACCAGTCCAACTTCAGCTTGAAAGGGGTTGTAGCAGATGACGGACTGTAGGGACTCCCCCTTCCTCTTTCTCATCCTGTAAACGGCAATTCCACATCCCACTTTATCGGGTGTGTGACACAAGATAAGCCGTATACCTAATTCATGTTAGCTGGGCTTTCCCATTATTATACCAAGAGTTCGACTGTTATCCACGTGCGTATAGTTGACCCACCCTGGGGTTTTAAGGGTGGGCATTGTAGAGTGAAGCGTCCACACGGCAGAAGAAGGAAAAGTTGAGATTGGGCAACAGGGACTTAGTGGTTTTGAGACTCTTTGTGTTAGAGTATCTGCTCTGCGTTGCTGTGTGGTCTTTTCCGAGTGGTCTTGGATTAGCCACACAGGAGTGTCTTCCATCTCCCTTTTGATCCCCCAAGAATTACTGCGCGCGGAGCTTACAGGCACCCATTCTTTAACTTTGGGCCCTCAAAAAAGATAAGAGGCTCCCGAAGGTCGGTTTTAGAATACGTGCACCCGAAGTGTCTAATATACGAGCCCTTCTCAAGGCTTCCCCTTCTCCATGGTACTCGTATTGGTTTGGTCATTTTTAGTACCTAGCAACAGAAACGAGTAGCCATTCGAGCAGCCGATAACCGTTCTCCTCTGTGTACACTAGACTGTTGAGGACAATAATAGTGTCGCCTTTTGCATAAAATCCTCATGTTCCTTCTGTAATCACTCTGTGGCACTTCCGCATTCTACTTTATGGATACGCAGCATATTATTTGCTTTGTCTTTTGTTACTGTAGTATGGGCGATTTACCAACTCCATGTATAGTGCTGTTAACAGCGACATCTTACATCTCTTTTCAGGTGTAATGTGTTATTTTAACAACGCCATCTCTTGTGGCCCTACGGGGACATTGCATCTGTTTACCGACCGATCGCTTCTTGCTCGTGCACTGTTGCCGGTTGGGTAGTGACGCGCAGGAAGTGGGAGTCGTCAGTTAGCCTTGGATGCGGGAGGTCGTCCTTCCTGGAGCCAAATCTCTTTTCTCTCTCTCTATCTGCAGTGTGGAATAAATAGTTATCTAGCAAAGAGAGTCTTTCTATTCGACGTCCGTCTATTCCCATCCACTCGTCCAGTAACATCACAACCCGATAGAAGAACCCGTGCGTCAGCGCGATCATCCTGACGAGCACATGGGGGCGGGGAGCTCCCCGAGGATTCTACCCCAGAAAGCGCCTCCGCTTCAACGTTACATTACGACAAGTAGCCTTAGTGTCATTTAACAGCTGGCAATAGTAGGCGGCATTCATTGTTCGTCTGTCATGTAAAAAAATAATTAATAAAATACCTTTCAAGTCTCAAAACATTGTAGTCATCCATTTTTCAGGGGATCGTTTCTCGAATTTCAGACCTTCCCGATACTTTTGGACCCAATCTGCATTGAACTGTGCATCAAGTCGTCTCCTCAAAATTTCCTTTATTTCACGCCTTTGTTTATGAAAAAATGAATAATTACGCGTTGCGCAACACAGGATGCTACTTATCGCCTTCTTTCTTCAGTGACGGGATCCAGAAGCTTTCCATCCGATGATTATTTTCTAATGAACTATATAAAAAAATAAGATATTCCATTAATATTTATACAGCAAAATTCCGGGTGATATTTGAGTCTCAGTCGCACAAATAAAATCTGTTCATCGGTTGAGTTTTTATATTTATCTTGAGCACAAAGGGATTTTTTTCATTTACACATGTTTTTAAAAAAATGTTCAATATACGAATAACATCACAGATATTACTAACAATAATAAAGGCAATACGACCGTCTAATATGAACGTCCCCTTTTACAATAAATTTAATTTTACGATATCGGCTTACGAATATATAAATGCTGAAAATGAAAAGGGAATCACGCGAGATGTGCTATCCGCCGAAGACATATTTCGGGAATTAACCGCGTGTAAATATTTTAATTTTCCAGACATTAGGAATTCATCACGATTCGGCACAATCGGCGAGTTCTCATGCCAAAATACAATTTTCGAGTGTCGAGCACGAATTTTGCGCATTTCTTATGTGCTGCCCGTTTGTAACTGATATTGCTCGAAAACCGCGGAATAAATTTTTAAAAATACGCATTTTTGCGCATATCTGATGGCGATAATGTTGCCTTGTGACATTGGCTGTAAATTTTGTCTTTCGTATTTGTTTTTTTTATTTTTTTCAACTCGGGGTGTTTTGGATTTATTCGCTTTTGTGCCGCTCCAAAACTACTCTTTTCGAAAAAAGGGGTTGCGAAATGCGCCGGAATTTTTCAATTAAATCGGCCCCCGGGATCTGATAAAAATGAAAAGAAACGAGCGCAATGATAAGCGCATTAAATTCTGCCCAAAAACGTTTATTTATTTGTGCGGGCCCAATTAGAATGAAAAATCGAATTGCGCCTGAGTTTTTTTGATAGGGCACATTTATTTATAGGTTTCTTGTTAAAACGCGAACATTGTAAATAGAATAACGACCAAATATGAACACGTTCTTTGAGAATAATTAGGTTGTGTCAAATTGGTAGCACCTGTCGAATGATATGTTTCGCAACGATTATAAAGTCATGTAAATCGTTTGAATTTTAAAGCAAGCTTGGTAATCATTTGAAAAGAAACACAGTAGTAAAGTTGCGCGGTTTATTGCTTCAGGACACGTGTAGCGCGTAATTGCGAATACAAATAATACTTAAACTAATTTAAAAACGTTTATAGAGATGCGCACAATAACTCCCCAAAGTTTCATTGCAATCGGATGAATGGTATAGAAACGTATACAGAACAAACGCACCACAAACCGCAGACATTCATTTTTATAAATATTTAGCCTTTATTCCGCATCCTTATTTCCGCAGACATTTATTATTTTTAGAGATGTAATATTTGCTGATGAAAATAAGTTAAATAATTTTGGGAATGATTTAGGCGCGAATATCGGTGATTGAGGTTGCTAATTTGGTTCTCATTGATGAAACAATGGACCAGTGTATACATTGTAATCAAAAAATTACAACATAATGTAGAAAAGTTAGATCTGGGCAACCGTTTTAAATTGTATCAAGATTGATCCAAAACATGAATCTCAATTTTGCCGTTATAAATACAATATAATAGGGGAAAAGCGACGAAAACGAAGATCAAAATTAAAAAAAACATTAACAATTTAAAGAGTTCCGCGCTAAGCTTCGCCTAAAGTCCGGGGGATTTCGTAAGAAATTCATGAAACTCTACTTCTTTTGAAAAATTAAGATTGAAACGAAATTTTAGTGGTGCCTATAAAAAAGCTTACTGTATTGATATATTTAAACAAAACAGGTTTCCAATATGTGGTACGTATATCATGTCATCGCGGAGGAAAGCAGCATAGCAGATACATTCCTAGATTTTTAGTAAAAAAGATGATGAATAATATTATCGAAGCTACAGTTTGAAATAGAAAGAAGATGTAGTATCCCAACGATTCCGACTGATATACCTTTCGAATTGAAACGTGTGCAGTTTCCGATGCAAGCATTAACAAAGCGCAGGGACACACAGGGTATGCGTGCATGCTTCTCACATGGATAGCTATATATGAGCTGCTTACGCCCTTTTCATTTGTTACCAGATGTTACGCACTACACAGAAAAATGCTGTGGGATCTTTGTTATGTGCAAAAATATAGGAAGTCTCCTGCCCAACAAAAAGAAGGGTGACATAATATCACATCACAGTCTTGCAATTGGATTACAAATTGGCAACAACTGAACATGTTATGAACAATGATCATCATAACTATTTTACTGGCAAAAACCATAGCAAATATCGAAGATTTCAGCATTATAATTGCGATAGAAACACCAGCATGCCCAGAGCTTGGTTACCAATTTTATCCCGCACAGTTTTAGGTGCTCATGAATCCCGGGATTAGTAAACGTAATCACGAAAAAATCCCGAAAAACATATATGTTTTTCAAATTGTTATATTAACCTTTCTCCACCGGTGATGTATTTACTACACCTCGAATCTAATAATGGGAATATCGATATGAAATATAATAGATACGGGCTTCAATTTTTTTGTATTCCGCCGTAATACAATTACGAATCACATCAAAGCATTATAGTGTATAAGTATTCATCTGCAGCGACGGAAATAAATAATTTGTCGGGAAATCGGGAACTTTGCGAGTTTTAGTCCGTGTCTCACTCGATGCTTTAATGTTACTTCGGGCATATTTTCAAAATAATATTTGAATTTTTTAGTGTTTTATTTATCTATTTGTGAATTGTATTTTTATCTTTTCTTAAATAAATAAAATTCTTTCGCCTTCAAGTTATTTTGTATATTAAAAGAATGGACTTATTTGTAATTTTTGATCAAATTTATCAATGTAATTTCTTAAACTATTGAAAATCCTAATCCCCAATATAATAAAACTCATAATTAAAAATATTTTCAATATTAAACGCGTTTTCTTTGAGCTTCATCAATGTATTTAGCAGTTCCGCGGTTGACAGAGTGTTAAAATATCTGACGTTTACGCCATTTAAATGTATGTTTCATTTTTTCATCGATAGAATTTTTATTTTGATACTATGAATTTGCACGAATGATTCGATTGAAATAGATTGAAATGAATCAGATGCGACAAATGTATTTTTTCAAATATTTAACAGAACAGAATGAACATTGTGTACATAACCTAAAAGTGTCCGCGCGCTAATTACGGATCAAACGTCAAAACACGCGATGGCCATAGCACAAAATAATATGTCCATCGAAATACGCGTTTATTCGTCCGAATTGCGTTCGTGTTTTATTTGTTTTTTTAAATTTAAATTAAATTAATTTATTTAATTGTGTTATATTTAGGTGTGATATTTATATGATCGCAGCGGACGTTTTGCGCCGCGTACAATTCGAGCAGAGAGTAAACGGGCATTTATCACGAATGGAAACACGTCCCGATCGAACCCGAGCGATGAAATGTTTGGACACATTCAAATATGAAATGGGGCAGTTTGCGGGGATTAGACGCCGTTGGTACACGTATAATTGAAAAAAATCCAATCAGTAAATGCTCGAAGGGCGATAAATTGGTCTCCGTGCAGCCGGGCTCCGAAACAAATGGGAGATGTCAATTGCCTGACTCGCTCAGACTTTCAGTGTTCATTCCGCCATCATTCTTGCGGACCACGACAAGGTTCGGTTGCGTGATAGAAACGGGTGCGGAGACCCATATTTTTGCATGAACGGATGGGCCCCCGCCTAATGTCCCGGGAAGATCACGAACAATTTCGACCCCTAGGAAACGAGTCGGGATCGATTTATACTTCCGTTCGGGCCGATTTATTTCAATCGATCTGGATTCGATACAGGAACGACCCATTGGAAAAAAGACCGGGGTATACCTTATTATTTAATTTATATTAATGTATTATATTGGGTGTGTGAATAAGTTCCTGCCGTTTCATCATCAGATCGCGGTATAACAATGGTGAGCGTATAGCTTAAGTGATGACGCATCTATATTGAAATATAGATTAATATAAAATCCTTGTGGAAACTTATGGTGATCATGCTTCGGTGGAAAGAGCATGCAGAGATTGGCTTAACCCCTTAAGTGGATATGACGTATATATCCGTCAAGACCAAAGTCCATGCAAAGTGGGTATGACGGATATATCCGCATTGTGAAAGTTAAGCAAACCTCAATAGAAAATGACGGATACGTCCGATTGCAGTATTATGTACGTTAAATGTAAGAATGATTCATCTCGGGAACTGACTTGTTCGAACTTGATAATATACTATTTTCGTACATTGGATACGACGCGAAAAGATTGAAAAGGCGAAAAGATCGGGTCGCTACGGGTGACACTTTTAATAGTGAATCAAAACGTTGAAGGTGGGAATAATGGTTTCAAAAATAATGATTTTGGAGAAAAACATCATTAGGAGTTTATCGGTGCTTTACAACTTAAAGCCGAAAGATGTAGAAAGACATAAATACTGTAATAATGTGTTTTAAAATAGTACAAGAAGATAGTCACAAAAGTACCCGGCGATATTATAGATGGCGGTTGTTCTTTTAAAAAAGTACTGTTGTAGAAAGTATCAAACTTATAAAGCTTAACCCCTTGAAGAGGTAAAACACAGTGTTGTGTCTGAATTCTAGTGATTCAGTAAGAGCTTTCTTACAAAGGGCCGTAACAAAGGCGCGGCAAAGTAGGCGCCCGCCATACGTCATATCAGCGGTCCGAAAAGTGGACCGATTGAGCATACAAACCTTATGGCCACTTCATCCTCTTTTAGGAATTTTTGCGGCATTTTTTATGATCTGTACGATTACGGAAGCAACGTAGCGTCTAGACACTTTCTATCATAGTTACAAACAACAGTAACCGTCACCTGAGTTTGTAATCGTTCTGTAGATATATTCAAGTATAGCATCCAGGTCCGAAAAGTGGACCAATTGAATATACAAACCTTAAAGCTACTCCGTTCTCTTTTTTCTATTATCTGTACGATCTAGACACTTTCTATCATAGTATTTTTTACAAAAGTAACTGTCATCTACACATTAGGTCGGGTAATTATGGGATTATCTTTGTGTATAATTTTAATACATACATTATAATATTATTTAACTTAGGAGGGGGGGGGGGGAGATGAGTACCGCGTTTGCTCACAATGGACATTTTTTAATTTAAAACTAAAAAACTATGTATATTGTAAATTAAAACAAGATAAAAAAAAAATAGTATAACAGATAAATATATTGGTTTTATGGGTGGAGGGAAGTCTAGTCTTGCCCGCGATCTCATTTGGCATGAATCAACTTTGTAAATTAGCTTCTGGGGGTATTTTCGTGATCGTACAGATCAAAGACGCCTCCCATTTATCACAGAAAATGCCGCAAAAAAGTCCTAAAAGAAGAAGGAGCTCCCATAAGATCTATGTGCCCAACCGGTCCGCCTTTCGGACTGCGAACCAAGTTCGGAACAAGAATACATTTGTATGTGCTGTTGATATCAGTATTTATTATGGTATTATGGATTTTCTAGAACAGGACATGTCAAATAACATACAACTCGTTACTCGAGTTTACATTCAGTTCTTCATCATTTACTAAACAAATGCTGTTGATTACGACAGTTGCATTGTTTCCTGTTTTGAATCAATATGAAGTTTGCACCAACTCAATATATAGATTTTCCCTGTTGTGTTTTTTCCCTTTTTCTATGGATTTGTTTGAGTTGAAAATAATTACGATATTTTTTAAGCACACAAGCAAATTCGCCAAGAGTAATAAAATTATTTAATCTATTTAATATCGTCCTCATTTAGGGAAAACGACGCCAAAACGCAGCATTATTTCCCTGTTCATTGTATTTTAAAGTATACTGATTTCTCAAGTCGTTCCAGCTGACATGTTTTACATATCGCGAGTAATTTCCTGGAAGCACCTAAAGCTGATGAGTTTCTTCTCCAGGAGACAAATTTAGCAAGTTTGTTTTTGCAGCTCCATCGCGGGTCCCCGGGAAACTTTAATAATTTGTCCACACGAGCGGGTGCCATTTTTCTCGACTCGCCGTCCCCCTTTTTGCCCGTTTATTATGAAAGTGCGATAATATATTTTAATATCAGGCGAGATTAAAAAGCGCGATTGTGCTAGATAATCGCGAATTTCGAGATGATAAGGAAGAGTGCGCGAATGTGGGAGCGGTTTGTTTGGGGGGTAGTCGTGGGGGCTCATCCCTGGAGGAGTCTATCGCGTGTCGGTCCCCACTAAACGAGGGGCCTTGACCGTAAATGTCGAATGCACATCTATTCCGCGATATATTATGGATCTGAAATATATTGCGGGGGCTTGATATTTATTCGGATTCGCACGCCATTATTCATTAAGGGCTCATCGCGAATGGCGAAACAGTGAACTGGCGAAATCCAATTCCGCCATTGAATGATGTAGATCGGGGGAAAAAGTCGGAAAAGTGGTCTTCAGGGATTGAAGCTTGTATCATGACAACTCCCTGAACACTCAGCGTTTTTCCAGAGAAGAAATTCTTGAGAAGCACTTCATCGCATTCTCACCAGATCTGCGAAATTTATTCGCATCCTTGACGTTCTCTTTGAAGTTAGCAGATTTTCACCCAAGGGATTTTATTTAATAAAAAATATATTAAACCCAAGTAAAATTACATGATATAAATAATTACATTTATGACAAATTATAGCTTAAATCATTAGAAGCTTGTGGGCAATATAACCGTTTTAGTGCTGGACGTCGATATATCGTCGTTGTTTTGCAGACCAGAACAAAACCAATTCAATACCAACAAAAAAATGTGATGATACTTGGATAATGACACCAATTCCGAATAATACATAAACACCAGTCAAGATTAAATAAACAAAAATCTTTGGAGCGATAAAGATGATGCTCGTGTCTTGACTACCAATACAAGCGCCTGGTCTTATATTGTATTAATTATCATGGTTCTCAATTCAATTGGACAAAGAAGTTTAAGAAAGCGTGTTATAAGAGGAATATATAGTAGTGTGGGCACAATTTCGATCCACTTCTGACACCAGTGTAATACGCGCCTACTTCCTAGCATGGACGCTCAAATATGTATTTGTAAACAATCAAGAATATAAATGCACTCAAAATGGCCTTAAAACTGTCGTTTTTCCGCAATTTCTGCGGCACAAAAACTGAAATGAATAAAATAATTAAACTTGTATCTGCTATACCATTTGTGTTATTCATTTTTAAAATAAGTTAGTTGGTAGGTAGTCCCTGTCGCATCCAGTAAATATCTTTTTAGTAACTCCAATTGCTCATAAAGTGTGGTCTTGAAGCAATTTATTTGTTCAATCCACATTCAAGAATCAGTTTGAGATTTGAGGATATTTGGATGGGGAAAATTTTAATCCATATCCAAATGGAAGGGATGAATATTTATCCCTCAATCAGAGATATATATTTATTCATCAACGATCAAATTGGTATTAATTTGCAATGTGGCTTGCTTCGCATAATTGATTCAAAGCCCATGCCAAAACGATTTGACCATTACATAGGATTTCCTCGAAACATGATACTATAAATGTTTATTTATATTTAGGTATGTATTTTTAAGCATTTTAAATTGTAGGAATGCTCGCATTAACATGTTACAAGCCGCACGCGAATTGCGGCCATTAACTCTCAACAGCATTCGTTTGAGTTGGAAATATTTTAAGAATTCAAAGGGAGAGTACTTAATTTTTAATTGTATTGACTTTTACAAATGGGGCTCGATAAGATTAAAATTATTGCTGAAGAAGATAATAAGACAGTTGAGATGTTTGAATGCATGCTGGCAATTTGCGCACAAAGCTAAATTTTAGCAGATTAAGTAGTGAAGTAGAATTTATGCAAGAAAAGTAAATTATATGCATTGATTTTTTCCATTTAATAATGAAAATTTTAAGCTAAAAGATGTGACTGTGAGTTGTGTAATATATAATAAAATAGGCTTGCGAAAATATATACACAACAGAGGCGGCACGTCGCATGCATATAGCATTTGTATGATGTATGCGACGAATGCAAACACACTACAAACGATTCTCCATCTCTTTTTGACCAACTGTTTCTTGGGGTTTCACTTTTCGTGACGTTTAACCCCTTCAACGTTACGTTGCACTGTTAAAAGTGTCATCCGTAGTAGCACGATCTTTTCGCCGCTAGCGGATACGTACGTCATATCTAGTATACGAAAATAGTATATCATCAAATTCGAACAAATCAGTTTTCGAGATGAATCATTCTTACATTTAACGCAAACAACACTGCAATCGGACACATCCGTCATTTACCATTGAGGTTTGCTTAATTTTCACAATGCGGATATATTCGTCATACCCACTTTGCATGTACTTTGAAAGTCTTGACGGATATATACGTCATATCCACTTATACGATATATACGTCATATCCACTTAAGGGGTTAAGTCATTTTTCCTATACTCGAGTCTGTGTCCAATTTTTGTAAATCCGACTCGAAAATATACGAAAGTAGGCTGAAAACTAATGCACACATGCTTATAGACTGCGAGTGAAATGACCGCCAAAAGTGCACCAGGTGGCATATGGAACTAAGATTCTTCATCAATTTAAAGTTTGAGATTTAAAGTCGTTGGATTCATCCAGTATATTTCAGAAGTGGAAATATGGGGATAGATTAATAGTATAGTAAAAGAGAGATTGAAACTTTGCCTGAAAGACGGCAAAAAATTGTAAATAATAATGTAAATTATAAAAATGATTGAATAATTAAAGTAAAATGGTAACAATTTTTTTCGTTTAAATTCGAAATAATTGATTACTTATTAATATATTAGACCCCTTAATATATAGACATTTCTCAGTAAACTGGGAAAGTAGTTTTAAGGAAGTTTTTGTTGGGACTATAAAAGCATGTGTGCATTACTTTTCAGCCTATTCTCGTAGTTATAATTTTTTATTCAAGTTTATACCATTCTTTATGATTTTTCTTATTCTGAATTTAGAATTGTCCCAGATGCCATTTTTAACAAATTCGCTTCATCAGTCACTTCTTCCAGTAGGATTTTTTAAATATTATCAGCGTTAATGTACATGTAATAATATATACATGCATACAATTCATTTTTCGTGACATTCAGACTAACTTACTCTATTGCGCCTATAGAAGTTTCCAATTAAAATCCCAATTCATTATATTTGTCAAAAGCGAGGTGACGCTTTTCATAGTCATCCACATCATAATAGGAAATCCGTGTGCTATTATTTGTAAGAGATCATCATCGAGGAAATATTCAATAACTATAAAATTTCCTATGTTGATAATTTAAATAATTCTACGTTTGCTTTTTGAATGTCTGAAGAAATAAAGAAGCAGTGACGATATGGTTTGGTAAGAAACCAGAAAGCTTATTTCCCACAGGGATTAAGTTAAGAAAAGTATAGAAGAAGCATTGTGATGAGTTCTTGAGAGATTATATTGAAAAGTAAGCAATTTCGTAGCTCTTTAGCCACGACGTACGATTGTATATTCCTCGTTATATGATGATTTGAATAAAAATGGAATATGTGTGTGCATTCACGTATTTAAATTCTTCTTAGTGGTTCCTTTGACGGAAGACCTCAAGATCAGTTTGCGCCTAGGGTCTCCGAGTGCCCTGACCCGCCTTTGAGTTTTCGGATACAAAAAATATGTTATGAATAAATAAGTCGTGGTATGTGAGGCTTCGAACGACCCTTTTCGCTTTTACAACTCCGAGATTTGCCTACAATTGATCTAAATCACGGCCGCTTTTAAAAATGATTCCCCTTTGATCTCCATCGGGGATATTTTATTTCTCTTTGATGTGTCAACATGACGTCCAATGTCAATATCCATCCCGATCCTTCAAACATGACCTTATTACTCGAGGATCTTCTTTCGTGCCGACGTCGTTTACTTTTAAGCCATCGTCGCCGATGTGAGGGTCCTCGCAAATTGGTACCCATTAGAGGTCGAGGGACTCCGCAAAGCCCCCGGACTGGGATAAGTGGGAGCGTAGCAGATGAAAAGGGACTGACAATAATTGATAATGATTTGACGAAACAAATTTTGCCCGGGACACAATACGTCATTATGTAATTTTAAGTCGGCCGGGTCGCCTTTTAATAAATATTTATGAGGGGATTTGTTGTGGAGCGGCAAGATTGTCTTCCGGGAAGAAGCACCCGTGGAGTGCCATCTCCCGAAATTTAATTTCGCCTCGCCAATATTTGACATGGAGGCTTATTGATGTGTTCGGCCCAAAAAGAAGTCTTTTGAAGCACTCGGAGGCCTTAATTGCGGCATGGGAAGCCGCTATCCCACAGGGCGTACTGGTTTTGCATGAAAAAAATATTAAATGTCGTTATTTACATACCAAATAATCTCTTTCGAGGGAAATCGCGTTTTTCGCAACAAAACGTCCAAAAAATCTATTTTCATCGTTGTTGGGTGGAAAAAAAGGGTGAAATATTTTCGCCAGTGTATTACGAAAAATTAACATGAACGGATGCGAATTTTAAGCCGCAATAAAACATTTCGCAGTGATGTTTATCGTTTATAATAGTCAGAATAAAATTTTTCAGGTTTGCATAATGAATGCGTCCGAAAGAACCGCCGTAGTGAATGTGAAAACTGTTTGTACGTGTGAACGTTCGTTTCGCCATTCAACGCCGTCTCGACACTTGACGGGACGTACTTTTATGCAAGGCGCAATGATAATTACGTCGTCGTACACAATTTTGAAGTCACGTGACGTAAATGACGTAATTGCGCCCTTTATACGTTCTGCCTCGAGTGGAAATGTCATGTTAAAACGCATTTTTTCGCTACGGTCGCGTAATAAGCGCATACAGTTGATTGACGTTGTCGACAACAGCGTTAAGTTAAATAAGCATAAATTATAAAAATAATTACCTAATCTTCCTGTACTCAGTACACAGTATCCAATCAACTTTATTATATCGAAAACGTTTTTATAATGTTCAAAAACAGTTCTCTGATGTGTCGCCAAAGGGAAATACACTCAAATCTCTTTTTGTGCGACTTTATTTGTGCGCGCTCGAAGTTATGCGGTTTTTTTAAAGCAATTATTTATTTATTAACTTTAAATAATACATTCTCAAAAGGAATTTCCAAAAGTCCAATTACTTACGGAGTTAGAGCTATTTTAGTGACCGGTCTTACCACAATGAAATCTTTTAACGCGTTTTTTTCGAAACTACTTTTTTTTAACGCGGTTGACATCATATTTCAATTTTGAATTAATTAATTTACTCTCTATTATTCCTACAAGATTTATTTTTTAACCGTTTGAAAAAAAAATTAAAACTGTGACAAAATAAGGCCAAAAAATTACTTGACTTAATTTTTTTTAAACAGTCGCCATTTTGTGACAATTTTTTTTGAGTTAGGGACTATAGTGACATTTTTGCTAATTATGAATTATATTGTAGGAAAGAGAAAATCTACACAGAACAATGATGACATTGACAGTTTTCAATTAAAATAATTAGTATTTCCCTAGGGGGTGTTTGTCATTTGAGATGCCAGATGTCAGATATCCGTATAATTTTAGCAATGATGAGAAATGTTCTTTAAAAGTTTCCAAAAATGTAATTTTTTATCGCCTTATTGTTTTCCTGTTTAATTATTCCTGGATATACTCACTGTGGTCTACAGCTCAAGAGCATTTAAAACAGAAAGACGAATCGAATGAAGGTTCGGATGCCGCACGAATTGTTCGACGATAACAAAGGAGAGCGACAAAACGCGTGCAAAGTTTTGTTGTCAAGACAAAAAGTTCGTCCCTTTTCGCATCGAATTGGGAATGAAAAATGGATTGTTTATGACAACATAAATCGTAAACGTCAATGTCTTTTACCGAAACAAAAAGTATTTCCGATTCCGAAGCCTGGATATACGACCCCCAAGATTTTTTTGTGCGTTTGGTGGGATATTCAAGGAATTATTTTTTAAAATGACGAAAAATATTTTTTTTTGTAAGATTTTGTAAATAAAAATGAAATTAATTCTTTAATTGTTAAATAATCGGCAAAGACTTTTCGATATAACTAATATATATTTCATTTATATGTTAGAAAATTTATTTTGTTATAATGGATGAATATTCCCTCCTGTGTACAACAAAATAGCATAACTTAATTGTATTTTGTGCTACATTCCAATAAAATCTAATTAAAAAGTCCCCTGGCAACAGTCCCTTGTACCGTAAAAAATCAAATATGAAGTATGTGATCATAATTAATAAGATCGACGAATAAAAAGGCGAAACTCGTGTCAGATTTCTAAAACTTAGCCAATGTCTTATTCAAGTGATGAGACTGGTTATATATTATATATATATTAGATAAAGCGGAAAGAAATGTCATTTTTTGGTTGCATCTTTGCCGTCAGTTTGCCTCGGGTTGCTGTCGAGTGAATACATCAAAATTGGTGTCATTTTGAAGCTGTGTTGTTTGTCTTACTTATTCAAATATTTTTATATTTTTTTGGCCACAGGGAAAATGTCCAAGCCAGAAATTGATGAGACCGGGAAAAAACATACACAGGGAATTTGGGTACCGCACGAGTTTCATCAACGGTCTTGGAATAACGGATAATCATTTGTTCGTCGCTATTGTCCAGGTATGAAACCGATCCATTTTTAAAAAGGATCGTTACTAGGGATGAGAAGTGAGTCCTCTACAACAGTTCGACAAGGAAAAATAGCGGCTTTCTTGAAATCAAGTATCTGTTTCTACTCCTCGACCGTCATTAACCTTAAAAAAGGTCCTCCATTGTGTTTGGTGGGATTTTTTGGGCGTAATTCACAACGAATTATTAAAACATTGCCAAACTGTCACAGCAGTGCTATACTGTGCACAATTAGATAGGTTAAATGCGGAAATGCTCAAAAAGCGATCAGTTAACAACCAAAGATGAATATTACAGCATAATAATGCAAAACCACACGATGCAAGGATTACGCATAACAAAATAAGGAAGCTGAATTTGGAAGTGCTACAATATCCACTATATTATTCTGATATTGCACCTTCAGACTATTATCTTTTCAAGTCATTAGAACAGTCGCTTCGCGATAAAAAATTCATTTCTGTGGAACAATTGAAAAATCGTTTGGATCCTTATTTTAGTGGAAAATCGGCCGAATTTTACGAAAAAGGCATTAAAAAGCTACCTATTCTGTGGAGGGCGATTATAAATAACAATAGGAATTATTTAATTGAGTAATATTGTGTAGCCTATATTAAAATAATTTTTTTCTCCAAATAACGAAAAAATGACATTTCTTTCCGCTTTACCTAAAAATATAAAGCTCAAAGAATTTGAATATAACTTAATTTTGCTAGTCCTTTGTATCATTTTTTTTTAGAAAATGCTCAATATTTCTTGAAGTAATGAATATATATTTAGACCAGGGTGATATCTTATTTATTTCATATTGCATTTTGTCCGCGACCGGCGCTAAAGCCTTCGTGCCGTCGCCCCTTTAAACGCTCGTAAATTTGCCGCGTCATGTCGACTCTTTTTAATAAACTTTAATTAAGAGAAATAAGCGTCCTTTTTGTAAAACTTTAATATAAATTGATTAACACGCGTGTGTGAGCTTCCGGCTTCAAAGCAAAGTCGGCAGCACCTTTTAATTAAAAGGGCAAGTAATTAATGAACGCAGTTCGCAGGGATTTGTTTCAGTAATAAAACGCTCAGCATAATGACGGACCGGCGGCCAACGTCACAGAAACGAGCGTATCAATTCAATTTTTGTGTGCACACATTTAAGCGGCGAACATTCGCGATTCAATTTGATGTTAAACGGCTATTTTTGGCGGTGTGGGCGTTTAATGTTTAAAACATTCCGTCGCCCTTTATAAATTAGCGGGACCGAATGCGTGCGTAGGTCGGGGCGAAGCGATAAAATATGAATTTAGTGCGTGCTATATTTGTAACAATGGGTCAAAATAAATGAATCAACGAACGGAGATATAAAATGAGCGAGTTGCATACAGATTAGGCGGATTTCTTCCGATTGCGATGGACCGCTCTTTGCCCGCTTTTCGGGGGTTAAAAACGCCGCAATTGACGTTTTATCGGTTCGATCTTTGCGTGCAATAATGGTAACGAGGGCGCTTACAAATTCGAAACCATTAACGTTGCAATATTTCACCGCGAAGGCTCTGAATAATCCCGGCGGAAAATATTCGCCTTCTCGTTGTCGGGGCATGAAAATGCATTTTCGCCGCAATAAGTACCGAGGAGGAAAAAAACATTTAACGACCCGGTCATTATTTTCACGCGAAACTAATTATTCAGCTGAAACGGACTCGGCCGTGGGAGGCGTGAGAAATGGGGGCGTGGGGAGCTTTTGCGCCTGGCTGGAAATGCTGAAATTCGAACGCCTAATAAATATTTAAAAATAAGCGCCCGGGAGACGGTCGCGTCTTAAAAGCGGAATATGCGGACTCGCATAAAATAAGTGGGACGTTAGCGGTTCTTTTTTGCCACTTTTGTACGACCATTGTAACATCCACGGGCTAGAAAAAAAAGACGGAAAAAATGAAGGGAAAAGCACTTTTATAGCGACGGGGACATCCCTTTTTTTCTCGACAAAGAACAGTGTCAAAACTATGTCCTTTGTTGGCGAATCTTTAAATGGGTTTGTACTATTTTTATCCCGTTCTAAAAATAAACTGAGTTATGAAACAATATTATTGCGTCACTGAGAAGCAATTGATATATTTAAAAAGACATAATTATATGAACGTTATTTGGATCGGCGGGAAAATATTTATTTTATTCGGAAAGAGATCCCAGTTGCGAGACAACAAATGATGCCGACGGGAAGAGCACAACTTCCCGCAGCCAAGACTCTCAATCGATTTTGTCTTATGTGCTCCTGTACGTTCGCATTTCAATCTAACGCACGCGCAGAAGGGCAAAATAACTTTATATCCCACATCATATTAGGTTGTTCCATAAGTTTCTTTCGCAAATGAACGCTTCTTCTCCAACGACATAATAGCCAACCTTTTTTGAAGAGACTTGTCATTGGAGATGAAAGTTGGATACTCTATGAGAATATCCAACGCAAACGGTCGTGGACCAAGGGTACAGAAGCTTTAACTGTAGCTAAACCTGGCCTACATCCAAATAAAGTTTTGCTATGCATTTGATGGGACTGGAAGGGGATAGTTTATTATGAGCTACTTCAGCAAGGTGAAACGATCAATTCAACAAAATATTGTTTCCAACTAGATAATCTAAAGGATGCAATTGCCAGAAAACGGCCAGAATTAGCGAACAGACGAGGCGTTGTTTTTCATCACGACAATGCCAGGCCTCATGTGTCTTTGCTCGTCAGAAATAAATTATTATCATTCGACTGAGATGTTTTACCTCATCCTCCATACTCTCCGGACATTACCCCTTCAGATTATTATTTATTTCTTCCATTGGAAAATTCTTTTTGTGGTAAAAAATTTAAATCAAAAAATGATATAAAAATGTACCTTGATCAATATTTTGCCAACAAACCTGGGAAATTTTGGCAAGAAGGTATTATGAAGCTTCCGAAGAGATGGAGAAAGGTAATAGAACAGAATGGATCATAAATTTTGATGTAATACAAATGATTGTTTATTTTTTTCTTAATATGAAAACGAAAGAAACTTATGGGACACCCTAATATTATCAATAAATATCGCTGATGGTTAAGAGAATTTTGATTTTAGAAAATCACAAAGAAACTCTCAAGGATGTACATTTTCCTAGCTCTTAGAAAACGTTG
This sequence comes from Stenopsyche tienmushanensis, assembly GCA_008973525.1. Taxonomy (NCBI): domain Eukaryota; kingdom Metazoa; phylum Arthropoda; class Insecta; order Trichoptera; family Stenopsychidae; genus Stenopsyche; species Stenopsyche tienmushanensis. Next base: position 50,381 of record WACJ01000521.1, read on the forward strand.
ATTAAGCTGTGACTGTGTGATCTAATATATAAAAATCGATGTTTGTTTGTTTGTCCGTATTCAATGCGCTGCCATACCGTTCATCCGATTGCAATAAAACTTTGTCAACTTATTGTTTATACTTACGAAAAAAACATAAACATAGTAAAAATATTATTTGTGTACGCAGTTTGTTATGCGAGACGTGGCATTGCAACGAAATGTAAGTACAACGGTGGGCTGAAAACTAATGCACACACGCTTGTAGACCGCAAATAATTTGACTTTTAACTGCTGAAAAAGTGCTTTCTACTGAGATTTATCATCGTTTAAAGGCCGTTAATGATGACGATGCTTTTGACAGGTCTTCTGTAAATCGATGGGTAATAAAATTTCATGGTTGCGAATCTGGAAAAGCCATAATTGTTGATGAAACACGCAGTGGAAAAAAAAAATCAGTGATGGAATGAAAAAAGCTTGTTACACGTTGATAGATTTGCTATTGGTTTTTGTTCGCGCTTTGTAACCACGTGTGCATTATTTTTCAGCCTTTCCTCGTAGTTCTTCAATTATATATTTAATCCACCCTTCGGGATCTAATAGATCATACGAATCGAGGCGCAATCAAAGCACGAACAAAAAGGAAGAAATCAAGACTAACATTTAATTTATATCGGTATATCTGTTGGGCTTCATGACTTGTTTTGCGCGATTTATCGATAAACCGCTTAAAACCTGATATGTCCCAGCGATTAAGCACATCTCGCCGTCGTTAAATTTGTCCTTTACTTATAAAATATACTTTTTTTAAAACAAGAAAAAATGCTGAATTTTAAATTCTTCAATGATAAATTTAACAATTAACCAACAATCTTCAATATGAATCATATAAAAATAATTCTTACTTCAACTCTTTTCCCTCGTCTACTTACTCACTATGCGTTAATTAATTTACTCGATAAAAATTGTAGAATTTGATATGTATTTTTAATTGATATGTTTCTTTTCCGTTAGTCTAAGGTATTTGATTCGTTTAGCCTAAACTATAAACTAGTATCACGGATCAACATGATCCACAGCACGTAGACTCGCGGCAGATCTGCGCAAGTTAAGATATGTACGTTTTCCAAGTTGATATGTATTTAGTTTCCCTAAAATTAATTTAATGTATATTAATCCTCCGGCCATCCCAGATCTTCCCCTATGAGTTCGTAGAAGCGCTGATTGTGTTCGATGAAGAACTTCCTCAGCTTGGAGACGGTGGCAGGGTCGACTCGTGGATGTCGTCTTCCTTTGGTTTCCCTCAAGCACTTATCGGCAGTGTCGTTTCGCAGGCAGTAGAAGCCCTTCGTTTCGTTGAAATAAAAATTGTGTCTGCCTATTCTGCTGTCGAGGCCCAAGAAGGCTTCTATTTTTTGCAGCTGAGGGACGGGATCTTCTATGAGACGATCGCCGTTGACTACGAGAATTTGATCTCTAGGAAATACCTCTAACCATCTATGCAGATAGGTGTGATACAGAGATATTGCTATGGGTCTGTAAGAAGTGTTAATCGTTCCACCTGGATGGATAGCCAACTGCTCGAAAGGTCTTGGCGGTGGTAAAGCAGCCGGACCGTTGCTTCCTGGTCCAGTAGCTGGAACCGGCGGTCCAGATGCTGTACCATGACTCCTCAATTGGGTGTAATCCGAAATCGCTCTCGTCACGGGCTCTCTTACAATCAGCAAAAGACGAACACTGCTATTCATTGCTCGAATCCTCTCAGGAACCTGTGGACATTCAAACACACTTTGTTATACGAGCGAAACATATTTACACATAAAAATAGCACAAAAAGAATAAGTCAATTCCACAAGCAATTATTTTCTCGTTAGTTCTATTATGGCTGTAATGTGTCCACCGTATCCCGGGACCGCTAATGTCTTTCGACTGCGATTTTGGACATTGATGTCAAAGGTGATTAAATTTACCCGGAAAAAACCCACATAATCACATCAAATGATGCGGTGTTTTGTGCTTCGTTAGTGTGTAATCCAATAAAAATGTACATTTTTAAATTTAATCATTTCGCTTATAAAACACGCTCATTCTGGCCATTATTTCGTATGGCGTATATTTGCACATATATTTAAAAAGTCAATGATACTTTTGTATAATCAAAGAGTCAATATTGTTGGGTCTTTCAATAGAGACGTTCCATATTTGTTCAAATATAGCAATCATGCTACTAAAGCAATATCTATTAAATTTATTATAAACTATTTAAAAATATATGGCAAATTATCATAGATAATTATGATGTCGAAAAATGTATTATTTTATCAAAATTTAATTTTAAAACAATTTCTTCGTTGGAGAAAATTTCGCCAAAAAAATTATCTTAAATGACAATGTACATATTTTGGTTAAATGGTTAAAAAAATGCCATAAAATATTGTTTTAAATTTTAAAAAAATTGAGTAAATATTTAACATATAACTTGTTGTATTTACATTTAAACAATAAGCGTCCTTATTGAAACACTCTGTATTTACAGAAGAAAAACATAAACAGAAACAAAACAATCTTCTTGGACATAGCCCAAGCATTCAATAAAGTATAGCATCAGGGCTTTGAATACAAATTAACTATTTATTACCGCACACTCGCTACTGATTTACGCATAAACATTCCTGGACATGCCCTTAATAGTGACATCCAACAGGATCCGGTCACTTTGTTTCAATGAAAAAGGGAAAAGCTGAAAAAATAGTTACCGCATGAAATTATTAATGATCAGAAACAGTAGCTTGGGGACGTATGCATTCTTGATTGATTGACATGGAACTGACAAAATTGAAAAAAATCTTCTATTGGGCCGTGATGTTGCTGGACGAATGGATGGGAATAGACGAGCGTTGAATAGAAAGACACTCTTCTCTAAATAACCATTTATTCCACACGAGTGAGAGATCTGGCTGCAGGAAGGACGATCTCCCGCAGCCAAGGCTAACCGACGACTACTCTCGATTCTCGCCTCCTGCGCGTCACTCCCCAACCGGCAACGGCGCACGTGCAAGATGCAATCGGTTGGTATGCAGGTGTAATATCTCCGCAGGGCCACAAGAGATGGCGCTGTTAAAATAACACATTACACCTGAAGAGAGACGGAAGATGTCGCTCTTAATCTGGAGAATTAAATCTGCTCAGACTAACAGCGCTATTGCGCGGAGATGTTAAATCGCCCACGCTATAATTACATAAAACACTTATTTATTTTATAGTAGATAAGAGGGTAGTCCCAGAAGTATCTGACCAAACAAAGAAAATGCAAAAAAATTGGAAAAAATATTTTTATTCCTCAGAATATCCACTTTTCCCAGCGATGTTCAATAGCTTCAATACCCTGTTTATAATGAGAATTGTCAAGCTTATCAAAATAGTCATCAACTGCCGATTCCATATCTTCATTGGTGGCTAATCTTCATGACTTTACTTACAGATGGAACTGTCTTCGCCATATTTAGAACCGATTCAGTCCAATGTTTTGACTGTTAGTATGTCTGTAAGTATGTCATGGGGTTATGGCATTCGTCGTATCAGCGATCTGAAAGACGGACCGATTGGGAACACAGACCTTGTGCACTCTTGTTGAGCGGGCTGGTATGATTCCGAATAGCAGAACCCATAAATAGTTCGAGTCAGTGGAGGTCTTAGGTGTGATAAACCCATGCTTCATCCATGGCTATGAATCGACACAAAGCTCGGCATTATTTGCTGCGAATATTTGTGGATTTTCTTCACCATTTCTGGCGTATTTTTCAGGAATAAATTCTCCGAATAAATGAGATTCAGCCAGTGGACATCTCGGAAATAAATGTATCAAGTTACATTGTAATACAAGAAAATCATATAATGTTGTGTCGGCATTATAATTAGAATGAATACGACCTCGGCAAGTTTGCAATGTAAATTTAAACCTGGCGTCACGAAATTGCAAAAACTCGTAATAACAATTTTAATAAATATTAATTTCCGACTTCCGCTTTGTTTAATCTTTTAAAAATAAGATTTGTAAGCCTTCCATATATTCCGTTTAAGAACTTTTTCATTTGGCAAGCCGTTGTATATATGTTGTAATATACACGTTGGTTTTTAATGGGAAAACATTCTCACGTGGCACGCATTAAATCCGCAAGGAGTATAATTTCTTTTTTAAGTGCGCGTCGGGTTGACTCATAAATAATCTCGGAAAATACGCCAACAATTCCGCGATGGGAACCGGAAGAGGAAATGCGATTTTTCGCGAAGCGTTCCGAAGGTAACCGAATCCGAAATTTCAATCAAAACATCCATAATTCATGTTTTTCGTTCCGCTGGATTTGGAGCTGCCGGGGTGAAATTCCTCGGAATAAAAGGGAATTGTCGATGCCAAGTCGGTTTCGCCAGTCATGAATGAATAACGATACACTCCCGCGAAAAAATAAATTCAAATTCCGTGACGTAATTTACATTAAACAAGACGGAACTTATAGTTGTGTAGAGTGAGCCAGCGTACGTGCTTCGACGAAAAACATTTGGTGATCTTGATATCTGGCTGGTCAATGTGGCGTCCGTGATCGTAAATCTTAATCCTTTGATCAGTAAGAACATTTTTTTAGGATAATTTTTTTAAGAATCTTTTTTAATTTGTACTTAGATTGAAGAAACTATAATAAAAAGCCTAACAAAAAATGAACAAAAAGCTGTTAAATGTAATGGTTGAAATTAAAAAAATAAAATGCGGATATAGTCTCCCTGGATCACTCGAGTACGCACAAGTTGCGTGTCTAAATATATAGAAGTCGTCACTGAAAATAATTCAGGTCTAAATGATTTAACATATCATTTAACTAGCTATTTGCCAGTGGCTCCAACTCTTAGGCACAAATATGAAAGAGAACAAAGTACCTCTTGAAGATGAAATGATTGAACGTTAGTTGAATCCTTAACTGAGAATTTTCGGATGATTTAATTATCTAGGTCGATTCGATACCTGGGCAGAGCACACAGATAAAGCGGTAGGAAAGACGGTTCAGATTACTGAGAGTCTGGTCAGGCTGATGCCTAACATCAGAGAGCTAAATTCAACATGGCCAGGGCACAGCGTAGAAACACGATCAGAGCGGCTGCTGCATACAGTGTTAGAAGAAGCCATTTTGGCACTGACTGCCATACCGCCTATTAACTTGCTCGCCCAAGAGAGACAGACTGCCAAAAAAAGAACCGAGTGGCTGTTAGACTCCACGATACCCACCCATAAACCCCCAGGGGGAGCCAACCTTACGCTCGTGGGTAACGGTTAAACCCCTGGGATAATTATGTGGAGTAGAGGTGTGCGAAAGTAGCCTTGTCGGTTTGCTCATCAAACGCAGCTGGGGTAGCCCAGATAACATGAGTTGGGTGTGCAGGTCACCCTGTGCTGCGTACCCATAAAGGGGTGTGTGGAACAGCCGATTACAATAGTTGGTGGAGACTATGTCAAAGGCTCACCACTATCCTTAACAGCCTAGGCAAATAGGAGAGAACGATTTTATGCTGTTCGAATAACGACTCGTCTCCATGGCTAGGTACTAAGAATGACCGAACCGATACGAGTACCATGGGGAAGGGGTATTCTTTGCAGTCTGACATCTGCTGCAGCCCCCTTCAAATTGAGGTTAGACTCGTGGTGGCAGTAAACCGGCGGTAGTATTCCCTTGAAGTTTAACTTAACCTTTGTCCTTCTTCCTCTATCGCACCGTCGGGTGCACATGGTCTGAAGCTGGTTTTTCTTGCGGAAACTTCGCCTCCTTTGGAGGGCGTGTAGTAAAAGGGCGTTTCTTGTGAAGACACTCTTGGTGTGCCTAGTCCTGGGCAACCTAAAACAGACCATACAGCAACGCAGGAAACGGGTTCGATTTGTTAATGAGCTCCCAATCCAGTCCAGCTGATGTCTGTCGTCTTGTCTATGGCGGTGTGAGAGTCACGATGGAATAGATCCACAAAAAGTCAGTGGACCCACTGATTGATAACAGATCTAGAAAAGTAAAACAGAAGAAAACTTGCTCAGCTGTGTTACCAACTGACCCAGGTTCTTACCGGGCATGGCTACTTTGTAGCATATCTCTAAAATATAGCCAAGGAGATAAGTCTAGAATTATCATCATTGTGGAGCAACTAACGTTGATATCGCATACACGACGTTCGACTGTCCAGCATGGAACGTTGAAAAGGATGTGCTATACGACGAGTAAGTAAAAATTCCAACCTATCACCATAATCGTGATGTTGAAACGAAGGAATGGGGGTGTTTTCGAGGCTCGGGTGGCGAGATGGCCGCGCTTGCACGTGGGTCCGTTCACCATTCGGGTCGTTGTGTAGCCAGGCGGATGGGATGAAGGTGGACGGGTGACAAATAGAAAGTCTCCCTCGTCTTAGATAACTTAATTATTAAACACGAGAGAAATATCTGGCTGCGGGAAGGACGTCCTCCCACAGCCAAGACTATCCGACGACTCTTGCAGCGGTGCATGCGCAAGAAGCGATCGGTGTCATTCCTTCAGATACAATGTGTCCGCAACGACATAGAAGATGGCGTTGTTACATTGACACATCGCGCCTAAAGAGAGACGGAAGATGTCGCCGTTAATCTGGCGAATTAAATCTGCACAGACTAACAGCGCCATTGTATGGAGATGATAATTAGTCCATAACGCAGTATATTTCAAAGATTTATAAATCATTTAAACTTTCATAGTGAAAAAATCTATCGATTGTCTGTCAATTGTGTTTTGTATATCTATGGGAACGTTAATTTAAATCAAAATTAGATCTAAATTGTATCAAAGCTTCTCACCAACACATTACACTTCCCTTACACCGCATTCAAACTCAATATTCATGAATTTGACGCTATTTTAGCAATCATGTTGTGTTTTCGATTTAACTTGATAATTGGAAATTACAATGAACCCAGCAAATCATAACCTTTGACATTTCACCCCCGAGTGTCCACAAATTTGCGTATTGCATACGAAATTCGACTCCAGCAAAACGCGCAGCCAAATTGTGAATGAAATCTCCATCATTGTTGGGCTAAAAGGATACCCTACTCACATATTCGCATGAGGTCTAATTAATTTTAAAACAGGCCAAATTCACCGAGACACCTTTTTAGTTTTCCGGTGGTCGCGTGACCCAAAACCGCCTCCGATACTTTAGACGTAGTACGTGTTGAGCTATAATATGTAAATTGCGATATAAATTTTATCCAACGGAAGGCATTTAAGTCTGGTTAAAGTGTTGGGCAATTGTTGCTTGTCATCATTAGTATGTGATGTAAGCTGTGATTCGACCTCAGAAGTAATTTCTTGGAAGCTGCTTTAATATTGATGGACGCTTAGTCTTGCATGACGATGGTTTAATTGTACTTGAATAGGAACAATAATTATCAACTCATATTTAAATGTGCAAAAAAGACAGTCGATGACGTTAGAAATAACAATTTTTTGATGATGATGATGAATATTAACATTGGTAGCTAAAAATATCAGTAGTAGCAAGGTCGTGCAATAAAGGAAATTCGGCGTGGAATGAAATGCTAATTTAAAAACATATATCGAATGTACCATACAAGGTATATACATTTTTTGGGTGGTATTGAATAGAATGTTCACAAGTTCGTCAGAAATGACTGATAGTCTTGCACTCCTTGCTTCGCCGTAAGTATCAGTACGGACTTCTCTGAACAACGTCATATTGTCGACTCGTCACATTACTACCATAACAGATGACGCGCGGATCTTACACATGCAGGAGGAAGCTTGAATGCGCGACGATCTCTTCATCGGAAGAATTTACTGTGACTGAATAAAATGGCTGACACGCGGGACTAAAGAGACTGACCATTAAGATCCCTACGTGCCAGGTGTATCAACTTCGAAACAAAATATTTCCACCGGTGTCAGGAGACCTTGTTACCTTATTTTCTAGATGGCCTTCGTAAATTATTCTTTCTTACAGCTAGAGGTAACCGTGAAAAAGTACAATTGGAGATTATTTTTATTGAACAAATTACATTTTGTAAATATTATGATAATCTAATTCTCACTTACGAATTCCGAACGCTTACGTGATATAACCTAATATATTATTTTTAATATCATAAAGTCGATTAAATAAAATAAGATATATAATCGTAAAGTATATATCTGTTTTCTATATAAACATACACCATTATTCAACCAAATCAAATGTTAATCAACATCATTGAAAAACATTTTGTATGATTTTCAAGTATAATTAATGATTGATAAGATTTTATGTTTTTATCTTGAGTCCCCAATACTATTAATTAATGACGTTGTCGAAATAATTAATGATTTTTGAAATCCTGTTGGAGATTAATACGAATTTTAGCAACAAAAAACAGCTGCAAAAAACTACAGTTCAACAATTTATTGTATTCGTGTTTGAATGATATATGCATTGAATTACATGCAGGATGCTATAAGAAACGACATTCTTACCTCTGGTGTAACGAAATAGCTCGGACTCTTCTCGATGGTGATCTGACCCTTGAAGGAATGTGGCATCTTTTTCCTATACCACTCCAGTCCTTTCGCATAGTTCTCGTCTCTGTCGAAGAAGTGTACTTCGCCGGCTGCCTTCTGGACCATAGGATGGAGATATAGCATTTCGAGGAGCGCTCGCGTGCCGCACTTGCGTACGCCTACGATGATGGCCTGTGGTAATCGTCTAGCCGTTCTCGGAAAGCGAACTCGATTCCGTACTACAAGAGGATGATTGATCAACATGTTTGGCCTGATTGGTCTGACAGTGTCGTCTCTTCCTTCTGAAGTATGCGAATCGCTTCCTGCGGAGCTTGCCACCTGAGAAAAAGACAGCTTTTAAAAGATCTCATTCAAATGCTCAATAGGATAAATATTTTGACAATGATGTGTTAAAGAAAAGGTTCAACAATTATTTGAAACAGTAAGTGACTTTGCAAAATTGAGGACCTGCTCAGGTCATATTAATGGGACCAGAATGTAATCAAAAGATTGAGATATATTTTTCATATATATGTAACATGTGACAAAAATCAATAAGGTGATTAGCATTCTTAGGTTGGCACCTCTGGAAAGAGGACTACTCTTATAGTAATAGTATATGAGTAGCATTGGGAAAAATACCCTGCTGTAGAGTCCATGTGTATGTGTCAAGATAGGTGACCTCATACAAGTCCCTTTACTATCGGACAGCGGAAGGATCAAAACAGACACGATAGATATCAGACAGTGACTGACTGATAGGGTCATTGTAATCGAACCTATTTCCAGCGCTGTGTATGATCTGTTCCGGGTTACCCTCGACTAGCCATACAAAAAGTGTCTTCCATTGATCCTTTAGCCCCACAAGAAACGCTGCGAAGGTGCAATGGACGAGGAAGGACTAAGGTCATGCTAAATTCAAGGGATTTACTACCGCAGGTTTACTGCCACCACGAGTCCAACCTCAGTTTGAAGGGGGCTGCAGCAGATGGTGGATTACAGGGGCTACCCATTTCCCACGGTACTCGTATTGGTTCGGTCATTCTTAGTACATAGCCACGGAGACGAGTCGCCGTTCGGATAGCCTAAAATCGTTCTCCCTTATATGCCTAGGCTGTTGAGGATAGTGGTGAGCCTTTGACATATTCTCCACCAATTACTGTAATTGTCTATTCCACACACTCCTTTATGGGTGCGCAGCACATGGTGACCTGCGCACCCAACTCATGTTAGCTAGGCTACCCCAGCTGCGTTTGATGAGCAAACCGACATGGCTACTTTCATACAATATTCCACATTATTACTTCAGGGGTTGGCTCCTCCCTGGGATTTCATGGGTGGGCATCGTGGAGTTTAACACCCACCCGAAAGGTTCAAAACAGGAAAAACATAGGTAGTAATATAAAGTCGCTTGTATTTGCCACGACTTCTCATTATACACGAAAAGATATCCCAGATGCGAAACTACAGGTGCTGCTGGAAAGTAATTAGTCTCTTAATGACAGAGTTTCATGCCCTGTGCTGCTGTGTGGTCTGAATCGAGTACACTAGACTAGCCACACAGAATATATTCCATTAGTCTTTTAATCTTCGGAAACATTGTACGCAAAACTTTCAGGCGCCCATTTATTTCGCTTCGTGTCCTTCAGAGGAGGCAAGGCACCAAGAAGAAGACCAACTTCTGGCTAACTGACTGAAGGTGCGAGGTCATTGCCACCACAAGTTCAACCTAGCTTGAAGGGGGCTATAGTAGATGATGGACTGTAGGTGCTCCTCCTTCCCAATGGTACTTGTATTGGTTCGGTTATTCGTAGTACTTAGCCACGGAGACAAATGGCCGTAGCCGTTCTCTTATGTTTGCACTAGGCTGTTGAGGATAGTATTGTCGTCTTTTGCACAGTTTCCTCTTTCTTATTCTATAAACGGCAGTTCCACATTCCACTTTACTGGATGTGCCACACAGGGCCGCACACATAGCTCATGTTAGCTGGGCTTCCCTATCATTACCCCAAGGGTTTGAGTGTTACCCACGGGCTTAGGGTTGTACCTCGCTGGTGTTACCATAAAGTAAAACACACACCCAATAACTTGTTAAGAGTATTACCTGTAAACTGTATACGGCGCTGTCGTAGAGTACATGGAAAGTGAGGAAGAGTGAGATGAGTGTGACGGAGAGGAGCGCCGCAGCCATTTTTGGTCGCGACACTCCTACCACCAGCACACAGTCCGACAGGTCGCCCTCTGGCGGCCGAATGGCCGAGCGTGGCAACCATCTGCAAAAATAAAAATAATAAAATAAGTAAAAAACAAAAATGATCTGCGTTCATTTTAGCGTGGATACATTTTTTTGAGCATTCGGCGGGTGTTAGCAAACATTCCGCACACAGCACGCAGAAATAGAAATGGGGTAAATATTAGATTCAATCCCTTGCTAAATATATTTTTCGAAATGTTAACACGAAGGGTTTAGTGTTTGCCAAGTTGTGAATTTCTATTAGGGCCCCTGCTATATTTTATTGCATTATACAAACAAATGTATAACGGGATTACACTCGGCAATATTATGCCTGAGAGAACTTTAACGTATAAATACGTCCGTAAACATTACCTTCCACCTTCCAAATATTTTAATTTTGGGCAACCGCTTTTTTTTCTGTCTGCGAATATGAATATCGAGGAAGGCGAGGAAACATTTGCGCGATGTTTGTCGGAAAATTTTGCAGGACGACGAAGAGTATCCTTTTCGCATTACATTTGCATATTGAATTTCCATAGTGAAAATTCAGCGACTTAGCGAGAGTCCTCCCTAATTGATTTAACACACTAAAAGAGCTAGTTGATGTCTGCAAGACTAATGGAATAGGAAAATCAAATTCAACATAGAACATTAAAAAAAGCTTTGAAAATAATATAATTGTATTAGAGATCAATCTATGATTGGATGTTGTTATAGTTGATAGTTTTTGCACTCTTATTATTGTCTAGTAGCACATGAAGATTCAGAATTTTAGATAGTCAAAGATCGATTGTGATTAGAAAAGATTTTGTGCAATATTTTACAAGTTTAACTAATTGAAATAGATAAAAGTACTGTATGGTAAAGGTACAAACTCCGATTCGCGGAACACACAAAAAAGTGGCAGAAGCCTGGTAAGCCTGATACCCATCATTGGAGGGTTGAAAACTATACAACGTTGTCAATTTGGAGCTACTATACGGAGCTTCAATATGGGTTGACACACTAAAAACTGAAAGGGCTAGGCTCAATATGACCAGGGTTCAGCGCAGAAGCGTAGCTGCTGCATATCGCATGTTAACGAAAGAGTCACACCGCCTATGGATTTTTTTGCAGGCGAGAGATAGGCCACACCCTGACGGTGTGGGAAAAAGATTAGACAGCTGCATAAAGGGTCAAAGACAGAACGACAGTAAGGATCTTATCGGTGTGGAGGGTGAACACTGAACAGTCTGTTCACAGCCTAGCTACACAGAAAGTATCATCCACCGATATTTTAACCCCATGAGAACCACTAAACGCAGAGCCTCTAGGTACTTATCCCATTTGCTCCACATCCTTGAAAGGAGTCGAGGTTCCCGCAAGAAGACAGCTTCAGACCACATGCACCTTAAGGTACTTTGGAGGAAGAGATATAGAGGTTAAGCTATTTAAAAGGACGCTATCTAGTGGGGTCACTGCCATCACGAGTCCATCCTCATTCCTTAAGAGAAATGCAGCAGATGACGGACTGCAGAGACTAACCCTTTCACGTGGTATCGGTACCTAGCCATGGAGACAAGTCGATGTTCGAGCAGCTTAAAGCCATTCTCCCCTATAAGCTCTAGGCTGTTGAGGATAGTGGTGACTTTGCACAGATTCCACTTACTTCTGTAATCAGCAGTTCCACATTCCACTTTATGTATACGCAACACAGGGTGAGCTGCGTACCTAACTTATGTTAGTTGAGTTACTCCAGCAGCGTTTGATGAGTAAACGAACGAGTCTACCTTTACCCCAGGGATTCGATCGTTGTCCACGGGCGTAGAGTTGACCTTTTTGAAGTTTTATGGTTTGGCATCGTGAAGTCTAACACGCAGCTATTGTCCTACGCGATGAGGATAGACGGCATGGACCAAGCATGTCAAAAAAAAAAAATAAGCCTAGGGGGCATACATGGCTGCCACCCTTGAGTAATACTTAACAAGTAGCCGGATGGCAGCTGAAGAGGAGGGTTGTTTTAGTGAGTAAAAATCCTCCTCTACCACCAGACATGGTGGTGTTTTTCGTAGGTTTTTCCCCCTCCGCTAAAAAAAGTTGTTATCAGTGACAGTTCGCGTATAGGCATTGTGGAACTACAACACCTCCTGTTTCCATACGATATTATCCATTTTATTAGGCCATTTTTTTTTAGTTATTTCTTTATACTTGTACAATATATTATATAATCAATAAGCTTAATAATGTCAGTAAACAACTCCCAGTTTATAAAAAATATGCTTTTTATAAAATATGGAACTGTGTGCTTCACAGTTCCAGTGAAGCACTGTCGCTCCCGCAGTGCCGGTAAAATTATAAATAATTAAAAGTATATTTCACCTTTCAGTTTGGGTATCTCTTTCGTTTTTTGCTCTTGTTATGTTCCGTAATTTTTTCATCCATGTATTTTTCTATGATGTTTCCAGTTTTAATTTTTAAATAAAGTTCTATTTTAATAATATTAAATTTATTTTTATCACTGCCCACAGGCAAATAAGAAGATGTACTTCAGCCCAAGGCATATTGAAGTGCAGATGCGTCTACTTAAGCGGAAGCACTCTTGATAAAAAGTTTCAGCATGTGCGCACTCAAATTAATGTACAGCGTATGCCATCGCTGAAAATTAACGTTTTCAGGAGTAAAGCACACGTCTGCTCCCCCCTCACCCAAATATTTAGTATCATTACTCATCGCGCGGGTTCGTCTGTTCCCCCATCGCGTGGGAGACGTTCCGTTGGGGGGCGACGCGATGGGCGGAAGCCGTGGGCGCCATAATTCTAATGCGTGGGTCGCAATAAATCCTTTTTGGCGCCTGCAGAGATATGAGCGGAAACTAATCAATCACCCCTCACATATTAGTGTAGGAAAACATTCGCACACATCACCCCCCTTCAACAGCCCATTTGGGCTTTTTGATTTACTCCGACCCTGCGGGAATATAAATTCGCCCCTGTGAATTTTTGCCAATATTTGTTATGCAATAATATTCGGGACGGGTGCTGCACTTGAAGATCACTTCAACTCCCACGCCATTTTTGAGCTGAACGACAATATAAGATGAGTGTACTCTCGGAATAACGAGATAAACTTTCATACGGAGCTTTCGCTACAATTTATTTTGTAGCCGTCACGCCATCATCTTTTCTCGGAATATTCCCAAATGTGGCTGAAACATTATTTTACCACTCGTAATCATAATTTTGTCTTATTAAATTTCAGTCAAACTCCACTCCACACATGGGTGCGGCATAAATTGAATGGAGTAAATTGTTATTTTGTTCAGAAAGTTAAACTTCGATCTTAACCTTTTTTAGTGCCGGACAAAGATATATCGTTATTGTCGACACTTGCGAAAAACGCCAACGTCGATATAACGTCATATATGTGATGACGCTTTACTAAAACAAGGTTTAACTGAAATATATCTGCGAGAGACTTGTTTTAAATCTTAATTTCGTGTGTTGTAAAAGCACCAAACACTGTCCTAAACACGATATGCAAAATAAAATCGCACGATTTTAAATCTGAGTGGGGAAAAAATGTAGAAACAAAATGTCGAGCCAGACTCGACAAAGGACCGCAAAGAGTTAAAGATAAAGCGTATTCACCATTTTGCATCAACATTTGTCCATGAGAAAGCTCTATTCGAATAAAGTATCGCATTTGCTCTTACTCTATCAAAAACAACAACGCGTCCACAATTCAGAGCGCTGTTTAGAGCTGTTTCAGGACTTATTGAGTGATGTGTTGTTTTAATATTTCAAGGTAATCAAAGAAATGTTTACAAAGATATGAGTACTGAGCATAATATTATTGACCTAGATAAGCAGTGAGTTTACATTGTAAATTAGCAACATTAACTAATATTATAATAATTAATACCGCGTATGGAATATTTCGACTAGTTATTCAATTAAGCGACATAGATTTTTTTTTAAAGAATCTATACAAGTTTGGAATTATCATATTTGAGTGTTTGAATTTGATTTAAAATTGCAAGATTAAGATACGGTTGTATCTGAGTTATTTTTGATATAAATCCATTTATAGCTAATCTAATAAGACCATTGATATCAACGAAATGGTTAAATTACTTGATGTAGATCATATGTTGTCAATAACAAAATAATCCGAAGAAATTAGATAGCATGGACTGAATTATGGATGATTTGGTTGCTGGAATAATTGAATGAAAGCTTGAATTTTAGCAGATTATCTTAGGGTTTTGGAAAACCTTTTTTTTCATGACACGGATTCAATTCTGGACTGTTTTGTTCTTGTCGCCAAACAGTGGAAAAATATTTTGTATCCTTACTGGGTATTTTGATAGTACTTTCAATGAATATCTATTTGACGCATTAACGGACACAGCAGTCATATGCAGTCATTTTTTGTATGTTGCGTCTGCAGATAATACTTGCTTATTGCGCCGGATAAATCTATGCATATCGTCTTCGCGGAAATTTCAAATTATATCTGACATCAACGAAACTTATCAAAACGATAGCAAACTTAAGTGGCTCAAAGACTCTCAAACTTTTCTAAACAAAATAAATTAATTTTTATGTAAGATTCAATTTTTGCGATACATTGACTTCTATACATCCGTTTTAGCGATGATATTTACATAAAGTGTCCATCAAAGCGTTAAAAAACCAGTTAATATTCACAAGAGCATTCTTGTACTATCCTTGGACTAACACTATTACTAAGAAACGAGGATAGTCCCAAAAGTAGCCGAACTGATTTAAGGATAGAAGTTATTGTTTAAAAAATACTATGATATAAAATACGTATAATTCAAAGCTTAAGTTTCAAGTTGGAAAACGCTACGTTTTCAGTGAATTTAGTCATCGTTAGTTGATTTGATAGGTCTTAGTCCAAACTAATGTCAAAGCCGAGCTAGATTCTACTCTGGGAGAGTCTACTTCTTCGTTTACAACAGTAAAATATGGGTGGCAGAGTTTAAACGAAGCCATACGAGCTGCCAAGACGTAAATCAATCAAATGAGATGACCATGCAAGAAATGGTGAAGAAAATCCACAAAATTGTATTGGATGAATGTCGTCTAAAAGTGTGCGAGCTATAAGATATAATAGGCATTTCAAAAATTGCGTTACATTGCATATTGACTAAAAATTTTGAACATGAGAAAGCCGTGCGCAAGATGAGTACCGCATTTGTTCGCGACTTTTTTGTCATTGTAATGCTGGAAAAACGCTATATTAGAAAGAAGATCCAATCGGTTATATCAACACATTTACTAGCATTTTTTTAATATAAATCTTCTTTGGTTTTTTCCCTTATTTTGATAGAATCTATGCATTTTATGCTTAAAATCACTCCAAAATGAAGTTGCGCATAGGCAGGTTTTATTGCTTTATTTCATACTGCGGTACATAAACTATGATATTTCTGGCTTTAATCTAATAATTTAGCATTATCTTAATCATATGCTCGGGGCAAACTTGGACCAATAAACTAGGCGTTAATAAAAACCATTAAATTAACCCATTCACGCCGCTATCTCTGTTTAACTTGTTAACTTGTGAGCCCTGCTAACTATTTACTTTTTACTAAGTATATTAAGTTATACAGTAGTGCTTGGCTCATTTTAGCAAACGCCGAGCTCAAAGACCTATTTAAGGATATATTTTCGACAAAATTAACTTCTGGTAACTTTGCCCGCCGGCTTAAGCCTTATTTCCACCCGAAAAGCAGTTAGTTTTGCCGGCTTATTGCGCTCCAACGGGAAACTAAAGCGCGCCGCGCCGTACAACCTTTAAACTTGATATTATCTGGCGGTTAGTACCTTCGGTTAAATTCATGGACGTTTCGGGCTTTCGTGGTTTCCTTTCGGTGGGAATGGGACACTTAGGGTTAAAAGGCGTCGTGGAAATTCTTTGATATAGTCTTCAATGCGTATATCGTTGCAAAACAATGATGCCCTTGGATAAGTGCATTCAAATGCATTTTAAATTATCACATTATGAATATAGATTTAATGATTGTGCATTCATTTCCTCAAGGCTTAAATAAATCGAAACATGTAAATTATAAAGCGATATTGCATACAAATATACTGTTTTCATTCTAATAAAATGTGATGCATATGATGTGTCATTAAGTCGTTAAATACATACAATTCAGTGACTCTCAAAATGTATACAGGAAAACGAAGTATCTGATGTTTAATCAGGATGACTATAAGAATTCAAACCGGTCTTAGTTTTACGAAGCCGACACGTTTACATAATGTAATATAAATCTGGTTTTTTGCATTATTTGATGGCAAACCAGATTTTTTATTGCATAAATGATGTATAAATTCTCTTGTAACACGGAGTGATTGAACAGTTCGAAAATCGCAGGAATATTTTAGTTCTAATGTATATATAAAGATAAAAGAAGAACACAATATAGCGACAGTTAAAATGGATCGTTGGGTTGGTAAAGTTGCTGTCGTTACTGGTGCCAGTGCTGGAATAGGAGCAGCCATTCTGACGACATTGGCCTCCAAAGGGTTGATTGCTGTCGGATTGGCGCGAAGGGATGATGCAATTAAAGTCAGTACCGTGCCAAAAATGTACATAATTTAAAATGCAAATTTAATACATTTTTAATACATTAAATAGACATTGGCAAATAAAACCAAAGGGAATATATACGCAATCAAATGCGATGTAACGAAGGAAGAAGACGTCGTCAGAGCGTTTCAATGGATCGAAAAAAATCTCGGAGGTATCAGCCTTCTCGTTAATAATTCTGGAGTGCTTCATTCGGCACCCTTAACAGGTTAATATCTATTCAATATTGTCATTCAACACTATATAAACATTTGGATTAAATTCGAATTCGATTTATTTAGATGAAATTGCCGATAACTGGAAAGAAATGCTCAACGTCAATATTTTGGGATTGTCCATATGTACCAGAGAGGCTGTTAAAAGCATGAAGAAACACGGAGATGAAGGACATATCGTTCACATAAATAGGTATTTGAATACATTTGGATATAGGATATTTCAATAAAGACGCTCAATGTTTAAATATAAATCATCATCATCATAGCGCAGCCACTAACAGTCCACTACAGAACTATGGGCCTCTTCAATATCCATTCATAGGAAAGGGGTTACATCCATTTCGTCTGTATCATACATTCACCTCCTCATTCGCTCGATATTGAAGGTAGCATTACCACCGAGTTTTATTTTGAACGCTCACCCAACGGGTATCCTGAGTGAACGTATTGACGAACGCTTTCGCGAACGTCTCGATAAGGAGTTTGGGGTGTTTGTAAAGACTGAGTAGTTTTCATAGGGAGATGGTGGAAAACTACTCTAGACGACCTTTTTGACTCTACTGAAAAGGGCTTTCTGGAGTACAAGGAGTCCAGTCCCCCCTTTCCTCGCTAGGGCGTTGCCGGGGTAGGGTGAAGACATACGAGACGCTTAAGTGCATCTCGGATTCGCTCCTACACCAACTGAGGGTGTCTCCCCGTCACCGTACAACTTACCCGAGCGGATTCGAAACTGAGTGGTTTCGCCATTTTTTCAGGTTGCCCCTCTCAGTTCGGCGATTACAAAACGATATAGAAGTCAACGGAAGACAATGTTGTTTTTCGTTGCAAAGTAAAGATCATCAAATGCATCTCCTCGAGGCCGTCTTCTTGGTGTTCTTCTTGTTCCTGCTCCGTTCCTAGAGTCTCTCGGATCCGAACCGGTGAGGTTCCTTGAGTTCCATACTGCTAAGTAGGGAAGACCATGCAAGAGACAACGAGCGACATGCAAGTTAAGATTCGTATAAAAAGCAATGAATAGTATATAAACTGGGTATCAGCTTGCTGTTAGAAGAGTATTTAAGTATCTACTCTGTAAAAAGGTACTAGTCAAGTGGCCAATAGATAAAATACATAAAATCGTATAAGTATAATAGTTAGGAGTAGTCAAATGTGGTTAGGCCGCAAAAGTATTAGTCAAATTGTATTAGCAAGGGGTAGTTATGTCGCATCACAGTATTCGAACTTTGACGCTTAGTGTCTACCGGGCACAATCAAATAATATTTAATCGGTCAGACTGGGAGTAACTGGAAAAAAAATATATAGAGACATAGCTGAAACGAATAGGTTAAAGTCAGGTATCAAGTAATATCCAATAGTCAGGTCCATATCAAATAGTTTTATAGTCAAGATTGTATTATGGGAGCAGTCGAAAAAGCATTTTGCTCCCAGTGTTCCCGCGTTTATGTGATAGTAGGAGGCGGATGTGTGCGAGTGTTTGTTAATTCACTTACCTTGGAAGCTTGGATTATTATGATCTTACTTGCGTTATTATCCTTGTTGTAGTTCCTCTCATGTGACGCGGTGAAGATGTTCCATTTTTTGTGTAGATGTCGTAAAAACAATGTTTTTCGGCGTCACTCGCGAATTTTATATACAAGTGTAGTCGGCGTTTCGTCAGAGCGTACGAATGAACTTGCGCGGGGGAGAGTGGAGGGGGGGGGTCCCCGGCGTTGAGGGTGCCGACAAGTCACAGAAAGAACTCAACGTATCACAGAAACGAATTATTTTCGCAAAGCGTATCGAGCGCCGAGTCGTTTTTCCTCCGACTATCGGGAGAAGACTGAATGTTAAACTTTGACAATTATTGAGAGGTTTTTAAGTCCTTAATTTTATTACAGTTAAGCGTCGATTGGGAACGGCCCACTGGAGGTAGAGAAAAGAAAGGCACAAAAAATGCATTTCTTTGAATTTCGATGTTTGCCATAAGCCGCATGTTTAGGCGATAACGAAGGATGAGATGTAATAAAATTTAGCATTATATTATAACGTTTCGCGTGTAATTTTCGTTAGGACAAGATGAAACGGTCTTACTGATGAAGGGGGCCCTGTCGGAGGGCGCAGCCCCGGCGGTGAGGTGCCGACAAGTCACAGAAAGAACTCAACGTATCACAGAAACGAATTATTTTCGCAAAGCGTATCGAGCGCCGAGTCGTTTTACCTCCGACTATCGGGAGAAGACTCTTAAATATAAATAAAACAACTTATATATAAAATATCTTATAAATTTTTATCATCATTTTTAAGATTATATTATGGCATTTATTATAAGATATAATATTGTTCAAATATCCGTCCAAATTTTCCTTGGTGATAAATATTCATAAGGTTCTATTATCGATGATTTTGTCGCATAAATCTGGCTGAATTTACCGAATGGCGTTCATTATGTTGACTTTAAGAATACCAATTGCTTGCAATTTATTTGTTAAAGTTAGCGATTTAAGATAATCTCAAAGGAAGAAGTCTAAAGGTGTTCAATCGCACGATCTTGGTGATCAAGTCACGCGAGATAATCATGATAAAAACATAAATTTGATAACATGAATGCATTGTTCAAGGCTTTCATAATAATTTGCCACATCTTATTAAATAATTTATAATAAATTTCATAGAAAGGCCGTTAAAATCCAACGAATTTAGAGCGTCTCTATTGAAAGATTCTGTATTACCATCGCATAAATAATATGTATAAAATTAAAATTATAATAAAATATCAAAATCAGCATTGCAGGACATTCAGTATTACCTTATGGATCTTTTGGTATGTATACAGCAACAAAACATGCGGTAACAGCTCTTACCGAAGCACTTCGTATCGAGCTCTACAGTGAAAATAGCAAAATTAAAATCACGGTATATTGCAAATTTTTATGATTAAAATTCGATTATTAATATGAAATTTAGCCTCAGTTTAATGGAAATGAAATTATAGAGCTTAAGTCCTGGACTTGTTGATACTGATATGGGCAGGAGAGGCATCGACGTCGTAACTAATGGCGCATTTAAGGACGATGGCGAAATGGAAGGATTTTTAACATCTCAGGATTTGGCCGACACTCTCATTTCGATCATAAGCATGAAGCCATACATCCAAGTGCGTTTCGATTGCGATAAATTCGTCGATAGACCACGAATCTTATCGTTCTTATCGTTGATATGTTTCAGATCCAAGAGTTGACTTTACAAGCCATTGGAAGGAAACTGCTGTAACGCGACCTTATTAAATTCTGATCCAAGCGAGATGATGTAAATGTCATATATTACGATTCTAATGGTCGACATTTGTTGGGTAATTTCTTAAACGTGCACGTATCTTTATTGTGTCTAAGACCTTGTATGTACAATCCAATAAAAGAAGTCACTGAAGGATGTCGTCGTTATTTTGCCAATTTGTCGTTAATCATAAGTTGGACTTTTTTACAAGTGTACGATGGAGTAATAATACATATTATGCAATAATGGCTATTTAAGTATTGTTAGATAATAGCTCAGAAATATTCAACCTGGACTTTTGGATGTTTTTTACTATTTGCATGCATTTTTGTATTCATCAAAATTACCAAAGACAATGAAAAATATTTTCAATAAAAAAACTCTCCTATATTCGATAATATAAATGGCAATCCAAGAAAAAAAAACCCATATTTTTTATTTTCCCTAAAAATTAATCAGATTTGATATGAAGATTGAGGTTTTATAAAATTAGCACGCCTATAGCTATAAAACAATGCGATTCACCGAAGAGTCGATATGTTTTTTCATGGAAAATGGTCACATATTGGTGAGTCGAAAACTGTCTCATAAAAAACATTTTGATACAATAAAAATGTAAATCAAACAGCTTTTTGCGCAGTTTCCATCTCTAAAATTCCTGACAGTTAAAAAGTTAAGAGCTGTTCCAAGGACTATGCAAATTACGCATATTTTATAGTAGTTTTAATGAAATTTCACTTTATAGAAGAAAATACTTTTATAAATAATATATTGAATAATTATTAGGGATATCGAAAAGTATTCGCGTATTTTGAAACCTTACGTTTGAGCACAGTTTATATATGGACACAATGATGGAGATATTTATGGTGAAGTGGTTATCGTCGACAGATGCATACCAATATTGGTTTCAGATATTTAAATCGGGCAATAGAAGCTTAAGGGATGGACCGATAACAGGACGACTAAAATTGAAGAGTAATCAATGTTACCCATCCTATTTATATAAAAGTGTGTTAAAAAGAGGATTTATGATTTTGTTCATATAGCAATAGGAGGACCCAAAAATAATAGCGTATTTTGAAATCTTATGTTTGAGATCAGTTTGTGTCCGGACATAACTTTTTTTAATAGAACTAGAAATGGCAACAATCAGAGCCGTAATTAGGGTATTGGCAAGGGCCATGGCAAGCATCTAAGGTTCGCTCCTCTCCCTCCCCCTGGAAATGTATTAAATACATAAAAATATAAAACTAATACAATAAATACAATATATTAAATACTATTATAATGTATATACCACGATAAAATTTATTTAGACGCTACGTTGTTTTCTTGATCGTATAGATCATAGAAAATGCCACAATAAGCCCTAAAAGAAGACGAGGAGTGGCCACAAAGTTTGTATGTCCAATCGGTCCGCTTTTCGGATCGATGATATGACAAATGAACGCCTCGAGATCGGATGCCATACCTGAACATTACAAACTCTCATTATGAAACGAGTTGTCCGAAGATGACTGATTGGATGGGTCGTTTAAATTTTACAACGTTTAAGCGATAAAAAATAAAAGCGGATTTAGACAACTCAGTATAAATAAGGTTGTCTCATAAGTTTCTTTCGCAAATGAACACAGATCTAATCATAGCCATGGTTGAATAAAGCCCACGATATACTGTTCGCGAAATAGCTAACAAGTTAGAAATTCCACGAATATCCGTCCATAATCATCTGACAAAATTGGGTTACATCAATCGTTCAGATCAACTGACTGACTCAAATAAACTTCAGCGTTCTTCTTCTCCAACGACATAATAGCCAACCTTTTTTGAAGAGACTTGTCACTGGAGATGAAAGTTGGATACTCTATGAGAATATCCAACGTAAACGGTCTTGGACCAAGGGTACAGAAGCTTTAACTGGCCTACATCCAAAAAAAGTTGTTGTGACGAGGCGTTGTTTTTCATCACGATAAAAACGGACAGAGTCGATCAGTGTTCGTTCATGTAAAGTAGAATGGTCAAGTAAAATAAAAACCATGTTCAACTCTCGACCGGGTCGGTATTCTGCGTTTTGCGCCCCAAGCCCAATTGCGCCCATGGCGGGCGCCTGCTTTTTTTATTACCTGATTAAATTAAATTACCTAATTGAATCAGATCCATGGCAAACAATCGAGGAGTTACTGCATTTAAAATATTTTAAAGATAGTTTTTAAAAAAAGGGTTTACATGACTGCCTAACCGAAGGGAAGATTTGTTAAATTATGAAGGGAAATATACTTTATAATAAATTTAAACTATTTTAAATAAATACGCAAATACTTTTCAATATAATCGTACCGATAATATATATTACATATAGTCTAAAAGTGGTAATTTTTTTTCGCATCAGCGCCCGACTCAAATGTATTTCGTTACTTTGTCAGTCTCGTTATTTAATAGACATGCTTAGTATACACTCAATAATATTATTCCAGCATCAAATCATGCGCATATTATTATATGTATTTGGATAACTATTATTTGCTTAGTTTAAATGCTATGTAATAAATTCCAATAATATTGATAAAGGGCGATGAACATTGCCTGTATGTATAATATATAGCCATAGGTGATGTTTACATAGCATTTGAAGCAATCCGTATTCAGAAGACATAAACGTTGTTGTAAGAGCCACCCTTTTTCTTAAAATTTCATCCCTTGCACGCAGAGACATCAAAAGTTTCGCCTTTCAACAAGTTTTTCTTCGACGTAGGTAAAAGTTGGCGGGGAGTTCTTTTGGAGTTGGTTGTTAGTTGCGCCCTCATTAAGGCTTCATTGCTCAACCCTCCGACTGGGTGGTGCTTTCTTTGTTGCAGCACTTGAAATTTACGAGTACGTTTCAACTAGCCCCTGTTAAGAAGATTAAAATTCACGGAAAATTCACAAGTTTCTTAATATTTAACGCGAAATTTAACGAGAAATTGCTCGCCCTGCCGGTATAGCGATGTGCATTTCTTAGCACAGATACGGCGTACGCTTTAATTAATATTTTTGATTTATTGCTGACGTTTTTAATTCTTAATTCAACGTAAAAAAGGTCCACAACCTCTGATTTTGGTCGTAATCAATCCGAATTGAATCATTAGAGCGTATATAAGCATGTCAAATACAAACGGGCTAACAGTTCTTTTAACACTTGTGGTTTTATATTTTTAAAAAAGTTATATTTTTATAATCAGTGAATAAAATCTGTAATTAAATCCATTTGCGATGGAGCGTTGGGTTGGTAAAATTGCTGTCGTCACAGGAGCAAGTGTTGGAATTGGAGCTGCCATTGTAACGACTTTGGCCGATAATGGATTGATTGTTGTTGGATTGGCAAGAAGAGAAGATGCCATCAAGGTATGCTCAATTAAGTATCTTCAAATATATATATAAATTAAATTGAGTATGAATTATATTTGTTGTTATACTGATATATCTTATCGCATTAAGGTGTTCATAATCATTCTGATTATAAAAAAATGATATGGTTATAAACTATAAGAAATGATAATAAAGCCAACCCTCCTATAGCGCTCATTTCATTTGCGGCGTCTTTTAAGTAAGCAATGGGTAAAATACGCAAGATCAATGCCCCCTTACGCGTATTAGTCTCTTGCACTTGTTAATAAACTGAACACGTAAAAAAATTAAATGGGTGCTTAACTTTCTATAGCGTTTTGCTTTTATAGCAATGTCCCTATCTCAACGCTATAGAAGGGTTCTGAAACTATATGCTCTCCACAAATACCCTTAATATAGGAGTGACATGAAAATGTCGTCATCCTGTGCTTTTGATAGAGAAAAAACACACAAATTTTGCATTATTTAATTGTGATTAAAAAGTATTTGTCGTAACATTTTAAAATTTAAAAATATTTCTACGGTTTATTAAGAGCATCGGCTAATCTTCCGAGTCTGTAGTCTGTGAGACTAATGATTAGTGATCTTGGGTTAAATCTAAAGATTTATTTCTCATCCAATGACTATTGAACAAAGATGTTTTATCGTCCAAATGTTGTGATTTTCTTTAGTAGCATCTTGATTTCAATGCTCTAATGCAGCGGTTCTTAAACTGGGGTTCGCGGACCCCCGGGGGGTCCGCGAAGACATTACTGGAAATCCATCAGAATATAAACAAAACATTTATTTATACACTCAAAACTTTTTTTATGCGACTTTTTTTGTGCGTGTTCGAAGTTATGCGGTTTTTTTAAAGCATTTTTTTTTAATTTCATAAAGAGTATGTATTAAAATATTTCAGATAAAATAGGAAATAAATCATCAACACTAACCGAAATTTGGAAAAAAAAATTTTGGACTGTGTTGATAGAATTTTGAAAAAATCGATTTCGTTTTTATCGCATTTTTCCAATGTTTCGACCTTTAAAAATACATTCTCCAAAGGAACTTCCAAAATTTCAACTACTTATAGAGTTATAGCTATTTTAGTGACGCGGCAACTTGACCGGTCCTATCATAATGAAATCTTTTAACGCGTTTTCTTTGAAACTACTTTTTTTTAACACGGTTGACATCAAACCTCAAGTTTCAATTAATTAATTTACTTCAAACTAGATATGAACCTTTTCTATATAACCCTTTTATTATTCCTATTAGACTTATATCAAAATTTATTTTTTAACTATTTAAAAAAAAATGAAACTGGGACAAAATTGAATTGACATTTTTTTGTGCAATTTTGGATATATTTCATATAGCTGTTTCGAAGTTATGCGGTTTGTAAATTCATGGATCGCATCTTCACTTTTTCTATATATGCCATGGTCTTTTTTGTGCGATTTTCCGCGGAACGCATCTACCGCAAAAAAAAAGATATTTTATGGATGATATCATGGAAGATGTGATTTTTTAACAAGATCGCGTCCTATAAAATTCGAATTAATTTATAAAGGGCATAATTAAAATGGTGTTTTCTACTTGGCTTTCTAATATTGAAATGTAGATGATTGACTTTTCCTTTACTGTGATAAAAATACGCGTATGCTCCGATGATATGTATTTGGTACACCGTATGAAAAAATGATTTAAAAACCACAACATTATTAGCTATAATAACGTCAATTTTTATGTGACTCACTATCAGGTTTATTTCATTCCTGTTGATAGTATAACGCCTAAATTTTAACCTTAATGTCATTATTTTTATTTGTCTTATATCCTATGAACGTTATTTTAATGTGTCTGGTTAATGTTCAATAGCAATTGTAATGCATATCGACTGAACTTTAACCCTTATTGTTTACATGCCAACCAAACTTTGAAAGCATCGTCAAGTCATCGACCGAACTATTGACTTTGTACTTTTCCATTTGAGCCTTTGAATCTACTGTTAAATATTAATAATCGGTGCCCCGATCATACAGCATTATTTCATCATTCACTTCGTAAAGTTTTCCCTTATTAACACCGTATAGACCGCAAAAAACAGTAAAACTTACATGCAAGACTGCAGTTTTCGGTTGGATCAATCATTAACTTATAGCGAATCTTCTCCATAGTTTTTTCTACTAAATGTATTTATTATTTAGGCCTATTTCTTTAGACGGTGCAAATATCATTGAAAATATTTTCATTGGATGTCAAAACCACTCCTTTTTTTGATCAGCTGATGATGGCAATTATGTATTTTTAAAGGCACTGGCTGCCAAATCCAAAGGCAAAATACACGCAATCAAATGCGACATGACAAAAGAAGAAGACATCCTCAAAGCGTTTCAATGGATCGAAAAAAACGTCGGCGAGATTAGCCTGATGATTAACAATGCTGGCGTCCTTCATTCGGGACCATTGACAGGTTCGTATTTATGAATATTTATATTTTTAATGACATCCCAAAACAATGACAAAAATGACATTTGTCAGATCCAAACACTCAAAATTGGAGAAACATGCTGAATGTCAACATTTTGGCCCTGACGATTTGCACCAGGGAGGCCCTTATAAGCATGAAGAAGAAAGGAGGCGATGGGCACATCATTAATATAAATAGGTATTTATTTTTTAAATATTCATTTTCAATGAGAACATTTACATCCTCCAAATTCGTAAGTCCGGTCAGAGTAAACTGAAAAATTACTGTTTTTAAGTGTATAGCAAAATAACATCAAAAAATGTTTGGCACTAGCGATTTAATATACATTTTTTTTGCATTTATAAGATCCACGCAAAATTATGTTACAGTATTGCTGGACACATGAAACCGGTTGCCAATTTCGTTATGTATTCTGCATCTAAGCATGCAGTAACTGCATTATCTGAAGGCACTCGCGCAGAACTTGCCCGCGAAAATAGTCCAATCAAAGTGACGGTAAATATTTTTGTCTCTAAATCCCATTTTAATCTGAAATCATTCGATATCACTGCCTGAATTTACAGAACTTGAGTCCAGGACTTGTCCACACCGATATGGGGGTTGATGTCCTGAAGACGATCACAAATTCGGATGTTCTTCCAGAAGGCGAAGAAAGACTGAATGGATTTTTGACATCGCAGGATCTGGCCGATACCGTCATTAGTATTATAAGCATGAAACCCTACATTCAGGTCTGTATGGCAAATTCATAAATGATATAATTTGAATAATTGCATTGATATTGATGACTGATTATTATGTTTTTAGATCAGTGAATTGACATTGCAATGCCTTGGGAAGTTTTAGAGACGTATTATATTAAATGTTTGTACAAAAATAAATAAACATATAAACTATTATTATTAATGTAATTATAGTGGGTTTAATTATAGAAGATTCTGCTTCAAGTCTAAATTCATGTTGGAAAAAAATACCAAAATTTTGACAAATTTGGGAGAGGGGAATTGTTTATTTTTCAAGTCGTCATTCATTCATAGTTTCATCCTAAAATTCCTATTCTAATAATCCTATCCTAACTTATCGGAGAGAGAGAAAAATGTCTTGCGTCTCATCATTCAATCATATATCGGTGGCAGAGCAGGCTGTAAAGGCACCCATACACGTCTAAATATTCTAAGATATATATTTATTTTTTCATGCAGCTATTTATATCCTTTTCAAATTTGTTTTGTTCGTTAAGAACTTGGCGCAGAATTCGATGATAATCATTTAAAAAAAACATTGATTGTATAATTTAAAAAAAAAACATATTAAAAAAAAACGAATTTCTAGAAAATAAACATACAAATATTTAGATTTATAAAATAGTACGGATCCAAAAAAAGACGTTGAAGCGGGGGTGCTCTTGGGGGCAGAGTCCCCTGGTGGCTCCCCACTCCCGCATGCTCGTTGGGATGGCGGCGTTAGCGCATGGGTCCGTTCTTCTATCGGACCGTGATATTGCTGGACAAATCGATGGGAATGGACGGGCGTCGAATATAAAGACTCTCTTCTCTAAATAACTATTTATTCCATGCGAGAGAGAGAGGGGTCTGGCTGCAGGAAGGACGACCTCCCGCAGTCAAGGCTAACCTACGACTCTCCTGAATCCCGCCTCTTGCGCACCACTACCCAACCGGTAACGGTGCAAGCGCAAGAAACGATCCGTCACAAGAGATGGCGCTGTTAAAATAACATATTGCACCTGAAGAGAGACAGAAGATGTCGCTGTTAATCTGGCGAATTAAATCTGCTCAGATTGACATTAAAAATAATAAATCGATATTAAAAATAAAATCAAAATTAAGAATAAAAGAATTTTCGAAAATTGTATAGAATTTGTTTGTTTTGCGAAATCATTTGAACTTCGTCATAATTATCAAATGTCCGATTCAAACTCTCAAACAAATCAAGGATATGGGAAAAAACAATTCAAACATCAATAGGAAAAATGAGATATAACAACTCTTTTAAGCCTAAAAATAATTAGAAACCATAATAAAAATCACAAAAATATATTATTAACAACTGAACGTGTAGACTCTACTTTCCTATGCAAAACAATGTTATTTGCGGAATGATCGAACGCGATCTTACCGCGAAATTAACCAATATTGTGTGCAGATGCAAAACAATATCAAAAGTGTTAAGGTGCATTTATTAATATACAAGCTTGATATACACTGCGCGGTCCTGAGAGAAACACTATCTTATAGATCCAGCTCAAATAGACAAAATTACTATATTTGAAAGAACTATATTCGATTCGAGATTCGACTTTCGAAATAAAAAAAACCTCTTAAACCCAATTATTTTTACATTACTATTATCTTCAATGGATGAATACAATAATCCAAAGATAGGATGTAACACACATTTTTCCTAGTATTAAAAGATCATTCATAATGTCATCACTGTTTACTTATTGCTGATACGGTGTCCCACATATGTTCCAATGGGTATATCTGGATTAACGAGGCATATCGCAATATCTACGATGCCATTAATCGCTTAAATATTTATACCTAAGTGTTTGTTTTATCCGATTGATTATCGAAATTAAATTTGAATTTTATGCATGAGTCGAATTTGGAAATTAATGGAAATGAATTTAAAATAGGCATTAACATCAAATGGAGCCTCATTTGAGTCCTTTGAACGTAAGCAAGGGCTTAAGGTTCGTAGAAATAAGACGATTATCCTGTACGATAAAATATGCATACTTGTTGGTTTGATTTTTATGTTTACATTTGCAAAACTTGTTTGTTGATTTTATATACAGGGTGTTTTGCACACATTGACCAACAATTTTTTTTTTGGGGATTAGGAGAGTTTTTTTGCTTTGTTTCACACATTGGCCATATATCATAAGTGTCGGGGTTGTTTGAAAACATTTTGAAAAAATACTCAAAATTACACCTTTTAATCGGCATAACTTTTTATTTATGGTTGTAGTAGTATGAAACATGGTATCAAGATCTGACACCACTGGATTTTTTTGTCTGGGGACATGAAAAAAAATATTGCACTATACTTTAGGCTATAAAAAATTCTTATTTTACTAAATAAGCATTGGTATTAAAAAAGTTATGAGCATTTTTGCGAAAGCCATGCGTGTTAAATTTATTGACCCTTAAAGGGAGAGAGAAACCGGTTTAGTGGCTAATTTTTATGCGTTTTTCGTATTTTTTTTAAGAAGGAAGGAATGATTAGAATTTATTTAAACTTTAAAGATATTTTATTTATATATTGAAGTATATATACATTTATTTATGAGTTATTTACGCCAGAAATAACCGAGTTATAAGCTGCTGACCATGGAAGTTTGCTGAACCAGAGTTTGCTGCTTTCGTGCAATACAAAAATCATTTTTTTTTTTTAAATTAAAATACAATATTATAAGTTTTAAGTATAATATAATTTATAAAATATTGAACCATACTTTGATAAATATATATATATAAATAACATGTTTGAGAGGTGTTTGAACAAATAAGTACTATCTGCCGCGAGCTTCAGCACCAAAGGACGTTCGCTTTAATGCTCATAACATCGGCACAAATCTGAATTTCGTTATGAAACTTTGTAAAAATATTTTTGAATAGTTTTTATAACAGTTTATGAAATAAAAATAATCACTTTTTGTAACCGTAAACTGGTTTCCCCCTTTAAGTGACATTGGATCATGAGGCTATAAAATCTCGTTTCGCTTTTTATAAAACAACTTCGTATAAACACACCAGTTAAGATGGAACGGTGGTCCAAGAAAGTTGCTGTGGTAACAGGCGCTAGTGCTGGAATTGGAGCAGGAATTTTAACAACCCTTGCTGAATATGGAATTATTACAGTTGGACTTGCTAGAAGATCGGAAATGATCGAGGTTACAATAGCATTAATATTCAATGGCATATTCGGAATGTATGACATAATGATTTATTTGATTTAATAGCATTTAGCAACCAAAACAAAGGGAAAGATATATTCGATCCGATGTGATGTTACAAGTGAAGAACAAGTCATCAGAGCTTTTAAATGGATCGATGAAAATTTGGGAGGTATAGATCTGTTGATTAATAGTGCTGGTGTAACAACAGTTGGACCATTATCAGGTAAATTATTATAAAATGCATTTTTTTTAAATACACATTAATATGCTTGAATTATTGATGTTAGGCGACGATATTACAAAATGGAAGAACATCTTCGATGTGAATGTCATTGCTTTGTCTTTGTGCACTAGAGAAGCGCTTAAAATCATGAAGAAAAAGGACGAAGGACACATCATTCATATGAATAGGTCTGTTGTAAAATATATTAGGTCATATGTTTAATATTATAAATGGCTAATCAATCAATAAATTTAGTATTGTAGGGCATTGGATGCCTCATTTTGGTAATATTGGAATATATTCAGCAAGCAAGCATGCAGTGACGGCCCTTGCTGAAGCCCTAAGAATCGAGCTCTTCAATGCAAATAGCAAAATATTAATAACTGTGGGTATCTTTATGATTTGTTTGCTGAACATATGCCAAATATATTGATTTAATTATTTTCAAATAGAGCATGAGTCCAGGTCTTGTCCATACGGAATTGGGATCGGATGTCGTAAAAAAATTGTTCAAGATCGATTTTCCAAAATTGGATGAACCAAGACCCGAGACGATTTTAGCCGTTCAAGATGTGTCAGATGCTGTGATTGCTGTTTTAAGCTTAAAGCCCCATATCCAAGTATTTCATTTTTAGGCTAAAATAGCGATATTTTAATCTTTGCCGTATTTATATTAATTTTATTTATTTTTAGGTGCAAGAATTCACTTTTCAATGCATCGGAAAAGCTTATTAATTCTTGGCAAAGGCATATTTAATATTAACAATATTTTGTAATAAAGATCGATTTTATTGTAATAATAAACTTTCGCATTTATTCTAATTTTTATTAATATTTAAAAATGTAGCGTTTCGTATATAAAATATTAAAAAATAAATAATTTGCAAAACATTGTTTTTTGCTACCAATTTCAATTGATAGATGTCGTTTGAAATATTGAATGAATTAATTAAAAACGGAGATCAAATGATATGCATAAATATGCAATTTTTACAAATATAGATGCATTTTGAATCGTTTAATCCTTTGATGAGTATGCACTCACATGTGGCGTGCGGACTCGAGCGACCCAGTGAGAGTATGCACGCGTAACGTTGAGGCGGGGGCGCTCTCGGGGGTAGAGTCTCCGGGTGGCTACCCGCCCCCATGTGCTGCCGTTATGTTGCTGGACGAATGGATGGGAATAGACGGGCATCGAATAGAAAGACCCTCTTCTCTAAATAACTATTTATTTCACATGAGAGTGAGAGAGATTTGGCTGCAGGAGGGACATCCTCCCGCAGCCAAGGCTAACCGACGACTCCTCCCGATTCCCGCCTCCTGTGCGTCACTCTCCAACCGGCAACGGTGCATGCACAAGAAGCGATCGGTCGGTATGCAGATGCAATGTCTTCGCAGGGTCACAAGAGATGGTGCTGTTAAACTAACACGTTGTACCTGTAGAGAGATGGAAGATGTCGCTGTTAATCTGGCGAATTAAATCTGTTCAGATCAATAGCGCTACTACGTAGGGATGGTAAATCGCCCACGATATCTGCATCTGCATCATTTCGACTTCGAAATCATAAACGTATTCCGTCGTTCATCGCAGCCGACTTGTGGATCAGGACCATTGTTACGGATCGTGCCGCGTTCGATATCCAAACCAAACTTTACGTCAGAAGAGCGTACATTTGTGTTTTTTTGCTATACGCTTGAACCGATCATTATTTAGTTTATTCTGTTCAGTCTTGCCATCTGGTTGTGAACAATTTGTACAGAAAAGTGCATAAATTGGTTTGTCAGATTTCGATCGGGTAATTTTTCTTTGCTGGATGA
Organism: Stenopsyche tienmushanensis; assembly: GCA_008973525.1. Classification (NCBI taxonomy): domain Eukaryota; kingdom Metazoa; phylum Arthropoda; class Insecta; order Trichoptera; family Stenopsychidae; genus Stenopsyche; species Stenopsyche tienmushanensis. Next base: position 83,051 of record WACJ01000521.1, read on the forward strand.
ATCAGGTCGTAGGAGACCTAAAGCACAGGATAACGACGTTCAACGAGCTTTTATGGAAACAAATTTAGGTCTTTCAAGCAATAAATATCAAAGGCAATGAATGAACAAAAAAACAATATGCAAAAATTGGTTTGCATTCAACAAAAAAGAAGTTTTGTGGGATAATTCATGAATTGGCGCCAAATAATTAATTACTTCAGACATCTTTGTTAACACGAGAGATTGAAGAAGAGATTTGATGTAATTCATCCAGATATATAGGATACAAAAACTGAATTTCTTCGTTTCTTGCTTTGAAACCTAAGAATTTCTACAACTGGAAACCATATGGCAAATTGTTTTGTAAGTTGTAATGTAATTTGTTTTTCTAATATCTATGAAGCGAATATAAAAACGGCACGTATTTTTGGCACTATCGATGTGTAAGTAACAAAAAAAATATTTTGTGGTTGAAAATCATTGTTTTTTATATTATAATTTCTTCAATCTAAATACAAACTTATATTTTTTTCTAGTTAAAACTAAATTTAATCCAAGGGTTAAGATGGCCGGTACAGAGAAAATTATACAGACATGGAATAAATCCGATATTTTAAAATGATTTACTTACTTGAGCATTAAAAACAACGTATCCAGAGAACACTTAATACTTAAATAAAATACTATTTCACATCGATAAGAAACTATTCCGGCTTCCTGTTGTTGATATTCATTTTGCACAATGTTATTACATGTGTGTCGTGTGTTTTTATCTCGGGGCATATTATGTCATGGCCATTCATAATAAAATATTCAAACATTGAAAATATGTTTAAATTTGATAGTCATTCATATGAACAATTTAAAATATATATACATATATTGACATACCCTGTATACGATAATTTTGATTCAATTATTTCGGTTTTCGTTCCGGTTCAATTCCAAACATTTACATCGGTTCGGTTACATTCTAAGTTCACTAATTGAATTTGGGTCTGGATAAACCAATGAGAAATGGTCACAGAGACTCATCACCATGGTTTATTGTGTAAGTAATAAGAAGTATTATTGATGTACATAATATAATTAACAGAAGGAAAATATCATTTTTATTAGGGAAAAGAAAAATATTTGCTTATTTAATAAATAAAAACTTCAATTTTATATGTAAAATTATAAAATTTCATTCCTTTAATTTAATTAATCGTATTCGTTACTCGTTATAACCGAGTCGGACCTAATATGACTTTAAAATTGCAAAAAAAAGTAATTTTCTACGATCTTACATTAAATAGATTTTTGAAAATTACATAAATATTTATATTAATATAACAAAGGCGAATTTGAATTTAAAATTAATTCATAAACCCATGCTTTTAAGAGTCTTGGGCCATTTCGTCGTTGTTGTTTTAAGCATATTCGATAAGAAAACTCCACGAAAAATATTTCATATCATTCTCTTTCCGGGAGATACTCTAAATTCATTACCGATAAACGTTTAATTACTTAACGTCATTATGTTTTTTGTATTAAAACATTTTTTTTAATACTTTAAAATTGTAATATTAGGGACACATATTGGTAAATCCAAAACTATATTCATATTTATTTCATTTCCGCGGAATGAAATATCATGAATACCTTTTTTTGCGGACCTATCTTAACCCTTATGACTTAATTTTTTCAACAAACAAATATTTCTTGACCAATATAGATCGTTTTAAGTTGTTTCACTTGAACCTTTTTTGTGCGGTAGATGCGTTCCGTGGAAAATAGCACAAAAAGAAATCGCACAATAAAAGCTATGACTTATATAGAAAAAGTGAAGATGCGATCCATGGATTTTAAAAACCGCATAACTTTGAAACAGTCATATGAAATATATCCAAAATCGCATAAAAAAAGTTAATAAAAAACAAAATTTTTGGTAACATTTAAAGGACGTCTTGCATCATTGGTAAAATTTTAAGAATGTCTGACATCTGGCATCTCAATGTCATCATTTTTCTATGTAGATTTTCTCTTTCCAACAATATAATTCATGTTTAGTAAAAATGTCACTATAGTCCCTAGCTCAAAACAAAAATCACAGTATGGCGACTGTTTAAAAGAAAATTCAGTCTTTTCATTTTTTGTCACAATTTCAATTTTTTTTTTAAATTAAAAAATATTGACCTAAGTCTGATAGGAATAAAATAGAAGGGTTATATAGAAAAGGTTCGTACCCAGTTTGAAGAAAAATTAATTAATTGAAACTTGAAATATGATGTCAACCGTGTTGAAAAAAGTAGTTGGAATTTTGGAAATTTCTTTGGAGAATGTATTTTTACAAATCGAAACATTGGAAAAATGCAATAAAAACGAAATCATTTTTTTCAAAATTTTATCTACATAGTCCAAATTTTTTTTTTTTTCAAATTTCGGTTAATGTTGATGATTTATTTCTTATTTTATTTGAAATATATCGATACGTATTATTTATTAAATAAAAAAAAATTACTTTAAAAAAACCGCATAACTTCGAACACGCAGAAAAAAAGTCGCACAAAAAGAGTTTTGAGTGTATAAATAAATGTTTTGTTTATATTCTCGCGGACTCCCAGTAATGTCTTTTTTGAATTTTTTTTTATACACAACATGCGTTACTCATCCTACCCCATAACACCCATCCTATTCATTTGGCAGTTGTTGTTATCAAAAAATATATTTTTTTTTAGAATTCGTATTATATACTCGCCATTAAAATTGATTTTTAATTTAGGGTTGTCTCAATTTACTGATAATACTAATGTGAATAGTGTTTTACCAAGATAAATTCAGTTACGTAGCAAAGATCATTTAAGGGACAACCCTGATGATCTTTGTTGATTTTTTTAAAAATTAAAATGGAAACACCAAGGTGAAGACAATTTTTAAAGTCCCTAGCATAATGATTTTTAGATATTAAAAAATGTGTATTTTCTACGAAAAACATAGCGACTCACCGGTGAGTCGCTGGCGCTTAAGTAGCCAAATGATTGGGCAACACTTTATGGCTCTTTGGCTATAAATCATAAATAAAATATTTGCCCATCTAATAAAACATATCTTCAGGTATACTTATCTTAAAAATACCAAAAAATAGAGATAAACGAAAACATATGTATCGTACTTAATTCATATCAGCTATTGACAGCTGATCGACGAACGTATTTTAGAGTGATTTTTTCTTGAATTGCGCTTCTTTATACGATTTTCGGGAATCGGGAATATAAAAAGATAGTAATGGATCAGTGGGTCGGTAAAGTAGCAGTCGTTACTGGGGCTAGTGCTGGAATAGGCGCCCAAATTGCCAGGGTCCTAGCCGGGAAGGGTTTGATAGTTGTAGGGCTCGCTAGAAGAAATGTATTATTACAGGTATTTCTCAATTAATTTATTATGTTTATATTAACACTTTGCGGTCCGGGTATTCCGCGCTAAGGCGACTTTGCAGGAAATTCATGAAGTTTGTTTGGTAAAATTGATATAATTCTTAAGCCTGCCAATAGATTGAAACAAAATTTCAGTGGTACCTACGAAAGAGTTTAATGCATCGATATATTTAAACATAACAATGATTTTCAATATGTGGTGCGTGTATCAGAATGATAAAATGCAAAAATTTATTATTTTAACTTGAATTGTATAAACAAACATTGTTAAATGGCACGTAAACACACACTATATTTGAATTGTGTATTTAAACATATTCAATGACGTATTTGTAATTTATTTTTTCAATACAATTTTTCTATATTTTGTTGGCGGATGTCATTTAAATATATATATTTTATATGATTAAAATATTGATACATGTTTGTATTTGATTTGAAATTTAAATCTATATTCAGTTTTTACAGCATATTTTTTAAGCTAAAATCACATCATTTTCATTATGCGTAAACGTGGTCGCGGTCTGTAAAGAGTTATTATATTTGATCACATCTTTGTCGAATTTTCAGGTTTATAACGTGGAAAAAAACATCAAAATCCATCCAATCAAATGCGATGTCACCAAAGAAGAAGACATATTAAAGGCATTCGAAACGATAGAAGAAAGCTTTGGGGGTGTCGATATTATGATTAACAACGCTGGGGTGTCCATACTTTCTGGCTTACTGGGTAATAGTTTTTGATAATAAAAATGCATTAGTCACGAGACTATTTTATACATTCGGTCAGATTGATATCGCCCACTTGAAATAGTTATCATTGAGATGACAAGTAGTTTCAAAATTAAGCACCTAAAGATTCATATCAGCCATGTGACACTTCAGTTTGATTGATGTTTGAAAATTTCGACATTACACAATAAAATACATGATTTTCAGATGGTCAAACTGAATCCTGGAAAGAGACTTTCGATATCAACGTCATCGCCCTTAATATATGCACTAGGGAAGCTCTCAAATCCATGAGAAAAAGAGGAGACAATGGAATCATAATCAACGTCAATAGGTAATACAGCAGTATGAAAATTTAATCAACCATTTTATATGCAAGTATTTGAATTGATTTAAAAATATTTTAGCGTATCTGGACATTACATGCCAAAAATACAAAATATTGGTCCATATTCTGCAAGCAAACATGCAGTTACAGCCTTGACAGAATCATTAAGGAATGATCTTAGATTGGCCAAGAGCAACATTAAAGTCACAGTTAGTAAAGCGAATTTATTATTTGATCAAATCAATTATATAGACTGAAAAAATATATTAATTATACTTATAGAGCATCAGCCCTGGATTAGTAATGACTGAAATGGGAAAAGGAATAATCAAAAACACAGGGAGCGAAAACCAGAATAATTCCGCAACACACGGTCTTCTTTCACCTGATGATATATCAGATGCAATTATATCAATCTTAAGTTTTCCTCCTCATGTAGAGGTAATATAATTTAAAAAATACATCTATATTAAAAAATATCGATTATAAACACAATTTAATTGATTTCAGATTGCCGAGCTGACCATCAAAAATGTCAGAAAGGCGCCATATTTGCCTTAGATTACTGATGTCGATTGTTGTTGTTACATGTTAATATTTATTTTATTGTTAATAAAGACACTAAATGTTATAAAAACTCATATTTTATTCAAAAGTGGATCTAGATCAATACAATAGTATTTTTTAAAGCATATTTTGCATTTATTTTTAAACATATATATACAGCTCGTCGTCCAGGAAAGAGGTATGTTTTGATATTTTTTATAAATAGTATACTATTCGATGATTGTATTGAGCTAAAAAAATATGCCTATTCATAAGTATAACAGTAATAGGATAGTGTATTCGTTGGGAAAATATTTGCGGAACTGCATCAGCATGCAGTTCCATTTAAAAACAAAACACTTTAACCAAGCATGGTTGATAGAAAAAAAATAAAATCTGGAAATATAGAATTGGTAGACAAACTTGGAAGAGGATGGCTTTATCAAGTGGATATAGTGGTCTTAAAAATTCAAATTGAAAAATATCCAACAATGATCATTGGTGAATTATCAAAGATGACCAATGTATCCTGGTTCAGCACTAAAAAAAAATAGGCTAAACCCACAGATATGGTGTTTGTATCCCGCATGTCAATCGCAATAAGACAAAACGTTTTAAATTATTGCAAATATTTCAACTACTGTTTAAAAATAAATCATTTTGGTCCATATTTTTTCAGTTTTAATTATTTTAAAATAGTTAAAAATAAAATTTTGACTCAAATCTGGTAGAAACAATAGAAAAATATATAAAAAATATTCGTACTAAATTTGAAATAAATCAACTGATTAGAATTTGAGATATCATGACAACCATGTTGAAAAAAGTAGTTTCGAGAAAAACGCGTTTAAAGATTTTATTCTGGTAGGACCGCCTTTTTTGCCGCGTCATTAAAATAGCTATGGCTTCGTAAATGATTAGAATTTTGGAAATTTCTTTGGAAAATAATTTTTTAAATATATAAACTTTGAAAATTTGCAAAAACAAAACTGATTTTTTTCAAAATTCTAAGATAGAATTCCACTTTAATACAAGGGTCATCCGGAATGTAAGATTATAATATTTATGTAAGATAGGAAAAAAATCTTGTATTTAATTAATATTCATGGGATATTTCATAAATATAATAAACAAAATTTAAATATAACACTAGGAGGTGGTGAGAGCGCGCGACGATCTCTCCAACGGAAGAGTTTACTGTGACTGAACAAAATGGCCGACAAACACGCAGAATCAAACAAACTGATCGTTAGAATCCCGCTTACATGCCAATTGCGCCAACTTGAATCATCTATCAATCAATGCATTTTATCTAAAATAATCTAGAGCAAAAATAACTTAATATTGATTGAGTATGTTATCAAAATTTTGAATATGAATTTTTAAAAAATACTATCATCATTCCAATCGAATGTTAACATAGCTATCAAACTGCAGAGATGTTATCGACAAAGGCCATATAATCTATCATGTCAATTTGGCTGGTGAAATAAAAATAACGATTTCAATTGGTTTTAACACTTTTATTGCATACACAATTGAGATTATTCTTCAGCAAAATAAATTAATCGTTAAACAACTAAATTCTGGAAGTTTCATCCATCATTTTTAAAAATTTCTGCTGCTCTGGACTGTCAATTCTTGAATCTGTTAATGAAGACAAAGGCTTAAAATATGCTTCGATTGATTGGGATTTAAATCTGAATATACAACGGATCGATGGAATACCTCGACGTAGGATTGAACACTTATCGCAGCGATAACGGCTTTCGCCACGTCCTGGACCGATATGTATCCATCGGGAATGTCGTCTGGATCGCAATCGTCAGACTTGCCAAACAAACACGTTTCGACGCCTTCATCGCTGTTTGTATAAATCCATCCATGATGTATGCACTTCAATATCAATCTTATATATTAATTGGGTTTAAATTAGGATTATATTTGTATTTATGATGATCTTACTGTAATTTTTATATTGCTACCGATTTTTCTCAATTCTCTGCGCTGAGTTTCGCTTAATGCAGTTACTGCGTTCTTGCTCACAGCATACATACCCGAAGATTCATAGAATGGGCTGTTCAATGATTGACTCAATGTGCTAAAATATTTGAATGATTAATATTTAAATTTAGGGCTTCGAACCGGAACGAAACCGAAAACCGATAATTGGTAAAAGCGTTCATTTTGCCGGAATGTAAAATGTAACCGAACCGATAAAAAGGGATCGAAGCCCTGTCATTTATGATTTGGTATTGATTATAAAGTAATTTAAGAGACCTGTTTATGTTAACGATATTTCCATCATCCCCTCTGATTTTCATCGATTTCAATGCTTCCCTTGTGCAAATAGAAACACCCAGAATATTCGTTTCTAAAATGTCTTTCCAATCCGCTGTTGAGCCATCTGAATCAATAAATTTATTTATTTATATTTATTGCGGAATATTTCGTCATCATTGGTGTTTAAATTTACCTAAAGTTGCCGAAGAACTTGAACATTCAGCGGCATTCACCAACAGATCAACTCCCCCGAGATGTTCTTCGATTTTTCTGAATGCTGTTACTATGCTTCTTTCACTCTTCCCATCGCATTTAAATGTGTGAATCTTTCCCTTGATTGTTATAACGAGGGTCTACAAAATTAGTTATATAAAAATAATTTAAAATTAATAGCCTTTCAGAAGAAGGTTTTGGATCTTCTGCAGAACCTGTTGAAATATTGTTACTTAAGGGAATAAGTTGCGATCGATAGGTCCCAGCGTCTTTGATTCTATTAAATTCGACTCGTCGAACCGAGAGATCAAAGAATGCGAAGGGTTATTTGGCAAGATCCCGAATTAGAGCACTATGTAAGAAAAGGTCAAGAAACTTTAACATCTTGCAATTAGTCAAATCCACCGAACGAATTTAACGGATCGCCTCATCGATCGGATAATCGAAGCGAAATTTCCCAAAAAAGCGATTTTCGATCTCGTCCAATGAAAGTTCGCCCCGCACGATGCCAAATTCAAAAAGATCCTTACTCTCAGCTTGTCCTCGTCGCGGTCCAGACCCACGACTTTCATCCCATGCTTAGCTAGGACGCGCAAAATCGCTTGTCCCAGTTCGGAATGCGCTCCCGTTACGACGGCCACTTTTCCAGACCAGCGTTCCATTTTTTCAACAAAAAATACTACGCAAGTCAAGAACCAAATACCGAGTAATCGATATCAATTAAAATATTGATAGCAATGACATTACGCGATAAGAGGACAAGACAGAGATGTTTCTAGTCACGATCGCAACCGATACAATTTAACGATTTTTTTAATGAAACTATTCCAACAAAAGTATGAAAATATGCTAGAATTCGTTAAGGGACAGAACTTTTCCGACACCTAAATCAATAATTTTAGTGGACGAATTCAATATATCAACTGGATGTATGAAAATCGAGCAAATATCGTTGCAAATGGCAGTTTTTTTTATTAATTCTGTTCAAAGACAGGGCTATCCAATCAATGAGTTTTTGTTTATAAGATGGTCAATTCATTTGTTGATCAAAACCATGTAATATAGAGTCTTTCAATAGGGACGTTTGAAATTTGTTAGGTCATAACATGTTGCTAACTTTTCCCTTATCGTGCTCAAAAACACCCGCGCGCTACTATGATATGTATTTAGTACACCATATGAAATTCTGAACCCTACATCTATTGTAATTCATATCGATATGCTCATTATTAGAGTCGAGTTGTAGTAAATACACCACCGTGAAGGAAAATGTAATGCACACAGAGAAGGCGGTCAGCATCGCGGAGAATCTGGCCAGGTTGATGCTCAACATTGGTGGCCCAAAAACAAGCAGGAGGTGACTCTACAACGAGGTAGTGCACTCGGTACTGTTGTATGGTGCACCGATATGGGCTGAGGCACTACAAATTGAAAAGACCAGGCTTAACATGGCCAGAGTGCAGAGAAGGAGCGCAATCAGAGTGGCTGTGTCGGAAGACACCGTCCTGGCACTGACTGCCATACCGCCAATCAATCTGCTCGCTTACGAGAGACAGGCAATACAGAAAGGTGAAGACAGAAAAACTCTAAGTAAAGAACCATGGCGGCGTGGCAGTCCCAATGGGACAACTCCGCTAAAGGTCGGTGGACGCACGAGTTAATACCGAACCTGAGAACCTGGGTAGATAGAAAGTACGGTCAACTGTGCTACCACTTGACCCAGGTTCTCACAGGGCATGGTTGTTTTGGTAGATACCTACACAACATAGGCAAAGAGACCGGCCCGGAGTGCCACCACTGCGAAGCGGAGTACGATGATGCGCACATACGACATTTGTCTGCCCAGCATGGAGCACTGAAAGGGACATCCTACGAGAGGAGCTGGGAGTCAGCTCGCTCTCCCCTAGCAATATGGTACCTTCAAAGTTAATAGATGCTAGGACATAGAATGCGTGGTGCTAATACACGACGTGAGGGACACATCGCTGCCACTCTTGTGCAATACTTAATTAGTAGCCGGGTAGCAGCCGAAGAGGAGGGGGGCTTAGTAGGTAAAAGTCCCACACTACCACCAGAATGGTGGTGTCTTTTGAAGACCCCCCCCCCCTTCGCAAACAAAAAAAACAAGCAAGTTATTAAAGTAACATCTATTAAATTTACTATGAATTGTTCAATAGTAGATTATAGCGTTGAATAACGTGTGCAAATCATAAAATTTTATTTTTACGGTTTGCACAATTTTTCCAAAACGAAACTGGCATTGCGATTTAACGTCTTTAGACTTCTTTTATGCGTATAAATTGCAAACAATTGATGCTCTCAAAGTCAACATAACGAATTCCATCCTGCAATTTCGACCAGGTTTGTGTGACAAAGTCATCGAAAGTTGGACCTCCCAAATACGTGCCAACAAGCGAAACCACGGGAGATATTTGTACAAATTTAGATTTAATATTTAATGCCATAAAATATTATTTCAAATAAAAGAAAAATTAAGTGGATATCCTTCACGCAACTTGTTTTATTTCCATTCAAAAATCGAGCGTCCTTATTAAAAGACCCTCTATCAACTGTTGCCTCGCGCATTCAAAGGATTAAAGTCGGGCAGGGCCACCTACAAAACGCTTGTTAGTGGCAATATTCAAAATATCATTCAAAAATCCGTCCCACAGCGGTTATACATATGAAAACACGAGTCCATAGAAAAATTAAGTGATACATCAAGCGTATTACAGCCCCCTACGTAAGGAATATAGCGACCCTTATTATTATTCAAATTTATATGACACTCGTGTAATACGCATTTACATGGCAAAAAGCCTAAAATAAAAATGTTTATATGCACACTTACATTGGGATAATATTCCATAAATATGTTAGAATTCGTATCCCCGTGCGTCCTTATTTATATGCAAATTGTTCTTATCAATATGATAATGGCGAATGTATTTAAATACGAGTGCGGTTTTTAAAACAGCAAATCTTGCGGAGAATGAGTGTGTGATATGTAAATATTTTTACGGAGGTATCGATTCGACGTTTGCATTGTAAATGTGCGCTGTTTACGGCCCGACATGATTTTGCGCGATTATTTTTATGCGGTCTTTATTTCGCAATAAATCGATAGATGGCTCTCTTTGCGGATTAATCGCATTTACGTAGCAGAACAATGGCTATTTGTCGTCGTTACTTTTTAGTAACGCAATTACGAAGCAGTACATCCAATTTGGTCGGGCTAATGTGTAATTTTGCCGGTAGTCAACAGATGGGACTTGTAGTGATAAGAAAATTGTCCCACTTAACGTTCCGGCAACGAAACTACATAAAAACCATAAACGTTTCAAAATGTATCCTGTCGGGATCGGGGACTATATTGTTGCGCACTTTGCAGGGAATTTAATTTTTAATACACTAAAATACAACAATAATTATAAGCAAAGGTATATAAATTCTTCATAATGGGTTGTTAGATCTAAGATCATCATTGATGGCGTTTAACCCTTCTGTTAATGAATTATGTTAAATTTGAAAAAAAAAAACATTTTAGGCTCGCCATAAATGATCAATTCGATATATATATGAATGTCTGTATGTGGTCCGAGGTTTATAAGTAAATTTGTTTGCTTAGTATACATTCTTATACTATTCGTTCGATTGCCATGAAATATTGATGAGTTCTTGGGCGCGTATCCAAGAAGGTTTTTAAATTAGCACGAGCATTTTTTATGCGCGGAATTTGTTTTGCGAGACGTTTAACAGATGCACCATGTCGGCGCATATCGGTTCGGTGGTTGCTAATTTTGAGTCGCTTTTAAATTCTATGTCATTTATGAGTATTTATAGTAGAACACGCACACTTCAAAATCACGACAATCTATAATAGTCATCACAAAGCATTACTTTCGCTGTCAAATCAATTATGCCAAACAAATGACATATTATAAAGGCAAAACACAAAAATGTCAATGCTATCAATTTCAGCGTTAAAAACCAAATATCCTCTTCTGGGTATATAATAAAACACTAAAAAATATTATTTTGAAATGCTGAAGTAACATTATGCCCGAAGTAACATTAAAGCATCGAGTATTTCGTCATTTAGTCTGGATCTGATTTTGGAAGCCAGACAACTTGCTGCTGAAAATACACGCTCAGCCTCCACACTCTTTGGAGATATCGTCATCAGATATTTAAAAGCTAGTTCGATTTGATGACCGCGTGAGTCTCCATTTTCGTATAACACCATCAATGTTACTGATAAAACTCCTTTCTGCTGAGATCCGGACTAAAACTCAAAAAAATCCCGATTTCCCGAACAATTATTTATTTCCATCGCTGCAGATGAATACTAATATACTACAATACTTTGATGTGATTCATAGTTATATTACGGAGGAATACAAAAATTCTGAAGCCCGTATCTATTATATTTCATATCGATATTCCCATTATTAGAGTCGAGGTGTAGTAAATACATCACCGGTAGGGAAAGGTTAATATAACAATTTGAAACACATATATGTACTTTCAAGCGTCTCGATTTTGGCGGGAATGTCTCGATTTAGTAGCCGTGCTGGTGAGGTGTACAATTTCTACTGAATAAAAATTTCAATCTCGAATTTCATTTTACATGAACCAACACTGATTGACTCTATCCATTTTTATTATATATACTAAGTTTTCGAATCCCTCTTTTATTCATTATTATTATGTTCAGGAATGGGATCCGACCGCGGTCTGCTCATTCGTCATATCAGCGGTCCGAAAAGCGGACCGATTGAGCATTCAAACCTTATGGCCACTCCGTCCTCTTGTATGGATTTTTGCGGCATTTTCTATTATCTGTACGATCACGGAAGCAACGTAGTGTCTAGACACTTTCTATCATAGTATTTTTTTACAATAATAACCGCTATATATACTTTAGGTCGGATATTTTTGGGACTACTCTTATAGACAGAGAGGATTTTATTTCAGTTTTTTCAGGGATTCATTATTATAATACCAAGTATATAATTGAAGCATTTTATTAATAATCAATAAAAATAATATGGTCATAATAATTGGAATATGCATGTATTTCAATATTGGCCTGGTTTTGATTCGGAATGGCATCCAATTATGTATTAATCATCAATTATTTTTTTCACTTTTGTAATTGTTCATAGATTTATACAACAATAACCGTAAATGGCACAATAAATACGTCTATATATAAAATTGGTCAGCTTTGTTGTATAGGCGCGTAGGCACGGCAGGGAAACTACCTTATTTAAAAAATATATAACACAAATAATATAAGAGATATCAGTTTAACTATTTATTCTATATTACACAGAAATATTTAAAGTTTTAGGACTAAAACTTTAAAATCTAAGGACTCTGGCTCAACTGAAGAACAACATTCAAGCTGCTATCGATAGCATATCCATCGGCATGCTGGAAAGTGTTGAGAGAAACTTTAATGCATTGATCAGAATGGAAGTCACTTAAATGATATAATTTTTAAACTATTATAAATAAAAGCTTTAAATGTGTCTCTATAACATGCAAAAAATAATTAAATTGATATCTTCTATACTGTCTGTGTTATTAATTTTTAAAATAAAGTAATTTCCCTGCCGCACCCTATATTATTGTCTTATCGTGTTATGAATATTAAGGGCCTTATAGTGAAAAAATCCAGACAGACCACCAAACACAGAGAGATCAGATAATAGCTTTGCTTAAGTCTTGATAAGGATATCATACCTAACTGCAAAATTTCATGACGAATTCCATCCTCAAGCATATCTATGGCTATCAAATTGTTCAAAATCAAGATACTTGTTTCGATTTTATGTTTTTTAATCAATTCTTCACTACAAAACTATTTAAAAATGGTATGGTATGGTAATGGCATAGTTCAGGTTCCTTGAAATTAAGATCCAATAGAAAAACGTATATTTGGACTAAAATCATCATTATTGGTAACCTTTTCCCGTTGTGGACTTCTGCTGGCAATTGGATTGGATGTATTTGATCGAAAAGCTGATTAATTAATCCTGTAGTGTAAGTCCTGAAGGTTCGTGTTACAGTTATAGAAACCCAAAATCTTTATCAGAATCAGGATTTGTTGATTCTGAAATAAACAGTGAAAAAAAATGATTTCCCTGATTTAACTGTTCGAGTGCAAAACAGCCTTAGTGAGATTTTTTCGCCAAAAATGCAGCGTGGCGATACATAGACGTCAAATTACAGTATAGATTTATATTTCACGAAGTCTTTTTACTGTATGTGCTATCAAATTTGCTTGCTATGCCATTTTTTTGCGTCGTATTTTTGGTGAGAATTTGGCGTAGCAAATAAATGGTTAATATCAAGTAACATTCAATATAGAATCGAAAAAATCTATGTATCCAACGGATGAGACAGCTTTAAAGCTTGCAAACTTCATCGATACCTAAGACTTCAAAATCTATTTTAAAAAAGTGATCATATTCATGTCGTCTATAAAGAGTCATCCAAATGTAACGTGTATATTTTAGCGCTGTATAATATTTACACATGATGTTTTTTCAATGATGTAAGTCATTTTGTTTCGATAGAAAGTCGTACAATTTTAACCATGAACAGGTATATATTGCAACAATTTTCCTAGATTGATTATTGGACAACAAACGAAAGGTCCATTGTTCTGTAGCTGAGGTGATGAAAATCTTCGTATTATTCACGAAAGATATCTACACCCAAAAAATGTAACTGTTTGGGGTGCATTTTAAGCAAATAGAATAATTGGACCACATTTCTTCGAAGATTGTGCTGGAAATGCTGTAACTATGAATGAGCGTTTCTCAGTAAACTAGGCAAGTCATCCTAAGAAAGTCGTTTAGGTTACTTTTTGGTTTATATATCGATTCAAAAATATTATTAAAGGCATAGATATCTACCTGATTAAAAACAAATTGCAGATTTACCAAAAATATTTCCATTGGTTTAGGAAATATTGAGCATTTACCGAAAAATCGATACAGGGAACTGTTGTCTATTTAAAGGTAAAATACGATTTTAATAGATCATATGGTCAATTGTTACATCTGATACATTGCCTTGATTGAATTTAAATGTTTGGATTTTATTATCGTAGAGCTTAAGAAATGTGACACGGATTTCGCTTGATATAGTGCAAGGGACTGTTGCAAGCGACTGTTTAATTGGATTTTATTGGAATGTAGCACAAATATAATTAAGTTATGTTATTTTGCTGTATACAGGGAATATTCATTTATTGTAACTAGATTGTAAAACGTTTTTGATATGATGAAGTTAATTTAAACGGATACTGTACGTTGAGCATAGAAATGTTAGGTAAATGATTTATACTTTTTAAACAATATAGGCCTGAAATAACGAGTTGCCTAGTATATTGAGAAACGCCTTTTCATTTTATAAAGATATGGTCCCTAACTGTACTTCCTGTGAGTTTGAACCAAAGAGCAGCAGGGAAAATTCCTTATTTGAAATGCGCACTCTGAAGCGACATTTATTTATAGAAGGGTTAAATGGCACTCATTCGAAAGAGTGAGATCTAATGTTACTCTTCCATAAAAAATAAAAACAATAATGCAGGGGACTGTCTTTAAATGCCCCTCTGTAACATGGAAAAAATAATTAAACTGATATCTCCTATCCTTTTTGGCTTATTATAGTGCAAGGGACTGTTTTTTGCCGTCTATTTAATTGGATTTCACTGAAATGCAACACAAAATATATTTAGGTTATATTATTTGGCTGTACATGAGGAATATTAATCTATTATAACATTTTTTTTCTTCTAAGATACAAATAAAAAATATAATATGAACTAAAAAATAGTTCTTAACAGAGGACTGACGATTGTTAGGTTTCGACGCAAGCTCCACGGAACTATATTGATTATCAAGCTATATATAAATGATCCATTATCATATATTCGCTGCCTCATACACTCAATGTTAAAAGTGAGACAATTCTTTTTCTTGCAAATGCTTAAAAAGTGCATATTAATCGCTCGCATATTTGCCGATTTGTTCTTGTAAGATTTTAAAAATTATGATATATATGATTACCTACAATTCTCACAATAAAATTGATCATTGTGGACTATATTAGCAATTATACAAACACATTCATATTTATTATTAGTATAAAAATCATCGCAGAAGCGGTTTTGGTCGCCAGTGTTCGTTCACGAAGCGACCAGATCGATTGTTATTGAGAGATTGCTTCAATTAATTTCTAATAAAATTAATTTTTTGAATAAAATCAATCAATATGAATCGCTGGATCGGAAAAGTCGCTTTGATCACTGGTGCCAGTTCTGGAATTGGTGCTGCTACAGCATTAAAACTAGCAGCAAATGGAGTCACTGTCGTTGGATTGGCCAGACGAGAAGACAAAATCAAGGTATTGGCATAGCCCACATGGCATACATTCATTATTGTCGTATTTTCAAACGTATTTATCTTATTTGAAAGGAACTTGCTTCAACGTCGAGCGGATCAATCAACGCCATTCGTTGTGATCTCAGAAAAGAAAACGACATAATCAGATCTTTCAAGCAAGTCCAGGATAAATGGGGTGGAGTCGATATACTCATCAACAGTGCCGGACATATCAAAGTCGGAGGACTCGTCAGTAAGTTGTCATGCATAATAACAACCTAAATTCAATCAATTGTATTCAATAAACCTAATCGATGTGTTTAATGCAGATGGATCTGTGGCAGATTGGCAAGCAACATTAGACACCAACGTGATGGCATTGAATACCTGCACTAAAGAGGCTGTCAAAAGCATGCGAACACGTGGAGATAATGGACATATTGTTCACATCAATAGGTATGAATTCTATCTATCGTTCAACATTAATACATGGCAAAAATAATATATTTTTTGTATATAGTATTTCAGGTCATGTCGTACCGCAATATCAAAAGGTTAACTTCGGAACGTATGTGGCTAGTAAATTTGCAGTCACTGCTTTAACCGAATGCTTAAGGGTTGAACTCCAAGGCTTGGAGAGCAAAATCAAAGTCACGGTATTTATGATTGACATATCGAAATTACAACAATAAATGCTATGAAAATATTATAAAAAACACGATGTGGTTTGACCTTTTTGCGGTATTTTTATATTTTTGTAGAGCATCAGTCCCGGGACGATACATACAGAAATGACGAGGAGAGTCATTGGCCAAATAATGGGAGACTATGTGGATGAATCCGAACCGTTGGGACCCCAATTGCCTTCCAGTTTGGATGTCAATGATGTCGTAAATGCCATTTTGTATACACTAGGCACCCCTCCTCATGTTCAAGTAAGATTTATTCGAATTTAAATTATTTTTATAGTGACATCTGTTAATGTTTTTCGCTATTATAAAATGGTTCGTAAACTTGCTATAATTGCAGATTTGAACATTACCGCCATTTGAATACATTTGGCATACAATAATGTTACAATGTATTGCTAAAATATGCAAAAATCATTACGTTCCGATGACAAATTCAAATTTGAATATTAGTGTTCGGCTGAGACATTATTCAAATTTAAATTATTCATCTGGAATGAACTTTGTAGCAATAATATATTTTTAAATCTTGTTTTTGTGTATATAATGTGGTCCCTAACCACATCTTTTGTTGATTTAGATGCAAAATACTCAAGTTCAGATACGAAATACAAGTGGTACCGGATCAAACAAACGTTTTTCAAATCAAAGATTTGAACGCTCGTATGTTTTTCATTTGCAATATGTCATTACAAAATGTGATTTGCATCGTTCAATATCAGCTTTATGTACGTTTTTGGCAATATTTGAATGCCTCTGTTGTAATACAACACGGGCTTCGAACGAAACTATTTTATAAGTCAATTTTTGAACTCAAGTTTTGTAATTTTTCGCATCCAAATGACGATGAATAAATCTAAAAATATGGAATTCCCATCCAATGATATCGAATTGACTTTCATCCAGGGCTGTTTAATTTTTCCCGTGTTATTTTCGCTTTGGATGCTGTAAAAACAGTCTTTGATGTACAAGAGTGGGTCCATCAAATAGACAAAATAATTAATAAAAAACGGACTTCAGAATCGGTTTTGCTACCGGATCCTTCGACAATCATTGATATTTGTGTCCATGGTTGGAATAAAGTGCCCATTTATTGTCTATAGTTATTAATCCCATAAAAACGGCGTTAATCGCAAATTCGTTTAGATCGTGCGGCACCCATTTTACCAGATCGAAATTTCTGTTGCAAAAATTGCCAATAAATAAAACGATTATCATTTCCAGTTCCTTATAATGGTTTATGAAATACATAGCACAGGGTCTATATAATCAATTGAAGCATGGTACATATATGTTGTATCATCAGCAGTGGCGGATTTAGTACTCGAAAGTCTATAAAGCCCTCGATGTGCGCGATTTCCTTATACGATTTATTCACTATTACGCGACATCAAGGCAGATAGCGGCCCAGTTTTTCAATACAAATGCTTTGAAACGTGCAAATATATACCAAATAAACGTAATTTAATGCCATATAAAGCAAGATGAAAAACGACTCTAATTTCATTGAACAAACGAGCGAAATTTAATTAACAAGGACCTTTTCGTCCATTCAATAGAATCGAAAAAGCAACAAAGACAAATTGCGATTAGATTCTAAATTCGATTTGCGCAAATCCTTATCAAATTTCGTCGATTTCCACATGAGATTTGAGGCCCCTTGGACTCATTCGGCCCTCGATAAGCGCGGTTTCCTATTGCGATCCCTCGATTCCCTTGAGTTTTGAGGCCCGAAACGCGCGCTTTCAGGTTAATCCATCACTGATCAGGGGATTAAATCGAAAAACGCTAATATTTTATGCGTATCCCTACACATCGGAATATTTGTTACGCTTAATTATCAAACTTGTCAAAGTTACAACAGCAACGAGTTTGCTAATGCAAAATGTGCGTGCAAAAGTATCGGAGCGAAATTTATAACTTTAGCATCACTATAACCATTTGTCATTTTATACAAGGCTGTGTTGACGTAAAATGAACGAAACCCAATTTAAATTTGCTTACATAAAGCAAAAATAATTTGGATTTCGCCGAATATAAAAAAAATGCGAAAACGCCACACATTGGCCTAATAGACTTGTCAAATGATCAACAATCATGTTTGATGATTGTATGGAGATTCATATGAAAATTTGTTTTTTTCAGGTGCACGAGCTGGTCATCCAACCGATAGGCCAAAGAATATCTTAATAGAACTGTGTTTTTTATTGATTATACATATTTAATGATTGAAATAATAATGAATTTTTGAATTTATATTGAATATATAGAATTTTTACAAATAAATTATGTGAATTGATTATGCTCGTTTGTATTTATTTAATTGTCATAAATAAGGGATGGTAGATTCGCACATCAAATATGCAGTGGTCAATCTCATGTAATTTACGCTCAACTGGTCCGGCAACAAACATCGACGGTTCATCAAACATGTTGGCACGTATTGGGGCCGCACTACCGGAATTTCCCGGAATTGATTTCCCTGGAAGCTCGCTGGTCGTTTCGAATTTCCTGGATTGATGCACCGGATTGAGCCAATAGAAAGGGATATTAATCGAGTTTCATCCGAGTCGCCATCGCACAAAATACACAATCACCACGACTTGAGACGCGCGTCTAATTTTGTAAAGATCGATCAAATGTTCGTATTTATCGAGTTTTATTAATATTTTTTAAAATTAAAATAAACATACATAACTCATTAATAAAATAAAATAATAACATATTTAATTTAATAACTTCGATAATAATTAATTAAGAATAAATTTGAATGACCGTTTGGTTATGCATACATTGATATTGAATTTTGAGTCCATATTTAGTCTTTTATGCAACAATTTGAAGTATTGTTGTAAAATAAAATTGTCCGGTAGGAAATGGATCATTCAAATAATAAAGATTGATGCGGTCGTCCATGATTTATAGAACGATTTGAAAAGCAAATTATTTCAAGAGAAATCCTGGTATAAATGCCCTAAATATTGCCACAAAAATAGATTTAGATTCAGGAACAGTTGCTTGTCTATAAACTAAATTCAGGCACCTCAAAGTTCAGCTTCTGCTTAAAAATAAATAATAATCTAGTAGAATTGCATAAATGCAATTATATATAGGCAACGCCAGCCAGTGGCAGATTTATCTGGGATTCCTATAAAAAATTTAAAACTATTCCTCTGGGATAGTTTTAAATGCTCATAAAAGGCGACGTCTAGGGACAGTAACTGTCTAATCTAAGTATACATACATACAGTACATATATGTTTTTCAAATTATTATATTAACCTTTCCTTACCGGTGATGTATTTACTACACCTCGACTCTAATAAATGGGTATATCGATATGAAATATAATAGATACGGCGTTCAAAATTTTTGTATTGCCCCGTAGTATAATTACGAATCGCATCGAAGTATTATAGTATATAAATATTCATCTGCAACGTCGGAAATAAATAATGATTCGGGAAATCGGGAATTTTGCGCGTTCATGATTTTTTTCAGTTCAGATCGTTGGCGGGTAACGAGGCGTAGACGACGCATCAAAGGGACTTCAGACTTGTGGATGCTTCTCGATGGAACGTGTAAAATTTTCAGTATTGTAGGTAGCTGAGTTTAGTCAATTTTTATGAAAATTAATTTTATTAAAAACTAGCGAATATTCGGCATGCGATGCAATGCTTAATGCTTAAAAATTATTTGCAAAGAAAGGCAGTAAGTGGTTTACTACTTCAGATTACGTGTAGAGCGAGCCGAAAAGCTGGAATCCAAAAGCATATGCACACTCGCTTTCTTCCCGAAGATCTACTTCATTTTACCAGACCAATATGCGTCAACATGGTGCATCCATACAATATTTTTACTATGACTATGTTATTCCCGCAAGTGTAAACAGTAAGTTGGAAAAGTTTTATTGCAATCGAATGGATAGTATGGCAGGGTATTAAATACGAACAAACAAACATTGCTTTTTATATATTAGACTATATCTATGTTACTCACAAAATTTTTAACAATAAGTTGACGAAGTTTTATCGCAATCCAATGAACGATATGGCAGCACATTTCGAACGAACAAAGCCCAATTCATTTTTATATATTAGATAAAATCGGAAAATTGAAAGGCTTTCAGCGCAATTCAGATCTTTACACGATTCATTTTGAAATATATGATTACATTTATCCGGGTGCAGAATCTTGGTTGAAACTAGGGCCTATCAGAGGCAGGAAAGTTTCGGGGCCCCAACTTAATATATTACACAAAACATATCGAGGGTCAAATTTCCGAATTTGTCTCAGAGTGAAATATCAAATAAGTCCAGAGGCCTCAAACTTAGATTGTATCAAAGGCCTCTCAAGGACTAAATCCGTCACTGGGATAATTGCATACTACTGCAGAATTGACTTTGATTGCTGAGGATATTCAAAAATTATAGACGTAACAAGAAATTTATAAAGCAATTTTGATGGAAATGACATCTGAGACAATATATATGTCAAAATAAGACTATATTTTACTATAATATGCTGGATTGCTGCTGTTTGTTCGTATGTAATGCGCTGCCATACCGTTTATCAGATTGCGATAAAACTTTGTCAACTTATTGTTTACACTTGCGAAAATAACATAAGCATAGTAAAAATATTGTTTGTGTACAAGATTTGTTATGCAAGACGTGGCATTGCAATGCATGTCGGATATTCGCTGGTAGTTTATAAGATTTTGAACCAGAGAACCCATATTATCCCACCGATGTACGCCAAAAATGTTTATAATTTCTAACGGATTAGCTGGTAAGACCAAGTGTTTAAAAAAAGATGAACCTAAAAATGAATATGCTAGAAATATTCATACAAAATTGGGCAGGTGAAAGACAAGCTTCAAAGAAAAATCTGATTTGCATGTTAGAAATGTGAGGAGCCAGTTTGTCAAGATTATAGTCAGGCATTTTAAATATGCCATAAAAACGTAAATGCGTGAAAAGTTTTATATTGTTATGAATTTGGAAAAAATATTATTAAGTATAGAAAAGCAAAAAAATGAGGGTCCAGCCAGACCACTTTCATTGACGTGAGGTAATAGAAATATTAATTGACAGGAGGGTTAATAAATATTTTAGATATTGCATTTACACATTTCACATTTTATACATCATCATCATCATCATCAACGTCACATAGCCACAGAAGTATTTTATATAGATGATATCGCCAGATATTTCGGTGAAAAAAAAATCTCTGCTAAATAAATTTATTGCATGATTTAGAACTAGCCGTTTATCTTATATGTCATTCAATAACCGGGTGACCTTAATTAATTTGATCAAATTCAATTATCTAATCCGATGATTTCTTATGATTGTAAATATACTTCTAATATGAACTCCGATGGATACAACACAGCCGCATATTGCGCAATTCAGAACACTTTCGAAAACCTCCTCCATAAATGGGGAATCTATTTATAAAGGTGATGCAATTGGCACAAGCAAACAACCTCTCAAGCCTCCCGTCGTTCCATTCTCGTTATTTCGTGCGAAATAATCGAAATTTATATACAAGTACAACATATGTATATAAATGTGGAACCAACGAAAGTGCTACAGGGTAATTAGAAAGTCCGCTTCACTTCCGACAGACGACCGAAATTAAAAGAGCGACAGCGATTGTGCTAGGCGGCCGGTACCATTTTCGGATCCACCATTCGGCATTCCGTTCGTAGAAAACGTGGTTATAGACGGGGTAAAGTGGTTAATTCACATGGCATACTTTGTATGACATCATGCCGATTCACATATTTATCGTTTGAGCGCGTCATACCGATGACGCGATCGCATATTTTTCATAGAGGCCTCATACAACAAGATATATGAAAAACATTGTCAATATAACGTATATATATATAAAAATAATAGAATGGATAACTCAAGAGAGAATGATAAACGTGCCAAATTCTTCGCCATTAGAAAATTGGCACACCTCCTTGCACTCCATTGACTTTTGATTACCCCCAGCGTGAATTTATGAAATACTGGATTAAAACTAGGACGTACATAGCAACACTAAGCCAGTTGGCACATAAACCAGAATTATATTTAATGATTTATTTCAACATGAAAGATTAAAATTCAAAGGAATGCGATGAAACACAATTATCGTATTGGATATCCTATCGACTTTCGAAGAGCATTTAAAATAGTATTCTAATCAATTTATAATATGAGGGTGATATAAATATGACCCATCACTGAAGAAAGAAGACGGATGCATTGAAAACCAGTTGTGCACGTATTGTTCGACCGCAGCGTTGTCTTGAAATCGTTGGCCTTCTTATACCTCTATAAACATATGCTAGTCACATGGGGTCAAGTCTGATCTATAAGGTTCAAGAGGTTCAAGAGAGGCAGTAATAGGTCGCATTTATCGTCGAGATAGAAAATAAGTTAGTAAAATACCATTCGAGTCCCAAAATACCATAGCCATCACTTTTCCAACAGATTATTTCTCGATTTTCAGACCTTTATGAAATTTTTGGGTTCAATTAAATACAACGATTTTAATTAGAGTATCATCACCGAACTGTGCTTTAAATTTACTAAAAATTTGAATTGATTTTACACCTTTGTTTATGAGAAAACGAATAATTATGGGTTGCGCAACAAAATATGCGCCTTCTCGCATTCTTTCTTCGGTGATGAAATCAAAAAGCTTCCTATCAGATTTTTTTTTCTATATATCACTACTAAAATTGTACAGTAAAATTTCGACTTTCGACCCCTCGTACACCTAATGAATCCAGAATTTAAAATTGAAAAATAATCAAACAATTCACTTGAATCGGTTTTTGAATAATAAAGGACTTTTTCTGTATAAATTCATATTAATAAAGCTTACTAAAATAGCACAAATTTACACAGATATATTTATTATAATTAAGTATTTACTACTTAAGAGGCAAGAAATCAGGCTAAATTTGAGTCATGACAACCAATTCAAAATATGGATACATTAGATATCTCAAAATTATTTTTTGGAATTTGAACCCAGACCTTTATAATGAGAATTCAATAATTAACCCACTCGGTCTAAAAAAATATGTATTTAAATACTTCGATATTAATGAAAGATTAAATTTAATTTCGCATGAAATTATGACCACCGTGTAGACATGCTAACTGTTTTGACGTTGGTGTTCAAACTGTGAGGTTAATTATTTTATTCTTTATTATTGTAATTATGATTTTTTTGCATTTATACCAATTATGTGTTTTGCTAGGCAATTTCATGTTCGATAAAAGTCATAAAATCATATGAAACCCAATGATTAATAGTTGATTTTGTTTAGACTAAAATGAAAGAATTTATAACATAATTATGGATAGTTTCGGAAATGACTTCAATCCCCTGTTTGTTCCCGTCTGGAAGAAAGACAGTGAACCCGGATATGCACTCAATAATCAACATCATATCTGACGAAAGAAATCCTTTTATGAAGGCACGGAGCGAACTTCTCCCGCGGGATCTTCGTGGCAAGAATACGGCAAGATTTTCTTTATATCACCTCGAATTGATTCCGGGAATCGAAAATATTAGATTGGATACCCGAAACAAAGAAACAGCGAGAATCGTGGGGGTCTATCGATTTTTTGGCGTTATTTTGCGTACTTAGCGCAGAGTCTCATAAAAAAAGCGTATCGAAAAGTTGGATAACGCCAAATATTAGTCAGACAACGTAGTGGCTATAAAATGGATACAAAGTCGATTATATCAGCAACTCTCAAATATGTCAAAAAATCCAAGAAACATAAAAGCTTGATAAAACTGAAAAATATTTATTCTGCATTTAAGGGACGTTTCTATGTTGTTGGTTCAAAAAAAATTTATTTTTACTTGATGTATCGGAAAGAATCAATATTTAAGAATACTTTCATTAAATTTAAAGTCGATATAAAATAAATTTGTAAAGTTTTTTTGCAAATTTGCAAAGAAACTTTAAACGCATATTTCTTGAAACTATTTTTTCCAAGCTTATGGAAGTGCTCCCACACACACTAGATTAGCATCCTTTATGAAATTTTGTAGACATATGTATAATAAACGTCTTCATCGTATAGACTAGAATTATCTAAAAATATTCAAAAGTTTTTATTCAATTAAATAAAAACTACAAAAAATGTTGGTAAACATTTTTTTTCAATCACCCACTATTTTTTTATTTTCCAATATTTTTTTAAAATTATAGTCTAAGCTATGGACAATATTATATTAAGTAAAAATATGTTTAATTTTTTTGTTGCAAATTATCTATTCAGGACTTAGGACTTCCATAGTGAAGAATGTCGTCATTGGAAAGTCTCGCAGTTGGGGTCACTCTCTGATAAAAATTTGAGCAGACCTTTATGATCATTTTTCTTCGAGTACAATTTGATTTGATTAGTGATTTAATTATAAATTGAATTGAATATAGATACTATATTCGTGTTTCCAGCATACAAATCCACTTTTCTTTCATGACCGCGTAGCGTGAGTCAAGCTTGTATATCAATAATGAACCCTAACACTGTCGATAGCTTTTAACATTCGCACATTTGTTTTGCGTTTCCTCGACCCAATTTTCCACTTGCGGATTTTTTTAATCGATTCATTCGCATCTTTTTTCAGCTAAGACTTTCCAATATCGCGTTCACATCGCTAACGCATGTACGCAATATTTTTTTATGGTTGTGGAATGTGATTGGCGGTGCAAAAACGTTAATTGCCCCCAGAAAGCAACACTTGAGGAATCGCTGATCAATGACATAATACATTCGCAACCGTGATTCGATCATCGTTTTCTTTATTTTAGCAAAAAAATTCAGTTGCTCACCATAGCACGACACGGGGTGACGCTCATACAAAACACCATAAAACGCGCTAACCAGTCACCATTCTATATATAAGCCATTATCTCATACAATTTATTTCGGATCTCCTCAACATTTCTCTCACGCGTCTTCGAGTGATTCCGGATTTGGTGATTCCGCTCGCAGAAAGAAGATTCGAGGCTTTGTGGCGCCTTATCAGATAATTTAATAAGTAAACATCCTATAAATAGGCTTCGCAGGAAAAAGCCGCGGTATAGTGACAGTTGTTTGCGATGGCAATAGCGAACAGCTGACTTCTGCAACGGTGTATGCACTCGTTGACGTCATGCAGTGTTAATTGTGCTCGAGCATTTGTGACTAGTGATCATTGTTTGAGACTTCACTTCGATCCATTTGGATAATGGAAAGGTGGGTGGGTAAGGTGGCCGTGGTGACGGGCGCAAGTGCCGGAATTGGGGCTGCGGTGGCATTAGCCCTCGCCGATCGCGGAATAAGGGTCGTTGGATTAGCCAGAAGACAACACAAAATACAGGTGATCCCCAAACAAATACCCGATAAACATCACACAAATCCATATCAAATTTAAAACCACTCCAAACCACCCTAAAATGGATTAATACACACCAACCTATCGACTAATTTGATAAAAACGAGCACGCGCACACTTTTGCGATCGAATTTAATCAACATCAAATTGCTCGTTATAACCGTTATTTCCCTATAAAATCCGCATCGAAAGATTTTTACGACATTTAAATATCAACCGAAGACGCAATAGCGTATTCTTGTTCGTCCGAACACCTTCCGAGACGGAAAAGCGACCGGTTCTTTTACCACTCGCAATTTCGGCTTCCCAATACCGTTACTCAAAAATTTAGAACAATCCGACGTATGACAAATAAATTATTAAAAAGCCAACGACTTGAGAGTTTCAAGGCGTCTCCGTCTCAAAGCCACGTGTATTCGATTCTTATAAAATATGCGCAAAGTATTACGTATTATGCTCGCTGGCGTAGTACATCATCCATTGCTAATGAATCGTCGCCGTGAGAAAAAAAGCGAACAAAAAGACGTCGAATGTGATTTTTTGCGACTGCCGAAACCGAAGGCGGGATCGCTCATCCGGCCGTTTCGGGGATGAACCGGGAACCGACACCATTAACAAGTTTATCGGTCTAAAAATAGCGCCGCGAGTACGGGGGACTGAAAAAGGCTTCGTTGGGATTACCCACATCCCGAGTCTGGGGATCATTCGAAATGTTTAGAGGCTCTATTTTCGGCTTGAAAGTCCTCATTTCAATAGAAATCAAAGGTCCGAATTTGATGAGTGGGCCATTAAAACAGTCCCCTGTCTGAAGCATCGGATGCTTCACTAATTTCACGTTTG
This sequence comes from Stenopsyche tienmushanensis, assembly GCA_008973525.1. Taxonomy (NCBI): domain Eukaryota; kingdom Metazoa; phylum Arthropoda; class Insecta; order Trichoptera; family Stenopsychidae; genus Stenopsyche; species Stenopsyche tienmushanensis. The sequence goes on from WACJ01000521.1 coordinate 109,884, forward strand.
AACTTGGAGTAGCTGGCATAAATTACGTCCGAAACATTTAATAAAACACCTTAGATTTAGAGCTCTTTCGACGGGATGGTTAATATCACGGTGAAGGATACGAGTCACACTGTCGACATTCTTGAATGTCCGCTCCGAATTCGCATATGGCGTCGAATATTTTAGCATTTAGACTTCCGTTATTATTTGCAAACAATAGAATTTGCCAGAGACTGAATTCGACTTCGCAATAGCTGTTTCATGGCACAAAGCGCCAATGAAAAAATGCTTGCATCAACAATGTCCCAATTTATTATTCAAACGCTTCTTTGTGCTGGACTGTTATGTCATCAATTTGCTTTCGTTTCGATTCGTCCAATATTTGCAACATATTTGTCAAAAAATATGAAGTTATTATACAGTCTTTGAGCTTCACTGGACAGCGGAATCACTGAAAATCTCAGTTCCTCACAGAATACGGGCGGTTTAGGGCTACACGAGGCGCTCATTCGATATGTTAGTGGTCCGAAATTTGGACCGGTTGGACACGGATACCTTGTGCTCACTCCGTCCAATTAAAAGGCATTTCTATAAGAGTTTTGGGGAAAAATGTATCTCCGGGGGCTTTATACAACCTTTTTACACCCCCCCCCCGCACTCAATGCACAAGTGCCTAGATATGGAATTTTAAATTTATGATTTTGCATCCTGCTATGTACTTTGCGAGCGGGCTGACATGTTTCAGAGGAGAATCCCAATGTCGGTAGTGTAATATTTAAGAAGGTCTTTATTATGACCGAGAGAAGGGACACAGTTACGAGATTGGGAAAGCCGGCAGAAAGAATACGTCTTTACGCGTTCAAGGATATTTCTTTTTTATACGTTCCGATCCCTATTTACAATGAAGTAAGAGGCTGTTGTTAAACTTCAAGTATTTAATTTTTCTGAATCAAGAAATCTGACTTAATCGATCAATCAATAAAATTGGTTGGCATTGTACTTTTACATTAAAAATACATTAGACATATAATACAATATAAAAGCATGTAATGTTTTTAAACAATAATGGGGTCATATGTTATTTTTAATGATAAAATTCTGTCATCTTTTATATTGTGTGATGTGAAATAAATTAATGGATGTATTGAGTATGTCATGCGATACACGTCGTCATGGTAGTTAGGTTCTGATAGATAAGAATTAATCGACTTGTCATATACGAGGGAGATTCAAATCAATTCAAATAGTCCAGAATTTTGCTGTGTAAATTTCACTGAAGTCACTGAAGAAAGAAAGCGAGAAGTAGCATTCTCTGTTGCGCAACGCATTATTATTCGTTTTCATTTAACACAGTCTTAGCGTTATCTAGCAGTTGGCAATAGTAGGCCGAATCCATCGTTTGTCTGTTGCATGAAAAATCATTCAATAGAATACCTTTAAATTCCAAAATACTGTAGCCATAAATTTTTTAGCAAGCTGTTAATCGATTTTCAGATATTTTCAGACGAAACTTTTTGGCCCAATAAAACATTTGGGTCTTACTTAGTATAGCATAACGTAACTCTGCTTCAAGTCTTGTCAATATTTTGCTTGATTTCAAGTCGTCATTTATGAGAAAATGATTAATTATGGGTTGCGCAACAGATGATGCTATTTCTGTATTTATTTTATTTTATTAGTTGCAAATTAATATCAACCAGGTAAAAATACCGATTGATTTAAACGTAGGTAGTTTAAATTAAATTATACCCACAAATATAAGATTGCAATATCATGGTTTTAGTCAGGCATTAATGGTCCTTTTGTACAACACAGGAGAATGATGTGAAATTCCTCTTTTTTCGGGATACAAAGCGAATATGTTTCAAATTAAAGGAAGAAGAAGCGGTTCCAGTCCGTAAGACGAGCACTTCCGTCAGGATTGATTTCCGCCCATTACGAACCATTTTCTTTTCACTTTTCGCATATTGGACGAGGCGAGAATCGATCGCCGACAAATCCGCCCATCGCCGGGCGCCCAAATCGAATGAGCCGCCTTTCGGGGATTTTTGGCGCTCAAATCTTTTGACGTGTCTATCCGCCCTTAATTCCCGACGATGTTGTCACGATAAGCGTCGGACGCCACAAATTTGGCATTGGGCGGATCATCTTGAGTCCGTGAAGTGTCAGATTTGATTTCCGGCGAGGAAATTTCATCAAATAAAATGAGGGTCAACATTGGATGGCCGAGATGTTATTATGAGCGCGCCCGACGGGGGACTCAGATATGAATCCCTACGCCTTATATGAAGTTATCGAATTTCTGCTCGACGTCCGAGCCTCCCCCCATGGAGCTCCCTCCGATTTGGACCCCCACTGACTGAGCAGAGATAGGTGAATAAGGACACGGATACATTCCGACGTAAAGTGGGTCGTTTGTGTGGGCTTTCTGACGTTCCCTAATGTGCGATTCGGGACGATGCAAGAAGGCAGCATTTAAAAAAATATGTCTCGGTCACAATTCAATATAAAATGAAGTGCATCCAAAAAAATATTTTATCGCTTTTGCTTCTATAAGAACGCTTAATTAATAAATACTAATCAAAATTGCATACTTAACCGAATATGATGCATCGTATGTACTCTAATGTTAACCACTTTGATATGGTTTTTATCAGGGTTTCGAACCAGAACAAAACCGAAAATAAACAATCAATAAAAATATTGATTTTAATACATAAGATCTACTGTACGCTAATTATACTATACTTATATTATGTAAGAAAGTGCAAACAATAAGTTGACAAAGTTTTATCACAATCGAACGAACGGTATGGCAGCGCATTAAATACGGACAAACAAACATTAATTTTTATATAATAAACTATGCTTATGTTACTCACGAAATCTTTAACAATAAGTACACAAAGTTTTATTGCAATCCGATGAGCGGAATGTCAGCGAATTTCGAACGAACAAAACCCAATTCATTTTTATATATTAGAAGAAGATATAAACAAACATACAAACATTGATTTTTATATTTAAGATCTACTGAAAGTTAACTGTATTATACCTATATTATTTGAAAAAATGCAAACAATAAGTTGGCCAAATTTTATCGCAATTGAATGAACGATATGGCATCGCATAAAATACGAACAAATATTTTTTTTTTGTATATGAGATAATACTTATGTTACTTGCGCAATCCTTAGTAATATATAGACGAAATTTGATTGCAATCTGATGAACGGTATGGCAGAGCATTACATACGAACAAACAGATATTAATTTTTATATATTAGACAGACAGTTATAAAATCAACAATTAAATCACCTACAGCTACATTATTAAGAGTTTCAGTTAGTCTTTAAGTTGTTTTAAATAACAATCAACAAGATGGCAATGGCAAAAGTTTACGCTTACTTTTCTTTGTATGTCCCTCACGCGCAATTCGCATTTACTAAATCCGAACGTTCATGTGTAACGCCCTAATACGCGAGCAAAGGATTTAAATCAAATATCTAATATAATCTTATGCAAATGGCCACACCAACAGACTATTTAATTTTATGTTTAATTCTTGAGAATTCAGGCTAATAAAAGAATAAGGGAAGCAAAATAACAATCGGGGATTTTATTTTCCGCGCTTAAAGTTATGGTTATTGGTGGAATTTATTTCGGGGTACTAAAAAAAGCGATTAAAGCATGCTTGTTAATTTTAACGATGTAGGGTTGACCTCCCCTGCATTAATTGCCAGCGACACGGTTTTTTTTATATCAACGTAAGCCGCTTAAGTTAACACAGATAAGTGAATGCAAATTACTACAGTTATCATTCGCACGTTAACAATTGATGCAAATGCGCCACGCCACAGATTCTCAACATGTTTTGTAGTAAATTCATAAATAATATATGCATGTATAATTTTATCAAAAAAAAGTCATCAGTCATGTTTTATATCATTATCTGCTCGCCTTTAACGTTTTCATGCGGAGCCATTCATAATTTAGAACGTCAGATGTTCTTTCGTCAATAATGTATGAAGTGTGTTTGTACGCATTACACCATTCGTCATTGTCACATGAATGGTACCACTTTTATTTCGGCTCGCCTAATGTATTTTGGGTTTGAACTGTATTGATGTGTGTATTTCAAACATTTGCAGGAGCTCAGCAACACCATCAAAGGGCGAGGCACCATCAAAGGGCTCAAATGCGATTTGACTGAAGAAAGTGACATCCTGGCTGCGTTCAGATGGATCAATACGAGCTTCGGCGGCTTGGATATCCTCGTGAATTGTGCGGGATTTATTGGAAACAAAACAGTGCCGGCTTCCCTGATAGGTAAATCGAGTTTTGGATTAGAAAATAAAGTGGCAATCCAGATAAGTAGCCATGGGAAGAAAGATGCAAGCGTTCAATTGAATGTAGAGTAAATGCTATCGAGCTCTGGGGAGAAATTTTCAGAAGAGTTCTCTTCTGTGTGGAGAATTGATAATTTATGGTGGCAAACATTCGTTTTTCTCCATTTTATTCTCATCCACTTCTTATATCACTCGATGCATTGGGGTGGATTAGTTTTATCTCCATCCTTTGTCTGTTTCTTTCTTATTATCTATCATGACGTTTGGTAAATTGATGTAAATTATCTATATATTAATGCTAAAAATTATAACAGCTAATGACACTGTAGCGGGGGGGAATGCTTAGCTGATTCCCACTTCTGACACCAATGTTGCGTGACGGAAACACTCTCGTCCTTCTCCTCGTGACTCCCACTTCTTCAGAGTGACTTCAGAATTAAATTTACACTGATTAACGGCGTCATTACGTTAGTACCTGTAGGTAGTACCAGGCGTTTATTTTGGCAATTAAGCCATGAACAACAGTCCTTCTATTATCACGAGACTTTAAACACAATGGAATTTATGCACTAAAAATTAAGCTATGTTTGTGTAATATATAATAAAATAGGCAAGCTACTGGTATAGTGGTTGCTTTATGTTGCGTGTAAATGCGCGCATAGTATAAAGCAACGCGGCGCATGCGCGTAACCTCTGATATGTACGATAGACACGAAGATATTACTAACGAATCTCTTACTTTTTTCAACCAATTTATGGCTGGAGTTTCACTTTTTGTGACGATCAAGCCAATGAAATTTATATACTGCAACTATATAAGTTTCATTTAGAAATCTTCATCGCAATTAATTAATGCTAAAGATCTATTAAATTCACATTTAACCAGTTATATGATAAATAAGTTGTTACACGACACACTGCATGGAATCCATTCTGGACAAAATATCTTTGCGATAGTCCAAAAACTTGTCTACCATCATTAAATATAATATTATAATATTATGCGTGTATATCTTGCTCAATCAAGGAAATCAGATAGATTTCGTCGTCAATGTAGTTTCTTCTTCTTTCAGCTTAGGGAAGTAACGCTGAAGTTAGTTTTCGAGGGATTCGAGATGTTCAGTAATCTCTTCCTTCAAATTTTCATCCATTTCACCTTCAGATTCATCTACCATACTGCAGAGTTTCTCGAAAATGGCAATGTTTCCAGGATTTTATTTCTTCGCCAGTTTTGCAGCTTGGATAAAAATGCCCCGAGATTATCGTCAAATGCGATAATATTCGTTTCCTTTCCCTGAAGTTTTAGGTTAGTCCTATTTTGCTGTTCTGTTATATCTACTAGATATGTTACTCTTTTCTACTATGTTTTGTCATTAAAGTATACCAAATGGTCATGTTTCTCTTGCACTTCCAGGAGCAACTTGATTTCATACACAATTCACAACATTTCCTTTCGACAACCAGCGTATTGTGTACAAAAGAAGAACCTCGTGAATCCATGTTTTTGCAAAATTCTTTAAACAAGCGGGTGTTAATAGCTCAAGATTTGATGTAATTAATGATGTTTATCAGTTAATCAAGTACCTCTTGCAGAGGAGTTGAAAGAGACTTACTGGCAAGGGCATACAGGTGAATCATGCAGTTTGCTACCTTTTTTTACTTTTTTCTGAAAGCCCAATTTTAATGTAATTGAAAAAACTTATTTCTTTTATCCAATCGTCTTCACTGTTTGTAGAAGTTTCAAGTTCACTACAAATTAGGAACTCTTCTTTGATATCATCTGAATGCATATATTTCACGAAGACAAGCAACTGAGCACATGAGCTTACATCTGTTGATTCACCAACTTGAAAAGAAAACAATGGTACAGGGTCTGTGTCGTTAGACATTAATCATATGTACGGCTAGGGACTAAAACTCGCAAAATTCCCGATTTCCCGACAAATTATTTATTTCCGTCGCTGCAGATGAATATTTATATATTATTATACTTCGATGTAATTCATAATTATATTACGAAGGAATACAAAAATTTTGAACCACGTATCTATTATATTTCATATCGAAATTCCCATTATTAGAGTCGAGGGGTAGTAAATACATCATCGGTAGGGAAAGTTTAATATAACAATTTGAATTCAATTGAATGTCTCGATTTAGTAGCCTTCGTTTAGTAGATTACGTTTACTAATCACGTGATTCATGAGCACCTAAAGCTGTCCGGGATCCCGGGATCTCGGAATTGAATTCCTTATGTACAGCTATGGTACATATGTTGTATCATTCATTTTGCATTCTGCTGAATTGATTTAATGAATTATTATTCGATTCGAATATATTAAGTTGGTCTGAATGAACTATGCAAAGTTCATGGAAAGGAAAAAAATGGGGGCAATTAAATTTTATTAGCAGCCCGAGGGTATTGTAGCTTCATCAATTCGCGCTGAAGGTTTATATATTAATGCTCCTAGTAGCAATAATATTTCAAGGATCACTTGGGATAAACGCGCAGAGTCGGAACTGAAAATGGCTTTCCATTTATATTATTGGATAAAGAGCAATTAACATTAATACAGTTCGTGAACTTTTGCATAGTAAAGTTCACGGTCGTAAAAAGCTTCAGCTCTTATAAAGGTCGCTTTCCGGTCTTCGGCGTCGTTTTATGGAAGCATCAAAAGTGCGGCGGATGTCCTAAATCACACATCCTCGGGATATAATCCCGGAGAGCTCCGCCGCCGAAGATCGGGAGTCTCGTCTCGTTCCCGCGAGAAATATGAAGAAGGGCATCAATTGCGTCTCGGTGCTTTTACGACCCATAAAGGCAATGATAAGGCATGGTCCTGGAAGACCAGCTAGATTGCTACAGCAATTCGAGTGTCTTTTATTACCTGCTATTGGAATCTAATGCGTATGGCGTCGACTTGATCACAATAAACGGCTATTGTACACATTTTTTCCATTAAAGTGACATCGGTCTGCGCCATTTCATCTTGTTCCATTAAATTTTTTGTGGAGCAGCGTCTTTGTCCCGCACGAATTGCTCCCCGTGCCGATCTCCACCGGACATTGTTTGCAAAGCAAATAAAACATCCTACGTGTAAATAAGAGGAATTCGTCCTTTTGTTTGAAACAAAAATAAATGGGAAATGCGTGACCCAAATATGTATCACGATAATGTCCCACAAATATATATTTACACTGCACATAACCATTACGACCCTCTGGATGTTTGCACTCCACCCGCTATTGACGCAATTCATCCAGATTTAATTTGATATTTTAAAGCGCCGACATGATTTTAAAAGCAGAATGGGTTAACTTTAAGTCTAAATAATGTGCATTTTTATAGGACAAAGACACCTTCGGCTTGCATCCATTAATCTTCATCCGGATAGAATCTCGCCCATTGTACCAGACACATTTTTCTTATTTCATCCATACGGCTTCATGGACGATATTCATCCAGGCATATCAAAGATTTGATTTTTAAATATGTTACAAATTTACATTAGAATAAAATGTTTATATAGTTGAATCTTGAGTGATTTTTTTAAGTTCCAATAAATTTGGCATATCAGAAGTACTAATATTAGGGAGACCCATAAGTAATCAATTATTTTGAGAACGTGTCGTTACATGTTAGTCGTCGACTAGAATAGACTCTAAACCTCATTTATTCACCAACAGATAAAAGTAAACTCGTTATCTACACCATGCTGGACACACAGCCGCCAGAAGAACATATTCGTCATCTTATGATCTTCCATTTTAAAATGGGTTGTAACGCAACACAGACATCTAAGTCAAGTGGCAATTTTAGCAAAGTGGGAGACCTACTGAATTCGATACCGAGCTGCTGAAATCGCTAGTGGATTCAGATCCAAAATTAAGTATGACAGAAATAATATCAAGACTTGGGACTGTTTGGTCAACAGTGCAAAGACACTCGTATTGGCAAAAATTACAGAGAGGGTGTTTGGATTCCTCACCAATTGTTCGACACAAACAGGGATCAACGACGAAGTTGCTGCACATAACTAGATACCTTAACGAGCAATTCCTATACCAGCTTATAATTTGTGATGAAAAATGGATATTATACGACAAAGTTAAAATAACTACGCAGTTTCTTTCAACTAATCAACCGGCTGTACCAAGTCCTAAACCTTCTTTGATTATAAAAAAAGGTCTTTTTGGGCATATGGTGGGATTGTGGTAGGATAATACAAACTAGGAGAAACTCTCAATGCACAATTTTTTTGCTCATAATTAGACAGAGTAAATGCAAAGTTATTAGAAAAACATACAAATTTCGTCAACTGAAAAGGCGTGATATTGCATCATGATAATGCCAGACCCCATGCAGCTAAAGTAACCCAGGAAAAATTAGGGAACTCAATTGGGAACTGCTACCTCATCCACTATATTCGCCAGATATTGCGCCGCCTGATTATTATTTTTTCAAAGTTATAGGTACTCCATTGAAAATAAGACCGTAACATTTTTTTTCCTTTTAATTCGAAATAATTGATTACTTATGGGTCCCCCTATTATATATGGGCATTTCTCAGTAAACTTGGCAAGTCGTTCTAAGGAAGTTGTCCAGGCCACTTTATTGTTTATATATTGATCAAATTTTATTTAAAGAATAGAATAGATAACCTGGTTAATAAAAAAAGCGTTGAGTATTTTCCGAAAAACGATACAGAGGATTGTTGTCCATGTCAAGAGACTGTGTATTTAAATGAAATATATGGTTTTAGTAGCAAAATTAAGGTCTTAATATAATAACATAGTCTCTAAAATCTCCATAGTCTTAGATGCTATATTCGCTTGTCCGCCACTTATCATCCGTACAAATCCACTTGTCTCTTAGGACCGCAGCATTGAGTATGAAGCTTATATTTAACACTCTCGCTATCCGTCTCTGTCTCTCTCCGAGCTCAACGCACAAGAGTGCTCTTTCTGAATCACTGGAATTCGCTCGCAAATACGCGATCATCCTATTATACAGGTTAAAAATCGTGTAATATTGTTCAAATAATCAAAAATTTTGATTGATTCCTAAAGTTATTGTTTTATTGAACCAAATCTAAAGCAATTATATCGCTTTGGTGATATATCAGGGAACTGTTTTTTGAGCGTTATAAAAACGTTTTTGATAAATAAAGTTAATTTAAATTATAAATACTTTATAAATTTTGGAAATGAAACAATAAATTTCCCTGTCTGTACAGGATGCGGCAGGGATATTTCCTTATTTTAAATTGGCACCCTAAAGTGACCATTATTCTGATAAGATTTAAATGGTATTCATTCGAAAGAGCATGATCTATTGTTTTTTGTTATATAAGGATTGTCTTTAAATGCCCTTCTTTAACAAATGTAAGATTTATCGTAATTCAATCCACAAATTGTCGACAATCGTTCAACGATTCGACATTATTCAAATATCAAGCAATTATAGATATGTTTATCAATGAGAAGCATTAAAAGCTACGTGCTTTTAAGCTTTAAGCTGCAATATTATTAATGAGCATCAATTAAATCCTTTATTTAATATTGTGGAAAATTTATAAGCGACTTTTTGCTTACGGTCTAATCTCACGCAACGTCAATTTTAATGTGAAATTAACTTACTACCTACAATTTTATGTGAGAACATAAATAACAATTATGCCATGAATGCACATGAAAGTGCAAGCATATATGTACTTTAACGAGTCGTTCTTAATTTTTTGATGAATGGATTTAATAGATCATTTTGTCGTCTTTTGGTCGTTAGCTCAAAGGTTGATCAAATGTTTTGATGTATAAATTCGCTTTCAGCTGTAGATATTTGCGCAAATTTGTCCACAGACTGATCGTCTAGGATTAAATAAATGTTGTCATTAGCATACATGGCAATTTAGATTGGCACGTATGCAGATTTAAGTTTGCTTTGGTTGTAAAGTCAAGTGTCGCATAATTTTGTCTAGACAGTCTAGACATTTGGACCATTTGCTCAATCCGAGACGCCCAAAGACAAAGAGCCATTCCCATAATATGCTTTGAATGATTGAGGTGTGATGAACGCTTTCAGACGGTTCGACAAATGATTGGCGATCAGTCCTGGACACGAATGTCCTGGCGCTCAGCATCTGTACCAGGGAGGCGCTCAAATCCATGCGGCGAAGAGGCGATAATGGCCACATCATTCACATCAACAGGTGAGGACCTTTTCTTTGTCCAGCCAATTATGGTCAGGACTGGCCTGCGCTTTTGAGTCTCACGTTTCCTATCGTTTACGGGATGGGCGTCCCGGGGGAGCGGATTAATTCAATCGATAACGCACGCCCGCCTCGCACCCACACACTCTTCCAGCGACTTGAAACTTCAAAGGTTCACTAATTAAGACTCGAAGTAATCCTATTAGGCCCAATAATTGATGATATTATCGGCGAACCTCGATAATTAACAGCCGCAATGGTCCGGGGGCCACCGATAATAATAATGGATCGGATATGGAGTCTGATATTCGAGGCTCTCACAGAATATAATCCTTAACAGAATGTATCCATTTTTTCTCTTAAATTAATGCCGAAACGCAAAGAAATTTAAGACAAAAAATTAGCCTAATCGAATTATTTATAATACAGTCCATAATGGATGCCAATGGGAAAAAATATCAAATTAAATAGACATTATATTATCATCAATCAATAACTGTTTTGCTCCTTTAATGAGTATGCACGCACGTGTTGTGTTTAGCGCTCCACAGTGCTTTTTTCAATGTCGTTTCAATTGAAATTGATCTTATTTGAGACACCACTATGGGTCCCAAATGTATTTTGTCCTTTCCAAAAAAATTGCATTTACATCGGCAGTGCCAAAAATACGTGCCGTTTTTACACTTTTGTTTAGAAAAGCTATAAAAAAAATAAGAGGTGTAATGGATTTTTGCCATACGCTTTAAAAAAGTCATTGTTCAGTGTATTCTGACAAGTTTTGCTGTCTGGATATTAACAATTTTGGCAAAAAAGTGCAGAAAGCGGTTTGCCAGATTTACAGGTTGTATCCAAGAAAAGTGATGTTTTGTGGGATTTTAAAAGGATCGTTCATTTTGAATTACCGTCAAATAATGAATTGATTGCTTCAAGCATTTGCATTTGTTTCTCGTGCTAAAACAGTTTTTGGATACCAAAAAAATTGAATTTGGAGGATATTAAAATTGATTTTCTTTGTTTTTTATTGCTTTTAAGTCGAAGAATTGTTATGGCAAGTTTTAAAACATTCAGAGGAAGAATATATTATTGATTAAACTCGCGTTGTTTTTTTATTATTACGCCTATAAAACGAATTTTCAAAGAAAAACGGCACGTATTTTTGGCACAACTGATATATAATTAATCAAAATTTTTATTTTGTGGTTGAAATCACTGGTTTTTAACAAAATTTCTTCAATCTAAGTACAAATTAATAATCATTCAACATTATTATATAGTATGAAGATATTAAAACTTTCATCTAAACACAAATTTTGAAAAAAAATATTTCGTTTTTTTTGCATTGTTTTAAAGTTTAGACTTTTAAAAATATATACTCCAAATAAATTTTACAAAATTTTGATTACTTACGGAGTTATAGCTATTTTAGTTGCGCGGCAACTAAGCCGGTCCTACCAGAATTAAATCTTTAAACGCGTTTTTCACGAAACTACTTTTTTCAACACAGTTGACATGATATCTCAAGTTTTAATTAATTGATTTACTTTAAATTTAGCATAATTTTTTTCAATATAATTTTCTATCGTTCCTACCAGATTTGTATTAAAATTTTATTTTTTAATATACTAAAACTGAAAAAATATGCCCAATCGTCTCAATTAGGACACGCTTTGTTTTAACTCTTTGCACCTTTACTAGTCTATGTTTTTATTTTTTTTTTGTATATTATATAGTGTAAATGCTGTCTATAAAATGAAAAGATTGTGCAGTTAAACGAACAAGTTGGATGATAAGAACTTCCAATCAAACGAAGTAATCTTGGATAATCCTCGGCGAGAATAAATGTAAAAATATGGATAACGAGCGCCATAACTGCAACGATAACGAGCACCATAACAACTTGGAAGTCTTTTATCCTAGACGGCACCAAAAAGTATATTACGACAATGGATGTGGGGAATCGTAGAAGAGATTTTCTACGTAGTCCTTACGACCTCAATTACCCACGAGAGACTTGCATTCGAAGTTACAACCATTAGCGTGCTGAAATGAAGCCGTTTTTTGAATTTAATTTTGACGGCGGGGTGAATTAGGGCGTGTTTATAGATGTACAGTTTCTCATTGCCTCCCCCTATATAACGATCTCATTTATTCTGATAGTTACATTCGGGTGATTTAATTTCAGCTTGGCTGGCCACAAGGTACCATTCTTCCCGAGTACTCCTCTAGGACTGTATCCTGCGAGCAAGCACGCGGTCACCGCAATCACGGAATCTCTTCGTGTGGAACTGATCGCACTAAAGAGTAAAATCAAAGTCACCGTAAGTCTGATTACGACCTTCCTTTGATCAATTTATTTTCGGATATAGACGAGAGCCGTCGGAGGATTCGCTAAAATTGTTCAGCGGTTAACAATTCCAAACTCGTTAATATTCATGAAGCATCCTGGAACGTCCCCGGCTCTTTCGTTATTGTTTAATTGGAAATTATAGCATATTTTCGGATTTTATTAAGGATCTACGCATTGAAATGCCTCGCGGTCGTGTATTTTCATTGTCGCCTTTCGGCGGCGTACAAGCCGACTTGGCCCCCAATAATTGACGGTTTAATTGTCGCTCTTCCAGAGTATAAGTCCAGGATCGGTGGACACGGAGATGACCCGAACATTTGCCACAAACGTGCTCGGAATATCGGGAGAGCTTAATGGAGACCAGTGCTACTTTAAGCAGCTGATTCCGGAAGACATCTCGGATGCTGTAATATATGCTCTCAGCACTCGCCCCAATGCGCAGGTACGTGATTCTGTGGTAATTGATTAGATCAGGTCCTCTCAACCAGCTAAAAAGAAGGTCCCGCTCCAATTTGCAAATTCTGCTATCGAAAATTTCACTAGACTAGCTTACGTCGACAAGATGGAAACGAACTTGACGTGCAACTTGACTTGCTTGCTCAACCATCTTAACCATCTTAATAGATATATCAAAAAGCAAATTTATCAGATTTAAAACAATAATAATTTACATAAGATACACCAACATTAAATTTATCCCGAGAAAATCACTGTTTGGTGTGTATTTAAGTCTGGCTTTGGAATCATTGGAAACGTTTAACTAACCACCGATTTAACGCCTTTAGATTTATTCCTTTAAGATTATCTTATATAGCAAATTTATGCGTATAAACTGCAAATAATTAATGCCCTCAAAGGTAACATAACGAACGTTATTCATGAAATTCAGCCAAATTTATGCGACAAAGTTAACAAAAATTTTACCTCTCAAATATATACCACCAAGCAAAATTATGACAAAAACTTGAACAATATTAAATATCATAATTAATGCCATAAAATGTTCTTTTAAATACAAAAAAAATTAAGTAAATATCTTTCATAGAACTAATTTTATTTGCATTTAAAAATTGAGCGTTCTTATTGAAATACCCTATGTGATGATTAAATTTGATTATTTTATAATATTGTATCGATCTGGATGTATACTTAATATTTTTATTTCATGAATACAATAATTAATATAGATTTGATCGATTTAAGTATAATTAATTTGAAATAACATCGCCAAAGAAAAATAATACTAAAAGGGGCTCATTTGGATGTATCTTGAGATTTCAAAACCACAAAAATGATGCTTATTAAAATGATTTATATTTTAATATCTCTATTATAGATTGTTTTATATGCTTACAGGTGCATGAGATAATAATTCAGCCCATCGGACAAAGACTTTCTGAATGAAATGCAGCACAAGCGCTTATATCGAGCACATTTTAGTCATATTTTCTTAATATTATTTATGTTTTATTGCTTAAAACTGTCTGTAAAATGTCTAGGACATGTTAGGCAATTGTATTTTTTTGATCTTTATTATGAATATAATAAAATTGTTGTTGTAAACACCGATGTAAAATAAAGCGACATGATTATTGTTTTAATTTGGCTGTGGTACTTTTGCGCCCAGAATACCTTTAACAAGTCCGAGATATTGGATTTCAGCGACGCTGAAGAGGTCGACGTCATCACAAAAGTATTATCTTTCAAGAAATGTCTTTCGTAAATTTAATTAAGCGTCTCGACACTTCCTCCCCGAGATAATACAACCCCGTCGGAAATTCGAACCCCTTACAAACAATAAAAAAATAATTATTTTGCTTGTTTTTCTCGGAGGAAAAGCCGTCGGATAAGGATTCCTCGAGTTCTTCAAAGTCGTCTCGCGTAGCTGAAATCGTAAAAGCACCCCTTGATATTTGATTTCACTTCTTGCTAGACAATTCCGAGGCGATGTATTGCGATGCCGTAATGAGAAGTTGGAAGATCGTATCGAAAGTGTGTGGGTGTCGATATGAAACATTGAAATGTAATCAAAAACGTATTACATAAATATCTAAATGCGTAGGCCTTAAGTGGTTATAATAGATGCTAAATATAAGCATTCACAACAAAAGCCGACCAAGAATCGACCGAAAAGGGTTAAGACGCGATTTTGACGGTGCTCCGGTTGAAGCATTCTGGGCACAAATCTCGCGTACAACTTCTTGTAACCAAGTTTTTCCGACGCAATATCACAGAGAAGATTTCGAAAAATCTCAGGAAATTCTTCGTGAAGATCTTCAAGCGTCACACGACCATTATTACGCACTTTTGTTTCAATTTTTTGCACAAGTATAGCACATATTGCACGGACGAGAGGTGGTGGGAGTGCGCGACGACCTCTCCATCTGAAGAATTTATTGTGACTGAACAAAATGGCCGACAAATACACGAGACCAAACAAATTGATCTTTAAGATCCCCCCAAATGAAAATAATTCGATAAATTAACCAAACCACATGGAAGGTTCGATAACTTCAGTTGTGTACTAAATACACATTACCGGGAATATCCATCAAAATTCGAGGTGTCCTTTAAGCAACATTGATGATGATAAATCAAATCAAAAATGCATTTATTGTAATGATTTGCGCTCTTTGTGGTTTCGTGGGAACGCTCAAATTTTAAAATTAGATTCGTCAATTTTTTTCTAAATATTTATGCTTTCGTCAAATTTAGATTATAAACGACGTAAGCGTCAGTGACTCACCGGTGAGTCGCTATGTTCTTTCACAGATTTTTTCCCGTCACATATCACATCACTCAATAAGTCTGTAGGATGACACACAGTTGGCGCCACTATTGACAAATCTGTATTATTTTTAAAAAGTACCAACTTACAAGTAATACATGTCAAAATTTCATGTTATATGAAGCTACTTTTGTAATTTACAAAATAAGAGAAAAATCTTTGGTCGATCACACATCGAGGTTGCGTGAGATAGATGATATCTTAAAGATATCAAAAAGCAGCATTTTGTATAGACATTTGTCCTTGAGAAAACTTTGTTCGAGTTGAGGACCGCGTTTGCTCACAGTCGATCAAAAACAACAACGCGTCGAAAGTTCAGAGCGCTGTTTGGAGCTGTTTCAGCGCAATAAAAAAACTTTTTTTATGCGATATGTGTCACAATTAATGAAACACAGATCCATCACTACAGAGTCAAATTGGCAGCCAACTGAGTGAACTGAGCAACCGGCGAAAGTCGCCCAAAGCGACCAAAAACGCAAATTTCAGCTTATAAGTTTTTGTCTTCCATATTTTAAAATTTGCATGGTATTTTATTTGCCTTAGCTGGCTACAAGACCTCGACGGAGGAAGATCTTCTTAGACGACCAGTTCTTCGATCCCCACCCTCAGATGGTGAAAGATTTCCGCAGGAGGGGGATTCTCTTCGCTTTTGGACCCTGACGGAAGAGGATCTTCAAATTGGCGATTAGTTTCTAATTCGAGAAGATGCTCCGACAAAGCGTTTATCTTTGAGTGGACCACCACCGTATCACCCATCACCGATTGTCAATGAAGAAGTCTATATTGAGGCCAAAGATAAATCGCTCTACAAAAAGGCATCAAAATATTAGAGAAGCTTTGTTGTTTTATTAGCCATCCTATAAACTTATTGAGCTATGTTATATCTTTACATTGCTTAAAATTATACTGGCGATTTATCCTATTGCCTGTTTGTATGCTATTTAATATAGTTCAATTGAGAGCGTTTACAAGGATTATTTTTTGCAACAAAAAGGTAACAGTGGGTCACTAAATGGTTTAACAGCCAAGTAGTCGAATTACTATCTAATGGAGTGGCTAATCGGTGACCCTTTTCGCAGATGGTCGCACTAGTGATAACCGAAAAAAGTGTAGTCATTAACGTTGAACGAAAACACTACTTTAATTGAATCCTCTCCTTAATTAATCACATTGTGATTAATGGCGGAAAGCCATAATGGAAAAATGTTGTGAAGTTTCGGAGCTGAATGGGATTTAACGCGGCGTTAATTAATGGCGTACATGTCATAGTAGTTGATTACATCTATTTTTTAATCTCGACCCACTTTAGTAAGAATTGTTTCCCTTTCGAAAATATTACATAAAGCTCTTCAATCATTTTGATTCGGAAATACATCATGCTTTGGGCGCACGTTTGCATAGTTGGAATGTACCGAGGCAAAAATTGTTGATATGAAAAACTGATTTTAACAACAGGAAAAGCGTACGAAGATTAAAAAATAAATATACTCGGGTCGTTCTTAAGTGGGAAATTTGAAGAAAAACATTGTTTCGCCGACACAGAATCAAGAGACCAAGCGTCGGTTTATTTGTTCCCGTCGGTGGATTTATCGCGGAAACACCGCAGGGCTCAAAATTACATCTCAGCGGCTACAAATCGAAATAATTCTCCGACATAAGGAGGAGTTTGTTAGGGTACAAGAAGGGTAAAAAGAAAAGAAAGTTAGACTTACAGAATGTCGAGTGGAAGGGACTGGGCGCAGTCGCGGTAGGGCTCGGGACGTTGCTTCACCGCCATCAGGCGAACTTTTTACTTTCTCCCATCTATCTGCCTTTTCGATCCCTCTCTGCAAACACATAAAAAAGAATGGCGATAAAAACTTGTCGACTTTATAATGATTCCAAATTATTACGACCTGGACCCACGTGAGGACACTAAAGCAGCGTAGGTGAGATTAACTCCCGAGATGTCCTCGCTAATTTTGACGTCGTTATTTATGACACTTTCAAAATTATCCTATCAAGATAAACAACATTTTTACATCGTTATAAACAATATGATTTAACACAAAAAAATTATGTATTTACGGCGGGATTTCATTCAGCCGCCTTAGACGCAAGTCTAATTTATTACAAAAAACGTATTTGACCTAAAACGTATACAGTATATTAATATTTTTATTAAATTTCTAATAACTTCTGCTAATCTCACTTCTGACACCATTGTAACGTAGCAGTGGAGAAGTGTTCTTACCGAGTTGGTGCACTCGAACACGGATCCATTCTGCTCTCGGGTCGTTATATAACCGGGAGATAGATAACTTCTTTATTAATCGCGAGAGAGAGAGAGATCTGACCGCGGGAAGGATGTCTTCTCGCAGTTCGATAACGGTAAATTAAACCAGCACAGATTAACAGCGCCCATACTACATTTATTGTTAAATAGGCATGTTTACCAACAATTATTCAGGAGAATGTTTATAATTTCCAATACTGAACCCTGTAATTTTTCAGCGATTGCAGTGATAATGCTTGTTTTCCAAAGAAGTAATAATTTTAAAAATATCGTTTGAAATTTGATCTTGTTTAATTAGCAATGATAGTAATATTAACTAACATACAGACGTTGATTTTTATATATAAGATCTACTAAAAGTTAACTGTACTATATTTTTATTATTTGAAAAAGTGTGTACAATAATTTGGCAAAGTTTTATGGCAATCGAATAAATGGCATGGCAGCGCATAAAATACGAACAAACAAATTTTAATTTTTGTATATTAGACTATGCCTAGGTTAATTATGTAATCCTTAGCAATAAGTGGACGAAGTTTTATTGCAATCTGATGAACGATATGGCAGCGCATTTCGAACGAACAAAGCCCAATTCATTTTTATGTATTAGATTTGGTTTCTTTCCTTTATGAATTTCCTTTAAAAAGATTTGCTGAGTGCCTTTGATGATTTCGTCTGGATCAAAATTCATATTGATATCATACAGATGTGAGAGTTTATTCTGTTAGGTTATCCCGAAAGAAATCCATTATTTTTTACCAATTTAAAATTTTGGTTTTTTCCAAATTTAATTATTTATAATCAATTTGAAAATGTATTAATAATTATAAACAACAATTTTTCATCTCTGTAATTTTAAATTCCCTTATTATAGATAGTAGATGATTTCGATTGAAAATACGAATTCAAATGATTTTTGTTTTCAGGTAAGTTCTTCATTTTTTCGTCTTCAATTCTTAAATTGAAATGTGTGATCAAAAGTTACTAAATTTGGCAAATATGGTGGATATTGTAAATCTTTTCAATTTAGTTGCGGGAAGACGTCCTTCCTGCGGCTAGATCTCTTTCTCGTCTTTAAAAAAATCATTTAAGATGATAGAATTTCTATTTTTACATATATAGAAGAACGTACCCATACGTACGAGGGTAGTCATCTTGAAAAACACGTGAGAGTGGGGAGTGGTCGAGAATACCACCGTTCCACGTTACACTGGTGTTCATGACAAGGATTTGTTTCAATTAAAGATGCTAGCATATCTTCATTGCGATTTGAGGGTGGTCCTGATTAAGGGGTATCATATATATATCATTAATACTGTTGATCATGTTCAAGCCCTGGTCAATTTCGAATATGTTCTTGGGCAAGTTTCGGGCTTCGCCATGTGCAAGAAAAAAATGTAAATATCTTTCAAAAAGATACAGATTGATATCAAATATCACACCATACTTCTGATATATTTTTATTGCATGGAAGATGTTGTTATATTTTGAAAATTCTTTTACCGTCCGATAATTCTCCATAAAAGTATCGGTGATCCACTATGAATTTAGCAATATTCCATTTATCCATTGGTTAACCCATTGACGCACAGTTAACCGTCAAAATTCATCCATATTTATTTCCATATCAGAGTCTGACTAAATCAATGCAGGTACAAGTATTAAACAAATATGTATAAGTTTAAGTTAAAAATAGTTAAAAATTATCAAGCATTTCAATCAGTTACATTTTAATGACACATTAACTAATGGGGGAATTATAACAAGAATTTTAAAAAAAATTATGTAGATTTTTTAAACCTGTACAGTTCAATGCTACGAAGTTCGTGACCGCATTAATCTAAATTTAAAAACTTTTTTAGTAATGCTTTTAAGTAATAATTTTCATTAAGAAAAACTAATAAATGTGCTGTTGAAGCATGTATTTAACCAAAAAATAGCTTAAATTCTGGTAAAATATGTAATTCTTCAGCTAAATTAATTAATTAACGTTACTATATCTATAACTATATTTTAACTATTTCTACAGAGTGTGGCAGGGAACCTAACTTATATAAAAAAAATATTAACACAAACAATATAGAAGATATCATATTAAAAATTTAAACACAGTTCTCTGATCGTTATTAAATTTTGCCTACATATTGTTTTTAAGGAAAAATTAAATTAGTACAACAACATAAGTATTCTATTGATAGTCCGCATATATACTCGAGACCTTATTTCATTTCGAAATTCAGATTTATAAACCGATTATAGAATAACAGCTTATCAAATAAAAATTGCCTTAATCTAAAATGGCATTGGGTCTTATAAAATATTATACAAAGCCAAAAAATAAAGGCAAAACAGTCGACTATTATCGGATTTTAAATCCAAGAATTTATAAAGATCATCCTACCACCTCAGCTGGGACTCGACTTTCCGACGAAACAATAAATCTTGAAAAATCCAAAATATTTTTAGACAATAAAGCATAATCGTAGAGTTGATTTTGTGTGGATAAAAATATTTTTGACCTAAATTAGACCCATAAATAAATTAGGTATCACAATATATCTTGTAGCCTCAATCGGTGTACGGCGGATAAATTTTAAATTGACTCCGAAATATGGTCGGAATATATATGGGATCATAATGAAGATCGAATATTAAAATGAAAAGGGTAATTAAAACGGATTTTCAAGCATATGAACTCATATATGCTTAAAAAAAGCCGTTCGTTAATAAAGATTCAACGATGGCTTGTTATATACGGGGTGCAGCAGGATAACTTCCTTATTTAAAACGCACGCCCTAAAGCGAAAATTATTTTTAAAATAATGAAATGGCATTTATTTGAAATAACAAGACTTGAAAAAAATTAATAAATTTGAAAAACGTGTGCAAATAATAAAAAAATATTTTTAAAATCAGTGATAAGAAATTTCTTGTGGCCTAAACTGCGATTTAAAAAAGTCAACATAACGAGCGCCATCCATCAAATTCAGCCAGATTTAAGCGACAGTCATTGAAAATTGCACCCCCCGAATACGCGCCACCAAGTAAAACCGCGGCGGACATTTGAACGATGTTATATTCCATACAAATTGAGTTAATGTGAAAATTAAATTTGGTTTCAGGCTCTGCTATTGAGGTGAAATATGATTTTTTAATGATAAAAACCCTTCAAAGAAATCAAGCACTTAAATCAATTACGTATCCGCCGAATGTTTAACGCCGTTCCCTTTTACAGAGGGAATCAATTAAATGCGGGATTCAATTAGAGAAAACAAGATTTTTATTACTATTTAATTCCCGATGGAATCACTGCTTTTTGGAAGGACGCCAGATCAAGTACGATTTCATCTTCAATTAGTAGGGCGCCGTAGCTCTGGAAAACAATTTGAGCGCCTTCCCAAACTCAGCGCCCCCCAGACGTTCGATGATTTTTTTCCTGGATAAAAAAGTGGCTTTATGATATTACAAAAGCGCGGGATGATATCGCAGGTATACTATTAATATTAGCCGGGCGTTTAGGCAGGTTTTAATTAATCATCGCCGAAATGGAGTAAACAAATGGAGGCTGTTTTCGGGGCGGGATCCTTTTCGAAGACGTTTGCTTTTATCCGAGGCCCGGACGGAAAACTGCCTCGTAATCGTATTATTTTCATGCAAAAATACGAGGGGTTGAAAAGCCGACATTTCAGAAACTGAAAATTTCAAATTACAAAGATTCTTCGTCGGGGAGCGTCCCTGTTTTCTTTCGGGCGGTGTTTTATTGAAAGTCAATAGTCCTGATGGAGGAACAATTTGTTCGCCATCTTCTTGCGGTTGTTTGGTGCGGCCTTTCCGTTGTCCTTTTTCAATTTCCGCATTTCCTTTTGCGTGCAACGTCTGGCTGTATTTTATTACATGCTTGTGGCTTGCATTCTCCTCGAATTGCATGTTTTGGCATGCAATGATTTGCAATATTAATGTATGCATTGTTTTCTTTCATATTGCATTCTTTACGTCAATTTAGCACACAAACAGAAGAAAACGTGTATTGCATTTAAGCTATGTAATTTATCCATTTGCCTTATTACATGATTTACCTCCATCTATTAAATATGCCTCTGCTTTAATAATTGCGTTAACAAACCATACATAAACAACATATTTATAACGTAGAAAGATCGGAACGTAAACCCTTTTTATTTTTCTAATTCTACTCTAAAAAAAAATATTTTTTATAAAAATTGACTAAACTCGGCTAACTACATCACTGGATACCTTAAATGTGCCTCCGACCGGATGATGATTCTCGAAGAATCGAAACATATTGCAGCGCATACAATGGCGGAAACGACATTCCTCAAAGTAATACGGAAATCGCTACGGAAACAGCTTCCTGATGCATCCAAAATATAGTAGGGGGAGGGGGGGGTCGGATATGGGTATAAAAGAGTCGTAGAGAGCTAGCTAAATAAATTTAAATTCGGGTTCGAATTTAGTCTGCAGTTTCTTGGAAGTGCAGTTTACGCCTCATAACTGCCGCCGACCCAAAGTGGAAAATAAGCGTAAACGTGAAGATCTGGTCTTTGAAATTCACCCCTTATTGAAATCCTTCTCGCCAACGTCTGGAAAAAGATACCATCCCCCAGCATAACCTTGTCTGCCAGAGGCACTATGGAAGTGCAGTCTGCGATAGGGATAACTAGGTCACAAGAATTTGACTAGGTATCTACGTAACACTGGTGTCAGAAGTGAGATCTACGATTTAACGTTGGCAATGCCGAAAAGAAGGTCCGATTGGGAAGAAGAGGACTTCTGCCATGAAGAATATTGTTTCAGTGCAGGGGGATCAAAAGATAGAAACTAAAGTTGCTACGGTGCCAGGAAGATAGACGATCATCACGTTGTCTGCAAAAAGAGAAGTTGGGTCACCTAGGGGCTTATGTTGCACATTGTATAGAGATTTTTTCTGTCAGTTTATAAGGAAGCCACGCATCTGAATGATTGATGTAGCCCAAATGATTATGGACGGATGTTCATGAAATTTCTGCGAACAGTATATCGCGGGTTTTCTTCAACCATGGCTATGATTAGATCTGTATTCATTTGCGAAAGAAACTTATGGGACAACCTAATATGCGATCTTCTTCTCCAACGTCGTAATAGCCAACCTTTTTTGAAGAGACTTGTCACTGCAGATGATCTATGAGAATATCCAACGTAAACGGTCGTTGGACCAAGGATACAGAAGCTTTAACTGTAGCTAAACCTGGCCTACATCCAAAAAAAGTTTTGCTATGCATTTGGTGGGACTGGAAGTTTATTATGAGCTTCTTCAACAAGGCGAAACAATCAATTCAACAACAAAATTCTTTACGTGGTAAAAATTTTAATTAAAAAAATGATATAAAAATGTACCTTGATCAATATTTTACCAACAAGCCTGGGAGATTTTGCTAAGAAGGCATTATGAGGCTTCTGGAAAGATGGAGAAAGGTAAAAGAACAGAATAGATTATATATTATTCTATAAGTTTTGATGTAATACAAATTATTGTTTATTTTTTTCTTAATATGAAAACGAAAGAAACTTATGGGACACCCTAATACATTATGAAAACTACATTGAAAAAATTGATAGGCAATGTTTCCATTGAAAATATTGCAGGGAGCTAATTATTATTTAGGATGGATGTACAATTGTGTTGGTGGACGTCAGCGTGAATGATTTATATGATACTTATAAATATTGTCAAATTTAAACATTCGATCGCTCTCAATATCAGATACAACAGCACCCGAATCGAACCCGGCAATTTTGCTACAAAATACCGGAGTTTACATCACTGCGCCGCTTAGTTATCAAAATTATGTCATTATCGTGAGAAGCGATAAGATAAGGGCTTTATTGGTGTAGCGAGCTTAATTTGGAAAGGGGCTGCTCGGCGGGAAAATTAGGTTGGCTGAGGGCCCGCAGACACAATGAAAACTTCAAGTCTGGGGAAAACCCTTCTGCAAACTTTAACGAACCACTCTCGGCCACGATTTTAATAAAGCCTTAATCAGTCCGCTTGCTCGGCTCGCAACTTGCGCCCTCCAAAATCCGGCGCCCGCCCACTTTTTTCTCGCCTCTTGGGCGGAGCGATTTAAGACCATTGTCTAATTATTTCCCGATAGTTCTTACATAAGACGGAGATTAGAGTTTTACAACAGAAAACGCCGTATAATGCTAGTTTGAGACTTTGAGCTTACACCCTAGCGAAACATTTTTTTTTAAATATAATATATAATCGAAATTGCAATTATTCTTTTTGGCAAAATAAAAAACTCTGTATAGGGGGAGGGGGGGACTTTGTTTGAAAAACTGTTATTAGCCATGCTCTAGGAAAATTTTCATTGTCATTAGAGAGACTAATCACTCACAGAGAGTTCTGACCTATGCAATACTATAATATCATACTTGTAAGTTTCTATTCAAATAGCAACATGTTGCTTGTTGTCCGTGCTTGTTTGTGGCCACTCACTGCTCCAAATTATCAATGAATTTATCATCAAACAATTGCTTTTGTTTTTCCTTTTGATGAACGGTTCATTTTTAACACGCACAATGCGTGAGCGTACTTTAAAAATTCACTCAGTAAGTTCACAAAATAGTTTTGACTGATTTATTCATTATTTTGCATCAATATTTATCCATGAGAAAACTTTGTTCGAAGTGAGTACCGCGTTTGCTCACACTCGACAAAAATGACCAACGCGTCCAAAATTCAGAGCACTGTTTGGAGTTTTTTCAACACAACAATTTTTTTTTCATACAGTATATGACAATGAACAAAAAATGAACGTATTACTATACTCTAGAATCAAATTGACAGTCAGCTGAATGGACAGCAACCGGCGAAAGTTGCCCAAAGCATATAGTATTGATGCATTTATCGGATGAAAGCCCCAAATGAAAAGGAAAAAATGTGCAAAATGATATCCTACAAACTTATTGAGTGACGTGTTACGCTGAAATGATTTCAGCCATTTTCTATTATATGTTACCCCATGGCTACAAATCCATGCACGTTTTAACACGTATTTGAGATAATTAGTAGCGTACAGTGACCGTAGGGCGGGGCGCAGCCCGAGGAGGCCGATCGCCCCCGGGGGCTTCGCTAGCAGTGTAATAAAAACTATACATATCAGACTTGTGGTAATAATTGAATCTATTATACATTGTTTGTATATAATATAATATAATATTATAATACAACCTAAAAATAAATATTAATATATAGGATGCGGCAGGGAAAAATACCTTATTTTAAAAATGAATAACATAAACAGTATAGGAGATATCGGTTTAATTATTTTTCCATGTTGTAGAGAGATATTTAAAGATAGTCTATGAAAACAAAAACGTTAAGTTCTATTATTTTGAATGGATGTCATTTCACTCAATTTAAAATAACTGTCACTTTAGGATGTACGTTTTTAATAAGGAAGTTTTCCTGCCGCATTCTGTATTTATTATGTTAAATCGCCTGGAATGTTGCTATCAAATATGATAATAACAATATTTTATTTTGCAGATTTATCAATGAAGTGTGAATTTATCGCAGTCTATCTAATTTATTAAAAAAAACTGATATTTTATTCAGGTCAAAGAATGTTGCGAATGATGATTGTAGTTGTATATTTATTTCCATTTTGGACGATATTTGATCAGATTTTTGGACAGCTAATCATCCAAATGCATCTTCATTATTGCTTGATGGAAGAATAATAGAGATTGGCAGCCAAGAAAAGAAGGGAAGTACAAAATGGGAGAAGAAAGCTTTTAAATATTTTAGCAGGAGATATGTTTACACACCTCTCCCAATAATGGACAATCAATCGAATAGAAGCGCCATGGTAAAAGCAACACCCACTCTTGAATACTTTAAGACCAACACAGCCCCGGAACATAGAACAGACGAAAATAAATAAAGAATTTAGACCAAAGACACTGCAGTTTGTCATCCGGGTGAAATTTCACAGGATACATTGCATTTAGGATCAACCCTTAAAATAAGACCATATCAATTTATTGGCTTATAAATTGTGCTTTACACTCCCCCAAGCAAATTTCTGGCCATATTTCACGTCCTTTAGGGTTCAATATATACCATTTCGCTGCGTCGACTTTTAGTATAATACATGTATTTCCATAAATTAGACGTATATTTCAGAAGCAAAAAAATGCATAAAGCACAATTTATGGAAGAATTTAAAAGGCTTTTGCGCCGGGGCCATTAAACGAAATGAGTCAGTCACAAATAAATCAAATCGACTGGAATATAAACACAAAAGGATGAGTCAGGGAGCAGCAATCCATAATGGAACAATCCTGCTGAAATAAGCAATGCGCTCTCCGTAAGCTCCATAATGTTCCAATAATAAAACCATCTATCCAAGGCGGATATTCTTTATCTTCTGCTGCGATGGAAAGCTTTTGAGATATATTTTGTAAAACGATGACGACGTCGAAAATATGTCGTAAATCGGATGCTGTTAGGCGCTCATGGCGCATTAAAACGTATCAAATTTTTATGTGCAATTTTTAGATTAAATTCCCCATACATTGGACTGAACATAAGTTAAAAGCTCAAACATACAAATTATATTAAAACATTTTTCTCCCAGAAGCATACGAGAGTCATCCAGAAAGCAAGGTTACAACACTAATGTAGGATCGATTTCATTTTGTATTTCATTGAAATTCACAGGATACTTCATAAGTGTATTAAATTATTTTTCAACATAATTGCTGTAGAGATCGAGGCATTTTTGTAGCCAGATCATCAGATCATTATGTATTGTGACAACCCTGAACAAGAATTGTTCAAAGACTCCGAATGATCTCGCAGGACAGAAGTTGCTTTTAGACAATGAGATATTTAAGTGAAACAACTTCTTATGCCATTTATAATATCATTAAAATTGCTGGCGGTTAAAAGGTTAAATATGCAATATTTTTTATCTTTTAAATATTCTTACTAAAATGTCATATTCGCCATCAGACATCCCTCAATTAGAATTTTATTGAGGTTTTTATGTAAAATCATTCGAAGATGAATTTTTAAGGTAGGTTAACACTTGGCTTCTAAACTCAACTATCTCATTGCATTCACCAGAATGAAAGCCACTTTAATGATATAATTATTAAACTATAATATATAAAAACTTTAAATGTTTCTCTATCAGATGAAAAGTATAATTAAAATGATATCTATTAAATTATTTATGTTATTTACTTTTAAAATAAGGTAGTTTTCCTGCCTTACTCTGTAAGTACAGCGGTTCTTTAGCTCAGGTAGTCCGCGGATCCTCTCTTAAGCAATTTTTTTGGCGTGCCCCATTCCAACCCTTGTGCCTTAATTTTTCAAACATTTCTTGGTCAAATATTTTTCAAAATAGATCTTCTTACAATGTTTTCTGTAAATAATTCCATGAAAATATCTTGTTCAAGTATAGATAAATGTTTTTTATATTTTCGCGGACCCCCGGTAATGACTTCGCGGATTCCCAGAGGTCCGCGGACCCCAGTTTAAGAACCGCGTAACATATGAATAATTGGTAAAATTATTAATAATAAAACGACCCTGGATTATATTCAAATGTGACAACTGTTTTTGAAATATTTATTGTCATCGGTTAGTCAACCCTTCAGGCTTTTTATTGCGAAAGTATGTTGAAATAATGTGTTTGATATTGTGTTTTTGCGGTAAGCAAGATTAGCTGTTATTGGTTCTAAACGATCATAATAAGTCCTTGGAGCTTCGTAAAAAAAAAAGTAAATTGCTATTATTACCCCAAGCTTCGTCGTCTTTATATTGCCCCCAAGACTTCGAAGCAGCTCGGAGATTTCCACGGTAGCAATCATACGGTATTTATGTTTTTTTATTGGAAGCTTAAATGGATCCTTTGTAAACACACTGTATTTGAATACATTACCGTAGTAAAAAATATCCTGAGGGCGAACGTTAAAATAATATAAAGCCGTTACGGCTGGATCGTTAAGACGAAAGCTGTCGGGAGTTATGTGCGATGGCTCGAATTATTTTACGATACGGCGTAAAAAAGAGGTTAATGCATCGGCTGAATACTCAAATTGTAAAGTCGTTCATTTCGCCGACGGCTCAAGGTCCTCAAATTATGCCGTTATCCTGTTTGACGACAGTTTTATCGAAGGATAGGTTTCGTGCAGGAATCTCCTCGCGTCCTTTATAATCTCTGATGCCTCAGAGTTCACCCTTTTATGGGGCACTTACTACGGAAAAAAGATAGCGGGAAGATCCCGAAGGACGATCGTGGATTGATAACCTCGCCTCGGGGGTGAAAATGGGTCAGAACCTTACGCCAGGAAGGGAAATTAAATTCCTTTGTGAGGATGTCAAATATCTGCAACGTCTTTTCGATAGACTAGTGTTTTTATATCGCCCTAAGCCAGAGGCGCTCCAACTTTTTTTTCAGCAGCTACTGGACAAAGGATTAGATGGGACAAAATCGAAAGAAAATATCCTTGTTGCTTCAAATCCGCAAATATTAACCATACAAAGCATACGTATATTTTATATATTTTTTGCATATTATCAAAGAGTTTTAAGAATACATCCTCCAAAAATATTTTCAAATTTTCAATTATTTGCGGGTTTATAGCTATCAGAATGAAATATTTAAATGCGTTTTTCTCGAAACTACTTTTTTAAAACACGGTTGACATCATATCTCAATTTTTAACAAAGTGATTTATTTCAAATTTGATACAAACATTTTTAATATAGACTTCTATTGTTCCTACCAGATTTATGTTAAAATTTTATTTTTAACTATTTAAAAAAATTAAAACTGTGAAAAAATAAGGCCAAAAAAATATTTTTTTAAAAAACAATTGCCATTTTATGAAAACAAAATTATTTTTTCTTTAAGGTAGGGACTATAGCAAAATAATTACTTATTAAGATAATTTTTATAAAATATTTTTTAAATGACTAAAAGAATTTAAAATCGTGTCAACCGCCCTATATAACTTTTTTAATTTTATTTTTTTCCCATTTTTTTTATATATTTCAAAATGTCAATAAACACACGGTAAAAAAATGTATATTTAAAATTATTATTACTTTTTTTGTCGAATCTACTGATGAAAAAACAATCAAAATTTGTAATTCTATACTAGAATCCCCCCTTAAAGCACTGAAATACTTTGATAATTATTTTGAAAAATGTCACTGTATGAACAAAAATCTCCCATTTTTCCAAGGTCAATAAAAATCAATTGTTTAAGGTTTGATTAATCAATAAATATAATAAAAATACAGTTTTGTACACAGTCACCTCGATGGCTTACAGGTATAAGCCTGGACGTTTTTTATTATAATAATATTTTTTATTGAAGCAAATTTGTATGTTGTGTGCGACAGGTTAAAGATCGTATTTTTGTCCAATAAATAAATTAGTCTTAAGGTAGTCTTAAGGTACCATTATTATTCCGAGAACGCTGGAGTATCCTATATTATACTGTTTGTGTTATTCATTTTTAAAATAAGGTAGTTTTTTCCGCCGCACCTTTTATTAAATCAAAGTATTTAATATGAGCATTTTTCAACTCAATGTTAGGGACCACATTTTTAAACACATCCCCACACAATAGCGCTGTTAGTCTGAGCAGATTTAATTCCCCAGACTAACAGCGACATCTTTCGTCTCTCTTCAGGTGCAATGTTTTATTTTAACAGCGCCATCTCTTGTGGACCTACGGAAACATTGCACCTGCATTACGACTGATCGCTTTGCACGCGTAGGAGGTGGGAGTTATCGGTTAGCCTTGGCTGCGGGAGATCGTCCTTCCTGCAGCCAGATCTCTCTCTTTTTCTCTCGTGTGGAATAAATAATTATTTAGAGAAGAAAGTCTTTCTATTCGACGCCCGTCTATTTCCATCCATTCGTCTAGCAACAACACGGCCCGATATAAAAACAGATCCGTGCGTTAGCTCGGCCATCCCAACTAGCACGTGGGCGGGAAGCCGCCCGGGGACTCTGCCCCCGAGAGCGCCCTTACCTCAACGTTCAACTCAAGATGACGACAAATGAAACATCAAAATAATAATGGAATTCGTTTGTATCCGATTGAAAACCATTAGATTTGGGGTCTATTTAAATCGTTGGTGGTCTTTTTAAAGTCATAATAAATATTAGAAATGCTGTTGTATCGATTGTATCGATCAGCCTAAGTGTATCGATTTCAAGCTTCAGCAAATGAATTATTTATATTTTTTACTAAAGCTGAAGGCACACATGTGTATTGTTTATAAGTTTACCCAAGGAAATTGATGAATATTGTGTGCTATCAATGGTGTTAAGGTTCATTTATTGATATACATGCTTAATTCATGCTGCGCGATCTTGAGGGAAAAGTAGATTTATGTGGACGATAGTGGATATACGAATATAGAATCTATGTATGCAATCAAAGAAAGTATTATCAATATTCATACACTATAAAGTTATTGCCATGCGATTTTGAATATGTGGGCTTTTCAAAACTGTATGATTTCGCCGTTAAATAAAATTTGCAGGAAGCAATATATTCACATATGCGATAACATCGACAACTATTCGTTACATTAATCATTTTAAAATATCACTGCTTATCGGAATGTGTCGGCGTTATTACATACGCCGCTGCAAAACCGCCAAATAAATTACTCTTTATAACTTTATTATCGTATCTGGAACAATGATATGACACGTATAAAGAAATTTATGAATATTGAAGTGATAACTTTTTACGCGACCGTCGCATACATTTGATATTAAAAGTAATAAATGGAAGTAGGCAGTCTTCAGCCGCGTATGTGCGTGCAAGGAGGCCATTACACTCTTTTTTGTACATAACGGTAATCGTAATTTATTATGGGAAGGTCAAGGACTCAAAAATAAAGAGTGCAAAATCGCAAAAAACGTCCGAGGCTCGACATCCGAACCGAAGGATTCGAAAGCTCGTCGGGGTGTCCTCGAAGCTCTCGCTGAAATAAAAGCTCAAGCCGCTTTACACAAGGACGTGGATCAATATTATACCAGTCGTCGCAATCAAACCACTTTTCTAAAGCGCAATTGTGTTTCCGGAGGGTTCGTCTACCTCCTTGCGTATAGTTTTGAGGCTTTATATATACGGATGCTTCAAAAGTCTTCGTTTTAGAGCAAACAAACGGCTTTCTCAGCCCTGGGAAAATCTTGAGCTGCGGTTACAACGGATCCGACAAAACAAACGTTCGCTCCTTCTGTTGTTTGGAAAACAAAGACAGTGTTCGGTATCCCGAGCTCCTCTCAATGGAAACTACAATTGTGGCAACGATCGTAGGAGCGAGGCCACAGCCATGACGCTTCCAGGGAAACGGCTTCAAAACGGGATGCAGCCTTTAATATCGTGTGCATATTGCTATTTATCCAAACGTGCAACGTATGCAAAGCATAGCTTAAATTTCAGCGGTCTGCTTTAGCAGAGATGACACGAGTACGAACTTTCAAACGGTCCATATGGGACTGCTTTAATGGAATTCGAAAAAGCTGGGGAGGAATATAATGTGACTTTTTAGAGTTGCTTGATCCCACTTAAAGTAAATTGCATCTACTTTATACACGATGAAAAATATTGGCTGTAAATTGGATCAACTCCAATGCTTATCATCTTTAGCTGGAACAAATTATGATTTCATTATAAGCGGTAGGATATTATAGAGGTGTTTGTATGATAACGGAAATATTTTTGTATTAACTATAATATTTTATTTACAGAGAGAGAGGTTACAATTATGAGGCTACTGGAAGGACGTCTTCCCAAGGTCAAGCTTATGCGTCGATTCTCGCTTCCTGTGCATAGAACGGAAAGCAGTGCACATAGGAGAATCGAGATAGATATCGTTATGCTAGGCGCAATTTTTCAACAAGAAGACAGAAAATATTTCTGTTGAATTGCGTTGCGCATTGACACATTGCATCTGTCTTGCACATCTTTCATATCCACTTCTAGATTACAGACAATCAGATTATTATATATAATAATTACATTCACTCAGAGTAAACCAATCTCCATAAATATAAGTCTACATTGTAAAAATGATTCTGAAAAGAGCCCTAAAAATAAAAATATATTGACAAAATGTCAAAAAGAAATACAAACTTAAAGGACCGCAATATATGCTTTATTATAAAGCCATCTACTTATTAATGCCGCAAATCAACTAAGAAGTCAGACAAACTCTTGAAAATCCAATTCAAGATACAGAAAGCGCTAGTCTAGGTCCAAAACCTTCCGGGAAACGATAGGATCCAATATAACATTGTATTTGAAAGGGGACAAAAATATTTTATTCAGTTTCCCATTCACTTTAGATACTCATATTATTTTCTAACAACACGAGTGTAATAATTACTAAATTTATTAGAAAGAATGAAATTTATTTTATTTTGTTAGTTTTATTATAAACATGAACAAAAATACAAAAATTGATTTTTATATATAAGATCTACTGTAAGTTAATTTTACTATACCTATATTATTTGATAAAATGCAAACAATAAGTTGCCAAAGTTTTATTGCAATCGAATGATCGGTATGGCAACGCATTAAATACGGACAAACAAACATTAATTTTTATATATTAGACTATATCTATGTTACTCGCGGAATTTTTAACAATAAGTGGACGAAGTTTTATTGCAATCTGATGAACGGTATGGCAGCGCATTTCGAACGAACAAAGCCCAATTCATTTTTATATATTAGATGTATATTTAAATAATTTGTAGATTTTAACCCATTACGATTCAATTGCTAGTCCATCAGCTTAATCGCGGAATTATCTACCCGCGGGCCGTAGTTTGTTAATCTTCGTTCTTTATAGTATTACTTTTACTAAATACCATAAAATTGGTCAATTTTATACCGGTCATAATTTGCATGGTTAGATGTAACTGCATCAAGATCTTATAAATCCATATAAAAGCGTATTGTAATAATGTGCTATAAAATTTAGTTATTTTAAATTTAACAGCATCAAATTTCAAAATATTATAATCAAGTGGGAGAAAATTGAAATCCTTTCAACTTTGCGTTGTAATAGGCAAATATATGTATTATGAAGTAGCGTCACGTATCAATTGTGGAGTATGTGGTGTAGGTAGTTGACAAATAGGAAAATTGGAAAAGTTATAGCAGAGAAAGGGTGGATAGGTGGGTGGATCACGTTTGGCATGTGCATGGCCAACTGCTGCGAGTAGTTGAGCGGTATTTTGTTCACGAGTTGGGTTGCATTTCCTCGAAAGCGCAACGATGCGGACAGCCCCGTTGCATTGCAAACTTTTAATCGGCTAATTTAAGTTACGACAACCCTTGCAAGGGCGGCGAGCAAAATACCTGTCTTCCTTTATCGGGATGCAGCGCCGGGGACCCGATTCCCATTACCGATTCGACGATTGACTCCGTAAGGACTTTGGAACCACATAATTGTACACCAGCTCGACTTTATACCAAGCAACGCCCGAGCCATCCCTAATGCCCAGCACGTGACATTACAGTTACATCCGAAGAAAACAAGTCCCTGGGGAGCATCGCAAGTTTGTTCCAAAATAAATACTTGATTTTATAAATAAAATGTGTCGCTTGTGATTATATAGGAAAGCTCCAATACAATTTTGGGGAAAAAACAAGATTTAATTAATATTTTGTTCAGTTTATTATTTCAGTGAAGTATCTACGCTACAATGGTGTCAGAAGTAAGATGCTATATATGAACTTGAAGCAATGACCCACACAATTAAGGAGAACAATTGAGGAGAACAAATTAAATAAATTCACATGATTCCTTCAATTATTTGATGTCAATTTCAAGAACTAGCAATTAAATGGTCGATTTCACATGGGTTTTATTCAAAGCAAAAATGTAGATATTGATGTAATAGTTTAATTTTCTAGGAAAGAAATTAATTAGGCGAAATTATAGTGTTTTATAGCAAAAAAAGCACTGTATTTTCTGCAACGTTTCTCATATCTTTTATCAAAATGCCTCGGCACTCAAAGGCACCACTCGGGAGTTAACCTACACTTTGCATGCTGAAGCCATAAAAATATACACCCAGTTACAATCTACAACGCTTTAATAATTTTAAAAAAGCAAAAAACATGCTTTAATGCATGAGAATTAAAGCTGCTCGAAAGGCGAGTTGCTATGTCTTGTAAATGCGAGAAGAAGATAGGAAGCATTCGTATGAAACTTAATTATTCCCATGATAAAGGCGCCAACAACTTTCTTAATGAAAGACATTTTCATAATAATATTTCGGTAAACTATCGCACGTAATAAATATTTTAGTTTACTGCCCGTAATTTCATTAAGGCGCATTATTTATTCATGAAAATAGTTTCAGGTACGGAGCCTTGCCGTAATGGAACATACATGAAGATGGATGAACGCTGGATGCAGAAATGCACTTAAGGGCCATATCAACAATTAATTTATATACAGTTTCACGCTTAACTTAAATTAATGCATCGATGCTGTGAATTCATCGCAGAGTACAAATCAATTGATTATATGAGGGTCTATTTTTAAGTCCATGTCTTCAATCGAGCCCGTCTTAATACATAACTATTAACTTGTGCGCGGTCAATTTCCGCCTACCTCTCCCCGAATACTGGAAGATTTAATAGAACTCTATAAATGATGTATCCACGCTGTGATTCTTATAAGAGCCTCAATTGGATTTTGTCTAAAAATAGTGAAAGTGCCATAAAAAAAGGAATAAAAACGTCGAAAGAAAATATAGAGCCGGAATAAAATATTGGCAATCTCATTAAAGAATTTCGATTATTGATGAATTGAATATATTTTTTACTAATAATTAAAGCAGTAAGTTTGGTTCTATAAAATATCAATATCTGGAGTGATGAAAATCCTCATATTTTTCAGGAAAGATGTCTACATCCAAAAAAAGTTATTGTTTGGTGTACATTTTGGGCAAATTATTAAAAAAATGATGAATTAATTCAAATATTTTTTCATTCTTCGAACGAAAATATATGATTATTTCTAATTTGACTCCGTTAAATCCAAATCTAAAAGTAGAAAAATAAAAATTTGATTCTCTTTGTCGAATATATTGAAATTTGACATTTATTTTTGTTTGTTTGCTTATGAAATACGATTTAAATATTGATGTGAATAAATATGAAATATTAAAAAAATATAAAAAACATATCTGAGATTGTCTTTAGAGTGTTCAATGATGAAATTTCATGCGAAAAAACACACTTTTACTCGCATTTTCAAAGTTTCTTTCTTGAACTTTGCTGTTTGCACTGCTACTAAAAACCATATCCTTGAGGTTCCAACAGTAGTTTGCTCACATTTTCTGTATCGATTTCCTGCATATAGTTTCTCCATGACAGAAATATTCTGGTTAAATATCTCGACGCATTTTTTCACATTTCCAAGAAAATTAGAGAATATTTGTCTGACAGCTAACTATGCACATTATGTTGTTCCACACAAACACATTGACAATAGAATATATTAGGTACATCGATAAATACTTGCCGATGTTGATAGACGTCTCTTTAAGCAATATATTTATATGATTAGGGGTTGAATATCACCAAGGTCACAAAAGTCATAATTGAAATTTATGGTGAAGTATTATTGTAGCGTGGAAGATTTACCGTCCCCACGCAATAACGTTGTTAGTCTGAAGACATTTATTTATTTAGATTAACAGTGACATCTTCCGTCTCTCTTCAGGTGCAATGTGTTATTTTAACAGCGCCATCTCTTGTGGCCCTGCGGAGACATTGCACTTGCAATTACCGAACGATCGCTTCTTGCGCGTGCACTGTTGCCGGTTGGGGAGTGACGCGCAAGAGAGGCGAGAGTCGGGAGAGTCGTCGGTTAACCTTGGCTGCAGGAGGTCGTCCTTCCTGCAGCCAGAACTCTCGTGTGTAATAAATAGTTATTTAGGGAAGAAAGTCTTTTTATTTGACGCCCGTCTATTCCCATCCATTCGTCCAGCAACCCGATAGAAGAACAGACGGGAATGTTTCAAAAAAATCTGGGTATTAAAATAGAGAAAATTTCCAAAACCAGATTATCATCTTTATCGATTTTTGGCACCTTCTCTAAACGATAAACGCTTTCGAAACGCAACTGAAGTCGATGATAATATTTCTACATATTTCGACTCAAAAAAAGAAGAAATTTTCAAAAGAGGAATTGAAAAACTCGGAAATCTGTGAGAAAAAGTAGATGAAGGAAATTGTGAATAAAATAAATTAATTCCTTAAATGTTAAAGAATCGGCAAAGACTTTTCGATA
This sequence comes from Stenopsyche tienmushanensis, assembly GCA_008973525.1. Taxonomy (NCBI): domain Eukaryota; kingdom Metazoa; phylum Arthropoda; class Insecta; order Trichoptera; family Stenopsychidae; genus Stenopsyche; species Stenopsyche tienmushanensis. The sequence continues at coordinate 146,202 of WACJ01000521.1, forward strand.
CATCTAATATGTAATATTTTTAAAAATATTCAAAGAGACTAAAATATACTTTCATGAAATGGATATTCTTGGACTAGCTCTTTAGAAAAAAATCGAATCATACTCTTTCGTATCTTTTTCTTATAGTGCCATATCCGTTATCGGATATGGGCGATCTCAATGTGATACTTTCCTAGGGGAAGAAATTTTAGATAAGTGGAAATTTTAGGAACAAGAAGAGTGAATAGCAAAATTATCATTATTTTTATAAAGATTTTTTAATTATTTTGGCAAATCCAAAAAAAAAAAGTTGAATAGTTAATTCAATATGATGGTTGTGGTGAGGATAAAAATCACGTAATGCGCCGAAAGTTTATTGAACGGAGCATTTATTTTGAAAATTATATTTAATAATTCATACACATTATTCAACACTATAATCTTCCATAACAATTTTCCATATGCTACTTAATAATTCACAATAAATTTGATAGATGTTACTTTAAAGACATTGAGCGTTTCATTTGAAAAACTCTGTAATAAGAGTTCAGGATCTGCATCACTATACTAACAATATTTTTTTTATTTTAAAATTAAATTTGCCATTATTTCAGCATAAATTAACAAGATTAAAATTAATATTTAGCTTGACACCAAGAATTCCTCATTTATTTTCACAATTCGTAACCTACCCCGTGCAGATAACAAGGGTGGCAGCAAGCCACGCCATGAATGTTAATGTCGATCTTTATCTTAATTTATTTTTTTACTACGGGAGTCGATTGTATAGTATAGTGCAAACTCGATTAACTGAAGCAATTAAGTTTTTAATTGCAATTTGCACATGCTTCATCCCTTGTTGCAACCCGCTATCTATCTTTTCAAGTCCTAAACAATGCTTCTTTGATGAAAATAATTTTATAAAGTAATGCTAGATGATCCCCGTTCCATTTATCCGCACTGGGTAAGTTTAGCGTCCTTTTCAAAAAGAGAAATTCGTCCTTGATAATGCAGGAGTGGTCCTGCTCAAAGCATCGTCATAAATGATGCACAAACACTCGACATGGTAGAGTACATCTTCCAAACTATTAATACGTCTCTGCTGATGGGTGAGCTGATTCATGAATTCTGTCTTTGAGGAATCGTGTTATTAAATTTTAGCCCCTCGCAGAGGGGTGAAAATACTTGAGATCTTAGTTGACGAGCGCGTTTACAAAGCTGATAATTAATTACAATGCTCAGTCAGAAATAGGGGCCCGTATCGAAGGTGTTAACCTCACGGGGAGGCAGGATCTGTTATCATTCATTGATCGTTTTGTTTGCTCTGTAGTACGATGCTGCTTTTGAATTGTATTAAAATTAATACAAAACAAGCGTATATATAGATGTTGAAGACATTGCAGCCAATTTTTTCAGCGCATGACTAACGATCAGCTTTTTTGGAATCGCGTGTTTGTCGACCATTTTGTTCAGTCATAGTAAATTCTTCCGATGGAGAGGTCATCGCGCGATTCTGTATGAGCCTCGCATATAGATATTCTTGGAAAAAAATCTAGTTAATTGTCAATTAAAAATTAAATTCCGATTAATTAAACATAGCAAAGAGTTTAGTCATCATTCTTATAATGCCTTCTAAACAAAATTTACCACTGAAACAGAAAGAATGAACCGGCTAAAGAATTCAAGGGGAAGATGGGTATCTAAAAGATCACTACCCCTCGATAAAATACAATAAAGACGCTCACGAGCTATAAAGGTTTCAATGTATAACAATAGTGGTTCAGATTGAACAACCCATGCCTCCTAATCTATCTGACATCTAGAAAATTGGCATAAGATATTTTAAATTAATATTTGAACGATTAAAAGTGTTCATAGACAGTTAAGACAGCATCTTTTGATAAAAGTCCTATTATCAAAGCTCAAATGGAAAAAAAATATGTTTTGTAATATTTTGTAAATAAAAATGAAGAAATTAAATGAATTCTTTCATTGTTTAACAATCGGCAAAGACTTTTCAATATACCAAATATGTCATTTATCTATAATTTATTTTAAAAAAAAATGTTTGTATGAATAAATTAGCACAATGTAGCTTGTTTTGAATTGAAAATTTCCACAAATGAGTGATTAGCTTTCAGTTCAATGGATTTAGTAAATTGAAGCGAACGTATCGCTAATGCTAATAGGCGAAGCGTTTTGCATAGCAAATTAGCTACGCTCGTAATCAGGATTTTGCTCTTTTATTCCAGCAAATGCAACAGCATCCGATGGAGATTATGCCCATGGACCGATATAATTATAAGATGTGTATCTTAAGCGTCGTCTCGGGCATTGTCTGCAAGGACTCGTGTTTATATCCCCGACCCAGCGGTGACCCCAAAGTTGCCGATTCCAGGCTTGGGCTTTGTCACTATTGTTACCTTTGTTGCTTTATCCAACGTCGGTGGCACAAAAGAATCGTTGCCTCCAGTCATGGGCTCTTTCTGATGAAAATTATTTCTTTCTCTTTATCAGAAAAACAAAAAAAAGTCCTTGAAGGCGGCTCGGGTATTAAGGTCGTTAGGGGACTGAAAAAAATTGGCGGGGGATGGACGTCTCGGTCCTTAAAAAATATTTAAATTGGGCATAAATAAGTTTGGATCAATTCGGGTCCACTATAAAGTCTCGGAATGATGATTGAAGACGAACTTCTTTCGAAAGAATTTTGTAATTGAATTCGGACAGTTTTGAGTTTGTTCATTAATTTAGTTTGTCAACTGAAAGGCTTTGTTCTCTGCGAGCGTACCGTGTAATTTCGTTTAAAAATAAATATATAATTCTACGTGACGGGCTTATTTCTTCGATATGGGCTTAAACTCATCTTGTAAAGACCTAATTTCAAATCTGTAAATCGAGATTGCTTTATTACGTGTGCAGGTACAATTACTCAAAACATCAATATGTAATAAACAAGAATATTAAGTGTATCGAAAAGTCGCCGTATTGTTGCTGGATGAATGGATGGGAATAGATAAGCGTCGAATAGAAAGACTCTTCTATAAATAGCTATTTATTCCACACGGGAGAGAGAGAGAGATCTGGCTGCAGGAAGGACGACCTCTCGCAACCAAGGCTAGCCGACGACTCTCTCGACTCTCGCTTCCTGCGCACCACTACCCAACTGGCAACGGTTTACGCGCAAGAAGCGGACGGTCGGGGTCCCGGAATTTCGGGATTGCAATAGACCATCCCGGGATCAGTCCTGGGATCCCGGGACTGGGATTTTTAATGGTTTAAGAAATTACATTGATAAATTTTATAAAAAATTACTAATAAGTCCATTTGTTTAATACAAAGAAATAATTTTATTTATTTAAGAAAAGATTAACACAAAATTAAAAAATTGACAAATAAAACGCTAAAAAATTCAAATATTATTTTGAAAATATGCTCAAAGTTACATTAGACATCGATAGTTTTGTCATTTAGTCTGAGTCTGATTTTGGTAGCCAGGCAACCTGCTGCTGAAAATGCATGCTCAGCTTTCATATTTGTTGGAGATATCATCATCAGATATTTAAATGCTAGTTCGAGTTGATGACCGCGTGAGCCCCCATTTTCGTATAATACCATCAATGTGACTGATGAAATTCCTTTTTGCTGAGACACGGACTAAAACTCGCAAAATTCCCGATTTCCCGACAAATTATTTATTTCCGTCGCTACAAATTAATACTTATATATTATAATACTTTGATGTGATTCGTAATTATATAACGGAGGAATACAAAAAAAATGAGCCCCGTATCTATTATATTTCATATCGATATTCCCATTATTAGAGTCGAGGCGTAGTAAATACATCACCGGTAGGGAAAGGTTAATATAACAATTTGAAAAACATATATGTAATGTATATATGTATATATATATATTAGACAGTTACTGCCCCTAGGCGTCTCCTAAGCTCGCCAATTAATAGTTATGCCACTATTTCCAAGCGTCCAGATTTCGGCGAGAATGTCTCGAACACATTGCACCTGAAGAGAGACGGAAGATGTCGCTATTAATCTGGCGAAATAAATCTGCTCAGATTAACAGCACTATTACGTGGGGATGGTAAATCACCCAAGCTACACATATTTTAGTGAGAATTAAAAAAATCAGCCGTCGTTATTGTGTTAAGCAATTCTTGGTCAGGGTTGTCACAACACATAATTAATGTTTTTTTTAAATCAATAAGAACAGTATTTTTTAGAAAGGATTCTGACCAATGGATCCCAAAATAGATTCAATTTCATAGCAATGATCATTCAAATGATAAATATAGAACATAAAGATTAAATTAAAAATAATATACGCTATATCAGAGATATAACTTCAGCTATTGTATAGAGCTTGTTATTCGATATCCACCTACTTGATGTCAAATAAACACAGTGTAGTATGTTTAGCTTCTCCCAGCTGGAAAATGTATCTTGCAGCTACACATGACAAGTATATGTGTAGATATACACATCTTAGTTACCAGATCTAGGACAGCATCTTCTTGTATCATGAAAGCACCTCAGGACAATATTGCTTAATGTGTTACTGTCAACCGTTAAGTGCTACAAGCGAAAAATATCAACGGGATATTTCTATTCCCCCGGGAGATTGTACGAGCGTATTAAATCAGCAAAAAGTGTATTTATCCCGCTAATATAACACATGTTCGCCTGACGAGGAAAAACGTGCAAATTTGCGTTGAAGTTCTTATGATTTTGTTTGAGGCTCGTGAAGCCGTAATTAGTGAAGTTCAGACAAATGTGGCTGAAAGTTGAAAGCCTTAATTGAGAAACTCGGCACACAGTACTGACCGCCTGTAAAGTTGGCTTAAAATTATATTTCACACTATAAAATTACATTACGCTTTGAGTCGGTGTTTGTATAGTGGTATAAATCCTGGATTCTTATATTAAAGCTTTGGGCTCAAATTCGTGTCGCGGAAAAACTTATTCATTTTCGTTTTTATTCGGCATTTGATTGCACTTTTAATATAATTTTGATATTATTTTCATGCAGATTTTCTCACTCTAGCACCCGGAGATATATAAAAAACGAGAAAGGCAATAGTGAAAATTTACGGCTACAATTTGACCCGGAAAATGAAAAGATTTGATTAGAAAAAGGCAGCTCGCGAAATCAGAAAATATGGGACCGGATCTCATTATGCCGCGCTGAAAATACAATATCAGACAGGAACAGGGAGAATAGACCGGAAGCGGTCCATATATATTTTTTATTTCATTTATTTAAGATATAAATAGCCTGGATCGTTTATGATTCGCCGGGAGAAGATCCTGCACGATAAAAACAATATTTGGGATAGCTCTATTAAAAACATTATACGGTGCGAGAGAACGATCATAGAAGTATTAAAAAATCTTTGATTATAAAATAATATCAATATTCATATATGAAGGCGAGTATATGCACGGTTATGAGCGCGTATACGCCGGCATGATTTTGTGATGCGTACGGCGCATATGCGAAGCGGTTGGTATGCTAGATTTGAATCGTTAATAATAATACACGAATTTAACCAACTTATTGCTACATAATTTTTGATATATCGACGATATAAATATGAAAAATAATCAGGCACAGAATATATATATATGAGGAAAAATATATAAACATGTTATTACGTTACCCTGCTTCACATGAAGAAATTTAAGACTGCATGATATCTGATACTCACCTATAAAAAAAACATCATTAGTTAAATTGAGTCGATGAAATTGGAAAAGAAAAAATAATCCAGTGTAATGGGATATAAGCATATTTTTTGTTTAATGTTTGTAAGTAATTCCGTATGTCTCTTATTTAATATGATACTGCATAAAATATTTACGATTGTCGTTTCTGTTTCCATGGAAACGCTAGATAAAAATACGATTTTCTTGATTTAAACTAGTAAATATGTGCTTTTAATACGCGTATTCCATGATTTTCACAAGAATGTAGAGCTTTCATGTGGTGATTTCCCACAGTATTGCTCGAATTGTCAAATTAGCATAAGTTGATATGAATATTGATGTTTAAATGGAAGGTTCTAAAGATAAGACTCCAAGAATTAATATTACAATTTTATGACAGTGAAATTTCCTCTTGTCTTGTTAACAAAGTAGTTTTGGCAACAAAATAATTTCTAATGGATTTAAATAGTTTTAATATCATGTTCTTCCTCAATAGATTAATTATATTTATTATGCTCATTGTTCAACGCAAATCTAAATATTTCGCTACAGTGCCAAAAATGGATTTTGAATCCAATCGAGCATTTCATTGTTCAATTGGTTTAAACACACACTTCCGTTTGATATTTGATATAATTTGTGGCATTGTATCTATTATTAAAATATTGTTAAAAATCTCTTAAAATATCATAATAATTTTTGAAATTCTAAAATCATTTGAAAAAAATTCGGAATTCATTGTAAATTTATTGCAAAAAACGCATAAAATAATTTTAAAAAAATTCGTACATTATCATTTTTCCACGTATTACAAACAGGGTATAGAAATCAAAATCTGAGACCTACATACGTGTCATAATTATTTTGACTATCTAATATATAAAAATGAATTGGGTTTTGTTCGATCGATATGCGCTGCCATACCGTTCATCGGATTACAATAAAACTTCGTTCACTTATTGCTAAAGATTTCGCGAGTAACATAGATATAGTCTAATATATGAAAAGTAATGTTTGTTTGTCCGTATTTAATGCGCTGCCATACCGTTTATTGGATTATAATAAAACTTTGCCAATTTATTGTTTGCACTTTCTAAAATAATATAGGTATATTATTTCTGTTGCAGCAACGCACCGGGTATCAGCTAGTTCTAAATAAATATGTCATTTCATACATCTGAAGTTAAATTTTTAAATTTGTGTGAAAATGTTTCTGCTCATTAAAATGCTCGAGTTGCATAGGTAGAAGCAAAGCATGTGTATAGAATTTAAAAGATAGCGTATTTAGGGTTCAAAACTAAGATCACGGGAAGAGAGTTTTAAAAAAAAAATAATACACCTGGGCTTCGTATACCGCGGGCTTATTACAGCACGATTTTGATATAACGCGATTAATGAATTGTGGCATGTGGTAAGTTAAAATAATAATTAATTAACATGTTTTATTTGGCACGCTCATGGATAAGAGATTGGTTTTATAAATATTTTATACCTGATGTTGAAAGAAATTTATATGAGGAAAAAAATCTTGATTTTAAAATATTGACGTATGTGGAAAAGGATTTGATGTTTTTCGATATTCAAATGTTGAAGAAATATTAGAGGATCGTACATTAAACGAAAAAAAATTAGTCCAAACTTTTTGATGAACTTATCATAATTAATGAGCTGAGTCTCCAGATCTGACACCACTGTATTTTTTTGCCTGTGGACGTGTCCTTTTCCATGACTCGCATGGTTTCCGGGTCTGACACCACTGAATTTCTTTATGTGGGGATGTACCCTAGGGACGTACAAAAGAGGTGCCATTTCAGACAACCAAGTAAGTTGAAATTAGGAAAAGGTGTTGGAGGTGCATAAAAATCAGGGGTAGCCAATTTGAATAAATTATGTAAATACATTTAATAAAAACATCATAAACATAAAAAGTATTTTCTTAACCCTGACCCTGTCGAACTGGTACCTCTTCAAGTTTAACGACTTATTGATTGATTTGTATGACGTTTAACATATTTTTGGAAAGGGTTTAATCTAGAAAACGTTTAAAAACTAAACTAAGTAAACTAAAATGTTATAAACTTACTTTCTGGATGACTTTTTTTCAAAATATTAAAAAAAAACTTATATTCTCAACACTGATACTTAGGATATATAGTCCATATTTGAAACGTAGCAAAATATTTCCCTAATTTCTAAAAAAAAAATTAAACAAGAAAAATATATAAGGTGGATAATTTGAGATTTTAAATAAAAGTACAAATTAAAATTACACGATCCTATTATTTTATTAAATGTATGTATAAATCAAGTAAATTAAACATAACCTTATAAATCGCCTTTAATAAGCCCAACAGCTTGAATAACTTTAACAATTGATGACGCTAAAGAATTAGGCAAACAGTGTTGAGGTTTAAGCCTTTTCACATAAGAATGGAAAATTCCATGGAGTTGCGCTATAAAGACTATTCTTTATATGAATAACGCGTCGAAAAATGTTTAAGTTCCAGAAAATATGACCACACGTTCAGAAGTTCGCAGACATGGAATTGCACGTTAGTGTAATGTTCATCGGCCGATGATCCTTTTGCGATCATCCCCCGCAAATGCGACTAGAGCTGCAAAAATCCCGCAGCTGAAACTGTTATCACCATCGCAGAGGTGACGTCGACCATAAAAATGCAAGAACATGGAGCTTCACGACACTACCCAAGGGTTTATCGAGTTTCGAAGGGGGTCGGAGATGAAGCGGTCAATGCACCTCGCAGTCTTATATGAGGTCTGACCCCATTTTCGGGATAATCTGACAACCCCCACAATTGGAGGGCGAAAAGTGGCAGGATATTGTGACAAGTGCTCGCTGCGAAGGTAAATCCCCAGCGATTAGACTCAAGGGGCATTAAATAAAAATATGTTCTTGTACGTGGGCGTCTTTATGCGCGCTTTTACTTATTTACACATTCACCAGCCTGACCGCGCCTCATAGGGCCTACTTTCTCTCTGCCCATTTATTATAACAAACGTTTTACGAATAAATATAAAGCCTTCGCTTTAAAATGTGGCTGGAAGTATTTTCTGCCAAAATTAAGGTTTCTTTGCTTTAAACGTAATATATTTGAATTAATTCAATTGAGATCATCAGGGCTGTATATTGAATGATCTTTGCTACGTAACTGAATTTATTTTGAGATGTATTTGTTAGAAGACTTTGTAAAAAAAACTATTTTTATTAGTATTATTAATAAATTGATACATAAAAAAATATTAACAAAAAATAATTACGTGTTGTGACAACCCTAAACAAGAATTGTTCATAACCCGCAAATGATCGCATAGCACAGCACTATATAATTTAAATAGCTTTTAAGGCAATTTATAATATTTCTAAAACCGCTGGTGATTAAAAGGTTAAATATGAATTTGAAAGCAAGGGATGATCTATGCATGATCTGTGAATTAATCTTTATTTTTAAATTATATTTTAGCAACTATAGCAATTCAGCCATTCATGCCTAACTTTATTATTCCTCTCAGCATTTACATTATCAGATCCAGGAAATTAGGCTAAATCTAAATTGAGACGATCGATCGGAAACAATAATAACATAGACCCGAGCCTTCGTAATGAAATTCCAAAATCTAACCCACTGTATCAACACGTCAAATAGACTCAAAGAAGCCGTTTTCAGTAAAATCAACATGATTGCCGCGATTGGTTTAAGTACCTTTCAATAAAAGCAGCCCAATTTAAAAAAAAATAAAAAATATATAGCCTGATAAAAAAGAGTGTGTCTTGGATGACACGATTTAAAGCCTTTTAGAGATCTAAAATGAAAAAATAAAATAAATAATATTAATTCATAAAAATGTGGCTATAGTTTTTACCTCAAAATAAAAAAAATGATTGTATTTTCACAAAATGGTGACTATTTAAAAAAAAGTATTTTTTCAGTTTTTATTTATTTTTAGTAGTTAAGAATAACATTTTGATATAAATCTGGTAGGAGCGATAGAAAGTTATATGTAAAAAAAATATATTTATTTTGATATAAATCTGTTAATTAAAATTTGGGATATAATGTCAACCGTGTTTCTTTCTGGAAGGACCGGCATACTTACTGCGTCACTAAAATAGTTATAATTTCGTAAATAATTAAAATTTTACAAATTTCTTTGGTGGATAAATTCTAAAAATTTTAGCCCTTGAAAATGCAAAGAAAACAAAATCGATTTTTATAAAATTCTAGACCAGAATACAGGGGTTACATGGGATTCAAAGCGTAAAAGAGACATATTTTATCATTTTATTTTAATATAATAAAATATAGCTTCATATGAAATCAAAATTCTTAATGTTTTATATTAGTTAATTTAAAATTGAATTTTTGACACAATTATATCTTAGTTAAATCACTAATTAATCATATCTAGAAAAAGTTTGCAAAATTGTAATAAGATGCAAACGAAATGTTATTAAATTGCGACTCTCCCAGCAGGTCGAACCTAATGATCGGAATTTCCAAATGCTCTCTCTCCTAGAGTTTTACTCTGATTGACTTAAAATTTTGAACAAATATTCTTGATATGTTGTATTAAAAAACGCCTTAAATGTATATGTCTGTGTTTCCGTGAGAACGCTCAAATAATAATTTTGCTTAATTTAACTCCATTTCAAGAAATAACTCAAAATAAACGAACTAGAATTATAATATTAATGATCAAGTTAACAGTTTAAATTGAAATATTATTTTTAAATAATTATGAAAAAAATCATTCTGGTATCAAATTTGAACGCTTCGAAATCATCCCTCGATTGTTTGATGCTTTTTGTTGGGCATTTTGATTTTTTCTTTGAATCGGGATATTTATTGCGCATTTTTTAATGGAAAAATATAACTGAATTACTTAAGAGTTGTCAAGATCTGACCTACTTTAGCAAAATACTTAGCCGCAAAAAGAATGTGGCAGAGCACTTAGCGAGCGGATCCTTCCACTTCTTCGTTTTAAAATACGCGAACGAAAGGATCTTTTTAAAATATTTTCAGCTCATCGCATCCCTTAAAACTCCGGCTTAATATAATATTAACTCTTTAATTACATTCCCCCGATTAGCTAATGCTCAGAGATGATTCGTCAGCGGTTCATATAACTCGCTACCGAAACAAACTAAGCTGAAATGGAACTTGGTATTTGAGTAGGCGTCAAAATGTACTATAAATTCTTGTGAATTATTACAATAGCCTGGGAATTCGACTTGAGCAAAGTTTTGACAGCCGTCAGAATGTCAAATAACGCCTACATTCTCACCCAACGTATATAAAAACACGAATGACTTCAATCGATTGCAAAATATTCATGCATACAAATAATTTGGCGTAAAATAGAATAAATATATTTTTAATAGTTGAAGGGAAAATTTAGTTTTGCTTGCTGTTAAATTTGGCGCAAACCACCTATATGTTCTTGCTAAGTTGCTTTCATGGTCGTAGAGATCATAAAACGTTTTGGGTACGCATTCTTCTCCAAAAAGAGTGGCTAAAATGTCTGTGTTTCCAACCGGTCCGCCATTCAGACCGCTGATTTGACGAATGAGTACCTCGCAATCGGATGCCATGCCCGATATTATCTATAGAATATGATCTACGTCAATATAGTTAAAGGAATAGTCAAAACAATGAACTGAAAGAGGATAATCGACCCAAAAGAAAGCAAATATATATTTTTTCAATTTTGTTAGATCGGAGTCTTCTGGGACTACCCTTTTTGCAAGCTTTGGCAAATCCTTTTCTGCTTTGAATGCATCAAACATCAATCTGTCTTGTGCGAAGTTTGTCGGTTTTGGAGTTGCGACTCGATTCTGTGAGCACCCACATCTCGGTTACTTCATTTCCATGAATGCTACTTTAATTAACATGGAAACAAGTCCAAGCATCATGCAAGTCAAAACCAAACTTTCATTCCATTAATTAAAACGACACAAATTCTCAAATCCTCGCTGACAAAAACCCGCAGCTACATGAAAACATCCTGAGAGCATTTCTGAGATTGCACCACACACCACCCTCGTAGTCTGCGGTCGGGGTTAATTTGATACACGCGACAATTTACAATGTTACATGACGTTTTTAAGTCGACGAAAGTTGCTCATTATATCATGCTTTGCGGTCCAAACTGACGTATAATTCAATTCGAGTCTTGCAATATGCAACCGTGGCTTCCTGAATAATGTATCGCGCATTAGGGGTAGCGACGACATGGCGTGATCACTTATGACACCTTTCGCGGGGGCTCAACCCTTACTCACTTACCCCGAGTGACGTTGTGACGTTTCCATATATAAATATGCTTGACGGTAATATAAGAGAGTACTTCGCCAACTTCTTTTCTTCCGGTTAAGTGATCATATTTTTGAACAAAGTGGGGGAAAAATGATCTCGTACGCGTATAAGTGAAATAAAGCCCCTGTAGCGGAAAAGCCTCCAAAAATATATATGTTTGTATTATAATAATTCAGTGCGTGAGCTCGCGTCGTTTTATCCTGTCTCCGAAAATACATTTGTCAGAATGTGTTATTATATGATTCCAAAAAATATTGCTGATATGATGGACGGCTTCCAGAGCCATTTTGATCAGGGCTTCGAATCGGAACTGAACCGAAAACCGATATAACCGTTATTTTTGCCGAAACAAAAACGGGAGCTTCACTATTCTTATGCAAATTTTTTTGATTATATTACTGTATTAATAAAAGAGCAATTCAAATATAACCCGGAATTTTACAATACAAATATATAAAAATTAATTGGATTTTGTTCGTTCGAAATGCGCTGCCACAACGTTTATCGGATTATGATAAAACTTCGTCCACTTATTGTTATAGATTCCGCAAGTATTATAAGCATAGTTTAATATATAAAAATCAATGTTTGTTTGTTTGTATTTAATGCGCTGCCTTACCGTTCATTCAATTGCAATAAAACCTTGCCAACTTATTGTTTGCACTTTCTCAAATAATATAGGTATAGTACAATTAATTTACAATAGATCTTAAATATAAAAATAAATGTTTGTAAATATGCTACATGCTACTTCTCACCGTTTTTTTTTTCAGTGACAGAATCAAGAAGCTTTCTATTCGATTAAATAAATGTATTACTAATAAAGGGAACTGTGGAGAAAAATTATATATTTCAGTTGTATTTTTTATATAGTATAGACATCGTCCGTCTCTCTTTAAGCGCAATGTGTCAATTTAACAGCGCCATCTTATGTGGCGTTGCGGACACATTGCGTCTGAAGGATCGACGCGCGTGCACTGTTCACGTCGGTGATGACGCGCAGAAGACTGGAGTCGCGAAAAGTCGTCAGATAGCCTTGGCTGCGGGAGGACGTCCTTCTCGCAGCCAGATCTCTCGTATTTAATAAAATAGCTTGGCCATCTTGACGAGCATATGAGAGTGGCACGAAACCCGAGGATCCTATCCCGAGAGCGCCTCCATTCCACCATGTTATCTACGCTTCATTGGTGTCAGAATCTGCGAGTCGTTAATGCTGAGCCGTTTTTAATTCAAACTAATGAATTTGTACAGCAAAATTCCGGGTTATATTTTAATCTCCCTAGTAATCGTTGGAAAAAATTTAACAATTCGATTCCAATATGATCGAATGATATAATAGTTAAGGTTTTATTTGTGAACGACGCGTTCAAGATCAACAACAGATTAAATTTAAATTAATTTTGTTACTCAATTTTTACAATACAGTTTTACCGTTATTTTATTATTAAACGTTCCTACGGAAATGTAACCGATAAACAGATAATGCATTTGAGTTTTTGCACGCGTTTAGCTCCCACATATTATTTTACAGAATTAATCTGAAATCACGCATAACATTTATTTGAAATAAATTTATATTTTTTATAAAGAGTATTTATAAAAATGTTTGTACAAACAAAATAATTTTGCTCGAGAATAAATCCAATAAAATTTTATATGATGGCATTTTGCTAATTTGACGCATTTCCCGTGGAAAATAAATCAGTTTCCCCGGAAAGAGTCAATTAATTCGGGAAAATCAAAAGAAAAGTTTAACAAGAAAAGTTTTCAAACATTTTAATTTAAACTTCCGTTTTATTTTTCTATGGTATTTCAAATCTCAAGTTTATTCGATTCTCTTGTATTTTTTGAGCTGAACTTCATATGGCATTATTTTTAAAATCACTTGTTGAATAAATTGAATACAAAGTTCTTAAACAATTTGACAAAAATACTTCTTCCTGGCCATTTTCGTCGCATTAAGATCGAATATCGGCGTGCCGTTTTCGTGATTTTTTTCCTTGGCATTCCAGGATTAAATTATTTTAAATTCTTGCGCTATTTATAAAGGGAATAAGAATTATGTTCTCATCGCTCCGGAAGCGTAATTATTCTAAAGGGCTCCCATTTATGGCCGAAACTCGTCGCACCAGCCAAAACCATTAAATATGAATACATTAATAGGACGTTAGTCCGTCCTAGATTACTACTTACGTCACGATTAGAACTTTCCTTCACAAATTCTCAACCCCCATTCAGATATTTCGTATTCAGAAGCGAATAAATGATTAGCCCGAACCCCTTCATTTCAATAATTACGGCCTGGCCCGAAGACTTTCTATTGTGATTTTTTTTTCAAAAATGTAAAATCAACGATTGAATCATTTTGCTTCAATCGGACTGGATATTTCGAAGTTTTCGATGATAATATTTAGAATTTTCAATGAAATCTCACTTAATTTATAGTATTATATAAGACGCTATTTGAAACATTTATATCAATCTACGAGGGTCATCCAAAAAGCAAGCTTACAACATTTATGTAGTATTGGAAAATGCTTATATTTAATTGAAATTAACAGAATACTCTCAAGAGTTATCCCTCATCACGATAGAGTCCAGAAAAGCCTCTCTTTCCTGTGTAAAACGATCCAAAAATTCACGCGCGGCGGTTAAGTGATTTTGACGGTACACTGGTGTCAGAAATCACTCATGATATCCCACTTTTTGCCTCATCGTATCAGTACATTCTTCTATGAACAACTTAACTTACTTTGTGACATATTGTCGATTTATCACATCATTACCATAAACTTCCACGAGCTTCCGATGGATATTCATGCCGGTATTGTTGTGCAAAATCAAAACATGGATGACCGCATGGATCTTGCACGAAAACATAAAACCGACGCAATAAATTTTAATTAGCCAATCTGCCAAAATCAAGCATTTAAGTCCTTAAACAGGACGTTTAGTAACAGGATCGTTTACAAGCTACTATATTTTCCGCTTAAGCTGCTTGAAAATTTAACTTTAAACTATGAAAGATCAAACTCCTTATAAACTACACGATCAATATACATAGACTCGCTTCAACCTATCCATAACAAATAGATACATTATTGAAAGCCTTTCGACTCTTAAAAATATGTATACGTTAATTTACTTTAATTTTATGCTATTGCAGCAAATCTATAAATATAAAAATTAATGTATGTTTGTTTGTTCCGTATGCAATCCTATACCATTCAACCGACTACGATGAAACTTTGATCAGTTGTTGTATGCATACATGTAAAGATTATTAAATTAACACAATCATTATATTTGTGCGGAATTTATTTTGCGAAACGTTTGGAATTAAAACACAAAAAAATCAAGCGCCATCTCTTGTGGCCCTGTGGAGACATTGCACCTGCATACCGACGGATCGCTTCTTGTGCGTGCATCGTTACCGATTGGGTAGTGACGCGCAGGAGGCGGGAGTGGAAAGAGTCGTTGGTTAACCTTGGCTGCGGGAAGTCGTCCTTCCTGCAGCCAGATCTCTCCATCTCTCTCGTGTGGAATAAATAGTTATTTAGACAAAAGAGTCTTTCTATTCGAGGTCTGATTATTTCCCCCGCCTTAAAGTTACATTTATAATTGGCCTTTTACCACCTTGGCTTTAATATTGGAAACATGCTTTATAACCATTGCATTGCATTTTAAAAACGTACAAATATTTTCATAGGTTAATTGATTGAAAAAAGTGATTAATTTTTGCTTCGTGATTAATCCTTTGATTGGTCTCCACGCAAATTCATTTTTTTTCAGGATCGCTCAGCGTGATACAAGCTTGTATATCAATAAATGAACCTTAACACCGTTGATAGCACACAATATCCGTTCATTTCTTCGCGTAAATATAAACAATGTGTCTTCAGTAACAAAATAATGCATTTGTTAAGCTTGAAATGCGACGCTGAGTTTTGAATAAACAATTATATTGTTTTAAAAAAATAAACAAGATTGAGAATATTTAGACGTGTATGGGTGCCTTTACAGCACGATTTTGTCATCGATGAGTGTATGATAAGATGCAAGACATCCATCTCTGTCTCTGATTCACTAATCTCCGCACTCAATGTGCGAAAATACTCCATACTTACTTATTTGACAATAGAAAATTATAAATTTGAATAGATATATTTCAATTGCTTCCCAAATAAGCGTAAATTATATTCTTACGGCGTTGAATTTATGGTACTATAGAATTTATTCGAGAAAAGGACCCTTTTAAGGAATTAAGGTGCACGCTATGCGTGCAGCATTAATGCATATATATGAGGATACGGAAATTGAAATATATATTTGAGTGGTCCCTGCCAAGATTAAAAAAATAAATTATATAATAAGGGATGTCTATACGTTTGGATAGACGTTGAAAATGGCTACGCAAGCAAACGTTACTGGCAAACATCTAAGACAATAGTCTAAATCCATCAATCCCAAATTTTCCCGAAGATACACTCCGCAGAATTGTAGAAAGTGACAAACAAAAGTTTTTCCTCAATCCTCGGTATCTTCCACCCTCTGTGGAACGGGATAACCTTTTCGTGGAAACGGCGAAACAGAGTTCAGTTAAATCTGGGTCAAAAAGACAAGTCAATGAGCTTTTGCCCAATCTTCTCCCAGTTCGGCGAGAGCTTTCCGGGACGTGGGGCGAAGAAAGAACGCTTTGTACGGTGGGAAATTTTCAAGATGCTTATTATTAATTTTGCTCTCGCGTAAAATTTGTAATTTTACACGTAAAAGAAACCTTTCATCTTCGCCTCGGCGCGAGACTAATTCAAAATTGATCCAATGATACGGCTATTGTACGGTAATTAATTGATTCTTATAGGCTTCCCAGGGGCGGAATATCTATTTTCATACACCGCACACAGCCTCCATATCTATCCCGATTTGAATAGTGAGCACACAAAGCTCATTAGTGGGTCGTTATAAATTCAAAAGTATTCATGAATGTTTTTAATGGGCGTGTGCACCGTCATTAAAGCGAATCCACAATGCGCATTACAATAATCATCCCCCGGCTTAATTAAGCGCATTAACGTTGACAATGAATCAATTTAAATCCCGAATCGAATAAACGCAAACTCGAATAAATTTCATCTGTAATTTTGTTTTTGAGCGAGCACAATGGCTAAGGGATGCGAATAGATTTATGCTTCGAACTTTGAACTTCCGGTGGCGTCCCGCAGCGGAAGCTTTTTGATCGGATATCTCCGGGTCGGGTCTCAAAGTGTTAAGAGTTTAATACTGGCTACGTGATGACAAAGAGCTTTCGCATTAAATATTCACCTAATATCCATTTATCCCACAAAAAAGAAGCTTAGCTTGGGGATAGACCAAATATCCCAACATCATAGGGGAAGATACACGCCAAATCTGATGTTTGTGTTCGAAATCTAAGATATAAAAATGAATTGGGTTTTGTTCGTTCGAAATACGCTGCCATATCGTTCATCAGATTGCAATAAAACTTAGTTCACTTATTGCTAAAGATTCCGCGAGTAACATAAGAATAGTCTAATATATAAAAATCAATTTTCTTAATTTAAAACTAGTAAATATGTGCTTTTTATACGCGTATTCCATGATTTTCACAAGAATGTAGAGCTTTCATGTGGTGATTTCCCACAGTACTGCTCGAATTGTCAAATTAGCATAAGTTGATTTGAATATTGATGTTTAAATGGAAGATTCTAAAGATAAGACTCCAAGAATTAATATTACAATTTTATGACAGTGAAATCTCAAAAAAAATATTGTCTTGTTAACGAAATAGTTTTGGCAGCAAAATAATTTCTAATGGATTTAAATAATTTTAATATCATGTTCTTCCTCAATAGATTCAAATTATATTTATTATGCTCATTGTTCAATGCAAATCTAAATATTTCGCTACAGTGCCAAAAATGGATTTTGAATCCAATCGAGCATTTCATTGTTCAATTGGTTTAAACACACACTTCCGTTTGATATTTGGTATAATTTGTTGCAATGTATCTATTATTAAAATATTGTTAAAAAATCACTCAAAATATCATAATAATTTTTGAAATTCTAAAATCATTTGAAAAAAATTCGGAATTAATTGTAAATTTATTGCAAAAAACGCATAAAACAATTTTTAAAAATATCATACATTTTCATTTTTCCACATATTACAAACAAGGTATAGAAATCAAAATCTGTGACCTACATACGTGTCTAGTTTATAATTATTTTGACGGTCTAATATATAAAAATGATTTGGGTTTTGTTCGTTCGAAATGCGCTGCCATATTGTTAATCGGATTACAATAAAACTTCGTCCACTTATTGCTAAAAATTTTGTAAGCAATATAGACATAGTCTAATATATAAAAATCAATGTTTGTTTGTCCGTATTTAATGCGCTGCCATACCGTTCATTCGATTGCGATAAAACTTTTCCAAATTATTGTTTGCACTTTATCAAATAATATAGGCATAGTATAATTAACTTACAGTAGATCTTATATATAAAAATCAATGTTTGTATGTTTGTTCATATTTATAATAAAACCAACAAACGATATTTTTAGAATTATTACTTCTGTGGCGGCAACGCACTGGGCATCGGCTAGTTAAGTAAACTCGATGTTTAAGTAACATTAAACATCGAGTGTTTCGTCATTTAGTCTGGATCTGATTTTGGTAGCCAGGCAACCTGCTGCTAAAAATGTACGCTCATCCTGAGTCGTGATTCGTAGTTATATTACGGATGAATACAAAAATGTTGAACCCCGTATCTATTATATTTAATATCGATATTTCCATTATTAGAGTCGAGGTGTAGTAAATACATCACCGGTAGGGAAAGGTTAATATAACAATTTGAAAAACATATATGTACTATATGTATAGATTAGATAGTTACTGTCTCTAGGTGTCGCTTAAGCTCGCCAATTAGTAGTTACGCCACTGTTTCCAAACGAGAATGTCTCTATTTAGTAGCTTTCAACGTGTTGGTGAGGTGTACGATTTCTATTAGATAAAAATTTCAATCTTGAATTTTTGGGAATTAAATTTACTAATCCCGGGATTCATGAGCACCTAAAACTATCCGGGATCCCGGGATGGGATGATAAACGTTTTTTCGGAAAACATCGACCGAAAATCAGGTATAAAATCGTTATTTTTTTATTAAACAAAACGTTCTATGGATTTTAATTTCAAAATGTTATTTTTCAGCTACAGTTAAAATTTCAAGTCGATTAATTGAAAATTGTAGGAGTTATCGATACGGCAAGCTTGAAAAACATGGTTTCGAGCGAAACGCGTTCAGGTTTCAAGTACGTGTATTTTATTTCTATGTATTTTTTATTTACCACGTTATTTAATATTATTCCAGATTTTCATCTCCCTTATCCTTCTTCAGTTTCCTACTTTTAAAAAAATCACTATTTATTGGTTAATTATTTTAGAAATTGCTTTATCCCGCGATTGCTTTTTGTAGCTATCAAAAACACGAGAACTTCAGGCCTTCTGGGCATAAGCAAGTCAAAATTTTGTCATATAAAATTATATTATAAAAATACATTAAATTTCGAATAAATTCTTCACTCGGCGAAAATCGATCGATTGTAAATTGGGTTGTAAAATTTGAATTTAAAAAATCATAATTTATTCTTGATGAGTACAGTCATTGAAAAAGCACAAAACACGATTTAAAAATGCAACAGCTTAAGCGCAATTAATCCCCAAAAATGTTCAAGCAATAAAACGAAAATCATTTTGGGTTCCATTAATATTAGAAACCTTATTGAGCTGTCGCTCAATATTCTCCTTCCGTTGAAAATGTGGTTAATAACCACATCTCATATGAAAGTGAAATGATATAAATAAATATATACGGCTTATAAATGCTAAATATTTAAAGTGCGCATTATAATCCGGGAGCTTTCGATGATCCCTCGCATTATGAATTATCCCGAAAGCTCATTTCGATGTGAGCGCGAGCAGACACATACTATTTGCTTCGATATCCATTATTGGATATAGAAATATCGAACATTAAATTGGAACGACGCCTGAAATGTGTGGGACGAAAAATAGATTTGTATCCCAAATCGCTCCACTTTACATACAAGACAAAACATTTCCTCAGTCTTGAGGGACGGAATGGTAAAAGCAATGTCATATTAAACCCACGCTGTTTGTTTAAGCTCCTCTTTTTTTTTGCAGCGGATCCTTTTTTCCCGACGAGAATTCCGATCTTCCATGTATCTGCCGATGGATTATACTTTTTGTGCGGTTAAACCTTTCGTGTTTTTAGGTGGAAATTTCCTTGTCCCGTGGTGTATAACAAATATGTCGCATTTAAGCCGAGCGTGGGACGTCCCCGGAATGGTACACTTTAATAGCCCACATTATGATTTATAAGATGATAGCAGCGAAAAATAGCTTCGGCATTAATTCCATTAAAACAAAGACACCATTAAGATCATGTTTGGTAATTATGTGCGTTATCTGGGACCGGGCGCGGAGATTTACGCCAAAAACTCGAGCGAATTACGATGATTGTTAAAAATTTGCCTGAAATGATGCCACAAGACGTCAGTGGTTCTCGAATAGTGGCACTCGTTTCCGACGATTTGAAACTTGCTTAGTTAAGAAACTTACTTACAGCCATAATTAGCTTTATATTCCGTTGGTTAGTTAAGGAAAACTTCACGAGAAGTCAACATCTTGGACTACTTTGTTTTGATAGTTAGCATCTCGTGCACTTTCGAATACTATTTACAGATATTGAAGTTAGGGCGAATGAGGAAAACTTTAAAATCTTGTTATACACCTACATAAAGTAACCATGTTAATCCAAAAGCAGCATAATTTATTTAATGCCAAGATCATTGTGCAATTCGTATAAGAGATTGCATTTATAACACTCAGAACATAATGCACTTTAATAATATATATTAATGTATTTTTATTATATACGGGAATAATTCGCGATTATATTTGAATTAATATAATAATGTAAAAGTAAATAAATAAATAATTTCTACCGTTAATGATTGATTTATGTTTATTAAAACGGACAGGTTCTTATGCAACCGATCTTAAGGGTTGCAGGATAAACAGATTGGAACATCTGGAAGTCTCCGCTTCATGATCGTCACCATATCGCAAATGGTAAATAAATTTGAGTATTAATTACCCCTACGGGAGTACTAGCACAGACCCTGTGTTCCCCCCTCCATTTTTTAGAAAGAGCACTCTTGTACATTGAAGTTCGGAGACAGACAGAGACAGAGAGAACTTAGCGCAGTTCGGAAGACCGAGACGGAGAGCTTCCCCACATACATCGCACGATTGTATTGATCGTTATCGCTGCCTAGAATCGAAGATTGTCTTACGCTGATAGGAGCTGACAGAAAGTAATCAGTGTAAAGCGATTATGGCATCAACAACTTCGTCGATTTTAATTTTGCTCAATACTCAAAAGGTTAAAAGCTCACAATGCTTAAATTATTTCCATCTCATTTTGAGGATTCATCAATTTCGATGTCGTCGAATGAGCAATCTGAGATAATGAATCGCCCCCTCTATGGAAGTAAAATATGGATTTCCGTCGCGTATGCTGCGAGTCTTTATCGGGGCTGCGGAGCCCCATCGCTACTGAGAGACAGATGTCCATCGAGACTACTCTGCGATTCGAGACGCTCCTCGTGGTGGGTTGCGTGAGGCGGCCGCGATAAATATTGAAGATGGCGAGATATCAAACGCAATAATATTGAAAATTATTATTTTTATTTTTAACACTTTCCCAGTTGTTAATGATATTTAAAGCCTACATTATTATATGTAGAGAGATACCGCTACCATAAAATGCATGATGAATCGCGGCGCGGTTCATAGACGATGGTCCCGCCCAACGAGTCGGCTGCGATGAACGGCGGAACACGTTTAGGACTTCATTTGTTCGGTAATAGAGGTTGATATGAGGCAGGTGATCAACAATGTGTCAACGATATTGCGTTGCCAAGTCCCGACATTACTTTCTAATGGTTCGCTTTAATTATCGCAGAGTCCTTTTGGACAATCTGGCGCCTTTTTGACAATCTCCCCCTATTTTGACAATCTGTTTTAATAATTCGCCGCTTATATGATATAAGACACCTCATGGGAGGTCGGGAGTGACGTCTTCTTCTGAGTATCATCAATCCTTTGCCAAAATCTATTCTTGAAAATAGATAATGTGAAACAGATAGGGTTGCTATTTTCCCAGTATTTCCGTATACGATAAATACCAATATACCTTTAACCTATAATATCGTCTCGGATACGTGCAGCATATGAACCATATCCAGAATAATATCAAATCAATAATCATTTTACCAATCTCGTTAAATTAAAAATATGTATTAAAATAGTGACTAATCTCTTGGAAAATTTCCTATTTTTCTAAGGATTTTCCATGTTTTATAACAAAATTTGGCATACTTTAAGGAAGATAATAAAACTCTTCCCATTTATTCAGTGTTTTATTACTTATTTATATGAAATGCAGTTAATTTTCCGCATGATCCAATTTGAAAGCAAATAAACGAATTTTTTTCTTCAACTCCATCACATTCTTTATCCCCGGAGGATCGAAACCTCGTCCACATTTATTTCTGTCTGCCGCTAGTTTTGGTTCAATCCCATTCCACTCCAGGATAATCCTCACAAAGCTCACACATTCGACATCGGTCAATACTTTAAACAGTACACAAGCGTATAATTTATGTATTTCATACGAATCCGGTACAAGCCAAGAAATTGCTCCACGTTCCAAAGGACATTTTTGCATAATTGAGCATATTTCGAAATCAATCCCGGCCATAGCATCCAATCGGACCATTTTATAAAATATAATCACGCTTAATCGCCTTTCCGTATATAGAGCTAATCTATTCGCCAGCCTTATGGTAAATAACTTAAATATATTAAATCTTTCCCGGGCAACGTTCGCTCGTAAGAAAAATTGTTCCCGGTCTATTGTGCTTGGTTGGCTGCAGAACCGCATGAAATTCAATGATAAATATATTACCTTGGTTGGTGCTGCACGTGCCCGTTGTAAAGCACAAAGCTACAGAAAATGCAGAATGAAGCCAGAATACAGTGATAAATAATTTGCTTTTCTCTTTTATGGTTTTAATTAATAAATTTGCAATGGTAAAGCGCACTTTCAAGTAAAAAACATGGTGTTCCCAAGTCAAAATGAAATTTAAAGCGTTTGAAATATGCTTCGGAGTTTGCATTATTACCATAATGAGAATCAATCTGTTAATCTTAAAATTAAACCATAAAAATATCGTTTGATTTATGAACGAAAATCATCGTACAGGATCATTCAATAAAGACGCTCGATATTTATTAGGTTATAGCAGCAATGTTGTTAAAGTAATATCTATTAAATTTATTATAAATTATTTGATAGTATATGGCAAATTATTATAGAAGGATATAATGTTAAAAATATGTTAAAATTAACAAATGTGCTCCGTTTAAGAAACAATCCGCTCATTATGTGTAATACTATTCGAAGAGCTAATATATTACACAAAATCAGAAAATTATTGGAGCGTTCTTGTAGAAATACAGACAATTTAAATTCAATTGAGTTTTTATATAAATATAATCAAATTTAATTAAGACGCAAAATATGTGCAAATTTGTGCGTTTCTAAAATTCACAGGATTATAGAGAAGAGTCTGAAACGCAAACATTTTTTCAAGAATATTTTCCTCATAGTAAAATTGTTTTATTAATTTCAAATTTTTGATACATCAAAGACTAGGTTTCAAATATTATTATTAAATAAATATTAATTCTATATTTAAACAGTTTAAATTGAAAAAAAATCAAAAATGTCAAAATTTCGACATTTTGTTTTTTTATCACTTTTGAATAATTCAGATGATAGCGATTTTAATTACTAATTTTGTAGCTTTTCCTAATTCAGATAATCCAAAGTTGAGATATGATATCTGCCAAATGTAAGCGAGGGTAACTTTAGACGCCTATACCAACAAGATTTAACTAAAACTCATTGCGGTCCTATGTCGAGTCTGACTCGACATTTTGTTTCTACATTTTTTTTCTCACCCAGATTTAAAATCATGTGATTTTATTTTGCGTATCGTGTTTAGGACAGTATTTGGAATGGAATATTGGCTTTTATGATTCTTCAGTGTTTTGCCTACCTACTAGAGATACAAAGGAAAGGGGCTGATGCCCGGATAAAGTCCTAAAACACAGGCAGTGACTCTTAACGCACGATATTTTTTATGTAATCATATATGATTAATTCATAATATTTTTGCCGAAACTAACGAATATACAAAATAAAATTAAAAAAAAAAACCTAATCTCCATTTAGGCCAATGTTTTGAAAGATAGCATACATTTTCTAAAATATAATGCCTCTGTATAATATATTAGTAAAATATACAAATTTGGTAAAAAATAGTAGTGTTTTATTATATAATAATTAAAAAATTAAAAAAAATTATTTTATCTTAAAAATGTTTAAAATATTTAGGGTATTTTATTTAGAGGAACACATTTTGAGTGCTTTTAGAAGTTCAATAAAAAAGAAAGAAATAATATGTTAAACGTACATTTATAGACATTTTTAGAATATAAAAAAAATTAAAATGCAAAAAAACAAATCTAAAAATGTTATAATGTGGTAAGTGTAAGGGGTAAAAAAATCTGTGACCTGGTTAACACGATTTCAATGCTTCATTGCATCATCTATATTTAAAAAATAAAAAATATATATTTTTAATTAATAAAGATGTTGCCAAAACGAAAAAATAAATTTTTCAAAAAATGTTTAAAAAGGTCATTTTATTGGCCTTTTTTTAGTATAATTTTTTTTTTAAATAGTTAAAAATAAAATTTTTAGATAATTCTGCTAGGGGCGATAGAAAACTATATTAAAAAGATTCATACTAAATTTGAAGTAAAGCAATTAATTAAAAATTGAGTTATCATGTCAACTGTTTTGAAAAAAGTAGTTTTGAGAAAAACGCGCTAAAAAATTTCATTCTGGTAGGAGCTAAAATAGCTTTAACTCCGTATATAATTGAAAATTTGGAAATTTCTTTGAAGATCATATTCATAAAAAACTTAAACTTCAAAATTGTAGTCTACAATATGCCCTTAAAAACTACTTTTTTATATAACACAATTATTAAAGACAAAAAACAATCAAGTAATTTATACGTACAATAGGGTAGATTTTTATCATTTTACAACCCCATATCGATTTGAATTATATTACCTGTAGCGTGGAGGCATAATTAAATAATTAAATATAGTGTACATGCGGCGAAATCCATGGGATTTCGCCGTTGCCAGTCCTTACGGTCAAGAAACACGGTCAAGAAACAAGAAGTACCGCAATAAGGGCTGGATCGACGCGCTCCATGTAGATAAGGACGCTGGCGTCGGTTACATAGATAAGAAAGGGTGGCCTGGCTTCAATTGCCAGGTATAAATGTGACGCTCTGTAGAAACATTACAGAGACGTCAGTTCAATCCTAGGCCTTGCCCGAGGAACATCTTTTCGGAGATTGTTCCGTTGAAGCCTCCATACATCGCCATTCTCGCTGCACTTCGTCTGGCTGAGAGTTCATCACACGCCATTGCCATCTACGACTGTGCGCTCCGCATTTTATATAAATAAATGCGTTGAGCTGACACACAGTCTTTAAATTCATCATCTCCATCTACGATCAGAACGAGCAGAACATCCCCATCCCTTAAAGAATCCTGACAAAAATCCGTAGTTCACCGGCGCCGTCCTCGTGGTCCAGACTAACGTTACGAAACGCCTAATTTCGAGTGACCTTTGGATCCGGGCTCCGCGATCCGGATAACGCAGCATCCGTTGCAGCTACGAAGGAACGCAGGGGTGCCTATAGTCAGCGGCCCCCTACGTTACATTACCCTTTTTTAGATACGACAAATTCTACATAAAATGAAGCCAAATTAACGAGTTGATGACGTACATTTTAACGAAATTTATTTACTATTTACCCTGCCAGTAATTTCGTCCGTCTTTAATAAATTCTCGTCGGGGATTTCTTCGGGATGGCTCATTTGTTTACTGATTGAAATCCTTTGATCGCAACATCAAGATGCGAATCGAGTCCCGGGACGAGTCCTTCGAAATATAAAGGAGCGACGAACTAAATAAACGCTAACGAAATAATAGAAGCAGTAGTTGTGACTAAACGGATGACGAGAAGCCTTTAATCATCCGGCTAACGGATAAACGAACGCAATGCCATCAAAGACGAAATCGAATTCAAAACTGTATGGTCTCCATAAATGCCAGGCGAAAATATTAACACGTCGTGTGCGGCTTTGTTTCAATGTGGCCAGCCAATGTGCTCATTTATTTCTTCGTTTGTTTTGTCCTCACGTCCTTTTGCGTTGAGGCTTTATCAACTTCATTCCGCTTTCTTTTATTTGCAGCTTATGTCGTCTCCGAATCCTTGGATTTGGTCGCAAGCCATTTTAGTTGGAACACAGGAATGAATCCACCCCAATGAAATAAAACAGCCCTCAAAGGTAGCACAAAGCATTGGATATTGAATTTCAATCTACCCCATTGTTTTTATATATTCATCTGCATGCATTTTTATTAACATAATATTATAGTTTTTCACCCAAATCCATCTATAAAATCTATTTAATACAAGCAATTTAAGCATCGTGTTCAAAATGTTTAAAGAAGAGCCAAACTGGATCATTAAAAATGATCAATAATTTAGATAAGAATTGTGAGACCTATATGGGTTATGTATAAATAGAATTTAAATACAAAATGAAATGTTGTTATGGTGGTAAGATTTGCGTTCAAGTCAAAATTGTGGTGAAAATCTTACCATTTCAACAAATTTGGGAAATCATGCGTATTAACCATATAAATTCCAAGCGCACAGATATATAGAATAACAAATCACTCAATAAGTACGTAGGATAACTGATAAAACAACAATTTTAAATAACGCCGTATAATGATCTCGTTTGATCACTGAAACAGCTCCAAACAGCGATCTGAATTGTGGACGCGTTGTTTTTTGTTATCGAGTGTGAGCATACGCGGTACCCGCTTAGAACAAAGCTTTATCATGGATAAATATTGATACAAAATGTCCTTCATTAAAATGACAGTAACTTATGAACTAAACAGTATTATTACAGGTATCATTTGAAGGTTGGAACTTATAAAAATTCATATTTATTTATCAATAGTAGCGCCAATTATTAGGTGTACCGAAAAGTATTTGCCGATTGTTTAACAATGATTTTTTTATTTACAAAATCTTACAAAACATAATTTCATTTATTACTAGTGATTAACCGGCATGCGTTGCAATGCCACGCCTCGTATAACAAACTGCGTACATAAACAATATTTTTATTATGCCTATGTTATTCCCGTAAATGTAAGCAATAAGTCGACAAAGTTTTGTCACAATCGGATGAACGGTATGGCAACGCATTAAATACGGACAAACAAACATTAATTTTTATACATTAAACTATACCTATGTTACTCGCGCAATTCTAAAAAATAAGTTAACGAAGTTTTATCGCAATTTGATGAACGGTATGATAGCGCATTACATACGAACAAACAGATATTAATTTTTATGTATTAAACTACCTAATATTTTCCACAGGTTTTCGAGCTTTTAAATTTTTATTTTGAAAAATTCTTCTGGTTTTGAGTCGAAATATGAACAAATATGATTTTCGACTTCAGTTGTGTTTCGAAAGCGTTTATCCTTTAGAAAAATGCTATTATAGATGGAGGGTGTGGAAGTTCTTCTCATTTCTGATTAATTCTCGACGTTTGACTCTCAATTTTTTGTTCACCCTTTCCAAATGCTGACAATCCAGATCTTCCTCGTGTTCTCTTAGTCTTCACATTCAATTTTAAAAAAATCTATTTCTTGTTCATTCAGTTTTTCTGCTATTCTGAAGAATTTGAGATGAAACATTAAAACATATTGTAAATTTACTGTTTCACATTCTAATTTAAATTTATGGTAATATTCAATTAGAAATTAAAACTATAGAAAATAAGGGAGTGATCGTACATGTACGGTCATACTCATTTGTGGGTTGAGGAATAAGTTTCAATTCCATAGCACGTTTCAAATAGTCAAAGGACTAAGCGCTATGACAAGATATTATAATATCAAAAGCAAAGGGATGTTCGATACTGCAATGATGAAATTATACAATTCAATTATCGCAAATGCCGTATTTAGACAGTAAGTGAAACCCCGATTGCATGCTAAATTGACAAATGGTTTTCAGATAGAATCAAAGTGCAGTGGATAGATAGGCAAAGCCGGGATAGCATGGAGACATTAGCATAACAGGAAACTATTGGGTGGTAGGTAGCGACGGCCGTGATTTGCGTCTTGGGCCAGCAAAGCAGAAAATGATATTAGTGTGGAAACCCTGAAGCGTCCCCTAATTTGAATGGTTCACCAGGTTTCCTTGCTAAACCTTACGTGTTCGAGCATGCCGTATCGCACATAAATTAATAATTTATAGTTTCGCGTGAAGGAGAAGCCTTATCTGCTATTATTCCGCCGATTGGACCGAATCGTTTTCCGGCTGAAACAATAAACCGGGTCAGGAGAGACCCCAGATATGATTTATCGGAAGTACGTCTGCACAACTTGCAGGGCTTTCAGACTTTCCGTCGTTGTCTCCACCGCCTGTCCGACCCCACAAAGACAAAAAAAGACAACCCGACGTTTCCCATTTCGAGCATTGAACGAATCTAAAGAGACCTTTATGAAATATTTGAGGACGGAGAAAAGTTTCCCAACTTTGGCTGGCATTCTTCTTCGAACAAAAAAATAGGGGTAGTTTGTCATCACGCTATGTATTGTTCATGCAATAAGTGAACGTTTTACAAAGCGACAAGACCGGAATGCATTACGAATTTGATATACTGGGGGCGATATGCCGCACAGGGCTCGTAAACATTTTATTATATTTTCTCGGCTCCGTAAATTAAAAAAAAAACGGCCGTCAATATATTTTTGGCCAACATGGATGGATCATGCAACCAAATAATACTTCCACGTCTAAACACATTCCCTATGCGATAAAAAATATACAATATTTGAACACAGTGGCTCTTAAAATTTCTACACGCATGGAATACCAACAATCGTATAAAATATCAAAACAACATAACAAAGGACTCGAATGATACAAAAAAAGTATTTTCGCACATTGAATGCGGATGTTAGTGAATCGGAGATAGAGACGGAGCGAGTATATTGCGTCTCATCATCGTACTGTAAAGATACCCCTACACGTCTAAATATTCTCAAATACTGCGATTTATAGCGCTTAATTTTCTTCATTAATTAAATTATTTATTCAAAATTCAACATGGTAAAAAAGGTGATTCTATTTGAAACGCTTTTGTATCTTTAACTTTAAATTGATGAACTTGAAAAATGTCATCAAGTGTCCGAGTTTCAATTTGCCACCGATGATGTGTATTTGGTACACCACTATTACTTTTATTCATTATTGTTGAGGTTGCAATGGAGCAATTTTTGTAAAGTTATAAAATTGTACGAAATACATCACCGGTGGGGAAAGATTAATTTTCACGATGAAAAAAATATTTTTGTATATTTAAATAATAAAAAAAGATGTTAAATATTTTGCATCATGCAGTTAGGCATATCTTTCTTAAATACTAATAAGTAAACAACTTATATCTCATATTAAGTGCAAATTTCACTCTGATGAACTGTAAAAATACACAATCTTCTTTTTGTACGATTTTGGAATAGCACGGACAAGAAAATGTATAGTTTTTTTTGCTCTAACGCGATAAAAAATAAATAAAAATAATACAAATAGGTATTGATTTAAGTCAACCCTTCTATAGCGTCGAGATCACGCTATAGAAGAAAAACGCTATAGAAAGTTAGACACTCACATAAAATTTGTACGTGCTTATTTTGCTAACAAGTGCAAGTAACTAACACGCGTGAAGGGGTATTGAACTTACGTATTTTACTCGTTGTTTACACAAAAGACGCCGCAAACAAAGTGGACGCTATAGAAGGGTTAATCGTAACATGTTTTATTTTTTACCCCATTTAAAGAATTTTCATTATTTTGCGTTTGAGCGTATACCTCGTATAACGCAGATCTGTACTGCACGATGTTTTTGTGCAACTATAAGACAGTGTTATACGAGACCATGGGGTACACATTTAGGTCTGTTTTTATGCGATAGATACGTTCCACGGGGAGTTGTATATAAAAAATCGCATAAAAATACTTGAACTACATAGAAAAACTGAAGTTGCATCATTTTTAAAAATCGCATAACTTTAAATCAATATGATATAATGTACCAAAAATCGCATAAAAAAAGTTTATAAAAAAAGAATGTAAATAAAAACAATACATATTTATCTTAGAATTGCTTTACTAAAGCCTATTACTCTAAATTTTTAAGCTTTTGAGAAGAGTTCCGTTACCTTTCGCCCTATAAACACTCACATAAATAACGGTTGTAACTTGCACTTGTGTTAATTTTATATTTTTTTTATGCGAATTCGCATAAAAAGCTTTGTCTTCTATAGAAAAATGATAGATAGGTTCCGTTATTTTTGAAAACCGCATAACTTCAAATTCGCATAAAAAAGATTCACATAAAAACAGATTCAAATGTATATAAGTTGATTTTATGTAGTACATTTCTATTTTTAACAGAAATTATGAGCTTAAAGATGTATCTGTGTGTTGTGCAATATATAATAAAACAGGCTTGCTACTAGTGTAGTGGTTGCTTTATGCTATGTATAGACATCCATATGCATACACTTTAGAAGTGCTTAGCGTCCTTATGATATATGCGACGAAAACGTAGATAATTTAAATCTCTCTCTTTCATACCAATTATTTATTGGAGTTTCATTTATCGTGATGTTCGAGCCAATTTACCCTATCGTCAATCAATATGCAAATTTTAAAATGTATAACGATGGCATTGTTATGTAAAATTTAATATCCATTGACCATGATAAAAATAAAGACATTATTCATCATAAAACAATAAACAGGGATGGTAATTTTAAAATTAACCCATTGCGCAAATGGCCTTCGTTGATCATCTTAAGCATGAATTCAAAGAGATTTTCATTTTAATTTCCATGAAATTGGTTTTGCATAAAATGGTATACATAAATATGAATTTAATTTTTATGGCAGATAATTGTAAAAGTTTCGTGGACAAGTTTCCTCGAGCGAGATGCATATTTATCGGTCTGCGCTCACGGAAGGTTCTGAGCTCTATACACATTAAAAAGGCTTGTAAAAGTTTTATTAATTTCCATGAGCTTAATTTAGCTATCATTCGAGGTAAGTCGAACAGGTGTTCTACTTCCTGACCTTCCTCGTCTGCTTTGCAGACAATGTTTCCACAATAAAAGCAGTTCAAGAACTCTAGCAAAGCCAAGTCGGCCGTATTTGTGTGGGTGCTATCGATTGTGTATGGAGGTCTTTATGGGCCACGAGGTCAAAGGGAATTTATAATGCAACAGTTGCAGTGTCATGTCAGTGTCGTCCGTGGAGATTCCAAATTGTCTGAACAGCGGTCTGCTTTGGAGGCTTTCATTGGAATTAATTGGCTGATATGAGGGTCCTTTCATGTTCATAATACCGACAGCCCGTAATGAATAATGCACATTGTCAGGGGAAACTGGGACGCGCTTATTAATAGAAAGGGTTGATTTTCAAGGCCAGTGGGACGACATTTAAAAATAAAAATATACTCATAAGACAATGTATATCTAGTCATTCGAATGAACGAAAATCATTGAATATATCAACAGCGTCATAGTAACATAAAGACTATACCTATTGCATCGTTAGATATAATCTCTACCAAGTAGGTTTTTCTAATATATACAAAAAATATTGCATAATATGAACCAAAACATAATTATAACCAGAGGACTGACGGCTAGTCCAGAAGAATAACATTGTTTTTCCATACAAGATTATTGCATAGCACATTCTTATCGTCTCCAGTTAAAATTTGCTACAAAAATGGATCTTCTTCATACAGAGACAGAATATATGCACAGATTGTACGCTGTAGATCGAGTGTCATCTAGGGAAATTCATGAGGGATCCAAATCCCTTGTTTGTGCAACTTTCCTATGCGATGAAGATGATCCCTAAGTATAGATCATGGATAGCTAATCTTTAACGATAGTTTCATATATTTTTAATTATGCTAAAAAAGGAGGTATACGATCGACGGTTATAGTACTTTATTTATCTTACCCGACTAATATACCCCAACATAGTGTATACGCTAAACGTCTTGCATAACAAACTGCGTACACAAACAATATTTTTATTATGCCTATGTTATTTCCACAAATATAAATAATAAGTTGGCGAAGTTTTATTGCAATCGGATAAATGGTATGGTAGCACATTAAATACAGACAAACAAATATTATTTTTTTATATTTTAGATATACAGTCATAAAATAGGGTATAAAGTACGTTTTGCGCATTGTTTTGTTCAGGTGCTCATTCGAAGTGTCAGCGATCTGAAAGGCGAACCTGTTGGACATACAGTACATGCATATACAAATATATTGTAAATTAAAACTAAGTAAAATAGATAAATATATAAGTTTTATGGGTGATGGGAAGTTTTTTCTCGCTCGCGACCTCAAATGGTGTAAGCCACTTACGCCCTAAATGTCTTAAAAGATGAGAGAGTGGCCTCAAGGCTTGTATGCCCAATCGGTCCGCTTTTCGGATCGCAGATAACAAATGAGCGCCACGCAATCGGATGATATATTTGAACATGTCTATAAAATGATTACAAACATTCATTATGAAACGAAGTTGTCTGAAGAAGACTGATCGGTGGGTTGTTTAAATTTTACAATCAGTCGAAAAAAGGAGCAAGTGTGCTACTTTTATTGTTGGTTTTGATATATTTTCTCTGATATATTTATTTTACAGAAAAAAATGTCATCACAATACTTTTGTGTTTATTGAACCGCGTCTCAACACAAACTAACTGTGAAAGAGCTCATCGAATAAATTTTGATAACTATTGGCTTTACCTAATAATAGTTTAATATATTATCCATTCGGAAAATATGGTCGGTTGTGTAATTTAATAGGAACATTCCGAGGAAATAAATTATGAATTATATCATCTACTAATCGAGCATCTCCCCAAAATCGATAGGCATTCGATCGTATAACAAATGGCGCGTAATATCGAACCTCACCCAGGGCGCCGGAATTCCAAGAGCCGCTCCCGAATGTACGTTTTCACATATCGTATCTAGAATTGTAGCAATACGCTCGTAAAATTTTATTATATTTATTTTTCCAAATTGCCCTCCATGGATTGAATAACTCGGCTGGTATTCGTTGTACGGCCTGGCCGTGGCCATAAGGTTATAACATCATATTTAAGAAATTTTCCAATAAAGGATTGACAGTGGGGGCCCCGACGAAAAACGGCCGATAACAATAATAATATACGTGGGAATAAAATAACAGGCGTGTTATCGTCGCCGTTTCGTTCAATATTTTCCTTGCGGAAAATGTTGGCGAATTTTCCTTTCTGTGGAAAACACGCTATGCAAATTCGACCGTAAATAACACGCTTTTTTCCAACAATAAATGCCTTACACGGCTCAGGGTCTACATCCAATAGCCGATTCAAGGATTATTTGTGACCTGACCTGGCCCACCCCTTCCGATATGTTCCGATATGTGATGTTGCGTGTACGTACGATCGCAATAAAACTGCCATTTTTTGCACAATATTTTATTTCGGCTACATTAATTTTAAAGCAGTACAAACAAGTTAATTTAATGGCAGCCCTTATTGATTTGCGGATATCAACGCCATAATTAATTCGGTGCGTCCGTTACGATTCCATTGGCGATATAACCCCGACTGGGGGATGTTAACACGGCCGGATTGCGTAATGGGACTCGAACGTGTGTAATGGCAGTTCAATAGTTATCCAGGGCCTTGTTTGTTACAAATATTTATGTGGAACAGAAATCCCGACATGCTGCAGAGCATTCATAAACTATTTACAAGCTGTGGTAGTTGATGGACTTTGATACAAGGGTAATCCCAGAAGTAACTGAATCGATTGGCGAATTTTATTTAAAAGCTCTTTATCCAACCAATATCAAAACTGAGCTAGATTCTATAATGGAAAAGTCTGCTCCTTCATTTATAATAGTAAAATATTGAGTGGCAAAGTTTAAATATACCGTACATTGCATATTGATTGAATATTTGCACATGAGAAAGCTGTGCGTAAGGTGAGTGCCGTGTTGACTCACAATATAACAACAATGGCATCGTGAGGATGTTTCAATCGAGTTTTTAGCGATGTATCACTTTGTGCATAAGGGGAAACCCATCAAATTAATTAACCAGCTAATATATATAGATGTATTTTGTAAATATATATATATGTTGAGGAGAAAATCTATCTAGTCTTGCTTGCGGCCGCATTTGGCGCAACCCATCTATATATTCTTACCGTTGGAGCTTCTTTCGTGAACTTAAATATCATGGAAGGTTCTGATTATGCATATTTTGCTAAATGAATGGCCAAAAGATCTATGTGCTCAACCGGTCCGTTATTCGGACCATTGATACGACGAATGAGCACCTCGCGATCGGATCCCATGCCCGAAAATATCTATAGAATATGATCTACTTTCATAGAGCCAAAACAATGAACTAAAAAAGGATAATTGGCTCCAAAGAAGGCAAAGATATTTTTTTCCAATTTTATTAAATCGGAGCCTTCTGGGACTATCCTTTTTGCAAGCTTTAGCAAATCCATTTCTATTTTGAATGCATCAAACATCAATTTGTCCTGTGCGACGTTTGCCGGCTTTGGAGTGACTTGATTCTGTCAACACCCACATGCTGAAACATAGGGACGCCATGGATGAAACATGGGGATCTTCTTTTGACTCGAACTATTTATTGGTCCTGCTATCTGGGATTATGATAACCCGCTCAACAAAAATGCACAGAAATTTGAATTAAATATTAATTTTCATGAAAACACGCTCATTCTCAACTTCGAATGGCCATTCAAAATCTTCAAAATCTAGTCTTGCTTGCGGTCGCATTTAACCATTAATATATTCTTGTAATTGGGGTTATTTCCATTTACGTAGAGATCATAGAAGGCCCTGAGTATGCATGTTTCGCAAAGAAGCCGCAAAAATGTCTGTGTGCCCAACTGGTCCGCCTTTCAGATCACTGATACGAGAAATGAGCGCCTCGCAATCGGATGCAATGCCCGTGCATATCCGCAGAACATGGTTTGTATCCATGAACGGATCTCTGTATGAAAACCATGAAGACTTGAAAAGCGACACTCTAAATCACTCATGCCTGGTGAGGAACCGGGACGTCAAACAATGTAGTGAGAGTGGAGAATCGGCTCCAAAGGCAAAGACAGTTCCTTTTATATGCAAGATCATAGCGTCAGTTTTTTGGGATGGACATGAGATAATTTCCATTGATTTAATTCAAAAAAGATAAAAAACCAGCACAAATCAAAAAAATCGACTGCATTTAACTAAAAAGAAAATTTTGTTTCAACAAAAAATGCAACAAGTTAACACATTCGTTATCGCGGTTGTCAAAATTAATGAGTTTCGAAATGCTTCTTTATGCACCTATTTGACAAATTAAGTCTTCTAGGATTTTTTACTTATTCCAAACTTGAGCTCGACGGTTCTTACTATAAAAAGTGTATCGAAACTATTGAACATGGCTGGGAAAAGTGTATCGAGTTGAAGAATATTATGTTGAGACATAAATTTTACAATTTTTTTTCGTGTTTTCTTCGTTTGATCGGGTACTTTAGGAACTATCTTCGTACGTCGGATATTGAATTTTTAGATCTGAAAATCGTTTTGAGATAAATTCGATGAAACGGGGCAAAAGTATGTACACAATATAAATTATTTAACATCCAGTTATTCAATGAATGAGAAAAATGTGCATAACGAGAACGTGACCAGCATTTGAATGGATGCGAAGAAAGCGCGCCTGCATCTTAAAGTGCATCCGTACAACTTGATTTAATGCATCCGGAATCGATCATATTTCTGCCACACGGGAACATCCTCGTGCTCCTTGTGGCGATCGAGAAGATAAATATGTGCAAAGTGTACATGTGTGAGGAGGGGTTAAAGGACTCTCGAAACATGAGTGGCCTTTGGAAATGCAGAAGGATCAAGAACGAAAGGTCGAACTCCTCGAACCTCAAGTGTTCAAATACAAGGGACGCCTGGTATCCTTTTCGTGTAGCGATTATGGATGAAATTTTTAAATTATTTGTTTAATGATGCCGAATCTGGAAACTCCTCAAAATTATTTTTCTACTGTGATTAAAGTGTCTTTGTACGACCTTGTCTTCTAGTCTGATTTAAAAATATCCCTTTTTATTTTTAGCCATGAGGCAAAGTTATTCTGGAGTGGAAAATGAGACATGAAAAATTGTAACCAGGCATAAAAATTCATTCATGTTTTTACTACATTTTCATTCAACAACATTAAATATTTTTTAACTGATAATATAAATTAAATATACGGGGTGTTTTGTATATGAACTGACAATTTTTTGAAAAAGAGAAAGAAATCCATTGGTGTCAGGTCTGAAAACAGTGCGAGCCATGGAATAGGGCTGCCAAAATAATTAATTTACACAACAGAGGTGCCAACAAAAGAAATCTTAATTAAAGGGATAAATATCACCTTTGCAAAAATGAAAGAGGAAATGCTACTTCAGACAACTACAGTTGAATTAAGAAAAATATGTAATGTGTGCATTTGAAGCAGAGATTTTTGCTCATGAATCCTGGGTTTTTTTTATTTTTTATTTTTATCTAACAGAAATCGTACAACTCACCAACACGATGAAGGCTATTAAATCGAGACATTCCCGCCGAAATCTGGACGCTTGAAAACAGTGGCGTAACTACTAATTGGCGAGCTTAGGCAACGCCTAGGGGCAGTAACTGTCTAATCTATGTATACATATATACAGTACATATATGTTTTTAAAATTGTTACATTAAACTTTCCCTACCGGTGATGTATTTACTACACCTCGACTCTAATAATTGGAATATCGATATGAAATGGAAATTGGAAAACATAGAAGTTGACATTTCTCATTCGTTTGTACATTTTTTGTGACGTTGGAAGCTCAGAACTAGTTTTATTTAAATCAACTGCATAAAATAGTGATTTATTTAGATCAAAAATACATTGCAAAATACAAAAACAATAATTTCGTGCTATTATGATCATAGATTAAAAATTATGATGATTTAGAGGTGAAATTTTGAGTATTTTTTAAAATGTTGAAAAATATATATAATTTTCGACAGCCCTGACACTTAAGACATAGAGCCTAAGTGTGAAACGTAACAAAAGAACCCCCCCTCCCTCCAATTCTCAAAAACATTTTTTCGGTCCATGTGCAAAACACGCTGTATATTAACCCCATTAATTATTGCATAGATTTATATTTACCTTAATATATTAGCGTTTATTTTATTTATTCAATTTGATACTATGACATTAGAATCAAAAGTATCGTCTGTGTATTGTCCATCGCGTGTCAATCGGAAAGCTTGAATGCTGTGAATATGCGTTGATGAGGAATCCCGCATATGCTGCGAACGGAGTAATAAAGACAGTATTTTCGCGCATTTAGTGCATCATACACTCGAACATCGATGGCAAAGTCATTGTGTAAAGGCACCCTTACACGTCTACATATTCTAAAATATTGGGTCTAAAATAAAAATATCAAATATCATATGATTATTGCGGGCATTTTTTGCCTAATAAAAAATGTAATGACGATATGGCTTTTTCATAAAAATTGTTAGCCCCAACGATTGCCAAATTGGATCATTGGCCAAATTATCCCCGAAAGCAGCACTTTCAGCATTTAATGATGGAAGTCTAGTTACGCGCGCGTTTCGCTAATGTTTCAAATTTCAAAATCCAATTACGAGCGTACATTGACATAATGTCTGACAACCCCGACAAATGACTGAATAATGACAGTGATTCGCGTCCGGATCCAGCTTCGACGTCCTCGGCATCAGCGATTTGGCATCAGAGAGCCATGCTTTTAGTTTAATTAACATCGGGATTCAATTAGCACCGAGTAATAGATTTTGACACGGACGAAAAATATCTGAGACCTAATTAATTAATTGTGGTGCCGAATATGTGGGAAATCGATAGGAGCTGTGCCCATTTCCACACGGGACAGATGCATCATTTCTTGAATATCGCTTAGTGTAAAATATCCACTGACCTACTTCGGGATACTCCATATTTTACATTATGTAACCTCCGTATCAAACTTTCTGGAGGCGAAACTATCTTGTTTTTATACTACGCCATATTATCTTTGAAATGGAGCATAATTATAAAAATGCAACGTGGATATAATGCATTATGCATTTGGTATATTCAAAATTAACTATTTTACAAGATATTTCAATAC
Organism: Stenopsyche tienmushanensis; assembly: GCA_008973525.1. NCBI lineage: Eukaryota > Metazoa > Arthropoda > Insecta > Trichoptera > Stenopsychidae > Stenopsyche > Stenopsyche tienmushanensis. The sequence goes on from WACJ01000521.1 coordinate 184,917, forward strand.
AGACGCTTAACATTTGTTAATTTATAACGGTCGTATTTTTAAAGCAATATTTATAAAATTTATTGTAAATTATTTAAAAATATATGGCAAATTATTATAAAATATTATATAGTGTTATACAGCCACACAGAGCATGCCACGATAGATATTCTGCACAAGCGATTTGAAGGCATGATTATCTCGCGCGGCGGCGATGTCAATTGATCACTGATTTCACGCCTTTAGACTTCTTCCTTTAGAACTATCTTAAATTGCAGATTTATACGTATAAATTGCAAACAATTGATGTCATAAAAGTCAACATAATGAACGTCATCCAGTAAATTCAGCCAGATTTATGCGATAAAGTCATCGTAAATTGCACTTCTCGAATATGTACCACCAAGCAAAATTGTGTAAGATATTTTAATAATTTAAAATTTTATATTAAATGCCATAAAATTTTATTTTAAATAATAAAAAAAATAAGTAGATATATTGCAAAATATTTATTTTATTTACATTTAAAAATTGAGCGTTGTTATTGAAATATAACATTTCTTTGTTAGAAATCTTTTAAAGTTATTTTTCAAATATTTATGGAGTAAATATTATTTTTTTTTTTTTGGAAAGCCGATTGGACGAAGTCATTCCATACTGTAGTGTAATCTGTCTTTTTTCTCTTTCCGTGAAAATCCTGTTTTCTCTCACCGCCGGAGATGCTGGAGAGAAGAACATGATCAAAATAAAAGTACGCAGTTTTAATACTATCGAATAAAAAAGCTTTCAGACATAAAAGAGTGTGAAATATCTTATACATGGCGGTAGAAAAGTCTTGGATGTGTTAACGATTGTTTCCAACAAGATACTGAGGTAAAATTTTATATGGTTAATATGGTCAAGAAGACATTTTTATAATTGGAGATTGAGTCCCTGATTATAATTTAGCTTTAGGATTCTCATAGAAGCATCTTGGATGGTGGAAGACAAACAACAAACATACGATGACGTATTCAGATCACTATTGTATATAATATATAATATTTCGCATGCATCATTAATAATATAAAGGGATGCCATCTAACATGTACGGTGTATTATCAGCTGGGACCATTTTGGGGCGCGTAAAGGTCATGCGAATCGGGCAATAAATTTTCAGTATCAAAAATGATATTTCAGCTGAAATAGAAGGTAAATGTAGGCAAAACACACTATAAATAGAATGTGTAAAATCTCAAATAGAAACAGGTCACGACGGCCAATTGACAAAAGTACTATGTGGTAAAGGTAAATGGGTCAGGGAGGTTGGGCCGGGCTCTGGGAGGACCGCTTCGTGGACCGACTGTTAACAATTAGACAAATCAAATTGGGAGCCGGTCACATACACAGATGAATACATTAATAGTGACGTAACATCTGTTCTGACACCGGCGAAAGGAAGTTGAAAAACACTTTGGGTCAGGGCCACAGACTCCAGCTGAGAATATACTACGGCTATATCGGTCGACCTTAGCGGTGTAAACAGGGGGTGCAATAATCATATTTATTATCAGTATTTTGATACATGAAATTTAAATCTGCACAATGTTAAAACCATTACTAATAATAAAAAAGCGGCCTTCCAAATACAGAGAGTCTCAAAATCAATTCATTAGCGGAATTAGCATTAGAAATGGCCCAAGCGTCATGCAAGTTCGTAGGTCTTCCAGGGACCAATAGATAACCAAGTTAAGGCAGAGTTAATTTATTGTGTCTATTGAAATTGCTCACGGATGAACCGCGTACTTCAAATACCAATATTGTCCCTTGTACTGCGCGATATTGATTTTTTTATATCAAAATAGCTCTTAGTTCCGTGTAATATTAGGGACAATCTCAGTCCCAGAGGACCTAAATCTGCCAATGCGCCTAGGCTTTCTTAAAGACTGAAATTTGTATTTATTTGGTAGCCATAAATAGTGAACGTTCTCGGTGAATTTGTATATATGGTAAAAATTGATCATCGTTATGTAATAAGGGAATCCAATCCCGGGATCCCGGACAGTTTTAGGTGCTCATGAATCCCGGGATTAGTAATTGGCGAGCTTAGGCGACGCCTAGGGACAGTAACTGTCTTATCTATGTATACATATATTCAGTACACATATATGTTTTTCAAATTGTTGCATTAACCTTTCCCTACCGGTGATGTATTTGCTACACCTCGACTCTAATAATGGGAATATCGATATGAAATATAATAGATACGGAGTTCAGAATTTTTGTATTCTTCCGTAATATAATTACGAATCACATCAAAGTATTATAGTATATAAGTATTCATCTGCAGCGATGGAAATAAATAATTTGTCGGGAAATCGGGAATTTTGCGAGTTTTGGTCCGGGTCTCAACAGATATTTAATCGATAAGTCGATATTTAATGTTACTTCGGGCATATTTTCAAAATAACATTAGAATTTTTTAGTGTTTTATTTATCTAATTTTTAATTGTATTTTTATCTTTTCTTAAATAAATAAAATTTTTTCGCCTTCAACTTATTTTTTATACTAAATAAATGGACTTATTAGTCATTTCTGATCTAAGTATTATATATTGCACAATGACTGAAAATTTGCATATGAGAAAGCTGTGCGCAAGATGGGTGCCGCGTTTGCTCACATTAAAATAAAAATAGCGTCATGAAGATGTTTCAATCGAGTGTTCAGCGATGTTTCACAGACCGTCGATTCATAATCATGGATTGAATATGGGTCCATAATTTCATACCTGAGGTAAAGAGTTATAAAGACCGATCACTAATCCAAGCTGTTTATTGGTCTTACCATTTGGTACCATATCATATTGCTCAACAACAGTGTACAATGAAGTGAAAAAATTGAATTAAATAACCATGTCCGCGTGGGCATACTTATCCTCAATTTCCAGTGGCATTTGCGCTCTGAGCACGCGAGAGAAACTAGCTAGATTTTGTAGCATAAAATTAAAATCCCCGGGTACGCGTTTATTACCGAAAATACAGCAGAAAGCCATAGAAGAGGACGGAGTGGCCACTGTGTGTCTAACCGGTCCGCTTTTCGGACCGCTGATACGACGAATGAACACCTCGCAATCGAACTCATGGAGTCCGTTCCAACTGCAGGCAAGGTAATGGCGTCAGTTACTTTGGGACTACCCTCGTATAAATATAGTAACGATGAAGTGCTGAAAATGTTTGTAATTTTTCAGCTGAAAAATTAATTTTTCCCCCAAAATAATATTCAATAGTTGTGTTATAATACAAGGCGTCAAAATGTATTATACATTATGTGCATGCTACGTTACCCCATTTGACGTGACGAAATTTACCACAGCATGAAATCTGATACTCACCTGAAAAGAAAAAAACACACCATTAGTAAAATTGAAAGTCATCGAAAATTATGAAAAATTGACACGATCTTGCAAATTCGGAAAAACAACTCGATCGAGGGCCTTAAAAATGCCACTGGGTTACCCATCGTCTGCCAGAATAGGGTCACTACTCTCGGGTTAAAAACAAAAAACTTCTAAATTCCGCGTTAAGCCCGAATTTTCTTTAACCCTTTTCACTTCGGACACGGGATGTCTTCATGAATCACAACTTCGCGATCCGACTCCAGGTATCGAGTGAAAAATTGCGTTTTCCCCATTTTTTATTTGACGCACGGGCCCCACATTTGAATGTATCCAGATGTGCGAATTAACGAAGGCATTGATCATATTTAGCTTCGTTTGTATACGGGACGTATAAATACGTCCACAGCTCGCCCCGACTGCGTCTTAATTTGACAATGATTAATGGCCACATTCTCCACTCTCTACCGGGGGCTGTGCGCCGCTCGAAAAATAACCATATTAATCCAATGATTGATTTTGAGATACAATTTTAATCAGATCTGGGAGGCGCCTATCAGGCGGGAGGTGGGCCTTTCTACTCTAGTCAATTGAAAATTTCGACTCGGAATAATCCTTTTTGTATATCGTCCCGGGGTCCTGCGGGACCACTGGGAATCTTTCGCCGTATTAGCTGTACGTGGGACATTGTTGAAAATGAGCAAACTCGCATTTTACAACGACGTCTTCGCTCCGGAGGGAGTTATTGTCGCCTACGCCATACGTACATCCAAAGCTGCGATCTTCATATTTAAATTGCCGGCAACAAGGGCGAGGCCTCGTGTAGGAGGCCAAATTAGAATATTTATTAATTAAACGTAAAATTTAATTAAAAATACACATCTGAACAACATTCATGCGGAGCGATTTGCGGCCTTTATTAAAAATGTATAAAATTTAATTTATCCAAGCTTAAAATAATTTATAATGTGGGAAATTTTAATAATATATCGCCAAAATGGTATTTTATTATCTATGAATGAAGAGGGTCGATGTACAACTGATAAAATTATAATTTTTAAAAAAAAAATTAATTGTCTTTTTATTTTTTTAAAAAATATAAACAAATAAAAAGCTAAAAATACACAAACATATTCATTTGATAGCAGTTCCACAGTATTGGTGATAATAAAAATAAAATTTGACTGAAATTGGCGATCATACATTTTTGGATATCAACGTTCCAATGGTGTCAGAAACTAAAACTCAAAGTAAACTGATTATTCAATTTTTTGTTATGTAATAATGATGATTTGATCTTACAGCGACGAGGCATCAGCATTATTTACAAGTTCAGTTGTTGTAAATTTATTTAAATCAAAAAATAAATTCAAATTTGAAAAAAAAAATTTTTTTAATTTTTTTGTTAGAATATTTCGCTGATCTGGATCATTTAATTTAGATTTTTTAATGCTTAGATTGTGCTTATTTATTTGGCCCAAGTCCCTGACGTAAGCAATCAGAGGGTTTCATTGGAGAGTTGAATGAGCAACACTATGTCAAGGGTACATAAATTAGCTCATTATGCCCATGTTTTGTCGTTGTGCTTGTTAAATTAGAAAACTTTAATGATTGTCAATTAGTGCTATTTAGAATTGCAGTGGTATTTTAATTCTCGTGTCTTCCATTATACATGGCAGGGTGAAAGCATTGGGGGTTTTGTTTTTGTTTTGAGACCTCATTACGATTTCGTGACTGTAAAGTTTTATGTATCGTTATGTAAAAATCACGATCTGACTAACAATCTATCAATCGCGCAGAGGCCTCGCTGCTAACGAAGTTCTGCGTCGATTTAAATGGAGTCAGGTCTTGTTGAAGTTTTTGAATTTCAGCTGATTGATTGTTAGCACCGAGACGTCGGCAGCATTTTTTGTGACGCTCGACAACGGCGGCGCTTTCTCCAAATTTGGAGTGGAGAACATGGAGTGAGCGTAGTAGACATCTCGACTGTGAAATACTACGAGCGTTCGACGTGGGCTCGGCGGGTCACGACGTGACGTGGGGCTGTGGGCTGTGGAGACGCCGGTCGATCGGCCGACCTTGACTGACTGCCCACAGCCCCCACGCCGGAGTCGCGCACCCCCACCCACTTTACCCACCGCGCCCACCCCGCCCACCCATTCAAACATTTATAGCCCACCAACCCCAACCCGCAGCTGCCCGCAACGAACTGTTCCGATAACGGCACTCCACAATGCAACAATAGTAACGAATACAATCTACACCTAATTATCAAAACATTTTCATTTTATGCGATGTTTCTTTGCCGTGAGAGTCAGCACGTAGCCCCAAGCCCCTCAATACGCTCAACGTAACAGCCCCAGATTACTGTTGAGAGCGATTAAACGAGCGATTGGAGATTAAACATACCGAACACAATTTAAACTCAAATTTGATTTGCAACGATGGCGTTTCAGGCATTCTTAAATATAGACCAGGTCATGCCCTACATGTGCCTTAAAACCGATCAAAACACACAGACAACAGCAAACAATTAATTTAAATAGCTAATAATTTATGACATACTAACCTACAACAAACACGCCATCAAATAACAAACCAAACAGTATGAAACATAATCAAGCCGAAAACCAATTTATTTTGTCTGCAAAACAAACATTAAAATTAATACTAACATGTTTGCTTTGCCGAGCGTTCTTACAGAAGAACGAACAGACTTATTACAAGCGTAACTATAATTTTAAGTCTTTTTTTTCAAATATTAAAAGCAATTAACGTACATCTATTATTCCTAATCGGATATTTATCTATCATGTTTTCGACCCTCAGATCAAAATACTTGGACTTTCTTAACTCTTTGCGGTCCTATGTCGAGTCTGGCTCGACATTTTGTTTCTACATTTTTTTCAACATACGAAACTAACGAATATACAAAATAAACTTTTAAAAAACCTGGTCTCCATTTAGGCCAATATTTTGAGAGATACATACATTATACAATCAATAAGAATTACGTATTAATATTGTTCAATAACGGGCTAAATGCACACCATACAAATATTTCCATTCAATTTATTAATTGAAAAATTAATATATCAAAATGAGAGCTTTATTAAAACGGTCGTAGTCTTTAACGACTTCCATATGATATTTTACTGAGGGTAGAAAATTTTATGTGGCAATTTCTAGTTTCCCTTAATACAAAGGATAATCCGTATGATATAACTAAAATAAGATATGGTTTAAAAATGATTATTTTGTTTAGAAAGTAACATCAAAAGCCTTGTTATAATCACAAGTGATCAAATTACATATATAATGCAATGGCGCTGTTAATCTGGCGACGTTTTACTTTTTGGCTACTTCTGACACCATTGTAGCGTAGGATCATGAGTCTCCATGCCACGCTGCACTTCCGCTAAGATGGCTGCATTTGCAAGTGGGTTCGTTCTGTTCTTGGGTCTTTATGTAGCCGGGCGAGTGGATAGAGATGAACGGATCGACAACAAAGAGGTGAGTCCAAGTCTGCTCTTTGATCCTACGTAAAACGTTACGCACAGAGCGTCCAAGTGCCCACTCCTTTTGTACCGCGCCCTCCAGAAGAGGCGAGGTTTCCGCAGGAAGACCAGTATCCGAAGGTGCGATGGAGAAGAAAGAGTGAGGTTATACTAAGTTCAAGAAAGCTACTACGCGAGGTGAATGTGTGTGTGAATGTGAAGGTGGCGCATGGAATCTCACACTCACCCAAAAGTTGGACGCATTGTCGAATAGAATGACTATCGTCTTAGATAACTTATTTTTTAATTACGAGAGAGAGAGATCTGGCCGCGGGAAGAACGTTCTTCCGCAGTCAAGGCTATCCGACAACTCCTGATGACTCTCACTTCCTGCGCGTCATCTCCAAACCAACAACGGTGTACACGAAATAAGCGATAGCTGTCATTATTGCAGACATAAAAAATGTCACTGTTAGTCTTGCGAATTAAATCTACACAGATTAACAGTGCTATTGCATGGGGATGATATTTTGTCCGTGCTACAGACAGTCATCGAAAATTGTACCTTCCGAATACGTGTCAACTAACAAAGCTGCGGCAGATATTTAAATAATGTTTAAAGCCGTAACTAGGGTATGAAGTATATCGTGACATTTTTTTTTTTAAAGTTAACTAATTCTATTATGAATGCAATATATCAAATTATAATATATGGTTTAAAAAAAATAGACATAGTCCCAAAAGTACCCGACCTAATGTATAGATGCCGTTTAGTGTTGTAAGAAATACTATGATAGAAAGTGTCTAGACGCTACGTTGCTACCGTGATCGTACATATCATAGAAAATGCTAAAAAAACTCTAAAGAGGACGGAGTGGCCATAAGGTTTGTATGCCCAATCGGTCCGCTTTTCGGACCGCTGATATAACGAATGAATGATTCGTGATCGGGTGCCATACTTGAACATAACGATAATGAAGAAAAAAGGGATTAGACAACTTAGCATGTATTTTAAAAACGGACAGAGTCAATCAGTGTTGGGTCATGTAAAGTAGAACGGTCGAAAAAAAATAAAAACTGAGATTCTGTTCATTGTTAAAAATATAATTTGTTTATACTTTTAAATGTCAAATTCAAACTAGCTAATCCTTAATCACTTCAATGAAACCTGAACATCAAACAATTAAAATGAAGCCCTTTCGAATTACTTATGCAAATCGTCTTTATCTTTCGTCAAAAGTAGTCTTGGGGGGTAAATAAACTTTTGATGGCGCGCTTTTGTAAAGCACTTTTCTCCTCTTTTAGCCCAGCGAGTGGAGACAGGCTGAAGATCTGTTATTTTGACGATTCAATAATAAATTTTGATTCGGAGCACCCTCAAAAATACATCCCCATTATTTTATAAGATTTCATGCAAGCCCCGAGTATTTACTTTTATGAAGTATCAACAGTGCATTTCGATGGTATCGCATAAAAATTTCAAGCTTTCGGCTTAAGTATGATGCGATAACGTCGAAACGCGTCGTTAACTCTCTCAATAAAAGGGGCAATAAAAAACTTTTCGACTGTCGTAACAAAGGGCGTACAATTTTTCGGATTTACACAAGCATTTCTTCTCGGGACAAGGGGACGATAAGATAAAAACGCTCATTTATTATTATAAAAAGATACTTCCGCGGCAGAGTATCCCGAGCGGAAGGAGTAACATCCGTAAATTCCATCATTCCTTCCTTGATTTCCAAATCGCGTGCTTGTTATTTCTGGTCCGCAAGGTCTGCAAGAGCATCACGATACGAAGCATGAAAGGGCTAATAAAAATGGGCCTCCATTCATCCTGGTGTCGTGTCCCTGGAATCAATCGTCTTTGACGTGAAACGGTCAAGATATGATAAATCAATCCGGCGACATGTCGGATTCGCCGACGTCTTCATTGTTTCGCTGTTATTTGATTGATTAAACAAAGCCGTATATTTTCATCTTTAATTTGTTCCACAACTACTCCATAAGTAAAGGAGGCTTTAACAACTCGCAGAATAAACGTCTCATCAATCAACTAAGACATTTCTTTGTACAAATAGACGTATAAATGGGTGCGGTGTGTGGGAAAAGGGAAAAAATGGCGCTTTGTAGTTGGTTTTGGTGTAATACATTAACAAATTGCCGGAAAAGATATGTGCAGATAGAAGATAGAGAAAGAGAAGAATGCTGGTTAATGACGTGCTGAATTTTATACGAGGGTATTGCGATTTTTCTTTTTCAAATTAGAACAATGAAGCATTTTGACAGCGCAACAATGAAGGGCAATCATCGTTGTGAGAACAACTTCGAGGATTTTAAATAAATAATAGACGATCCACATAAGGTTACATACAGGGTCTTACAATAGGGATGCTCATAATTTGTTAAGTTATAGCGCAATATTATAAAACAACATGATGTCGTCCTATCAGAACACAACTCATGCCACTTTGGACATTCTGCGTGAGCAATTTGAGTTTGGTTTGAGGGCAACTGGTCACCAAAAACAAGCAATTTAAAGGCTTTAGACTTCTTCCTTTGGAGCTCCCAAATACTTGTCATCAAGCAAAGCCGTGGCGGACATTTGAACGACATTATATTCCATACTTAATGCCATAACAACAGATTTGACTTTAAAAAATTAGGAAAAAAATAGCCCTTATCCATATGGTGTCCATGCATAAAACCTTAGGGAGGGGTGGGGGGGCAATCCTACACTTGTGGACAACAGCCAAATCCCTGGGACAATGATGTAGAGTAGAGGTGGGTCAAAGTTTGCTTATCAAATGCTGCTAGTGGGTAACCCAACTAACATGACTTGGGTACGCAGTTCACCATGTGCTGCCGTACCCTTAAAGTGGAATGTAGAACTGCCGATTATAGAATAAACAGGAGGACTTTGTACAAAAGGCAACACTAATATTTTCAATAGCCAAGTACACACAGGGGGGAACAGCTTTCGGCTGCTCGAACGGCGACTCGTTTCTGTGGCCAGGTACCACAACTGACCGAACCAATACCATGGGGAAAGAGGAGTCCCTGCAGTCTGTCATCTGCAGCAGTCCCCTTCAAACTGAGGTTGAATTTGTGGTAGTAGTGACCTTGCGTAGTTCCTTCGCTTTAAGCGTAACCTCTTTCTTCCTCCTCTAATGCACCATCGGGTGCACTTAATCTGAAACCGGTATTCCTGTGGAAATTTTGCCTCGTCTCGCCTTTGGGTGGGTACTTGGAAGCTCTGTTTGTAGCATTTTTTCAGGGGGTCAAATAGCGGTGAATGACAATCGCATGAGGCTAGTTTGAGGGCACTCGGAACAGACCACACAGCAGCGCTGGGCATGGACTCTGTGAATAAGAGCCCTAGTCCCTAAGAGTTCTGAATCGCTTTAGCTTTTGTCCAGTATTAACTTCATAACCATGTTATTAAACTTTATTTATTTTATCAAACCTTTAACAAAACAATTACGCAATATTTTGTTAATATTATATACATGCCATTAAAATTGATTGTTTATTTAGGGTTGTCTCAATTTACTAATACAATATTGGTGTCAGAAGTGGAATGTACACTGGTGTCAGAAGTGAGATGTAAGCGGTTGATAAGCATACGATATTAGCAATCTGGTCGAATTTATACACGGGAAATAAAATACAGGATATTGACTTAATGTTTATCGATCTTGGAAGCATGGGAGTCCACATTGAGTCCAAACGAGAAAAACAAATTGAAATATAAGAGTCCCAATCTAGTTACATAACAATATATTAAAGGAGATGTTTTTAAAATACATATTTAGTTAAAAATTAGGTTGATAAACAATATTACCGGATGCATTGATTTAACAGGATGAACAAAGAGTAAAAAATGTAGTATTGAACCGAAATTAACCGATATTTTCGAACCGAAAGAATCCATATTTCCAATCGATCAATTAAATCATGCAGGGTAATATGTAAGTCTTAACAAAGAAAATCCTATAGGAATATCATGAATTTATACGCAATTAATGTAAATTTAGATCGAATTAATTAATTTGCATCCTAACAATTCCCCATGCAGATTTTTGGACGCATTGAGATTATTACATGTAGTCTCTAAAGGGCATAAGAAGATTAGTAACACATCATCCTTGGAGGATTCATAGCTACATGAACAGATTATCTTGCGGGAAAAATTGGAGTTAATTTTCAAGTTCCTTGATAAGAAGATTTATTTTTAAAGCGTTCCTATGGAAACGCTCGTGACATATGAGCGATTTACGACGCATTATTAGAATGTAACCAAACGATCATAATAACGCTTGTGTCAAATATGAGTTGTGGTTGTCGTTTCGCCGGATTTGGCACGCAATTTTCTTCCAATTTCAGGATTAATTATCGCTTCTTCTTAGTGCGTTACAAGGCAATATCCAATTTACCACAGTATAATCATGCATTCGCCACATTTGGAGTGGCGAATGTAATTGGAATAAATTATACGACGTGCATGTCTATTACAACGTATAATTATGCATTCTATCGATCGATATTTGTTCTCGGCGTGTTCGCTTTGGTGAATAAATATTAATCGAGTGGGACAATATGAATTTGGGAAATGGGGCAAAAAACCGAATACGTACTGCAAGGGTTGTCTAATCCGGGGTTGAGCCACATGGGATATCTTAAGGGTCGCGGGCCCCCGAAGTAATTAAACAATGTTTATAGTTTTAATCATTAGGAATAACCGGATATAAGCTACGCTCGTCGTAATACATTTTGATAATTAATATGATTAAATGTTAATATTAAGATCTATACAGACGTGGCTTGTATTGAAAGTAATGCTAATTTTATATTATAAAAATATTTAAAATATTTGTGAATGTTTATTTAAAAAAAAAAACAAATCGGCGAGGGCGACACATCGATGATAAGTAGTTTCTTGTAGCCTAAACTGGATGATATGGACATCGACGATATGTAATCCCAACAAGATGGCACTATATGTTACGCAGCGCATGCCATGATGGACATTCTACACGAGCGATTTGAGGGCATGGTTGCGACGTGAACTGGTTACCGAGATCGTGCGATTTAACGTCTTTAGATTTCTCCGTTTGGGACTATTTTAAATCGCAGGTCTCTGCGTATGAATTGAAAATAATTTATGCCATAAATGTCAACATGACGAACGCCATCCAATAAACTCATGTCTCAGTTGTAGCACGGACAAAATATTATCCCAATGCAATGGCGCTGTTATTCTGGCGACTTCCACTTTCTTACCACTTCTGACACCATAGTAGCGTAAGAACAAGTTCCCCAATACATAATTGAGCTTGTCAGCGACTTTAGGGATCAACGTGTCCATTATTATAAGACTAGCACGACCAAGAAGCTAGAGACGGGTGTTCCGCAGGGATCCGTTCTGGGGCCCACTCTGTGTAATGTCCTCTACAATAGTCTGCTGACAACAAAGATGCCACACGGAGCAGAATTCATTGCCTTTGGAAGAAGGAAGTTGGCTAGGATCCAGCAGCAGGGAGCGCTCCGAGTCACCGCAGTATACAGAGCTGTATTTGAAGAAGCTGTGCTCGTGATCGTTGGAATATCCCCGCTTGACCTCCAGTCGTAGAAGAGGGCCTTGGACTACGAAGATCCTAAAAATCGCAACGAACATGACCAAAAACTGAGGGAAGTCTGGCAACGGAGATGGGATCAGTCCAGCAAGGGAAGATGGACCCACCGACTTATCCCGGTCATAAGTCGGCGGAGGTCGACGACGCAGAGTACACCATCATTGGCTGTGAGTCTTGGGCACCCCAGAGAAAACTGTTGAAACAAACACTCGGGATAGCCGAGCTCAACGTCGATAACATGGTCCACAGCATGATGGAAAGCAAGAAGAACTAAGATCTTTGGCGCGAATACGTAGAAGAGATTCTGAGCGCCAAAGAGGGCAGTAAAAGAGAGAGACCAGAGGCCAGAGAATCACCTAAGGCCAGACTACCTGTCCTTCTGAAACAATGTGGAAAACAATTCGTTCTGCTCTCGGACCGTTATGTAGACGAGCGGTTGAATTGAAGTGGACGGGTGTCGAATAAAAAGTCTATCGTCTTAGATAACTTATTTATTTAATCAAGAGAGAGAGAGAGAGAGATCTTGCCGCGGGAAGAACGTCCTTCCGCAGCCAAGGCCATCTGACAACTCCTGACGACTGGTAAACTCAAAAGAAGCGATAACTGTTGTTATTGCAGACGCAATGTGTTAAATTAACATATTGCGCAAATATATTAAAAAATGGGTAAATATCTTACATATAACTTGTTTAATTTTCATTTAAAAATTGAACATCCTCATTGAAATATCCTATATTTAGGGATTTATTTTTGTACGTTAGATATTGTAACAAAATAAAAATATGTAATGAAACGTTTGGAAGAAAAGGAATAATTACGCGTTGCGCAACAGAGGATGCTACTTCTTGCTTTCTTTCTTCAATGACGGGATCAAGAAGCTTCCTATCCAATGGATATTGTATTTCTAATGAAGGAAACTATGTAGAAATATAAAGTAATCCATTTGTATTTTTATGTCACTGATAAATTTGTATAGCGAAATTCCGGATTACATTTGAATCACCCTCGTACTAACATAAAACTCTGTGAAATATAAATAATTGTGTACTTAGTCAGGACGTGTCTTGTCGGAAGGACGAAGGTTTTAAATAAGTCAATCTGAAGCTAGAGCAACAGTTGTGTCATTCGTCTTCCTCTCGAACCACCCAGAAATAAATTAAGACATCACCACCCCATTTAACCTCTTACGCACGATTGAAACATTCCACCGCATGGCTATAATTTACATTTAAAAATGCCGTAAGCCGACAGGGTCCCCCGGAAGATATTGACGTTTTCCATCGAAGGGTAGAAAGCAAGGCCAGACTGCTACGGAACCTGTGCCGTAAACCGACGTCAATTGATTATGGAATCTGGGTCGAATACGACCCTTATACGGGACGAGGCTTCTACGCTCATGTAAATTTGTACACGGCTTCTACTATTTACCCTTGTGGTTCATTCAGTGCCCGGCCGCCCACACGTCCTTTCATGCAATATTAATGCGTCCATTTTTTTCTTCAGCACGAGCCGCTTCACTTTTCAGCGGGCAAACAAAAATGTACAAGACTAATCAAAGTTTTAATAATAAATTTGAAAATTTTACTCCCAGACTGCGGCGTCGATTTGTTGCGGGATTGTTTCGACGGGAAGTTGCGCGCATCCAAAGCTCACCGGAGCCATCTAGTGGCGGCTTTAATACTCCCAAGTCGCATCGAGACGTATCACCACAATGTGCGTCTTCTATTCACGCAATCACATTAAAATTCTAGCGTAGTTACAATTTCATTTTATTTTTATTTTTGGATAGTTTTCCCTCAGTATCATCCAATATTTACAAACGTCTGCATACTCATCCAGGAAGTAAGGTTACAACATTTATGTACGATTGAAATATGCTTGTATTGTAGAAATGTATTATACTATTTTTCAACGTCATCGAGATCCAGGCATTTATGTAGTCGGGTCACCAGTTTTGTATGTCAGTGTCATATACCTCCGCCACCATATCTTTTTGGATTGTGTTTTGGATTCAGGGGTAAAATGACATACCCATGTCTCATCCTACTATAGAGTACAAAAAAGCTTCTAACATTCACGCGCGGTGGTCACGCGATATTAACGATACCCTGGTGTCAGAAATGACTGATGTTAGATGGTCTCCCACTTCTTGCTTCGTCGTGAGTCTTGTTTGAATAACCTAACCCATTTCGTGACATGTTGTCGATTCATCACATTACAACCATAAACTTCCACAAGCTATTCGCGGCTGTATTGTTCTGCAAAGTCAAAAAACGGTTGACTGCGCGAGTCTCTCATGGACGGGGGGCGGCCAAAGCACGCGAAGACTTCTCCATCGGAAGAATTTACTGTGACTGAACAAAATGGCTGACAAACACGCGGGATCATACAAACTACATACACGCCAGATGTATCAACTTCGAAACAAAAAAATCACGACCTCAGGAACTCTTGTAATCTTACTTTCTAGATGACCCTCGTATTTTGCAGGCTTTAAATTAACCAATTTTAAATGATGAAAATTGCATTAAAAACACATCTTTAAGTAAAAATCTCAGTTTAAAAATATTTATAGATGTATTTTTCCATACAAATATTTTTCGTGGATCTCTTGTCTAAATAAATATTTATTCCACACGAGAGAGAGAGAGGTCTGGCTGCAGGAGGGACGACTTCCCGCAGCCAAGGCTAACCGATGACTCTTCCGACTCCCGCCTTCTGCACGTCACTATCCAACCGGCAACGGTGCACACGCAATAAGCGATCGGTCGGCATGCAGGTGCAATATCTCCGCAGGGCCACAAGAGATGGCGCTGTTAAAATAACACATTGCACCTGAAAAGAGATGGAAGATGTCGCTGTTAACAGCGCTATTGCATGAAGATGGTAAATCGCCCATGCTACACAAGCAAAAAAGTGTGATAATTTACAGATAGTATCTCGTATCATTTAACATGGACGCTATACGAAATATATCTTTTATTATTGAAAATAAATGAAAATTATGCTCCGGTAGAGTAAGCAGGACATTTTATAATCTCTCTGCTGTATATGTAAACATATATATTGAAAATTGAAGATCGAATGTATTGTTACGTGGACCAAAATGTTCTGCCGTTGACAGTTTGGTCGACGTAAAGCTGACCATAGAGTTTGTTGTTGAGACTGCCGGATTTAGCCGGAAGGCGTTCGAATCGTTGGATTATAGAGTAGAGTAGAGAAATAGAGTTTAAAGTTTGAACGTGTATTTTTGGTCTATCAACTGATGTCCCGTCTGATCGTCGCCAGTATCGATAGAAGCCAAATAATTTTTTTAATACAACATTAATTGTCTTCATTTTCTATCATTCGAGCCTTCATATTTGGCATTGCCATGGAAAAATGAATTGTATTCGAGGATTGATAGAACTCTGCCTCTCTCTAATGACCGCTTGGTGCGGCCGCGCGGCGGAATAAAGCCACAGTCAGACACATTGATAGCGACGAAGGTAACGATATGGAATGACGAACGAATATATTATTATATTGATTATTTATATGAAGCTATTTTGTTAAATAAGGTACTTGAGCACACGATAGCAGTTTGCAGATAGTCTGTAGTTTGAGCTTGGAAAAGAGTCGAATAAAAAGAACCTTTGAAAGGCGCTCCTAAAGAAATAGAAAGAACAAAAGGGGATAAAAAGGAGCCTTGATTTAAAAAAAGACACTCGATGAAAATGTTTTCAAAGAAACTTGGAGTTTTTTTATTCAACGTTTAGTATTAAAATACATATACGTTTCAAAAGACTACTATAAGCAGTGCCAAAAATACGTGCCGTTTTAATAATTTTGTTTAGAAAAGTTATAAGCAAATTAAGGGGTGTACAGAACGGCACGTATTTTTGGCACTACCGATATATAGGGCATGTTTTATAGACGCATTTTATTTTTAATATTTATGGTTGGATGTATATTCTATTCTGTATAAAAGACTGGTGCTTGAATTGTAATTAATCAAAAATTTGTTTTGAAACATCAATACGAATTGCTTCTGTGCTCGGCAAGAATTTACTTTAGAAAATCTCCAATATTTTAGCAGCATCCCGGGAATGAATAAGATTCCTCTCGGAGAGAAAAGATACGCTCGAACAGGTGTTTTTCTTCCTAATTTAGCAAAAAGTGCTTTTCTAGCTATAAGGGAAGAGTACTCTTGTGCCCACTTCCAATCGCTTCGATTATGTTCCGCGTCTGAAATTTAGGGTCAACAGCTCGGGGGCCCTTTGTGTATTTAAGGTGACGCAATATTTTTCTTTTGTTAATATTCGAGACGCTCCTTCGAGGGGCGGAGGGGTAGTAATTGAATTTGAAAATTAAAACGGACCCTTTCGCATATCGAAATTGCGGACCGTAGGGCGCCCCCTAATTCTTTTAATACCATCCGCGTTTGTTGTCATTGTGCCTTAATATTATTTTGCAGCCAGGATTTGTGTCAACCACTCGACAGATTGCTTTCCTAAGCTTCCTTGCGCCACCCTTTAAATTAAAAATAATAATAAATTCGAATAATTTAATGCTATGGCGCCATGTATAAGGTTACACAGGGTATGAAACTTGTTTATAGTTTGAACCCTGGGGAGTGAGTGTTAGCCACGAGCAAAGACATAATTCAGATATGAACCCTTTATAGTTACAATATTTGCTTATATTTAAATTCTGATATACGGTTCTGATCTCAAAAGCTTTTGAGCCGATATTAAAACAGATAAAATGGGATTTAATCGCATTGACCCTTGAATATCGAAACATTTTATAGTTATAAATATTACACTGAGTGTAAGATTTTTTTTTATAGTTAAGTTATGATCAGATTTAATTGATCTTTTATACTTTCATGCAGTAACAAACGCCCAGTAAATTCATCCAGATTTATGCGAAAAATCATCGAAAATTTGACCTCCAGAATACGTACCATCGTAAATCGAAAATTCGCCAGTACAATAAAATTTAGTCAAAATCTGTAAATTGTATTTATTCAAATGCTTTTCATGAAAATTGATAAAGTGGATGAAAATTTAATATGTAAAAGCTTGAATAATTTAAATCTGTCTATGTCACTTTGACAAGTAGAATAGAAATGTGTCCTTCTGTGATCCTATACAATTAAATGGTTTTCCAATTAGTGGAAATAATATAGCTTGGGATTGATTTGAATTTTTAATGGTAGTGTGGAAAAATTCTT
This sequence comes from Stenopsyche tienmushanensis, assembly GCA_008973525.1. Taxonomy (NCBI): domain Eukaryota; kingdom Metazoa; phylum Arthropoda; class Insecta; order Trichoptera; family Stenopsychidae; genus Stenopsyche; species Stenopsyche tienmushanensis. The sequence continues at coordinate 202,618 of WACJ01000521.1, forward strand.
CCTATATAAAAATGAATCAAAAGCAAAATAATTTTAACCTTTTCGTTAGTGAGCAAATTTAAAATCGATGAAGTCGTTGATATCATAATCGCTTTACACCGATTACTTTCTGTCAGCTCCTAATCAGCGTAAGACAATCTTCAATTCGAGGCAGAGTCAATTGTAAATAAACATTTGATAACATACAAGATCGCGTCATTTCTTTACATAAACAATGCACAAAAAATCGATTCATTTGCTCCTCCTTTAGAAGGAAATGATAATTGAACAAAGACTCATTCAACACGCAGCGAAGTTAAAAAAACAAGCATTGTCGATAGCTCGCAATTTTCGATCATTTCTTTGCGTAAACAAATAACACACTTGAAATCGAAATGATTATAAGTCGATAAATTTGGGCTTAACGATCTATACAATCATGCGAGGAACTATCCGTCTCAGTCTCCCGAACTGCGCTAAGTTCTCTCTGTCTCTGTCCGCCTCGGAGCTTCAATGCACAAGAGTGCTCTTTCTGAATAGTGAAGGTCATATCGGTTATTACCGTGAGTACTCACGAAACGGTTAAGGGGGTATTTTAGTCAAGAGGCACAAATTTTGGGGGCTTCGAAAATAAAAGAATAAAATTATTTTTAATGTACATTCAAATCTTTTTTGTGCGATTTTTTTGTGCGATTTCGAAGTTATGCGGTTTTGATTTTTTTTTTTAAATAGTTAATGATATAGATATAATAGTCTGATAAGAATAACAGAGGGTTATATCGAAAAAGTTCGTACCCTGTTTGAAGTAAATTAATTAATTGAAACTTGAGATATGATGTCAACCTTATTGAAAAAAGTAGTTTCGAGAAAAACACGTTAAAATATTTCATTATGGTAGGACCGGCCAACTTGCCCCGTCCCTAAAATAGTTTTAAATCTATGAGTAGTTTGAATTTTGGAAATTCCTTTGGAGAATATGTAAAAAAAAAACGAAATCAATTTTTTCAAAATTCTATCTACACAGTCCAAAAATTTTTTTTCTAATTTCGGTCAATGGTTATGATTTTTTTTCCTATTTTATCTGAAATATATCGATACGTACTCTTTATGAAATTAAAAAAAAAAGAAAAAAATGCTTTAAAAAAACCGCATAACTTCGAACACAAAAAAACGCACAAAAACAGGTTGGAGCTTATAAATAAACGTTTTTTTTTAATATTCTCGCGGATCCATAGTAATGTCTTTTCGGATCCCAGTTTAAGAACCGCTGCTCTAATGGATGTCTGGCATTTGACTCCTGACTTTTTCTTTTTTTTTTGTGCGATTTTCCGTGAAACCGCACAAAAAAGGTTTATGTGTAGTTTCTTTAAACATATTTTTATCAATATTTTTAAAATATAAAAAAATAATTAAAATGTTATAGGCTGGTAAAGTGTAAGGGGTAAAAAAAGAGCGTATCCTAGTTGACAGGATTTCAACCCTTTTTGTCATCTGGAATTTAAAAAAAAAACAAAAATGATTCCTAATTAGTAAGAATGTCGCTATAGTTCCTAATTTGGAAAAAAATATTTTCGTAAAATGGTGACTTTTAAAAAAAAGATTCATTTTTTGGCCTTTTTTTAGTTTTATTATTTTTTTTAAACAGGTAATGATAAAATTTTGATATAAATCTGATAGGAGCGATAGAAAATTATATAAAATATATTTTTAATAAATTTAAAATTTATTTAGAAAATATATTTTTTTAAATATAAAGTTTGTAAATATGCAAAAAAAACAAAATAGAGTTTTTCAAAATTCTAGAATATCCAATAAATAAGACTACAAGAGCTGCTGAGGCTAGGGATTTTTTTTGTTTCAAAGTTTTTGCACCTGGCATGTAGAGGGGATTCCACCAGTCAGTTTGTTTGTTTTCGCGCTTTTGTCGGCCATTTTGTTTAGTCACAGTAAATTCTTCCGATGGAAAAGTCGTCGCACGCTCCCACCACCTCCACGATGATATTGTGTGGAAATAACTTGGTTATAAGTAGTTATATGCGAGATGGAAGGAGAAACTTTTCTGGAATCTATCTTGACGTAGACGTAGGTGTGTCATAACTCCTCAGAATCTGAGACACAATCCAAAAAGAATTATAACTTTAAATGTTATAACCTTACTTTCTGAATTTAAATGTGCATTATAAAAGCGTTTTTTAGTAACCGAAAGAACACATCTGGCTCTGAATTTACAGATGTTTTATTCCAAAAAGAGCTAATACTTCAGACCCATCAACAAGTTGGCAGTTGAAAGAATTTACAACCAAAATGGCAGCATATGAATCAAACGCCAAACTGATTCTTTGATGTCACAAAGAAAAAGATCATAATAAACTTATTTTGCTACCCTTTTTTATATTCTATCCTTGTATTTTGAATATCCTGATGATTACATCCATGCAAATTATAATTCAATAATAATTCAAACAAAGCTTGACTAGCAATAATATGGTTATTATTTTAAAAAATAACCATGTGTATTTGCGCAATTATTCTAATCAGCCCCGATATTATTTCAATAATTTTAATCAGATCGTCCCGGGATTAATGCAAATTCGCTGTTATGGCAACAACATATTAAACTTTGTTAATGTAAAAGTATTTGAACCATAATATATCCCCCTTTCTACTCAAAACACGCATTTGAATATCATAATTTAAATAGCGGATTATTTAATGAGTGCCATTAATAAAGTTTCGCTATCATTTTTTGTCATAAAAGGTTGTTGAAATGAATAAACATTAGGTACGAAACGTAATGAGAGCTCGTATTAATATTTTATTAAGTCTTTTTGCGAGATTTATAATAACGAATCAGCATAAATTCTGATAGAATTACCGAATAAATTGAGCCTGGAGGAATTAATTTAGCGCAGTTGGATGACCTCTCATTGTCCGAATACATACTAACGTATAATATATTTCCAAAGATTCATGATTATCTTCACAAAGAAGTTTTGGGGCACAACATTTCACTCAATAAGTTCGTAGGATGTGGAGGATTGGGGTCGTTTTTTCCGCAAACGCGGTACCCACTTCGAACAAAGCTTTCTCATGGACAAATTTTGATGCAAATTGATGAATACACTGCCTTCTGATATCATTAAGGTTTCAGCTAACTCACGCAACTTTAATTCACTATAAGATTCAATTCAATGTAAATTTGTTTATATGCTTATTGTATTTTACAAAGAATGCTTTTATACTTTATTTGAATAGAAATGTGTTATTTTACTATTAAATTGGGAACAAGATACTTTTAAGAGATCATTACTATGACTCTTAATTATTATTTAAGATATAGCGACCAATTTTCATTCCTTAATAATTTTCGTTTTACTATGAATATTTTTGTTAAGATTCGCAATGGCGCATAATATGCTATTAAAGCGGGTGTAAGGAACATTTTTTCATATATTTTAGTGGTCATTTTTGATGCTTTATGATGTGAGATGTGATTTCGGCAGAGGAAGCCCTTTTACAGCATCGCGCCTGCGAAAAATAATGTTCCAACTTACGACCGTTGTTCGAGAACCAATTTGGATGTAAGGGCTGCCGGGGATCTGCTGTATAACTTTTATTTGATTTTCCGAAATCTACCCGGAAATTCTTTTACAATGGCCTCAGTTCCTGGATGTGCTTCAGTCTCTTTTAACTCTTCCACGGGCGGCGCCGGTATGAGGGACATAAAGGCACGCGCACACGCACGCATTTAAATATACACGTGCGCAATAAAATCGGGAAAAAATCCACAGAAGAAAACGGTAACACGCTTTTGATATGCTAATCTTAATATTTTCGCAATTTCTCTGCTCATTTTGTACGGAAATCTCCGGGCGCAATAAAAAAGCGATCCGGCCGTTGTTATATGGGCTGGTGGGCCGCCCGGCACGTCCCGCACCACCGGCACGTTTGGGCGCCGCCTATTGTGACCCGAATTCTTATAAGCCCGCGTGCCTATCAATCTGAATATATGAATGTGTGAGGGGGCCTTTACATCACTCCTTGGATGCAAGAATTCAGCTGCTTACACCGTCCAAACAACCACATTTTTTCCTCCCGTATTTTAATGGCGATTATGCAAACAACCCTTTAAGCCCCGGCTGCATTTCGAATTTGTCAAAAGGGAGGCTTTGTCGTGTGCTGTAAGGCTTTTCCATAGGCCGCGTTGTGTTGGATACTCATAAATAAGTCGACGAACATCTGCTCGGATGAATGCCATTATGTTGATTCAGCTTTTTAAAACTCCATTCGGCGAATTTGTAATACAGGCGAAGGTCATTTTTTAAAAAGATAAATTCAAATTCTCCCAGATACGTTCATTTTTAACCCAAAGACGAGACGCTTTTAACGTGAACACAAATAGAATGGGACTTAACATAAATGCATGGCAAACGAAATAAATTCACTTAGCTACAAGTGTACAAATAGTGAAATTGAATGCTCAGATATCAGATTTTCAATTTAGGACTTCAATTATTATGGCAAATATTATATATAGACTTTGAAAAAACTCAAGAATTCAAGTGAATCCCTATTATGGCTTTTTTAAATTGAATACTGTCAATATAAACGATTTTTGATGAGTTTGAATCATAATTTTATACAGGCGCAGCAGGGATATTACCTTATTTTAAAAGCGAATAACATAAATAGTATAAAACATATTAGCTTAATTTATTTTTATATTACATACAGACACTTAAAGTATTTATTCATTGAATTTAAAAAATCATTTCTGGACCACACATTGAAATAATCATGTTTTGAAGCTTCTCCCCACGCTGCGGCAGGAAAACTTCCTCGTTTAAAACGCCCATCCTGAAGCGATAATTTTTCCAAAAAGGATGACGTATCGCTCATTTGAAAGAATAAGATTTAACGTACGATTATTTGGTATGCATTTTCCAGAATGAGCATGATTAGATCATGATTTTTTGCGATAAATTCTGTTCGTTATGTTCATATTATTTTTTGTGAACAAATATCTGAAATTCTTAATTTAAACTAATCGTCTATGAATCATGTATTAATTCAAGAACAATATTGAAGCTGCTATCGATAACATAACCGTCGATATGCTGGAAACAGTAGAGAAAAGCTACAAAAGCCTACTATCTATCTATGCCTTGACCAGAATGCAAGTAATTTTTACGACATAATTTTTAAAATGCAATAAATATAAACTTTTAATATTCATTTATAATATAAAAATAAAATTAAGATAATATCCCATATAATTTTTGTGTTATTCATTTTTAAAATAAGGTAGTTTCCCTGCTGCACCCTGTATGATCAGTTACTGCTTCAAATTATACTATGTTCATAGACTAACCTATTATTTTTTGGAGAATATTATTTATGGAATGATACGAATATATATGAATTGTATGTCGTGTCAGAAAAAGGATGCATTTTTGCTCAATAAAATAGGTTCGCCTTTTTATTCAAACGCAATGCTGAGGGTATAAATTTATGGAAATCCTTAGATTCATACGTTTTCATACAAATGAGTTTGCCTTAATATCGGAAACATACAGGAAATTTATAGGAAATTGCTTTTTAATGCTCAATGTTGATTTAGACAATACATTCCAATTAAACCACATGAATTTGGCATAAAATTCCGGTTAATAGCCGCTGTTAAAATGAAATATATTATAAAAAATATTTGCAAATTAGTGTAGTGGTGGTATTTTTTGGCTAAGAGATGACTTTATTCATATAGTTTATTCCTTACATATATCTATGGGTTTTTAAGAGGGCTTATAATCGTTATTTTATTCATTTCGGTTTTGGTTTCGATTACATTCCTAACATTTATATCGGTTCGGTTACGATTTTCGTTCTAGTATAAAATAACGGTTTTATCGGTTATCGGTTTTCGATTTCGTTCCTAATTAATCTAATTCATTTTCAGTTAGAAACTATTTTTTTTAATATACTGGAAGATAGTGTTAATAAACTCTTATTTTTATGATTAAAAAGAAACACTGCTAGAATCATGACCTGAGCATATTCTTATTTCTTATAGCTTTTCACTGCTCCAAATTATTGATGGATTAATATTTAAACAAGCATTGGCTAATTTAATGAAATTGATTCCTTAATCATCCTTTTACTGTTTATTCACAATATTATTAAACGAAGATTGCAGTTGTGTAATATAGCATAAAATAGGCTTGCTACTGATCTAATGGCTGCTTTATGCTACAAATAGACATATACAGATAGCACAGGCAGCACGGCGCATGCGCGTAGCATCTCTATGATGTATATACACACAATGGAAAGTATTAGCAAAAAAGCTGTGTTTGTATAATATGTAATAAAAAAGGCAAGCTACTTGTATAGTGGTTATTTTAATCTACATACACATACACACATCTTGCGAGTAAAAAAAATAGAAAATACATTAGTACATCATGGTCATTAAATTTGAAGATCACTCAGACTTAACCCATTGGGTACCGAAATTCAAAATCATGGTAAAGTCGTGCTGTAAAGGAATATTTGAATATTTTCAAATATATTTTATTTTTTCAAGCAATTTTTTTAATCATTTTCAAATTTGTTTATTTCTAAACTATTTTATTTTTGAAAAATGTATCAATCACATCCTTGCATAATTGAATTTAATAATACGAGTATATCAATGATAGATTAAAGAAGTATTAAATGTTAACCCCTAAAGGAGTATTATCCCAGGGCCTGGGACCCCCCTCCACTTATTAAAAAGAGCACTCTTGTATTTTGAGCTCGAAGACAGACAGAGACAGAGGGAGAACGTAGCGCAGTTCAGGAGACAGAGACGGAGAGCTTCCCCACATACATAGCACGATTGTATAGATAGTTAGACCAAATTCATCGACTAATAATTATTTTAATTTCAAGTTAATTAATGCAAAACACGAACAATATCAACGGTGTTAAGGTTCATTTATTGATATACTAGTTTAATATATGCTGCGCGGTCTTAACTTAACATGTACGTTTTCAGTATGGAATGGGTTAAGGTCGTTTTTTAAAGATCTAACACCCGATTTAAAGATATTTACTATTAGGACCTCCTTGAAAACTTCGTTAACGACTTAAGTTGCTTCAAGGGCTTTGAGTCTTGATCGAAAAAAGCAATATACATTGTCAAATATGGCTTTGGTTCGTTTTGGACTTGATTATTTGATTGCTTAAAATGCCATTAGCCAAAATGCGATTACACAACATCAAAGCAAAAGTTATTTTGTATTCGAATCCGGGTATGGATATAAATGATGATGAATTTGAGGCAAGCGTGAATGCAATCGAAAATTTATCATCCCCACGTAATAGCGCTGTTAACAGCGAACATCTTTCATCTCTCTTCAAGTGCAATGTGTTATTTTAGCAGCGCCATCTCTTGTGGCCCTGTGGAGACATTGCACCTGAATATCGACCGATCGCTTCTTGCAAGTGCACCGTTGCCGGTTGGGTAGTGACGCGTAAGAGACGGGAGTCGGAGGAGTCGTCGGTTAACCTTGGCTACGGGAGGTCGTCCTTCCTGCAGCCAGATCTCTCGATCTCTCTTTCGTATGGAATAAAGAGGACAGTTCACATACAGCATTTTATGTTTGCTAAAAATATTTCGACCCAGTCAATATAATTGATTGAATTTATATAATAGAGCAGTATTGCGTTGCGCAACACCGCCGCACCATCTACCGTCACGCTAATAATTACTCGATTGCAAACGAGCATAATGAACGCCTTCAAACTCAAAGCGTATTTGATCTCTCGCAAATAATTTATTTGTTTGTACTTAATTCAAAGACGCCGAGCTCGCAGACAGACAAAACAATGAGATCCTAAAAAACAACAGCAAAAATGGCTTTGTTGGGCTACTATTTTGCTCTCTCGATTCGGATTACACTCTACAAAGTCATGTTGCTCCTGAGAAGAGCAAAGACACGCTGAATAATGAGACTAATTGAACACGGAATGAGGATGTTTCCAGGACGTCTTAATTTTTTTTAAGACGGAGCGCCACTCTTTCTTATTATCCTTTGTCTAAGGCGTACTAATACACGCTGCCTAAATTAATATATTTAATTCAAAATTCTACAATCTTTCTTAATTAAGTTAAATTACTGCTTAAAATATTTGGGAATAAATAAATATTTCCGATCAATTTTTTGAGCGTGTAAAAATGTATATATACGATCTTTCAATAATAACGCTTAAAGTTTGTTAGGTTATAATGGCTATTACATTAAATTAATATCTATAAAATTTATTGTAAATTATTAAGCAATATATGGCAAATTATTATAAAAGATCATAACGCTAAATAATGTATGTGCAAATTATCAAAATTTATTTTCAAAATCAGTGCTCCATTCGAAAAATTTTTAGGCAAAAAATCATCTTTAACGATGAAGCAAGTGCGATTTAACGCATTTAGATTTCTTCCTTTGAATGTTATCTTAAATTGCAGATTTATGCGTATAAATTCAAACAATCAATGCCCTCAAAGTCAACATAACGAACGCCATCCAGCAAATTCAATCAGATTTATGCGACAAACTCGTCGAAAATTAAAGCTCCCAAATACGTGTCACCAAACAAAGTCGCGACGGATATTAGAACAATATAATATTTTATATTTATTGCCATAAAATAAGGTTTTAAATAATGTAAAAAAATAGTAAAATATCATATATATAATATATTTTATTTACATTTGAAGATCGAGCGTCCTTATTATAAGACCATAATAACAAATAATATTTTCTTAATGAGAAATGAATTTCCATTGAAAAAATCTATTTATCTCCTTTTATGGAGCGTCCAATTAATTTCATTTAATGCTAAAAATTAAACATCATTTACATTGAACAAGAGTCTTCTCCCGATAGTCGGAGGTAAAACGACTCGGCGCTCGATACGCTTTGCGAAAATAATTCGTTTCTGTGATATGTACGTTGATTCTTTCTGTGACTTGTCGGCACCTCACCGCCGGGGCTGCGCCCTCCGACAGGGCCCCCTTCATCAGTAAGACCGTTTCATCTTGTCCTAACGAAAATTACGCGCGAAACATCATAATATACTGCTAAATTTTATTACATCTTGTCCTTCGTTATCGCCTAAACACGCGGCTTATGGCAAACATCGAAATTCAAAGAAATGCATTTTTTGTGCCTTTCTTTTCTCTACCTCCAGTGGGCCGTTCCCAATCGACGCTTAACTGTAATAAAATTAAGGACTTAAAAACCTTTCAATAATTGTCAAAGTTTAACATTCAGTCTTCTCCCGATAGTCGGAGGTAAAACGACTCGGCGCTCGATACGCTTTGCGAAAATAATTCGTTTCTGTGACATGTACGTTGATTCTTTCTGTGACTTGTCGGCACCCTCAACGCCGGGGACCCCCCCCCCCCCTCCGCACTCTCCCCCGCGCAATTTGATTCGTACGCTCTGACGAAACGCCGACTACACTTGTATATAAAATTCGCGAGTGACGCCGAAAAACATTGTTTTTATGATATCTGCACAAAAAATGGAATATCTCCACCGCGTCACTTGAGAGGAACTGCAACAAGGATAACAACGCAAGTAAGATCATAATAATCCAAGCTTCCAAGGTAAGTGAATTAATAAATACTCGCACACATCCACCTCCTACTATCACATAAACGTGGGAACACTGGGAGCAAAATGCTTTCTCGACTGCTCCCATAATACAATCTTGACTATGAAACTATTTGATATGGACCTGACTATTTGATATAACTTGATACCTTACTTTAACCTATTCGTTTCAGCTATGTCTATATACTTTTTCCAGTTACTCCCAGTTTGACCAATTAAATATTATTTGATTGTGCCGGTAGGCACTAAGCGTCAAAGTTCGAATACTGTGATGCGACATAACTACCCCTTGCTAATACAATTTGACTAATGCTTTTTGCGGCCTAACCACATTTGACTACTCCTAACTATTATACTTATACGATTTTATGTATTTTAACTATTGGCCACTTGACTAGTACCTTTTTACAGAGTAGATACTTAAATACTCTTCTAACAGCAAGCTGATACCCAGTTTATCTACTATTCATTGCTTTTTATACGAATCATGACTTGCATGTCGCTCGTTGTCTCTTGCATGGTCTTCCCTACTTAGCAGTATGGAACTCGAGGAACCTCACCGGTTCGGATCCGAGAGGCGCTAGGAACGGAGCAGGAACAAGAAGAACACCAAGGAGACGGCCTCGAGGAGATGCATATGATGATGATGACTTTGCAACGAAAAACAACATTGTCTTCCGTTGACTTCTATATCGTTTTGTAGTCGCCGAACTGAGAGGGGCAACCTGAAAAAATGGCGAAACCACTCAGTCTCGAATTCGCTCGGGTAAGTTGTACGGTGACGGGGAGACACCCTCAGTTGGTGTAGGAGCGAATCCGAGATGCACTTAAGCGTCACGTATGTCTTCACCCTACCCCGGCAACGCCCTAGCGAGGAAAGGAGGGACTGGACTCCTTGTACTCCAGAAAGCCCTTTCCAGTAGAGTCAAAAAGGTCGTCTAGAGTAGTTTTCCACCATCTCCCTATGAAAACTACTCAGTCTTTACAAACCCCCCAAACTCCTTATCGAGACGTTCGCGAAAGTGTTCGTCAATACGTTCACTCAGGATACCCGTTGGGTGAGCGTTCAAAATAAAACTCGGTGGTAATGCTACCTTCAATATCGAGCGAATGAGGAGGTGAATGTATGACACAGACGAGATGAATGTAACCCCTTCCTGTGAATGGATATTGAAGAGGCCCATAGTTCTGTAGTGGACTGTTAGTGGCTGCACTATGATGATGATGATGACATTGAACAAACAATATGGCATTCGTATACATTGGAACTGAATATATTTATCCCGAAGCGATTCATTCACTGACTTCAATGCCATGCTAATTGGTATTGAACATCGTAAAAGGAAATATGTATATGAAATATGGAAAAATTAGCTGTTTTTCCATATAAAGTTCTGAAAATAATGATACAAAAAGAACACATTTTTCTGCAATATTTTGGTTGAAAATGAAAGCGTACTCGCCTGGTACAGGTTGGTAAAGGGTTGGTACAGTTCCGATATTAGTTCAACAAAAATAACGGTTTTATCGGTTTCAATTTATAGTTCAGTTCCTGAGATGCTACAGTTATGCAAAAATGATTTCATCCTTCATCAAGACAAATTTAATGCTCTTAACACGTCTAGTGCCAAGCATGTATTTTTAAGATTTACGTCATATTTATATGCTTTTTATTACGTTAAACGCGTTTTTACATCGTTTGATAGATAAAATTAGAAATTTTTTTTTTCACCTTTATCTGATATTTCGAACCTCCTGTTGGGTTCATGTCCGCGGATTGATTATTTATGTAAATATATGACTGCCATGGCGTGTGCCAATTCTTTTTCGTACAGATTACAAATAATAGTCCATTTTACGCAGGGATCTTTTTTTCTTGTTTATCATTGACAGTCATCAATGGCTGCCATGGCGTATTGGTAACAATCGATGGTGTATCACCGATGGATACCACGACACGATACGTATTAATGATGTTTTGTCTTTTTCTAAGATAACATATTTTGAATAAGGCATTAATCTATTGAGTGGGCGAGATGTATATATACGTCCAACGTAAACTGCATCGAAATTGGTTAGGACGTATATATACGTCCTCAAAATATATGTTGAGTCCTAAAGCAGGAGGGATTTTTTTTGTTTAACGAATGTATGAGTTGTTGATACATGTTTTGATATGAATTTAAGATAGGTAGCAAATTGTTTGCACTTCGCTATTGTGTTGGAGTGGACGTGTATTTAGTAAACGGTGACTATTAGCATAAGGTAGGATTCAAAGGCAAACTTATAGTTATAAAATGGAAGGACAAAAAAGACGCATTGATGCTCAGCTCAGACAATATAGTAAAAAGCCAATAAATGCCATCAAAAAACGGTATTATTACATCTAAACCTTCAAGTTTAGTTGAAAGGCATTTTCAAAGAACAAATAAAAGGGAACTAAAGTTAGGAAATGCCGATTATAAAAAAGGGAAAGAATCTACATACTGGGATCTAGATTGTGAAGTGTAATTACATGTCAATAACTGTTTTAAAATATATTACAAAGAAGTTGAGTTTTGAATTTATGTATGGATATATTTTATTTTTTTAAACTTAACGCTTAAAATTTCGTTTTGTATTTAACTTACTTTACCTTTGTGTTAACTTCTCTATATGTTTATGTATCTAAATAAATAAAAAATATATATGTTTCATTGATTTTTTTATAAATTCTTAGCATCGTTAAAAAGAATTATAAAATGAACTCAAGCCAGGTGGGTGGGACGTATATATACGTCCTAATGAAAATGTGCGCACCCATTGTATGTTGCGTTATTGAAAACTTCCACGCTTAATAAAAAGAAGAAGACTTTATTATACTGTTCGTGAAATAGCTAACAAGTCAGAAATTCCACGAACATCCGTCCATAATCATCTGACAAAATTGGGCTACATCAATCGTTCAGATGTGTGGCTTCCCCATGAACTGATTGACTCTAATAAACTTCAGCGTATTTCAACATGCGATCTTCTTCTCTAACTACATAATAGCCAACCTTTTTGAAGAGACTTGTCACTGGAGATGTAAGTTGGATACTCTATGAGCATATCCAACGTAAACGGTCTTGGAACAAGGGTACAGAAGCTTTAACTGTAGCTAAACCTAGCCTTATGGCATTATGAGGCTTCCGGAGAAATGGATAAAAGTAATAGAACAGAATGGATCATATATTATTCAATAAATTTTGATGTAATAAAAAAATATTGTTTATTTTTTTCTTAATAGGAAAACGAAAGAAACTTATGGGACACCCTAATACATTCAAGAAGAGATTTCTGCAAAAAAGTAGATATTGATATTTGGATGATGACGCCACTCCTGACCTCCCATGAGGTGTCATCACCCGCTTGCTCCGTATCACACACTTTTGCTTGCTTACCACTGGTTTTCCTAGTGTGGGTTGATTGAACAAATAAGTTGTGTCGACTGTCCGACATTTTATTGATTAACTGCAGTTTCCGCCTCATTTCGATTTCTATCATCGAACGAATTAAATCATAAGAGTGTTCCGTCGTTCATCGCAGCCGACTCACGGGTCGGGACCATTGTTACAGATTGCGCCGCAATCGATCCCGCAATTGATCACGCATTGCGCCGAGATGCTCTCAACAGTGGGTTCACGTGCGAATAACTAATCTAATGTGTAACGACTTAATACATGCTAATTAAATTCGTGTCTTGTTTCACTTAGCGTCCAGCCACGGATGATGGAGACTAGTTTGAATAAATTCACCATCGTGCAGATATGTCGAAAAAAATAAAGTCTAATAAATCATCAGCACTTATTTAGAAATAAATAATTCCGGTATTAATATAAAGGATATTACCTAAGGCGGTCGTTACGTCTGATATACGGCGCTATAAAACTAGACGTTTGATTTACGGCCAAGGCTTAAGCCTCGACAATATTTTTCGATCAGCCCGGATCAATGAAGATCAATTATTCAATCTGCACTCGTTCTCGCCGGGCCGACCGATTAAAGGGCGCTCATATTTGATGGCGGAAAAAAGAATTCAATCGCCGCAAGGTTGCTGAAAACGCTCGTTCCGTAATTAAGCCACTCACGTGATGTTACTATATTTGTCGAACGATAAAAAAGCTCCATTAATACATTTCCCGAAAGGAGGAAAAGTGCGGAAAATTTCACGAGAGGAAAAGCTGAGTATCGGCACACAATAAAATTCCACTCAATAACAGTAAACACTTAAATCACAATCGATAACGACTCTGTACTGCCGGCGATAAAAATAATATTTTTTGAAGCTTTTTATTATTTTTTTTGAGCATACGTGTTCGCAATTGAAGATCTTTACGCTCGTCCAAATGGCAAAAATTTGCAACAATTTTTTTAAGGGCGGAATAAACGCCTACGGCAGAAACGCCTACGTGTCAGGGCGTTTGACCTAAGATTTATTTTTCAATTTTTAAACACACTTTAGCAGACACACACCAAGTCACTGTCATAGATCCTGACACAAAATGTCTTCAAGACCGTAGGAATTTGCTGATAATTGATCACATTAATCGAAAATTCATCATACGAAGATGATTCAAATATAAACCGGAATTTTGCTACACACATTTATTGGTGATACATAAAAATACAAATAGAGTATAATATTTTTCTACATAATTTTCTTCATAAGAATTACATTTATTCAATCGGATATAAAGCTTCTTAATCCCGTCATTGAAGAAAGAAGCCAAATATCTGATTAGCGCTAAAAGTTTAGCGAAGATCTGAAAATCGATAAACAATCTACTCGAATCGAACGGTATTTGCGTTGCGCAACAGAGGATGCTACTTATCGTTTTCTTTCTTCAGTAACGGGATCAAATTCCTGTTTATATTTGAATCGCTCTCGTCATATTAAGGCATCATATTTGTTATCAGATTTAAGCTATTTTCATAAAAGACTATTTAAATAGAAATTTGACTGGGAGTGAATCTCTTAATTTTAACAACCATATGTTCAAACTTATCCCAAATACAAGATCTTGCAATGGACGGACGTCGAATAGAAAGACTCAATTCTAATAAGATAATTATTTATTCAACACGAGATAAAGAGATTTTGCAACGGGAAGGACGTCCTCTCACAACCAAGGCCAACCGACGACTTTTCCCTACTATCACCTCTTGCGTATTACCACCCAACCGGCGACGATACACACGCAAGAAGCGATCCATCGGTATTGCTTGTACAGTGTTCTCGAAGCGCCAAATAAGATGGCGCTGTTAAAATAACAGATTGCACCTAAAGAGAGACGCAAGATGTCGCTGTTAATTTGGCGAATTAAATCTGCTCATATTAACAACGCCATTGCACGGGGAAGATAATTCGTCCACGCTGAAGTTATCATGGATAAATTCAGATCTAATATATAAAAATGAATTGGACTTTGTTCGTTTGAAATGCGCTGCCATACCATTTATCGGATTGCAATAAAACTTCGTCCGCATATTGTTTGAAAATTTGCACATGCGAAAGCTGTGCACGAGATGCGTACCACGTTTGCTCACAATGAAATAGAAACAGCACTGTGAGGATGTTTTAATCGAGCGTTTGGTGATGTTTCACAGCAATAAAGCCGAATTTTTGGGTCGATTTATAACCATTGATGAAACATGGATCTATCATTTCATACTTGAGACAAATACATAGTCAATATAATGGACTGAAAGGGGACAATGGACTCTAAAGAAGTAGAAGACAGTTCCATCTGTGCGGGTATGGAAGCCATTGAATATCCCTGGGAAAGGTGTAGAGAGCTGAAAAGAGACTATGTTGAGAAATAAAGGTATTTTTTCCAAATCTGGAATATTTGGAAGAATCAGACGTATTCTAAAACAATAAATGATACTTTAGATAATAAACAAAATGTTTATACTATGTTTCTAATTGAGACTGTTCGTAATATAGAAATCCAACATAGTAAGGAATTCCACGTAATTATATAGAATAATTCTGCTATTTTAGGTTACAAAATGATACCGAAAAAGAGGTGAAAGAACACAGCTCCAAATTTCGGTACATAAATTAAAATTAACTACAAATCTCAACCGACTTAACACGACACACCGGCAGAATGTATCTTTTTTCGGAAAGCTCGTCGCTGAAAATGCTCGTGGAAATATAACAACCTTCGGTAAATATGTTAAAACGCGTACGGGATGTGTGCGTAGGTGTTTCAACTGTTTTTCCACGTCTGTTTGGCGAAAAAATAAGGGGAAGAAATTCTTCCAGGTCTTCTTTCGGGCTCTTCTATAAATATATTATTACACCAGCTGAAGAGAATAGCGCCAATGCGGATCAGAATCGGTTTTATATAAGACGATAACGCCACTTCTAATTAGCTTTCAACCCCTGCGACATTTTACATTCGTTTTACAACCCTCCCACAATCAATCAGATACTGAATAGCGACAATAATTGAATCCTCGAATGCACAAATTTCATATTTATCATCGTTATATATAAAAAAGCCGCAATGATACGATGAATATTTTTTTGCGAATTTCATTACATCGTCCCCTGCCATCCAGGAATATGAAATCGGAAAATTGCACATTTTCCGACTGCAATCCCGATTTAATAATAAATGCACACAATAGAATGCAGCGTACAATGTCATTGCAGGAAATTATCATTTTTAAATATAATTCATTTTACAAACAACAAAAAATATAAATTCTATGATTATTTGCAATGTTGCATAATCAAATTAAGAAGATTATGGATCAGTATGATATGTTGACAATTTAAATATGCAATTCAAGCATTATAAATATCAATGATGCAACATATGTATCATATGCGGGGATACAGGTGCGGCAGGGAAACTACTTTATTTTAAGCAAGAATAATATATAAAATATAAGCAATATCAATGTAATTATTTTTTTATGTTATAGAAAAACATTTAAAGTTTTTTTTTATTAAAATAATTAAACGAATATATTTTATACTGTTTATATTATTTATTTTTAAAATAAAGTAGTTTTCCTGCCGCACCCTATCCAATTCACTATGTACATTGCCCATTTATCGTTTATATTCCTTTGAGAACGCTCAAAAAATAAATAAATTTGTACATATAGATATTATTGTGCATTTTATAGGTACATACACCCTAAATTAAATTCACTTGATTGCATAATTTAACACGGACAAATTTAGCCTGCATCTATTAATAGGCATCCAAAAATAGTGTCAAATAAATTTAAGCTCATTGACATGTGGCTTTATCGACCCTTTTGCTGAAATTACCTGCGTTATTTTCGTCATTGCAGCTTAAATTTATAGGAAATTTGAATACGGTCTATCGACAATAAGTTTGGAAACGCTTATTACTGCGCGAAAAACTCAGTAGAACTCAATTTTTTGAAGTTAAGAATACATATATGAATACTATTAATCATATTCTTTTAATACAAAATAAAAAATGTATATAATAATACAAATTTGTTAAAAAAAAACATATTATAATACATTTAACAAAATTCCCACCGTTGGTATATATTATTGTAATGTGTATTTTTGAATTTTTTATAACAATTTAATTAAACAATTACTTCATAAATCTTTACAGTACCTTTGTAAGCTATGCTAAAGCACTTTGCTACAAGTAGGCAAAGAATTTTCTGCTTTTAAATCGTCTCGGGATTATGAAAACCCATTATATTTTTTAAGCACCGAATTGTTCTTTCTGTATTAAAAAATATTATAGAGTTTTAAAATATGCTCGGGGTCGTTATCTTGCTAAAATGTAAAATTACAATTCAAAGACTTGAAGGCATTGCACTTTCTTGAAGTAATCCTCTTTATTACATGTGTTTTCACCTCAAAAATAACCCCACACTTTCACATTTCTACCTTCGTGTTTAATTGTATGCACTGCATACACTTTTGAAGCACGATTTCGTTTCGTAAACATTTTTTTTAAATATATATAAATTTGTTCTTCCATAAAATATTTTCAAAACAACGATTGTTCAATTTTCAAAAAAAAATCCTTTTGAGACTAAAATTCCAATCTTCATTTGTCCATTCAATTTTTATATTTTTGGGTCCAAAACAATACTTTTTTTTTGGGCGACCCGGTCTTTTTCTGTCCTATAAAGTCCTAGTTTCCTGATGTCTTCTAATGGTGTAATGCACCCCCTTGATAATTTTTTTTTAGAAATTTCTCTAATAATAATGATAAAGGTACAAATCCTGATACTTACTTGGATGAGTTGTTAAAATATATATTCTAAACTGACCCTTTGATTAGTGAGTCAATTTTAAATTGAATTAAACATAGATGCTATATTCGTATATCCACCATTTATCGTTCACATAAATCTAATTCTATTTCAAAACTGCTCAGCATGAGCGAAGCTTGTATATCAATAAATGAACCTTAACACTGTTGATATTGTTGGGCCACATAATAGCGCTTTAAATAGAATCACTTTTAGCACCGTGTTGAATTTAAATATATAATTGATTTATATGAGCATGGGCGATTTACCATCTCCACATAGTAGCACTGTTAATAGTGGCATCTTCCATCTCTCTTCAGCTGCAATGTGTTATTTTAACAGCGCCATCTCTTGTGGCCCTGCGGAGACATTGCACCTGCTTACCGACCGATCGCTTCTTGCGCGTGCACCGTTGCCAGTTGGGTAGTGACGCGCAGGAGGCGGGAGTCGGGAGAGTCATCGGTTAGCCTTGGCTGCGGAAGGTCGTCCTTCCTGTGGCCAGATCTCTCGATCTCTCTTTCGTGTGGAATAAATAGTTATTTAGATAAGATAATCTTTCTATTTGATGCCCGTCTATTTCCATCTATTCGTCCAGAAACATCGCGACCTTATAGAAGAACGGACTCGTATGATTGCGCGGCCATTCCGATAAGCACGCGGGGAGGGGGGATCGCCCGAGGACTCCCCCGGGAGTGCATTTAAAATTAAATGGTATGAATCGCAATATTTGAGAATATTTAGACGTGTAGGGGATCTTTACAGCATGAGTTTGCCATCAATGTGATATGATGAGACGCAAGACATTCGTCTCTGTCTCTGATTCACTAATCTTCGCATTCAATGTGCGAATATACTCTTTCTTTATCATTCGAATCCGTTCGCAATAATTGTGGAATTTCTCATCAATAGGTTATATCGTTAGTATATTTATATAGTTATAAAAAGCTGATCCAAACGTTTGGCATGGATTTGTTCACAAAAACGCTATAATGCTGGATCGGTTTCTTAACTGTTAAAATATAGTGTTTTGGTCAGAAAACGTAAGTCCACTTTGATATTTAATATTTTGCAGACGTTTCCTGGACACTATCATTGCCAAGAATATTGAATAGAGTGACATCATTATGGAATTCAAGGAAACGAAGCCTTGATTACCTAATTACTGAGCTAGGGAAGATTGAGAGGTTCTTTATGCAAAGTGTGAATAGGAGACACGTAGACCGTCGGCCTGGTAGGTGGACATAAAAAAGAGAGCAAAATGAAGAGGATCGACAGAGGGGTTGAAGTGCTCTCCAACGACGACCCGAGAGCTTTCCAAAGCTTTCAGCTTTCATTACACAGAACCGGTCCGAATGTCACGAGCCCCACTACAATATAAGCAAATTCGACGGATAAACTCCTAGGGACTCATAATAAACTTCGGTTACAAACCGAAAGCGATCGATATCCACACCTTTTCTCCTCGAGGATTAATAGAAAAAGGGGTTGCACGTTATTGAAAAAAATGTACGTATAAATATAGACGTCCCCGTCATGTTTACACATCTCTGTTTTGTGCCGGCAGATAAAGCAGGATGCGGATGTGGGCGGTGGACGGGCCGAGTGCGTGATCTAGTGATGAATGGCCGGTCAAAAAGGGACGGACCTTTATGATATTCTCCCTTTGAAAAAAATATTTTGTCCTCCAAAATATACTAAACTTTCCTCTTTGTATCCTTCGATAAAAATTTATTATTCAGGGAAATGTTATTTATAGCTAATATTCACACAACTATCACAATCACTCTCGATTGAGCGGCTTTCTTATTCACAACCGACTCCTACAGTATTCATCTTCAAAGCAGTGTTATTCAAATTTCATCTTTTACAGGATGTTATTATGATAAATTCAATGCATTAATGCATCTAAATTGTAAATTGAGAACTGGATTCCGGATAAATTTGTTATGAGATGATCTATCGACAATAAATACGGGATGCAGCAGAGAAACTTCCATCAAAACTCGATTATCTCAATGCATTGATCAGAACAGAAGTCATTTTAATGATATAATTTTTAAAATACTATAAATACAAACTTTCAATGTTTTTCTGTAATATAAAAATAAGAATTAAAATAATATCTTATATATTATTTATGTTATTTATTTTTAAAATAAGGTAGTTTCCCTGCTGCATCTTGCACTTTTGATCTAAAGAACTATCTATTGTATATTTAAAGCTGAATCTTTATAAAAAAAAGTGCAGAATTTAACCCACCATTACAATTGATTATGAATTTTATTACTTATCGGTTTTTGTTTAAAAAAAAAACAAAATTTAAGTCAGCAATAATTGTTACAAAAATTAATTAATTAAAAAGCTTCGTGTTAATCCATATATAGAAATATAAATGTTTGTTTGTTTGTGGACATTTCATATACCATTCATCCGATTGCGATGAAACTTTGGCGAGTTATTGGGCGTGTATTCAAGAAGGTTTTTAAATTAACACAACTATTGTTAGCACACGTGGGGTCGGGGAGAGATAGGATGTGTGCGCAAAATGGTGATTAAACTTCGCTCACGGGAGAGATGGATACAGTCCATTCAGCCCGCACTACACGTGACTTCAATCAATAAACCATGTAACTTTACTACTGCGTCTCTTTTACGTAGAATAAATTTTCGCCATACCAAAAAAAATGGGAGATTTATTAATATTTCAGATGCCTGATTTGGTCAGATTTTTTGCTCTATCTGCATAATTGAAAATCTTCGAATTTTGATAACAATGTTCTACAGAGCCGTAACTAGGATATGAAGCGCCCGTGGCAAGTATCTAACTTAACGCCCCCCTCCAAATATATTAAATACTATTATACTGTATGGTTTAAAATAATATACAAAAACAGTTTCAAAAATACCCGAATTGACGTATAAATGGCAGTTACTGTTGTAAAAAAAACTATAATAGAAAGTATCTAGACGCTACGTTGCTTTCGTGATCATACAGATCATAGAAAATGTCGCAAAACGCCCTAAAAGAAGACGGAGAGGCCATAAGGCTTGTATGCTCAATCGGTCCGTTTTTCGGACCGCTGATATGACGAATGAGCGGTTCGCGATCGGATATCACACTTGAATATAACGATAATGAAGAAAAGAGGGATTAGACAACTTAGTATATATTATAAAAACAGACAGCAACACTCGACTGGGTCGGTATTCTATATTTTGCGCCCCAAGCCCAGTTGCGCCCGTGGCTCTAAATTTTCTTATCGAGTCAGATTTACGGCAAACAATCGAGGAGTTATCGCAAAGACTGGGATCCTCATGGAACACTGTGTAGATACATTTTTAAAAAATATTGGCAAAACGAATAGGATGGGTATTATTGAGTAGGATGGGTACTTTATAGGATATTAAAGACATATGAAAAATATAATTTTGATTGATAACACCAATGATGTCGATGTCAAATGTATATATTAGATGTATTGATAAGTCCTTGCCGATTTTAATAGTCGTATGATTGAGCTCAGTTTGTGGCCAGACACAGTGACGACAACATCTCCATAATTTTTTTATACCAGTAATATTGATGAATAAAAAAAGGTTATTTTTTTTAAGGATAAAATCTTAAAACCACCAGGAGTTGAACACTACCAAGGCTACAAAAGTCAGATATCTAATTACAAATCGGCAAAGACTTTTCAATACGCTTAATATTATGGATATCTTGCCCTAATTTAAGCATATGTTGAAGGAAAAGAAAAATCACGCTATAATATTTAATTATCTCTGGAAAATTCTTCTATGAAGATTGCTTAAGCATGATTGTTGATATGTAAACTTTAAAAAAACTAGACAAGAACATCCCAAAATTTAGTATGAAATCCATTACGAAATTAAATATTTATATAAATGACTACCATTTTTAGCTAAAAATTTAAATATTACACAATAATCGCTAATGTTTGTTTTATATTTGACAATTGCGTGTTTATTGGGCTTAGGACCTGGATAATATTTTACACGTGGAAACGCCAGTGGAAGACAAAGAAAATTCCTCCTCCGTTTCGTCGGTGCGGTACTTTAAGCGTCACTGCTTAGAATTATGAATTAAATATTCATAGACATGTCGCAATTAATAAAATTTATTCGTTCGAGACAAAAGGTTATGATAATAACGCTAATAAATAAAATTTAATAGCGCCCTCTAATTAAATATTGCTCGGAAAAACAAAACGTGTACGTACTGCGTTGAGAGACTCGGTACATAATTGAAAACATCCAATATTAACAATGCAGAAATACTGCTCAAACAATCCGCTCGGAATTTTTCGGGACAAGTTACGTAAGATATGTACATTTCGGGGATAAATCGGGATTGCATAAATGCATAAATTTAACGGTCTAGTTTCGGCGGCGCTCCTCGCGCGCAGCACTTTAATACGGAACGTGTGACATACAAAACCGAGAAATACATGCATAAATTCAATATTTCATCAACTAATACATCCATGACGCAATATAGTTAACCCTTCTATAACGTCGAAGTATACCATAGAAAGTTATGCACTCATACAGAATTTGTACGTGTTTAGTCTGGCAGTAAGTGAATAACACGCGTGAAGATAAACTTACCCGTTGCTTGTAAACAAAGCGGACGCTATAGGAGGGTTGTCTGTGTTCGATTATAAATTCGCCCCAAATAAGAGACACCATCATCAATAACATTGCCATCATAAATCATAAGCAACGTACGATGTATGGATTTATACCAAATTACACCATTATTATAATCGCGTTAAATCCCCAAAAATAAGAAAATTAACAGTTTAAACGTTTGATGGTGACCCATATTATCCATAATCAGTGGCACGCGAGCGTTATAAATCATGCGAATCGATACGACCGAAAATTTCCTCGTCTAACTGGAGAATAATATGCTAATTGTGTTTGCGTTGTCCTGAAATGTAATAAAAAACGCATTAGGTCGACATCGAACGATGTCGACAGTTGCATGCAGATTGTCCATAGAAGGACATGCATTAATCTATAAAGCAAGGATTTAGTGCCTGGTGACTGAGCATCCAATAACTCATATGCTTAATGCTAATTTTCCAATGGATTTGATCGACGTTTCGATCAGAGTCGATTGCCTGCTTTGTAAATTTTAATATGTGTGAGCATCACTAGCATACATTTTAGTGTGTATGAGCAAATAGGGCACATGGAATAGGGCACGTCCTCAGACAAAGAAATCCAGTGGTGTCAGAACAGTAGATCGTGCGAGCCACGGAATAAAGAACGCCCCCGGTCAAAGAAATCCAGTGGTGACAGATCATGAGATCGTGTGACCATGGAATAGAGCGTGTCCCCAAACAAAAAAAACCAATGGTGTCAGGTCTAGTAGCCGTGTGAGCCATGGAACAGGACAAAGCTCCAGACAAAGAAATCCAGTAGTGTCAGATCTGGAGACCATGCGAGCCATGAAATAGGGTACGGCCTCAGACAAAGAAATCTATTGATGTCAGATCAGAAAACCGTGTTCTGGTGGTATCAGGTCTGCAGAACGCGCGTGTCACTAAATAGGACTCGTTCTTAGGCAAAGAAATCCAGTGGTTTCAATCAACTTTAAAACATCTTAAGCATAAATTTATTTTCTTAACCCTTTTAAGTTTTATTGAATAATTTGTATGACATATCATTGGAAAGGGTATAATTTAAAAAACTTTTTAAAATTAAATTAAGTTCAAAATAGTTATTAAATTTTAACTTAAAAAATTTAGAAATTGTCATTTCTCATTCGCTTAAACTTTTTATGTGACTTTGGAAGCTCAGAACTATTTTCTTTAAACATTTGCATAAAATAATACATTACAAAATACAATAACAGTTATTTTGTGTCATTACAACTAATTAAAAAGTTATGGCGATTTAAAGGCAATATTTTGGGTATTTAGTCAAAACGTTGAAAAAAAAATTATTTCGACAATTTTAATACACACTCGGACATAGGGTCTGTGTGTGAAACGTAGCGAATTACCCCCTTAATCCCCAAAATAATTTTATTGGTCCATGTGCAAAACACTCTGTATATCGTATGGGGTAGAGAAGAGTTTTGAGTTTTGCTCGCGGCTCCGAAAAAGGTGTAGTAAGCTCATTGATTGTTATCGGCCGTTGGAGAGGACTCTTTGAACCGATGAAGGTCGTAGGAAGCTCCAGGGATACATTTTTCCGCAAAATTCCTACAGAAAGCCCTAAATGCCTCTGGAGGGAACGGCCACAATGTTTTCATGTCCAAACGGTCCGAGTTTCGGATCACTGACACATCAAAAGAACGCCTCCCGATCCTTACCCGAATATATCCACAGAACATTATTGCATGCTATATTTAAACAGTCAGGGAATTAATGCAATTGATAGATTCAAATTCTTATTTTTTAAAAAATCAAAGAGTTATCATCTAATCTGAGTTGTTCATGGTCAACATTTCATTGTTAATCGGATTAGATCAGGCAGGATTGATCTGTACATCTTGTCTAGATATGAGTCCCGAACAAGAGTATGAATTGTGATTTGTGATGAAAGGAACGATGATTTATTTGGGTCGAATGCCTGCTTCCATCCCTGAACCTTCATTAACAATGAAAAAGGTCCTTCTGTATATATGATGGGATATCACTGGAGTAATTAATTTTGAGTTACTTTAGCCTAGTCGGACAATCCCAGCCGTGGTGTAATGTCAGCAATTAGAGCAAATTGAATAAAAACTTTAAAAAAAAAACGATCTTATTTAGATAAAAATTAATACTTTAACAAGAGTTTGCTGGGACTTATTTTAAAAAATTAACACAAGCAACATAATGGAATTCTCGAGAAGTTTTAGAAATCGATTTTTGGCTGTAAAAAAATCAAACTGGCGATTAATATTTTCCTACTTTTAAAAAAAAAGCTTTCAATGTCTTGCATGGAATTTTGCACAAA
Organism: Stenopsyche tienmushanensis; assembly: GCA_008973525.1. Classification (NCBI taxonomy): domain Eukaryota; kingdom Metazoa; phylum Arthropoda; class Insecta; order Trichoptera; family Stenopsychidae; genus Stenopsyche; species Stenopsyche tienmushanensis. Next base: position 227,523 of record WACJ01000521.1, read on the forward strand.
TTCGCATATAAATAGAAAATCTGTTGACTAGATGAACCAGACTGATTTTGCCCATTAAATTAAATGCCAAATGCGATGGCAATTCATCGAGTTTATTGACGCAATCATGCTTCTTTGCATAAGACAGATCTCGATAGCCTTACGAAATTAATTTACATGGATAGACATAAACCATTTAAAACGATTATCCCCTAAATCTCCGTCCGCCACCCCCCCGATTTAAGCGCTCATATAACTCAGACACACGAACGACCCCAAAACAATTTTATGTATCTCGATTTTCTCATCTGCTGGATGGCACGAAGCGGTCGCAAATAACCGTCGCCAATTTAGCGTTTGTCTCTATAGCTTATAATAAAAATCGGCTGTACAATGTTAAGGGCATGGCCATTGTCAGTTGTAAATAAGAGACTATCACATCTCGATAGTCGGGACGAATGATAAGGATAGACCCCCGCAGGTTGTTAATCCCACAAAAGCCATATCGTCCGTGAAACTAAGGGCTCCAGGATGCGGGCGGAATCACTAATGCCACCCCACGAAAGAACAGAAATTGAAGGCTCCGGCGAATTTGCACCGGTGGTTCAAAATCGATACACGCGGCAAGGGCTTAAATGCCCATTAATCATGCTACTTGCTTTCATATTTATTCAAAATGTACATAGAAGGTTAATAATACGGTTTATAAGCGAAAACCAATTTACAATACATCATTTTATTGGCGAGCTTGGCGTGTCTTTCGCGTAAGCGACTGCTTCGAACAGCCTTTGTACTGTCTTTGTCCAATACGAACAATCCTTCTTGCTTTTCGCAATACTGACAACTCAATGATGTTATTTGCGGAAAAGTCGGATTCCCATGGCATTTTATTTCATGGAGATATAGTACATTACTTCGAATCGGTGTGTGTATTATTTGAATCGATGTATCATAGCCAAATAAGTTAAATAATATTATTATAATATTTACAACATTATCTTTAAAATCTTTAAAATCCATCCATATTCCCTATCAGGTTATATAGAAAAAAAAACAACCCACTGAGTGAGCTTTTAATAGTATTATTTTGAGGTTTATAATTTATTTCATATCGAATACATGATAAGATTTGACGAAGACAATATTTGATAAATATCAACCCGTTGATGAGTAATGGCGCATATATGCGTTCGGACCCGAGTGAGCATTGACGATAAGGCCGTGCTGTAAATATACCGCTACACGTCTAAATATTCTCAAATATTGCGATCTAAAGCGTTTATTTATTTTAATGCCGTGCTTCTATTTTTAATACGATATTATAATTTATACAAAACTTAGCGCGGTCCTAAATGAAAAGTGCATTTTTATACAGCATAATTTTAGCTTATCCATTCCTATATAATTGCTATGATCCAACTGGTTATAACCATTAAATAGCATATTGGGGCATGATCGTTATAAATAATATATATATTTATGAAAGTGAAGATAAAAATTAAACATCAACGACAGCAAATCTATATATTTAAAAATGAATGTCTGTAGTATGTTGTCCGTTTGTTTCGTATACGTTCCTTTACTATTTATTCGATTATTTTGAAACTTTTATAAGTTATTTTGCTTATTAACATGAACGTTTTTGAATTATCACAAGTATTAATATACGAGCTCCGCTCATGAAAGAGAGGAAGACAATCGATTTTCGAGGTGAACTCAAATATTTCAAACTAATATGCAATTAACTACACACTGCAATGTAATTCAATTAAATAGCATTTTATAACATTTCAAAGCGTTCCCACCGAAACACAATCGATAAATACATGATTGTAAGTGTAATGTATAATAATTGAGAATTTCAATGATATGGAGAAAAATATAAATTTAAAAATGTTTTCCATATGAATTCATTCCTCATATAAGCTAAGATCATAGCTTAATTTAAAACTAAAGTCTATTAAAGCCATTTGGAAGTAGATTGGATGCAATTGCAGAACTTGCTAAGTCTATAAGATGGCAAAGCTTTAACGATATGAATGTCGAGAATGCTCAAGAATTAATGGTGGAAGCAGTGACTGATGAAGCAAATTTGGTGGATATTGCATCTGGGATAACTTGTAATTCAGACGGTGTTCACCCTTTGATTAGTGAGTTCATTTTAAATTGAATTAAACATAGATGATATATTCGTATATCCACCACTCATCATCCAGATAAATCCGCTTTTTTCCCAAGATCGCGCAGGGTGAATGAAGCTTGTATATCAATAAATGAACCTTAACACGTTTGATAGCACACAATATTCGTTCATTTATTTTTGTAAACATAAACAATACACATGTGTGTATGTCATGATTTTTATTATAAGAAGGTTGCTTATTATTAATGTATTGCCATTTTCTTCTTATTGGTATGTTATAATATGAAAGTATCGATGTAAAAGTAAATAAATTTGCATTGATTTCCATTAATATAAATACTGTAGGTTAAGCAAATGTTGTCTTTTCAAATTGTGTATTTGTTTGATGTAAATTTGTGTTTAGAATTTATTTGAATAATCAATTATTACATTAGCGTATTGTTGGCTTATTGATTCGATCTCTTTTTCGATGTGAAAAAATGGATCCAAAAAATGTTTGGATTTTTAATTAGAAAATGAAAGACGAACTGTATGTCCGTGACATGCTGAAAACCTTCAAACTTGCTTAGTGGAAAACTAAATTATATTACTAGTCTGACACAACTTTCACAAGATCTTTCAACCATTTTGACAGAAACTTAGATTTGATCACTCTAATTCCCCGAAAGTCGCTCACGAACTAGCAAACGCTCCCGGAAAACACAAGGCCAACCCGAGTTTAATTCCTCCCAAATACGACATTATCGACGGGATCCGCTCGAAACATCGAAGCACTCATAAAAGCTAATCTTTCGAGTGTCAAAATTTCCACCAGACAAATCTGATCGATGACCTTTTGGCCGTTGAAAACGTCCTAGGGTTATTCACATCGCGTGGAATGTGGACGATGTTCAATCACGTAACGTCCTCGCCAAGCAACTTGATGTCAGTATAACAAGATTTATTTACTTTAACTATATATCATACGCCGAGCTCACTATAACATGGCAAGTCCTAAGCATTTGTTATCCTGGGACGTAATTTTTCATACCTTGCGACGACTCCTTGAGAAATGGTGCATCAAAGCACTCGGAAAATGTGCTTTTTCTTGTCGTAAATTTGAATTTTAATAATACCCCCACAATACAGCAGCGTTTCTTACTCGGCGAGCATAAAAATTCTAAATTTGCTTTTTATTTGTCTGCGGTCATAAGTGGCTGTCCTTAATGTGTTAGAAAGCTGGGGGTCGTAATGCGATATTTTTATATTTCATATATCGCGTGCTATAAATTCTGCAAGTACCATATAAAGAAAATTTAATACACTGTATGCATTTTACATTCTTTTAAAATTCAAAGAATATACACGGTGTTTTGCACATGAACCGACAAATTTTCAAATTGGCCACCTCTGATAATATGCACGCACAATACCTTTTTTTTTAAAACTTCAACTGTAGTTGTCTGAAGTAGCATTTCCTCTTTCATTTTGCAAAGGTGGGACTTTTTCCTTCAATTAGGAATTTTTTGTTGGCACCTCTATCGTGTAAATTAATTTTTCTGGCAGACCTATTCCATGACTAGCATGGTATTTAGATCTGACACCACTGGATTTCTTTGCCTGGGGACGTACCCTATTCCGTGGCTCTCACGGTCTCCCGACCTGACACCAATGGATTTCATTGCCTGGGGACGTATTCTACTCCATGGCTTGCACGATCTTCAGACCTGACACCACTGGATTTATTTGTCTAAGAACGTGCAAAATAATTAATTTACATGACAGAGGTGCTTACAAAAGAAGTTTTAATTGAAAGAACAATCGTTGCCATTGCAAAAATGAAAGAGGAAATGCTATTTCAGACAATTCTTTCTTAACCCTAATTCTGGCAAACTGGTAGCTCTTAAAATTTAATGACTTACTGAATGATTTGTATACATGTAGCATATCGTTGGAAAGTGTATAATCTAGAAAACGTTTAAAAACTAAAATAAGTTCAAAATAGTTGTAAGTTTTTTATTTAGAAAATTCAGGCAATTTAAAGATGACATTTTGGATATTTTTTGAAAATGTTGCAAAAAAATTATATTTTAACAACCCTGAAACCAAGGACATAGGAACTATGTATGAAACGTAATAAGAGACCCCCCCTGACCACCGAACAAAAACGTCCTGCTCAAAACATTCTGTATATATTTAACGTTGGTGTAGTGGGTTATTTTTTGGAATTTCATCATAACTCTTTACAGGCCGCGCCCGCGTTTACGCGTGATAAGAAAGGCGTGAACTTTAGCTTGAAATAAATGTCGTACTAACGTGATACAGATTTGAAATTCTTCCTAGGGATGATAGTACAACATGTGTCAATATTTCAATCGAATAAAATATATATAAATGTCATTCGTCAGCGAGATATAGCAAATTGAATTGCGGAATACCTGGACTGTAAAATGTTTAGAAGATCGTTATCTCATCGAAACATTGGGGGTTTTTTTATAAAGACTTGATCTTCGTGGATAAAATTGCTTTTGATCTATCGTTGAAGCACTTTGTCTACTTCTTTATCATTAGAAACAATTTTAAAAAAATAAGGATTTTCTACTCAAATATCATAATAAAAATTGATTGAAAACCTGATTTTTTGTCGGATTGTTTTAGTAGAAAGTAAGTACAATTTTAATCATGGACAGGTACATCTCGCAATTATTGATTGGAACGATGAAAATCCTAGTGTTATTCAGGAAAAAATGTCCCTAAAACGCCCAATATGAGGATAATTTTCAATCAACTTCGAAGACACAAATTCCTTATAAATGTTTTCTAAGCCATTCCTTCTTTGGTGGGATGTTTCATAAACAATCTATGCTTCAAATGAATAGATTTTAATCTTCCACATTCTATTACATTAAGTAAAATTCATCAAGATTTAACATTTAAATCAGCTTAATTACATAGCTCATTTATGCTTCAGATTTGACGTCATAGAGGCTAATGCTGAAAAATTATCATTTCAGCACACGTTTAAGATGAATCGAGACGTTATATGAAGACGTGAAATCATACCATTATTCATCCCATAAATATTAATATTAATTTGTGAGCTGATGCCAAATAGTTTGATCAATTTGAGTTCTAAAAAAGATATGCTCATCCATCATAAGAATTTAAGGATCAAATAAATTCATAATGGTTTTTAGATATAAGTAAATTTATTCGATATTAATATATTGATATTTCAATCAATAAGTTCGTAGGATGACGTAAGTCACTATTGACAAATTTATTATTATTTTTAAGAAATACATCAAAAAATCCATATTAAAATGACGATAATTTTGTAAACAATGGAAACATTGAAAATTCCATAAAATATTTTGCTACAATATTTGTTCATGAGAAAGCTGGGTTCGAAGAACGCGTGAACAACGCGTCCATAATTCAGAGCGCTGTTTGGAGCTGTTTCAGCACACTTTAAAGGGGTTTTTTCTTTAAAAATATTATATGGCGAAATTGATGCATTTGATGGAATAAATTGTGGAAAACGATCTCAAATTAAGAAGAAAAAAGTGTAAAGCTAAAAAAAATCCTATGAACTTATTGAGTCATGTGTTATATGCTAGTTCGTGGTGGCTATTGCGATTTGTTACAGATTTTTTAAATTTGTGTGCTACTTCGTCAAGAAAATAAAGCTAATCCTATGTAAATATAAAAATAATCAAATAAAAACGGATAAGGATAGAACGTTAAGCGAAGCATCTAAAAGCTCCCCTGTGTGCACCAAGCCAATACGGTGATAATTTATTAGGTTGTTAAACATCTAGTTTGGTAGCTTGAAATAAATAAAACTGAGCTTCATTTTGCTGTAATAGTATGCAAACATTATGTCATAGTATATGCTTGTAGTATGTATTATCTATATTATGGAATTGCAATGAGATCTGCAGTGATATTGTTAATAATTAAAGAGAAGGCATTACATCAGAGCTTTTCGTACTCCAAAAGTTTATTAGAACTCTTTGAAAGTAAGTTGGATGTAATTGCAGAACATGCTAAGTCTATCAATTGGGAAAGATTTAACGATATGAATGTCGAGGATGCTCAAGAATCAATGATGAAAGCAGAGACTGATGAAGCAAATTTGGTGGATATTGCATCTGGAATAACATGAAATTTAGACGGCGTTTATCCTTTGATTGGTGAGCTCATTTTAAATTCAATTAAACATGTATGATATATTCGTATATCCACCACTCATCGTCCAGATAAATCCACTTTTCTCCCAAGATCGCGCAGCGTGAATGAAGCTTGTATATCAATAAATGAAGCTTAACACGTTTGATAGCACACAATAGTCGTTCATTTATTTGCGTAAACATAAACAATACACATGTGTTTTCAGTTTTAGTAACAAAATAATACATTTGTTGAAACCAAGACAAACATCGCAATTCTCGACCAAATGATGTTATCTCCCCGGAAATGGCTAAGAAAATTCACATAATGGTATTGCATGGAGATATGATAAGAATTTCATAAAAATGTTGCATTTTGGAGTATTTCATCATTAAAAAAAATCGCATTTCATCTCAACATATTTGGGATGAAAAATTAAACATATTTTCTCCCGATAAATATAATCATTCCATCGATGCGATGATACGTTCCCAGTTCTATTTTTGAGGCCCTTCACGGAATTAACGAACGTGTACTCCTGAAAATAACGTGTCACGTTGTATCGCGTGAGGTTTCGTGCAACCGAAACAGGATAATTGCGGACAAGTATGGTCGGGAAAATTAAATTGCATTAATTCTGATGTCGGGTATATCCATGAGGCAAAATAACCGTCCTTTGTGTGCAAAAACAAAACAATCTGCCAAATGGAACTAAAATAAAACGACAGATATCCCCCAAAGAGCAGATTTCATAGTGGAACGACTTTGTACGTACTTACTGTAACTGACTAAGTATTGTTCTCAATGCTTTTATATTTTTTTGTAAAATAAATTTAAAAATATTCGACTTGCGTTTATTTACCCCTGTCCCTCTGGGTGATGCATCTTTTTGTGGTAAAAAAGATCCTGGAACAAGTTGCTCTCGAGTAACTTTGTCCAAGCACTCTCGTATATTTACATACTTTAAAAGGGCGTTCTACGAAAAAAGGACATTGACTATTTATAAAGGATAGGGACGATGCCAAAAATCTATTTTTGTTTAATAGTACCTTGATTTTTTTAAGGCTGGTTAACCATAAATCGGAAAATTTTCACCATTTAGTGGGTTAATTTTTTTAAACGAATTTAATTGAAATGTAGCCAAGCAATTCAACAGATCGTAAATGTAATTTGCGACATCATAATTTAATTAAATAATAATATTCTATTAGAAATAGAAGCACTTTATTGAAAATATGGAATGCCGAACGCCATATTGGCGTTCATACTCATAAAAGGGTAAAGGATGGCATCCATTAGCTTAGGGATGGGCTTATAATGGATCCATATAGAATTTATTTAATAGCATTAATTGAAAAATCTGCAATGGAATGAGACATAAAAGAGCATAATGGAGTTATTGTCGTTAAAGCGCATGAAATTTTACAATCTATATATGTATAAATATGAAAATTGTTTGTTTGTTTGTAGACTATACATTCTTATACCATTCATCCGATTGCGATGAAACTTTGGTGAGTTATTGGACGTGTATCCTAGAAAGTTTTTAAATTAGTTTATATCTATAAAAAATATTGTTTGTATTCTGACTGGATGTATTCTGTATACGCTAAAGAATACACCCGTTAGTCAAAATTACTGGTTTAAAATAATCTTGATTAATGCAAAAATTTATGATAATATAAAAATATTAAAAGCGTGATTATAATTATTATGATTAGGTTTTATAAAAAATATTACATGTTTCATTTTATCATTTCATATTTTTTTTTTTTTAAATCCTTATGACGTCCATCAAAGCATGAATCTTTTTTTTTGATGTGTCATATCCGATAACGGATATAGGGTGATCTCCATAGGAGATCTTACTTGGGAGATGATTTAATGTGGTGGTTTCCCGTTGCCTTCCACACGTGGTAAAGTAAGGATAGGATTATTTGGAAAGGTAGGAGAGGAGAGAATCTATGAGTGAGTAGCGAAATTATCATTATATATATAAATGATAATTTAATTATTGTTGCAAATTCAATTACTCACTCATATTGATCATCACTAAATACTTAGAATGTGAATATTTTGCATTTTAAAATTTGACCATACATTATGTTGATTAATTATCAATTAATAAAATAGGGCAGAACTGCCTAAAAGTGGTTAATTTCTAACAAAAACGAGTATACATCATAAAAATAAATTATATCTATTATAAATAGGGATTATGATTTCTCGAGAAATTAAAATCTTTTAATCCCTCTTTCAATCTTGAAAATTTCAATCCTCAAATTTTTCAAGAATTACACTCAAAAAAAATTAATAACATTAAAATATTATCCGATTGTTTTTTTTTGTTTGAGCTATAATTTGAATTATTTATATAATTTTTTACATTTATTTGATATTTCGAACCTCCTGCCGGGTTCATGTTCACGGTTTAATAGTAAAAATGTATGTGAAACAATAAAATATATATTTTAAAAATAACCCTTTAAAAAACACATACCATACCAAAATAAATTATAGCCACATATGTTTTAGCTTAAAACTACAAAACACTTTCCAACAAACAACTTATTTAACAAAAATCGTATTCTAAACAATCTTTCAACTATCATATAAGTTATGTGTAATTTGCTGAAATCGCTCTGAAGTCTTTCAATTTTCTAATAAAATGTAGTGTGGGCGACTTATCATCCCCGCATAATAGCGCTATTAACAGCGACATCTTCCATCTATCTTTAGATGCAATGTGTTATTTTAACAGCGCCATCTCTTGTGGCCCAACGGAGACATTGCACTTGTATTCCAACCGATAGCTTCTTGTGCGTGTACCGTTGTCGGTTGGGTAGTGACGCGCAAGAGGTGGGAGTCAGGAGAGTCGTCGGTTAGCCTTGGCTGCAGGAGGTCGTCCTTCCCGCAGCCAAGGCGTGTGGAATAAATAGTTATTTATAAAAGAGAGTCTTTCTATTCAACGCTCGTCTATTCCCATTAATTCTTCCAGCAGCATCACGACCCGATAGAAGAACCGTGCGCTAGCGCGGCCATCCAGACGAGCACGGGGAGCCGCCCGGGGACTCTGCCCCCGAGAGCACCCCCGCTTCAACATTACAAAAGCATAGTTATTTTTATGGCGAAACGAATAGATTCAGGATGATTTTTTTGTATCTGATTAATAAAGAGCATTGAAGCTTATGCAATTTCTGCTATGAATAACTTTTATTCCATCCCTTTTATGATATGCATCGAAAATAGGTTTCATAAGTTTGAGTCGGTTTTAAATTTGCCTGCAGATAGTTTCTGACGAATTAAACTGTTGCGATTAAAAGTTGTCAATATGACTCCCAGCAAGTCTCCAGATCTATTTATCCCGGGCGAACTTTTCCCGGCGCTTCCCGAAGAAATCGAGTTTTTCCCTCTGCTCTCCATCGGCAACGAAATATAACTCTCGTCGCCGAGCATAAATTTCATTTAAAGCATCCAAGTTTTTTTAAGTATCAAGGGTGATCTCAGAGCGTGGATGGAAGTGGATATACTTTAACTAGTTACAACGGAAAAAAGCAACAAATTGTAACTTTAGCTCAGAGTTTTTGGAGGCTTTATCGGGATACGTGCTCTACGTGACGCCCTCAAAGTCACGGGTTTCGGGTCAAATTACAAAATTTAATGCGCCCAAAGTTTTCCGTCGAAATATATTAGGGAACATCTTTCTATCACTTAGCGCAACTCGAGACGACGCTGCTGGCGGAATAAATATTTTAAAAACTCATTTGAGTACATATTTACACTATGAACAGCCATAAAAATACTTTAAACTTTTGGATGTAAATTAATATTAAACCTAGATCGCTAATCATTAGTCTCAGAGACTACATACATGGAACGCATTCGATGTATACGCATTTGAAAAGCCAATTGAAGTGTAGCGTGGGTGATTTATCATTCCCGCATAATAGCGCTGTTAACAGCGACATCTTCCATCTCTCTTCAGATGCAATGTGTTATTTTAACAGCGCCATCTCTTGTGGCCCAACGGAGACATTGCACTTATATTCCGACCGATAGCTTCTTGCGCGTGTACCGTTATCGGTTGGGTAGTGACGCGCAGGAGGCGGGAGTCGGAAGAGTCATCGGTTATCCTTGGCGGCGGGATGTCGTCCTTCCTGCAGCCAAGGCGTATGGAATAAATAGTTATTTATAGAAGAAAGTCTTTCTATTTGACGCCCATCTATTCCCATCCATTCATCTAGCAAAATCATGGCTCGATAGAAGAACGGACCCATACGTTAGCGTTACGCCCGGGGGCCTCAATATTACAGAAGCTTGATTTTGGCACCCATATCATATATATATTTTGCATAAAATTTTAGTATAATATTATAATAAAAAGGTACTTACAATCACGATGTCGCCGAGTAGCTTCTGCGACTGCTTCTTCCTGTAAAATAATTTTAAATTAAAATTATATCATTGTTCTTTCTATTAGGTATATCGATAAGTCCTTGCCGTTATGTCCAGACTGTCGCAGAACTATCACAGAGGATGAATTCAAAGTGGTCGACAGCTCAAGAGTATTCAAAACGTATTGGGAGGACGAATCGAATGGGAAAAAATGAGAGTCAAATGTCTAGAATTAATCAGGAATAATTTAGTAATTCTGCAACATGATGCATCCCCATAAACCAAAGAAGACGATTATCATCTTGTTCGATCTTTGACACATTCTCTAAAGAATAAACTCGTATTTGTATACATTTTCGATCTAAAACCAGAAGAATTTTTCAATAGAGTAATTGAAAAATTTAAAAACCTGTAGGAAATATTAGGTAGTAATAAAGGGAATTATGTTTTTTTAAGATTTTGTAAATAAGAATGAAAAAATAAATTATTTTTATCATTGTTAAATAATCAGCAAAGACTTTTCGATACACCTATATATTAATATAATTGTATGAGCGTTCTTATGGAAATATTGCCGATAAAATATGATAGACATTTGATACTTTTATTAATATTAATATGATAATAAAATGGATTCTTTCGAGATATGAACGGAAATAAAAAAAAATAAAAAGGCAGCATCACAAATGAACTGACTATGCCACTTTGCCCGCGCGTCCGCTTGGCATTTAAGCAACTTTTCCCGCCGTAATTGAATTAAAATTAGCGGAGCATTTTTTGCTCATCCGCCGAAGGTCGCATTTCCGTCTCGGAATTAATTACAATCGCCGGATAGAAAATCCCGAGAATGTATTATGAGCACGGCGAAAAATCATATATCAAAGCCATGTCGAAAAAATAATGATGACGGGAATAAAGTACGCCCCCGCAATGGAAAAACTGGATACGCCCATTATTGAAAATCTTTCATGGGTGAGGCCGAGGAAGGAAATTTCGGGAATAAATTTTTCTTTGAAGTTCAACTGGATGGAGTACGAATTTACAGCCTACTCGTAAATTTAATGACCACATTCAAATATTCCAATCTCTGCCTAACCGCTGATACTCCAAACATTTCTAATGAAGTAGGCACGTTTATCCCGCATACATAAACTTGAGCTGGAACTAAATTTGCTTATACGAGCCTAATTTCGGATGAACTTCGTTAAAAAAGAGAGTTTTTAAATCAGACCCAACCCTTTAGATTCATTGTAAATTCATACATATGCATCATTCATAGCACATCAATCTAATGAGGATTGATCAGATTCATTAACATTGTAATTTATGGCAGAATTACATGTTTTAAATTCAAATAACATGCACATTTACAATAAAAACATATCCGACGATCAGAATCATCAGCTAAAAGACTTTGGTGCTTAAATTACCAATGCAATAAAGTGGAGGAGGTTAATGGAACCCAATTTAAAATCTGACCAAACCAACATAAAAACATAAATTACATCCACAATGAAAATTAATGGCTTCATTAGACCACACAACTTACAGAATGGATAATAAAGAGTAATATTTGATTGTAATTAGTTTATTGATACTATGAAAATACCTTATTTTATGGCAATATTTGCTTCTCTTCAGGCTTAAAATTTAATTATCGGCATATAAATGGTCTTAAATTAAGAATTTCCAATTAGAATTTGAACGCAAATATTTTTAACAAGACATTCAATAAGTTCGCTAGATTTTTATTTAAGAAGAAATTACAAAAAATGATCCCAAATGAAGAAAAAAAAATCTTAAATTTAATTTAAAAAATCCTACGAACTTATTGAGTGATGTGCTAATAAGAGTCCAAAATATATATCATCATTATACCAATATTATGGATTTAAGGCATTAATATTGTTGATTTAAGTGCTTTTTCAGTTTAAGAATTTGATTTAATCTAAGAATTTACTCATCTTATTATATCTTGTTTAATTCGTTATTGAGGAATCTCGCATATGCGGCGATCGGATATGAGTGATAAAAAAAAGAACATTCTCCCACGTTGAATGTGGAAATTTTGAATCGGAGATAGAGACTGATAGAGTGTCTTGCGTCATACACTCGTACATCGATGGCAAAGTTGTGCTGTAAAGGTACCCCTACACGTTTAAATATTTTCAAATATTGCGATCCATAACGCTTCATTTACAATACCGTGCTTCGAAGTAGTATTCTAAGACACATATGTGTATTATTTAATATTGTATGATATCGAGAGTGTTAAGGTTCATTTATTGATATACAAGCTTAACTCATGCTGCGCAGTCTTGAGAGAAAAGCGGATTTGTGTGGACGATAAGTGGTGGACATATGAACTTAGCATCTATGTTTGACTCGATTTAAAACGAACTCATTAATAATCGAATGGTTAAATGAAACATCAATGTCATACTAATTAAAAAATCAATATTGATTCTATGATCAATTAAATAGAGTGCGAATAGATGTTTGCATATTAGATTTTGAGTTGGTAAATTGTTGGTTTAGTGAGAAATTTAATCTTGTAAAAAGTTCTCATTTGGATAGAGTATTATTTAAATTAGTTCAATAGCAATTGACATTTGCTTGCTTGAATAATTAAGTTGTCTATATTGAGAGCTGAAGGGAACATCTGGAGATAATTTAGAATTGATCTCGACTGAAGTCCCCATCCCCATTTTTAAAGCAACCGAAGCATCCCCTTCCGTAAAGAGGATCACGTGTTTCGAATAAAACAATTTATTTATCTTACACGAGCTGATGCCGATTTGCAGGATTCAAAGGAGATGCCTTTAGCAAAAATGTTCCCCCACACGGTGACACCTTCGCCATGTAAATGTGAAAAGCGGAAATGGGGTCCCGAGAAAAGTCTTCGACTATTTCATCTACCAATAAAACCAACCAAAACGGCAACAAAACGATGGACCAACCTCCCCCCTGACATCCCATCAGGACGAAATTGCCTATGTTGAAATGCCCCTGCGCCTCATTCGGTTAAGGTAAATATTTCGATAAATAAATAAGCCTTAAAAAGGCTTTTACGGGGCCCATACGACAGTAACTTCTGCTTACCACCAGCCCGTTTCATCCCGGCCGACATAAACCAGATCCATAATACAAACCCGGCTCTTAAATACCGAAAACCTTTCAGCGAACCCTCCCCATGCACCACCATTATCTTCGCGGAAACTTTGCTCCTCCTTGCGAACTAGCATCCAACTTGTAAACATCTTCAGACAGTGGAAACGAGAAAAGATGCCTCGAAAATAATTTCCGAGTAACGATAATATAGATAGCAGCCCGAAACTACCCGAGATAAGGTCGAAATTCAAATTTTATTAAGACTTTACGGCGGGGAGCGAACAAAGTCGGGCTTTTAAGAGTCATGATGCCGAATTTGCATGACAATTGACAGTGTTGCATTCGCCTAAATTTTATAAAACGGAATTTATTGTCACCGAATGCCTGGCCGAAATTTCAGAATTTAAATACAATACAAAAATGGCAGGCACTCAATGGACTACTTATGCAAAATTACACCATCCGCTATATAACGGCAAAGTTACATCACTCAATTGTATTACATCCGAAGCACGATTAACACGCCTTGACGGAATGTATTTAATCAGTTTTATATAATTTTAAATAGTTTAAGCCATGTTATATTAACATGCGAGGAAATAGTCCCAGGACATGGTGCCATCATCAGAAATATTTGCATGCAACACGAAGATAATTCATAAGGATTTTCGATTTCAGTTGCGTTTCGAAAGCGTTTATCCCTTAGATAATGTGCCAAAGATTGAACAAGATGATAATCCCTTGGAATCAGATCTGGTGAATATGGAGGGTGTGAAAGTTCTTCCTATTTTAAATCCCTGACTTTTTCATACATCTTCTTTGCTTTATGGGGATGCATCATGTTGCAGAATTACTAAATTGTTCCTGATTAATTCTCGACGTTTGAGTCTCAATTTTTTGTTCACCTTTTCCAATTGCTGATAATAAATATCTGCAGTTATTGATGCTATGGATGCAGAAAAATGATATACTACATTCGTATTTTTATATATTACTAATAAATTTGTACACCAAAATTCCGGTTTATATTTGAATCGCTTTTTTATTTTATGGCATTAAATATGAGGGCATTTGTATACGTTTTTCAACGCTATAATCTAACAAAATAATTTGCCATATACTATTAAACAACTCATAATTAATTTCACAGATGTTGCTTTAACAACATAACCGCTATAACCCAATAAATTTTGAGCGTCCTTATTGAAAGACCCAATATTTTTATTTTGTAATTAATTTTTCTTAGCTTAAAAGATTAATTTTGTGACCTTGAAATAAGAAAAAAGCTTTTAACGAATACTTTATCCCACCTTTGTAAATACAAGCGTGACCATATGATCACAGTGTATGTTTTAATTAAATACATATTTTTAAAACATTATTATGGATTTAAATATGTAATTAAAACATTGATTAGGGATTTAAATCGATTCTCAGATACTTTTCGACAAGATATTTTTGATATTCTTTACATTTAGATCATATTAACATAACGATATAATCGTATTTGCTAATATTTTTGAATTGTCCAAATTTAAATTTGATTCAGTCGCAGATTTCACCGGATGAAAAGCCGTTAAATTCTAGTATCTGAAATGAAACTAACTTAATCGTTACTTGGTGAAATCCACAGGGAACAGTTTCAGCTTCTCGACTTACTGCGTCGCAGTATTAACCCTTTTCTATCGTGTGTTCCACGAATATTAGCTTTTGGATTGCTCATACGATCGTTTCTATATTTTACATATTGAATAAATCGCTAAAATTATGTAAAATGTGCTTTTACCATCCACATTTTAAAGATTTAATATTCAGCACATCAAGCACTTTATTCGCAGCAAAACGAGCTCAAACGTGTATGAATGATGATATAAACATGTCTTAATATTTCGCTTATGTGCTTTGAAAATTCCCTTTATTTTATATACATATAATACATATGGCGATTTTCCCCTATGAACCTCTTTGTCTCGCCGTTAATCCTTTAAGTTGTGTTTTGCTTGCGATCTGCATTGAATGGATTCCTCAAAGATCCCGTATTATTCGGGGAACATTTCCAAAAATATTTAAATAAACCCTTAATGCATCTAACAATATTACGAGATGGTCGATAACAACATTCTCGGCGGCGTCGGCGCAATGTACATGGTAAAATATTTATTCTTGGAATTGTTTGCTTGTCCTCAAAGTCCCCCAGTGCTACGATAATCGTAAAGAAAACAATTTGCTTCCAATATAATTTTTGTCGTCTTCACATAAGCCGCAGATTGACCCTATGGCGTAAATAAAATTGTATGAATGTGTACAGACGTACGACAAACAGTACATTAAAGGCTTATAAGGGTCAATCGAAGTTAATAGGCCGTAAAAATAAAAGTCAATGGTTACGATTTGTACATAGATTTTTATTGAAGGATGGACGTTAACGAGCCAAACAAATTTACAATCAATGCTCAATAGTTGGAATAATGTCTTATTACTTAATTCATTCATTAAAGTGTAAAAATTAAATCTATTAATAAAAAATTTGCAATTTAAAATGCGGTGCCAAGTCAAGTGTTACCAATTTTAATCCATTATAGCTGTCAATTAATTTATTATAACGCTCTTATTTCTAATAGAACATTAGCTTATGTGTGTTCTTAAATCATATAAATTATGTAGCTAGATATTTTCAATTAGCATCATGTGATTTAATTAATTTAGCATAAAATCCGCTAGATAAAATGTTACCAATTTTGCTATATTTTGTTCTATTTACTTGAATTTGGTTCAAAATATAAGCGTAATCCTTAGTAGAAAACAGAAACAGTACCTTTTTCTTCAAAATTTCAACACATTATATTAGTAAATATTCGAAAATTAACATAAAAATGTATGACGGACAAACAGTATGCGAGTCTGATAAGAGATTGCTCTTAATTTGTATTTTTATAACACGACATTGAAGTTCTTCATACCTCTTTTTAGCGTAATTTCGTCTAGGCGCTACGTCGCTTCCGTGATCGTACAGATCATAGAAAAAGCCCTAAAAGAGGGCGGAGTGGCCACAAGGTTTTTATGCCCAATCGGTCCGCTTTTCGGACCGCTGATATGACGAATGAGCGCCAAAAAATGACGAATGGTCGAATAAAATAAAAACCATGTGCAACTCTCAATCGGGTAGGTATTCGGCGTTTTGCGCCCCAAGCCAGATGCGCCCATGGCAGGCGCCTGCTTTGCCACGCCCTTGTTACGGCCCTACTGGAATCTTTGAACTCTAAAAAGCCCTTTCCAGTAAAATCAACAAGTATTCCCCATGTACAGCAAAATAATATAAATTGATTATATTTTGTGTTACATTCCAATTAAATCCAATTAAACAGTCCCCTTGCATTTTTTCGCAACAGTTCTCTACATCATAACGATGGCAAAATCTGTCACATTTCTAAAGCTATACGATAATAAAATTCAAACATTTAGATTTGATCAAGGTGGCATGTGGCGGCTACGTGCCATACAGCACATGCCACGATAGATATTCTGCATGAGCGATTTGAGGATTTAACGCTTTTATACTTCTTCTTTTGGGGCTATTTAAATTGCAGGCCCTATGTGTATAAACCACAAACAATGGATGCCCTTAAAATCAATATAACGAATGCCATCCAGAAAATTCAATCAGATTTATGCGTCAAAGTCATCGAAAATCTCCCGAATACGTACCATCAAGCAAAGCCGCAGTGGATATTTGAACGATGTTATATTTCATATTTATTGCCATATAATTTGCTTTTGTATCATTTAAAAAAATGATTAGATATCTTACATGTAATGTGTTTTATTTACATTTAAAAATCGAGCGTCCTTATTTTAAAATTATAATTCAGTCGAATTATTTGGTTTCGATGAAATTTTCACTACCCCTGTATAATAAATTAGTGATTTTCAATTACTATTAGTCTAATGAATATGGATGACATATTCCATCTGAAAGGAAACGTTCCATCCATATTCATTAGTCTCATTCTTAATTCATACCGGAGAAACCCAATAACAATCAACAACACTTCACAAAAAAGTTTTCAGCCATTTTACGCCTCGGAGAGCAAACACTTCAATTTACAAGCTAAGGGTAGCTCCAAATAAATAGCCGAAAATGAATATTTTTTCAATGCGAGTTTCAAAAAAGCCGAGAGATTCGATCGGCCAAATTAAAACCGTACGAAATAGTGTGCAAATTAACATTCATATTATAATTCAATTTCATCCGCTCCGACGCTTATCAATTACTACAAAGCTCACCGGGTAAAAACACGCAAAGCTCAAAATATATAAAGCTCGTACTATTTAGACGGCGGGCGTTTTTCCACCCCTACGGCGGCTCCAAGATTAAGAGAACACCCCGTCGAGGAGGCTCCATCCGTGTTTAGATATATTTGAGTTCTAAGCTCTGCTCATAAAATGTAACTAAATTATCGCCGTGGGATTTCGTGCCATTCCCAGACATGGTCACGTAAAATGGCACTATTTAAGATTGGCGGTCAAGGGCAGCCACCCCAAACTGATTTATATACAGATAATTAACACACAAACACGGATACGTTATCATTTTTACGCACCGAGTTAGGCTTAATGACCTGAACAAGATATATTTTCGAACGAAGTCATATTAATGGACGAAAAATATTTTTTTTTACGCCAACGGACATAAATTACACGCGCGCGTTACATTTCGGCCGTGTAAATTTGTCAAAATGGAAATGATTGTATCAAATTTGGCTCATTTTTGGGTATGCAAATAATTCATGTAAAGGTTTTTACATATGATATTAATCATTGGATTAAATGATAATTTATGTGCTTGGCGGTCATGTGCAGCAATAAATTCATTACTGTAACAAATAAGGAAATTTGGATTTAAAAAAAATTGAAAAAATCGATTTTGTTATTTTTACATATTTTTAAAATTTAAATATTTAAAAACATATTCACTAAAGGAATTTCTAAAATTCGAATTATTTACGGATTTATAGCTATTTTAGCGACGCGATAACTAAGCCGATCCTACCAGAATTAAATCTTTAAATGCGTTTTTCTCGAAACTACTTTTTTGAACACGGTTGACATAATATCTCAAGTTATAAACAATTATATACTTCAAATTTAGCACAATTACTTTAAATATAATTTTATATTGTTGCTACCAGATTTATGTCGAAATTTCATTTTTAAATATTTTTAAAAAAATGAAAACTGTGAAAAAATAAGGACAAAAAATGACATTTTTTAAAAAACAGTTGCCATTTTGTGGAAATAAAATTATATGTTTATAAAGGTACGAACTATAGCTACATCTTTATTAATTAATAATATATATAATTTTTAATTTTTAGATGACTAAAAGGGTTAAAATCATGTCAACCAGGACACTAAATTTGTGCCTTTAGACTAGAATACTCATTTTAATTGCCAGCTAATTTAGATATATTAGAAATTGCGTACACTTTGATTTATGGGCATGTATCAGTAAACTAGGCAACTCGTTGTCTCAACACAATATTGTATGGAAAAGTTTAAATTATTATATATTTCGTAGTTACCTTTAAAATATAACTACCTTATATTCCTATACTCAGCATACAGCATCCATTTAAATTAATTTTATTATATCAAAAACGTTTTTATAAAGCTCAAAAATAGTTTCCTATTGCATCATCAAAGCGATATATAATCAAACCTCTTTTTGTGCGAGTTTTTTTTTGGTGCGATTTCGAAGTTATGCGGTTTTTTTAAAGCATTTTTTTAAATTTAATTAAGAGTACGCATAGAGATATTTTGGATAAAATAGGAAAATTAATCATCAGCACTAACCGAAATTTGGAAAAAAAATTATATCATAGCTTTTTTTGTGCGATTTTCCGTGGAACGCATCTACCGCACAAAAAAAGGTTTAAGTGTACTTGCTTTACATCAATGTTAATTATGACAATGATCTTAAAATGTATCAAATGATTTGATTAAATGAACAATATTACGTGGTTATTAATAAGATCTGCTTATAATATTATTAATTTATGTTTATGAAACTACAAAAGTAATTTAAATTATGTGTCAGCATTTTATAAACAGTCCCTCTGTCTATATTTTGAATTATACGCAGTCTACAACTATTGCGTCAATACGAATGTCGTAACTTGATAGCCAATCAGTCCTTCGGTTAGAATTATTTTTAAATTCATATTAGATATTTTATTTGTATCTTAGAAATTATTTTATTATAATAGATGAATATTCTTCATAGTACAGCAAAATAACATAACTTAATTATGTTTTGTGCTACATTCCAATGAAATGAACTACATAGAAAACTTAGGGATAGGTTCCTGTTGTTTTTAAAAATCGCATAACTTCAAATCAATGTGATGAAATGTACCAAAAATCGCATAAAAAAAACTTTGCGAAGTTTGACCAATAATATTTTTACACAGTTCGTGATATGAAGACATGCAATTCGTAAGCTCGCATCTGGAATTTGAAAAGCTCGTTCAGAATTTGCGTCATGTACAATAAATAGATTAACTAGTTTCTTGTATATTTTTACAGTTTTTAGTTAATGACTCATTCTCTAGTTTCATAATATGACACTTTTTAAAATCTCTTATCTAGTGTCTGAATTAACATGGCGTGTTGGGTGGAAGAAACATTATTTTTACATTTGGATGTTCCAAATCTGGATGACTTTTATATTTTTTATGCATTCGCATAAAAAAAGCTTTGTGTTCTATAGAAAAATGATATATAGGTTCCATTATTTTTGAAAACCGCATAACTTTCAAAATTGCATTAAAAAATCGTTAGAATTAGAATATTATTAACAAAATTTATGCAAATAAATTTTAAAAAACTTAATTTTGATACAAAAAAATATTTTTCATTTAAACATACAGTCCCCTGACATAACAAACAGTATTCTGTATCGATTTTTTAGAAAAAGCTCGATATTTCACAATAAATCAATGAAGATCTTTTATGTATCAATATATATATGCTTGGAAATCCCATTTCTTCAATGAATTTTCTTGTGAAATTTTCCTCGCTTCTGAAGATTTTTCTTTGGGTCTCCTTAAACGATACCATAGTGCATCGATGCAAAATCGACTTAATCGCATTCGAATCAAATGTGCATGGACCGATGGAAAAACTAGTGCATGCAAAGCAACCCCGGAGCTATCGGCCGTAGAAACGAAAGTTAATTAATTCGCTTCCGGTTGCACCACACCGGATATCAGCTCGTTCACTACCGCAACCGGTGAGTTTATTTACAGCCTCTGCTCAGGAGTCGCCAACCCATCTGGGAAAGAGCCTGCAAGCATTGCTATTTGCGGAACACGTACGTCCTCCATATTCTGTTTGTGCCTCCTCTTTGATACTCACAATTCAAACTGCCAAGAAAAACAGACGAATTTTATCTGCCAATGCTATGAAAATTCGTCGTATTAATATTTAAATCCGAAACAAATCTTTCGAGCTTTGAAATAAAATATATGCAATGAGTACCTGAATTTTTATGAAGGAAAATGGTTAAGCCGGGTTTTATAATTAAATTTTGCGTATTCATGTAAGAAGGCCACTGTTTTTTCCATGAATCAATTTTAAAGATGTGCATATATTAGGGGGACCCATAAGTAATCAATTATTTTGAAATCGTGTTGTTACATGTCAATTATCCCAGAGACGTCGATCTTATTGAATAGACTCTAAACCGCATTTATTCACCAACAGATAAAAGTAAACTCGTTATCTACACCATGTCAGACACACAACCGTCAGACGAACATATTTGTCATCTTATGCTCCTCCACTTTAAAATGGGTTGTAACGCAACACAGACATGCACATTGCTTATAATTAGACACCTTAACGAGCAATTTCTACATCGGATTATAACTTGTGATGAAAAGTGGATATTAAACGGCAAAGTTAAAAGAACTAAGCAGTTGCTTTCAACTAATCAACCGGCTGTACCAAATACTAAACCTTCTTTGACTATAAAAAAGGTCTTCTTGAGCATATGGTGGGATTGTGGTGGGATAATACACTTTGAGTTTCTAAAACTAGGAGAAACTATCAATGCACAAATTTATTGCTCACAATTAGACAGAATAAATGCAAATTTATTAGAAAAACATACAAATTTCATCAACTGAAAAGGCGTGATATTGTATCACGATAATGCCAGACTCCATGCAGCTAAAGTAACCTAGGAAAAAAATAGGGAACTCAATTGGAAACTGCTACCTCATTGAATTATCATTTATTCAATTATATAATTGAATAATTAAAATAAAATCGTAGCAATTATTTTTCATTTTAATTCGAAATAATTGATTACTTATGGGCCCCCCTAATATTAATAACAAGATGTATAACGAGATACGAGGGCAATATATTTGTATCATAACCATTTGATTCTGTTTGAATAAATTTGGGAGCGCGCGACTACCTATTCATCGGAAGCATTTACTGTGACTGAACAAAATGGCCGTAAAACCAAACAAACTTACCGTTAAAAATTGTTTACTCTAATTTATTGCCATTATTTGAATTCAACGGAAAACCTTAGTTAAACCTATTGATTGTTTTGTGCTATGTATAAACACACACACATAGCAAAGATTGCGAAGCGCATGCGCATCACATGTCTATGATGTATACGATTGACATAGACACATTATAAATTCCGCTATATTCTG
Source organism: Stenopsyche tienmushanensis (assembly GCA_008973525.1). Classification (NCBI taxonomy): domain Eukaryota; kingdom Metazoa; phylum Arthropoda; class Insecta; order Trichoptera; family Stenopsychidae; genus Stenopsyche; species Stenopsyche tienmushanensis. Next base: position 250,038 of record WACJ01000521.1, read on the forward strand.
TCGATTGTTCATAGTTCACATGGTATTTAAAAAGCCATTTTGCCAATCGATTCTGTAATGGTCAGATATACATTTGATTCATATGGTGATATGATTAATCCGTTGATGAGTAATCGCGCATATATGCGTTCGGACTTGAGTGATACATAAAGAGAATTCTCACATAATAAATGCAGAGATTAATGAATCGGAGACAGAGACGGGTATCTCGTGTCTTATTATATATTCGTACATCAATGGCAAGTTTGTGCTGTAAAGGTTCCCATACACGTTTAAATATTTCGAAAAGCGATCCATTGCGCTTTACTTGAACGATTTTTTACACAAAGTCATTACATCAATTAAAGAATTAAAAATTCAGCGAGGTAATGAACTAAAGAACGAACCAATGAACAAATATTGTGTTCTATCAACAGTATTAAGGTTAATTTATTAATATACAGTCTTGATTCACGTTGCGCGGTCATACAAATATCTTATAATATTTGCATTCAAACATTGCATGCAAAAATTGAAGCGCTTTGATATTTGACCCTTTTTATACTGAATCAAAATTTGTACAAATATACTTAGCAGCCGCGGTTAATATACAATTGCGGGGTCTCGAAATTGAACATCCTTTGTTCCGGCTTTCTTCCTATCTGTAATTTGACCCGGGCTTCATCCCCCAAGTCCTGAGAGGATACAACCACAGTACAGTGGAGAAAAATTAAAATGCAAGACAGACCGCCGACCGAATAAATGAAGGGGTCTGCTCGACTTCTCACTGAGGAAATCCAGAGCGACGCCGATCCTGTTTATTTTTTTGTTCGGGGTGGTTTGAAAGGCCATTATCTTCTTAAAATAAAGGGTGCGATCCTTTTGATGGAGGATTGAAAATCGGAACGGGAAATTTGCACACAAAAAAAAGAAAAGAACGGAACCATCAGTGGTACGTGCCAACGGACCGTTTTCATCTCGTATATATTAACAAGTCAATTTGAGCTTTCCACGTGGAATTTTCATCATTTCAAACGCGACGACGAAATTTATTCTTCCACCGCGTAAAATAACGATACGATTTCAATTTATGCTCCATTTTTAATAAAACTGTCCCGAGATCCCCTTGAACGTATTTTATATGGCGGAAATATTAAATAGCTTCTAAAATTTTATATATGCAATAAATTTGATTTAAAATCCATACGTATCCAAAGAAATACAATTTACTTATGTAAATTGATAAATAATCAACGAAGGTTGCATCGGCTTCCAATTTGCATGCATGTCAATGTTTGATCCTGCCATTATTCATACATGATAATAGAATATTAACAAATCAGCATTAGGCTTCGTTATAACGATGCTGATTTATTACAAATACATAATGTGCATATGAATGACATTTGGTGCACGCGAGGGTTTGTTTGGAGGGTTGACGGACTTGTGCGAACGCATATAAATTATTTATTACATCGATTGCAGATTTACAATGCCAAATATATTGATTTAATAAATCCAAGGAATAATATTAATGTTCAACGCTTGTAGACCACTTATAAATGTGGGTTAACAAAGTCTTGCACGCAACGCTTGAAAACCTTATAACAATGTATGTAAAATGTGCAAACATCCAGTCGATCTCACTTATCGCGTCAAAAAAAAACTTGTTTTTTTATTTCATTTTTCGAAAGGACATATCTCTAAGGAAGTCGTCCATAATTTTGGTGAAGAAATTCGGATTATTTCAATGTTTTACAGCTAATTTGCGTAATGCGCTCGAAACAATCACTCCATCTATATTGCACTCCAGCCGTTCTGAGACCTGTACCCGCTTTTGTTTGTAGGCCAGAAGTTCCTATTGGGGATCTTTTTTATCTTTGTTCTAATAAGGAGCAAATTAAACCAAAAAAATGTTAATATAGATTTTAAAATGGCGAATAAGCAAGTGGAAATAAGGGCCAAAAAAGAAAGAACTCTGTATGAAGTGCTTCGAAAACCGAACAGCTTGCTAATAAATTATTTTAAAAAAGATCTAATTATTATGGCTTAGCTATTCACCTACATCTTCGTTCAATAAAAAAATGATAACTGCTATTTAGGCTATATACTATCACAAAATTTCTACTGACGAAATCCCTCAGTATTTACACTGGCCTTAAGGCGCAGATTTTTGGTGCGAATTGCGAAAACATGCAACTACAAGATCGTTATATTTGTACAAGCAATCTCCCTTTCTCACAGAGGATATATAGCAAATCTTAAAAGCCATTTATGAAGAATTAACATCTGATAATTTATTTGAAAGATGCATTGGCTCGTTTCAACGAGTGCGTATGGTCCCTGGTATCGAAATATATTTTTTATGGCAAAAAATACTAGAAATCGCAACATACACTGAAACCTGTATCTTTAACGAAGTATTTATATGTATTTCAAAAATAATGGATAAAAAGATGCATTGCGATTCATGGAGACGCGCAACTAAGAACGTATTAGCCTTGCCAATCGCCAAGGCTTCGAATCTTCTAAATAAGCTAGAACAGTTCACAGATACGTCAAATCAGCCAAAAAAGAAGAGGCTGGGATAGCTGAAATTTTTTTTATGAAGATGGAATCGCTGATTAGTAGTATATTTCCCTTTTCAAGAATTTTGTGGTACTTAAAACTTTAAGCGCGTTTTTCTCGAAACGACATTTTTGCATGTGTTGTGGAAAGAATTTTGAAAAACCAAGTTGCCGATTGGAATGAAATTTTACGAGCTTATTTGAAATAGACATGGCTATGGCAGTTCGTAAAACCAGGTCAAAAATTTTATTTTATCTTACGTTTTATATTAAAAAATACCCAAAAAAAAAGCGTTTTTTCCAAACTTTTTTCAAACCAGCGCTATTTTGTTATTTTTAAACAAAAACTATTCATTAACGATACTGCGATAGCGACATGTCTACAGATTAAGAACCTTTTTGATTTTTTGTTTCAAGTAAGCCTGAATGAAAAAATTGTTCCACACCATGGACTTGCATCTTTTTCGACATGTCATTTTGATGCTTTAAAAACGATATAATATATATTTTTTTAAATTACGAATTTATTTTTTTAGCATTATATAAGAGTGCCATAATAAATTCGCAAAAGATTCATTTCATTATGTGGTGTATTTACTGAGATAAAAATTTGTTAAAAATTGCCTATTTTTTGGCTTTGACTTGACTTGAGTTAAAATTTAGTTGACTTTTTAGAATTTTTGAATATTTGAAAACTGAGCGTCCTTATTGGAACATCAACTAATCAGGTTACAACGACAATTAAGCATGTTCCCTAAATACTTTTTATATTAAGCTCACTGTGAAAAATACTATTTTATATGGACTCTATTTCAAAAGCTGACGTGACTGGCAAGAAAAAATATTCATGACTGTGTAGTCAGTGAGGAAAATGGTCGTGTTGCGTTATTGTTACGAGGAGAGTAGACCGTTGCGAAATAAATGACAAATTAAAAAATCATAAAAGCTCGTCGTCCAAGTGAGAGGAGCTTTAGTGGGCCCTAAATAAGGTTACATCTGGGTAACGTAAAAGCTTCCGTGCTACGGCGCACAATAAGCGTCCGGGGCCCCAATTAGGCCCCGACGTTGCCGTAATATTTCACAAAATATTATTAGGCTGACAATTAGTATGCACTTTGCAGCTGCATTGTTCCACTAGTGTTGCAACAAACCACTTAGTCCGTCGCCAGGGGGCATTGTGTCCTCACGAACCGGGACCTCTCCACACGACCCGATCAAGGGACACCAGGACTTGCCGATTGAGAGTGCTCTTCCCCGATCACTCCATACCTGCATTAATTAGTAGCCCCTATTCAAACCATCTCGACTACTTCTTACCGAAAATATTTAAGCTGATGTGGCCATACTAAATGGTCATAAAATAACTATTCAACTCTAATATTAGGAGTACCGGATGAAAAACTCATTTTTTACATGATCTATTGTATCAGGTTTATCAATTTGTTAATACATATTTTCCTATTGATTAATTGGCAATTAAAGCACAATTTTAAGAAGAAATTGAAACTGAACTTACAAATCGATTTAAACATACAAACATTGATTTTTATATATAAGATCTACTGTAAGTTAACTTATATTATGCTTATATTATTTGATAAAGTGCAAACAATAATTTGGCAAAGTTTTATTGCAATCGAATGAATGGTATGGCAGCGCATTAAATACGGACAAACAAACATTAATTTTTACATATTAGACTATACCTATGTTACCCGCAAAATTTTTAGCTATAATTGGACTAAAGTTTTATTGCAATCCGATGAACGGTATGGCAGCGCATTTCGAACGAACAAAACCCAATTCATTTTTATATATTAGATGAAACTCTAAATATGGACCAAACAATAACGGCATAGTTCCTGATGTGATAAGCTGAACGATCAAAATACGCGATTCAATGGCATATTATAATTATTATAATGATGGAAGAATGTTGTAGCTATCAATATGATATTTGATTGTTATTTAATAAACGAAATTTTCATCCGGTATCCCCTAATATATTACATATGACAATTATTAAAATGAAAATCTCTTCAACAAAATGTTAGTTTTTCGATGATTTTTCCCCCCATAATTTAGATTTGACCACGATTACAGATCTATGCATAAAAATTGCAAACAATTGATGCCCTCAAAGTCAACATAATGAACGCCATCCAATAAATTCAGAAAATTAAAAATAAGTAGATAGCTTATATACATCATGTTTTATTCACGATTAAAAGTTGAGCATCTCTATTGAAATACTCTATACATTGTACTTTCATAAGAAAAGGAGATATTTAGTACAAGAAAATACATTAAGCAATCGGTTCTGCTAATTGCTATCCAGCAGTTTATTATTCTACACGAATTGCTATAGCAAAATCAAGCATGCTCTCTTCTTAGCGATTAGTGTTTTAATTGACATTCAATATTGCAGCAATTATTTCCATTCAAGCAAACTTCCAACATGAAGTTTCTAGTGCATTTAACGAACCTGAAATTTCGGTAGTCGATCAAAGTTTAACTATTTTTCCTGAGCTCATCCTTTGATGGATAATCCTGTCAAATGAACTCCAGCTATGTAGGATAGTTGTCAAGCTCTTCATAGGGTATTACCACAAGGCGGTCAGCATAATTGACCACCGACTCTAATCAGATTAAGTGTAATTGTGGTCACCAACCTTCGCATGCAAAATGGAATGAACGATATAAATTCCAGCTAATTAGATTTCTCTCGGCCATGGCCGAAAATACGACCGGAAGTGGTGGCCATTTCACCCTATGAAATATATGAAGTCCGAATCTCCTAATCTGGAATATCTGTCCTATATAATTTTGCTCTATTCGTCATGCCCGAGCGAAATTACATATCGCCGGTTCGTGATTTATGCGAAGAAGTTTGCCGCTGCAAATTGGAATTCGCTATGAAATTTATTGCAGCATAAATTTGTGCGGGTCCAAAATTAGAACGCATCTTCCGGAAAATTAGAAAATATGCAAGGACCGGGGCTCGAACTCGAAATTTGGGACTTGACCCACATTTGCTAATCTAATTTGAGTCCGTATACACGGGGAGCAAGACTTTTACGTATCACGTTTTATTCTGCAAACAAAATTTTCATGATTGCTTGTTTGCATAATCAGGTTCTTAATATAATGTCTGACAAAATGGGGTCCTTTATTCACGCATTACGAGTCGAAAAATATGTTCCTATTTGCCATATGTACAAAGCGTCATTTTAGTACAACCCCCATAAACAGATTTGGGCAGGGACGTGGATTCTTAAATTAATTCATAATTTGCTTGTATACATATAATAAACGTATTTTGTTGAAGTGCACATTTAAATTTCCGGTTAAACGAATGTCATTGATGAATTTAATTAGCATTCTGAATACAATAACAGCTTAATAAATGGGATATATACTAAAAAAAATACATTCAATCTATAATTCAATAGAGACGCACAAATGTATTAGATCATAGCGACCTTATTATTAAAGCAACATATATTAAATTTATTGTAAATTATTTAATAATATATGGCAAATTATTATAAAAAGCTAAAGTGCTAAAAAATTATGTATAAATTATCAAATTTAATTTTAAAAATCAGTAATCCATTGATAGCAACTTTATGTGGCGTACACTGGATAATATGGATATCGACGTTCTCGTGCGATTTAATGCCTTTAGACTTATTCTTTTAGGTTTATCTTAAATTGCATGTCTATGCATATGTCCTGCAAACAATTGATGTCCTTAATGTCAACATAATAAACGTCATTCAGCAAATTCAGCCAGATTTATGCGACAAAGTCATCGAAAATTATACTTATCCATAAAGTACCACCAAACAAATTTTCGACAAATATTTGAACAATATTTAATTTTATAATTATTGCCATAAAATATTCTTTTAAACAATATTAAAAATAAGTAAATATATTTTACGCAACTTTTTTTATTTACATTTAAAAATTGAGCGTTTTTATTGAAAGGCTCTATACTTGGACTTTACAGTTCAGTTTTATTTATAGTGTTTTAATAGATTATTAAATATGTATATCCTTCATTTCTTCATCATCTTGGCTGAAAATGCAATAATTGCAGAAATAATTGTGCAGTGAAAATTACACAAAAAAAAATGATTAGCATATTAACAACAGAAAAATATTTTAAAATTTTGATTTTAGTGCAATAATAAGGCATTATTAACATAATGCAAATATATTTTATGCATAAGAAGTAATTTAAGGGCATAAAAATAATTATTTTTCAATATTTAATATTAAAAAAATTAGGACAATTTAGGCAATCTTTCAAAACGTCAGTTCAGATGAATTTGAATCAACAACCTATTACTGTTTGGATGTTTATTCTGTATCTGTATTTTTTAAGATCTGATTTGATTTTATGGTGTTTTTTATTGGGTGTTAGAAACCTCAATTATTAATGCATACGTCTATATACCTAATATATCTTATTTTTCTTATATAAAAATGAATTGGGTTTTGTTCGTTCGAAATGCGCTGCCATACCGTTCATTGGATTGCGATAAAACTCCGTCCACTTATTGCTAAAAATTTTGCGAGTAATATAAGCATAGTCTAATATATAAAAATCAATGTTTGTTTGTTCATATTTAATGCGCTGCCATACCGTTCATTCGATTGCGATAAAACTTTGCCAACTTATTGTATGCACTTTTTTAAATAATATAAATATAGTAAAATTAGTTTACAGTAGATCTTATATATAAAAATCAATATTTGTATGTTTGTTCATATTTATAATAAAACTAACAAATTTCGTTTAATTTATACAATTTCACTAAATGTATTCATTATCGGAAAGAAAATAAATTTAATTACAAGATAACTATTTCAAACGATATTTTTACAAGTATGTATTACTTCTGTGGCAGCAACGCGCCAGGTATCAGCTAGTATATATTATATATATATATTAATGTGTGTCGCGCGCGGAGCGTGCTGTCATCGTGGGGTTTGTTAAAGATACATCCCTGTATCATTCCTGAGATTTCGATGAAACTTTAGTGAGTAATTGGGCGTGTATCGGAAGAGTTAACTACATTAGCGAAACCATTATTCATGTGCGGAATTAGATTTGTCAGACGATTAACGGATACACCATTTTGACCCATATTTGTCTGGTCAATCAGAATAAAACAATCATTAGAAGAAACATATTATTATGTTTGTATATTGGCTCACAATTTAAATGTCTGAAATATGATATAATATTTTTCATCGACAATATAAGTATAAAATCCTGCTAATGTGGACAAATATTCATATTAGGATACATTCGATTCGAGTGGGAAAATCGATTTTTTAGGCTTGTGAGTACGTTTTTTAAATCCTTCCCTAAATGAATAAGTATTTCAATATATAAGAGAAAGAGATTTAATACTATAATAATAGATAATGAGCTTAAATAATAAGTCTTAGATGTTGTATGTAACAAAATTCTTACCTATTTACTCTCATTCAATACAATAAAAGTTAATCTGATCCTTACAAGGACGCTCGATGGACGACACGACTGTTTAACATACCTGTAACAAACAAAAAAATGTCGGGTCAGTAATTTTGCATTTTAAATTCAGATTTAATGCGGTTTATTAAAATACCACCCCATTCCGAAGGTGAGATTTTATTGGGGCGGCACGATACGGGTCCGGCTATATTGGCCATCGGCCGACGATTCATAGGGCAAAAATGGTCGTAAAATAATCAGAGGGCGTCCGAAATGAGTGGGTATGTGGAATAGGGCAATTTGGCTCATTTTAAACAAGGGAAGCGACCATTCTGCGGTGCTGTTGCCGAAGAGCCGAAGGGAAGTGTTCGAGGGTAGTTGTCGTAGTAACGGGGGCCGTAACGCGGCAATAACGGAGCCTCTACACGTGTACGTCCCTAACGGCCACGCACTAAATAGCGATCGCCAACCGTCGGTTAATTGAGCTATTTCATGCTGCAGGATATAAATCATTGATCACGGGGGATGATTGGTGGGGCTACGTGCCGGAGATCCAATATCAAGCGAATTCACATGCCGTACGATTGATGGTGTTTGCGATGAACGATTATGATGACAACCCTTTCCGGGTCAACGATCCAACCGGCGTGCACACATTCGAATTTATGGTCATCCTAATCATCATGGCAATATTCAACAAATTATATTTGTGTAAAGGCCAATAACCCTTTCATTAGTGAATTAAAGATCATCCAGAAAGTAAGGTTACCACATTAATGTAGTATTGAAAATTGCTTGTATTTAATTTAAATTCACAGAATATTTCTCCAATATCGAGATCGAAACATGTATAGTCGGGATACCAGCTTTTGTATGATTTATTTTTGAATTCTAAGGTATAGTGATATATCCATGTCTCATCCTACGTCACAATAGAGTCTAGAAATACTTATTTCTTTTATGCAAATCCACTGGTGTCAGAAATCACTGACGGTCTCCTACTTCTTGCCTTGTCATGAATATCAGTATAGTCTACTCTGAACAATCCAACCCACTTCTTGACAAGCTGTCGGCCCATTACATTAATGCCATAAACTTCCACGAACTTCCGATAAATATTCGCAACGGTATTAGTCAGCAAAATAAAATAAAAACTAATGAGTGTGCGACGACCTCTCCATCGGAAGAATTTACTGTCACTGAACAAAATGGCCAACAAACATTTGGGACCATATAAACTGATCGTTATGATCCCTCTTACACGCCAGGGGCGACATCTTCAAAACAAACAAAAAACATATGAGTGCATACTCATCATAGGGTTTTAATAAATTCTTAAAAATATGAAAGGAATGGCCATATTACATAGCATTTTAAATTTATCATATTTCATAGTTACACATGAAGATTCAGAATTTCAATCAGTGAAGGATCGATCGTGATTGAGAAAATTTATGTGCAATATTTTACAAAATCGTCTGTTTTCTATGAATTTCAATTGGATGGCATCAATAAAGATTTCTAATTACTTTTTATGAGTTCAAATTAGGATACAATTTTTTAAAAAAATATCAATTTGTGAGGGCATAATTAAAAAAAATGTTCGAGGAAGATCCAAAATCGTCGTTAATAATGAAGATTAAAAAGCCATATTGGAAGCTAATCCATATATTCACGAATGCAACGTAATATACGTTGCATTCGTGATCGTACAAATACTAAAAGAGGACGGAGTGGCCATAAGGTTTGTGTGCTCAATCGGTCCGCTTTTCGAACCGTTGACATAACGAATGAGCAGCTCGCGGTCAATCACTAATGCAACAGAGTCAATGAGTGTTGGTTCATGTAAAGTAGAATGGTCGAGTAAAATAAAAACCATACGCAACTCTTGACAGGGTCGATATTCTGCGTTTTGCGTTCCAAGCCCAGTTGCGCCCGTGGCGGGCGCCTGCTTTGCCACGCCCTAGTTACGGCCATGTATTTCAGATCCCGAACGATTAAGCAAAACATCTTGCTTGTTATAAATTAAGGCCTCCAGTTAGTAATTGAGTAATGATGAAACTTATATCAATTGTAAGCACATCTGCTGTTCTGCTTATTATATTATATTATAGTTCTGGTATGATTTTCTTGCAAAAAATATGTAGTAGTTTGTATCACTTCTCTAATGAGCAATTTGAGCTGGCATTCAAAATTTAACAAATTATCAACTACCCTATTGAGAGTATTCTGTTTCGAAACAGAAGTTGCTGAGGCAACCCCTTTGAATGGGCCAATTAAGCACGACCTATTACGCAAAAGGTTGGCTGCCGCTGCGGCCACTTTTACATCCGAGTAGTGCTTTACGATTCGCCATAGTAAATTGTGAGTGGTCGTAATAATATGAGGATACAAAGCAATATGTGTAATGCTGAGATTGTTGCCATAGTTATTGACGTTATCTTACATAAGCCCTTGCGGGAGAGGACGCTTTGTTCCCCGGGTCGAATTTCGACCCCGGTTTAAGTCCTAGAAATGGACCAATACAACGTGTAAGATTAAGTGACTTAATTGTGATGTATTCATGACCGTTTGTAAATCAATCCGGATGCTGGATGGGAGATCTTGGCCCGGGAACGATGTGCAAGAGCCTGATGGATGTCCATAAAATACGATGCCATCCATCGCTGTTTATTCCAGCGACAGCAAACAGGAATTGCATTCAACATAAAGCAAATAACATTCCTTGGATTCAATTACGTATTTATTTCGACTCCAATGAAAGTTTCCCGGAATGAATTCCTTCAGCTGAATATAAGATATTTTTAATAATCTTCTTCAACTAAAATTTATTTCATGGCCTAAGGGAGCTTGCTGATTTTGGCACAGCTATATAAAAGTTTTATGAGGCGGATTTAAGCCTTAAACGCTGTAATTTGTTATGAATAAGCTTTCTATGTTTAGAAAAATCTAGAAACAATAGTAACGACTATGTTATTAAAATAATATCTATTAAATTTATTGCAAATTATTTATAAATATAAGGCAAATTATTATGAAAGGTTATAGTATTAAATAATATGTCTAAGTTATAAAAAAATCAAAAAACGTTTCACCAAAAATTAACTTCTTACATCAATCTGCCAAATAAGATTTGGTTGAATTCCGATGATTTCAATGTGTCGACAAATCATAATTTTTTCGCTATTCCAGATTTTTTTTACATCTTCCCACAGATCAAAGAGTGGCCTAAAGTTCGTTTTTATGCTAACACATCGATTTTTTTTCTCTGGAAAAATTGAATACTTCAAAAGCTTCAGAATATGCTTATGATCCAGTTTATCATATTCCCACAAGTATTCAAAATAACGACATCTCACTGTCCGGAAGATTGCCATGTTACATATTGAACTATAGGAATCATACATTTTAGGATGAGTTCTGGTTGACACGATTTAAACCCTTTTAATCATCTAAAATTAAAAAATAAAATAATATTATTAATAAACAAACATGTAGCTATAGTTGTTACCTCAAAGAAAAACAAATATTTTATATTCATAAAATGGCAACTGTTTTTGTAAATGGTAAAAAAGTCGTTTTTTAATCTTATCATTTTACAGTTTTCATTTTTTTTTAAATAGTTAGAAATAAAATTTTGATATAAATCTGGTAGGAACAATAGAAAATTATGTTTAAAAAAAAGTTATATTAAATTTAAAGTAAGTTAATTAATTAAAACTTAAGATATCATGTCAACCGTATTGAAAAAAGTAGTTTCGAGAAAAACGCTTTTAAAGATTTCATTCTGGTAACTCCGTTAATAATTAGAATTTTGGAAATTTCTTTGGAATATATATTCTTAAAAGTCTATACTTGAAAATATGCAACAAAAAAATAATAAAATCGATTGTTATGCTCCAATTGTGATGTCATTATATAGCATCATTAACAAACGAAAACACTTCGAAATGTTATTGAATCGTCACGGTAATGATTATTCGATGATTGAAATGATTTTCTAGTTATAGGGAGCTGTAAAATAATACATTTGAAACATTGTTGGAGAGAATATGGTAATTTTGTAATATCAAAACGCAATTATGTGCAAATGCATCAATTCGCCAAATATGGTAATCAATCAAATTTTGCACTGTGGAGTCTATTTATTCCAAATGCTCGCCAATATCATCGGTTGCCAATAATGGGATTGGTTTTCCCTATTAGTTCATCATGGAATTTTAGTGCCACATCGGAAAGTTACATTAGGAATAATTTATATGGCTTTCACGTGCATGTCCCCGAAGAAATCTCCCGCGTATTTTATGGGAACCGTTTAATCTGTCGACCCTAATTTTGTTTACGTCCTTAACGATAGTTGGCGAAACATTATTTGCAATAAAATACGCATAGCATACATTGTAAAAGTGGCCATATTTTCGAGCGTTACGTCCAATAAATAAGGGCTGACATGGAAACAAAGGCAATATATGGCAATCCTCGACATCATATATTCTCCCTTTTCACGTGTCCCGATTCGTCCATACGACGATGTACGACCTTGTCGCAATTTATTTCCTAGGCGATATTCCGAAAAAATCAGGTCAATCATAAACGAGACCCGATGACCGAAAAATTTGCATTTGCGCTATGACGACACAAAATATCGGCCGTTTGGCCTTTTACGCGGTCGACCTCGTTTCGCGGAAAAATGGAAATAAAAAAATCGCGCCAAATATATGCGGTTATGAGAATCGTGGCGCGTTATTTACCGACCTCAAACAACCCAAAATAAGCAGGAAATTTGAGATCCGTGAGTCCTAGAACGTTGTTGGAATGAAGATCAGAGCAAAATGGACGCTAAATAAAGCCAAATGTATATAAACACAGACGAAACATCTGTTGCCTGTCCAGAAGCAGATTTCTTTCAATGTTGATTAAGGAATTGCTTGGATGAATTTTTAAAATATCAATAGAAATATTGGGTCTTTCAGTAAGGACGCATAATTTTTAAATGTAAATAAAAGACGTTATGTGTGAGATATTTACACGTTTTTAATTTTATTCGAAAGAAAATTTTATGGCATTAATTTCTTATTTATTATTTTGGACGAAAAATATTGAATCTTTCACTTGACAGTGTTTAAAATGCATTCACCCTACTTCGATCCCCAGCGAAAGGGTGATCCAAAAAATGCGCGCACTCACTGTCGCTTCGAAAACTGACTCGCATTGCGCGCGCATCCTTCCTCTCTCCATCTATGCGCTAATATGGTGCATCCGTTAAATGTATCGCAAATCAAATTGCGTACACAAACAATGCCATTTCTAAATCATAAATGTTCACGGAGATGCACACAACACCTCCGTCCGTATTTTTTTTATTCATATGCTCATTTAAAAACCTTTTTAGATATATGCTCAATACATCGCCAAAGTTTCATTGCAATCGAATGAATAGTATAGGAATATATACTCAGCAAACAAACAAACAAATTTATATATATATATATATAGATTCGTATTTTTTTCCTTAAAATCAAGAATAAAATCATTAAAAAATATAATTGTAGAATAGGGTTCATTATTTTAAATGAGTAAAGTCATTGGTCTCGTTATTTAACAGCCACAGATGAAATTATATAGGATTTTTCAACAGAAATGCTTAATCTTTTGAGCGGTGAGCAAATTTAAAATCGTTGATGCCATAAACGCTTTACACCGATTACTTTCTATCAGCTCCTGTCAGCGTTAGACAATCTTCAATTTGTGGCAGAGTCAATTGTAAATAAGCACTGTTGATAGCATACAAGACCACGTCATTTTTTAAACATAAACAATACACAAAAAATCGATTAATTTGCTCCTGCTTTAGAAGGAAATGATAATTGGACAAAGACTCATTCAACAAGCAGCGACGAACTAGAAGCAATTAAATAAATAAACAATCGATGCCCTCAAATTCAAAATAACAAACGCCATCCAGCGAATTCAGCCAGATTTATTCCAACAAAATTTAAGCATGGATAAAATATCATACCCATGCAATGGCGCTGTTAATTTGGCGACTTCCACTTTTTTGGCCACTTCTGACACCATTGTAACGTTGGAGTAGAGACGCTAGCAGAGCAAAGTCCCCGTGCCGAGTCCCGCTTCCACGTGCTTGTAAATGCGTACGACCAAACAAATCCGCAGCGGACATTTGAACGATGTTATATTCCAAATTGAATACCATAAAATATTATTTCCTTGTTTAAATACCCTATACATGACCAGGTATCATATTAGTGAGTACAAATATTCATTACGAAATCGTGCCTAAAATTCTTGGAACCCAAACATTTCTACTTTAATATCCAGATTGTATACAGCTATGAGTAGCATAAAACTTGAAAATGACCCCCCTTCGGACCGATATCTATTCATGTGGACTATCATTATGGTAAAGTGTATATAATTTATGAATAATAATTGAAAAGCATGAAAATGCGACATAATTGGACATTTTGCGCCTCCGGTTCAATGGCGGCTCAGCCGGAACCGGCAAAACGGCAATTACATACTATTAACAGCGACAACAAAATTGACCGCCTACTCAAATTCAATTAGGTTTTTCTCAAGTGCCATTTTGTATTCTTTCCGTGGAAAAATTCCCGACGACTTTTTCGCCGGTCGGAGGAAACTTTAATGAAATTTGACGAACGGCCGCCCTCCGAGTACGAATGTAGCGGGCCGGGTTAATTAAAAAGTAATTCTAAAGGATCCCGGGAAGGATTCAAGGCTCCACGTGTATCCGGACTGCACCCCGCCGAAACGCTTTATTTTTGGACAAACTTTGTTTGAATAACCCGCTCCTTTTTAAATTGAAATTACTATGGACGCCCATTTATATTAACCCCATAGCCTTTTCGAAACTTCAATAACCGGATCAAAGAAGTTCAGCCGCCTTCTTGGGGGGCCGCTTTCTGCGCCGAAAGGCTTTCGCGAAAAAAGGGTAAAAAAACGATTAGAATTCGCTTGATTAACTATTTATTTTATCAAATGAAATTCGGGAAGAAATTTGAACGCATTTGACCTTTTCGCTGAAAAACATAACCCTGGATAAAATCGTATTGCCTTCGATATATGCAAAGTATTGAAAAAGTCTTATCGTGTTATTCATTTTGACATCAAATGAGAGAAGAGGGTAAGATTTATCAGTCTTGCTATTTAATAGCCACAATTTCAATAGGGACGCTCAACATTTGTTGGGTTATAGCGACCATATTATTAAAGCAACATCTGTCAAATTTATTGTTAAAAGGTTATAGAGTTGAACAATGTGTGCAAATTATTTATTTTCAAAATCAGTGCTCTGTTCCAGAGTCGTAACTAGGGTATAAATCGCCCGTGGCAAAGTATCTTATTTAACGCAATGTATATTTTAAAATAATATACAAAGATAGTCCCAAAATACCCGACCTAACGTATAGATGGTGGTTACTGTTGTAAAAAAAGTACTATGATTGAAAGTATCCAGACGCAACGTTGCTTCCATGATCGCACAAATTATAAAAAATGTCGCAAAAGGCTCTAAAAGAGGACGGAGTGACCAAAGGTTTGTATGCTCAATTGGTCCGCTTTTCGGACCGCTGATATGATGAATGAGCGCCTCGCAATCGGATGCCATACCTGAATATAATGATAACGAAGAAAAGAGGGATTTGCTAACTTAGTATATATTATAAAAACGGACAGAGCTACGGCCCTGCTCCGTTCGACAAAAGTTTCACTAAAAAAATCATCTTTAGCGACGAGGCCCATTTTTGGATGAATGTCGGGTTTGGTGAGATACAGCAGGAGGTGGAAACTTTACAGAGATCTGTACTGGGATCAACCCTATGAAATACCCTCTACAACAACCTTCTCAGCGTGGAAATGCCAACCGGACCTGAAATTCGCTTATGACATTGCACTGCTGGTGATAGTTCGCTTTTAATGGAACCTGAAGATGAACGCAAATTAAGCCCTCTACAAAGAAGATAGGCGAGAAGAAAACTGGGAGTAGATCAACTTAACGTAGACGACCATGAGTTCATTTTTTCCAAAAGTATACGATACCTTGGTGTCAGAACTGCAAATTTAGCGCTTAGCGCAAGCAATCTACAAGTTTAGCGCCAGCGAAATTGGAATGTTCATACATAACGTTTGAAAGAAAGAAAGAAGCTGGCAAGGTTTCAAAGGCAGAAGTCGCTACGAGTTACCACGGCATACAGGACAATATCTGAAGACACGTTGCTCGAGATTGCCGAAATCCTCCCGGTGGACTCCTGATAAAAAAGAGGGCTTTGGGCTTTGAAGATCCCAAGAGTCACACATTGCACGAGCAGAAACTGAAGAAAGTCTGGCAAAATAAATATGATCAGTCCAGCAATGGAAGATGGAAGTTGACGACGTGAAGCACATAATCAACGATTGTTAGGCTTAGATGCCCCAGAGATATACGCAGAAACAAGTACTTGGGGTAAATGACGCTCAGGGCCGTAACTAGGGCGTGGCAAAGCAGGCACCTGCCATGGGCGCAACTGGGCTTGGGGCGCAAAACACAGGAAACCGACCTGATTGAGAGAGCTTTATCTCCACTTTTGCGGTGATCCAATTTTACGGATAATCAGTGTTCCAGACGAACCGTATAAAAAATTTAAGTGACGACCCGATTAGCCTTCTTCGGGTACCCGAAAGAAAGTGTCTCGGCACTCGTTGTATCATCTCCTTACATTGGTGCTGATAATTTCATAAGATGAGGTCGCGCGTTATCGTGCTGGAAAGTAATGGTGCATCTATTCACCAAAGCTGGCTTCTCTTCATGTGAAGCATCGGAACGGGGGCGCTCTCGGGGCAGAGTCCCCGGGCGGCGCTACGCTCGAGATGGCTGTGCTAGCATGCGGGTTCGTTCTCTCAGATCGTTATGTAACCGGGTGGATGGGATGAGATGGACGGACGTCGAACAGAAAGACTGCTCTGATAACCTCTTTATTATACACGAGAGAAAGATCTGGCTGCGGGAAGGACGCCCTCCCGCAATCAAGGCTATCCGATGACTCCTCCCGACTCCCACTTCCTACGCATCACCACTCAACGCATTTCGAACGAACAAAACCCAATTCATTTTTATACATTAGAAGATTAACGCATTGATTTGATCGACGTCGCTTTTTGGCATTTTTTCAGTATCAAAACGAATTTAAGTCCATGACATCGTATTCAAATAGTATTACGTGTAATCCGTCGCCAATTTCGCGCGTAATTCCCGCCAAATCCTGAGACAACTAGAAAAAATAAATCCGGATTTGAATTTTAAGAGTATTTTATGTCTCAGCAGCTATTTGCAGATTATCCTCCCCTTCCCGAAGTTTTTATTTCTGCGGTGGCGTATTTTCATCTTCAGAGAGTAATCCCGGCCTACGAGCCTCGCCTTAAAAGCTTTACAAATGCCAATGGTTTATACAAATTGAAAAGCAGCCTTTGATTTCGCGCTTTTGACCTAAGCGATTCGTAAATTTCGCCCCCTGCCACACGGATTTAATTACTTTTGCGCCTCCGGATATTACAGGTAAATATAGATCGATTTTATTAATAACACATTTTTGGCATTCTATTTCGGCTGCCTGCGAGCGATGAACTTTTAATAGAGCCTTAGAAGTTCGTCTGAGTGAGGAAGGAAACACTTAAAAGACGTCGATAAATAGTTGGCCGCAAAGATAGCGTTGACATACGCCTTCCCTGTTTTAAAAAAAGCCATGGAAATGTTGTCGAAAAGCACGACACAGCCTTTATTTCAAAGCATATTTATATGGCATACGATTTAGGGGATGAAAGTTTGACATTCACTTTTGTTTTACGACATAATATATCAAATCATTTCGTGCATTCCTCGAATAACCGTTATATTTTCAATGGCGTAAGAGAGTGTTGAAAATCTGTGATAGTTTGCTGCTACGGATTTATTTGCTTATTCTTTGTGTCGCGGAGTTTTTTGATATTTAAAAAAAAATGATGATGATGATCTTTTTGCACGCGGACTTTCTAGCAAACAGTATGCGATCATAAATTTACTTTTATAAAAATTTGCAAAAAACATCCCCTATTTGACATTGTACATATAGAACCTCAATTCGAAGCAAATTTGATTATTTGAAGGGTATTTGATAGATGATAGAAATTTCAGTCTGCGATATGATAAAAAACTTTTGCTGTAAGGATTCACGTCACAGAATTCTATTATAATTGAAAAGACACACAATTACTCTTTTGCGAGAAAGCTTTAAAATTGCAGGGAAATGCATCAAAACCGATGTCGATATTTTGTCCAAATTTGATAATTATTTAAAGTTTATGATAGAGATGGAAAAAATGTCTTCTAAATCTGATGATGTCGAGTTTGAGATCATAATTAATGCTGATTTGGTTCAAAACACCGAAACATATTGAAGTTAGAGCTCAACTAATCATCCTTTGAGACATCTGCATTGCCTGAGGATAGATCGTGTATATTACATACGTGTACATAATTTAATTAAATGAGAGCAGTTGCAATTTCAAGTCTTCTCGAAGAATGTATCAAAACTTTCGCACGCACTCGATATTAATTCAATTAAACAACGTGACACGACAAACAACACAACGGAGCAAAATATAACAGCGTTTCGGTGCCTCCAATTATGACCCGGTTAACAACAATTACAACATTTCACGCCGAATATATCACAATTATCATATTCGAAAGTCTTAATGCATATTAAGTTCCGACCCTTTTTTGAATTACATCGGAGCCCGAATAAATATAATATAGTGGCGAGGCCCAAGGATGCAACCAGAGCTACAATAAAAGGAGCACGCCATGGGGTGGCGGTTAGGGGGCAAATAGATAGACGGGGTTGTAGGGAAGACGGGTCCCAAGGGCACTGGGTGTCTGGAGATGTGGATAATTTATGGCACGAACGTGAGTCCGTGGACTTAGCGCTGACCACATTTCAGCGCGAGCCCCGAGTTGACAAACTGTGCTAACCCACCACAACGTTGTGGAGTTTTACGAAGCTCGTGAGAGCTCGGGTGTAATCTATGGGACGCTTAAAATATGAGGCTTTAGGGTAAATATTTCATGGCAATTTTTTAAAATATGATCTTTTAAATAAGGGGAAATAATATCGCCAGAAGGTGCTGAAAAAACAGTAATAAAACTTATTAAGTCTATATGAAGAAAGAGCTTTTTCAGGCAATCATGAATGGCATCAGTTTCCAAACTATTTTTTGTGTAAATGAAGCTTAATATACAACAACCAGACCTGAGCAAATACCGTTGACCACCCCTAAGACTAACGTGCATCAAAATCAAAGATAATGCTTCATGCTTGGTGGGATATTAAGGGAATACTTTATTGTGATCAATTAATAAAACTGAATACGGTTCTTAATCCCTAAAGGAGTACTATCGGAGACCCTGCGATCCCCCATCCGCTTATTCAGAAAGAGCACTCTTATACATTGAAGCTCGAAGACAGACAGAGACAGTAAAGCGATTGAGGCATCAACGAGTTAATCGATTTTAAATTTTCTCACTCCTCAAAAGGTTAATAAATAAATACCAGAATTATTGAACATGAAAGGAGTAGCGTTACAAAAAATATGTTTTGTTAAAAAATACGTAAAAACTTGTATCGTAGACGCCCCTAACCGAATTCGTCACGGGCTGAACTCTGCAGTCCCTACGGTAAGCGACAGAATACAGAGAAAGCAGATAAATATTCAATATGATGAGAATTTAAAAAATGAGATCTTCTTTTTTACATTATGGATCAGCTGCGGTTACGAGGCGTAGTCGATTCTCATGATAGACAAAGACTCCTCTATAGCGACAATTATTTTCTTCGGCATTGTTGACGTTCTACCGTGCATGCCACTTCTGACACCAATGTAACATAGACGCTCCTAAGTGAATTTTCGGAAATTAACTATCTTCATCGCAAGCTACACTCCCCAGCTCCTCCAGTAAGAGACGCTATTCCCAAAGCGAGTTTCCAATAACTCACGGGTGCCACGTTAATCGTAACGTCAGCAAGAAGGACCCAATAAGGGACAGATTTAAAAAATGAAATATTTTTCAGATGTTTATTCGATCCATTTTGGATAGGTTGCGATTATGAGTTGTAGACGATTCTTACGATGTACTAATGATTCCTATATAGCGACGGTCTTTTTCTTCGGCATTGCTGACGTTCAGCCGTGTATCCCACTTCTGACACCATTTTAACGTAGACGCCCCTAGCTGAATTCTCAGGGCCCCGTTATCTAATAACGAGTTTACAACGTGACGTCAAAGAAAGAATAGGAAGGGGGGATTTCAAATATATGAGATCTTATTCTCATTGTGGTTTTATATCAATTATGCAATTGCAGCACAATATTTTATCACGGCATCTGTTAAATGTGTATGGACCAAATTTATGTCATATTTTCAGCACATTTTTCTCCGACATTTTTATTTAGCTCGTCCCGTTCTCTTATTTAATCCACTTAAGGCATGTGCAATCCCGCGTTTTCTGCAAAATGCATTTGGACATTATTCATACCGTGCAGAATCCCCAAGCGCGCTCTTCAAATAACGGATGAAATTGGGTATTTTTTGCGCATTATAAAAATGGCAATAAAAACCCTATTGTTCAGTATCAATTTTGTTTCGGGCGTATTAAAAATTTTATAGTAATTTCAGCGGACATTTCAGAAGTACATAATAAATGCATGAATACTTTCGCCTCAGGTGGCTTTTAAGCTCCCCTGCGAATACACGAGAGCATAGAGCCTTAATGTGCTCCAAAATAAACTAACAAACTTTCCGGCTTTTACGGCACTATGTCGTGTTAATTTTTCCTCGGCTATAGTTTCAAAGTTTTCCGCCTGTTCTAAAAACCACTTGTTCTTTGTTGAAAACTCGGCAGAATGTTGATTTCTTTCGATTTTATTGCTCGAGCGGTCCGGTTGACATTCGAAAGCTCCACGATCGGAATTCGTTCTTGCCGTAAAATGTTTCCGAATCGATAATTAAGCCAAACGTACATTCTTGCGGACATAAATCATTGCCGGGTTGGAATCATTGAATATAACTCTTTTTCTTTCGAGCGTCTGTCTGTAGCGTTTTAAAGGCGTACCCCGCAGACAAAAGGCTCCCTCTCAGCCATTTATACACGTCATGTTCCTGTCTTTTCTTTGCCATCTTCACGGAGATACATCTCCGCTTATATTCATTTCATTTTTATTTCTACTTTTTAAATAAACTCCTCTTTGTAACAAATTTCATGTCTCGTGAGCTCCGCTGGAAGTTCCATCAGCCACGTCCGAGCACAATTGACGCGAAGATAACGACAATCATTAAAGTTTCATGAGTGACGTGCAATCTATTCGAGGAAAACTTATTACGGAAACACTATACAGAATGTCAAATTTTCGATATGAAATGATCGATAATGTAGAATAATAACATTAGGGTGTCTCATAAGTTTCTTTCGTTTTCTTATTAAGAAAAAAATATACAATAATTTGAATTACATCAACATTTATTGAATAATATATGATCCATTCTGTTCTACTACGTTTATCTATCTCTCCGGAAGCCTCATAATGCCTTCTTGCCAAAATTTCCCAGGTTTATTGGCAAACTATTGATCAAGGTACATTTTTATATCGTAGTAAGTAATGCCAAGTAACGCCATTTTCAACTTGGAAGTCATAAATGTTTATTATTAGGAGATTTTACCCAAGTTCTAATACCTAAAATCCAAGTAGTTTTTATCTAGAGATAAGACACAAGAGTCATCTTTTGTAAAATGCACTCATAGGACTCCCTGAGTTACTTCAATATCAAACACTTCAATATCAAATACGACTTTAGAATTCGTTTGAGACATGTAAAATGTTTATTTGATATATGTTGATAACGAACACATCTGGATCACATTTTAACAGTTTAATGACTTTCTTTATGACAAAACAACTTTTTCGTCAAAACATTGACTTCAGTTCCTGGTGATTGATTGTTTGGGTTTTGTACTCTACTCTTTGTACCATCGACATGAAAATGATATTCCTAGAGTAAATAAAAGTTTACTTCTTTCTTAGCAAACATGCAAAAAACATATTTTTTAAGAAACTGTAAAACTTCACTAGTCTGTAATCACTAAATAATAAATCCAGTTTGATAGAAAAACTACGAAGAAGATTCACAATAAGTTTTTTGCCGTCTATAAGGTGTCAAGAGCTGATTCCAAATTCTAAATAATTATGATCCTTTAAATAGATCTTAATTAATGACTTATTTTCTTAGCCCTTTGTTTAGCGAGTTAATTTTTGTAGCGAACGAGATTAAGCTAATTTTCATCTTATATTTTAATTATATATAGAATAATTATTAATTTATATTTAGATTGAAGAAAGTTAAAAGGGTTCCTGAGACAAGGGAAAAAAATTGTTTCAAAGTTAGTACACCCGACGTGTAGGAGGAATCTTAATGAACAATTTGTTTAGTCCGGCGTGTTTGTCGGCCATTTTGTTCAGTCACAGTAAATTCTTCCAATAAAGAGGTCGTCGCGCGCTCCTGTCACATCCCGTCCATGTAAATCCGCCGTAATGTAACTTGTAATATCGCCGCAAATATCCATCGGGAGCTCGTGAAAGTTTATGGTAGTGATGTGATGAGTCGACAATATGTCATGAAGTTGGTTAAGTTGTTCAGAGAATACCGTATTAATACTCACGAACTAATTTTTGACGAACTCGTGCCAAATGATACAACAAGTGCACTCTCACTGGATCACTTGTATGATATGTGTGATGATACATATGTATAAAAATTTAAGATTCCCTGAACTCATAAGCGCAGTTTTCTATTACGATTTCACTATTACGCGGCATTAGGGCAGAGAAAGACTTATTTTTTCAAAAGGATGAACATATGGCGTGAGCGATATCTTTTGTCTCTCTTTTGGTGCAATATGCTATTTTAACAACACCATCTTCTGGGATATTGCACCTGATATTACAGATCGATCGCTTTTTGCGCGTGCACCGTTGTCGGTTGGGTAGTGATGCGCAGGAGGCGAGAGTCAAAGGAGTCGTCGGTTGGCCTTGGTAGCGGGAGAACGTCCTTCTTGCGGCCAGATCTTTCCTTCTCATGCTGAATAAAAAGTTATCTAGAGAAGAGAGTATTTTTGTCTGACGCCCATCCATTCTCATTCATCCGTCCAGCTACAAATGATCCGAAAGAAGAACATTTGGATAACAAACACAGGAAGAAAAGAATATGAATTAATCATCCATATTCATCCCCCTATGTATTTTTTATTAATTATAATCAATATAGCAATATTGAAATTCACCATGAGGTCGCTCATCAAGATCTATCATTGTAGTAAAATACATATTTCCTATTGATACGTTATTATTTCTAATGTAATTTAATGCACCGTAGCTTATACAACATCTCGCAATGAAAATAGCATAATATTATGAGACAAATTGTATACATTTGAATTGCTAATCGAATGATAACATATAGTTTTAACACATAGGAGGCGACGCGATTTGTTTGTTTACATTCGCAAGTACGGCAAGTGTTAATTAACATTTGATCTCAGGAAGTGCTGGAGGTGTGCCAATCGACGGGGGTAGTTTATTCATCCCACATAGTCAACCGTGTCGTACAAATATTACGTGTTTTTTGGGGTGGAATATTAAAAAAAAATGTCTTTTTAAGGAAGCACTTAAACGATCTTCCTGGAGCACAAATTATGTGCTTTGAATTGATGAACAATAATGAAATATTTGAATTTTCGATATAAAAGATCGTCCAAATGCAACATGACGTCTTTTCGAATGACATAAAACCATATGTAGCATAATTTCAAATTAAATTTAAAATTAGTAGTGTAATCTTGCATAGTGCTTGTTTAATTTACATTTAAAAATTGAGCGTCTTTATTGAAATACTCCGTATAAAAAGATTTTTGTCTATCAATTCTAAAGAACAAAATAACAGTCGCAAAAAATTGCATTGTATGCGTAAATTTATGAATAATATACATATTTTTGCGCGTTTTTCGGAACCCATCCACAAATATTTGCATGAATTTCGCGTATGTTTTTACGCGATTTTATATCCTCTTATTATACATGAAATCGCCCCGAACTACTTGAAGATATAAATACGGCCTCTTAAGGCATTCGCGCGTTAAGTCGGTCTGAAAAATGAATTTTCCAGCTCCGCTGCAAGGCCTGTTCGAGTGCAGAGAAGCAACAACCGGTGGCGTGCCCGGGGCCCATTTTGTGAAATCTCTCGCCCAGCCCATAAATCACCGGTGTCGAGGCCGACTCATTATTTTTAGGGCCTCCGCTTCTCTATTTCATATGCTGTTAGATTCATCGGTGTTTCTTCCTCTTCTTTTTTCTTCACGCGAGGAATTGCGTATTTTCCAGGGCGTTTCAATCCAATTTGGGGCCCTAATCGTATGCATGCTACGTAAACGCCGTAACTTATTCCCACTACGGCATAAACAAACTTAATTACTAGGATTTAAAGATTTTCTGATAGCTGCGAAACGTGCCTGAAAATTGTATAATTCAGGGCTATTTCGGTTTGACAACTTCATAAAAACATTTGAAACGTACATAGCCGTTTAATTGGAGAGAGGCCCTCTGCTGAAAATTACGTACAGATTTATAACAATTAACCAAACCGAAAGTAATTAAACCAACGTAGATTTATTTCTTCCTGTTATGCAATACCCGTAGATTAAACGTAGACATTCCAATAGAAGATTTTATTGTCAATTAATTCCCTGATGATATTTGTGACCTTTCTAATACACCGATTACTTCAAAATAAACGGCGTAATCGCGTACACAGCGATATATCGTCGTTGGCACATTTTTGAAAAATCTACAAAACGAAGCTTCGTTGATCTTCGGTATTAAAAGAATCAACTATTTAACTTCATTAAGCATTGTATAGTATTATATGCAAAATACAAACAGAACTCATATATAGCCCATAGCTCATTTTATATTTGTAAATCTGTAAGTTTCTTTCTAAATTACTATTTATATCACACGAGAGAGAGAGCGAGAGATCTGGCCGCAGGAGGGACGACTTCCCACAGCCAAGGCTAACCGACGACTCTCCCGACTCCCGCCTCCTGCGCGTCACTACTCAACCGGTAATGATGCACACGCAAGAAGCGATCGGTCGATATGCAGGTGTAATGTCTCCACAGGGCCACAAGAGATGCCGCTGTTAAAATAGCACATTGCACCTGAAGAGAGATGGAAGATGTCCCTGTTAACAGCGCTACTACGTGGGGATGGTAAATCACCCACGCTACAATACTTTTACCACTCACTTATTGACAATAACTCAAGTTTTTAATGAACTGTAAATATTTTCCTTAATTGCCATCCATAAAAAGTAAAACAAAATCTATTAAATATCTGGGGGGAAATATCATCATCTGTGTGTCCGTAGGAATGCTTTAAAAAATCATCTTATAAAGCTTGCTGCACATAAAAATCTTCTATTCAATTGAACATATTTTAATTTAACCATATGTAACATAGATGGAAAATTTACGGAAAATCACTAAAACAACCAAGATTAAAGAAATATGATTCGTCAACGATAACGAAGATGCTGGTATTTTAATGACCAAAACAAACGCCTGGTCTCATATCTTAACTACCTTGCAGGGCACAATAAGTGTCTGATTACGAAAGGGTCTCCTGTTTAGTGACTAAAAACATTATGCCGGGAAGAATAGAGATGCAAAGAGCGAGGGAGTCAGTTAATAATTAGCTACAGTTGAGATCTCAAGGGGGGATTCATGGACCCATTTGAGTTGCTGTGAAATATAGCCTGCAACAAAGACAACTGGGCACTGAGAATTCAGCTAGGGGCATCTACGTTACACTGGTGTCAGAAGTGGGATCTACGGCTGAACGTCGGCAATTTAGGATACCATCGCCTACTGATTGCAGCCCGCGATGATTTAGAATTTAGCTAGGGGCGTCCACGTTATACTGGTGTCAGAAGTAGGATACACTGCTGAATATCGGCGACTGTCGCTATAAAGCGTCTACGCCTCGTAATCGCAGCCAATCCAAGATGGATCAAATAAACATGTGGAAAACAATATCTCGTTTTTGAAATCCGCCACTTATTAAGTTATTAGAAGCTCGCCCTACGAATACCATTGCCTACCGAAAGCCTTAAAGATGAAGATAACTGGGCCCCGAGAATTCGGCTAGGGGCGTCCACGCTAAATATATATGGTAGGCAATGAAGATTGTCTACGTTTGATAGATGGGAAATTCTGAAAACTTTTTCAGAAATATACATTAGATGGATGTTGTTTCATTGTGATTGACATCTTTGGGCATTGGCTTTTATATTTCTATAGCATCCGACTTATAAACTGGCATAATGCAAGCGGCGTAACATTTCTCGCACATGAAAACCATAATATGGGTTCGTGTCATGGTAAATGATCGATTGTGGGCGGCGTCCATACTAACAATAGTTTCATCTAAAAATACGAATCCGCCGATGGAAAATGAAGATATTGAAAAGTGGGCCTCCGAATTGACAAGGCCTGATTCTCGATACGTTTCCAACACAAACTTTTTATAGGCTCAAATGCAAACATCGTTTTTCACACACGGCCATGTTCAAATCCCCAATGGCAGTTGTTATGTTAGCATGTGGCAAGAACGACGCTTATGAATGATAAATCACCGTACGGTCTTTATGCATTCGCCACAACGTCCAAAAACGCAATAAAGCAACCATTTTGATGCAGCCCGATTGATATTAAGCCGACAGATCGACTTGTTCTATTTGCAAGCCGTGCCTTGATACGGTTAAAAAAGTTTCATTCAACAACAAAAAATTATAGCGTTTGCGTATTTTATTTGAACGCACTACGCTATTGACGCGCGCTCTCTCGCGTTATCAGAGCGGAAAAGCTACAAGTGCGAGCGAGATGCAGCCATCTTAACAATATTGACAATTTATAGTACGTTTAACTTAAATACACAAAAATTACATGCTAAACAATTTTATATCGGGGCGATATCATCACGCCACGTTGATTTAATGCCTCAAACAATTTTGTTATAATTTCGCTCGTCTTTCTTTTTGTGTCGATCCCATTCGGGGCGAGCTCCATTTTTGTATATATGCAAAGGGCGTTATTAAATAAAGCGTCTCATAAAACCCAATTTACGTACGCTCCATATTATAATAACTCCATTGGAAGACTTTTACATTTTCGCCGATGCCCTTAATGCTTTTCAGTTTTTACCCGGCTCTTTCCTAAGCCAACATTCGTGACTGTAATGGCTACGAAGCCTGAAAAAAAATCACGAGATACAGATAGTCGCGTATGAATATGTGTCTACATTTGTCTCGACGCCGATATATTTTTCAGTCTAGACTCATCTCGCCCACATTTTCAGTAAATGTGCTTATTTTTGGGTCGTAAATCATAGTTTACAAACAATGTGCGAAATCCCATTTCGAATCCAGATGGGATTCGTGTCAATGCATTACTCTAAAACACATTCAAATAATGATCAAATCAAACGATTCATGGTCTCAAAAATTGACATTGATCGGGGGCGAATTAAATATATTCCCTGACGCGGCCATAAATCAAATAAGATTTAATTTAGGGGTGTCATACGTTTAATCAAAAATAATGCTAATGTTTTCGCACATAATTCAGGGAGCAAAACGGAGAAATCTTTCAGCGGGCTCGAGTTATAGAATTTCATCTCAGGGTCGCATTTATCGTCACGGAATTAATTTCGCCTTTTCAATTTAATAACTTTCATTCTACAGAATCGAAATCGCAACCCTTTTACGCAGTCCGCCCACACCCCCTCCCGAAAATTAATATTATTAAAAGGGGCCTCCTTTCACTGCATTTACGATGATCTTGATAACCGAAAATAAAGTGAATTAGATAATTAATTCAAGTTATAAAGTAGGACTACCAGTGTTGTCCGGGCCTTATCTAGATATTTTTGATGAATGCTCGTTTTGTCCGCCTATTTGCTTTTTACAGCACACAATTATTATTTTTTTCATATACACAGCCCCAGACACTATCGATATGGATCAAAGCAGGCGATAAAACGTGCTAATTTGATTAAATTGAACCTTTGTACATTTCACCTCGTTCTTGCTCGATTATCCTCGGACATCATGGTGACCCTAATGCTGGAGTAAAACTGCCATATGTACGAGAGACAAACAAATTATAGCGTTACCCATGGAAACACTAAGAAATATCAATGTGCCATCAACCACATCAACTATTTACCGCATTTTACATCAGCCTTTATTTTGTATTTCAATAAAAACGCTCAATATTTTTTAGCTTATAGCGGTTATATAATTAAAGAAATATCTATAAAATTTATTATAAATTATTTATTAATATATGGCAAATTATAATAAACAATTATAGTATTGAATAATGTATACAAATGATCAAATTTTATGTTCAAAATCAGTACTCCGTTCGGGAAATGTTTCGTTAAAAAAAATGTTTAGAAACAAGGCCCATTTTTGGATGCAACTAGCAAAATACTGATACCGACGATATGTAGTTTTAATAGGACAGCGCTACGTGCCACACAGCGCATGCCGTGATGGACATTCTGAACGAGCGATTTGAGGGTAGCGTTATCTCACGCGGCGACGGCGTGAACAGGTCATCAAAATTGTACGATTTAACGCGTTTGGACTTCTTCTTTTGGGTCTATCTTAAATCATAAGTCTATGCGTATAAATTGCAAACAATTAATGTCCTCAAAGTCAACATAAAGAGCGTCAACCAGCAAATTTAGTCAGATTTATGCGAAAAAGCCATCGAAAATTAGATCTCTTGAATACGTACCACCAAGCAAAATTGCAGCATATATTTGAACATTATTATATTGTATAATTATTGCCATAAAATATTCTTTTAAATAAAATTAAAAATGAGTACATATCTTACATACAACTTGTTTTATATAGATTTAAAAATTGAGCGTTTTTATTGAAAGACCTGAGATCTGTATACGGGGTGTTTTGCACATGGATCAACAATTTTTTTTGGGGGTTAGGGGGATCTTTTGTTATGTTTTACACATAGACCATATGTTCTAAGTTTCAGGGTGTTCGAAATAGATTTTTTTTCTTTCAAAATTTTGAAAAAACACCCAAAATTTAATCTTTAAATCGTCATAACTTTTTAATGTGTGGTCGTAATTAAGGAATCCTGTACAATTTTAGGTACTCGTGAATCCCGGGATTAGTAAACGTAGTCCCGAAAAATTCTGGATTGAAATTTTTATCTGATAGAAATCATACACGCTGAAATCTGGACGCTTGGAAACAGTGGCGTAATTACTAATTGGCGAGCTTAGGCGACGCCTACGGGTAGTAACTTTCTAACCTATGTAATACATATATGGTTTTCAAATTGTTAAATTAACCTTTCCCTACCGGTGATGTATTTACTACACCTCGACTCTAATAATGGAAATATCGATATGAAATATAATAGATACGGGGTTCAGAATTTTTGTATTCCTCCGTAATATAATTACGAATCACATCAAAGTATTATAGAATATAAGTATTCATCTGCAGCGACGGAAATAAATAATTAGTCGGGAAATCGGGAATTTTGCGAGTTTTAGTCCGTGTCTCGGCAGAAATGAATTTTGTCAGTCACATTGATGGCGTTATACATCGGGCATATTTTCGAAGCAATGAATTTTTTAGTGTTTTATTTATCTATTTTCGGGATCGGATTCCCTAATCGTAATATCTTGTTTTGTATTTTGAAATGTATTTTTGATCTAAATAATATGTATTTATAATGTATTTTTGGTCTGGAGATCGTGCAAGCCACGAAATAGGGAAATCCACTGGTGTCAGATCTGGAGACCATGCGAGCCACCAAATTAATTAACTTACACAACAAATGTGCCCACAAAAGAAATATCCTAATTGAATGAATAAGCATCGCCTTTGCAAAAAAGAAAGAGGAAGGGCTTTTTCTGTGAGCTATAGTTGAAATAAGTAAAAGGTGTCAAACTGGTACCTCGTCAAGTTCAACGACTTATTTAATGCTTTGTATGACTAAACTAAATTCGAAATAGTCGATGGTTTTTTGTTTAAAGAATTTAAAAGCTGATAATTCTCATTCTTTATGTGTTTGCACATTTTATGTGAAGAAAATTGTCAGTCCATGTGCAAAACACACTATATAAATCAAACTATTTCTAGATCAGTCTCAATTCAGGTTTATCCTGTAAAAATTACGCCATTTAAGTTATTATCGGCAATTATTTATCAACATTTTAAAAAAAGTGTTTGAATTAATCCAAAAAAAAATGTATATTGTATTTCTACAAAAACTACTAAATGTGGTCTATAATTACGTAATACTCAAGAAAAATGATAAGTTTATGGTCGTTGCTTTAATATTTCTTATACATCAAAATTAATGTATACTTTCGGATAGTATATTAAGCTAAGAGTACAATGTATTATGGGAAAACTTTTACTTAAAAATTTATTCGCATAAAACCTAAAGGCTCTTTCGCCTAAATATTTCAGCAAATTTATTTCGTACTTGCAAATAAATCACATTTTTTCCACCGCCCCCAGTGCCACTAATTTCAGTAGTTAAAATAAATACACGAGTCCTGCGTCATGTAATCCGCCCAAAGTAGCATGTAATAAAATTATTAGTAACTACATGCCATTAAAAAAAATCGAATGCCTGCAAATTGATAATTAATTATGCCGAAAAACGCCAATCAAACTTGAATTTTTGAAGCATTTACTTCCAAATCTCCTGTCAAATCGAATCGGATTTTATTTTTAAAATAAATCGATCGAGATTCAAATGAAAATGAGGCCCCGATAAGCGCATTAATTCGACAAATGCGTCCTGCGACATTGAAATTTTTATCGCTTTTATGGACGCAAATTAAGTCGTCGATGTGCCCTAGACGCCTTAATTATTTCGACTTTCAAAGCAAACACAATATCGAAGACATAATAACAAATTTGACCCATTTTTTGCTTGCGCCTGAAGCACACGATTCAATGTACTACGTGGCAAGACTGCGACTCAAATATTTAATGAGCTGTAAAAACTTGCCTGGAAACCAGACTGTACAGACTCTCATTCGTGAGAAAAAGATGAACCTGAAAAAGACAACCGTATTTAAGAAATCCGTGTGAAAAAGATCTTAACCCGTATGGTGGTGAAATCGCCTATTTGCGATCGAATTTCAATGATTCAGAAAAAAGCACTTTTACACGTTGAACTCGACAGAGACACAGTGTCTTGCAAATTGAGTTTAGAACGAAGCAGAGACGGAAAAAATATCTTACAGGTCGGAGATTGTGAATGAGAGACAGAGACGGAGAGAATATCTTGCGTACGTCGTAAAATTATATAAATCGTTAATCCAAATTTATCGACTAATAATGATGTGTGAATGATATAATGAAACGATTTCAAGTGAATTGTTAATGTTTAATGTTTACTTGAAGAAATTACCGAATATTGTGTGCTATTGACAGTGTTTATTTATTTATGTACAAGCTTCATACACCCTGCGACGGTCCTGACAGATAAGTGCTTTTATACGAATGATAAGTAGCAGATAAGCAAGGATCTATGCCAAGCATATGGAAATCGACATATGTAAGTCTTTTCCATAACCGTAGGGTCTAATAATCTTATTGTAAATTATAGGCCAATTTGTAATTTATGCATATTTGCTAAAGTTTTTGTTAAAAATTTAATAGAAAAATTAAGATAAGATAAATGTAAAAATACAGAAATATTCTAGATAGATATTATAAACGCCAGAATGCCATTTTTCATAAATGAAAGATTCATTTCATTCAAAATTATTATGATTCACCAAAAATAATACAGGCTCTTTCAATAAAGACGCCCTAAATTTGTTAGATTATAGCGGGCATGTTATTAAAGCAACATCTATCAAATTTATTGTAAATTATTTAAAAGTACATGGCAAATTATCATAAAAGTTTATAGCATTGAATAATGCATACAAATTATCAAAAAAAATATTTTCAAAATCAGTAATCCGTTCAAGAAACATTTCGATAAAAAAATCATCTTTAACGATGAGTCCCATTTTTTTTTAATAAATGGATGTATTCACAAGTAAAATACTGACATCAACGACATGTGGTTCAAACATGACGGTGCTACGTGCCACACAGCGCATGCCACGATGGACATTCTGCAGGAGCAATTTGAGGGCATCTCGATATCATGCGATTTAATGCCTCTAGACTTCTTCTTTTGGGGTAATCTTAAATCGCAGGTCTATGCAGACATTTGAACGGCGTTATATTTCATAATTAATGCCATAAAATATTCTTTCAAATGTAATTAAAATTGTGTGGATGTCTCACACATAACTTGTTTTATTTACATTTAAAAATCGAGCGTCCTTATTTGAACAACCATATATCAGTAGTTGTAAAATAACCAAAACATATTTTTTATATTTAGTCATTATATGAGTCATCATATAACCGAGTCAAAAGTAGTCGATGTCCTTATCCTGACATAATTTGATCGAGGACTATCTATCATTTGAGTATTTATTGGCTGTGGGTTCGATTCGCCTGGGTGAAAATATCTGAGAACCATTTCCCAAGGCTCGTATCCATCCATTGGCAGGTCCAGGAATTGAAAACCCGATAGACTATATGTAACGTCGTCTCTGGAAGATTGGCGAAATTGAATTTCCATCCAGGCAACGCGGTGATTTAACCCGATTGTAGGTTAGAGTTGACAGCTTTCGTGCAATACAGACGTTTCGGCTAAGGACGCCTGTCCTTGACATTCCTCCCCGACGCCAGGTATTTTTGAATGCTACAACAGGGATAAATGCCGTCGTTATTAAATAACTAATTGTAGGAAACGGGCGCTCAAAACTACATCATTAATGGGCCGGCGCCGATATTACATGACAAACGTCAAATTGCCGCTTGACGTTTATTACAGTGTTGCCATTTGCATAAAATATCTACGTACGATCCAATTAAAGTTTGACGCATCACGAAAGAACTGACTACTTCATTAGTATTCGTGTTTTAATCGAAATTTGGCACAGCACAGCATTATTTTAATGTACGAAACACAATTATGATTTTAATTCGACCAATTTATTATGCAAAACGCCGCAAAAAATAAATTTTACCCTTTTACAAAAAAATATGTTTTTGTCTACAATTTTTTCGTCGCCATCTATAAAATATGCATATGCACGGTGCTTAAAATATCGGCCGTAGCGTATTAAACAGTTCATTATTATTTGTTCGTATAATTCGGCTAAAACTCATCACCACGCCGCTTCGAAAAGTTATTTCAGTGAGTCCCCCCGCAAAAACTTGTTTCAGGGTCACCGTATCTCCCCTCGTCCCAGTTTTGTGGTCCCATAAAAGGTCTGCGCGGATTATTTAGCGTGCCATATTTCCGTGCAATTTTCTCTTTATTTATTTTCCATTACTCCGGTGCTTAACATGCCGCAGCTTAAGCTCGTAATCCAGGCCGTGGGTGCGAATTGACATGTTACCCAAATTGAAAGCCTTAAAGCAGGTCTATCAGCCAAAAACAGGGGAAAAAACACCAAACATTTGCCACATGCTGAGCTAATTTATTTTTGCGCATAATGCAAAAATAATCGGATGCGATTGAATCCATCAAATTCTTGTAGGAAATATTTATTTAAATAAATAAATCATACAATTTCTTCTATTTATTCATAGCTTTATACAAGTTTTGTCATAGCATCAACCAAGAAAATCTTTGCAAGAGCATGTTATGGATGACATGCGTGTCCAAACCGGTCGTCGTGATCCTTATAAAGATGCTAGGATCATCGGAAATGTATTAATTAAGGAATCTGTCGTATGGAGAAGGAAGAGACTCACGATAGATAAAATGCATCGTCGGTAGCCGGAGCTCTCCTGTGTAGATGTAGGAGTCATCTTTTTTACTATCGATAATAAGTTTGGAAACACCCAACATATTTTCGAATTGTATGCTATACAATGGGTGTACAGCAGACCCGCGGTAATCCGGCACCCCCTGTTGTCCGACATCCCAATACAACTATAGTACATATGTACGGTAAAGGGTGTCTTCAGGAAGGAAACAGGCATACAGCTATTTCTAGGCACATATCTGCCATAAAAGCAAAGTTGTTTTACAAGGAGATAACCAAAAAAAGACTTTATAGCTAGCAAGGGATACTTAAAACGCTTTTTTAATGCTTAAAAACCTCGTAATTATCTATGTATATCTCATTATTCAAGACTTTAAGGGGTCGCGGACAATGCTCTGTAGTCCGAAAAATTCGACAATTTAACATTGCCTTGCAAAACGTTTGTCGGATTACCGCGGGTCTATTGTATATCATAATTCTAAATTACAATATATTGTTTTGCAAATGATATTTCTATCGATACGCTTTAAAATTATGGGGAAGTTTAGTTTCGCTCGCGACCTCATTTCGTGCGAGCTAATCGAGGGTGCTTTCGTGATCATACAGGCCATATAAGGCCCCAAGCATGCATTTATCACCGAAAATGCCGCCAAAAGTCCCAAAAGAGGACGGATTGGCCGCTGATGCCCAACCGGTCCGCCTTTCGGATCGCTAACATGACAAATGAGCGCCTTGGTGTTGAACGGAACGTTGTCATCGGAAACCCAAACGACAAATATATATTATTTATATTAAACTATATTGAATGATTTTGAAATCCAACAATGGAATGAACGATTCGTTCTATTTCTTAGACTATGATATATATATAGCAAAGCAAATATTGATCTTCGTTTAATCTAAATTTCAGCTCTCCAGTCATACATCGTAATAGGCAAATACGATTCTGTTTAACTTCAAAATTAATTTGTTATTTATTAAAGTTGAGACCGACTTTAAACAGAGGTCTTAAATTATTATTTTAGTTGTACAAGTGAGGGCGTGCAGAGTAAACGCCTTAAGTGTTTCCTAACTTGAGAGGAGTGCTGAATAATTTATTACGATGTTACTTAAAAGAAAAACATCGAAGTTTATAAGACGACAATCAGAAGCTACAAGATCATAACTTTTGTACCACAAGTGGAGGACCAATCGAGGGCCGCTTAAACTTTTTGATCGTTCTAATCCGCACGATTCTGTTGCGGGATGGAAAAACTTTTAAATGGGATTTGGGACGATTTTCAAAGGCGAGCGTCCTCTTAAAATTTCTGCAATTTATCGCAGTCCACAATGTTGTCAAAAATCACAAAATCAGCCCTTGTACAATAAAAGAGAGCCCTCGTTCGATTGTTTTGGGTCAGTTTCTTACCAAATTATTTATCAAAAGTTGAACATCTATTATTCATGGCAATACACCCTTTCCACTCGTACTCTTCGGCAAACACACTTTATGAAAAATTGAGATATTATTTCAAATCGAGAAAAAAGTGGAACAAATGCGATATATACCCTGAGATTATATAAAGGTCGTGTGCCTGTCGAAACAAAGAAATATATTAATATTTCAACCCTCGAATTATATCTTAACTTTTATTCCCCAAAAAAATCGATAAACAATACCCTAAATCAACTTCTTTCCTTGAAATATATTTATTTAATGTTACTTATGTATCTCATATTATCAATGCTTTATATAAAGAGCTTTTCTTTATATTATGTAAACGCTACATTACATATTTATTTATAAAATGTACATGTAATAGGGGTACCGGATGAATATTTCGTTTTTTTTTCAATGTTGTCATTATATGTATCAGTTAACTGACTATTTTCTAACGTGAAATTTTGACTTAAAAAATAAACCTCTAAATAAGAGGGCAATAAAAATAGACAATTAACACATTGCAGTTGAAGCAAATTCAATTAAATATTTTTAATCTAGTGTACAAGTTAATTAAAAATAACTAGCAATATCGATTTAACACATCACTCAATAAGTTCGTAGGATAACGTATTGTTGGTGCCACTACTGATAAATCCATATATGTTTTAAAAAGTACAAATAATTAAAATAATATGTATCAAAATTAATCTAATGATCAATTTATATAGTTATAGTGGTTTTAACAATGCTACTTTTATAAACAATTCGCTCAAATTTGGCACATCTTCCAGAAAATATAAATAAATCCACAAAATAATTTTGGCGCATCGTAAATTGAAGTTGAGTAAGATAGCCGACATCTTAAAGATATCTGAAGGCAGTATATTTAAAAAAAATTCATCAACATTTGCCCATGATAAAGCTCTGTACGAAGTGAATACCGTATTTGCTCAATTAAAAACAACAACGCGTCCACAATTCGGAGCGCTGTTTGGAGCTATTTCAGCACAATAAAAATGATTTTTTCATGCAGTATATGATAATGGACGAAACATATATCCATCACTACACTCCAGAGTCAAATCGGCAGTCGGCTGAGTGGACAGCAACTGGCGAAAGCCCCCCAAATCGAACAAAATCGCAAATGACTGAAATGAAAAAACTGGTAAGGTTTCGGCCTCCGAAATATTAGATTTTGTTAGTTTTAAACTTTGTACAGATATTGTAAGATAATAGAAAGATACTAAAAATCTCAATAAATTCATGGTATGACATATAGTTGGCGCAACTATCAATAAATCCATATACGTGTCAAATTTCATAATAGTCCGACTACTTGTTCCAGAAAAAATAAACAGCTCCACAAAATAGTTTTGGATACAGGATACGTGAGATAGTTGATACCTTAAAGATATCAGAAGGCGGTAAATTCACCATTTTGCATCAACATTTGTCCATGAGAAAGCTCTGTACGAAGTGGATACCGTATTTGCTCACTGCTCGATCAGAAACAACAACGCGTCCATAATTCAGAGCGCTGTTTGGAGCTGTTTCAGTGCAATAAAAATATTTTTTTCAAGCAGTATTTAATAATGGATGGAAAAACATGGATCCATCACTATACTTCAAGGTCAAATTGCCAGTCAGCTGGGTGGACAGCAGCCGGCGAAAGCCCCCCAAAGCGACCAAAATCGCAAATGATAACTGGTAAGGTTTTGGCCTCCATATTATAGTATTTTAATCATCGGTTATAAAAGTCATAATAAAACAAGTTATAATGATATGTTGTTAGTGATCGGTTTTAGACATATCAAAAGCGTTCGTTGATGTAAAGCATTAGAGACAGCTTATAGATTAAAATGCGCGATAGAAACGCATTCATTCAATTAAATATAATTTTATTAATAATAATCATATTGTATATATATTTTTTTTGACCAAGTGTTGGTATAGTGGATAAGATCCTGGACTCTTATTACAAAGGTTCGGGTTCAAATCCAGATTGTGGAAAAAAATTTTCACCGTACCAACACATTTGGGAGATCGGAAATATTAATATTTCTGATCGATCGTCTCGATCCAGGTTTACCCTGATTTCCTGGATTAGAAAAAGTAAATGCTGAGGCGATTAATGAAGTCGTGCAGGGACGCCCATTAGTGAGTGATTAAATTTGCAACAATAATTAAATTATCATTTATATATAATGATATATATTTATATTATTATTAAAATAACCAGATGTTGGTTATGCACAACATTCGCACACCTTGGCCATAACCTTCAAATAAAAAAAGGTTCAACGCCTCCGCTTGCTGCATATATATTTTTCCATATGAGCAATTGAATCCCACCAGGTTGGGTTTCTTATTAAATACATAAACGCGAAGAAACGCCGTTTATCCATATTAATAATGAGCATCATATTATAACGTGCAATCATGCATGCGATTCAGCAATTCAAAGTAAATAACAATTCATTGAATGCATTTTCTTATTCCCGGAAATGTTTAGTTACATAATTGGCCAAGTGTCACGCTAAGGCTAAATGTCTGGTACTCTCGAATTTGTCGCCATTAATAATTGAAACAGATTCGACGCTCCTCGGCATAATGTCGATGTGCATGCGATATGCTAAATGCTTGAAAAACTTGTTCAAACCGTTGATCGGTAATCGCGCGTATATGCGATCGGACGCGAATGATACAGAGAGAGCATTTTCGCACGTTAAGTGGGGAGATTAATGAATCGGAGACAAATACGGATATCTTTCATCTCATCATGAATACACACATGTGTATTGTTTATGTTTACGCGAAGAATTGAACGAATATTGTGTGCTATCGATAGTGTTAAGGTTCATTTTTTTATATACAAGCTTCACTCACGCTGCACGATCCTGAGAGAAAAATGGATTTGCCTGCATAAGTGGTAGACATACGTACATTACGTGTACAGGCGCATGTTGATAATTCAACCGAGGGCATAAATTTATTTGGAAAATAATTGAAAACGACTGTTTCGAATTTGTTAAAAAAAAACTTTTCAAGTTGTGCGTGGGCATATTACGCTATCAACTTTCCTTTTTATTTGATGCCAGTACGATGTGCCTTCGATAAATTGGACCGCAAAAAATAAATTCGTTTTTCCGGCGTGGGCGGGGCTGGACAAAGAGGGCGAATGTTGGGGCGGGGGTGGCTGAGGACATGTAAGAGCATGCAAATTATATCACGGACCCGGAAAAGATTACGTGACGAAAGCTTTAGGGTGGCTTAGACCACAAACACACGTCATTGTAGCACCTTTATATCGCGCTCTTAAGCATTCGGCGAACGACTCTCGGAACTGAGATCATGAATCCGAATCTGAGCTCGATGAACGTCGCTATTGTCTTTACTGACCACATTTGATGGGTTCTACGTTGTGTGAATTGATACGTTTAGCGGCAGTGATATCATTTCATTCGTCCAGAAAGTAAGGTTATAACATTTATGTGGGATCGAAAAATGTTTGTATTTGATTGAAATTCACAGGATACGGGATGCTTTTATATGCCAGTGTCATAGATCTCCAGCGCCAGCTCTTTTTTAGATTCTGGGGTGTAATGACACACCCAAGTCTCATCCTCGGTCACGATAAATTCCATAAAAGCTTCTCCTTCCTGTGTAAAATTCATTCTGGGCACCTATCTTGTAAACGACTTCTTGTAATCAAGTTTTTCTAACACAATATCACCAAGGAGACTTCGAAAAATGTCAGGAAATTCTTCGCGAAGGTCATCAAGCATCACATAGTGGCCAAAATTCACTGATGGTCCAATTAAAAAGTCTACATAGATACGGTAAGCTCTTTTGTAGGCATCACTTAAATTTTGTTTCAATCTATTAGCTTGTCGCCAAACGAATTGATTCAGTCATGAATTAAAATGATGATGTTTGTGTCTTACTGCCTCCCGGCATAGTCCACCGAAGACCGAACGCTTGACAAGTACATAAAAAATTGACGGTTACTGTTTACTTTAGCAACCACCAGATAAATATGCGCCAAAATGGTGCATCCGCTAAACGTCTCGCAAAACAAATTCCACACACAAAAAATAGTTATGGTAATTTAGAAACCTTCATGAATATATTCCCAATAACTCACGAAAGTTTCATCGCAATCGCAAGAATGGTATAGGAATGTATACTTAGCATACAAACTTATACATAGATATTCATTCTATATAAGTATCCAAAATGTTTCAGATTCAATAAATTAAATAAGATTATCAATATATAACTAAAAATTGACTGCTTGGGTGTTTAAAATCGAATAAACCATTTATGGCGAGCCTAAATCGGTGATTCGTTTTTCTTCAAGTTTAACATAATTTACATATTAGATAATCCTAATAAAAATGTCGTTCTTTTAATATAAATGTTATTGTAACTTTGAGGCGGGGGCGCTCTCTTCTCTAAATTACTATTTATTCCACACGAGAGAGAGAGAGCGAGAGATCTGGCCGCAGGAGGGACGACTTCCCGCAGCCAAGGCTAACCACTACCCAACCGGCAACCGTGCACGCGCAAGAAACGATCCATCGATATGCAGTTGTAATGTTTCCGAAGGGTCACAAGAGATGGCGCTTTTAGAATAATACATTGCACCTGAAGAGAGACGGAAGATGTCGCTGTTAATCTGGCGAATTAAATCTGCTCAGATTAAATTTTTCTCTTGAATATAAAGGACCAAAACACCATTACAATTTAAAACACATTAAAAGAGATGTCGATGGTTTATGAAATCTGTCATAATAGCGTTTTTAAATCTCATTTATTAAGAGTAAACTCGTTCGGGTGTATAAACGCAAGGATGAATTATCGAATTATGACTTCGCTGTCTTTATTAATTGCCTTCAGGACCTTCCGGCGTTCCACAATAAAGTTATACTACAGTCTCTTTCCTTCCTTCTCCTCGGCATTAATGAGGAAGTTCAGACTCTCTGGAGATATGATAATTTCTCCAGTTCATTAATTTGCGGTACATTAACCCCTTGCAGTGTCGTATACTTTCATAAATCCCAAATTTAGCGCCGAAGGAGACTCAAAGTGCAGTAGCGTCATACGAAGATATGGCCAGACGTCGTTAAATTTGACGTTCACCCCCTTCATTTTATATCGCACCCACCCTGCATCTCAAAATGGCAGACTGCAGAGGATAAAATTCGACCTCAAGCCAAGTGCACAATAAATCTTTAGCTTCTAAAGTCGCTTCGTCAAACATATTAATTTGTCTGGGGAGCGGTCAGTCTTGCCATACAAATGATCTTTGAAAGGACACTTTTATTCATTGCTGACATTGAATCAAACTCATATATTAACGTAAATTCCTTTTACAGTATATGGGATTGTATAAATGTAACAGAAACGATTTCAGGATTAACTCCTTCCTATAGCGTCCACTTTGTTTTCGGCGTCTTTTACGTAAGCAACGGGTAAAATATGTAAGGTCAATATTCCCTCACGCTTGTTAGTTACTTGCACCTTGCACCTAACATTCTATAGCGTTTTGCTTCTATATTATGATGCTATAGAAGGGTTGATATTAACACACAAAAGTTCATAATTTTATTCGACAATGTTCAAGATGTTCAAACTATGATAAACCCTGAGTTGCAAATTTTGAAGCACCCTTAAACATCCAATTATGTATGTATTTCGTACATTTGCATTCGGAGAAGTTTTAAAGTCTGAAGTGTGAGAATTAACCCTCGGCTGTATCAGAATAGCTCTTTAAATTTGTTCAAAATGTTTCGCTCTGTGTATATTCAAATATAATCATTTTTGGTGCATCATTGCAACTTAGCTGAAAACTTCTTCGTTTATGTTAAGCACAGTTATAATCCTTCTCGGCCTCGGGTCGATTAAATCAACGTTCAAATTACTTATGCACGAAAAGGACTCCAAACTAATTTGCATTCACTTTAAGCAACTTCTAAGTACACGGAAAGGTCCAAAGTTCCAACGAAATGTTAATAAGTCCAAACAGTAAAATTACAAACGTGCAAACTTTGCCGACTTAAAATAGCAACATTATTGAAATCAATAAAGATGATCAATAAATTATTTATGTGTATATTAGGGATAGGAGTACCAAATAATAAATTTGGGTACGCAAGTAGGGGCAAGGGAATTGAGTGAGATGGAGATGACCCTTAGCTTTACATCGCACCAAAGTTCAGTTTGCTTGTGTGCACCAAATCTTGGCATCCCCGAAACTGAAGAAGGCCAGGATGAACAAATCCAAAGTAAAAACAATCTTGTTTGTCGCTTTCGACACCAAGGGTGTGGTCTACAAAGAGCTTGTATCTTAAAGACAGGCCGTGTGCGAAAAAACCTGGATGCACACGTCTGTGCACGTTTCTGAGTTCCTGATGAAACACAAGGTGCCAAGGCTACCGCAGCCACCCTACAGTTTGAAATCATTGATGCTACCTAAGCGACCATGACGACAACTCTGAAGGAGGTCACCGTCGAGGTCTTCAAGAGGGCGTACCAGGCATGATAGAGTCAACAAATATTTTTTTAAAATATGTATTTCATGACTTGTGGGACACATGCTGTATCGTTAAATATTATTTTTGCTCAAGAGAATTTTTTATTATTAAGAATAAAATGTCCAGATCTGAAACAATCAAAGTCCACATCCAGCATCGTATGCTACATTTTTTATTTGGGTTGAAATGCCACAAAAGGCAGTAAAACACTCGGATGATGCTTATGGTAAAGTGGCAACAGTTTTTAATCGATGGCCACCACCTCTTTATGAGTCGTCCTGGATCACTGAACGTTTCAGTTCCTCATAGAATACAGGCGATTTAGGGCCTCACTGGTTAAGTTTGGACTTGTTTTTTCACACTCTTTCGATCTATCAGTGGTTCGAAATTCGGACCTATTGGACACGTAAATATTGTAGCAACTCCCTCTAATTTAAGGGCATTTTATAAGAGTTTTTGTAAAAAATATATCCCTAGGGCTTTCTACGACTTCCCTCCGTAGTAGTTTCCTCCCGCGCTCAAAGCGCAAGTGGCCACAAGAAATGGAGAATAAGACGTTTTTGCACTATACTGTGTACTTTACAAGCGAGTTAGTATGGTCCCGAATGTGGTGCAATAAATCTTGATGAATAACATAATACCTTCAATTATCGAGGATGATTAGGGCATGGAATTCGTGATGCATGTACACAAAGTAGCACTCGGGGTAGCTGAGCTTAGCGTCCAGAACATGGTCCACAGCATGATGGTGAGCAAGAAGAACTGGAACCTTTGGCAAGATTGCGTTGAAGAAATCATGAGCGTCAAAGAAGGCAGTGAGAAAGAGAGAGACGCAGAGTGGCTCTCCAATACTAGAATAGGGTCAAACACAGGATCAGACTATCTGTCTCTCCGAAGCAATGTGATAAACAATACCGGGGGATTGAGGAGGGCAAAGGAGGGGTTTAGTCAGTAGGAATCTGATATACTAATAGAATGGGATCAAGCCCCAGGGTGTCTTATGCAAGATTCCTTTCCCACAGGAAAAAAAAGGTATAAAAAGTGCGTTATGCAGCGGAAGAAAAATATCGAACGTGAGAGGCGAAGAAGAGCTTCTGAAGCACCCCCATTGAGATGACAGAGTAATCAACCTGATAAACTGACACAACTGAGATGACATAAGCATGACATAGCCCAGGAGGGACACATCGCTGCTACCCTATTGCAATACTTAATTAGTAGCCAGGTGGCAGCAGAAGATGAGGGAAAAAATATATACAGCTTGGGTCAGAGAAGGGTCCCCATGTTGTTGTGCTGTAGTCCCTAAGCGATTCAGATCCACGGTAAACATTCGAGTAGCTATCGTAAGAAATGAGATCCCTCATTCGTCACTGTATAGTCATATTTAAAAGTCATCGGAAAATGAATAGGATGGGTGTTATGGAATAGGATGGGTACCGCACGCCTTGACCAAATACAAAAATAAAGTATCT
The DNA here is from genome assembly GCA_008973525.1 of Stenopsyche tienmushanensis. Lineage (NCBI taxonomy): Eukaryota > Metazoa > Arthropoda > Insecta > Trichoptera > Stenopsychidae > Stenopsyche > Stenopsyche tienmushanensis. The sequence continues at coordinate 293,576 of WACJ01000521.1, forward strand.
TTTTGAATATCATTGTAACTGGTGATGTGAAATAGCTTATTCACGACAATACGACAATTATTTTGTGCATATGACGGGGTCAAGAAGCTTCCTAAATGTATTTATGACGAAGGGAACTATGTAGAAAAGTAAAAATCCGGGTTATATTTGAATCCCCCTCGCAATAGCCGAGTCAGCCAATTTCATAGCATCAAGGTTGTTTAATGGCGACCCTCAAACTGGCGCCCATATTCGCATGATTTGAAAATTTTCGCCGCAGCGGTAATAACGAAATATTAAGTTGATGATAATGATGATGATGATAATGTTGTAAATGACTATACAATGCATAATGATGATTGAAGCACGGCTTTTATCATCTGCACTATTAAAAATCGCGATAATATCTATCATTTACGTAGCCATATGTAATTATCACGTCATTTTCATACATTTTTAAAGCCGCATAAATCACTACCCGAGGCCACACCAATCGGGTTTTTTTTCAGCGCGACTTTCAACGACGCGGCTTCGCAATTAAAAATGCGATATTATAAAAAGGGGGGTGGGGTGGAGAGGTAAAAATTTACAGGCCATAAGGTTTAATACGGCCATGGCGTGACGGAAGACAGGACGACCGATTAAATTCACATAAACCGCTCTTAATCGAAACTGCGGAAGTTAACGATCCTCTTAATGCCAGAACGACATTGTTTTATCTCTCCTTCTGAATAATTAATTTACATCTTTTTATCGTTCTCTCTTTCGTTCAGAAACGAAAAAAGATTACCGGGCCTCCTCTCTGCAGGCGCAATATTTTTTCAGGGGCCCTCAAGCGATTAAATATTTAAATAGCGAGTTCGATGTCCCCAATAGCGGCCATCGGATTATTGAACGTATCTGATGATCTGAAATTCAAATTTGCCGTATACTATTGTATTTTATCATCGTTAAAGCTCAATAATAGCGACGATGAATGTCTTTTTGATTACGAGAAGGCGTTCGATTCGATTCGCATTAATAAATGTGTTTAAAGGGGTATTTTAGTCTGGAATTTTGAAAAAATCGATTTTTTTTTTGCATATTTTCAAATTTTAATCTTTTAGAAATACACCAACAAAAAAAATTTCCAAAATTGCAATAATTTACGGAGTTATAGATATTTTAGTGATGAGGCAACTAAGCCGGTCCCACTAGAATGATATCTTCAAAAACGTTTTTGACGAAACTATTTTTTTTCAACACGGTTGACATGGTATCTCAAGTTTTAATTAATTTAAATACTACAAATTTAGCAAAAACTTTTTTTTATATAACCTTCTATTGTCTCTACCAGATTTATTTCAAAATTTTATTTTTAACTGTTTAAAAAAAAATTAAAACTTTTTTTTAAAAAAATAAACATTTTTTTAAACAGTCGCCATTTTTTAAACAGTTTTTTTGATGTAGGAACTATAGCGTCAACTCTACTTATTAAGAATCTTTTTTATTTTAGATGATTACTAAGTTTGAAATCGTGTCAACCAGAACACGCCCCCTTTTTTAACTTCTTTTTCATTTTGTCATATATTCTAAAAGTATCAAAAAATATCAGTTAAAAAAATGGATATTACAAACATTAAATCTTTTCTTAAAGGCCATCAAAAATATAAAATTTACGGTAGATAATTTTATTTTAATTTAAATCAATGGTGAGTACATTACATAGTTACATATGAAGATTCGGAATTTCAATTAATCAAAGATCGACTGTGATTGAGAAAGATTTTATGCAATACACTTTTTTTGTGCGCACAAAAAAAGTTATGACTTACATAGAAAAAGTGAAGATGCGTTCCAAGGATTTTAAAAACCGCATAACTTTGAAACAGCTATATAAAATATATCCAAAATCGCATAATTTAAAAAAAACGGTGATTGTTGAATTTAATCAAGTCATTTTTTAGCCTTATTTTGTAACAGCTTTAATTTTTTTTAAATAGTTAAAAAATAATTTTTGACATAAATCTTGTAGGAATAATAGAGGGTTATATAGAAAAGATTCGTGCCCAGTTTGAAGTAAATTAATTAACTAAAACTTGAGATATGATGTCAACCGTGTTGAAAAATGTAGTTTCGAGAAAAACGCGATTTCATTATGGTAGAACCGGCCAAGTTGCCGCCTCACTAAAATAGCTGTAACTCCGTAAAAAGTTTTGGAATTATAGAATTTTGGAAATTTCTTAATTTAAAAAAAAAACCGCATAAAAAATGCTTTAAAAACCGCATAACTTCGAAATCGCACAAAAAAAGTTGCACAAAAACAAATTTGAGTGTATTTAATTTTTTTGCATGAATTTAAATTGAAGTACAACATAACAAAAGCAAGATCATACAATAAGAAAATACAAAGAATCACTTGTATTTCTATAAAGGAATATAATATTTGGACGCTTTTTTCATAGAATACAAAATACTGAAAGGTCCCAAATGTATCGATTTCAAACTTGATTAAATGTCTTCCAAATTATCATGATTTTGTTTCATTATCATTTATGTAAAAAAATTAGGTTAGGTTAGATGTGTAAAAAATATAAATACAGCATACTAAAGAAAAAAACATTTTCTGGTTGAAAACCACTGAAAGTTGATTACAATTTCTTTAGTGTAAGTAAACTAAAAACTTATAACTCAATCAGCTTGGGTTCAAATCTACAAGAGGTGTGGCTAGCGAACACATATTTAAAAACAAATTTACGCTATGAAAAACCATGTCAAAATAGATTGCAAAAAAGTCACTAATGTGATAATAATCTATGTTAAAGTGTGGACCTTTATATAAATGGAATAAGTAATAGATAGCAAAAGACTATCAGAGAATAATTTGAATGAATTTATTATGTTTTGTAAAAGTTATGGCGTTTTAATACTCATTTATGATTTCCGAACTTTTATATGATACACCCTAATATTCAGTGGCCGGGGCATCAGCTTTTGTATACAAAAATCATAGATCTCTGATGATCTTTCCATCGGAAGAATTTACTGTGACTGAACAAAATGGCCAACAAAAACAAAACACGCGGGATCAAACAAACTGACCGTTATTTACAAATTAACTCTATATTTTTTTTCTAGAAACTACTTATTAGTTAAAATGTTAAAGCATTTTTTCTAATATTACAAATGTTCACAAATATACCCCGCGTCACGCGAAAGACAATGCTATGCGTAACCCGATGGGAATGTGTTAATATGAGCTTGAATACAGTGTTGCCATATTAAAAAAATATATAGAAAATTTGTTTCCCCTTTTAAAATATTCCCCTTTTCAAATTAAAATTGTTTTGTATAGTTAAATAGATGTTCTATGACAGAAAGTCCGTGTAGAAATTACAAACACGATTTTAAATTGTAAAAGCTGTCATATTCGTATTATACGTAGTTCATTTTAATACTTTTATGAGATCGCAGCGTTTACGTGTGTAATAAGGAAGAGAAAATTTTGTACATCCCGGAAATTGTTCCGAGCAAAATTCAAAAGCCAATATATCCATTCAGCAAACACGTGTAGCAAAGTTACAAAATACGTTTAAAAAACGGCAAAGCATATTTTGCCGTTAGAAAAAAAAAGAGATTTATGTCCCTTTTTGTGGAGAAAAGACCCTGTAATTTAGCTACAATTTTCGATATCAGATGGGCGACCCGGTGAATGCTAGGCCACAATATAGCAATACATTACCGGTGAGGGGGGAGAGGAAAAAGAGGATTTTCGTCCGACACGCTAGGATATTCATGAAAGTTCAAATTTACAAGAGTGAATAAACCTTAAATGAACCTCTATCTGAATATAAGAAGCATTGTGGGCGGAGGCACGCGAGGGGGCTTTTCTAACAGTCTTTTTGCACACAATCAGTCTTCATTGCATGAAAAATGTCCCCGTTAGAGGGTTAAATGTATTAAGTCTTCTTTGTCAATCTCATTAGCCTTGACGACTTAATGTATGACCCATTCTTTTCATTTACCCTTTCGCCCCTGAACGACAAAATCCAATTTCATTGTGTAGCCTAAATAGCCTCATTATAAAATCGAAGCTTTCATATAAAGAACGAATGTAGAATTAGCCAAATTATTAAAGGTACTCATAGGTAATGTCGTTATTTGATGCACCTTATTCAAAGTAGTATTCTTCAATCAGGTTGGAGCAATAAGGTGCGAGGAAACATTGAAGAAAAATGGTCATTGTTATGTGATAAACACTTTTATTTGAAAGCTCTCAATTCAATTAAAATCAAAACCGACCTAGATTCTGCTTTAGGAGAGTCTGCTCTTTTGTTTACAAAAGTAAAGATATTGAGTGGCAGAGTTTAAACGAGGCCGTACGAGCTGCCAAGACGAACATCGCAGTGGTCGACCAAATAAAATGACTACGCCAGAAATGGTTTAGCAAATCCACAAAATGTTATTGGATGAACGTCAACTGAAATTGCACAGGCTAGCAGACATTGTAGATATTTTAAAAAGTGCTGTAGATTACATATCGACTGAAAATTTGAACATGAGAAAGCTGTGCGCAAGACGGGTGCCGCGTTTGCTCACAATGAAACAAAACAGCGTCGTGAAGATGTTTCAATCGAGTCTTTAGCAATGTAACATGAGTATATAAATTTGCACCTGAGATAAGGAAACAAGTTAAGATATTTTTAGACAAAGTCTATGCCCCGAGATGCTGTGTGATCTATTCCGAGTGCCCTCGGACTACCCACACAGGAGTTTCCTGTCTATTCCAGCTTACAGGCGTCCAGTCCTTTTCACTCCGCGCCCTCCAAATGGAGGTGAGGTTCTTGAATAAAATCGGTTTCAGACAACCTGCACTCGAAGGTGCATCGGAGGAGGAAGGAAGAGATTATGCTTAAACGCAGAGAAGTTACCACGCGAGATCAATGCCACCAACCAAGCCTAACCTCAATTTGAAAGAGGTTGCAAGGAGATGATGGACTGTAGCGGTTCCCCCTGTCCCCATGGTACTCGTATCGGTTCGGTGATTTGTAGTACCTAGCTACGGACATGGCCAAATGTGTTACCACCTGACCCAGATTCTCACCGGGCATAACTGCTTTGGCAGCTATCTTAAAAGAATAGGAAAAGAGACAAGCCCGGAATGCCATCACTGTGGAGTACCACTGCTCAGTATGGAGCGTTGAAATGGATACCCTATGCGAGGAGCTGGGAGCAAACTCGCTCTCGCCCAGCAACATGATCCATTTAATGCTCAAGAATGTTAGAGCATGGAATGGCTGAACAGACATTAAGACAACGGAAAAGTCCATATCGCTACCACCCTTGTTTAATACTTAGCTAATAGCCGGGTGGCAGTAGAAGAGGAGGGGGGTTTTAGTGGACAGAAATTCCCCACCACCACAAAATGGTGGTGTCTTTTGAAGATTTCCCCCCTTCATAAAAATAAAAATACCTAGTCGCAGAGATGAGTCACCTTTCGAACAGCCTAGGCTGTTGAGGATAGTGATATCGCCTTTTGCACAAAGTCCTGCTCCTTCTGCTAAGCTGCATACCCAACCTATGTTAGCTGGGTTACCCACTAGCAGCGTTTGATGAGCAAACCAAAGAAGAATTACCCACGAGTGCAGGATTTCCCCACCTCTCTTGAGGTTTTATGGGTGGGCAGACAAATTAACAGTCGGAATCATTAACTAAAAAAGAAGATTTCAAGGAAGACAGTTCCATCTGTCTTCGTAAGTATCATTTGGAAAAACAGCAACGGAGGGTACAAAAAATATTTGCGAGACTTCTGGTGTCAGAAAACATCAAGGATGGTTTAATATAAATTTGGTGATTAGAGTTTGAGGACAATCTGATGCTAATCAGAAATGATCGACACATCCTGATCCAATACTCAAATGATCAATTATAAGAACAATTATTTTGATTTACATTGAAATAAACGACATTACTGTAACGTGGGTGATTTAACATCATCATGCAATAGCGCTGTTAATCTGAGCGGACTTAGTTCACCATATTAACAGCGACATCTTCCGTCTCTCTTTAGGTGCAATGTGCCATTTTAACAGCACCATTTCTGTGGCGCTGCAGATATATTGCATTTTGCACGTGCACCGTTGTCGGTTGGTTGTTGACGGGTAGGAGGCGGGAGTCGATGAGGAATCGTCGGTTGGCCTTGGCTGCGGGAAGACGTCCTTCTCGCAGCCAGATCTATCTCTCTCTCTCGTGCTGAATAAAAAGTTACCTAAAGAAGAAAGTCTTTCTGTTCGACGCCCGTCCATCCCCATTCATTCTTCCGGCTATACATGATCCGAAAGAAGAACAAACCCTAGTCACAGTCTCCGCTCCTACGTAATATAACCGATCCCATATAAATGCTTGGAACTGAACCGAAACCGGAACGAAAATCTAAATAAGAAAATAACGGTTCGAAGTCGTGAATTATATCGCGCGCTGATGCCTTCAAATTTCATCGAAAAAGTTGAAATGTATGCTTTTTAATTTCTGCCCAAATTCCAACATCGCTTTGTGCAAACCGCTAAAAGTTTGTCTCGGGAATAATTTTGGCTCTCTACACTTTGAAATTTTGTTGCGGGCGTATCTCGAACAAAGTTAAAACTAAAGCATTGTAATTTCACTGCCTAAATTTGCATCACAATGCCGAGCTGCATAGTTTCAACGCTTCGAGATATCTGAATATCTTAATCTGAAACATCACAGTCTTATGAATTTGCCTCAATTTAATATTAGCGTGCAATTTGCAAAAGGGTACGCCGACGTATCGGGCTATGAAACCGTGAATTTTATCATCGTTCGCCCCCATTCGAAACATTTAATAAAGAACTCATTGTGGGAATTCTTTCAATGATTCGCATGAAAATTTATTCGAGAGCGAAAAATAAGTTTGCCCGTATTCACGGCGGAGAGCGCAAATTTACTATTAAATATATCAATTTCCAATGTAAAATACCGTGATGAATTTTATACACTTTCAAAGGGAATAATGGAAGCGTTTATTGGCCCTTGCAATTGGAGGAGGGTATTTAAAAGACACCGATTTCTTCATCAGAATCAGAGATATGAGGGCAGCATTTAAATGATGATGATACAAGAAACATCATCAATACTGCGTCAAGAATCAATTTTAATCTGTCGGGTACCAATCTGATCAATAACCTGCTCTACCTTGTTGTTTCTAGAAGATAGACGGAATTTTATAATAAAGTCCACAAAACAATTTCGGCTGATCGTAAATTGAAGTTGTGTGAGATAGCTGACACCTTTAAAAGCAGTATATTCAAATTTTTGCATCAAAATTTGTTCAGTGAGAAAGCTCTGTAACGAATTGGGTACCGTGTTCGCTCACGCTCGATCAAATGCAACAACGCGTCCACAATTCAGGAGCGCTGTTTAGAGCTGTTTCAGCGCAATAAAAATGATTTTATGCGGTGAAAAATGAAAAATGAATAAATATTATGTGCTATCAACAGTGTTAAGGTTCATTTATTGATATACAAGCTTCACTCACGCTGAGCGGTCCTCAGAGAAAATTAGATTTATGTCGACGATAAGTGGTGGACACACGAATATATCATCCATGTTTAAGGCAATTTAAAATTAACTCACTTATCAAAGGGTCGATGCCAAAAATCATGCGATACTACGAGTTGTCAAACCTAATCGAGACGCCATTTTGAATCAAAACAACGCAAGTATTGTCGGCGCACAAAACGACGATTCATAGGAGCGTTCGTAATTAAACATTTTTCGTTTTTAAATGCCTAATTGCCGTCGGTTGTTTGGATTTAAAAGCTCGCATCCAGGAAACGCTACGTTTTTTGGTGCATGAAATGCGTTGCCGGATTTCCCTTCGGGGAATTAATTTTTTTCGACGCAACCTTTAACGTCGCACAATTTTTTAGCGTCCCGCGCGCTCCCAGTGACGGCGGGCGCAAAATTTGTGAAACTACCCGTAAATAGGTTAACCGGGACGGGTTGTTAACCCACATTTCCGCGTATTCATCGAAAAACTTCCACTCTTATTCGACAATTCGAAATCGCCTCCTCCCCGGGGACGCTCGTCTGCGTCCCGCATTAGATGAGTTTCTCTCGCATTGGATGAGTTTCATCCCGCTTTCTTCGGTCACTTGGGACATCGCCGACGAATTAATAACAAACGACAAATAAAATGTGCACTGATGAATTGCGTGTTTATTAACACCAGGGGCTCCCAAACTTTCTGTGGCGTTGTAATTTTGCTATAAATTTAGTAGTTTCAATCATATTTATTTGATACGATACCAAGCGTGTCACCACCACGGAAGTAATAATTCTAAAAATATCATTTGTTAGTTTTATTATAAATATGAACAAACATTGATTTTTATATATAAAACTACTGTAAGTTAATTGTACTATACCTATATTATTTGAAAAATTGCATACAATAAGTTGGCAAAGTTTTATTGCAATCGAATAAACGGTATGGTAGCGCATTAAATACGAACAAACAAACATTGATTTTTATATATTAAACTATGCCTATGTTACTTGCAAAATTCTTAACAATAAGTGGACGATGTTTTATTATAATCCGATGAACGGTATGGCAGCGCATTTCGAACGAACAAAACCCAAATCATTTTTATATTTTAGAATATAGTAAATTACTGAAATCTATATACTTCGCGCAATAGGTGGAATACCCAAGGAATTGTTCATTACGAATTTATGAAACTTGGCGAAACAGTAACTACATATGTATATTGTCAGCAATTGGAAATGGTGAACAAAATATTAAGAGTCAAATCCCGAGAATTAAACAAGAAAAACTTTTTAAATAATTTTATCCTAAATAGAAAACCAATCTAAAAAATATATATTCCTAGGAAAATCTCCTTTAAGATCGCATATGTCCGATAATGGATATGGTATCTTAAGAAGACTGTTCTGAATATACACGACATTTTAAATGCTCCCATTGATATTTTCTTTCTAGAACTTATCTAATCTTGGAAGAATACTTACATTGCAGAGGTTCGGCTTAAATTTGAAAATAATGCTTGAAACACATACCTGAAACAAACAAATAAAATGGTATTAATTTCAGTGATATTTTAAATAACACAGCAGAGTTTGCAGTTTATTTTGGGATTCGAATACAATTTACTTAAATATGCAGGAATTATAGCCATAAATATGAAGTTAAACCAGGATGTTGGGTGTGCAGCAAACATGTAGTTTAATAAAAAAAATATCAAAGCATATGAATCAACGCAAAAACTCAGATTTGCTTCTGTGAAACATCGCCAAATACTCGATTGAAACATCCTCAAGACGCTGTTTTATTTCCATTGTGAGCAAACGCGGCACCCATCCTGCGCACAGCTTTCTCATGTCCAAATTTTTAGTCAATATGCAGTGTACAGCACTTTTTTAAATGACTACCATATCTGCTAGCTCGCGCACATTGAGTCGACGGTCGTCCAATATCATTTTGTGGTGTTTCTTCGTCATTTTTGGCCTGTTTACCTCATTTGGTCAATCACTAAACATTTTTTCCCATGTTTACAAATTCACTAAGAATTTTCCCTATTGATGACTGCCAAACAAATACATACTTAACAACATAGCGACTTAAAACTTAAGCTTTATAAGATAAATATATACGAGTAATACAAATTTTTTGTCTTTTTCTTTTAGTTTTTATTGATATTTATTGGGTTATAAACAAAATTGTAGATGAAGGCAATAAATACCATAAAACATTCATTTTGGGTACATCTTGAACTACTCTAGTATTTATTCAAAACTGTATTTTGTATATTTATTAAAAAACGGACCAAATGCTTAAATTTTATTTAACCATCTTATATTTGTATGTAAAACAACAAAATACAAAGGCTTTAACCCCTAAAGGAGTACTATCCCAGGGCCTGGGACCCTTCCACTTATTCGAAAGAGCACTCTTGTACATTGAGCTCGGAGACAGACAGAGACAGAGAGAGAACGTAGCACAGTTCGGGAGACAAAGACGGAGAGCTTCCCCGCATACATCGCACGATTGTATTTGACGCAGTTGCGCGTTTTGCGTTATGTTTGCATAGATATGCAAACAAGATTCTTAAGATTTTTATAATTGTCATTATATTCGCGCTTTGATTAATTAAAAGCTTGTTTTAGCACCAACTAAAATAATTCGGGCAGCATAAAAAATATAATAAATTGTGGTTGTATTTAAATTTTCCTCAATTTATGTTCGTCGTTATATGAATTGTACGAAGAAACAAAGCCAAATTATTCACGCTACATCGTTTCTTTTCTTGGATGTTTAATTAAAAAAGTGTTTAATTACTGTCCATTAAATTTTAAATAATAAGCACATGCAAAAGTGTTTATTTACCCTCTTAAAATATGGGTCCTGGACGAAAAGGTTAGGAGTCGCTTACGTCCAAAGTGGGCGCGGAGAGAGGTATAAAAATTTGATTAACGGGTACCTGACCTTTTTACAATTTCATTCTTATGGATCTCTCATAATTTGATTGTAGGGTTCGTGATCTGTTTCTTAATTGGTAAAATTTTATTGGATCATCCGACGCACGACGCACCGCCATTTAACCCCTATACTGCAGCGCCATTTATTATTCAGTCCGCTTATTTATTGTGGGACGTTTATTATGTAGCGTGATGGTATGTCTTCGTGGACATAAAATAAAATGTATGTCTATTAATAGCTGAGAAGACATGCATAATATTCGAATTATGTATCAACGATTCGGGAAGTCGACGATGAATGTCGATATTTCAGCCATCACGTTGAAAGTTTCAACTTATGAAATTGTTCCGACATAACGACATGACAGGAAATTACCCAGATACGAACTATTCATAAATGGGCGACCCTTGCGATCAATGATTCACCTGAAACGCGACAAAATTAGTTACACAATCATTTTACAAGCTCACTTTGGCTTATCTCGGCTAAGCTTTTGTCTCATGAGAACATACATCACTTGTTTTCTTTGATCATCTAAGCGCCAGCAACTCACTGATGAGTCGCTATGTCTTCAAATTAGTAAATTGATACAACTTCAAATAAATAATTAATTTAAATGGCGTGTATATAATATTAATAAAAAATAAAAATATTAATTAAATGTTGTGACAACCCTGAACAAAACTCGTAAATTATCCCGCAGGACAGCATGTGGTATACATGCATATGCTAGGATACACAAATCTCCTTTAAACAATTATATTTACGTATTAAACAACTTTCATGCAATTTCTAATGTCTTTCTAACAAATTTATTATTGAGGGCTTACATTTTTGATCATCAAATAAAAAGCTAAAATTAAAAAAAAATCTAATTTGACAAAATTAATATTTTATTCAATCTTTGAAGCATATAAAAGAGCAAGATTTAAACCTATTAAATTATTAAAATTTCATTTTTTTTTAAAAAAGTATCCTCGCGGTGATTAGGTTAACTTATGATAACTCTATATAAAATTAAAAAATCTAAATATTTTATATTAATATGCATATAAGTACAGTTCGTGATTGTATTAAGAATTTTAAAAAAATGAATTTTTAGCATAGTTGTATGCAAAAAAAGTATTTTTTTTTTTGTAAAAATTACAGAAATTTACCGAAAAAAGAAATCAATCTTTAGTCAATATTACCTAAAGTAAATATGCAAAATTTCAATAAGATCGGTGTATTCGTTTTTGAGGAATCGCGTTTACCGACTTAAAGTGAGATTAAATTGCGACATTTTCAGCCGGTCGACCCTATTGAGCGAAATTTCCAAAGGCTCTCACTCCTATACTTTTATTTCGATTGACTTGAAACTTTGAGATAATATCCTTGACATATTGTACTATTAGATAAAGCATGTAAGCATTTAAGTGTCATAAACCGCACGCGGTAGCCCTGCCCTCGAGCAAATGAGGTCTTGGAAAAAACATACTATGATAGAAATTGTTTTTTTTTTTTTTGAAGACGCTATACTGTTTAGTATTTGTTTGACAGTCATCAAAAGTATTCAAAAAATGCTATACATCGCATATTGACTGAAAATTTGGTCATGAGAAAGCTGTGTGCAAGATGGGTGCTGTGTTTGCTCACAATGAAATAAAAATACTTTACAGCAATAAGGTCGAATATTAGTATCAGATCAGGATGAAACATGAGTCCATCATGTCCCATTTGCGATAAAGGAACACGAGGACCCTCCACTGGCCAGAGCTGTTTATTGGTCTCGCTATTTGGAACCATGCCAACCGGCGCAACAAAAGTGCATAGCAAGGTGCAAAACCATTGTTGATCATAAAATACCTTAAAAGAGGACATAATATCTGTGTATCCAACCGGTCCGCTTTTCCAACCGCTGACATGACGAATAAACGCTTCGCAATCGGATGTCATTCCCGAACATGTCTACGGAACTATTAAGTACTCTCATTACAAAACGAAGTTGTCTGAAAAAGTCTGATCGGGTGGGTTATTAACTACTTGTCAAAATTAATTTTACATGTGAAATCCTGTAATTGGCTAATGTAATATTTCCCATCTATGGCTTATTATATATGTAAAGCTGTTGTTGGATTTACATACAGAAATAAATAAAAATCTACATTTTAAAAAGTAAATCAGTAGATGTCATCTTCTTCAACAAAAGAGATGTAATTGGATTTTTTAAAAATATAACCCGGAATTTTGCTTTTTTGAATCGAATCAGTAGTTAGGAGTTCGGAAAGGCTATAACTAAACACACAGCCCTAACGTATATGTTCCAGTATAGTCACAAGTGAACGAAATGTAGCATCCTCTGTTGCGCAACGCGTAATTATCAAAAAAATAAATATTGGGCGGCCCGGTATTTTTTTGTCCTTCAAAGTCCTAGTTTCTTGATATTTTCTAATGGTATAATGCACCCCTTTATATATTAAAAAGTCTTTATTTCGTCGTTGCAATCATGGCGAATGAATTGCAATACTTAATTTAGCTAATTTTACCATTTTAAAATTTTAAGAGAAATGAAAGAAAGTTATCTTTTAAGCTTCAAAGAGTAGTTATTTTTTGCGTTTTTATTAATATTCGAATCCATTTTATGACGTATTATTGCGTAGAAGGATTTTAACATTAAAAATAAGATATAATAAATGCATTCTTATCTTTATAGATAAAATTCGATGCTTTGTTACGCGTTTCCAAACTTATTGTCGATAGTCGATACAAAATCGGACATTTCATATGAAAACTTTGTTATGCTCATGAAGTTATTCAATATTATAATTAATGAGATTGCCAACAGGTAGACGTATATGTTGCTGTTAAATTTATTCATGAAGATTCTTGAAATCAAAAGGGTAAATCGACAATTTCCAAGCGCCATTCGCGAAGCACCCAACAGATAAAAGGTTGGCGCACACACAATAAACAGGTCTTAAAGATACGTCGCCGTATTCATAGCTCGGATTTGATGTATATTATGAGAATAACTTGCATGGTCCACAATGGAGCACTGAATCGAATTATGACAGGTGGCAAAGTGGCTGCGCGAAAGCCTCCTGAAATATTCAAAGCGGCGACGAAATTCAAAAGACCACGAATGCGAATAATAACACACACGAGCGAAAAAAACTTTGCAGGAGGTTCGATTTGTCACGCTGGATGTGACCTTTTCGGATGAAAAGACATCAAAATAACATTAGCCATCCCATCTCGTATTCTTCGGATGTATCGCAGATGGATTGGGAGGGGTGGGACGACGCACGGGATAAGCGAGAAAACATTGTCGTTCCAGGGGAAACATTTTTAAATTCGTATTTGAACGACGACTTTCAAAAAAAAAAATGGACGATTTTACTGCTAATTTGATGATACACACTGGCGACATCTGTTGGCGCGCGAATAAGCTTTGGGATGTACTAAGCAATGAACGCATCAAGCGATCGACGATCCATCCAAAGCATCAAAAGCTACTTGATAAGCTTTAGATTATAGCGACATACAAACAAACAAACATACATACATAAATAAATAAAATGGCTTTCAGACTTAACGAATCAAAATTTGTAACAGTGGGTGACCATAAAAAAGCAAAAATTAGATCGGGTCATGATTTAAACTACAGTGTTCACCAAGAATAAAAAATTCCCATTGACTTCCATCACATAATATTATAATAGGATACTGTAGCATGGGCGATATGGCATCCCCATGAAATGGTGTTGTTAATATGTGCAAATTCGCTAGATTAACAGTGACATCTTTTATGGGGTGTGACGCGCAATAAATGAGAATCATTGGATAGCCTTGACTGCGGGAAGACGTTCTTCCCGCGGTCAAATATCTTTTTCTCGACATCAATCTCGATTTTAATTTATTTTTCATAGCATTTTGATTCCACATTCTGTAACATAGAGATAAATTAATGGACCGATCGTCTTGGCCGTGGAAGGTTTGGTCTTCTTGTGACTGGCTCTTCTACGAACCGATAATAAACGAACGCAGAAAGGCCATCCGCTTTGAAGCTTAATCGTCGCTTAAACGTTGTAATTCCTTATTTTAATATTAATATTGATGCATTTTATAGGAAATATAACACATATAAGACGTCAGTCTACTGCTGAGATTCATTTCAAACGCACTGCCGTCATCTCTTTGATGAAGAATTTTTTGTTTGAATTTCTTCAGTTGAGTTTTTATAAATACAGGCGTTCTTGAATCTCGGAAATTCTCTGTAAGATAGCGATGTAATTTAAAGTCGCCGCATTCGTTTGATTGAAGACATGTACGTACGTCTGGTAAGCAATCGCTTCAAAGAAAATTGCTTTGGAATTCTTCTTATGTGAAGCATCTATCGTATGTCGCATCTGCAGAATGTATTTCAAGAATATTCTGTATTGCCGTCGAATCAATGCCAGCGGGCTTTCGAGATCTAATCTCGGATTTTAATTCAGTCTGCATTGTGAACGTCTCGGGAGCCGAAATAAACGCTATTTTTAAAGATCTGCATGCCGTTGAGCATCAAACTCGTAATCAGATTAAGCCAAAGGCCGGAGCAATAAGGGAGTGGGTGGAATGTCAAAATCAAAGTTATGCAAATAAAGAATGTAATGGAATTTCAAAGGGCCGCTGTCGAAGTCTTCCAAGGAGCCAGGGGCGGCCGAGAGCTTTCGCCCAAACTTTTATTCAGACGGTAAAAGTTTAATTTTTGCGAGCGTTTTTCTTAATACTTTTCGCGAAAGCTTTTCGCTCTGCTTTGTGAGCTTTGAATAAAAAAAAACTTTGACTTTTGTGTGTGTGTGTGCTCCCCCATTTGCCCGGGGAACACAATTCCCATTTGTGCCAATCAATGTTCGCCGGCGAACTGGAATTATGGAGAAAATATATTTTGCGATTTTGCCAATCGTCAATATTAATTTGCTCTTGGATTTTGTCGCCGTCGTCCTAGTCGCAAACTCGTTATGATGTAAATAATTAACAAACTTCAGTATCAGATTGACAAACACCATTTCGACATTTGCTGTATCCGGCAAACACGAATATAAAAACGTTCGACGAGATGAACTTTCATGAACTTATTATACAGGGTGTTTTGCACATGGACCGACAATTTTTTTTTTTTTTTTGGGAGATAGGGAAGTCTTTTGCTACGTTTCTCACATAGTCTCTATGTTCCTAAGTGTCAGGGTTGTTGTAATTTTCGCAATATTTAATAATATTTATACGTGTAGGGGTACCTTTACAATACAATCTAGCCATCGATGTACACTCTCTCCGTCTCTGTCTCCAATTCACTAATCTCCGCACTCAATGTAAGAATACTTTTTCAGTATTACTCGAATCCGTTCGCAACATATGCAGAAATCAAAAAGTTGTCGACCAAACCCCGACGAAGAAGGTTCTTCTCGGACGACCAGCTCTCTCTTTGTTTGCAAGAAACCGACCAACTTCAAGATGTTTCAGAAAAGCCGCTTGTTTAACATTTTATTGATCACCTGTAGCACCTGTCTCATTTCGAACTCTATCGCCAAACGAATGAAATCATAAACGTATTCCGTCGTTCATCACAGCCGACTCGTAAGTCGGGACCATCGTTATAGACTGCGATTGATCTTCGATCTTCAAGCCGCAACAATTAAAATAGCCGACCCCCGTATGTCAGACATGCATTAATATAAAACACAATAAAACATTAAACGTATAATATTCCATAGTTACACATGAAGATTCGGAATTTTAGGTAGTCAAAGTTGAACCGATAAATCTCCAAGACACTTTCTTATTGTTTGATAGACAAATAAAAATGTGTTACAAAAACAGATTTGCTTATAATAAAATAGTTATATTTCCAAATGTGGATATGTATTGTAACGTTGAGGCGAGGGCGCTCTCCGGGGGCAGAGTCCCTGGGTGGCTCCCCGCCTCCACGTGCTCGTCGGGATGGCCGCGCTAATCACACGAGTCCGTTCTTCTATCGGGCCGTAATGTTCCAGGACGAATGGATGGGAATAGATGGGCGTCGAATAGAAAGACTCTTTTCCCTAAATAATAATTTATTCCACATGAGAGAGAGAGATCTGGCTGCAGGAAGGACGACCTTCCGTAGCCAAGGCCAACCGATGACTCTCTCGATTCCTCCCGATCGGTCGAAATGTAGGTGCAATGTTTCCGTAGGGCCACAAGAGATGGCGCTGTTAAAATAACACATTGCACCTGAAGAGAGACGGAAGATGTCGCTGTTAACAGCGCTACTACGTGGGAATGATAAATCATCCACGCTACAGTATCATTCGTTTTCTTTTGTGATTCGGAAATATATCCATATTTTTTTCTTGCAGAAATGTTTTCAACATGATATTCATGCACTTTTCAATTTACAAAAAGGATTTAATACAACTCCCAAATCGATCAACCAAGTGCTTGGACTAAGATGCTTACAAAGAACATTTATTGGTTCTAAAAGTGCGGAATTTCATAAAATTGTATTGTGCACTTTATTTTATTGGAAATTATTTTGTTTGAATAAGTAATAGCATTTTAATTCCCATCTACTAATTCCGAACGTTCATGCGATACGCCCTAATACATACCATATAAATTTGACCCTTTTTCTTTAGCGAATATTAAAAACATTTTAGCTTTGCAATGGAATGCATTTAGTTGCACTAAGATGATGATAAATTGATTAATTGATTGTTTAAAGCTCTGAAAAATGATTATTTCCAAGCGTTCTCACAGACAAATAGTGGCGTAAATAGGTTTTATTAAAGTATTACGTACGAACACACAGACGAAAGACGTTTGTACATGTTTGCAACTTTATTTTAAAAATCAGAACTTTAGTAAAAATATTGTGATCTTATTTAAACAAATCGTTAGCATTTTTTTTAAACCTTTTAACTGCCAGCAAATTTACAGCAAATGCGACTTGTGTATCCAAAAATATGTACGTATGCTACATGTTGTTCTGAATGATCATTTATGAGTTTTGAATATTTTTGTTCAGGGTTGTCACAACACATAATGAATATATATATATATATTTAAATATTATTCAAAATATTTATTTTTCTGTGAAAAAACATACAACAATAACACTGGCGCTTAAATGCTTAAATATATTTCATAGAAGAACCATCACAGTCGTTTCATAATTTGAATAAAAATGAGAATTATGGGAAAATATATTGAGGTAATGTAAAAAGGCCAAATTCAACGACTTATATAAAACAGTATGAAATTGATATTTTTTAAATAACATTTCAGCGAATATTTATTTTCGATAATCAATTTTAGAATCCAATTTTCAGCACAGCACAAATGGAAATATATCAAATTTAACCGACATTTAAGTCGTGCTCGGGTATAAGCTTTATGTATGGCCCAATCGAATGAAATTGAGGCGCCACTTGGAATAATGAGCGTCGTGAAAATAACGATCATTGGTCATAACAATATGTTTTACGACCGTTAAAATAGCTCCGGGCCCGTTCGGATAGAACCCTGATTAATATCAACATACCGTATGTTTCAATGAAACAGATTATAATGTATCAAAATGCTTATCAGGGCTGAAAAATGCGTCCAGATTGGCATTATTTTTCGTGTCGGTATTTCGGATGATTTTATATTCCCGAATGGAATGACCAATTTTAAATAATGATTAAGGTTCACACTAATATGAATAATTCATAGATATATTAAACTATTTTTCAACGTAATCATCGTCGAGATCGAGACATTTCTATAGTCGGGACACCAGATTTTGTATGCCAGTGTCATAGACCTTCGCCAACTCATTAGGATTCTGGGGTACAGTGTTATATCCAAGTCTCATCTCCCGTCATAATAGAGTCCAGAAAAACTTCTAATTTCTGTGAAAAATACACTGGTGTCAGAAATGACTGATGATCTACTCCTTGCATCGTTTAACCCACTTCGTAACATCACATCATTGAACCACAACCGGATGACAGTGCTGATTTTACATGGATGGGAGGTGTTAAGAGCGCGCGACGACCTCTCCATCGGAAGAATTTACTATGACTAAACAAAATGGCCGACAAACACGCAGAATATAGATTATTTATACATAATTTACAATGATTATCATCTCGAGTATCAAATCAAAGTGTTAATTTTCAACTCTTATTGAATTCGTTCAAATTTGCTCCATGG
Organism: Stenopsyche tienmushanensis; assembly: GCA_008973525.1. Lineage (NCBI taxonomy): Eukaryota > Metazoa > Arthropoda > Insecta > Trichoptera > Stenopsychidae > Stenopsyche > Stenopsyche tienmushanensis. Next base: position 312,252 of record WACJ01000521.1, read on the forward strand.
TATTGATATTGAAGTTGGAACTGCTATTTTCAGCATTGCGGTAATTACAAACTACCCTGTTAATATTACTGCTAAAGCTTTGTTGCTCGATATTTTACAATCCAACTCGTTTTATGCTAAGCTTACAAAATATTTTACTGTCGACGATAATTGCTGAAAAAGGACTGCAATGGTTCACACAAATTTAAATCGATAAAGGGAAAAAAAATATTTGCCTGCATATATAACAATAAAACTGTATAAGCTTTAAGCTTAATCAATCCCTCTAAATCAAATCAAATTTTATATTTAAAAAATACTATATATTCTGACGATAAAATCTCAATTTTCCGAATGAAATATGGTTTCATAAATTGCAACTGAAGCCAATCTCACCCCACAACACCCAATAAAGACGTGCGTGATCATATGGTCTCATATCTTTTGTACTCGATTTAAATTATCAATCATATCACATGAACAAAGCAAATATTCCTTAATATTCCACAAATTTGTATGCAATTCTATTTAACACTTGATACAGATTAGTTTCACTTTTGTGATTAAATTTATTGCTATAATCTAAGCATAGCAGCATTCTTCAAACGCTTTTTATTTGGTTGTAATTCAATGCCAAATGTTTGCGTGACCATACAGTCGCGCTCGTATATAAAATAAATCAAACAAAATCTCTTTCCAAATAAAGATTCTCATTTAAACTATAATTTCTAGCATTGCATTTATAATATATTTGCGAATACCCGGCATGCGTTGCAATGTCACACTTAAAGATATAAAATGTACGTATTTTAATTCAGTTTATTGGAATGATATTATATATATTTAATTACACCGAAAAACGGGTATACGATCGGGTATATCAGGATATTTACGATATTTCGAGTCTCCTGTCGGACTCATGGACGCGGGATGACTGCCAGGTGCCTTGATGGTGATGAGCATCTTCCGTCCAGTGCTATGTTGGCTATGCATTGCCGTCGCTTCGTGGTAGATTGTTTGCACTTTCAGATCTTTTTGCTTGGTTATTAGTGCTTTAATTTTCGATAAAATTGGTAGCAAGTGAGCAGCCCATATTACAGCTGTCCACGTGAGAAGCATGCACGCATACCCTGCGGGTTTCTGTTTTTAGTTGATGCTCGCATCGGAAACTGCACACGTTTCAATTCAAATAGCATATCAGTCGAAATCATTGAGACACATTGAACTTGTGGCGGGTACTCGCTTTTAAAAAACAAAAAATACCTGAACGCGTTTCACTTCAATATTCACAATAAATTTTACAGATGTAACTTCAATAACAATACACGCAATAACAAATGTAGAGCGTCCCTATTGAAAGACCCTATGTAATTTTTATAATAAAAAATATTATTACATTTTTAGTCATATTTCATATGAATAATTTGACGCTATGATGTTTGTTTGGGGTGTGATAGAATTATTTTACAGTCGAATTTGACCCAAGCACGCAAATCCTAGTGCTAATTGCCTCCGGATTTAATTGAACACGGTTCAAGGTCATAATATTAGCCTCACCCCCGTTCGATAGATGGGACATCTTCAATTTGAAGAAATAATTAGTTTCCTCAGAACTCAATCAGGCGGAATGATCTGGGGATTGTGCCGATATCCCACAAGGCGCCGATATGAACATAGCACTAACGGATCGTTCAGGTTTAAGGGTAGCATCCCTCACTGCCAAAATACGTGCTCCAATTTCATATTCCAACTACACATGGCTTTACAGATTACTTTTTACAGCCGTCGGCCAGGGGAAAAAAGCTCGACAGGAGCGATATGCCCGCGGCGGAAGTCAAACAACACCAAGGGGTGCCCTAAACTGCTCAACGTTATTAGGTTAATCACATTGGTGGGAGGTCCCGTTGTTTACACGTGACACGGACCCTGTATCAGTGGTAGACAATCTTTTTTCCCCTAAATATGGCATAACCCTTTCGCCAACTCGTAAAACACCGGACGTAATAAGGCTTCATTGCGCCTATGGCGTGCATACGTCACGTGCATATTGGCTGCCGAAAAGATAACACCCGGACTCTCTTCAGCGATGACCCATTTTTTTTCAGCTATTTTCAACAAATTATGTCCGATAAATGTGGCATATAAGTCTTGTAAGGTATACACTGAAAAAATATTATTTAAAGTCCTGAATTTGACGTTTATAGCGACCCCAACGAGTGCAGATTCGTTATAACCCAATAAATTGTTTTTTTCTTTCGGCAATTTAGATACGTGTCACAAACAATATTTTTACTATACCTGTGTTATTCCCACAAATATAAATAATAAGTTGACAATTTTTATTTCAATCTGATGAACAGTGTGGCAGCGCATTAAATACGGACAAACAAACATTGATTTTTATATAATTAAACTATACTTATGTTACTTGCGCAATCTTTAGCAATAAGTGGACGAAGTTTTATTGTAATCTGATGAACGCTATCGTAGCCCATTACATACGAACAAACAGATATTTATTTTTATATATTAGATTAAACATAGGATGCCATATGAGTTTAATGGGAACAATTTAATATCATGTAGACTATCAGAAACTGCCTTTTTTGAAGTAAAACTTCTATAGACGCGGTAGAGAAAATTGGCTTGAACATCACGAAAAATGAAACTCCAAGCGGCATTCGGTCGAAAAGTGAAGAAAAATCGTTCGTAGTGTGTCCGTATCCAAAGCAACCACCAGCGTCTATTTTATTATATATTACACAAACACATCTTCATCATTTCTTCACAATCAATGTGTAATCTATGTAGATTTAATTATCGCTTCTTGCGCATGCACCGTTGTTGGTCCGGTAGTGATGCGCAGGAAGTAGGAATCGTTAAAGAATCGTCAGATACCTTTGACGACGGGAAGATGGTCTTCCCGCAGCCAAGCTATATAACGGTCCAAGATCAGAATAGACCCGCGTACATACACAGCCATCTTGACGAACACGCGGGAGCGGGACGTCACGCTACATTGGTGTCAGAAGTGGAATGCTGTTGTTACAAGAAAACGACGAACATTATGAACGAATAAGCGCATTTAAGCATGCCAAAGACTATTCCAATTATCAAACAGTAGTTAAATCTACAAATTCAGATATTTATTTAGATAAAAAGTGGTTTGGAGAACACAGCAGCGATAATATTCTTAAAAGATAGACGGTTTGCTCTCCAATGAGTTCCTCAAGCATGGTGTTATAGGGCGTATTGCAACTACATATGTTTGCTATGTTTGTATAAGATTTGCATACAAAATGATGTATCTTGTCAACCGTTTAAGATTTGAACCACATTGTTAAGATGTACATTCCTCGAATGCAATCCAAGGCTTTTGTTCAAAATAGTAATTCAGAACATATAAATAATAAGAGCCATAAAAGAAGATGATATAATGGATTATAAATAGAGGAGAAATGCAATAATATGTCATTATGAGTCAATAACTACCAAAGCTTTAAATATTTGAATTTTTAAGGGTACTTCATTTCAATTTCTTTATCCATGTTCTTAAATACATTTAAAAATAATATCATGTTTTGAATAGCCCAGGATTTATTTTAATTTGTACCCTCTTAATAATTCTAAAAATATCGCTTGTTGGTTTTATTATAAATATGAACAAAAATATAAACATTGTTAAAGTTATTTGTACTCTCTCTTCTTCTCTCTCTTCTCATCGTACTCCTCATGGCTGAGGATCGTGACTCCGACTATGAGTCGACCGTGGCACCGATGAACGTCCTCCAATTTTCTCTATGGCCCGCAGAACGAAGTGCTTCCACTATTGGAAGGCCGGTGGCACTCTTGATTTGGTCAGACCAGCGGGTAGGAGATCTTCCTCTTCCGCGGCGACCTTCCACGTTTCCTGTTACCACCAGCTTTTCCAGGTTGTCGTTGTCTCTGCGAGCAATGTGACCGAAGAATTGCAGAACGCGTCTCAGGCATACGGTCGAAAGTCTGATATTTATTTTTAATTGATTCAGGATTGATATATTGCTACGTTTAGCCGTCCATGGGATTCTCAGCATTCGTCTCCAGCAGTGCATTTCGAATGCGTCTATACGTCTCCTCTCACTCGCTCTCATTGTCCATGTTTCAACTCCATAGAGGCATATGGAGAATACGAGGGATTTGACCAGACGCATTTTCGTTGCATTGGTTATACTTCTATTTCTCCAAACTATGTTCAGCTGAGACATAGCGTTTTTTGCCATACCAATTCTCCTCCTAATCTCTGCGTCGCAGCCGCCGGAGTCCGTGATCCAGGATCCGAGATAAATAAAATCGTGCACTGTTTCCAGCCCTTGAATGTTGGTTGTGGAAAGTGCACATGCTCTGTCCACAACCATGATTTTAGTTTTGGCTTCATTTATCTCGAGTCCCATGTCTGAGCTCTCGACTTTAATTTTTTGGAGGAGTGTCGTCATTTCGTCTGTGGTCGTGGCAATTAGCGTTGTATCATCAGCATACCGCAGATTGGAGATTTTTTTTCCGCCAATGGAGATTCCACCGTTCCAGTTTTCCAGGACTTTACGCATAATAAACTCGCCGTATATATTAAACAAGTTCGGCGAGAGAATGCATCCCTGTCTAACGCCTTTTTGGGTTTGGAACGGTTTGGATATTATTTCATTCACCTTGATAGTTGTTCGGTTATACTGGTAAAGGTAAAGGTATTTGTTTATTTGTACTATACGTATATTATTAGAAAAAGTGCAAACAATAAGTTGGCAAAGTTTTATCGCAATCGAATGAACGGTATGGCAGCGTATTATATACGGACAAACAAACATTATTTTTTTATATATTGAACTATGTCTATGTTACTCGCAAAATCTTTAGCAATAAGTGAACGAAGTTTTATTGCAATCTGATGAACGGTATGGCAGCGCATTTCGAACGAACAAAACCCATTTCTTTTTTATATATTAGATTGCAAGAATTATTGATCATCAATGAGGTATGTTTGTGGCTTAAATGCGGATTAATTTGTAATAAGATGAGTTTGTTGTTATTAGAAACATAAGCATCGAGGTTTGTCACATTCGCATTATATTACATGTCCTTCGTATCTCTTTTCTTGGATTGTTTGATATTCCTACGCATAATGAATCCTTGATGTGCGTGCAGATAATCGAAACAAATATAAAATACAAAACATTTTCGGGAGGAAATTCGAGCAGAACTATTGTTAGGGAGGCACTCAATCCGAAAATTTCTATTGTGCTATTTCTTTGTCTCGCTTTTATCAGACGAAATAATCCAGGACGTAGGCGAGAGGATCCAGAAGTTTTGTCGGCGAATGCCTCTTCAGGAGAATGTCCTCTTTGAAACTTTTTATTGTGCTTCTGTTAATGAGTGGGTATAGTTTCGCCGGACTCGTAAATCCTTCCATAATTCTCCTTCATTTTACTCGAGGGAGACTATCATCTTGATATTTCGCCTGAGGGAGTCGTAAAATGTTGTCAATTCTATTAAGTAATTCAGGCGCCCTGGGACTGGCCTATTTTATTTATATGCGTACGTGTTCATTGTCGACTCGAATTTTTTGCATAATTAAAATGCAGATCTCATTGGGCATAAAATTTTTAAATACTCTTCAGATGGTCATCATTATATTTGTAAAGAATATTAACATAATATCTAACATGAATCATTTTCAATACCATAGAGTTCAAAAACCTTAGCTAAATTATCGTTTTAGAATACATCAAGCGTCAATGACTCACCGGTGAGTCGCTGTGTTTTTCGTAGAAAACTAATATTTTTAAGTCCAAAGATATATCCACATTTTAATGGATCTGGATATTTCAATTTTATTTTTAAATAAATTCAATAGATGTGTTCAGGGCTGCCCATTGAATGATCTTTGCTACGTAACTGAACCTATTTTGGGATGTATTGTTCAGAATGCCTTGTAAAAAACTAATTTTATTAGTATTGTATTATTGGTACATTGTGACAACTCCTAAATAAATAATCAATTTTAATGGAGTCTATACAATATTGAAACAAAATAAAAAATCACTATGTGTTGTGGCAATCCTGAACAAGAAATGCCCAAAATCCATATACGATCACGCAGTTAAAAGGTTTAAAAAATCATTATCGAGTCGGAATGCCTAATGTAAATGTAAATATCGCCATGATACACGAGGAAAATATTAGTTTTGACATTTCGTGCCGTTTGTTTTTTCTTCTCGATGTTTCTTTTTGTTCTCTTCCTCCTTTCGTGCGATTAAATATAATACATCCCATACTTTGTCTTTTGTAATTTTTTCATCCCTGCGTATCAAGCGAATGTATTAGATTACAAAATAACCAAAGGCGCTCTTTCATACGCGGTTAACGTGAAAGGACAGGTGGATAAAGACGCTGTTTGTTCTACCTCTGGGCGAAGCTTTTAGCAAAAAATCATAATTTTGAATCTCGCTCGTTGGGTTCATAATCAAATTTGGGACAATAAAAGCGAAATGTTCAAAATTGCAAATTGCGAACAACAAAATGCACGAAATGTAAGCGAAATCGCGATGACGAGTTGGATGGCGCCCACGGCGTGGGAGCGTCTGATCACGTAAGATGTGCGACATTCCAACAAGCGCGCATTCAAATTTCATTGTATTTTTAATCAATTAAGCGTCAGTGACTCGCCGGTGAGTCGCTGTGTTTTTTCGAAGAAAAAAAAAATAATATCAAAAAAATATTATAATATTGATGAATCCAAAGATCTTATCATATTTTAATGGATCTGGGTGTTTTTATTTTATTTTTAAATGAATTCAATAGATGTGATCAGGGTTGCCCATTGAATGATCTTTGAGACAAATTGAGACAACCCTAAATAAGCAATCAATTTTAATGGCGTGTATATAATATTGTGACAACCCTGAACAATAAATGCTCACAGCTACAAGTCGTCTTTATACAATAAAATATATAAGTCAAACAACTTTTTAGGCATTTCGTTAGGATTAAAATGCGGATACGCATGTGAAAAAATCAACCAATAACCTTGGCTGCGGGAACGCGCTTTCTTTCCACTAGTTTCTCTATAGTCTCGCAATTGAATTCTCTCGATCAATTTTTTAATATGTTTTTATTCTTTACCATGGAAGTCCTAGCTCCTGAACAGATAGTTTGCAGCAAATAAATTGAACATATTTTTAATTTGTATAATATTATGTATGGCTTAGACTATAATTGAGAAAAAATATTGGAAAATAAAAAAAATAGTAAGCGATCAAAGAAATGTTTGTGTTTTTACCAACGTTTTATTTTTTTTTGTAGTTTTTTGTTTATTAAATGAATATTTTTAGAAAATTGTAATCTATACAATGAAAACGTTTATTATACACGTGTTTGCTAAATTTCATAAAGAATGCTTGTCTAAAGCGCGTGGGAACACTTCCGTAAACTTGGAAAAAGTAGTTTCGCGAAAAACGTGTTTCCGATGCTTAAACATTGGATTTTTTTTCCACTTAAGGCTTCGCAATCGAGTACAGATCATAGAAGGCTCCGAAGAGAGTTTTATGCCCATAACTTCCAAAGAAAGTCCTAAATTAAGTGGTCACAAGACGTGTGTGTCCAAGCGGTCCGCTTTTCGGATCGCTGACATGGCGAAAAAATTTCCTCACAATTAGACGCCATGCCCAAACTAGTCCACGGAACATGGTCAAAAACATCAACTTTTTATTTCCACCTAATCGTATTTATTTTCTCAATCAAACTCGATGATAAAATAATGTCAACGACCTAAATGCATTCTTCAAGTTTATATTTTCCAATATAAAGCGTTTTGAATCTCTTTTTATAATGTCAAAAAAATTCAAATGATTTGCTCCCCGTTGATATTTGACAAGTTTAAATGATTGAGACGGGGCGTAAATTTCCCGCCATATAAAAGGGGGTTGCCGCCACAAAAAGGCGGGTGGATACATGCGATATATCAGCATCGGGGAGGATATATCTGGAAGTCTTTATCAAGAGCGGCTTGGGGATGCGGAGCTTTTTCATTTCGGCTAATGCAACCTAATTTGAATGCGGAGGACGATAGTCGGGGCATGATTAGGACACGCGTGCAAAGTCACGTGTCACCTTCCCACGTGGATCAGGTCACATTTTCCATATCATGTCCTCACCGAGCGAATAATTTAATATCTACATAATCAAAATATTGCACGTATGTGTCCTTGCGGGGGGTGCGAACATGCAGCGCGCCGTTTCAACCCCATCGTTCATACAACAAAAAAGGTGCTTCGCGTATTCGCGAAATTATTTCGAGACGCGCGTATTGCCTTCAAGCTTTACGTTTTGTTTAATACGCTGCAAGCTTTGGTTACATTTGCTTAATTACAATAATGCAACATTACGAGCTTTGTTGGATCATGTTTATTCGTTAAGCTTTTAATGGGAATGTGCCAACAGCGTATATCAGAATGAATAGTGCAAACTTGCATTTTTATGAAAATGCACTCGAGCAAGACCATCCCATCATTATGTTGCTGAAAATGTTTCCAGCTTTTACATAATGCATCATAATCATCCATATATTATAATATAACCCAAGGCATTTTATTAGCAATATGTTTTAATAAGCGCACGTTACTATGAAAACACAAACAACAGATGACTGATATATTAAAGGGAAGAAAAACAAGCGAGTAGCTGTCACAAAAAAATGAAAACACATTTAAAAGTCATCAGTAAAACAAATAGGATATATATTACGGGGTAGGATGGGTACTGCACGCCTTCACCGAATACAATAACCCCCCAATTCTAACCCCTAATCCCGAATTTGCATATGGTGGGATATGCGGGGAATAATTCATTATGAATTAATGTAACCTGGAGAAACTATAAATGCACAAGCTTATTTTTGACAATTAGAAGTTTTGCATCAAAAATTAAAAGAGAAATTATAATTAAAGAGAAAATTATATTTTATAATGTTGTTGATGTATTTTTTTCTTAATAACCCGCGGATGAGTAATCGCGCATATTTGCGTTCCGGCTCGAGTGATACAAAAAGAGCATATTCATACATGCAAAATTTATGCCTATATTAACACATTCTTGTCGAGTTACGCATAGCATTATATTTTAATTGAAGTGGGACGTATTTGCGAAAATTTTCTATATTAGGAAATATGCTCTAACTTTGTAACTAATAGATAGTTTCTAGAAAAATAATAAAATGTTAATGACATCTTATTATGCATCTTGTTATGCAAAAAATATTTAATTCACCATCAAGTTATCTGGCAATTAAATGCTCTGAACCCGTTGATGAGTAATCGTGCATAGGTGCGATTGTACTCGATTAATACAGAAAGATTAGCTGGACGGGTTCAGACCGGGCCGATCCACGCTAGAAGCAGTACAGATAGTAATGGAAATAATCCGAAACGCGTGAAGAGACATGGTCTAAAGGAAGCAGTGACGTTGTGATAGTCACACTGGACATCAAGAATGCTTTCAATACTGTCCAGCTGGGACCTGATCGCTGACTACGCTCAGAAGAAACTTCAAAGTTCCTGAGTATGCTGAAGAGCTCGTCAGCCATTACTTCAGAAACCGGCGTGTCCATCACAACGAAACCAACACATGGAAGAAACTGGAGATGGGCGTTCCACAGGGTCCGTCTTAGGACCCACTCTGTGGAATGTCCTCTACAACAGCTTACTAAAGGTCAAGATGCCAGTAGGAGCAGTATTCATTGCCTTCGCAGACGACGTCGCACTGCTGGTGACAGTCCAGCATCCGTGGGACATGGAAGCGAAGGGCAACAAAGCCCTTGCCAGAATCAACGCGTGGAAGCGGGAAAATTGCCTGCAGCTGGCAGCAGAGAAAACGGAGGCAATGATCTGCAGCAGGAGAAGAAGACCAAGGGTCAAAAAGCTTATTGTCAACGGCACGAGGTAGACTACAGCAAATCGCTGAGATACCTCGGGATCCTCTTGGACAGCAAGCTGACCTTCAGCAAACATATCTAAACAGCTGCGCAAAAGGCAGCAGAAGGTGGCCAGCGAGCTCGGACGGCTCATGCCCAATGTCGGAGGGCCAAAGCCGCGCAAAAGAAAAACCATAAATCAGATCATACATTCAATCCTTCTGTACGGAGCCCCGATATGGCAAGAGTCGCTAAGACACGAGAGCTATACGAAGAAACTGGCCTGGTCCAACGGTAGGGAATGTTCCGAGTCACCGCAGCATACAGAACAGTATCTAAAAAACAGTGTTCGTGATCACTGGAATCCCCCTGCTGTACTTCCAAGCAAAAAAAGGGCTTTGGACTACGAAGATCCCAAGTATCCGCAATGAACACGAACAGAAAGTGAGAGAAGTCAGGCAACTGGAGATGGGATCAGTCCAGCAAAGGACCCACCGACTTATCCCGGTCGTAAGTCGGTGGAAGGCCCGGAAATATGGCGAAACGACCTACTGCTTGACTCAAGTACTCACGGGGCATGGATGCTTCGGGGCGTACCTGAAGCGGATTGGCAAAGAACCATCCGCTAACTGCTACTACTGCCAAGCGGAGGTCGACGACGCAGAGCACACCATCATTGGCTGTGAGGCTTGGGCACCCCAGAGGAAACTGCTGGAACAAGCACTCGGGGTAGCCTGAGCTCAACGTCGAAATCATGGTCCACAGCATGATGGCAAGCATGAAGAACTGGGACCATTAGCGCGACTACGTAGAAGAGATTCCGAGCGTCAAAGAGGGCAGTGAAAGAGAGAAGTGAAGAGCGCTTCTCCAACACTAGAATAGAGCCAAGCAATCTAAGACCAGACTACCTGTCCTCCTGAAGCAATATGGAAAACAATACCAGGGAGACAGATAAGGGCAAGGGAGAGATTTCGTCAATAGGAATCTGACACTATCCCACTATGGGTGTCTTGAGTCGCCTACAGGTGCAAAGATTCCCCTTCCACAGGAATGTACATAGATGGTAAGATCATGCTGTAAAGGTACCCCTACACATCTAAATATTCTCAAATATTACAAAAAGTGATCCATAGCACTTCATGTTAATACCGTGCATCTATTTCTAATACATCATTATCATTTTTCATCACGTTTCAATCAAATTTCCACCATCAGGTATGACATTATTTAGATCGTGTGTGATCTAAGAATCATAATAAATAGTAAACACTCAGCTCGATACCTAAATGTTAATTCCATTTGAAACGCTATTATTGGGCTCAACAATATCAACAGTGTTAAGGTTCATTAATTGATACACAAATTTGACTCACGCTGTACGGTGCTGAGACAAAAATTAAATTTGTATGGACGATAACATTAATGTTTAACTCAATTTAAAATTTATTACCAATCAAATGATTAATATCTATCAACATTTTTTTAGTAGATACGCGAATATTTTTGGGTTTCCCTCATTTTTAATTACCTATTTGAAATTACATACATATTAAACACAAAATATTGATAAATACCACTATGGATGATTTTTATAAAACGGAAACGAGTTTTCAGACAAGTTTAAGAAGTTATATCATGAAAGGAATATTAAATATACAAAAGTAGGGCTCAAATCCCATATAAGTAATGTAGGATCCGAGAGAATTCTAGGCAGATTAAGGGAACATCTCGCAAAAAACAGAAATGGGACATGATAAGAACAAAAAAATACATCTATTTAAAATTAATACGTTTAAATATATTATTAATAAATACTCTTTGTTTAGATAAAAACAATAATTTTGAAATTAAGCGATTTCGCTCATAGATGGCTCGCTTATATTTTTGAATAATTGAGGCTGTTAATTCGTCGATTTCTTGCGTTTTTCGTCTTTTAATTAGGACCGATGGCCGAAATTTATTTTTACAGCCAAACCGGTCGATAAAGTCGCCTACTTTATGATTGTCAATTTGTGCTGGTCCTTGCTGGCAGACCGCCATTTACCCACAAATGATGCCACGAGCTTTTGATGTTTCCAGGCTGGTAGTCAAATAATCATGGACGAAAGCTTGGCGTGGTAGGCGACTTGATTAACACCATAAAAGCTGACGTTGAAGTATGACGAAGGCTTCGCGGGAGTTATTAGCTCGTCTGGAATAATAAGCGATGGTGCGTGACGTGGGACCAACCCCCTTCGTTTTAAATCCATGTGACTATTGCATTCCGTCTAATCCGCGTTGTTTCATATTAAATTTTCATCGTCGCGAATATATCCACCCCGGAGCATATTTAGAGGTCGAATTTATATAAATAAAAATCGTTTAAAATGTAATTTTTCGAGTGAGATGATGGAAAAAGACCGCTCGAAATAAGGGCACTCACTTGTGATGGCTGTTTCGGACGTCCAAACAAAATAACTAAGCGAATTAATAATTCATAAGACCTAAAAAAATACTGCATGACCCTTGCGTGCAGACTTAACCCTCCCTTATATTTGTGCGGAAAAATATCATCTTAATAAGAAAGAAAAAGAGGATATAAACAAACATATCCTTGTGAGATTCTCTCGTGTTCTACCAACAGAATTCTTTGAGCAAAATGCAACCCTCTGAAAATGTTTCCTAATGTACCGTATTTATTATTGGACATAAGCAAACTTCATTGGAGATTTTTCCAGAGATAGAAAATTTTATGGGGTTGTCATATATATAGTGTCTTTGAACAAGAACGCTTGAAGTTTGTTAGATTATAGCGGCCATGTTATTAAAGCAACATCTCTAAAATAAGTTGTAAATTATTAAATAATATATGGCTTAATTATCATGAAAGTTTATAGTATTAAATAACGTATGCAAATTATAAAATTTAAACAACCCACACGATCAGTCTTCTTCGGACAACTTCGTTTTGTAATAACAGTTCGTAATCGTTCTATAGACATGTTCGTTTATGGCGTCATGTTAGCGGTCCGAAAAGCGGACCAATTAGACCTACAGACCTTGTGGCTACTCCGTTCTCTTTTTTAGGGCTTTTTGCGGCATTTTCGGGGATAAATGCGCACCTGTGGCCTTCTATGATCTGTACGATCATGAAAACCCCCACAGTCTAGATTTGCGAACGAATCTATACTTATCCCCATCTATAAAAACTATATTGATGCAAAAACTTGGCCTCATTGCTGTGAAACATCGCCAAACATTCGATTGAAACATTGTGACGACGCCGTTTTCGTTCCATTGTGAGCAAACGCGGCACCCGTCTTGCGCACAGCTTTCTCATGTCAAAATTGTCAGTCAATATGCGATGTACAGCATTTTTTGAAAGGACAATCCAATACCATTTTGTGGATTTTCTTCACCATTCTAAGGTGGTTACCTCAATTAGTCGACCACTGTACTATTCGTCTTGGCAGCTCATACAGCCTCGTCTAACCTTATCTTTGCCACGATTTATTTACTACAATTCAACTCTAATAATAGGAATATCGATATGAAATATAATGGATACGGGGTTCAGAATTTTTCGAAATTTCATATGGTGTACCAAATACATATCATGGATTCGATGGCATCTCGAGATCATGAGACTTAACGCCTTTAGACTTCATCCTTTGAAACTATCTTAAATCGCAGATCAATGCATATAAACCATCCAGTAAATTCAGCCAGATTTATGCGGCAAAGTAATCGAAAATTGGACCAACCGAATACGTGCCATCAAGCAAAGCCGTGGCGGACATTTGAACGACGTTATATTCTATACGATAAAATTTCTCTTTCTCGAAACTACTTTTTTCAACACGGTTGACATGTTATCTCAAATTTCAATGAATTAATTTACTTTAAATTTGGTACGAAATTTTTTAATATAATTTTCTATTGTTCTTACCAGATTTATGTCAAAATTTTATTTTTAACTATTTTTAAAAAAATAATGAAATACAAATATGAAATAATTTAGGACATTGAAAAAGTGTTAAATAAAATAGGAAAATTTATACTATTCAATATAATTGAAATTAATAAAATATTAGTCTTATATCCATTTAAAGCTTCAAATTAAGTTTTTAAATGGATTTAAGTATGTCCAGAATTTTGCGGATTTCAAGTATTTAGTTATTTTAAATGCACAGTGCAATGTTTTCACCCGACTAACCGGAACACAACTTTGCATAAAATCGGCGAAAATTTCTAAATTTGCATTCGCAATGTACAAAGTGCCATAAAAGTGTTTTTCCGACTTGAGACCGGAAAATTTACATACCCCCAAGTTACACGTGCTAAATTAGTATGGATCGCGCAATCAGATGCCATATTCCACGTATATGCAAACCGTCAACATCAAAATTCATTTCATTATCATATCAAAATAATAATTATCCCGAAATCCGTAATCCCGTGAGATGTGTGACCGTGAAAGTTTCAGCCAAACACTCAAACATCAGGAGCTTTCATATGCAAATGAGCGGGGAGATTTACGATATGGCTGCAAAATTGCGGCGAAGATGGAAACGCCGACGAGGACACTTTGTCTGCTGACAGGAATCCCGTCGGGATTAGTTAATGTCAACTTCCTGCCCGAGGTGGCGGTCCGTCGGAGCCGGGGCTTTCGTCCTTTGTGGCAGGATACCGAAATCCTCCAGCAATAAATACTCATTCGTTAGCTTCCGGTGCTGAGGGTGCCGCGAATGCGGAAGCGTTCGGAAAATGGGGTGGCTCTACCCTCTAAGATGCTCCGGAATGGGGTCAACGATAATGGTAAAAGATGCGACAACTGTTAAACGTGATTTACACTGGTATTGGGAAGCCGGGAACGAAACATCGATAGGGACTCTTAATAATGGAGGGTTCTATTGACTCCTGCCGGGGCTTACTTGTTTGAACCGATCGAGGCAAACATTTCTACTACACGGGAATCGTGTTATCATAGTTGCTTTATCATATTTGAATATCTTCATATGTACACATCCATCTTCCTTTTGCCAATTGCCAATTTCCCTCCAATTTGTGCTAGTTTATGCATACAGAAGCTTCTATTTGGAGTCCAATTAACAGTGGCGTTTTAATTTTCCGAGGCAAATTTAAGCATACATCTCCTTTTATTTAATTTTTGCAACATTATTTAAATGTACTTGAGGATATATGCTTAATCATTTCAATATTTATGCCATAAAACGATGTTATGTTCAAGCTAAATTTATATCATTCTCATCGCGCGATTAAGTCGGCCCGGAATGTTAAGTGTTAAGACAAGATACGTACGCATCGACATCGATAGACTAACAATTAAATATATTTATTCGTCCAGCTCAAAATCATATATGTAAATCAAATTATGTTAAAATCAAATTTAACGCATTCGCGGACACGTCTGCAATTGCAGTCGTTTTATGTGTTGCATGTAGGAAATCCAATCCCGGGATCCCGGGCAGTTTTAGGTGTAACTGTCTAATCTATGTATACATATATACAGTACATATATGCTTTTCAAATTGTTATATTAACCTTTCCCTAACGGTGATGTATTTACTACACCTCGACTCTAATAATGGGAATATCGATATGAAATATAATAAATACGGGCTTCAGATTTTTTGTATTCCTCCGTAATATAAATACGAATCACATCAAAGTATTATAGCGTATAAGTATTCATCTGCGGCGACGGAAATAAATAATTTGTAAGGAAATCGGGAATTTTGCGAGTTTGTTCGTGTCTCAGCAGAAACAATTTTATCAATCACATTGATGGTGTTATACAAAAATGGGTGCTCACACGGTCATCAAATTGAACTAGCATTTAAATATTTGATGACGATACCTCCAACGAATATGGAGGCTAAGCGTGCATTTTCAGCAGCAAGTTGCCTGGCTTCCAAATTCCAAATTTTAATGAAATTCATCAATGTTATTTTTCGTGTATTAATAAAAAATATGTTTAGAAGAACCAAATGTACATATATATTAACTCTGCGGTCCTATGTCGAGTCTGACTCGACATCAATTTTATTCCAACGGATATACATCAAAATTTGCAGTTAATAATATTTTATCACCACTGTATCTTTGATTAACTTGATAATTTGCTATCCAAATGTTTTTCCACACAATCGGAAACGGATGAAGTATTAAAGCGATTATTCGCCGGATGTATTTGAACGCCTCCATTTCCCAAATAATATATAACTACAAATTTAATTATAACCTGAGCACGTTAACGAAAAACTAATTTCCCAAAGTCGGATCCGATCCTTCCAAGAAATTCGCAGACTAATATCCCGATATCCGGTCAGTGATCGCATCGAACTTTAACAATTGAGTCCATCAATAGCAAAAGGTCACCGACTACCTAATTGTTCGGAATTAGCTACGGCGACTTAATTATCTGATAATATTGATTGTAAAAATGTATTAAATAATTAATTTAAAATTAACAACATGTGCCAATAGATGGTAGACATTTTTTTAAATTATATTAGGGCGACCAAAAAGTATTTTCGTATTTTGAGACCTTATGTTTGTACTCATAAGTAAATAAATAAAAAATTTAAGTTATTTTATTTGTAGAACTATTGTTAAACATTATTTTTATGCAACAGGTTGCAAGGATAAAACTAAATACAGACCCGAAACTAACGAAGTCCACTCTAATCAAGTCAGATCCATGACAAATAATCGAATAATTTCCCATAGTACATATCTCTAAGAATGTCCTCTATAATTTTGGTGAAAAAATTCGGATTATTTCAATGCTTTACAGCTAATTCGCGAAATGCGCTCGAAGTAATCAATCTATCCAGATTGCGCCCCAACGGATCTGAGACCGCTATGATTGCAGGCTTGCCCCTATACCTGCTTTTGTTTGCAGACCAGAAATTCCTGTTAGGGACTTTTCTTATCTTTATTCTAGTAAAGGAGCAAATTAACTTAAAACATGTTAGCACAAAATTTAAAAAAAAGTGAATAGGAAGCGCGCAAAAAGAACAGCTAACTAATGAATTGATAAAAGTCTCTGGAACCCATATTTTTTGTATATAATAATGAGATCACAATCGGTTCAAATGCCTTATACGTCTTGGTAATCACCAAGGCTCAAATCTTCTAAATAAAAGCTATAACAACACGCAGGGACGTTTAAACCAGCGCCATTTTGTTACTCAGGCGATAACGCACGGGTCCGATCTTCTTTCGGATCATATGTAGCCGGACGGATGGATGAGGACGGACGGGCTTCCAACAAAATAGGTATTTATTCAGTACAAGAGAGAGATCTGGCTGCGAGAAGGACGTCTTCCCGCAGCCAAGGGCAACCGATGACTTTTTTCGACACCGCCTAACGGTTAACGGTGCACGCGAAAGAAGCGATCGCTAGGGGCGCTCGATCAACAGCGCTATTCCATGGAGATTTTAAATCGCCCGCACTATAATTGAGTATTTCAAAGTGAGATTACCCTTAAAAGCTCTTCGGCAAAAGGAATAGGATGGGTATTATGGGTTAGGATAGATACTGCATGCCTTAAACGTTGACACTGACAAAATTGACAATGGATAGAATACGGAAATCAAACTGAAAAGTTTTACCACACCTCACACGCATTATATGTAATCACTATTATATTCAAATTCACAATCTGGATTTGAACCGAATTCAGGATCTAAGCCACTATACTAACACTTGGTCGCATTTTCTCTGAAATACCTTGATTAAAATTATTAAGTTGTCTCATAAGTTTCTTTCGCAAATGAACACAGATCTAATCATAGTCATGGTTGAAGAAAACCCGCGATATACTGTTCCCAAATAGCTAACATGTTAGAAATTCCACGAATATCTGTCCATAATCATCTGACAAAATTGGGCTACATCAATCGTTCAGATGTGTGGCTACCCCATGAACTGACTGACTCAAATAAACTTCAGCGTATTTCAACATGCGATTTTCTTCTCCAACGACATAATAGCCAACCTTTTTTGAAGAGACTTGTCACTGGAGATGAAAGTTGGATACTCTATGATAATATCCAACGTAAATGGTCTTGGACCAAGGGTACAGAAGCTTTAATTGTAGCTAAACCTGGCCTACATCCAAAAAAAGTTTTGCTATGCATTTGGTGGGACTGGAAGGGGGTCTAGACAATCTGAAGGATGCAATTGTCAGAAAATAGCCAGAATTAGCGAACAGACGAGTCGTTGTTTTTCATGACGATAACGCCAAGCCTCATGTGTCTTTGCTCGTCAGAAATAAATTATTGTCATTTGACTGGGGATGTTTTAACTCATCCTCCATACTCTCCGGACATTGCCCCTTCAGATTATTATTTATTTCTTTCATTAAAAAATTCTTCACGTGGTAAAAAAATTAAATCAAAAAATGATATAAAAAAGTACCTTGATCAATATTTTGCCGATAAATCTGGAAATTTTTGGCAAGAAGGCATTATAAGGCTTCCGGAGAGATGAAGAAAGGCAATAGAACAGAATAGATCATATATTATTCAATAAATTTTGATGTAATACAAATTATTGTTTATTTTTTTCCTAATATGAAAACGAAAGAAACTTATGGGACACCCTAATATATTTTATAAAGTTGAATGTTAAAAAAGTTTTTCGATACCCCCAATATATTATGAGCGTGTTTATCGTATTTAATCCAAAGCTACGCACAAATTACGACATATTGTCTTCCAAGTTTGAACGTGGGCGCCATCGTCTAGTTACGGGAAGTCCCAATCGACAACTTTCAATTAGATAATGACAATAGTCATCGCACATTACAAAATAATTTTAGAGTAGAAACGGATCAAGGCTCTAAGATATTCTAATTGGAAAATTACTATTCGGTCATACCTTGAACTAGAATTGTTGATGGCGTTTGTCTCTGATGCACGACATTTTTAAAATCGTGTTCGCTCCTCGTATTTAAGTCTCATTGCATAATGACTAAAAATAAAACCGCGCCTTCGCTTCATTGTTGCCTTTTTGCTCGAATTTATGGCCGCCATAAAATTGTTTCGATATTCAATTGAAACTTTATTTACGGCCTGAACTTTACGACTATGATTAATGATGCAATTGCATCGTCGGAATTCACTCGAGCCGAACGTGGAAGGAAAATAAAAACTAAATTATCACCCCTAACGGTCAACCCCCCCCCCCCCCCTCCTTTCAGAACTTGCGATAGTGATTTCGACAAATTAAAAATACATCTTGGCCGAGCTTTTAAATGGAGACAAGCGGCATAAAAAATAGATTAAGAATCGCCCACAAAATGGCATTTCATCGACCTTATGGACTGTGGGAGGGAATAAAAACACCGTGAAAATTATTCGAAACAATCGACGACGGGCTTTAAAAGCGTCGTAAAAATATTTACGGAACGTGTCCCAAATTAAATTAAGTTTAAAATGGAAAATTTCTAAAATTAAAACGACGGATGTCGAATATTATTGGCGATGGTCGCGTGCTGCAGTGCTCTTAGACCACAGATTTCAAGCGGGGGCGTTCAGGACCAACTACCGCCCCCCTGGATAATACTCGCAAGAATGAGCTGATTCGTTGATGAGGAATCTCGCATATGCTGCAAACGGACTCGAGATTCTTGCGCGTGTACCGTTGCCGCAGGGGCGGGAGTCGAGAGAAATCGTCGGTTGGCCTTGGCTGCGGGAGGACGTCCTTCTTGCAGCCAGATCGCAGCCAGGTCAACCCGTCGTCCAGGAAAGGTATATGTTGATATTTTTTATCAAAAATATACTATTCGAAGATTGTGTTGGGCTAAAAATATTCCTTTTTACAAGTATTTTCACAAAGGAAAATGTGTGGAACTACATCAGCATGCAGTTCCATTTGAATAAAAACTAAAACCATATCACGAGAAGTGTTTTTTCTATTTATGATGACATATCGTATGTCAGGAAATGTCAATATTGATGGTGGTAAAACATCGACGTGGAAGATAAACCTGAAAGAGGACGACTTTTTCAAATAAAAACTTGCCTGGTACTAACAGCAAGAGAAGTTGATAGAATTGTTTTACCAGATATTTATTGATATTTTCAAAATATATAATAAAAAACTTATAGGCTGGTAAAGTGCAAGGGGTAAAAAAAGAGCGTGTCCTGGTTGACACGATTTCAGTCCTTTTAGTCATCTAAATTAAAAATAATAAATAAGATTCTTAATTAATAAAATTATCGCTATAGTCCCTACTTCCAAAAAACTGTTTTAAAAAAATGGTGGCTTTTTAAAAAAAAGTCATTTTTTGCCTTTTTCACATTTTAATTTTAATTTAAAATTTTGACATTTATCTGGTACAAACAATAGAAGATTATACTGAAAAGGTTCGTACCAAATTTGAAGTAAATTAATTGATTACAACGTGCGATATCATGTCAACCGCGTTGAAAAAAGTAGTTTCGAGAAAAACGCGTTTAAAGATTTCATTCTTGCCGCGTCACTAAATATAGCTCTAACTCTGTACATAATTAAAATTTTAGAAATTCCTTTAAGGAATATATTTTTAAAAGTCTAAACTTTGAAAATATGCAAAAAAAAAATTTTTTGAAAATTCTCAGACTAGAATACTCCCTTTTAAATAGTACAATCGCGTATTTGCAAATTAGTGTTTGCGCGAAGAAATGAATGAATATAGTGTGCTATCAGCAGTGTTTGTTTATTTATATACAAGCTTTATGTACGCTGCGCAGTCCTGAGAGATAAATGGATTTGTACAGATGATAAGTCATTTTGAAATCGACTCACTACTCAAAGGATTAAAGATGAATATTGCCTTCAAAGCAAATTCCTATATTATAAACAGCTGTATAGATTTTTTATTACATTTCCATCTTTATGTTTAGCTGAAAAAGGATTCAATACAGTTTGCAATTATTAACAAAAAATAAATAGATTCTTATACTTATATGATAAATATGGCAGAAAATTTTTAAATGTGTTATCCAGAAAATATTTAAACATTTCAGGATTTACCTAGATATAAACGTCTTTTATGCTTTTTCCCAGCAAATTGATTCTTTCGTATTAAATTTGATCGTATTTATCTGTTATAACTGGATACAAGAAGTTACATCTTTAGCACTAAAATTAGTCATTAAAAACGTGTAAATCCTTTGAAAAAAATATCTAAGTCTAGCCAAACCTATTTTATTGGCTCTAGGTGCATAAATATAAATATCATTTTTTCTCAAAATACAAGGATCCTGATGTGTTTTTTTTTTATTATAAATTCTGTAAAACCTTTAAAGGGACAAACTCAGGGAGATTAGGTAAGATCTATACACCACTATTAAAAAAACTCATTTCAAAATCATAATGGTCTGGCCAGACTCAAAACTCTTTTTATGCGACTTTTTTTGTGCGATTTCGAAGTTATGCGATTTTTTTTAAATCAATTTTTTCTTTTTTTTAAATTTCATAAAGAGTACGCCTCGAGATATTTTAGATAAAATAAGAAAAATACGGTCCTACCTTAATGAAATATTTTAACGCGTTTTACTCGAAACTACTTTTTTCAACGTGGTTGACATCATTTCTCAAGTTTTAATAAATTAATTTACTTCAAACTGGGTACGAATCTTTTCTATATAACCTTCTATTATTCTTACCAGATTTATGTCAAAATTCATTTCTTAACTATTTTTAAAAAAATTAAAACCGTGACAAAATAAGGTAAAATAATGATTTAACTGAATTTTTTTAACAGTCGCCATTTTGTGATTTTTTTTAGTTAGGGACTATAGTGACATCTTTACTAATTATAAATTAAATTGTTGGAAAGAGAAAATCTACACAAAACAATGACATTGACACTGGGTATAATATTTCTTCGCATAAAGTCATATGTAGATGTAAGCGTAAATATCGCTGATTTCGCTTAATTTCATGGAACCACTTCAACTCAAACGGAATAATTAATCCAATCTGTTATTGAATGTGGGTTTCTTATAATTGATTAACTTTCTTCATCGGCGCGGGTAACATTGAGTAAATATTTTGCTTAATTAAAAGATGTTTCTTTTCGCTTCCTTAATAAAATACTGGATGCTATTCCAAGACAGAGCGGAATCAATTGTTCTTTTTGGAATACACTCTCTTTTTAGTATTAAAATTTGATCATTTAGGCGCCAAAAATTCTCCACATAAAAAATATTCATTATGTGACAACCCTGAACAAGATTAGGGTTATCACAATGAATAATTTACGGTAAAGTTTACAATTAAGAGCCTCGATTAAGAGCATTTAAAACACATCTGTAGGACGAATCGAATTAAGGCTTGGATGCCGCACGAACTGTCCAAAGACAATAAAGGAGAGCGACAAAACACGTGCAAAGTTTTGTTGTCAAGACAAAAATTCGCCCACTTTTGCACAGACTTGTGACTAGAGTTGAATATGGGGGTTTTTGTGACAATATAAATTTTGAACGTTGAAGGCGAGTCGAACGTCGAGAATTAATCAGGAACAATTCAGTGGTTCTGCAAGACGACAATGCATGACTATAAAAATCAGGGAATTTAAATGGGAAGAACTTCCACACCCTCCATATTCACCAGACCTGGCTCCGATAAATTATCGTCTTTTACAATCTAATAATGAAAATAATAAATAGAAATAAATTATGTTTTGTAAGATTTTATAGATCGGCAAAGACTTTTCGATACATCTAATATTATGTACATATTTTTTTAATATCTTATATAAAACTGCATCACATTGCCTTATTGTTATTGTTGTTTCAAATATGAGAATCATGAATGAAAAAGGCAAATAAAAAGCATCAAATTTATTCATATCGGTTATTGCGAACTGTATAAGTTAGTCCCTTGGTGCTCGTTACAACCGAAAAAATACCGTTTTAGCCTAAATATAACGCAGTCTCGAAAACAACACATCCTACATGCGTACATTTTGAATTACAAAAATTGAATAGGTATTTATTAAAACAAGAACCAAAAAATATCTCAATCATTTTTGTTCAATGCTTATAAATGCCATAGTATGCTTGAAAGTTCCTATTTATATTGATTTAAATAAAATATGTTGCATCTTGTCAAATATATTATTAGTAATCAGTCATCTGTGCATCTGTGGATGACGCTTTCAAAATAAATGAAATATAGTCAAGTCATATTTTTTAAAATCAAACATTTGAAGCAAATAATACTGATATTTGAGGTCGCTCGCCGGCTGCAACTCGCACACAAATCCGAATTTAGGAATATAAAATATGTCGCCCAAATTGATTTTGACAATTTAACGTTGGTTTTTCAGCATTTAATATTTTGACAGTTCTCCTACGCGTTTTGCGTCAGTCAATTCGACATTGCGAAATGAAAGCCCTGTTATTTTTAGCATTTTGGCGTTAAAATGCAACGGAATTAAATGAAGGGATGTTTTAAAAGTCTTGACACGTTTTCAGATGGCTGAAAAAAATGACAAAATCGATTTTGTTCGTATTGTGACAGTAACATACGTTGCAGAATACATATTAATACAGAGTGCGGCGGAGAAATTACTTTATTTTAAAAACGAATAACACGTAAAGTATAGAAGTAATTAGTTTAATTATTTTTCCATTTTTCCAGAGACATTTAAAGTATTTGTTTATTATGTTTAAAAAATTATATAATAAAGTTGGCCTCGTTCGTGCGTTCGTTTGACATTTTCCGTCGTTCGTCAGTCATGGCCGATTTTTTTTCTGTTAGGTTAAGACGCTCGCCCAAACGCGCCAAAACTTTGACGGTTGGACTTAACCTCAACTTTGCAAAGGTCAGTCTCGCCGATTGTTATCTTGTTTGGGGCGGTTTGTTTGACATTTAGCGTTTATCCCGCGTTTCGATCGGGACCGGGAGAGCGTCGGGCGTCGTCTGGTCGCCCGCCGGGGTCGACTCGTTCGTCGCTCGCGAGATTTTTTCATGAAAGAGACGCCCTCAAAGGTCATCGAGCATCAGAGCACGCTACACTATTTACAATGTGGCTCGTGATTTGTAGCAGATTTGCTACGGCGTAGGCGTAAAACGGCGGTTCGTAGACCCTCAGTGCGTCCCGCTCGCGCGCGGGAAATGCACGTCGGGCCAACGGGGAGGGTCGGACCGGAAACGCTAAAACGTTTTAGACCTGTGGATCCAGAACTGACAGCTATACTTCCCGTCGAATTAAGCTTAATGGGTCAAACCGTAAACATTCCCCATAAGGCTTCAGCGCAAATTAAAACGACGAGATCGACATTAATGGGTTGCAAACAATCCATGGCGTTTTGAACTTTCATCGACCGGATACCCAGACGATCAATATTGATATTTATTTTGCGATTTTGTATCGCGTTCGAGCATAAATAGTATTGTTGTCGCGTTTGAATGCGAGCGCGCGTTTCCCGCGCAAAATTTTGCTCCCGTTCGATCGGAAAGTGTATACGCCAAATCGGGCATTTGAGAATACATCGCTTACATGTTTGTTAGATTTCCATCTATTGAATAAAATAAACACGCAAACGTTCGTATAAAATCGGTTGGAGAGCGAACGTCACGGGGTTGAAGAATTTAAGACGAAAATATGCGTCGGCGGCGATGGATAAATACACATAAATGCGCGACGTGCGTGCGAGTGCACTGGTGTCAGAACCACGTGCACTTGCATCAGATGATTAATTCACTTGTTTTAAAAAGTTTCGATCCTATGTCGCTGGGTATGAATTTATTTTTTGACATTTGTGCGTAAATGGGTCAGAAAATTCGCACAATACAAGTTGTGGGAATTTATGTGGAATATGAATATAAACGATTGGTGCGATTATTGTGCATTTTTAATTGATGAAAAATGTTTTCAGTGCGAAACGTCAGATGGGTAGCGTGTTGTTTGGGTGATAATGTGTGTATCCGGGTTTGATGTTTAACATTGTGGCGCGGATCGCAGGGGGTCAGATCGAAGGGAAAAGGCCACGTGAGATGAGACGAGGGGTAGCTGGGAGAGTCGGAAGGAACGAAGGACGACGGCAGGGAAGCTGACATGGCGCAGGACCAAAGCGGAGAAGATGGACTTACCTCAAATCCTGACCCAAACAAACGGGTGGTCGCGGCGCTGGCGTCGCGGCGCTGGTGTGTCGCGACTGGACGGGCGGACGGGCACCGGTAGACTGGCAGTCCGGGCGCAGGCCCGCGCCGGTCGATACCTCCCCCCCCGGATCCCTCCGGCCCCTCTACGTCATCCTCTACGAGTCCCTCTACGAGAGCCCCTACGACGCTACCCCTCAGCCTTTGTTCGGGAGCGTGGGACGTCACCGTACGCCGACTTATCCGGAAAAACTTTTCAACGCCGGCTCCAAAACCGCTCAGATTCGAATCTCCCGCCTGCGACATTTAGAGAGCTTCCCAGCGATCCGATAGATGTCGATATCGGCGACCGCATCATTTTCATTGCCCATTGTTTCCACGCACAAACTTCTCCGCAACGAAACAAACTTAACACTCGAAAGACCCCCAAACTTCGTTCGAGTTCCAGGATCGAACCAAGAACATGAACAATATCATATGAAATATTGTTATTATGATTGTCACAATAACATTGAATCGCGTTTGTGACGTGTCAATATAAAGCGGATTACTCATTGAACACCCTTATTAAATATTAATAATATTGTAATATTTTGAAATCTAATAACCGATGCGGTAATATTATACATCCAATCCATTCAGATCAAACGAAAGCCCAGCATTTGATGATGATTCGACAGCTTCGTGTATTCAACTACTATTAAATAACTATTTCAATCATATTATATTAACAGTACTAGGGTAGGCTGAAAACTAATGCACACATGCTTGTTAATGTTGTTAAAAAAATAAATTCGTAATTTAAAAATATATATATTATATCGTTTTTAAAGCATCAAAATGACATGTCAAAAAAGATGCAAGTCCATGGTGTGGAACAATTTTTTCATTCAGGCTTACTTGAAACAAAAAATCAAAAAGATTCTTAATCTATAAGCATTTCGCCATTGCAGTATCGTTAATGAATAGTTTTTGTTTAAAAATAACAAAATGGCGCTGGTTTGAAAAAATGGTTGGAAAAAACGCCTTTTTTTGGGGGTATTTTTTAATATAAAACGTAATATAAAATAAAAATTTTGATCTGATTTTGTGAAGTGCCATAGCTATATATATTTAAAATAAGCTCATAAAATTTCAGTCCAATCGGCAAATTGGTTTTTCAAAATTCTTTCCACAACACATGCAAAAATATCATTTCGAGAAAAACGCGTTTAAAGTTTTAAGTACCACAAAATTGTTAAAAAGGAAAATATACTACTAATCAACGATTCCAGCTTCATAAAAAAATCTTCAGCTACCTCAGACTATTCTTTTTTGGCTGATTTGGCGTATCTGTGAACTGTTCTAGCTTATTTAGAAGATTCGAAGTCTTAGTGGTTGACAAGGCGCATACATTCTAATTTGCGCGTCTCCATGAATCGCAATGCATCTTTTTATCCATTATTTTTGAAATACATATAAATACTTCGTTAAAGATACAGGTTTCAGTATATGTTGCGATTTCTAGTATTTTTTGCCATAAAAAACTTTAATTTACTTTTTATCTGACCTTGCAATTTGTTTTTGATTGCGCTCTACAAGTATATGTGCATTAGTTTTCAGCCTATCCCCAAACTTCTAAAGGTTTTTAATCTTTTTGTCCATAAGATAATCTGGTCATACCCATTATGATTTTGTGATGACTTTTTTAATAGTAGCTTTGTATTGATCTTACCAAATCTTATAGAATTTAATATTAAATAAATTTTTCGAGAAAAAAGGATATTTCTATTTATGTAGCTAATAAAATAGGTTTGGCCGTTTATAGGATATCACGTTTTTCTTCATGTTTCATTAAAAAATTTAATCCTTTCGCTCCATAAAATAATCTATGATATTTCTTACGCTGATTATATGTCTGTAAAAATTAGATTAGGATATTTCATACGATAGTTTGTTTAGCTATAATATTTCATTGACGGGAATAAATTAAGCCTTTCATGGACAGAAGGGTTAAACTGGGATCCGTGAGGTCATTACCGGGGGTCTGTAAAATTATAAAATATGCTTATGAAGCATAAACATGTTGAAATCGTGGTTGAAATACCAATTTTTAATTTAAAAAAAACTCTTGACGTTCACAGCCTACATAGCGCGCATCGCAATAGGAAACCGCGCACATCGAGATTCGAAGGTTAGAATTTAAAGACGTAAATTGCCTAGGCTTAGCATGGGGGTCTGCAAAAAAATGTCAACCCTCCCCCAATTTTCATTTAACATATTAGTTAAAAGTGTATGTATATCATTACGTTTTCGGTGCGTGCAGCAGGGAAACTTCCTTATTTAAAACGCGCACCCTAAAGCGACAATTATTCTGATAAGAATGAGATAGCACTCATTTGAAAGAGTCTATCATGTAAATTTACAAACAATAACGCAATGGACGAGGGAAGAGCACGTGTTCGCCTTAGAGGCGTACTTTTCAAGCGGCCGCTTAATCAACGCCACGCAACGTGCATTCAGGAATCACTTTAATATCGCGCCGGTAAGTCATATTCCTGATCGAAAATCGATCATTTTATAGATGGACAGCTTTAGAAAAATCCATGATGTGCAGGAAAAATCCTTGACGTTCAATAACTTCCAGGAGAAGAAAGTCGACTCATTGATATACATTGACCAAAATGGAGACCAACTTAATTATATAATTTTTAAAACATAATAAACAAATATTTTAAATGTCTCTCTGTAAAATGGAAAAATAATTAAACTAATATCTCCTATACTTTTTGTGTTATTCGTTTTTAAAATAAGGTAGTTTCCCCGCCGCACTTTATATTAATATGTATTCTGCAACGTATGTTACTGTCACAATGCGAACAAAATCGATTTTGTCATTTTTTTCAACCATCTGAAAACGTGTCAAGACTTTTAAAACATCCCTTCATTTGATTCCGTTGCATTTTAACGCCAAAAAGCTAAAAAATAACAGGGCTTTCATTTCGCAATGTCGAATTGACTGACGCAAAACGCGTAGGAGAACCGTCAAAATACTAAATGCTGAAAAACCAACGTTGAATTGTCAAAATCAATTTGGGCGACATATTTTATATTCCTAAATTCGGATTCGTGTACGAGTTGCAGCCGGCGAGCGACCTCAAATATCAGTATTATTTGATTCAAATATTTGATGTAAAAAAAATATTTCTTTGGATATATTTCATTTATTTTGAAAGCGTCACCCACAGATGCACAGATGACTGGTTATTAAAAATATATTTGACAAGATGCAACATATTTTATTTAAAATCAATATAAAAAGGAACTTTCAAGCATACTATTGCATTTTTAAGCATTGAACAACAATGATTGAGATATTTTTTTGTTCTTGTTTTAATAAATACCTATTCAATTTTTATAATTCAACTTTTCTTTGCATTCCTTGTCCAAAATGTGTGTATATAGGTCGTGTTGTATTCGAGACTGCGTTATATTTAGGCAGAAACGGTATTTTTTCGGTTGTAACGAGCACCAAGGGACTAACTTAAACAGTTCGCAATAACCGATATGAATAAATTTGATGCTTTTTATTTGCCTTTTTCATTCATGATTCTCATATTTGAAACAACGATAACAATAAGGCAATGTGATGCAGTTTTATATTAGATATTAAAAAAATATGTACATAATACTAGATGTTTCGAAAAGTCTTTGCCGATTGTTTCACAATGAATGAATTTTTGTATTTTTATTAAAATTTTTATCTATAAAATCTTACAAAACATAATTTATTTCATTACTATATACTATTTCACATAGGTTTTCGAAATTTTCAATTCCTCTTTTGAAAAATTCTTCTGTTTTTGAGTCGAAATATGTACAAATATGATTTTCGAGTTCAGTTGCATTTCAAAAGCGTTTATACTTTAAAGAAAGTGCCATAAATTGTAAAAGACGATAATTCATCGGAGCCAGGTCTGGTGAATATGGAGGGTGTGGAAGTTCTTCCCATTTAAATTCCCTGATTTTTATAGTCATGCATTGTCGTCTTGCAGAACCACTGAATTGTTCCTGATTAATTCTCGACGTTCGACTCGCCTTTAACGTTCAAAACTTATATTGTCACAAAAACCCCCATTTTCAACTCTAGTCACAAGTCTGTGCAAAAGTGGGCGAATTTTTGTCTTGATAATAAAACTTTGCACGTGTTTTATCGCTCTTCTTTGTTATCTTTGGACAGTTCGTGCGGCATCCAAGCCTCTATTTGATTCGTCCTTCAGATATGTTTTAAATGATCTTAATCGAGGATCTGTTTCATTTTGTAAACTAAAATCGACATGTCTTTATGGTAAACTTCACCGTAAATCATTCATGGCCTTTGTGATAGCCCTAATCTTGTTCAGGGTTGTCACAACACTTAATGAATATTTTTTGTTAATATTGTATACATTTTTTGTACAGTTTCTAGCATAATATGAACCCATCAACGCTCTTGGCTCTAAATCTTCTAAAATAGATAGAACAGCTCGCAGAGACGTCAGATCAGCCAAAAAAGACAAAGATGAGATAGCTGAAGGATTGCTTAATGAAGCTGGAGTCGCTGATTAGTAGTATGTTTTATTTTTTAGTACTTAAAACCAGGGCCGTAACTAGGGGGTGGCAAAGCAGGCGCTCGCCACCGGCGCAACTGGGCTTGGGGCGCAAAACGCAGAATACCGACCCAATCAAGAGTTGTATATGGTTTTTATTTTATATGACCATTCTACTTTACATTAATCAACACTGACTGACTCTGTCCGTTTTTATAATATATACTGAGTTGTCTAATCCCTATTTTCTTCGTCATTGGGCCGATCCAGCCGGCATAAGCTCACAATAAACTAAAGACAACAATATTTTCGACCGATTATAAAATTTAAACAACCCACACGATCAGTCTTCTTCGAACAACTCCGTCTTGTGTTAAGAGTTCGTAATCGTTCTGTAGACATGTTCGTTTATGGCGTTCGATCGCGAGGCGTTCATTCGTCATGTTAGCGGTCCGAAAAGCGGACCAGTTGGACCTACAGACCTTGTGGCCACTCTATCTTCTTTTTTTAGGGCTTTTTGCGACATTTTCGGGAATAAATGCGTACCTGGGGCTTTTTATGATCTGTACGATCATGAAAACCCCCACAGTCTATATTCGCGAACGAGTCTATACTTACCCCCACCTATAAGAACTATATATAAAAACTATATTGATGACATTTTTTGAAAGGACAATCTTATCTGCTAGCTCATGCACTTACAGTCGACCGTTATCCAATACCATTTTGTGGATTTTCTTCACCATTCTGGGGTGGTTACATCAATTGGTCGACCACTGCACTGTTCGCCTTGGCAGCTCATACAGCCTCGTCTAACCTTTCCTTTGCCACGATTTATTTACTACAATTCGACTCTAATAAAAGGAATATCGATATGAAATATAATAGAAACGGGGTTCAGAATTTTTCAAAATTTCATATGGTGTACCAAATACATATCATGGTAGCGCATGGGTGTTTTTTTAGTTTTTTTTTTAAACAACAACCGCCTTCTATACGTTGGGTCGGGTACTTTTGGGACTATCTTCGTATATTATTTTAAAATATTAATTATAATAATAATTAATATATAGCATTTATAATAGTATTATTTAACTTTTAGTCTCCGGGGGGGAGTCTCGACGTTTAAAAAAATAAATCGATATCTGAAAATGTGATAAATTCATAGTTTCTGCTTTAAATTTAGCACAAAATTGGATATAAAAATATAAGGTGGTAAAGACACAGCGTGGAACCTTCCTGTCAAATGGCCCTTAGATGGGATTAAGTTGATACGGTGACCCCCTACTACAAAGAAGACACCACAAAGAAGGCACTCTACAACTAAATTTATAAGCTTTCCCCTGTTATGTCCCTAAATTTTTGCATAGCTGTTCCAGCTTTCTTTTTAATTACAATGCACTCCGTCAATTTTGCTTAATATTTATATTTCATAACAATTCTGGCGTGTGTCAATATTTTGCTTACCAGTCGTATTTCTGGCACGTGCTCAATATTTGATGATTCTTAACTTCATATATCGTAACGTATTTTTCATACAAATACTTATATTTTTCCAGAACTGCATATCTTTGCATATTAATTATATTTCGTAATAATGAAATTGTTTACGCCTAATTACGTCAGACTTGTTATTTCCTATTGTAAAATTGACACGTGCCCATACTTGCAAATAGACACTTTTACTGTTTAAATAGTCGGTGCCTCGACGGTACAGAAGGATTCATTCTTCGATTATTCTTGCGAGCAGAGCATTAAATTGCTTAATTGACTGTTGAGTCAATTTATATCGTTACATTTTCATCATGTAACTTCTCGAGGACAGTCCTGGAGGATACTCTTTATCTTTCTTCTGGACTCACCTCTCGTCACCATCATCTTTAAATGTGTACTATTACATTACTGTACCATTTAAATCTACAATAAAATATATACAACAGAACTTCGTTTAAATTACAAGAAGATATCAGCTACAAGCTTACACCAACGAGGAATCAACCTGCCTACAGAAAAAGTTCATAACACCCCCAAAAAAAAAACGAACGAAAAAAACCTATTTTATTTTTTGCATTTTGTACACACAGCGGCATTCAACTTTTGATCCGGGATGTTTGATGGTGATCGTTCGTCATTTGACCTCATAAATATTAAATTTTGCTCGTTAATTAGGTTTATTTAATGGAAAAATGTCTTCAGTGGTAAATTCACAAACCGATCTTGCTTAATTGTGATGAGTCTCCCCGAGGATAGACGAAATTCTCTCGCAAATCCCGTGGGAATCGCTCATTATATGAAGTTTTAAACATGAGAGAAGAGCTGAAAAGTATTATACAAAATATAAACATGACAAAGCGGAATATAAATTACGTTCGATTAAAAATTTACATATTTCCTAAAAGGACCTCTTATTTATTCACATTTTCTACGAGCCATAATTTATTCTGGACCTATTACTCCAAGTGGGGCGTTCTCCTTTGAGGTTTATTATTAATATGATACTAATCCCTTAATCCTTAATTTCGTGCCTGACTTGCTACGATCTAAAATTAAATATATCTAAAATCGGTATATTATAAAGTGTTACGCTAAACTTCGCTATGCATACATAGGCAACTATTTCGCATAGACGTTTCGTATTAATCTGTTATAAATTCATTACAATAATATAAATCAAGCTATTTATAAATGGAATACTTTTATTGAATTTAAAGTTAAAATATATACGGTAAAACATATTAAAATAACATCCCGGATAAATAATTTGATATGGATAAAGGTCACGATAGAGTGGTTTTTATACGTGATGTGAAACCTCCAAGGGATTAATAGATGAGTAGACAAAATATAAACAAAATATTGGTCAGATTCAATGATAATATCTTGGAAATATGCTATAAATTCTGATGTAATTTTGTAAATCTGTTGCTGAAACAATCCATATATGAATGAACACAAACAAAAAGATTTCGTTCAGTATTAACAGATGGTGTTGAGCAATTATAATGGAAAAACATTTTCTTTTTAAACACATTTTAGATAAAAAATAAAGAAATAAAGGTATTGTGTTCGGCGAATATTTCAACACGATTAAAACAGTGCTTTATTTACAAAATTGCATTTATTAAAATATTAAATGATTTGATCATCCGTGTATATAAAAAAAATGATCACAACATAACAACATTGCGCGTAATAATATCCGTTTCTTCGTTTATCCTCGCCTCAGGAAATTCGACTTTGGTGTACATTTTATCAGTCTCATACACGTTAGACGTACAACACACCGTTGCACAATTTATTCCGTCCTTGTAAAACGACCAGCAGCAGATCTCCTCCGAGATGTCGTCCACGTCCTTGATGAACACGACGCCGCCCTTGAACCGCAGCGACAGCTTATCGAACAGTTCCATGTTCCTCAGGAGGTTGTCGTCTGACGTGTTTGTATAAGAATATTTATTATTGTGTCGGTTGATGAGCAATTTCACAACTGGCTGCAAAGCGGATTAAAACAAACGATTAATATTAACGCGCAGACTCGAATCGTATCGTGCAAATTTACACGCACCTTTGTAGTTGAGCTAATAAGGTATCCGGCTTCGTTACTGGAGGTGACTAAGGGTACTCTACATATAAGCTCTGTTTCGTTCTCTTCTTTGGTTAAAATCTTCTGGCACAATTCCGCTAAAACGTTTACTCTAAAATAATTTGCTTCGACTAATAACTCGGCTATATCTTTACGACTATCCGGTAATGAAATAGAGCCATCTCTTAAAAAATCTAATATTGTTCCGAAATGCTTCCCGCAACGATCGATACCTATACAACCTGCAAAAATCATATATTAATCACGCGTTAAAAATATTTATAGGACGCGCATATCGAATAATAAATTTACCATCCGAGTCTTTAAGCGTATCTGCCTGACCGTCGTTAAACATCGATTGCAGCAGAGTGTCATGTTTGGTTAGTATTGCGACCGTGGTGTAGAAAAAGCTTCCGCCCACGTTTAATTTCACATATTTCGTAGGATATTTGATTTCACATGCCTTTGCTTTTTGATCATCAGACATCTTTTTAGCTGAGACACATCACACTGCAACAATAAAAATGTAATAATATAACAAAGACATTTTAATTGGTTGTTAAAAATCATTTTCTTGTCAGAATGTTGAAGATAAAAACTAAATTGCTAGAGTAGAACTTAAAAATATTGTCCTCGTATTTATTTATTTATATCGTCGAGATGCCGCCCACTTCTCTCCGCCTACATTAAACCATTTTACATTGTGTACAATTTTACAATGATCATATAGTGTTCACTTTTGCATTCAATATATACAGAGAAATTGGAACTCTTCTCCAACAAGACATCAGCTCAGATATGCAATAAATTAATGAAAGAATAAATTTATCTCGGATCCTGCATCTCGGACTAAATTGACGACGATCTGGAAATTAAGAGAAGAGTGCGAATGACTAAAAACGGAGTCACGGCTGAATGTAGTTTGAAAAAATAGAAGCATAACCGATGCAATTAAATGCGTCTAGTCTGTTCATATGACTTTAAGGAGTTGAAACTTGCACGATGAGAGCACATTAAATCTCGATATACTATCTATATTAATATATATTATCAAATATCGATATGAAATATAATACGGGGTTTTAGAATCTCATATGGCGTACTAAATACGTAGCATCATAAGGGTTAAGAAGAAGTATATTTGAAAAAGAATACAGGATATTATTAATTGACACTTGTTGACTATTTTTCCACATAATCACCATCCCGTTCAATGGATGTGGTGAGCCATGGCATAGGCTTCTTTATGTCCTCCTTGAAGAACTCTCCCGCCAGTTCCTTCCCCCATTTCAGAGCCTCTTTCTGCACTTGCTTGTTGATTGAAAATTTAATTCCACCCGTGTGTGCCTTCAAGATATCATTCGATGCATAGAAGCGAGTGAGCTATATAACGTAAACATTATGATTCATCCATTTCATGTAAAATATTTGATAAGAACGCTTTGTTTCGAATTATCTTCCTTGTTTAAATAAACAATCCGTTTCAGTGTGACTCGGCTAACATCCGCTACCATATCATACAATTAGAAAGTGTATAAAATTTGATTCACTTTTAATAATACACTAAAAAATAGTCCTAAATCACCGCATTCATATGACGAGTCTTCCACTCTGTTATCAATCTATTCAGAGGCTTACGCACTCCATATGTTGGTTCATAATCAGACGCCGTCTCTTCCTTTTTATGTCCTTAATTTCCATTTGGTTATTATTCGGCTTGACACGTTTCCGTCCATTTTAACTGATCCGTGACTGGATAGCATAAAATCTGGCGTCTTTCGTTTGTTTACAACGTTCTTGCTCCGCCGCTATATCTATTATGGGGCGTATTTTTAATCAATCAGTGATATATTCGGTATTGGGCGTAAAGTGTAATAAAACATTATGCTCCAAAAACATAATAATTTGATTTCTGCGGTGTATACAAAAGTCATTTTGCAAAGCAATTTCAAAAGCTCTCCATGTATATTTATCCACTCTCGCAACTTTTAAAATGTATTTTTAATAATATAAAATTGTATTTTTGTCTGAAAATGAAATGTTTTATAATACGCAACAAATTAAAACTTTTTAAAAATATATATACAAATAGTATTTAAATATGTCTAGCATGCGATCTACGTCATTAATTTATACATAATTTGCCTTGGAATGCGTTATTAATGACATATAAACCTTTGAAGGTCGAGTACATTATGATTATAATGAATTTATCTTCCTGTTTATAAAGATTTTTTCCATAAACATATCGAAATATATTAATTATTTACGAGAGAATAAAATATTGATTAATATTAACGCATGATTAATATTTATTATTGTTAATAACGCACATATATATATTATTTACATTTCATATCTAAATAGAAAGCAGCTTTTATATTTTTAATATGAAATGTTTTATGAATTGCAATGCATTGTTAATAATTATTACAATTTAATGAGTTTATGATAAAAAGTATATATTTATTTTTTTTTTGAGGAAAAATGTAGCATATATTCGCTGTAAAGATATTTAATATTGCTGTAAGGAATAATAACTAATGGAATAAATGACCACACCTCTCGCAGATGGTATTTTCCGATGCTCAGATGAAAAACGATCATCGGAATTGTAATAAATGGCAGGATATTTGTTAATTCGTTATGTTTAAATTAGTCTCTCTGGAACAGTTGAACATTACACAAATGTTTTCGGCGCACTCTTACATATAAACAAAGTCATTAACATCACTGTGATCCGTTTTGGTCGAAAATATTACTCTACAAGTGCTTATCGGAGGGTTTTATTAAAAAACGATTAACAATCACGAACACCTTGGTATCAAATATCGATTCCTGACACTTGCCGCCGGTGTTGCCATCGCGCACAAATGTCACAGAATGTAAACAAATATTTTCATCCGCGATTGTCTATGGCGCTTTGAAAAATTTCCATATTCAAATTTTTATTGTCAATTTTATTGCTGCGCTTATTATTTAAATATTCAATATTAATATAACGACTATAAAATAATATTTTTTATTTTATTAAAAAATATTTTAATTTCATTTTCAATTATATTATTTTTATAATAATTTAGCGCTCGTGATTTTAATAATATTTGTTTTTAAATTATTATTTTAAACGCCCTCACAATCCGTATTTTTATTAAAAAATATTATCGACCGATTTGAATTTTGGCGATTGACATAAAAGTATATTCGATATTCAAGATAACAATCGACTGAACGACGGAGCATTTTTGATGGACAGATGATTTATTTACATCAAATATGTTCCTCCAAAGCTTAAATTTGTGCATCAAAATTTTAATTATCAAAAATTATGACATGATAATTCAACTGACTGCAGCTTTATCTGGCCGTAAAATCTACATATTCAGATTGACTTTCATGATTTAAAAAAAAGGAAATTATACTTCCATTTAAATTTTATTTGAATATATTGTGAACTTAATGTGTATGCCTAAATGAAAAATCTATTTATTTCGAAATTAGATATGATGAAGAATATAACAAGATTTCGATAGTAACAGGTATGAAACCCTAAATTAATAAAAATGTCTCCATTATATCTGAATATGTGAAAAATGACATTCAATTTATCGATACCTTTTTCTGCCTCATATCTTGTGGAATCAGGCTTAGATGCTGTTAATCATATCATGATTAAACAGAGAAACCGGTTGAATATCTCTAAACTCTTTTAGACTGGGAATAGGGAGGGATAAATAGGGACTTATGGCACATTTTCTGTCTGCTCTTGTTTATCATAGATCGATCAATTTGAGCCCCCGCGCAAGAACATCTGGCACCGGAAGACATGACAACAAAGGAAGCATACCTTTCTTGCTTTGGTGGTTCTTATAGCCTTCGTACTCCAGCAATCGACAATGCATTTCACTATTTCCATATGTCCTTACAATCGTTCAAGCCCAGACATGCGGCGTATTTTTCTACCTGATCAGTCCAGCATAAAAGAAAGTCTTCCAACAGGTCTAATATAGCTCGAGGAGGTCCAAAATCGTTTGCCTGTGTTTTATCATGCCGTTGTATGCATCTCAGAAATAAACTCATCTCGCACGCCTTCAAATTTCTACTAATTTTATGAATAATGGTACCAAAACCGCATCGTAAAAGCTGCACTATCCGAAGGTCATAAGCCTACATTTCAATCGCAATTAAAAAAAAGTACTGAGAGTAGGAAAACTTTTATATATAAAAACAAGTATACAATCATATCATTTACAGTACTTTATAAATAAATGTTTAAAAACGATTTAGAACTTCTTTATAATTAATTAGAATATAAAATACTGTATCGCTAATACTATTGCAAATTTTTAATTTGACATATGAGTTATAGACGAAAACAAAAAGGCAAGGACCCTGCATCAACATTATATTTGCAAAATGTATATAAATGCAATATAACTTTAATTGAATAATAAAGTTGC
The DNA here is from genome assembly GCA_008973525.1 of Stenopsyche tienmushanensis. NCBI lineage: Eukaryota > Metazoa > Arthropoda > Insecta > Trichoptera > Stenopsychidae > Stenopsyche > Stenopsyche tienmushanensis. The sequence goes on from WACJ01000521.1 coordinate 349,888, forward strand.
GATAAGGTATATATTATTATTATAAAGGTTAGCATGTATATTCGCTAGCTCTAGAAGACACAATATCTTGATCAGGTCCATTTTTATTCTCATATAGGAGTATGCTAAGCGTCTCTTCGTATATTCTCGCCTCTGGAAATTCAACTTTGGTATGTTTTTTGTCAGTACCGTAAACGATCGACGTGCAGCAGACTTCCGCGCGTGATTTCCCGTGACTATAAAACGACCAGCAGCATATTTCTTCCGATCCATCCGAACCGGTCATGTCTTTGATGAATAGAACACGGCCGCTGAAGCGCAGCGATAATTTGTCAAACAATTCGATATTTTTCAAAAAGTTATCGTCAGATGTGCTCGTGTATGAATATTTGTTGTTGTGCCGGTTTATCAGTAATTTAACAACGGGCTGAAAGCATCGAAAATGAAATGTTAACAAACAACGGTGAATCATCTCCATACAATTTGTTATCACAAATGACATATTTGAACGATAATGTTTTTTTTATCTACTAATGTGCAATATGAGTTAGGTGCATACTTTTGTCGTCGAGCCGATTAACAATCTGGCTTCTTTGCTGGAAGTGATTAATGGTACTCTACAAATGGGCTCCGCGTCTCGTTCTTTTTTAGCTAAAGCCTGTTGACACAACTCCGCTAATTCTTCAATCAAATAATACTTTGCTTCTGCCAACAATTCGGCAACTTCTGTGCAACTATCTGGCAAAGGAACTGTACCGTTTCTTAAAAAATTTAGAATTGTTCCAAAGTGTTTCCCGCAGCGATCGACGAGGATCCAACCTGTAATCAAAAATTTCAATCAAACTCAGATCATTCACATATAGAAACGAGCATCAACAGGTTTAACAAACAGTTTAATCCTAGATCACTAATCATTAGTCTCACAGACTACATGTATGCATGCTAAAACAGCCATTTATCGCAATGTAACTGAAGATTTACAAAATACGAATCAGTAAGGATCCGCACCCCATTGATTCTCCAGCCTCCCTACAGTCTTAAACTGACTCCCCTAGACTTTGAGTCCTGAAACATTGCGATACAATTGAAACCATCCAAGCTTATGTTACATCAGCTCTAAAAGATATCTCAAAAAAGGCCATTCAGTCTTTGAAACACTGCTGCAGAAGGGTTCTGCGTTAATATACTTCTAGTCTGGTGGAATCTGCTCCTTCGTTTATAACAGTAAAATATTGGATGGCAGAGTTTAAATGAGGCCGTACAAGCTGCAAAGATGAACATCGCCAAATTACACCAGATATGGTGAAGAAAATCCTCAAAATGGTATTGAATGACCGTCGACTGAAAGTGCGCAAGCTAGCAGGCAAGCCGTGCATTTCAAAAAGCACTGTACATCACATATTCAGTGAAAATTTGAACATGAGTAAGCTGTGCACGAGATGGGTGCTGTGTTTGCTCACAATGGAACAAAAACAGCGTCTCAATCAAGTGTTTATCGATGTTTCACAGCAATAAAGCCGAGTTTTTGCGTTGATTCATAAGAGGAAGGGGGTTTAGTTGGTAAAAATCTCATACTACCACCAGAATGGTGGTGTTTTTTGAAGATTCTCCCCTTTAAACTAGTCACAAATAGCAGCCTCTTGCGTTGATATATTTCTGAAGGCGGCGTTACCAGGACTGAAAGACCTCTGAGATGTCCTCTAGAACCGATGTAACACGAGGTTGGATGCTTTTGTTGCATGGAGGACTAGCACTCGGCGGATGACAATAAAATATAAAAACATCGGGCTTGCGGCGAACTACAGTATTTCATAGTCCGGAAACATTTGGGACCGAATTTATCTAAGGACAATAGAGCTTGGAATGTGACCGTGACCTATCCGTGGAACCGGGCTACCAAGGATTACCACAAAAAGATAAGGAATCCTCGCCAAGACGTCTGATTGGTGCATTTTTGGGCACCAAAGCTTCTGGGGGAAGGCGACGGAGATAAAGGGACATCCAACCCAGGACTAGCTGTCTTCAGCAGTTCACTACCCCCAGTCTCGGAGGCTCAACATCTCTTCATGGACTAGATCCTCACAACTTTTGTCTCAAAGGTTTTCTTCAATTCACTCTATGAGCTTCTACCGGTATTATCGAGTCTTGCCATGCAAAGAGACTGGTGACTTAGCCTGATTAGCTGTACTTTCCGCCTTTCTCTCGTGGGCCGCCTTGTGTCAGCAAGGGATCTATGCCACACTTTCAATCGTGTCCCAATGTGTCGATTAGGAATGTAGAAAGGCTGGGGAACGAATAAGGTACGAGTCTTGACCAGGAAATCATTGACAACAAAGGCGCTGAGGTTTGCACATTGTCGTGATGAAGTTTCCATGCTTCTTTGTACTCTTATCTTCAATTACAATGGAATAAACTACTGTTTTTGTTATGTTTAGAGTTTCTGCTATCCATTGAAGGTTCAACTGTCGGTCAGAGTTCAAACAATTATGCACACGCGCCACATTTTTATCTATTTAGGAGGTTGATAGATGTACACTGCAGGGGTCCGTCAGCGACCTTCCTTCGGCCCTCCTTAAACAACTTGTACCATCTAAAAACTTCTGATATGGACAAAAAATCAACCTCAAAGGCTAGCCGAATTAATAGAAACGTTTAATTGCTTCAAAACGGTTCATGCGAACGCATCCCGAGCTCAGAGGTGTGAAAAAGGACGCAAAAATATTTTTATTTCCTTTGAAAGTTGTGCTTAAGATTAATTCAATGTAAAAAACGAAAAATTTCATCCAGTACCCCTAATTTAATACTAATTTTTGTAAATCTGATAATTATTATAATCAAGCCGTAGAACAATGTACGAGTTTAATCTTAATATAAATATTATAAAAACAATTACCTTCGGAATCTGTAAGCACTTCCATCTGTCCGCTAAACATTGCTTTTAACATTGTATCATTTTTAGTAAGAGTTCCAATCGTAGTATAATATAAACTACCGCCGACGTTTAATTTTACATATTGCGATGGGTTTCCCTTGATTATCGTCTTGTGATCACCAGACATAATAGCGGGGTGTTGAACGTCAGGCTGCATAACACAAATCAAACGGAATATTAAATCTATTTGTATCATTTTTTATCAATCGAATATAAATAATGCTAATATTTCAACAAATTGAGGTTATAATCATAATATGAGCTTAATCTGTCATGCAGTATTTGCCCTATAAGGCGATTACGTTTTAAATATAGAAATATTCCACGTCTTTATTAATATTTTGCCATAAAATGCGAATTATTAATCGTCGACTATCTTAAAATTGAACGGTGCGTTATGGAAGATTTGATATATTTAAAGTGACAGTGACAAAAATGACGTCTGAGCACAATACAACATAATTTTACTTTTATTTCCATGTCTCTTGCGGATTTTTTTAACATCTGCGGTGTTTCAACACAAAAGCTGCATTCGATAGTTGAAATAAAAAGATATAGCAACGGACACAACTACCTCCAGATGAAACAGCGCCAGGTTGAATCCCTAAAGGGAATCTTAATATTATGGTTTAAGGCAAGATTGCTCATGCAATCCGGTATTGCTCACAAGGACTGTGCCATTTTTATGGATCGATACGAACTATGCTCTGATATTCATCATGAAAGACGAGACGATAAACGAGCCCCGGGGGTAAAACAAGCACAGACACTGCCGGCTATCGATCTCTTGACACCCTACTACCGAGTGTTGCCACTTTTGAAAATACACAACTTTAATCGAACATATTTCAAACGATAGGGAGAAATGGTGAACAAATTCAATCAGGAATGAACTGACTATTGTAATTTATTTTTTTAAATGACCGTTTATCGTTTGTCAATTAATAATAATTGATAAATTAAATTGTTTAATAATATATTTGGGATTTAAAATCATAAAAAAATATTTATAGTTCTTGTTTGATATAAAATGTTAATTATAAATAATAAAAATGCTTGAATATAATCGCTGTTTTTTGATGATATAATTGTGCATTTTATGTATGAATTCGATTATTTTATTGTATTTTTCTCGCACTGCCAAAAATTTGACATCGGTCCACACTCGACGACATAGCAACGACATCTGACAGACACGACACGGAACGGCAGTAATCTTGTAATTGCAAAGAAATTGATATTTTTAACACACCACCGGGATCTGCTGCATGGATATAGAACGACTGATTGATTTAGTGAAACAACATGAGGAATTATACAATATGAATCACATCAAATACACTGATAAGCTTATAAAAGAAAAAGTATGGATTGAAATTGCAAATGAGATGAATGAAACCGGTATATATGCCCATATAATTTAATCGAGCGTATTTAACGAGCTGCAAAAAACAGATTAAATGCAAATCTTTGAAAATATTAAACGCGTACATGAATTATTTTTGATGTTTAAACGTTGAAATTGTTCGCATGTGTCAATCTCTGAAATGATTTTTCAGCAACCAGCTGCAAGAAAGCTTGGATTAACTTGAGGGACTCGTTCCGAAGAGCGCACCGCAAGCACGAGAGCTTTAAGAGCGGCAAAATATCCAACAAAATAAAGCCGTGGAAGTACGAGAACGAGATGCATTTCTTGCTGCACTACGGCGTTGAAAAAAAAATACACAATTTAACGAGGAAGTTCATCGAAAAGAGCAAATCAAACGATCGCATTAACAAAGATGCCGAAATTAAGACGCCGTCAAATAAAAATACATCGCCGGCAAAGAAGACGAAGGTGGAAAACTTAGATAGCGAAGAAACGGCATCGTCCGTCCTGATGAAATATTTGGACGAACGAAAGACGCCTTCGAAAGATCCGCTCGCAATTTTTTTCTCGAGCGTTTGCTCCACGGTCAGAACGTTTTCGCCGTACAATCAAATCATCGCGAAGAGTAAAATATTCGACATCATTTCTCAATTGGAAATAGAGCAAATTAAAGAGACCTCGTACAATTACAATCGAGCGTCTCCCAATCCCTACTTAAAATCCGCAAGTTCGTCGTCTTCAATCGAATAACTTATTTAAATTAAAACTATGTTTATGATAAAGTGTCGAATCTCTCAAAGAGTAACCGGCGTTACGTGGCTGTATTTTACGCGTTTAAGATGAAAAATATATATTTATTGTTAAATATTTACTACCGTTAATGTAATAAGAGTATATTTTAGATTATAAAATAAATACACCGTTCATCTCGTACATTATTGGCCTTATTTGATGCGTATTTCATTATTGCCATTTGGAATGTTTCATTTATGGCAGTCGTAAATGGACGGATTAATCAATAAGTATGATTGTCACGTCTACGCCCAAAAAAAGTCACCGTTTACGTGCATTTTGGATAAAAATGAGTCATTGGAGCACATTTCTTTGAAGATGGTGTGATCAACGTTGAGCGACTGTTTACGCTTGAAAATATACACAATAAACCGTTAAAATCCCGTCTGTTTTTGGCACGATTACATTTCAGAGCTCAAAACAAAGTATCACAGATATAGCAATCACTCAACGTAGCTACGAGGATAGTCCAAGAAGTATCCGTCTTAAAGTATTTTTTGTTGTAAAGTTGTCGTTTAAAAAAAGCTAAATGGTACGATGCTGTTAATGGAAGGCATTTCTAAATACATCTATTTTATTTTTCAAACGTTCAAGAACGTGGCGTCCTTTCAAAGAAGATATATTGTCAAGACGGCCATGAAATAAAGCTCTACCATGGTTAAAAAAACGAGTATTTTTCGAGGAACTAACGTCGGGTAAACTGTGATAAATCACTGTCCAGATCTTTCCCTGTTGTCATGTAAAATCCATGTTTTATCATAAATCTGAGGATAATTCCAAAAGTATACGACCTGATGTATAGATGACGGTTGTTAAAAAAATAAAATCATCAATAGTCAACTTTGGTCATCACGAGGCCGTACGAGTTGACCAAATGAGGTGTCCACACCAGAAATGGTGAAGAAGATCCACAAAATGGTATTGGATGACCGTCGACTGAAAGTGCGCAAGCTAGCAGACAAGCTGTGCATTCCAAAAAGTGCTGTACATTGCATATTCACTGAAAATTTGAACATGAGAAAGCTGTGCACAAGATGGGTGCTGTGTTTGCTCACAATGTAAAAAAAACAGCATCGTTGCGATGATTCAACTGAATATTTGGTGATGTTACACGAGTTTTTGCATAGATTCAAACACGGACCCATCTTTTCATGCCTGAGGCAAAGCAACAGTCAAAACATTATACTGAAAGCGGAGAATCGACTCCGAAGAAGGCGAAGACAGTTCCATTTCCGCATCAGTGATGAAATCAATAAAAATAAAGTGCTTAAAGCGTGAAAAAATGGCTCGATGTTAAAGATTTGCCAACAACGAAGAGGCGTAGCCGGCGTTCGATGCCTATTTTGGGGAGCTCGTCGGACACTCTTTGGACTACCCTCGCGACAGAAAACATCTTAAAAAATTGTCATTTTTACAGCAACATAAAACAATAGCAATTCATCAAGCACAAACATAATAAAAATAATAAATTCAAAGAAGCCGATAATCAATTTTAACCCCATCATCGGTTAGTATAAAAAAATAGAACCACAATTATTTTTATTACGTTGCAACATATTTATTAAATTACTACTTTACATTTATTGCAGTAATCAAATCAAAAAATATATTACACATATAGCCAATTATAATATCAGAATATATTGAGAAATCGCCATTCACTCGATTCATGCTCTCGGTGTATCTATGTTTTTCATTATTAACAAATTCGTTACGATTTTAAAAATATAACTAGGAATTTCCATTCAATTACTGTTATCTACGTGGGATATTATTTACATTATCACAGTTATCGGGACCCTGATTATAATTATTGGGTTTTTATAATCCAGCGGCTGAGAATTTCACATTTAAAATATCGGCGCAATATTGAGAGTATGGCGTGGTCAAGCATTTATATACACGTATAGCAAAAAGCGGATAGATAATATTATACACAACCATTCATTATTAGTATTACTACACAATGAAAGTCTATTTATTCATAAAATGTTCTATTTGTCTACTATTTTCTTATTTATATTGAGAGATAATTTAAGGGTTCATTTTTTAGGCGTCGATGATACAGTCGTGATTTTATTATTTAACACGAATTGTACACAAAACATCGTATTATCATTATAATAAACTATATAAATATTTATTTGGCAAATATTTGAGCTGAACTCGTTTAAAATATAGCTCTTCTAAAATTTGTTCACGTTCTCACATATATTAAATTGTACAAGAATAATTACAAAGTTTATCGGCAATCATTTTAAAAATGGTTTACATCATTTACGTCATTCGTTTTAAAACATTCAAGTAGTCCCGAGATCCAATGCTGGATAGAAGAAATCGTATCGATAGTTATCGTCGAAGAAGTCACGAAGCAGGACATCGGCTCAGCAGACTGAATTGCTCTGTTTGCTATTTCTGAGTCGTGCCAAGCCGGATTCTAAACGCTACGACTGAGTATTCTGCTTGTTCGAACGAAGGTGAGCCAAGCCGTTGTGGTCCTCTTCCTCGTCGCTCGTGTTGGACATGCCACCCAACGTCCGCGAAGTCGCTTGCATCAAATCCTGATCGGGACCGTTCCCGTTTTCATACAGTAAAATACTGAGCGTTTCTTCGTATATTCGAGCTTCCGGAAACTCGACTTTTGTATGTTTTTTATCGGTGCCGTAGACTATGGAAGTGCAGCATACTTCGGCGCGGTTCTTTCCGTGGCCGAAAAATGTCCAGCAGCATATTTCTTCGGAGCTCGTGACGTCTTTAATAAAGAGGACGCGACCGCTGGCACGAAGAGAGAGCTTATCGAAGAGCTCTATATTTTTTAAAAGATTGTCATCCGACGTACTAGTATACGAGTATTTATTATTGTGTCTATTAATGAGCAGCTTCACAACCGGCTGTAAATTGAAAACATATTTAAAATTCATTTTTCAATCAATATATTAGAAGTATCCGTAGTTAATGTCGCTTTTTCAATGCACCGACTTCAAAATACACTGCGTAAGCCAGTGACTTACCCGTTAACATTACTACGTTTCTTCACAGAAAAAAATCATATTTTTTAACACCTAAACTATATTATGTTATAAACACATTGGCAAACTTAAAAATGCCTTCAAATTTAAATAGATTTGGGTGTTTCCATGTCATTTTTAAATAAATTCAACAGAAATTATCAGGGCTGCCTATTGAATGATCTTTGCTATGTAACTGAATTTAATTTGAGATGTATCTGGGAGCCAGACAGCGAACGTCGCCATTTAAATTTGTCTTATCTGTGATATGTTCATTATGACTCATTTAGTGAATACTCGATTGATATCGTCTAGTCGCGATTTTATATATAAAATTGTAATTTTTTCCCCGCAATTTATAAAAGTAGATATTTTTAAGTTTATGCTGTGACTAACCCTTAACAAGAAATGCTCAAAACCCGTAAATGATCCCGCATAACAGCATGTGCATATGTTAGAGCACACAAATCACCTTTAGACAATAAAATGAGTGAGCCGTGGGCATGGGGCGCACGGCTCGCTCATTACGCCATGGCAGTTAAAAGGTCCAAGCAGTTAGGATGTGTTTTAAATAGAGACGCGTCCGTCGGAACATCTGCATAGCGAATGTGTATCCCAAAAGTCATGAAATATATTATTTTGCCGTACCCCTACTGATCGCAGCGTATTTGAACCGATTGGGTGAGGTAGCGGAGGTATAGGGCTGAAAAAGCCACCCAAAAAAAAAAAAAAAAATATATATATATATATAGGGAAGGGGTGGGAAAATGAGCCTTGCTCGCAACCATATGTGGTACAAGCACCTATTTTCCTTCCTGGTTCCTGGCCACAATTAGGGCCTCTAAAATCGAGTATAGATCATAGAAGACTCTGGGGATAATTTTATCCCCGTAGCTTTTACAGAAAGCCCTAAGATGTTTTCCGGTTTCTAGATGTTCTGGAAAGATTGATGAAAAGGGTCATCTGCATGCGAAAAAGCATCGCCACTACCTGGATGCTGTATCATGACAATGACAATTCGACGGGACGAGGATGCCCCAAATTATCCGCACCCTGGATAGGTCCGTATAAAGTCATCAAGCCGCTAAGTGGAGTAGTATATCGAATACGTCGCGCTGATGACTCGGGCCGCTTTGTCGTCGTTCATCTGGACCGGCTGACAAAATACAGCGGGCCAGTTGTTGAGGAGGAAAGTAGTATGTAGGTTAGTGATAAATGATATGTAAGTTGATGATAGATGTAAGTTAGATATATAAATAGTATGTAAGTTGGTAAAAAAAAAAAAAAAATGTAATTTAATGATCCGAGACGGTTCAATTTTAAGTCGGGGGGAGTGTAGCGTGGACCGCGGGGAGGGGGAAGAAAGGGTGCGCGCGCAACGTGGCGGTGGAGCTCTGCTCACGAGGAGGAGTGAGATCCAGTTCCGCAAGGAGAGAGCGAGCGCGCGTACTGTTTGTGAACTCTGCCTTGCGGCTCCGCGACACGTGGTCCTACAAAATAAAGATCGCGTAATCACAGTATGGCGCGTTCATTTCTCCACCTCGTACATTCCATCTTCCACGTCTCGCCGGGTCCGATAAGGAACGGACCGGTAATCGCCCGGGAATCTAGCGGAAGAGGCTACCTTCTCGCCTACCGCCGGTATCTGTGCGGCTGGACCACAACCGGCGAAGGTGACGTACCCAGAGAGACGTTACACATCCGAGAGTTCCTGGTGAAACACAGTGTGGCAACGTTACCACAGCCACCCTACAGTCCCAGTCTTACTCCATCCGACTCTTCTGAATGAGGTTCCTGTCGAGGCCTTCGAGAGGGCGTACCAGGCATGGGAGTCAGTGGAAAAAATGAGTAGATGCTCGTGGAGAGTACTTTGATGAAGAATATTAACAATATGTATCAGTATTGTCAATAAATCTTTTATAAAACCATATATTTCATGAGTTTTGGGACGACTCGTTTAGCCCTGAAATTTGCAATCAAAGACAATCCGATGCTGATCAGTCGAAAAATTATCAGAAATCCAATGTTCGGAGGATCCTAAAGAAGTCGGTTAAGTATCCAAAGCAAGGTGATTGGGATTCAATTTATTGTTTTCAAATCATAGATAATGTAGAAAATTATTTTGAATTGCATTGAAAAAAAAGCGACATTACTTCCGGATACTCTAATATGTAGCATTTGTAAATTTGAAGCAATAAATTACCTTTGCTGTTGAGCTAATGAGCATACGTGCCTCCTTCTTAGAGGTAATTAATGGTACTCTACAAATAGATTCGGCGTAATGTTCTTTAGTGGCCAAATCTTTTTGGCATATTTCTACTAAACCTTCAATCAAATAATATTTTGCTTCGACTAATAATTCAGCAACTTCTTTGCTACTGTCGGGCAAAACGACCGATCCGTTCCTTAAAAAATTCAAAATCTTTCCAAAATGTTTTCCGCAACGATCAATAAGAATCCAACCTATGAAAATAGTATAAAAAAATGCATTAATTTAATACTAATATCACAATATTACATATGGAATTATTATATTTTTAAATTTAAATAGCATACCTTCAGAATCCATAAGGACTTCCATGCGTCCACTAAACATGGCTCGCAACATAGTATCATTTTTTGTCAATGTTCCAACAGTAGTATAATATAGACTCCCACCGACGTTCAATTTGACATATTGGGAAAGATTCCCTTTTATTACAGTTTTCTGTTCCCCGGACATGATTTCGATTTAATTAAAACACTGCAATATTGAACAATACGATGCTAAATTATAATTGACTGTAAAATTATTTCTATCATATATGAAAAGAGCATTTATTTTCTAATGAATATTTGCATCTTACATATAGTTAGTCATATTATAATCACACATGGAAATTATGAAGAAGATGAAGCATATTTTACATCGGTAATTTTACAGTTGCAAACATACGATGCACAAGTAAGATATTGGAGAAAATAATAATTGCAAAAGATTATAATTGTGTTGGATATATACCGTTATAAGAAATCTTGCGAATTGGGGTCTGTGTAAATTGTCACACTGGGAAATTACACGCCAGCCACATAAATCTAGGGTGATGTCGTAACCCGTCAAATCAGTAGGTCTTCATTTAGTGTGATTTCATTTTTCTGATGAAAGTTAGCCCAGAAATACTTAATACGAAGCCTTCCACGAAAACCGGGCCCCAGCCCCGAAGTCGACAATCGATAGCTGTCGCATGAAAGTGTTGCCAGAATCGAAAATCTGTCACGCAACAAATTTGCAAAAAAACCAATTTAATTCCAAATAATTAAAATCAATGCGTTTAAGATGCTTTAATATATTTAATTAAGTTATTAAATAAATATTTAACACGTTGAAATATTGCCAAAAATAATTAACATTTAATAAATATTTTCATTTAACGCTACAATATAAAATTCGTTTTACATCAATTTATGTGTAATAAAATAACATAATTTCTAATTTGTTTTTATTCAATATATATTTTCTTCTCAATGTAACAAATAATAACGGTCAATATTTCCATGATGGAAGTAATATTTATATGGTCGTTTATTCGTGTGTTAAGTCCAATTTATTAAAATATTTCAGCTGTCAAACAAATCTTAAATACATAGTCCTCTTTCAATCTAATAATATGGGCCGAAGAAAAGAAGTTGTTGTTCAGGAAGAGGTTGTAAAAACAGGTTTGATATCTTTTATACATATACAAATCTGTATATTGTTGAAGTTGCGGTTACAATCAAAATTTATATTTATAATTTATAGAAAAGCCAGAAACACCACAAAAAAGACAAAAGCGCCATGTTCATAAAAAACATAGAAAAAGGAAGGGACAAGCTGAAGATTTTGACAGCGATGCCTCCATTGATGTTTCGTTTGAAGAGGGAATGAACTCTAAAGCGGCGTTCAAAGTAAAGTTGAAATCCACCGGCAAAGATACGCCACCAGTCACAGAAGTTGCAAAGCCTCCGACGCCTAAATCTGCAGAGAAAAAAACGACAGTCTTACCTCCGCTGGCAACGTCTCCCAAAGTCTCAACGAAAAAGAAACGCGGTAAACAAGGCAAAGAAAGCGGAACGTCCAGCGAAGAAGAACGATGGCTCGACGCAATAGAATCTGGAAAACTTGAAGAGGTTGAATCGCACTCTCTTATTGTATATTATCTATCGCTGTGCTTTTATAAATTTAAATTTATTTTTAAAGGTCGACGATGAGCTCAAAAAAATAAAACCGAAGGATCCAAAAATGATGACGGCTCGACAGCGCGCTATGTATGAACGGGGCAACGACAAAGAACCGAGCCCCGGTGGCGAAGTTTTATTAGCTCTGCCCTCTGGATACAAAGAGAAAGTCATGACTGCGGAAGCGATACAAAAGGCCGCATTGAAGTCGCAAAAGAGAAAACAACTAGCGGACGAGAAGCGCGAAAAGGACAAGAAGAAAACAATGGAGAGGCTTTTGAAGAAGCAGGAATCGAAGGCGATCAAGGGAAGCCTCAAGAACAAACCCCTAAAGAAACACGTGCCGCTAATTTCGTATCGAAACACCGTTGATAGTATAACGTTGTCGTTGCCGCCGGACGTTAAATTCCCGTTGGATGCCAAGACCTCCAACGATCCGCCTAAACCTGTTATTTGCGGCGTATCAGATTGTACGAATTTGAAAAAATATTCATGTTCTCAAACTGGTATTCCCCTTTGTAGTTTAATGTGTTATAAGAAGAATTTAGTCAATATTGTCGTATCGTGATTTTATAAATTAAACAATAAATGCACAATGCTAATCATTTGCACACCTAAAGCTCAGAATTTCATTGACAATTTCAACAGCAGTCTACTGCAATGATATTGTTGCTGACATTTATAACAAATTTTAAGATCTGTAAATAAATACTAATAAATAGTTTTATATCTACAAAATTCAAGTTATATTGCCATGTAAACCGAAACCATAGCCATTTTGTATCGAAAGTAGACAACGTTTATTTGATAATAATTAACGTAAACTACGCGTGGATAAAAAAGTAGCTTTGTAGATTTTAATTTAATACCGGTATTAAATATAATTTTAAAGTATAAGAGATTTTTATAAACTCTATTATAAATCTAGTTAGAATTATTGGGGTGAAAACACAAATATAAAAATATGCTTGTAATTATATGCGGATTAAGATAAAAAATGGATCAATTTTTAATCTGCGTTTAATTGAAATACGAAAATAACGGCCGTTTTTATGTCGATCGGTCATGCGCATAAAAAAAGAGCTGCTGGCCAAATACCGTATTTGTTTGTAAAACATGGCGGACGAACTTGCCAAAGTTGGCATCTATTTAGATGAATTTAACAAGATTAAGATCCTCGAACCGGCTGTCTATCAGCAGGCAAATCATCTGATGAACAATTGTCATTTATTCGACGAGAGTAAGTGATATTACTTTGTGTTGTTGCGCATATTCCATGAACTTGACACTCTATCGATCGACATTAAAAATTCAAAATGCTTACTTAAATTGTCATTTATTTGTAAGATTAAATGTGTAAATGCCATTTGAAGTCGTTTTGGATGCAATTATAATTTCTTTTATCTTAAATCTGCCGTTTTCTTTGGATATTTCATAATAAAAACAAACCATATGGCATTGTTTATTGTCAACAAAGAAAATTCCGCGAGACGATTGACTTAAATTTGATATATTTTAAGGGATTGTTGGTTTCGTTGAATAATAGAGCGTTTTTTACATTAAAAGTGACGTAAATTGAAATCATAATAAATATGTATTTGTTTACATTTTAAATGTCATTTAGAGGTTATATTTATTTTCCTTATTTGTGAATCATTTAATTACTTTGAATCGTTATAAATGTATTCTATAGTGAAGCGAAACCATCCATCTATATATAAAGGTCTTTCAACAGGGACGCTCGAAATTTGTTAGGTTATAGCGGTCATATTGTTGAAGCAACGTCCTGTCAAATTTGTTGTGAATTGTTCGGTGGCGTATGGCAAATCACTATGGAAGATTGCAACGTTGTACAACCCGTACGAGTTGACCAAATGAGGTGTCCACACAATAAATGGTGGAGAAAATCCACAAAATCGTATTGGATGACCGTCGACTGAAAGTGCGCAAGCTAGCCGATAAGCCGTGCATTTCAAAAAGTACTGTACATCGTATATTCATTGAAAATTTGAACATGAGAAAGCTATGCACAAGATGGGTGCTGCGTTTGCACACAACGGAATAAAAACAGCATCGTTCGAAGTTTAAATCGAGTGTTTGGCATATGTTTCACACTAAGCTGAGTTTTTACATCGATTCATAACTGCAGATGAGACACGGATCCGTCTCTTCAATCAATACAATGGACAGGAAGCGGAGAATCAGCTCCAAAGGCGACGACAGTTCCATCGGCAGACTAGAAATTAAGATAAAAACATCCGCGTTTGGCTAGATTTGCCAACAATGGAAATTTTTAGGAACTCGACGGATCTTACTATAAACGGGGCATCGAAGCTATTGAACATCGCTGAAAAAAGTGTATCGAGCTCAAATGTTGAGAAATAAAGATTTTTTCCCCAAATTTTTTGCGTTTTCTTTGTTAGGCCGGATACTGCTGGGACTACTCTCGTAGTAGTGCGATTTATAAATGGAGTTTTATCATTATGAACAATCAATCAATGATGTATACCCCTGAACTTTCAACTGCAGATGAGTGCAGCTCCCTATAGATTGCCAATTTACATTGAAAATGTTGCTTTAAACACGTCCTTTATCGATGATCTCCAACCCTCATCATCTCCCGATATAAAAGAGTTAAAAAGGAGGATACTAGCTTTTTGTTTAGAGGTTTGGCAGAAACGATGGATGAATGACATCAATGGTAGACATTTGTTGAAATATTTTAGTAACTAAGGAGGATATTTTAGTAGTAAGGAGGATCGGGAAATTCTCCTGCATTGTGTCAGAGATTCTGCTTCAGGATCTGTTGGACATACAGACCTAGTGACTGGTCTCCGCGCATTCAAAAAGTTTGGCACCAAATGTGCGGAAGGAGGATTCTACGAAGAATAATTCCGTAGTCTACAACTAACTGGCATTTGGACTTAATAATAGACTCTAATTTCTTGTCTAAACTAGCTCCTTCCAGTACTGGCAGTGAGTTATCATGCAAATACTTACAGCAGCCACGGTCCCAGCAACACACCTGATTCATTGACTTCTACGCCTGGTGTGTACGTTTTTATTGCAAGTATGTGTTTGTGATGACTGGTGTAAACCCCCAAAAAAAAAAACCTCTAAGCACCTCAATTTTGACCATCTGACAGTTCCACTCGACGTTGGCGATCACTCTGGCGAAGACCTCTCTGTCCTGCGCTGATCTCGATAGGGAGTGTGGGAGGTTTGTAAAGACTGAGTAGTTTTCTTGGGGAGACAGTGGAAAACTACTAAACGACTCTGGAGTGCAGAGTCCAGTCCCTCTTTTCCTTGCTAGGGCGTTATCGGACTAGGATGAAGATGTACGTAACATCGATGTACGTAGTGCATCTCGGATTCGCTCCTACACCAACTGAGGGTGTCTCCCCGTCCTCGTACAACTTACCCGAGCGAATTTGAGACTGAGTGGTTTCCTATTTCAAATTGACCGTCTCGGTTCAGCGATTTCAAAACGATATGGAAGTTAACGGAAGACAATGCTGTTAACGTTGCAAAGTGAAGTTCTTCATATGCCTCTCCTCAAGGTCGTATATTTGATGTACTTCTTATCCTTGTTCTGTTCCTAAAGCTTCTTGACTCCGAACTGGTGCTCCATATTGTTGGGTAGGGTCGACTATGTAAAAGATAGCGAGTGACAAGCCAGTCATGATTTGTAAAAATAGCAATGAATAGCAGATAAACTGAGTATCAGCTTGCTGTTAAAAGAGTATTTAATCTGTAAATAAGTACTAGTCATGTGGCCAATAGTTAAAATACATATAAGCATGATAGTTAGAAGTAGTCAAATGTGGTAAGGCCGCAAAAAAGTGCTAGTCAAATTGTATTATCCAAATCAACGAAAAAGTCCCGGAACATCTCGATACGGAATTCCTAGTGTCGTGTGCCTTACCAAATCAAATGCTTTTTCTTAGTCTATAAAGCACGCAAATACTTGTTTGATCCCGAGACTTCTGTAGTAAGACATTAACTGCTAGCAATGCTTCTCTGGTTGGTGGGGTATAATCTCTGTGTCATAAATCTTATTAAATAACCTTAACAGGTGAATATTTTCTACGCTAATTAATTTTAATAATCTTACTGGGATTTCATCCGGATCACATGATTTTCTGTCGACCGAAGTTGCAACGGCATGGAGAATTTCAGACTTGAGAATGGGAGGTTAATTGTGAAGTTTGAACAGTTTATTTTTCATCTATTATTAGTTTATTGGAATCGTCCATCAGGCATGCTGCTGTAGTCTTCCTTCTAGCCCCAGATATTTCCTTTGCATTTTTATGAAGCTCATATTACCTGTTAAAAATCATAAAAACAATGAAAACAGCAACAATGACTCCACACACTTGTAAAATATCGGACAGAACAGTTCTCAATCTATGACTAACCGAAATTCCGAAACTTAATGTGTGACAATGCAATATTTTTTCCTTTTAGATGTAAAAGCTCTCCAGCAAACGATCGATTCGTTCGTATCTACATTAACGGATTTGGGAGACAATGTCGATAAGGAGAAGATGGTAGCTATCGGCTTGAGGAATACCTTCAAGTCCATCATTCAGGATAGGGAGAGGCAGCAACAAAAGTTACAGGTACGGAGATAAATCAAAGCGGAGTCAAATTTTATATTGAAATTATTTATTTTGCTCAGTACATTGATGAAACTATATACTAAGTATTTAAAATAATTGTAATTGGACACTGTTATTATCCTGTTAATCTTTTTAAGGCCCTCATAATGGAAAAGATGATGGAGTTGGAACGTCTGCAGTTGGAGTATCATTCGCTCCAACTGCTCGAAGTTGAACAACAGGAGTTGATCGAATATCTAAGTGAAATGCGGTGAACGATTACAATATATACTTAACTGGGAAATACTACAACCTATTTATTCGAGATATGTAGAAAAAAGAAAGACACCAATGTAATACGAAATAAAACGACACGCGAAAATGCATTGTGTTTCTCATGAACTATGTACATTGAATTTCATTTAATCCTATTTTAAAACGTCATCGTCGAAACTATAAACGGAGGGGGAAACGTAAAAATTGCAACAAAAAAAAATCTAGATTTTAATACACATCGATTTGGTCATCACTTAAGAATGAGAGCTTCTTGACCTTATAAATATATGGGATATAATTGTTATTTTTAAAATTATATATATTAGACGTTTAATTTTATTAAAAGAAAAAGATGTTTATCGGATACTTTACGTCTTATACTATCGAATTTACTATGTTCAAAACGAGAAAATACATGATTAAAAAATAAACAAACAGATTACAATCCTGATGACCTGCTCAAGATAATGTAAATTATATATTTATTCTATACTTATAAAAAAAATGTGGAAAATGGCTTGTCTTTATATATTATTTTCATTGATAACAATTTTCGGTCAAATCTATCCATAAACGAACACAGGATGGATAATTAATATCGCCATCAAAAAAGGATCAACGACTCTATTAATCGAAGATGTTAGAATAATATTTCGTCCATAAATAAAATGATCAAGAAACGACTTTATATAAGAAAAATTGCATCTATACAAGGTGCATCCCAAAAGTCATGAAATATATTTTTTTGCCACACCCCTATTGGTCGTAACGTATTTGTACCGATTGAATGAGGTGGGGGCAACCCTTAGCTTTACAGCGCATTAAAGTTCAATCGGCTGCGAACATCAATAGAATCAGCATAGCTGATTACGCTTGTTTCGAGACCACATCACGATGCGCGATAGCGGATACTTCCGAAACAGAAGTAAAAACAATTCTACGCGTCCTGGAGTTCTGGACGAAACGTGCCGTTTTGCCACATTGAGGCTATCTAGATGGCTTTGATGACAGCTCTGAAAGAAGTTTCCGTCGAGGACACACCAAACATGGGAAAATCCGTGGAAAAAATGTATAGATGCTCATTGAGATTACTTTGAAGAATACTATCATATTGTATCGGTATTGTCGATAAATCTTTTTAAATAACATATATTTCAGGACTTTTGGAATACACATTGTGTAAATAAATCAGATTGGAAAGAAGTTATACCAATACACGATATAGACTATTTAATAGTATACATAGACGGTATCTTCATTCAAAATGATTCACGACGACAAGTAGACAGAATTCAAATTTAACTTAAATACATACAATGAGATCACCATTATATGGAATTTAGCTCTAAACTTTTATCATAATATAAACAAAATCTGAGACGGAAATATCTTAGCAATATGACAAAACAATCAATTGAAATCTGAATGGATAAAGCACCACGGAAGGAACTAAAAATGTTCAATTCGAGTCACTGACTAAAAGTAAATTCTGACGAATCATAAAAGGATGGCTGAAAACGGGTGGGAATATAAGCGACGCGCATCAATACGACGCTTGAAAAATATACATCCGCGCTGTGTCTCTTGAACCGATTGACGATTTTCAACCATCGTACTAACATAAATCTCTAAAAAAAAAAAATAGAAAAAGAACAAAACCACCACATTATCCTGTTTATTCCCCTGTTCAAATAAACAGCCTTAAGAACTAATTACAGAAATCATCCATAAATTCTGTACAAATAGGATAAAACCACAATCTTAAATTGCTATTTGAGAAATGTGTTTTATTAAAAAAATAAATAAGGTACAATTCAATCTAATGGTAATGTGCAGAGAACTTAATATGTAACGAATGTCTAACGTAGTTTTTTTTAAACTGTCACAAAAATATGTATTTATTTCCTATTATAAAAGTCCTACGGCAAAAACGGATCTCAAATTGACAGACGACACGCGTTTTCAGCGAATGCTTAAAAAGGGCACACACCCATCATCAATTTGAAATCGCAAAACTTCTCCAAAATCAAATTGTTTTATTAGTGTAATTATTAGATTGGCCGCATTTCACTGCATAACGATCGTGGCAAGTTACTCTCGCCAGCGTTAATAGGAATACCGTGTAAAATTAAACACTCGATACAGCGACAGATTCGTTTTCAGTCTTGGGACGTTTGGCTTGTGCTTCGTTTTTGACAGGCTCATCGTCGTTGGGTCTTTTCTTAGTGGCCTCCGTTTTCTCGTCGTCGGCAGTCGGCTTTATTCTAATAATAACAGCTGTCATATTATCACATCCTGTCCCGTCACCGGTCGTGTTGGGGGCAAGGCAGTGGTCGAACATCTACGGAGGGAAAAACAAATCAATGAAATTATATAATTAAATCGGCGTAGAAAATAAGATAAGTCTCAATTGGTGGATTTAATCAGAAAATATTTATCACTCCATCTGCCATAATTTAAGGATGCTTACTTATCATTCTTCTTACAAAATATACTTAATTTTATATTTAAAACAATTGGGTGTGTGAATAAATTCCTGCCTTTTTGTGAAAATAAATAATTTATTAGGTCGAGTCGTAAATAATTGCCCATCAAGGGTAAAACTGAATAATTATAACAGTTTCTTTTCGCTGGCAACTATTTATGACTCAACCTAATATTTTAAAAAAGCAAGGCAATTAAAATATTGCCCATCGTCAGTGTCTTTTTGACATTTGAATTCCACACCTAAAAACCGACATCTATTTTGAGACTATCCAAGAATCGACCCATTCGTTGATATCTTCATAAGGAATGAAGTGCTGCTCTGACAGGCAAGAGTCATCGATCGGAATAAGTGGTAATCAGAAGGAGCAATGTCAGAAGAGTACAGTTTTACAGCCGAAAAAAATGTTGTTTTACACATTTAACAGAATCATGCACACTGATTTTATGACTCAGTTATAGTACTTTAATATAGATGCAGTGCCACTTAAGCTATACGCACAAAATTATTATACCACCAGTCTGATGCTGAAACGGCAGGAACATATTCACACACCCGATACATAATGGAGTTTTTAAGATTGGCACGAGTCATAGTTATATGACTGCGTTTAGCAATTACAGACCAGCTTTTATGCACGACA
Organism: Stenopsyche tienmushanensis; assembly: GCA_008973525.1. Classification (NCBI taxonomy): domain Eukaryota; kingdom Metazoa; phylum Arthropoda; class Insecta; order Trichoptera; family Stenopsychidae; genus Stenopsyche; species Stenopsyche tienmushanensis. The sequence goes on from WACJ01000521.1 coordinate 370,167, forward strand.
GTAGAAATAATATTTTAATAGTCATTTTTAACACGCGTTATTATGCGCAAGTGATCTTTATGTCATTCTGTTATCACATGAAAACACGGACAGACATAAAAAGCTAATTGGCAACCAATATTTAAGCTTGTAATACATTGTAAAATAATGTTATTTTAATGATTACTTTTAAGGGGCAATACTCTATAGTCTGACAAATCCGACACCACCATCGTAAGATTGCCGCAGGTCGGCTTTATATTGGAATGTCAAAAGGACATACTAATTGAGATATTGTTGTTTATACTGACCTCCTCGCATATATGAGAAAGCGTCGACACTCCAAAGGCAAGTCTTTCCGAAATAAAATCCACGACATTTTGACTCGACATGAAATTCCATATTCCATCGCAAGCCAATACTATGAAGCTATCAGTTTCGGGATTTATATCGAGCGTTTTTACATCGGGAAATGCTGTTATCATTTGCTCTTTAGGCCCTAGCTCTGTATTCTGTTTATAGCCAAGGTCACCGATGGCTCTCGATAGATTTAATCCCCCGTTGACTCTTCCGTCTTTTGAAACTTTTCCGCCAGCTTTTGTAATCCTATCTAATTCTATTTTATCTTCGGGTTTGTGGTCAATTGACATGTCCACGGCCTTTCCATCCCTACAGACAACGCAGCGAGAATCTCCAGCATTAGCTACATACAGCTTATTATCTATAAAAAAAAAAATACATAATAAAACGAGATCCATTTTTTGGAAACTAAGAACGATTTATGAAAATAAAATCTCACTAATTAATAACGCAACAACTGCTGTGCAACCGCTAGTTGGATCCCGGTTCATTTTTGATTCCTATAGAAAATTTATAGATATCAGCATCATCTGCTTCGTCATTATCTTCTCCTTCGTCACTTGAATCATCAACTTCGTCTGTTTTAAGAAAAAAAGTTAAATAAGTACAGAGTTAATAATACATTAAATAAAATTGAATTAAAATAAATGATACCTTCATCAGATGATTCACCAGCTAGCCCGTTGGCTGTATTTTCTTCCTCGTCAGTCGAACTGCACTCTTTACTTTCAAAGTTTTCATCATTCGAATCACTGTCAGTCGTCGTCATCCGTACCGGTGATCATTCCTAACAAGCTGTTATAGAATCCAGGTACGCATTTCTTCATCATAGACGCCATGGAAGCAGACTGTTCAGGTTTGTTGTTAGATTCATCGACACTGGAGCTATTTGACTCTTTAGGTTCATTGACGTTATTTTCTTCTTTGGCATCTGAATTCGTAGGTACCTCGGCTGAAGATTTAGCTTCTGAATCTTTAGCAATTACAGGCTTATCAGACTGACTAACTTCAGAAGAATTTGTCGACGCTTCAGGAGAGTCATTTGAAGGTTCTTTCTTGGAAGCAGGCTCAGACTTTGAAGGGATTTTGGGCAGTTCATTTTCATTAGAAATTTCTGCAGGACTCTCTGGCTCGTGATGTCCATTACTTGTTGAAACCTATTCATTATTTATTTATTAATATAAATTAAAACATAAATGGATTGTATTTTGATTTGATAATAATTTGAAATACCTGAGAATCACTAGAATCGTCTTTAACCCTAGTGGTAGCTGTGCTCGATGAAGATATTGCGTCCTCGTCGTCTACCAAGAAATTACTCGAAGCACTACTGGACGAAGCTCCGCTCGTGCTGGCTCCTGACCGCCTGGTTCGCGAAGTGGAAGTAGTGATCGGTTTACTACTCGAGGGCGACGACGAGCTGCCTTCCCCTTTGCACAGAGACACCATGGAGTTTACTTTGTTCTGATATTTAGCAATAACTTCTTCCAAAGGCATCCTGGCCTCCTCACAAAGATTGTGAACATTTTCCTCTTCATCTGATCCCTCATCTGTCAAATTTTCTGAACCTGAATTAGTTTTTAAACAATTAAATAAAACATTTTCTTACACATTTTTACAGGATCAAAATCCTTCAATCGAATGCAGAGGAAACCATCAAATGCATAAAATATGTATATTTAAGAATCGCTTTTCAATTAAAATGGCCTTAATCCCAACAGCAGAAGAATCTGCCTCGCGAGCGCTAATGCGATAATGCTATATTTACATTTAACTTATTTCAAATAAAGATTACAGTGTCTATATTTACCTGCTAATGACTTCAACAGTTTTATGATTTCAGGCTCGGCAATTGTGGCATCGAAGTTGAGGAATGCCTCTTCTAAAGCTTGTTCGAAATTGCCGTTTCGATAAGCTTCAGTGTCTTTTATGTATTGAGGAAGCTTTTGTGCGCAATATTTTGCAACTTCTGCCCCGCCATGTCCATCATAAACGGCAAATAACGATGTATTGGTGTCGTAGTCTAAAATGCAGTTGTGTGCATCCTGTGTAACAAATAAAATTGCGGTAAATAAAATGCCACTTATGCAAGTCTGAAAGGGTTTTTTCTGCGAAAAATTGTACACATCCAGACAGCGAAACTGGTCAGAATAAACTGAATCACGACTGTTTCAAAGCAAAAAATTAGGCGTAAAAACGGCATGCGTTTTTAGCACTACCGATACATTGGAATACAAATATTTAATTCGACCACTATAGAAATATATTATATTGCATATCGAATTACTTACGTCTTCAGTTTGACTTTTGTCATACGGTTATCTGTAATTTATATGATAGCATAGTTAATAAACGCAACATAAGCAACAAAATGCAAATTGATAATATTCACGCATAGTAAAATGGTTTTAAACAAAGATTAAATAAAACCGATGGTAATTTTACATATCATATGTATTTATTGCGAGAACTAATTGTTTCGTTTATAATTCGTTCCATCATCATCATCTGGATAAGACCGCAATGAACAGACTAATGTCAATTAATCACTTAATGTTCAGCGTTACCAAAAATAATCCAAAGTGTTCGTTTGGCTTGACCTGCCTACGTTTATTACAAAACATAAACTCTAACTAAAATATATCCAATGATGCATTTGCAAATCTGATATGAATAAAATGGTACAATATTCCGGAGTTCGGGCAACGAAGAAATACAATAGAAAACGCATCTCGCTTTCATCAACACTCTTCGTTTCCAACTGTGCATTTTTGTGTTCGTCATTTTTTGCATCGTTCACCTGACGCTGCTGGATATCACATTTAACTGATCATTTTTACACAAATTTTATACTAGCTAAGGAATTATTTGATATTTGATAACAAATGTTACATCACCGGTACAATTATGACCAATAGAAAACGACTGCCAGAACAAAGAAATTTAAAAAAATCAAAATTAATCAGAAGAAAACAATCCTCAGCACTTATTACAATTCTGATTTGAACTAACCGACGAAGACCTATAAGGAATATAGGGAAAAAGTGGAAAAACTCAAGATTATAATAAATACACAGCGGATTGCTGCACAGATGCTGCTAGAAAGTTGTTTTTCTCGGGATTAGAAGTTTCCATTATTTACCCCCTTGCACTTGAGAGGTGACTCTCAATCACCATATCATTTGATGCCGTTCTCTTGTATTGGATGAATTCCACATCGAAAAAACGACACGTCTTCTGAGACTATCCAAGAATTGACTCATTTTTTGGTATCTTCTTAAGAAGGTGAAGTGCTGCTCAGCTAAGCCATGTAGTCATCAATCAGAATATGCGGTAATCAGAAGGAGTATTGTCGGAAGAGTACAGTGGGTATAGTAAAACTTCCCATTTCATCGTTAACAGGTAGGTTTTGACGGGTGATGCACCTTTTCGTGTCTTTGAGCATATTGTGATTGCTTTCTGTAGAGATCTCCTGTGATGGTTTGATTGATTTGGAGCAGCTCATGATACACTACGTCTAGCTGATCCCACCAAATACAGAGCATGAGCTTGGAACCATGGATATTCCACTTTGGCGTCGACTTGGCCGGGCTTGCTTGGGATTATCATAGTACAGGATGCATTCAAAAGGTTATTGCCAGGCATTCTTCGGGATGTCCTTTAGAGCCGATGTTACATCAGCTTGGGTGATTTCAATCGTGTCCCTAATATTTCCCGTTTTGAAATCCCTTTAAGCAAGGAAACAAAAAAGTCTGGAGGATCCAGATCAGAGATGTGCTTAGGATTAGGAAACCAATGGAGTGCAGGCTTGGTGCATTGTCATAATGAAGTTACCATGCATCTTTGTGTTCAAATCCACGGTTATAATGCGATAAACGGTTGTTTTCATTATGTTACTGATATCCATTGAAGGCTTTAACCGTAGGTCAAAGTTCAAACAATCACGACGTCCACTGCTAGGTTCGTCAGGCCCTCCCCGGATTGATTTGTGCCATTGGAGAACTTGTGATTTAGACAAGCAATCACTCCTAAAGGTCTGCTGACTTAATAAAAGCGTTTTGGTGACGGTTTTAGAACTTGAAGCTCTTCTCAATTGCACCCCGACCTATATATATAAGATTTGTCGAAAGATGAATTACTGATGAGATATTTAGGTGGTTACACGCAGAATGCAAACGAAAGTTTCATCTCGACGTTTGGCTCCAACGATCAAGGTTGCAGTATTTTTGGCTTTGGCTTTATTCAATAAAGGGAATTCAGCATTTATAAATGAGCTGAAAGTAGTTGTTGGCTCGCAGTGCTTTAATTATGTACGACAAATGGATCAACCGACAACATAGACACAGCGGAGACGCAAAGGTTGCTATATGGTTCTGGAATAGTTGATTGATCGCTAGAGAGTTTATACCATTAATTACCGCCTTAAATTTCTCGTTTTCAGTAATTATATTTTCAACCGCGTTTTTTTTTCCAACTGGCGGGAACTCTTGTTAATTAAAATTAATTTGTTTGTTCGTATGTAATGCACTGCCATAACGTTCATCAGATTGCGATAAAACTTCATGCACTTATTGCTAAGGAGTGCACGAGTAACATAGGCATAGTCTAATATACAAAAATAAAAATGTGTTTGTTCGTATTTTATGCGCTGCCATATCGTTCATTCGATTGCGATAAAACTTTGCCAACTTATTGTTTGCACTTTCTCGAATAATATAGGTATAGTGCAATTAACTTACAGTAGATCTTATTTATAAAAATCAATGTTTGTATGTTTGTTCATATTTATAATAAAACCAACAAAATAAAAGTCATTTATAATTTTCTCTTATATATCATTCAATTTCAAAGAATTTTAGAATCATTACTTCCGTGGCAGCAACGCGACGGGTACCAACTAGTTATCAATAAAATTAAAATATTGTATTGATTTTAAATAAAAATTTTGACTTTTACAATTCCCGCTGGCAGCAAACTGTGATGACGACATTCCATTGGGTAACAGCTTATAACTCGGATATTTCCGGCGGAAATTACTAAAATAAAAATTCAGATGTACTTCAAAATATTAATAAAATATTCCCTAAGTTTAAACAATTTTAATAATTATTTCCTTGTTAATTTTTTTTTGCTTCTCTCTCAGCTTCGAATAGTAAGACATAAGATGATCAGCCAGAACATGATCACCAAAGGTCTCCGCAAGGATTCTACGTGTTTCATAGGGTTTACTCGGCACAAAATTCGACTCGTTTCATGCTACAAAACATGTTTTTTGTCGGCCCATTGTCATTCTCTCATCTGGATTGACCTCTTGATCTTTAAAAGAAAACATTATCTTTGTGTTCCAGACATAATTCTGCTGTATAACATCTCACATATCGAACCGTTATCTTATTTTCAAAAACACCTTTATCGTCATGCAACTGGTTTCGCCTGTTTAAAAGTGTTTATTGACGGCATTGCATTTAATATTTTTACTTAGTTATCATACTGATAGCCAAACCGCTAGTCTAATTACAACTGTTCTATTTTATATTCAAACATTGATGATATATTCAGTTTTGTTTTTCGTGTTGTGCAAGTATAAACTTGCAGTACAAAATATGAGTTTGTATAGCTTAATTAAAATCGTTCAATCTCTCTTTCATCCGATAAAATATGCAATATATTCAAACGTAGTTATAAAAATTATAGCTAAGAGTGTCGGGAGGCGCAATGATAATCGCCCCGTTGTTTCAAAATATATGTGATTGGCTGCGAAATGGAAACAAGCAATCAATTGATGAACATATGGATATGGCCAACAGGCGGGATGCGATTCTAGGAGAGGTTAATTAAAGCGAAGCGGGGTACAATGTGCACGTCCACGAGGGAATCGGCGGGGTTCCTCCATACGCTGAGAAGCGCGGCGAATCAAAAGAGCCGCAACCGAAAGATCACTCGGAAATCTCACCTCCTGCATGATGCGCCAACCCTGCATCGAACTGGCGCCGCAGACGAGCCGGCCCTTGGCTTCATCGCTCGACTCCTTGGTCGTGAGCGGCTCCGACAGATAGGCCCCCATTGCCTACCGTCGCTCTCGTACTTCCTCCGGCGTTAGACTTCGGCTCCCGAAAACTGCCGCCTAGAACGACACCGGTCACAACCGCCGACTCACACTCGGTCGCCGCCGCACGCGCGCGCTAAAGCTCTCGACTGGCACTTAACACACGCAAATGCGACCATACCGCATGTGATCCAACGTCAAAGCATTCTGACACGTTCGGTCTAATTTAATCGTAAATTTCGCTCGTTTTAAAAAATACGAACAAATGAGACTACATTCCGATAAAATAATAAAAACATATATCTATATATAAAAGTTTAATGTTAAAAAAATATTTAAACATTTTCATTTAAATAAAATAATGTACAGTCGTTCTTGATTTTATTAATTTTTCATTCTTCAAAAAATAATATTAACATAGCTTAAAACTTTTTATATATTTTTTAAATAAAAGACAAACAAAAAAATGATAGAATGGAAGTTAATTCAAATTATTATACAAAAATAAATATCGTTATAACCACGTTTATATTTTTGGCTAACTTTGCTCCAATATATTTCACTAATTAAACCCTCTGGTTGCTATGATGTTTTTAAAATACTGTCGAAAAATGTTATCAAATATTAATTTTTGGAAAAATAACAATAATATATTATTTTATCAATCATGTATGTATTTTTAGCAAAAAATTTGTTTCGATTTATATTCAAATACTATATGTATTGGTATTTAATTCAAGCTCTATTTGATTTGCTCAGCGAATTAATCAGCGTTCAAGAACTATAATTAAATGGGAATTTATACAGGTGTTTCAGCTGGGAATAGATCTTATTATTGAAATATATAGGATCGTTAAAAACAAAATTGATGATATCACACAAAAACTTATATTCAAAGGCTTAAAACGTTTTATATGAAAAATATACGGCGATGTCACCTTATGCCTTCGATATAATTTCGCTTTTTATTGGATGGTAAATCTAAATTACCCACTTCAAATATGCGACTTTAAGGTGATACTAAATTTTCTATTCCATATTGCATATTGTGCATATTGTCGAGTTGCACTCGAAGGTTGTTTGATTGGTTCGGATGTTCAAATAAAATTGAATTTGGGTGCATAACATAAAATATAGTAGAATAATTAAATTTCATTCCAGTCCATTTAAAGGATGTATTATTTGTGCACGGGAACGGTTCCATGCGAACTATATAATACGAGATTGCTTTCTGATTTATAAATCCATGTATTGACTGTATAAAGTCGTGAGCTAGACTAGGAATGGAACATATAAGAATTCTTCAGAGGGGAGACTTCACATGATGGAGCTTGGATGCAAGAATTCACAAGATGCAAGAGTTATATTATTTAAATGAAGATCTTCGCAAGTGTTGTGTAACGTAGAAGGAAGAAAACATAAAAATACTGCAAAAAAAGGACGACGGGGCTGTCGGGCAGAAGGGGTGGATCTTAAAGATTAGCGTCCTAATGGAAATGAAAACGACAAACCAGCACCTTAATTATATTTATTCTTAACCAGGACAATCTGGTTAAGCCCGGTAGCATTTATATAAAATTTTAACTAATGTAGGCAGAAATTGTATAACTCATCGAACGCCCCGCAATGCATCGGAAACGAGTTGGTCGTACATTCACAGTATTTAAATGTAGCATCGAATAATTTATAGGAAGTCGTTTGTCGGGTCTCGCGCGATTGACACGTGCCCTCGATGGGCGCATTCGGTTATTAAACTACCCACTATAATAAAATATTATAATCGCCGATTAATTATTGTGTTAAATATTTATTTAAAAATAATTTCACATTTGATTGTTGAGATTTATTTGTGATTATTGTGATAAAATTTAATTATTAATAATCATTTAATATAAATACTCGGGAGTGTCTTGTCTTGAGGATATATAAATATAATGATGATTAATATTTTATTTGAATACCATGTGCTTAAATAAATATAGTTATTAATGCGTCATTAATTTTTGCATTTAAATATTTCGTGCGTGTGTGTTGTGTAAATGGATGGGGACCAAAGCTACATCATTCCGGCTTAAAGGTAAATTTAATATGAAATGACGGCTTTATCGAAAATATCAATAAATTAACGTTTTTTTTAAATTATGATTACAGGTAGGTGATTTGTTCCTGAGAACTTCAGCAGCGCAGCAAGGCAAAATATGATTTATAACAAGGTAGTTATTAAAATATGTTAAATGTATTGCGTAATATTTAAAAAATATATTTCTTAGCACTAATTTGTATATTTTGCTTAATTTCAGGTCAGTGGTTAGATATAAGTTCTGATGAGAAAATTAATGCAACGATCGACGTCGTTGCTTTATGAGTCATTTTTTTTGATAAATTCAATGTAGGTAGGTCCATTTTATATATCCACCAAGGAACCCTCTAAGGTTTATTGTTAAAATCCAAATGACCCTAAGCTAAATACGATATCTACAAAAAATCATCATTGGAAATGTATCTCAATGCTTCCATTATAATTTTTGTCCACTCGGAAACACATTTTAAATGCGTCTAATCCCCCTTTATGGCATTTCGAATAAATGCCTGCCCTTAAACGTTATAAAGTACGATTATTGTCACCGTGATATTTTGGGGACATAATTTGTGCTCATATTCCGGCTTTTATAATTGTATGTGAAAAATCAACGATAGAATCCGCGGGCACATCTGTGCTTTTAATGTGCGCTATGCGCTCTATTTTTTAAGTATGATAAATATGACATGAATTTATAGGTCATTATTTTTTTTTTGACAATTATTACTGCGACGTTATTCATAGGTTAGGGACTGAAAAGGGGTAGTTAATAAATATATTTCTCGCTAGCTTTTTTATTATGGCAATACAGTTTTTTGCTTTGTTGCCAACCTGACAAATCTGACTGACAGACGAACAGATTTGTCGGGTTGGTATCTCCGCACCTAACTGTCATTTTTCTTCTTCGTTAACTTGAAATAAGAAAACTTTATGATTAGCTTATTGTATTATTCGGTATTATTGCTGATATGATAGAGTTCATTTAAATATTTTTTGTGTAAATTCAATCCTTATTTGAATTTGAAAGATTGAGCGCAAGAGATTTTTATGATTGTGAACCATATAGGTTATTAATATTCAATTTAATCAAATCCAATTAAAAAATAATAATCTTTGTTAAATATGATGGAATGATATGGCATGCTGTTTTGATATTAATATGAGATTTAAATTCGAATATGTATATTAAATACATCTTTTTAGTATGCGCGTTAATCTTTACCGAGCTTGAATATTGGATGAAAACGAATGCTATTCATATGAAAGTGTATCATATATTGATAAAAAGAGGCAAAGCAACCCAAAAACCGTTTAATTATGTATATTTAGATAGAAGTTAGGATCTTAAGACAATAATCCATATGATATTAAATTTAAATATAAAAACGGGAAGATTTGAGGTCTTCCATGATTCTAATGTTAATTTTTGAATTTATATCAAACGCATAAGACGAACACTGTTGACGACATTGTAAAAAGTCACAGTTAAATTGAATATTGTAAATCAATATATGTTGTATTGATGTACTGTGTTTGAACAAATGTAATTTTTTTTTATAAAGATTTGTATCAATTTCAAACTGTAAAATGTAAATTCGCAAACAAATTGCATTGATTTGTTTCCGGATATTTTTTAAAATGTTTACGTTTGTATAGATTCTCACTCTCGCATTAAAAAAAATTATGTTAATACTCTCAATCAGAAAAAAATGTATTTTATAATAAAATTGTCATTTGATTTAATACAATTTGTAATGTAAATCTTTTGTATAAATTGGTAATATATCAAGTAAGTCGTTATATTTATTATATATTATATGTAAACTTATCAAATAATGCGATTTAAATTTTTTTATATGAATTTTTCAGAACTGCAAGACATGCTGATGGAAATGCATATTTATATATATCGTGGTTTATGGTGTGGTAAATCTATCCAGACAATTAAAGACTTTATGGTAAACTATCTACAAAATTGATCAATGAATAAAACAAATTTATAAAAAGACGTCGTCCAAATATTTACTCATTTCGTGTAGATGCTTTTATCTGATTGTAATCAATCGGTAAGTGGTCTATTTTCAGTTTCTTAAGGTATATCCTTTGGATATACCTTAAGAAACTGAAGAGACTTGAGAAACTTATGGCATTCTTATCTTTAGATACATCCTACGCTGTTTATCTACATATCCAGCATGTTAAAAAGACTTTTCCAGGACTTGACGACCTTTCCGTCTTCTCAGCGCTGATTAAATTCTATATCGATCGGTAATAGTGTAATATTTTAGATAGAAATCGATTATTTAAATCTTCTTATTAATGTGCGTTACCTTTTTGATACTTTTTCAGAATCAATTACACTTTATTCACGATATTCATGAAGAAAGTCATTGTACATGAGATATAACGTTAAAATCGGAGAGATTTTGATATACATATGAGGTAACATCCAAGATGATAATGATACAAAAATGAATATTCAGACACTTATTTAACAAGGTATTTGTTAATGTTTTGGTTTTTAATTAATCTTAACAGTCTTACATTGCACACTCACACTGCCATGCACATTCGTCGCTCATCAATGAGGACTCGTATCGCTTGCATTTTTAAATAAGATGTTTTTAGGCATCTTATGAACATGCAATCATCATCATCATAGTGCAGCCACTGACAGTCCACTACAGAACTATGGGCCTCTTCAATATCCATTCATAGGAAGGGGTTACATCCATTTCGTCTGTATCATACATTCACCTCCTCATTCGCTCGATATTGAAGGTAGCATTACCACCGAGTTTTATTTTGAACGCTCACCCAATGGGTATCCTGAGTGAACGTATTGACGGACACTTTCGCGAACGTCTCGATAAGGAGTTTGGGGGGTTTGTAAAGACTGAGTAGTTTTCATAGGGAGATGGTGGAAAACTACTCTAGACGACCTTTTTGACTCTACTGGAAAGGGCTTTCTGGAGTACAAGGAGTCCAGTCCCTCCTTTCCACATGCAATAATGACTGTGTTAAATAGGAGGAGCTTGTTATCGGTCAATAAGACACTCCGTCTAGGATATATGGAAGAGAGCGCCTCTCAAAGCTGCCAGTCTTCGTTCTTTCGGCGAGGTTCTTCCCATCTTAGCTTCACATCCAGATATGATATCACGTCGAGTTTTTAAGCGATCTGATGACTACGTTAATGTTTTTTAAACGTATCCAAATCTACGATGATGATGATTTTTATTACAGAAAACAATGAGTACTCGCTATGCGCTGCAAGTCGCACCGAGAAAGTGTTTTAATTCTGTTTATTGTTACTTTAAAAAACAGGTATATGGATCGCCTTTAGTAATTATTTGAGATGTACGTTAAAAATTTAAATCTTATCTCTTTCTGATATTTCAGGTTACCTGTCGGACTCATGGATACGGAATAACTGCCGTCGCTTTGATGATGCTGTTCATGATGATCCTCTGTTCAGTGTTGTGAGTCCGTGACGTTAGGTTGTGCATTGCCGTCGCTTCTTTGGAGATTGGTTGCACGTTCGATTTTTTTTGCTTTGTTATTGGTTTTGGGTAAGCTCTGAATACGCTGTTGCAATCATCCCTTTTGTTGGTTTTTGAAAGGATTCAAGTGTATTTTATGAAATAACAATGTTTGATCGACACTACAATTGATTTATCATACATAATAAAAGTAATCTCTTTCGGAATATATTCTTGAAACAATATTTTGTGCGGATTTGACGTTACATTTTGTATCATCACTAGGAGTGTTTAGCTTTCAAAGCACTAAGCCGAAAGCTTTGAAAATACTAAAGCAACTCTTGGGCTCTTTGTATATTATATTATGAGTTGTTAAAAAAAGAGTTTGATTCACGGTCATCCCACATTATTTTTTATTATAATCGTTCTACCATAATATGTAACTTCTTGTCTTAATACGTTCATTGTCCAACGTAAATCGGTGTAATATATGTGACGATGCCCAAATTCGATACGGCATAAACGGACGATGCGATACTGCAACGTATCGCGTGTACATGTCGCCCACCATACGTATCTGAGTGACGTACATGTTAAGCCATGTACGAATTTTAATTACGTTTGATATCTATGTATTGGAAAAATTAGAATTATTTCATTCATCGTAATGTTTAAGATCGGGTGTATACCATCCCTATGGGGGATGTTCCTAGGTACGGAGTGTTGTTATTGTGGTTATTCCCGTTGCGTTTAATATATGGTATTATACTTGGACATGCTATGGTGTAAATTTGACCCTTGTTTTTAATCAAAAATGATTTTTTTGATTAAAGAATTTTAACCCTTTGAACTCCAGAGGCGACAATGAGTCGCCATGGTAATTGTTTTAATAACTCCAGTGGCGACAATATGTCGCCATTTTTTATAGTTGCATTGTTTGCGTAAACAAACATCTTGGGTCACCCGGCGGCAGGTATAAACATGTTATATTAGTTTCACAACAACCTGTGTGAAACCTCATCCATTTTTTTTAAAAAAAATTATTTCTAAAACATATCATTTTGTTGTGAATTTTCAAAAATATACCCTAGAGTTGTTGGTATGTCATACAAAAAAAAGTCTGGAGATCTATTAAAACAGATTTTTTTTAGTAATTTTACACTGGTCCCTTTTCTGGCGTTATATGGGGATCGACTGTACTTATTATTGTCAATCGTGCCCAAATCAGCTTGCAATCCATATTGGGGAGTGCTTCAAAGTTTTTCATACTGGTTACCATTATAAGAAATAAAATATTGGTTTTTTACGCAAATATATATTTCTCGATGTCTACGAATTCATTTAAGTCCAATATCATTATAATACCTTACATGGTTTCAAAACTATATTATATAATATGAGGGTTCGTAAATGAACGTTTCTGAGACAAAGTGGCGCGGAGTTGCTGGTAGGTAACGTCCAGGATGGTTCGGAGTGCAAAGGGTTAATAAAATGTAACGGCACGGTCGGTAAAATTCAACACGAACATGGTAAATACGAATTATTCTGCATATGGGCATTAGTGGTGTAATGGTCAGCATATAGCTGCTTTTCAAGAAGTTGATCCGAGTACGATTCTCGGTCATTGCATTTTTTTATTTTTTATCATAACCGCCTAAAAATGGTAAATGTACAATTTGTGTCCTTCATCAGTTCGCCTTGTTACATGTCCTGCCGGATGCTATCACAACACGTACATTCTTGTCTTAAGCCATGTATGAATTTGAAATACGTTTAATATCTGTGTATTGGTGGAATATATATAATTATTTCATTTATCGTACCATTTAAGACCGAACATATGCCGTCCCCTATAGGGATGGTTCTTAGGTAAGGAGAGTTGTTTTTGTGGTTATTCCCGTTGCGTTTAATATATGGTATTATACTTGGACATGCTATGGTGTAAATTTGACCCTTGTTTATAATCAAAAATTGATTTTTTGATTAAGGAATCTTAATAAAATGTAACGGCAATGTTGATAAAATTCAACACGAACATGGTAAATACGATTGATTCTGCATATGGGCATTAGTGGTGTAATGGTCAGCATATAGTTGCTTTCCAAGCAGTTGATCCGAGTACGATTCTCGGTCATTGCATTTTTTTTATTTTTATCGTAACCGTCTAAAAATGGTAAATGTACAATTTGTGTCCTTCGTCAGTACGCCTTGCTACATGTTCTGCTTGATGCTATCACAATACGTACATTCTTGTCTTAAGCCATGTACGAATTTGAATTGCGTTTAATATTTGTGTATTGATGGAATATATATAATTATTTCATTTATCGTACCATTTAAGACCGAACATATGCCGTCCCCTATAGGGATGGTCCTTAGGTAAGGAGAGTTGTTTTTGTGGTTATTCCCGTTGCGTTTAATATATAGTAATATACTTGGACATGCTATAGTGTAAATTTGACCTTTGTTTTTAATCAAAAATTATTTTTTTGATTAAGGAATCTTAATAAAATGTAACGGCAATGTTGATAAAATTCAACACGAACATGATAAATACGATTGATTCTGCATATGGGCATTAGTGGTGTAATGGTCAGCATATAGTTGCTTTCCAAGCAGTTGATCCGAGTACGATTCTCGGTCATTGCATTTTTTTTATTTTTTATCGTAACCGTCTAAAAGTGGTAAATGTACAATTTGTGTCCTTCGTCAGTACGCCTTGCTACATGTTCTGCTTGATGCTATCACAATACGTACATTCTTGTCTTAAGCCATGTATGAATTTGAATTACGTTAAATATTTGTGTATTGGTGGAATATATATAATTATTTCATTTATCGTACCATTTAAGACCGAACATATGCCGTCCCCTATAGGGATGGTCCTTAGGTAAGGAGAGTTTTTTTTGTGATTATTCCCATTACGTTTAATATATGGTAATATACTTGAAAATGCTATGGTGTAAATTTGACCCACGTTTTTAATCAAAAATTGATTTTTTGATTAAAGAATTTTAATAAAATGTAACGGCACGGTCGATTAAATTCAACACAAACATGGTAAATATGAATTATTTTGCATATGGGCATTAGTTGTGTAATGGTCAGCATATAGTTGCTTTCCAAGCAGTTGAACATCAAAATTAAGGAGGAAATCAATCTCGGATCAAACTCTCCATGCAACCCAAGATCCCGTTATCAAGATGCGACACAACACACGCGCTGCAAAACAATTGCATTGCGATACATACTTCGGAGTTTGGTAAATCAATTCAATATTGTATTTATTTTAATGCTAAATAAATGTGTGACTGGGATCTTATTGTTTTATAGAGCCGTCTTTCAACTGGATGATGGATTTGAATCTGTTATTGGACGTGTTGCAATCTGCTCGATATGACACGCTGCAAATTTTGTATATTTTGAATAAATTCAATTGGAACTTGATTATGGCTTTTTCATTACATTATGAATTGTTTTTTTGTTTGTTGAAGTGTCCCTTTATATTTTATAGTTACCAAATTATGTACACGTCTTAAAGTCTAAAAGTTATAATGAGTCACAATCTTTTCATATTTCTAGATCCTTATTAGCAACCTACGAGCTTTGAAACCCTGAATTATTTCTATTGTCAACCGATGAACTGAAACAGAATGTAAACTTGAAAGAACCGATGAGTAAACTAAACATAATGACATTGTAAAAAATTGCACTGCATTGCAATGCACGTCGGATACTCTCTAGTATTTGATAAATAGACATCGCAATATTGGAGATATTTCAACATTTAAAGTAGAATATGATGATGGAATTCCAATCTCTTATAGAAAAGTTTGCAAATCAACTAAATGTCTTTACTTCTCCTTTTAACACATCTTGTCAGACCGGACACTCCCTAAAAATATTCTGAGTTGGCCTTTTGCGCAATTTAAGTATGAGAGACCCTGAACCCATTGGGTTTTTCAGCCTGGGACAAATTTTGATATACGGCCCTCGATCAACGCGGTTTCCTATTACGATTTTACTATTGCGCCTCAATATTACACTGGTGTCAAAAGTGGGATAATTAGTGTGAGCCGCGATGCTCTTCGTAAGCACCAAACGCTGATGAGCTGGAGATGCCGCCAGGCTGGTCGCGTGCAAGGCGGATTGGACCACGACGGTGGAGCTGATCGCTGTCGTCACTATCCTCTGAGAGGCGCAGGCTAGGTTCACGTGCGAGAATTCCATGAACGTCAGTGATGTAGGGTCCGTGGCCGTGGAACTTATAAATTCGCGCAGGTATGGAAATCTAGGGAAAGGACATCCGTATGAGTCTTATCAATTGCCGACTACACCATCCACATCTTTGTTTCGAGGCTGGATGCTGATGGATTCTTCGCCATCCTAACCTCATAACGCTTCACGTTGCCGACTTGCGTCGTTTGTCGTCGCTTTCCATCCAAAATACTCAGCATTCACGACCCGCCGATTCTGACACCAGTGTAACGTTGAGGCGGGAGCGCTCTCGGGAGCAAGGTCCCCGGGCGGCTCCTCGTGCTCGTCGAGATGGCCACGCTAACGCACGGGTCCGTTCTTCTATCGGGCGGTGATGTTGCTAGACGAATGGATGGGAATAGACGGGTGTCGAATAGAAAGACTCTCTTCTCTAAATAACTATTTATTCCACACGAGAGAGATCTGGCTGCAGAAGGGACAACCTCCCGCAGCCAAGGCTAACCGACAACTCTCCCGACTCCCGCTTCCTGCGCGTCACTACCCAACCGGCAACGGTGCACGCGCAAGAAGCGATCGGTCGGTATGCAGATGCAATGTCTCCAGCAGGGCCACAAGAGATGGCGCTGTTAAAATAACACATTGCACCTAAAGAGGAAGATGTCGCTTTTAACAGCGCTACTACGTAGGGATGGTAAATCGCCCACATATATGCATAATATTAATTTCGCCCCTAAGTCCCATATCGATCCGATCGTCCCGACCTTAAGTTACACCGGCACAGGTAAATAACATTGAACATCAACCAATATAACATTACAACCGCCTCGTTGAAGGGTTAGGGAAAATGTTTATAAAGAGGCCTCAAAATTGAATTGCATCCGGGGCCTTTTAAGTGCTAAATCTACCACTGGTCACAATATTTATTTAGTTAATAGCGAATACTCGACATGCGCTGCAATGCCATAAGCGCTTAATAATTATTTGAAAAGAAACGCAGTACGTGGTTTATTGCTTCGGGTCACGGACTCAGACTAATATGCAATAACATGGTGCACCCATACAATATTTTACTATGCTTATGTTATTTCTGCAAGTGTAAACAATAAGTTGATAAAGTTTTATTGTAATCTGATGAACGGTATGGCAGCGCATTAAATGCGAACAAACAAACATTGATTTTTATATATTAGACTATGCCTATGTTACTCGCGCAATCCTTAGCAATAAGTGGACGAAGTTTTATCGCAATCTGATGAACGGTATGGCAGCGCATTACATACGAACAAAGAGAGATTCATTTCAGATATGTAAAAATATTTTCAACCGCTGATGCTCTGACGTACAGATATTTCTATTCGAGCATTACGACGCTGTTGGCGGTCTTCGACAGATTCGCAAGCGACGATATATCGTTCTTCAGCAGTGTAAGGATTAAATAAAAAGTAACATGCACCACTACACCTTCCATCAAATTACGCCTGTGTAATTTTTAAGTACATTAAATATGGTCATAAATTTTTCGATCAATGGTTAAATGTGCGAAGCAATTATATTCATAAACGACGTAACCTAGACACGTTTGACATTTATGAGCGAAAAAAAAACAATTTTTAAAATCAATTAATATTCACTTTGTTTTGCATTTTAAATGTTTATATTGTTAATATTCATGTTGAAAATGATCAAATTCCATCGAAATGTGTCAATTTTAAAATGCCGGCTGGTTGAGCATTGTTGAAAGTGTTCGGCCTCGGTGGGAAGTAACGCGAAAACTAGTTTTGACGTTATTTACTTCGCGTTTATGCGCCGTGGAGTGCTCACGTTTTCCGCTTTTGTCGTTAGCTAAACAAATTATTTTTCTCCTTAATTTTGACTACATTATTGAATGCAGCTGTGCGCATATAATGTGTTAAAATTGTTGATGTGTTGTGATATTTAGTTCGATTATTGTGTCGATTGAAATAGTTGATAAATATATTTTTTAAAAAATGAATTTCTCTACCAAAATTTTGATTTGCATTGCTGGTGTTTTGGGAAATGCTAGTATATGGGGGGACGCCTCCATAGATACAGTTTTGGCACACACCTATGGATATTCGGGCAATAAAATATCAGGTACGCAGCGTTCTTCTTTAGGTATTAAAGTGTTTAAATATATATTTTTTGAATCTATTAAAAAAATCAAGGTGTTAATTTAAATGTGATGCGTTTTCGCAACAATTTCATCATTGAGGCAAATGTACAGCCTTGAAAATCATCTGTCAGCTATTGGTTGCTTCCGAATCTTATTTATATACATTGCCAGAAATATATTGAGATTTCTGTTTATATTAATTTTTATAAATGTTAATTTTTGCATTATGAATCAACAATATGCAATATTCAGGCAAAATAATTCGATGCAGTCTTTCGATTCCATTGCACAACTTCTACGCTTGACCTTGTCTCCGTCTGTCCTCATTTATGAACATTCGATTCATAAATATACAGCGATGCTTTTCATTATTAGCTATCATTAGCGGCAAATTTAGCTAAAAACGAGCACCTCAGGCCTCAAAAATTGAAAGGGCCTCATGGTTTTTTTTCAAAATGTTTTTGACCCACTGTTTAATTTACGAAATTTATGCTCATTCTTTGAAATACACTATTAAATATATAGAAAATGTGTTCAAAATATCAACCTTCAATTGAAATGTGTCTAGGGAGGCTCAAACTTAAATTGCGCCAAGGGCCTCTCATATCGATTTCATGCATATTAATGTTAGCATCGTATTTCAGATTCAAAGAACTGTGCCAGGCTTTGTAAATTCGGACAGAAGCCCAGGAGATGCGCTTTCGATTTCACGATCAACGAGGAATTCATAGGAAACAGGACGTATTTGGGCATCAACGGCCAAACGCCTGGCCCTCACATGCAGGTCTGTTTGAATGACATCGTCATGATCAACATCGTCAATAAGCTCCAAGGAGGTGAAATAGCATTCCATTGGAGAGGCATCAGCAATAAAGGGAGTCCTTTCATGGATGGCGTTCCTATGGTGACACAATGTCCGATAACCAGTGGAACCAGTTTCAAATATGCCTTCAGAGCTGATGAAGTCGGCACTCATTTCTATCATGCACATGAAGGTAATTACATAATTTGAAATACATCTAATTGCTTTACTTTGTAACTTTAATACAATATTCGACTCGTGATCTAGATGTAAATCTTGTAAAAAGCCAACAAAATCTGTTTTGGATTCTGTTGTTTGATGCCTAAAATTTGGGTCAAATAGTAATAAGACCAGTTTTATTGGAAGCGTTAATAATATACTACGACCAAAATCTCTCTCTTTCGATAGTTGATCCATAATGTCGATTTTCATTAGTTTTCGACAAGTACGTAATGTTAGAAATGTAATTAATAATCGATTGCTGATTATGATATCGATGGTGTTTGGGGTAATTTATAAAAGCGATCAAAAAATCGCTTTCAATGAAGACGCTCAATGTTTAAATTTAAATAAAATAAGTTGTGTGTAAGATATCTACTCAATTTTTTTTGTATTTGAAAGAATAATTAATGGCATTAAGTATGAAATAAAATATCGTTCAAATATCCACCGCGGCTTAGCTTGGAGGCACGTATTCGGGAGGTCTAAAATTTGATGATTTTGCGGCATAAATCTGGTTGTATTTGCTGAATGACGTACGTTATATTGGCTTTAAGGAGTTCGAATGTTTGCAGTTTTAACAAATAGACTTGCGATTTAAGATAGTCCCAAAAGAACAAGTTTAAAGGCGTTAAATCGCATGATCTCGGTGGTCAGTTCATATACGAAACAATCACTTTGACAAATTCATCACAAAAAGTGCAATCATTGACCGATACGCCGAAAAAAGTCATTGTAAATTCCGACAAGACCCGTTACCTATCCAAGATCTGATCTGATGCAAGAATCAAAGTTTCTCAAATGTTTTGCGCATGTCAATGAATTGTTTGTTTAGTGCTTTAAAGTTGTATAATCATTTTTGTAATCAGATGGATAAGTATTTAAGCGATGTAAATGTAGAATTAACCCTCTTAATACCGCACGGCGATATATCGTCGTTGGCAACACTTGCGGAAAGCGCCAAGCGACGATATATCGCTGCGTATGCGATGGCGCCCTAATATTCGCATCACGAGACAAATCTGTCCCAAAATAGCTTCGTATGACGTTTTATTAAATTCTTGTTTAATTGATAAATGTATTTTGAAGGTCTAAGGAGACATATCAGAAAGATTATGGACTGAATAGGGAATAAAGTTTAGCGAAGAAGGTTCAAAGACAATAAATCTGTCAATGATTCGATGATTTTACAACTATTAATTTAAAACACATATTCGCTAAGAAAAACCATGTAAATATGGTCGGCAAGTCCATAAAAATGATTTCTAAAAGCTACTCAAGCATCAAGTATAATGTTAGATCTATCTATTCTAGATTATCAATCAGTTTTGCCAGTTCATTTTGTTATAAACTATTCAAAATACTTGATGGATCTCGCTTATAACGAGCTTCAAAGGTGTACGCGGTTCGATGTCAAAAACGTAATGCGGCATGATTTCATATTGAATAACTATAAAATGTATGGTTTATTAAAAATAGTTATAATTATTGACCTGTTATACTCGTTATAACCGTTATTTGTGATAAATAAACAATTTTACGCCAATTGGAGTGATCAATAATCATTCAAAATGTCTTATCTATCCTTATTAACACACGAGAAACGTTTTAAACGTAATACACTTGATTCTATTTTTGTGCGGTAGATGCGTTCCGCGAAAAATCGCACAAAAAAAGATGCGTTCCACGGATTTAAAAAACCGCATAACTTTAAAACAGCAATATAAAATATATCCAAAATCGCACAAAAAAACAGGAAAACAATAAGGCAATTAAAAAATAGCATTTTTGGTAAGATTTAACGTTCGATCGTTGCGATTTTCGATTTGATTCAAAATCGCTCTCTTCTTCAGAAGAAATAGTATACTCAGCAAAGCCGTAACAAGGGCATGGCAAAGCAGGCGTCCGCCACGGGCGCAACTGGGCTTGAGGCGCAAAACGCAGAATACCGACCCGGTCAAGAGTTGCACATGGTTTTTATTATACTTAACCATTCTACCCGAACCAACACTGATTGATTCCGTTTTTATAATAAATACTAAGTTTCCAATCCATCTTTCTTCGTTATTGTTATGTTCAGATATGGCATCCGATCGCGAGCCGCTCATTCGTTATATCAGCGATCCGAAAAGCGGACCAATTGTGCATACAAACCTTATGGTCAACTCTTTTAGGGTTTTTTGCGACATTGTCTATGATCTGTACGGCCACGTAGCGTCTAGACACTTCTTATCAAAATATTCTTTTTACAACAGTAACCGCCATCTATAAGTTAGTAAGACACACTATAGTCCCTAACTCAAAAAAATAATAAGCAGATGCAATATGATTTACATAGTCTCGAATTATAATATTTTTCCAAATTTCGGTAAGTGTTGATTATTTATTTCCTATTTTATCCAAAATATCTCGATACGTACTCTTTGTGAAATTAAAAAAAAAAGATAAAATTACTTTAAAAGAAACCGCATAACTTCGAAATCGCACAAAAAATAGTCGCACAAAAAGAGATTTGAGTGTATATTTGAATTGAATAGAATTTATTTTCGAGCATTTCTCGTTGAGTTACTCGTTATAACCGATATATTATGTTAATCGGGCAATCTAATGCACTGACTGTCAGTATTAATATAGAAAATGTTTGAGCGAGGACAATGAGCTTCTTTGATTGCTTCATGAATATCATTTTAATAGTTTCAGCTCATTTCGCCAAATATTTCGTAATCCATTGCGTATTATGCTATTTTATACCAGCGGAAGTTCTTAAGGTAATCTTGATGCTATAAGGCATCGTTTTAATTGTCATTTAATGACCGAGACTTTCTCAAGAATCATAAATATTTAATGGAATGCTATTCTGCAGACATCAGAGCAGAATTAATCAATATTTTACAGCACAATTGCGATGTACGCGAGCAACGTCCGCCATTTATTATTTATACGTAGAAAGTTTCATCCTTTAAGCTTGTTAAACAAAGAACGACTGGTTATCAGTAACGAATCGCACAGTCGAGCTCTATTAACCGTGAAGTCGTTGTTGAAATCGAGGAAACGTTCACTTTTGAAATAATATAAGCCACTTTGTCAAATAACCGATTTTGATGTCGTTGCATTATTTGTGTTGAAATAGTATCCCAGCAGCTGGATGGCCTGTTTGGGACATTTGTGGTGAAACAACCCTTGCCGCTGGAACATGCGTCTTCCCTGTACGACCACGACAGGAGCACCGAAGACCTGCTGCTGATATCTGCTGGAAATGTCGGCTTCAGAAGCAGCAAAGTCGATCGTCTGCTGCTGAATGGACTCGATGGCAATGCCAGCAACGTCAGAAGGTATATGACCTTATATTAATTGGATGTGGTAAGACGTGATGAAGAGTCTGTCTTTTGACACTTTCGAAACAGATAATTAGATCCGTTGCACGATTTTTGCTATATCTACTGAAATAATGCGTCCCATCAACGATGCAGCAGCTTGAATGTTGCCCAAGTTGCAAAAATTTGGAAACACCAGACCTTGAGCCACTTGGGGCAAATTTGTCGGTTTTCCCAAGCACAAAATTTCAAGGAAAATCTTATCTTATAAATTCGTTGGTATATTAACATATAGATAATTCTACT
Organism: Stenopsyche tienmushanensis; assembly: GCA_008973525.1. Lineage (NCBI taxonomy): Eukaryota > Metazoa > Arthropoda > Insecta > Trichoptera > Stenopsychidae > Stenopsyche > Stenopsyche tienmushanensis. The sequence continues at coordinate 393,104 of WACJ01000521.1, forward strand.
TGTTGATAGAAAGGCATTCATTTAAAGTGATCCGGTTGCGATTTGTGAAAATCGGATGTTTATAAGATCAATAGAAAGTTCATCTCAATGAAATGCCAAAATGATAAATCCATCCTAATTTAGAAATTTAATTGACGTAATCTTTTATATCAATTAAGACATCAAACCAATTCTCAGATGTATTGGAAATGCTGGACCAAAGACTTTATATTTAACCCTTAGTGGGCTAAGATACGATAATACAAATACCACAACATAATAGATGCAACGTATTCTTCCAGCTTTCTTCCATTACATTTTGAATCATCACCTAATCAAGCGTGAAATTTATTTGGATCAATAAAATCACTACAATTTAATGTTCATTCAACTTTATGGATCAATCTAGAATGTTGCTATTCCAATTGGCAACAATAAAAATTATTTGCTTAACAACCGAGCTGATTTTATGATGGTTAAGAACAAGATTTATTTTTTATCTTCGTTAGTATTTTTTACAAAATACGAAGTCCAAAACCGTATCAGCTGAATGTCGATTTGACTCCGTAGTGTAATGATGGATCCATGTTTCATCCATTGTTACATATTGCATGAAAAAAAAAATATATTACGCGAAAGCGTCTCCAAACAGCGCTCCGAATTGTGGACGCGTTGTTTTTGACCGATTGTGAACAAATGCGGTGCTCACTTCGAACAGAGCTTTCTCACAGACAAATGTAGATGCAAAATGATTAATATGCTGCCTTCTGGTATCTTAAAAGTGTCAGCTATTTCACGCAAACTCAATTTACGATCGGCCAAAACTATTTTCTGGATCAAGCTTGGGAGTTTAAGCGAGCAGATCGTTCAGCATCATCTACAATAGCAGTACATGTATTATTTGAAGGCTGGTGCTTCCCAAAAACGGATTTGTCAATAGTGGCGCCAAGTATATGTCACCTTCTTAATGTTTCCTGATGATTATATCTGACTCATATTTAGAAGTAAAATTTCATAATCTTATTGCAGAAATATTCTTAATCTGAATAATTTCTAGAAATTTAAATTTAATTTGACTCTTTTCAGAGCTGATTCTTTTCCTTGTTATAATTAGATTTCATCAATTTTAGACAATGATGTTTTTTTTAATTTGAAAGAATATTTTGAAAAACATGGTCTTTGTTGATCAGCATAAAAAGGTGCTTCATCTTTTACAAGTTTGGAATCGTTTAGCATATTTGCGAATTTTATGTAAAAACACAACAATTCGTTATAAAATAAGTTTTTTTTATCTTATTTTCAATGTTAAAATCCTTACACTTAATCTTCTTCTTATATATAAAAATGAATATCTGTTTGTTCGTGTGTAATGCGCTGCCATATCGTTCATCAGATTGCCATAAAACTTTGTTTACACATGCTGAAATAACATAGGCATAGTAAAAATATTGTACGGATGCACCATGTTGGCGCATATTGGTCTGGTGAAATGAAGTTTGGGTTGCCGGGACGAGGAGAAAAAGGATGCGCGCGCAATACGGTGGTTAAGTCGGTCTTCGAGATGAGAGCGAGTGTGCATATGCTTTGGGATCCCAGTCAGTTGTTATGTTTTTTCATATTAAGATTTTGCAAGAGGTTGAAGAAGACACCAATAGACAGTGACTTTAAAGGACAGAAAAATACTGGACCGCCCAAAATCTACTACGGACGCCGAGGATAACTTCATTTTATTATCGTCCAGATTGTTGAACGTTCATCAGAAGTTTGAGGGTATACGGTCGTTTTGGATATGGAAGGACTGAGAAATTAGTAGAAATCAACTGAAATTTAAATATGCATTGTAGTTATATATATTAGGCGTATTGAAAAGTCTTTGCCGATTGTTTAACAATGAAATGATTAAATTGATTGTTTCATTTTGATTAACCTAATTTACCTCATTACTACCTGGTAGTTCCCAGAGATTTTCAAGATTTTAATTCCTTTTTTGAAATCCAGTCCAGAAAATCAAGAAAAATATAATAATCCATCGAAACCAGATCGTTATCATCTTATCTGTTTCTCCAGGTTTCATAAATTCACAATGAATAATTCCTTGAATATCTCACCAAATGCACAAAAGAATTTTGCGGGTCGTCAATCCAGGTTTCGGAGTCGGAAATTGTTTTTGTCTTAGTCTTCGTTTACGACTTATATTGTCATAAACAACCCATTTTTCATCCCCATTTACAATTTGGTGCAAACAATATTGAACTTTTTGTCTTGACAGCAACACTTTGCACGTGTTTCGTTGCTCTCCTTTGTTATCGTCGGACAGTTCGTGCGGCATCCAAACTCCCATTCGATGTCGTCATCAAAATTTAAGGTTCTTTCAGACATCGATTACCCGATTTAAATTTTGAAAATCAAAGTCGACATGTCAATAAATAATGAGTTATACGAAGTACTAAGCGTTTCCAAACTTGTTGTCGGTAGTGTATATATCATACGTTTGCAAATGATATGATTTTGTATTGCAAACCAATTTAGATTTGTTTCAGAAAAGCACGTTCGAGTAATAAAACACATTTCGATGATTGCAGAAATGTTAGAAAGTTGAAAAAATAATATAGCAGTAGATTGGTGCTAGTTTGTAATATTCATAGATTGGTCCATTATTTTTTTATGATTCTGTTCGCTAAAATATTTCGTCTGGATCCAATTGAGATGTGGGTTTTTATGGAAGAAGCATATGAATCTTCCATCGATACCTGGTCCAGTTCAATCGGTGAATGGTGTTGGACAACGACACTTGCTGAATGTGCTCGGATGGTGATTAAGAGTTGCTTTCGATCTTCCACGAAGAAGTACTCGACCTCATATTTCCGTGATGCTTGAGATTTCTCTTTCAAAGTCACGGCCAAGAGTAAAACGGTACATGTTTCACTCGAATTACCTATTTACATACATTCGGCCGTAACACTTTCACCGCGGAGCAAAGTGTTTCCACACTGGTTTAGCTGCAAATGCATTGTTGTCTGAATTGAACGGATTTTTTGCTTTCTGCTGCTGCACAGTTGAACTCCATTATGGAGAAAATGAAAGCCATTTCTTTGGATCGAGTGCTCATCATCAGCTTTATCGTTTGGCTAACCGGTCACGCAAACCACTCTGCGAAGATAAACGAAGATAAACGCTTGATTGGAATGCTACCATATAAATCATATCATTATTTTTCAATACCGCAAATAATAATAAAACGGCGGATGTACTTGTAAACCAGTTTGCAGATATATTTTGTTTGTAGCTAACATACCGAGATTCAATCCAAAAAAAAAAATAATAAAATGACTGTTAACACTTTACTATAAAAATCATCGAGTATTTTCCTGGCTTTTTAATCCAAACAAAAAAAGAACAGCATACAATACTGGATATGGATTTCGTTAGTTTCGCAAAAATAATGTTACTACAAATAAAATAACTTACAAAAATGTTTCCCTCACTGTGTCCGTCACAAATTGAGCTCAAACATATGATCTCAAAATACGCGAATACTTTTCAATACCCCTAATAGTTGCATACAGTCTGACGAATGGCTCGACAGAGCGTTGAATAAATTGATGGACAGCTTGCCAAATATCAAACGTTTATCCGTCATCATAAATTAAGACTGATTGTTTAATGAATACGTTGCTAATTCCCACGGACTGAGTGTCAATTTGAATCTAATTATTTGCGAAAAAAATGGTTGACGTACATAGAAAGTGTTGTATTCGGTATGATTTGAATGATTACAGTTTGTCGCTTCGATTGAACAAATGATACACGTTTTTTGTGGTCCAAATCAACACAAAGGAATGAACGATGCTAATTTTTGGGTCATCGTGTCTTGGAAACAAGAGCGAATAAACCACTTTAGAAATTCAGATATGAAGGACGTGCTTGAGATGAACGAAAGATTCGGATTCCGTGAAGGATTACATCGATCTATCATCGGGTTTTTTTTTTAAAACTTTCATTTCGATCCATAATGAAATCATTATCGATTTCAAGTTCTTCCTAATAAGTATATTTATAATTTGGCATCAACAAAAACGCCTCCAGTATATTTTCTCTGAGTGTATTTAATAATAGCTTTTTAATAGATGAAATTGAACTTGTACATATTATTTGAGTGATTTATTAAATTCGGTAGGATGTTATGGATTCAGCCGTAACGGGGTTAATAATATTGAATGTTGATGATTACAAGACAGATTATAAGATCTATTATAATAATCGGGTTCCTTACCTTTCCCTACCGGTGATGTATTTACTACACCTCGACTCTAATAATGGGAATATCGATATGAAATATAATAGATACGGGGTTCAGAATTTTTGTAGTCCTCCGTAATATAATTACGAATCACATCAACGTATTATAGTACATAAGTATTCATCTGCAGCGACGGAAATAAATAATTTATCGGGAAATCGGGAATTTTGCGAGTTTTAGTCCGTGTCTCAGCAGAAAGGAATTGTATTGGTCACATTGATGGTGTTATACGAAAATGGGGGCTCACAGTTTCCAGAGTGTTTGTTCTCCTCAGCAGTCCCCCAGATAATCGAAAGACTACTATGTATAACAATGAGACTCTGGATTCGCTTTTCGGAGAGTTGGACTTCGGAGACGCGTATATTTGGTGGACGCAGCGACGAACGAGTTAAATATGAAAACACTTTCAATAGCATAAAATATTCATTTATTCAAGTAAACATAAACTATATACTTCAAATCGATTCACAGTTATCGAACTGCGCTACGTTTTGTTCGTCTTTGTCTCTCTTCGAGCTCTACGTACAAGAGTGATTTTTCTGAATCACAGGAATTCGCTCGCAAATACGCGATCATCCTACTATACAGGTTAACGAGTAAAAAAAATGAATAAATTTTTATCTGCTGACGCATGACGGGATTTGACGGCTGTGTACGTCAAAGTATAAAACTACAATGCATGCTTCAACTTCATTTGATTTTGAAAGGGTTAAGTTTATGTTTTGCATTCCACCAATACTAGCCTATCTAGACTGTATTTTTTCTGTTTTACATCGTATAAACACTGACTGAAACCAAAATTAGCTTCGGAATAGAAATGTGTGCATAATTTCATTGCAATTAAATGACCGATTTCATAATTCGCTCATGCAATAATGAACTTTATTTAAGAATAATCTGTTGCAATTGGCCGTGATAGATATTATAGCCAGAGGTGATAAATTCTTTTTGGCACCCGATGTAATCTAAGGTCAGACGAAATTTGAAAGTGCGGTAAACACCCATTACTTTATGTTCAATCAATCAAATATATACGCGATGAAAGTTTTTTTTGATGTTGTTTGATGAGAAAAAAAAAGAAATTCCAATACATTTTCAACCTTTAAGAAATCAATTTCTGACCTTTGAAATTGTTGTTTTTTGTATGCAAATCTAAGGTCGAAAAATAAACACATTATCTTCGGTAACACAATTTCACAAAGCAACACGAGCATGAATTGTGTTTTTTATTTCGCATTTGACAATGACGCCATAATTAAAATAGTGGCAAGTGAAAGTAAAGTGTACAATTTAGAACAAAACGATGGTTTCAATTTAATTCCCAACGAGCGTAGATCACGTCCGATGAAAAAAGTCCATCGGCTTCTTATTTAATCTTGATGTGTTAAAAAAAAAATTGACATCACTAAAGAAAGTTTTCAATGTCGAAACTAGTTCTCGAATTGATTGAATAACTTTGATAGAATTCGCCCGTGAAGCCAAACACATTTATTACACAGCATTGACACTTCGGCACGATATCGATCTACCACACAGTTATTCGCATTCTATAAATGTATTCAAAGTGGCTGGGAAGCTCCAGTTGACAGCCAGTCAAACGTGAAAATTTGATGAGCTCGATGTTTCTTACCATTTTTGTGTTATAATTTCAGATCGTCCGTTGTGGCAGGATCCAGATATCGAATGAGGGCCATCAATGCCATTCCATTGGACTGTCCTGTCATAATCAATATTCAAAATCATCAACTCATCATCATATCCACCGATGGAAGAGCAGTCAAGCCCGTGTCAGCTGAATCTATAATACTTTATCCAGGTAAATAATTAAATTTCATACATGAAAACCGTTGACATAATAATATAATAGGTAGGTCTCTGGAAAGTGTCGTGTTATATGAGATGCAGCTGAGCCCCTATTTTCATATAACACCATCAATGTGACGGATAAAATTCCTTTTTGTTGAGACACGGACTAAAACTCGCAAAATTCCCGATTTCCCGATAAATTATTTTTTTCCATCACTGCAGATGAATATTTATGTATTATAATACTTTGATGTGATTCGTAATTATATTACGGAGCAATACAAAAATTTTGAATCCCGTATCTATTATATTTCATATCGATATTCCCATTATAAGAGTCGAGGTGTAGTAAATACATCACCGGTAGGGAAAGGTTAATATGAAAATTTGAAAAACAATAACAAAAGTTCGACCGCATTCTCCATGTCTATCTATAGATTTAATACCTTCTGTTTATTTTACATTTCGATCTGGGCAGCAGTCATTAAAAGACTAAAATCATTAAAAAAATAGATGAAGTTAAAAATCATTTAGTATTTGTATTTTCTATCAAGATCGTATAGTTTCAATAAAGATCTATATTGATTTGCGTGAAAAAACTGAAAAATAAAGGTTTATGTTTAAAAAAATATATATATAATGGATTTCTTTTGGGATAACCTAATATATAACAAAGAGATTTAGTTAAGCTTTTAATCGATACATTTGGGAATCATAATAGTGTCTCAAATAGAATCACTTTTGGTACTTATTATAAAGCGCCGTGGAACTCTACACGCCATATGTGAGTTCATACTCATCAAAGGGTAAAACTGTCATTTTTTATCACAATTTTCAATCTTCTCATTGATATAGATTCGATATACAATTTCTTCGTTTATCAATAAATCTTATTCGCCATGAATAGCTTTATCTTTAAAACCTGTACTTAATAATTTGGCTTTCGCTGCATTCTCGGGTGAAAGTATAATTGCAAAATGTAAATAATCGATGTATGCAAATATTTTTGAATTGGTTAATTGAAAAATATGCAATTATAATCAATCCTTTGATCAGTGAGTTAATTTTAAATCGAGTCCACATAAATTCAATTTTCTCTCAGGACCGCGCAGTGTGATTCAAACTTGTATATCAATAAACGAACCTTAACACTGTTGATATTATTGGGCCGCATAAAATAGAATCATTTTCGGTATCAGGCTGAGTTTTAAGTACATATATAATTGATTTACGTGGCTTTCTATTTATTGTGATTCTAAGAAGACCACCGACGATCCAAGGGTCAAGACATGTAGTCATTCAAAATTGAATTTTCCATTGCTCTTGCGTCGAAGTAATTAAATCTCTAGCGCCGTTCAAATTCAGATCAACATCAAAAGTTTTCATCTCGAACAATGGCGAAAGTTAAATTGAATACGTCCACCCAACAATGGCAAAGACCAGATCGTAATTAGAGATCGGCTTCTTGAAGATCGCCATTGAAAGCATATTAGCAAAGACCGATATATACTATAGATAATGGGCGAAAGTAATATTTCAACGGAAGTAAGCCATAAATAGGTAAACTACCATTGAGCGGATAAAGGATAACATTTGACTTGACCTTGCGTCCAAGAAATTGAAAGTCATGAGCAAAAAGTGACATGGCTTGTCGTAATTTACTCTTTACTCTGACTGGTGGTGGCGGTCGTTGTTACTTCCTTTTAGGGTCAATGTTCAACAATCCACATTGAAGCAAAAGCCTTTCTCTGATACGTATAAAACATGTTTTGCAGGAAAACGTTGCAAAAAATTACTTTCATTCTCTATAATTGCTCCAGTAAAATCATTTCAAACTAGGGAGAAAATTTGTACATCATATTTCACAAAACCACGCCCAAATTTTTTTTTTGCCTTAGTTTGTCATCTTTATAAAACGCGTTATGGCTAATTAAATCAAACTATGTAATTGTTGAAACATAAATGTTATATTTTCGACGTTGAAGCATCGTATTGGAAGCACACTAGCGAATACTTGATGTTGCCGGTTGTTTTTTGGCAGCGCAAAAAATAAAGAATCGAGCGATAATATATGCAATAACAGCTCGGACTGACACATGACAATTTATGTCAATTACAGCACAAATCATTTTCAAAACAACAAAAAAACAGTGCACTTTTATATAATATATCTTATCTTATCGCTTGAAATTCGTCGATCGTTTGTACGCCAGTTTGTCCAGTGGTAACGCTGGATTAATTGATAATTTGCGGATATTAGTGAATCGGAGATAGAGACGCATGTCATGCGTCTTAGAAGTCGGCCGCGAGTAGATCAGGCCTTCCCGCGGCCAAGACGTTTGGTCGGATCCCAAAACTGAATATTCTTATAAGACGCGCTCAAGACTGGATTGCGATTAATTGTTTATCTGTAACCATTTTATAACCTTGACTATCTCTTATATGACGTCTCGTATTCAGTACGGGAGTAACTTCACTATCCAAATTTTAGCACTCCTATGTAAAATCTGAATCGATTGATATAGAAAGATTATTTTCGCTAATTGAGTGTGGAGAGTAGCTAATTAGTAAAGGTACACCTACACGACTAAATATTCTCTTTTTTTTCAAACTAAAAACCCGAGTCCAGTTACCCACTAAAACCCCTCCTTGTTCGTCCCTTGTCGTGCTTGGCTTGGCCTCAGGCATTTGCTAAGAATGACTCCGCAGGCTCTTAGCCCGCCCTTCTTCCTCCTTTCTATGCGAAGGGGACCTCCTCAGTCAAAGAGTCGCTTCTTGAGGGCTTCTGTGAAGACCTTGCACTTTGCGCTGCCGCACTGGTTGCAGTCCACCATCCCTGCATCTTTGCACGGTGCACATCGTTCTTCCGACGCCTTACATATAACCGCTTTGTGGCCTCCCTCACAGCATTTCATACACTTGTCATGCCGAACCCGGAGAGATGGTCCTGCAGCCTCGTCCAGAAGATCGCGCAGCGCTTGAGCGCCGGGATTCCCCTAGCGGAGTTTTACGACCAGCCCTCCCTGGGTCGTCCTTCTGACAGACTGGGCTACGGCGATGCCACCGCTCGCACCAGACCGGGCACACAGCTGGCCCAGCATTCCAGCGTACGACAGCTTCTCTGTCGTCTTCTCTTTTGGCTCTAGAATGATTCTCTCAAATCTAGGCGTCTTCGGTTTCTCTCGCTGTTGCCACGGTCGCGTCGGCTTCTTGCTGTCGCACTTCTTGCGACTTTTCTTCCTCTTGCTATTGTCCGTGGTCGTCTTTCACCATTCGGAGGGTTCGGGATGCTTCAGGGGCCTCTCCGCCTCTACTCGCCGCCTCTCCCGGAACCTTCTGCTCTGCGTTATGCAGCTGTTACAGCTGCTGCTGCGTTTCGTGCAGCTGTTGCACTTAATGCAGTTGCTCCATCGAATTTCTGGCAGATTTTTTTTGCTGTTAGCACACTGCTTCCGCATCTTCCATATGGTTGTACATCGCAATTAGAACGTCTTCCAATATCGGGAGGCAATCTCACAATTCGTTCTTCACTACTGTATGCAGGTTTTTCTTGTCCACTGCATTATGTACCGCAACTTTGAAAGATATCCTGAATTTCGTAAAAATATCAGCGTACAATTCAGCTGTTCGTAATCTATTCAGATCCTCAAAAAGTTCGTCTTCTTTATGTTCCTTGATTCCCCATTCAATCTTGTGGGTCAAATACTTCCTTTCGGCTTCGACCCATCTCTCCTTCAATTCTTTGTTGGAGTTGATGGCTACCATGACGTCGTCCATTTTTGACAGTCAGAGTGTCTCCCCTATGAAACCTCCGGAAAATCTCGGTCCGGATGGATATCCACACCCCCCACTTGTACCTCATTTTCCTTCAGTAGCTGATGACTCCTCGATCTTCACTTCGGGACATCATTAGGCATAGGGTTTTCTTAAATCGTTGGTGGTCTTCATACAATCACAATAAATAGTAGAAAGCCACATAAATCAATTATATATTTAAAATTCAGCCTGATACCGAAAGTAATTATATTTTATGCGGCCCAATATTATCAACAGTGTTAAGGTTCGTTTATTGATATACAAACTTGGATCACGTTGCGCGGTTCTGAGAAAAAATTTATGTGGACTCAATTTAAAATTAACTCACTGATCAAAGGATTGATTAGAATTGTATATTTTTCAATTAACCAATTCAAAAATATTTGCATACATTGATTATTTGCATTTTGTAATTATACTTTCACCCGAGAATGCAGCGAAAGCCAAATTATAAAGTACAGGTTTTGAAGATACGGCTATTCATGGCGTATTGATAGACGAAGAAATTGTACATCGAGTCTATCTCAATGAGAAGATTGAAAGTTTTACCCTTTGATGAGTATGCACTCACATATGGCGTAGAGAGCTCCACGGCGCTTTATAATAAGTACCAAAAGTGATCCCATTTGAAACGATATTTTGGGGCCCAACAGTATCAAAAGTGTTAAGGTTCATTTATTGCTATAAAAGCTTTTCATGTATCGAAAAAAAAAAAAACATTAAGACCGGAATGAGTTAATCCTATCGATTTTTTAGAATCATCGTTTAATTAAAAATACATCCTAGATTTTATCTCGGATTTAATTAGCATTGTTTCAAAATCAGTTTTATCGCTGTATGTGACTGTCTATTAAAAAATATAATGAATCGCCTACTTGATATGCATTTTTTTTTATAAATAATGCAAACAAATCAGCAAAAAAATCTCAAATCTTGATCAGCCAATTGAAATATTTCCCACAATAACGAGTTTGTCCGTACAGTTTCCGATCATATGCGAAAGCTGAAATTGTCGGATTGGAGATTATCAATCACCATTCGCTTTTGAAAGATCATTTATCTATTTCAGATGAAACTAGAATTATGATAAGATTATTATTTTTAAATAAAATGTATATAAATACAGTATTATGCGTCTTTGAGCAATTTAAAATGCATTATAGTCCTCAGTAAAATATGCATTCATCTTTGTTAATGTGGGATCATTAGCTTCGTGATATTTTTGCATTCATTTATATTATGACTTTCCGTTTTAACGGCAAATTTTACAATCACTTTCTAAGATTGGTACTTGCTCTAAACGTTTTCATTATCGCAAATAGTCATAAAGTAATTGTGGTGAGATTTATTTTGTGGTGGTAAACATTTGCAACAATATTGAGCCTGAAGCCATTGAAAAGTATGTGTATTTAAATGCTGTTGCATTTATATCAGTTTCTATAACACCGCTCTCGGCTGTTATTTTTAACCACTTAAACGTCAGCGACTCACCGGTGAGTCGCTGTGTTTCTTCACAGTAAAAAAAAACATAACGAGTTCATCAGGGCTGCCCATTGAATGATCATTGCTACGAGACTGAATCTATTTTGGGTAGTATTGGTCGGAATGTCCTGTAAAAATATATGCAATGTGCTATTTTAATAACGTCATCTTCTGTGGCGCTACAGGGACATTGCGCCTGTAATTATCGACCGATCGCTTCTTGTGCGTGTACCGTTGCCGGTTGAGTGGTGCAAGAGGCGGGAATCGGAAGGAGTCGTCGGTTGGCCTTGGCTACGGGAGGACGTCCTTCTCGCAGCCAGATCCCTCGCAGCTACCTGGGGATCCAAGAGCATAACACTCATTTTGTTCAAAATTTTCTTTCTAAACATTACACTAAATAAATAACGTTCAAGTTCAATATCGCAATCCCAAATCACAAGGTGAATGTTTCATATCAGCAACGGCAATAATTTTCGCTTGACAATTCTAATTTCGCCAAAAGCGTAGTGAATCACTTGATGTGAACTAAACTAGATTTCCTATTTTTTGCACTAGAACCACTTTCATTTGCGCATAATATATTATATTAAATCATCATGATCCGTACGATGAACTTAACTCCTCTGGCTGCTGCAGTGTTTTTTTAAACATGCTATCGAGATATTTATTTTGAAAAAAAATATAGTGGTATATCATTTAATTCCATATTTTATTAAGCAGGAATAGATAATATTTCTTCCTCGATTATTGTGTTGTCATTATATGACATTGTAAGCGAACCCAAAATTGTAGCCACAAAGTTTCTATGTCCAACCAGTCCGATTTTCGGACCACTGACGCATTAAAAGAGTGCATCATGATCGGACACCATGCTCGAACATGTCCACAGAATACAATCTGCATTCATGAACGAATGAACGAAGTCGGTGAAAGCCCAAACCTAAGCAACGAGGCCCTAAACCGTTCGTGTACTGTCTCAGGTGGTGCACCCCACTTTTGATATTGATATTTTTTAATAAAAAAAATAATCAAATACCAGCCCCAAAACGCTAAGAAGTTGGCTATCTTCATTGCTGCGACTTGAAGGTTGCGTTATTGGCACGCGAACTCGCTGTTGAGAGCATCTCAGTACGATGCGTGATCGATCACAGCGCAATCCGTAATAATGGTCCCGACCCGCGAGTCAGCTGCGATGAACGACGGAACACGTTTATGATTTAATTCGATCGGTGATGCAGATGATCGATAAAATGTCGAACAATCGGCACAACGTTTTTATTCAATTAATCGACAGTAAGAGAACCTAGTGGCAAGTAATCAAGCGTGCGTGATACGGAGCAAGCGGGGGGTAATCCATCCGAGGGTAGCCCGTCACAAGAAGTGAAACTCGAAATGGCATTTGGTCGGAAAGAGAGCGAGTGAATCGTTTGTAGTATGTCCATGTCCGTTGCATACATCATAGAGATGCTATGCGCATGCGTCGCGTTGCTTCTACTGTGTGTGAGAGTATGTGTCTATACGCATAGCATAAAGCAATCACTACACTAGTATCAAGCCTATTTTATTATGTATTACACAACACATAATGCATAAAATCAACTTTTCCCAGAAACTAAGGAGTCTAAATATAAAATAATCGTACAATTCCTTGGACTATATAAGATATGCAAAAATAAGACAGTTATTATCTTAGTCATCAAAGACGTTGTTAGCAGTCCTCGATCATTTCGCAGACGGCGATATTTCGTTTTTAGCAGTCTAAGAGTTAAAAGCCATTCATATAATTTCACTTGCTCCGTAATGATGGTAATATTTTCATAGCACCACACACGTACGGCATTGTGATGCTATAATTATTGTGCCATTTTCTTCATTAAATATAATAATTGATATTTTATTGAGTTCCTGATTTGGCGCTTGATTTATATAATTATTGCAATTATGACTATTTTTAAACAAATAAAAAAAGCATGCTGTGATGTGCTTAATTTATTTGTGATATAATTGCAATAAAAAACCTGCAATGTACCGGTTAGGATGTTGAAGTATGTCTGTCAATCAATATTTATATTATATCACCACTATTTTTTGTTTCTGAAATACCTGTCTGAATTCAAGCTTAGTTTTTTTTAATTAGTCTTGTCAGTAATTATTAATTGTATAGTTAATTTACCTTAATTATATACGAGTTTGATTTAATCATGATACTATAATGGTATTGATTGTAATGAATTGCCCAAGTAATATATTTTTTTTAAATTTATTTTCAGGAGAACGCATGGATTTCATATTGAGTGCCAATCAAATACCTTCAACGTATAAATTACAAATGAAAGGATTATCTCATTGTGAAGGTCTTCATCAAAATAGTCTGGTGGTGTATGAAAGCTCAAATGTTACCGATAGTGGATTGAACAACATTCATCACGTCAGTACATCCAAAATATTATTACAAAATCAAATCAGTATGCATTTATATTAACATAATTTCTTATTGACATTTTCAGCTGATGGTCGATCTGAATATACCTATTTCTGGCCAACAATTACACGGCTATACAAGTCCACCAGCGGATCTTACCGTGTCTCCAATTTCTGAAGAATCTTTGTATTTGAAAGTAGACGTTAATCCAATTCAGATTGACGATGATGATAACGAATACAGATACTTGAGTGATGCTATGCCAGTACCATCCTTTTATCCAGTGGAATTAAGTAAGCATATAAAAAATACATTATTATCTTAATTCTTTCAGACAAATATTCCTTAAAATAATATGTTATCTAAAACAACAGGCATTTAGGAAAGGCGTTTTTTCCGTCTAAGTTCATATAAAAAAAACCTTGTGTACATTGCAATGTACAAAATGCTTCTTTTGCAATTTGGATTATTATTGTCAAAATGTGGCATATGGTCAACACCATCGTACTGAATTTCGAAGATTTTGAAGCACAATTGGTCTTCCCTTTTTCTTTATCTTGGTGGGATTGCTGCGAGAAAAAAACATCCATCAGATAGGAAGCTTCTTGATCCCTTCTCTGAAGAAAGAAAGCGGTTGCTCAGAAGATCAGTTGCGCATGTATTGTTTCATCGCAACGTTGTATTGAAATCGTTGCCCTTCCAATGGACCAAATATATTGTAGGTGTTTCAAGTATTATTGGGTGAGTGTATCACGAGCTACGGCTGCTGTGTGCGACTAGCCCACAAGAGTGTCCTCAACCTCTGAACTCCGAGAAACACACGCACAGAGCTTCTAAAGCACCCACCTCTTTCACTCCGCGCTCTCCAGAGGAGACAAGATTCTACGATGAAGACTAACTTCAGACTACGTGCACTCTAAGGCGCGATGAATAAAAAGGAAGGAATGGGTTATGCTATGAATAAAGGAGCTACCACGCTAGGTCACTGTCACCACGAATCCAACAGCTTGAAGGAGGCTACAGCAGATGACAGACTGCAGGGACTCCCCTTTCTCCATGATACTCGTATTCTTCGTAGCTCAACCGTTACCTACAGGCATATGGTCGGCCCTCTTGGGGTTTTATGGATGGGTACCGTATAGTGCTACTACGGCTACGGCTGTATTGTGGACAGTTCGAATTGGTTTTCTTCGCCTTTCGTTACATTAGCATCATTTAGCAACTGGCAGTAGTAGGCCGCATTCACCGTCTGTCTGTCATGTAGATAATCAATCAATAAAATACCTTTCCAGTCCCAAAATAACGTAGCCATCAATTTTCCAGCACACTAATAAATTTTCGCTTTGTGTGTCACCGAGGAGACGTGAGCCCATTCTGCTGATATTCACCACAGACCCAATTTCGACTATCATCATGTGGCAATAGCCCTCCATAAGCTTATTCACGGCTCGAATATTGTTTTTGTTGATGCTCGCTACAGGGAGCCGTCTATGACTTTAATTTTGCATACAATCTTGACCTTTATGAAACTTTTGGGTCCAATAAAACACTTGGGTCTTGTTTATAGAGTAGCATTACCGAACTGTATTTCAAGTCTCCTCAAAAATCTATTTGATTTCACGCCTTCATTTACGAGAAAACGAATAATTACGCGTTGTTACATCTCGCTCGCTCATAACGGCACTGAAGTAACGAACGTATATGTTAGGGCGTTGTGTGTAGGTATCCTTTCTTTGATGTCCTAACTGCTGATTTTCTCACATGCTGCGCGCCAAAATAGCAAAATTCCGGGTTATATTTGAATATCATATGCCACCCTGAAGCGATATACAAAAGGTCCCAAATACAATAATACGTAAACTAATCCACAAAAGCCATTTAAAATTAATGTACATTGTAATGTACACAGGGACTGAAAGTATTAATAATTAACGAAGCATTGATTATTTGTTACAGCGATGCAGGGGAAAATTGCCAACGTGGCTCAAATCAACGGGAAAACCTTTTTGTATCCAAACTCTCCAATTCTCAGCCAACCGAATGATGTTCTAAAAAGAACCATATGCAATGTTGGGTACGAATATAAGTCTAAATATTTTGAATGCGTACAAATTTTGAACGTCGATTACAAATCAACACTTGAACTTATTATAGTCGATGAAGGTATTATAAATTATTTTTTTGACTAAAAAATGTATCCAGTTACCTACCGAATATTTATTTAATATATTTTATAGGATTCGGTAGTAATTCATCAAAGACTTTCCATATGCACGGTAATCCAGTATATGTACTAACAACGTCTTTGTCTCATAAAAAGGCTATTACTACTGAAGAAGTGCAATATTTAGATAGCCTCGGAAAGATTTATAGGTTTTTATATTAATATTTTTATTTGTGCTCTTTTACAACATCTTGATTGATTGCTAATGAATGTTTAATCTTTGCAGAAATCTTTTAAATCCCCCACGAAAAGACACGTTTAATGTGCCAAATAAAGGATATACTATCGTTCGAATTGTGGCGGACAATCCTGGAGCCTGGCTGTTGGAATGTCGGGGGTGTAGCGCCTCATCGCTTCCTACAGCGATTATAATAGCTGTTAATCCTAGATTGCCAGAAAAAGTCAAGGCAACTTTGCCGAAGTGTGGAAATTTTAAGCGACCCGATACATTACTCAATTGAAAAACTGTTTTATATGATAAAGACTAAAAAAATATTTATTGTATAGACATTAAGGATCATTCATTTAAAATGAACAGTTTGGAAGCAGATCAATGAAAGATGAAAAGCGTGAATATTTTGCATGAACCGATAAGATTTTCTGTTTGAAAATATTTTCAATTTGATATGTATAATTCTCAAGTGTAGCGTAACTATAATTGTTAATGTTTGATGTGTTTTTTTTAAATATTTTTTTTATTGTTAAAAGAGGGTCATCTAGAAAGTAAGGCTCCTGATGTTGGGGATTTTTTTCGGTTCGAAGTTGGCCCACCTCTAGAGTGTAGGGGGAATCCTAATGATCAATTTGTTTGGTCTCGCGTGTTTGTCGGCTATTTTGTTCAGTGATAGTATTTTTTCTAATGGAGAGGTCATCGAAGGTCTATGTCACTGGTACACAAAAGCTGGTACCCAAACTACAGAAATGTCTACTTCTCTCCCCGCTACAATATGGCTTCCGACCCGGGCGCTTGACGGTGAATGTCATTGTGACAACGTGTAGTGTGTTGTTCTTGTCAAGTTCCATACGAAATAGTATCCTATACTAGGGGATTATTCTGGACGAGGTGAAGAGGGCCGCGGATACCTTTGGTAAGATGTCACCAATCGCGACAAGTAACTGGAGCGTTAGAGAATACTCTATTCTGATGGCCTATAAGGGCATTTTTATAAACATCGCGGCTTATTCTGCAGGAGCGTTATGGGAGCAGGAGCAGGTCCGATTACGAGGCGCTCTTTCGCAGTGTCAATAGTCCGAAATTCGGACCAGTTGGAAACGAAGACTTTGTCGCCACTTTCTCCAATTTTAGGACATCAAGGACTGTCCGAAGAGATTACAAAATATATTTGTGAAGTATCCTGCGAACTTCAATTATATACGGAAATGTTTTGATCCCACATAAATGTTATAGCTTCAATTTCTGGATGGCCGTCGTACATGGCAGATATTTTAGAATTGCACAAAACTTTATGATTACTAAATTTTATGCATAAATAATTTATAAAAGAACCAAAGAACTTAATTATATGAATATTGTTGATTTTATTCATCACTTGAGCCGCATAACTTATGAGAATTGAGATATTAATTAATTTGTTCTATATTTGTGCACTAATTAAGTACACAAATATTTTTTTTAAATTCAATCACAAATATGAGCGAAACATAGCACAATTCTGAGTCTCAAGCGATTGTCATCGTTTTTAGATAAGTATATTAATTTGGAGTGAATGATTCATATTGCAGATTTAGACTTGAATGTATGATGGCTAGTGCTAAAGTGTTAATTAATATTAAATATTGATAAGTATTAAGTAGTTTGTTTTAAGTAGATACATTTAAAAGAAGAACAATATTCAATTGGTTTAATATTTAATACAGTAGTGCCAAAATTAAATTAAATTATTTGCCATTAGGTTTCATTTTATATTCTGTACTATTTTTTTAAAATAAAAATTGTGTTAGTTATTAATACATTTACATGACATTATAAAATAATTTGAAACATATTAAGCAATTTGTATACATAAAATTATTTAAATCCTATATCTAAAATTTTATTACTATTATCTGTTTCAAATGTTTGTAAATAGTATTTTTTTAAATATATTTTTTGTTGGGATAGATTGTTACTATTATTTCATAATTTATTGCAGTGTTCTTCAACTTGGGTTCTGCTAAAAAATACCATTGAACTGTAAAATGATCTGTAGGAAATGGCGTATCTGTTTTATTTTTTCCTTTCTTTCTATTAATTATTTTGTTTTGTTGTTGCTTAGTAAAGAATATAGCTACATTTAATTTTACAATAATAATAATTTATTACCACTTTCTGAAAAACCGCTCTAAAGAATGAATAAGCGACAAATACAAGGGTTCTTTCAAAAAAACCACAAGGCAGAAATCTTCCGAGGGCAACAAAAGACTGAAGAACCCTGGTTTAATTTATATTAATTATAATATGGCAATTCTTTGTAATTTTAATGTATGGTATTGTAACGTTGAGGCGGGGGCGCTCTCGGGGGCAAAGTCTCCGGGCAACTCCCCGCCTCCACGTGCTCGTCGGGATAGCCGCGCTAGCGCACGGGTCCGTTCTTCTATTGGGCCGGGATGCGGCTGGACGAATGGATTGGAATAGAAGGGCGTCAAATAGAAAAACTCTCTTCTCTAAATAACTATTTATTCCACATGAGAGAGAGAGAGAGAGAGAGATCTGGCTGCAGGAAGGACGACCTCCCGCAGCCAAGGCTAACCGAAGACTCTCCCGACTCCCACCTCCTGCGCGTCACTACCCAACCGGCAACGGTGCACACGGAAGAAGCGATTGGTCGGTATGCAGGTGCAATGTCTCCGCAGGGCCACAAGAGATGGCGCTGTTAAAAAAACACACACGCACCTGCAGAGAGACGGAAGATGTCGCTGGTAATCTGGAGAATTATATGTGCTCAGACTAAAAGCGCTATTGGCGTGAGGATGTTAAATCACCCACGCTACAGTATCATCATACCACCCAGTGGGTGAGCTGGCTGAACGTATCGAAGGATGCTTTCGACAATAATATTTTCGACCGATTGTAAAATTTAAACAACCAATCCGATAAGTCTTCGGACAATTTTGTTTTATAATGAGAGTTCGTAATCGTTCTATAGACATATTCAGGTATGACGTTCGATCGCAAGACATTCATTCGTCATGTCAGCGGTCCAAAAAACCGGACCGATTGGACACAGACCTTGTGGCAACTCCGTCCTCCGTCCTTTAGGGTTTTTTTTTGCGGCGTTTTAGGGGATAAATACGTACCTGGGGGTTTCCATGATCTGTACGATCACGGAAGCCTTTTAGTTTTTATTTATAAAATCTGGTTAGTTTCTACCCCGCGCTCAGAGCGCAAGTCACCACTCGAATTTGAAAATGAGCGTGTCCTTGCGGATATGCCTTTGTCTCTGATGGACCTATTTTTCATCCTGAATTGACGTAAAAACTCGGATTTATTACTGTAAAACATTATCAAGCACTTGATTGAAACATCACGATGCTGTTTTTTTTCATTGTGAGCTAACGCGGCACCCACCTTACGCACAGCTTTCTCATGTCCAAATTTTCAGTCAATATGAGATGTACACCATATTTAGAAAAGCTTACCATGTCTGCTATCTTGCACACTTACAGTTGATGGTCATCCAAACCCATTTGGTGGATTTTCTTCAATATTTCTGGGGTGGTTGCCTCATTTGGTCGAACATTGCACTGTTCGTCTTGGCAGCTCGTACGGCCTCGTCTAACCTTTCCTTCACTTTGATGTATTTATTACAAATCGATTCTAATAATGGGAATATCAATATGAAATATAATAGATACGGGGTTCATAATTTCATATAGTGTACAAAATACATATCATATGATGGATGGATAAGATGTTTTTTAAAACAACCGCCATCTATACGTTAGGTCGGGTAATTTTGGGACTATCTTTGTATATTATTTAATTTATTGTATTTATAATAGTGTTATTTAACTTACAAAATAAAATCCAGGGCGGGCCGTACAAGTTACACAGGACATTGAGTTATTTTACAATTAATGCAAATAGCCCGGATGCAGAACGGTTTTTCAATAAATATCATTCAGTTATTGTTGATATTTTTAAATATTATTAATATTTATTAATTTCTTGATATTGATTTGCTTTTAAAACTATTCGAATTGCTTTGCATGCATACATAATACTTGAAATCAATCAAATTAATAATCAAAATATCCACAAAATGACGTTGATTAGTATTTCAAAATTGTCTTATGACTTAAATTATTGTATATTATACATTTAACATCATGGTATTAATTTAAATAAAAACCACATTGATGTGAACTTAAACATATTTGAATGCCTGACGTTACAAATTCTTAAATTATCTTTTAAGTCAATATTGCAAAATGTTATGAATTTCTCAGCGACTGGTTTCGCGCAAGATAATTATAACACTCATTATTTTATAAACAAGATTAGAGGCAAATGTTGATATTGTTTGTGGATAATTCTTAAATAGGATAAAGACTCTAATAATTGCATTCATAGAGTAACGAGTAGAGTATTATAAGTTAATAAGCGACGTCAAGTCAAAGACAAAAGCTGTTGTTTTGTTGCTCTTGCAGAATTGAATACAGGATAAAATAAAGCAATTAATTACAGGATCTTAGCAGTGGTTTTTAATATCAGTCATGTATTGATTTAAAAGAGAGGAAAAGACGAGGAAAAAACATTAAGTTTTCATAAAAAAATCTTTATTTTTAATGGCAGACATGTAAATCAATCGCATCTATGATTCATATGATATTTTACAATTTAAGCGGGTGAATCATAAATAAACAGTTTTCGATTTAACTAAACTAAATAATATAGTCTTTAAGGATCACATGTCACACGTAAGATTTATGGCCTTTGATAAATCCACTCATCAAGTGCTCATTTCTTATTGACAAACGCCATAATGAATCCTCGTCCCTGTCGCCTCCGAGTGATGTTTGCAAAATCACAGTATCGAAGTGATTTGATCGGCCAACTTCAAACAAATAATTCGGGTTCGCATGCACAACTCGACGTACGCAACAACATTGCAGAGGAACACACCAACGCTATCACATTTTACTAGAACGCGTTAAATATATTCCCGTTATTTGAGTATGCGTTCAAATATGTTTGAGCAAATGCCCCCATTCGTTTCAAAAATTCGGCGTTTAAACACAGCCAAATCATGAACGATGGATATTAATGAATTTTACATTTATATATGCTTCAGCGTCTTGCAATATATTGCAGTACATGCGTAACATTTAATCAAAATGTGTTGACAAAAATGATTTTTTAATGACGGAGACAGTTTTTTTTTACAAAATATTGATTTACTACATTTTATATTATGTTTTTATCAAATATATTGAATTAAAGTAGTAATTTAATGTTTATAATTAATATTTCAAATAGAATTTGCATTATTTGCGTAGTAATTTTCCATTTTTATGTTTACAAGAGAACAATACATGTTAATTTCTTTCAAGACGGTCGATCAAAGAAGTTCCTGAGTTTCTAAATTTATAAAGACAAGCTCTTATGCTATTAAATAATGATGAAAAATAAATACATTATATTTACTACATCGCTTAAACAAAACGCAATCTGCTCACCTACGCGATGTTTGAAATGCTGGCGAGTTATCGGGTCTTGTTTAATATTAATTCCACGGCTCGGAATAATACACGGCAAGACATTGCCGCGATACACATACAAATGTAAAATTCATATTATAAATTAAATAAAGAATACAAAGATTTATCTAAATTTGAGTGTGTGTATGTGTGTGTGTAAAGTTACAAAATTTCAACACAGCAGATAATATTTCGACTCGTAACATCTCTTAGTATATAAGGTTATTGCACATTTTTATAAAATATTGTGAAATTTTGGTATAATTAAAGTAATTTGGCTAGCATTGGGTGTAATATTAATAAAATTCTAATAGAAACTAAAGCGACGATCAGTGATATTCGATCGGCGGAAGATGATCACCGCACGTCGGAAAACCGTGAGGAACTGGTGGCAAATCACCCTGCGTGCCGACGTGAAGCACTAAATTCATTCCGATCACTATGTGGAAAATGAAGTGACAATGGAATAACCAATATCCTGAAATCAAATGAATGTTTAATTATTTAAAATTCGACGGGAAATATTTCATCGAGATCGATTGAAATTAATGAGGACCTGGATTATCGGCTCTAAATCTGAAGACGACGTATCCGTTGTTTGGCACTGCTATGGTGTCTTTGAACGGTGGGAGATTGAATTGACGATTGAGAAGACCTCTTCTGTCCAAATCCAGAGCGTGTTTTAAGTTGATTTTCTTGACGTTTTTATCCGGTGATCGGCCCATACCGATCACATTATATGCTTGACCGTGGAGATGGAACGGATGCGACAAATTGGGTTGTTGTACTGAAATTATAAGGTAGAATAAATATTTTAATTTAATTAAGTTTCAAGTTTGAAGATTGTTTATACGTATTTGTTTGTAGTGAATGTTCTCAATGAATTTGTTAACATGCTCCAGGTATGCATTTATCAACAAAAATGCTACAATAAGTCCTAAAAGAGGAGGAAGTGATCACAAGGTCTGTATGCCCAACTGGTCCATTATTCGGACCGTTGATACGACGAATGAGTGCCTCACAATCGGACGACATGCCCTACATCTAAAATATTTACCAACAATGAAGAGGTGGAGTCAGCAATTGATGGCTATTTTGAGATATGTTTAGTGATTTTTTATGGCATCTATTTCCAGAAATATAGTGCTACATGTCACACAACTCAATAAAACATTACATCTATGCATCACATTTGAATGATCTTTTACAATGTAATATACCTTCATCTACGAGAACTACTTCTACGATGGCGTTGAGAGGTATATCAATGGTATGCGTGCACATGCAGTTATCTCCACAATCTGGCGGTCTGTTGTCTCCGTTGCAGAATTGATCCGGTGATATATCGTCGATTTGAGATAGAGGAGGAGCAGGCGGCGATTGATACGATATTTCATCGATCAAACTTATAACATGATCTCCTCCGGGTGCGACTGCAAATTGAATAAAATGCACGCATAAATACGAGGTATTTTATAAAACAGGGCATATAAACTATTGTAAATGTCTTACCGAGATATCTATTGTAGGTGTTTGGCGTGAAAAGTTCGGCAGGCTTATAGAACAAGAATCGGAAAGGCAAGAATATTTTCACGTCTGGTCTCTCCTGGAGAATACCTTCGTCGATATGTTTTGCGCTTTTTAAATTACTCACACAAACGGCATCGGGACGCTTTACGTTACAAATGGCATCCAACGGATTTAGGACCTAAGGATTTAAATTCGATTTAAAGCGATGAAGTAAAAATAGATATTTAAGTTTTTACAATTTTACATATTTATAATGAATATAAATTTTACATAGAAGATAATATATATATATATATATATATATATACACTAGACAAAAATACTTTAAAAAACTTACTATTTTCTAGTCCATTTTCTTCAACGTGCTACTAGACATCGATACAATTTGTGAAGAACAAATTAAAGTGCTTGTAAAATACTCAATCTATTTACGTGTTTATATCAAAATATTTGTGCGAGGACTAATTATTAATAATGTACATATTATGACAAGATTTCATGGTCTGAATTCCGATAGTCCAATCTGTTTGAATTATGTATCAGACTATTCGATTTGTGGTAGCAATTCATATTTACATTGCACATTTTGTTTGTTAAATATTATCAATAAATCAAAACATTTATTAAATATATTTTTTATTAAAAATTGGTAATGGTATAATTACATATATAACAGCACTAATATGGTAAAAAAATTACGTCGATGTTTCAGACTAGGTACATCTTGAGAACACAAAGGAAAAATGATTAACCAGTATGCGAATGTTAGAAGGCTTTTGTAATTACTAAATGCATAAATAACAACCAAATTAACGACTTCATTGTCTATCTGGAGTGATTATATACAAGTGTGTGGTGTATGATCTGTTGTCGAGTGCTTTGAATATAACAAATACGTCTATTAATGTTTAAATAGTTGAAGACTTCTCGTAGTTAATTGAGAAATTCAAATGAAATAAAATGGGTACAATGTTTTGGGGAAGTTTTGGGTGATATCTAAATATTTACATACAAAACTACTCACCCATATATGGGATACCACCAAACCCACGAAGATTTTCAAATATTTACAACAATTGACTTAAGTACATACATACAAACGTACATACGTACAAACGTACATACATACACGTACAAATTTATTATTAAAAATGGGTATTTGACATAAATTACATATATGCAACATATTGACGAGCACCGGAACTACAAAATAAATGGACATTAAATAGTTGCAGCATTTTGGCAACAGCATGGTGTCACATCCACCATTTAATGGCTGCTAGAAAAATAAATAAAAATGAGTATTTTCATTTTCCTAAGGACAAACTTAGGATTAATACTATCTTAAATAACAATAGGCGGCAAGACTGATGATAGTGTATATGAAAAAATATATTTTAATCGCTTAAAATATATATTACGTTAAAAAATGTTTTTGTTCCAAACGTGACATTGCTTTGATGAAATATTTAACAACAAGTTTTAAAACAATATCGGCTTAAAATGAAGACTTGAGCTAATGCGTATCTTAAATAATTATTTACAAAATATAAATTCAATTGTAAGTGTGTAACAAACTGTTGATCGCGTTGAGACTTTGCAAATAAATACTTTTTGAAAATATGAGCTTCATAATACCAAATTCATATCTTCAAACATAACATATGTTTTTCATGAAAGTATGAAATTGTATTATGAAAAATGACGACGTCAAGATCTGAATCACACGATGTATGCACGCGGTTTTATTAAAAACTCAAAATGCATACGGGAATAAAGATCACTGTGATAGTTTAAAAATATCAAACAAAATTTATGTTCAGATTTCACATCTTTTTTCACACAATTTTCACTGAGAAATTAAATTAGTTGATGGGAATAGGCGGTAAGTGATCTCCGCACGTGGGGAAACCGGGCGGTACCGGTGGCAAATCTCCGTGCGTACCGACTTGAAGAATCAAGTCCATACCGATTACGATGTGGAAGAGGAAGTGACAATGGAGGAGCCAGAATCCAGGATTGTCGGCGCGGAAACGGAGGATAACGTAGCCGTTATTGGGGACGGCGACGGTATCTTTGGCGGGTGGGTGATCTCCCTGTTTAAGATGACGGTGCAACAGACCGCGTCTATCCAAATCGAGAGCGTGTTTAAGATTGATCTTCTTGACGTTCTTATCGGGAGATCGGCCGATACCAATAACGTTGAAGGCATATCCGTGCAGATGGAACGGATGCGAGAGATTGGCAATTTGAACTAGAATTAAAATATAATGAATTAAATTATGTATGCAATATCTTAAGGATAGATCGTATCAATTTAAAAATATTAATACCTTCGTCTACGAGTACAATTTCTACTATGGCGTTCAACGGAATATCAACTTTGTGGGTGCACATGCAATTCGGTCCACAATCGGCCGGTCTGTTATCGCCGTTGCAGAATTGTTCGGGATTGATCTCATCGTATTGAGTTAAAAGCGGAGCAGGAGCGGCCAAATATGAAATTTCATCAATCAAACTGATCACATGATCACCTTGCGGCGCGACTGAAATATTAAATATGTAATTTAATAACATAATATGCTTAATAATATACATTTGATTTATAATGGCATTATTTTATACCTAAGAATCTGTTGTATGTGTTCGGCTGGAAGAGCATTTCTGGTCGATAAACGAAGAACCTGAATGGCAAGAAGATCTTGACATCGGGTCTCTCTTGGAGGACGGCCGGATCGATTTCTCTTGCGTTTTTCAATTGACTGACGCAAATGGCGTCGTCTCGTTGAGTATTACATCTTGCGTCCAAAGGATTCATCACCTAATTTTCGATTTGAGTTGTTCAGAATATATTTCACAGCGGAACGGCTGTTTACTCAACTTACCGTCAGCGCGTCAATTCGAAGTCAGTCTATAGTATTCGTCCGTGGTATGAAATGATGATGTTATTACATGATTAATGATCGGAAAACTCTTTCAAGTCACGTCAGTGATATTACAGTATGTACATTGAGTAAATTCACCTTTTTTCCACGTAAATGTTCAATATTTATAACACAAAATCTATTTATACAGACAAAAATATTATAATTCTACGTCTTTAGCGTAACAAACTAAGTGCATTTTTGTACAAATATCGAGATATTTTCAGTGATTATTGTTTCTAACGTTATTATAGCTGTACAAAATTAGAAACAAACAAATATAAACTATGAAATTGCCATTAGGAATAATTTCTATTTATTTACAGAGTGTAAATAATACTTTCAAATTAATTAATACTATAATATACATGCATAAATCTAATTAAATATAAGCTTTTATAGAGAAATAAATTAGTATAAGATCTCTTTGCTATTCAGTTGTTGCAATGAGAAGTAATTTCTGAAAGAGAAGCTCATTTAGGATGATTACAGTCGATAAATATAGGTTTCTCTCATAAAATCAAATATAAAATTGGACGACGGCGCTGTTTAAAATATATAACATTCTTACCACTCCTTGAGGAAGACCACTGTCGTATGTCGGCGTTTGAGAAGACGGCTGATAAGGTCCTCGAGCGTATCTTAAAATACCTAATTGCTGTGTCCTCTTGATGCCGCACTCTCCGAGGCCTCTGACTTGGATCCAGTAAGCTCCCGGTGCTTGGTTGGCTTCGATCACAAAATCGTATCTTTCGCCTGAAATTAAATACGTTATGGAATCAGATTTGTTACAAAATTGATCATGACTCATTTCAGACGGAAAACGGTTTATTTTGGTTTGAAGCCAAGTAGGGAAAGTACAACAATTTAAATGATTATATCATTTGAGTAATGATCTGCATTACAGCCGGACTGAATAAGCGAATGCAAAGTGAATAATATGTGAACTATATTATGTGAAATGCTATAGTTTTAAGGCTGTATTTGTATGATTAGCATACTGTCGTTGCGGGGAAATTTGTAAGCTAAACGCCTATGCATTTGGTCAATAATAAGTATTACGGTTCAGATACAGTGTAATGCAATATTGATACAACAACCTATTTTATGCAGATTGCTTGGCATTCCTATTGTCGATTTAGAATTACAATAAAATTATTGTATTACAATGTTTTCTATCGATTTGTTTATACAATGTGGTTATTGAATTTTAAATTTGTCAAAATTGTATGGCAATAAAAAGGAAATTAAGCTTCCATCGAGCTTTTAATGAATTATTTTGACCGAAAGAAAATATAAAAGACTTTAGATCACATTGACGATAATAAAATATACTTATTTGATCAATTATTAAGAAATAAGGACATGTAATCTAAGTCCAGATCAATGATTTTTTAAAAATTATAATGTAATTTGTCCGTATCCAGTTGAATACCACCAGGTACGGGATCTTCTTGGATCGTCGGTGATCTTCTTACAATTGTAATAAATAATAGAAAGCCACATAGATCATATTTAAAACGATATTATGGGGCCCAACAATATCGACAATGTACAGGTTCATTTATTGATATACAGACTTGATTCACGCTGCGCGTGAATCAAGTCGAAAAATGGATTTGCGCCGACGACAAGCGATGAACAATTTTGAAATCCAAAAAATATGCTCGAGAAGTGGGTCGTATTCAATTTAAATTCGGTGGTTTGCAAGGATCGCTTTGAATACAAAGTCGCCTTTATATTTAGCCAGGAAATCGTCGAGTCGAACGGAATGTTTTCGACGTTCCGTGCATTCAAATGGCCGGGTTCGACTCGATTATCGAACAGAATGGGGGCAACGATTACATATTTCTCGCGTTATTTTCGGTAATAGGTGATGGAGAATTTGCATTTGGTAAAAGGCTGATATGCAAATCTTCGCAAGTTGGAATGATGCATTTGCGTTGCGTATGAGATGCATTTCACTGAAGCTATGCACGCGTTTCGAATGGGTAATTTGCACCTTTCGGGAATGCAGATTTTGTCAATGAAGTGCATTATTCGGTGCAAGGTGCGCTTGCACGATTTGTGCGCAAGGGCATTATTAAACTTTTACATTGCAGATTTTATGGCCGAGGCCCGTGGCCATGTTGGCGATTTTTTTTTTTTGCTGCGGTTGAATTCTATTGTGCGTGAATTGATTTCCATGTCTTAACCTTTTGTGGTTCTAATGCATTCTGTAATAGTCGATCCAGATTCTGACAATATTTTTCAGTAATGCTTTCAAACGAGAGGGAGAGCTTTAACACATCACTCAATAAGTTCGTAGGATAACAAATGGTTGGCGCCACTATTGACAAATTCGGCACTTATTCCACAAAACGTTTAAAATAATCCATAAAATAGTTTTGGCCGATCCTAAATTGAAATTGCATGAGATAGCTGACGCTCTAAAGATATCAGAAGGTAGTGTTTTTACCATTTTGCATCCATTTGTCAATTAAAAAGCGCGTCGAAGGATAGAAAACAACGCGTCCACAATTCAGAGCGCTGCTTGGAGCCGTTTCAACGCAATAAAAATGATTTTTTCATGCGTTATATGACAATGGATGAAACATAGATTCATCATTACACTCCAGAGTCAAATCGACAGTCAGCTGAGTGGACAACAACCGGCGGAAGCCACACAAAACTACCAAAAACGCAAATAGCAAATAAATTCAAGGGTGTGTCCTATGGAACGTCCTGCTCGGCGACAGATTCGATCTGGAGTTGCCGACGGATGCAGATGACCTCATGCTGCTGGTAAATGCCAAATCGAAGATCCACATCGAGGCTCTGGCCTCTGCTCTCCTTTTAAAGGGGCATCTGTTGCGTTAGCGCCACCTATGAGCCACAGTACACTATTATTCTCCTTGTTTAGGTATCACCTGAGATTTCGTTGCAGATTACTGGACGTCTCAGTTCTTTGTAAGATACGGGCAGTTTAGGGGTTTGCTACAAAGGTTTGGTCGGAGTGTACATGCGGGGATCCGTTTATGGATGCAGACTATCTTCTATGGACTATCTTCAAGAGTCCGATCGCGAGGCGTTCATTCGAAGTGTCAGCGGTCTGAAAGGCGGACCGTTTGAACACACAAACCTTGTGGCCACTCCCTCCTCTTTAAGAGCATTTAGAACTAGCTAGTCTCCCATCTGCGCTCAGAGCGCAAAGTGGCCATAAGAAGTTGAGAATGGGCGTGTCCTCGCCGACATGGAAATTAAATTCGATTTTGCACCTTGTGCATTTTTGCGAGCGGGCTGGCATGGTCCCGAATAGCGGGACCAATATACAGTTCGGGGAACCTTAAAAAATGACGAACCATAGTGAACTAGTATTGGCAATTGGACGAGATGTCATCATAGTGCAGCCAAACTGTCCGCTGCAGGATTAGGGCCTCTTCAATGTCCATTCACATGATGGGATTACATCCATTTCATTTACTTGTTTGTTCGATATTGAAGATAGCATGGTCTCCGAGTTTCATGTAGAACGCTCACCCAGCGGACCACCTGGATGAACGTGTCTAAGGGCGCTTTCGCGACCATCTTGATAGGAAGTGTGGGAAATTTGTAAAGACTGACTAGTTTTTCTCAGGAGATAGTGAAAAACTACTCTGGACGAACATGTTGATTTTACTGAAAAGGGCTTTCTAGAGTACAAAGAGTCCAGTCATACATGAGGCAAAAATGCATTTCGGATTCGCTTCTACACCAACTGAGGCGTATCCCTGTCTATGAGCAACTTACAATTTCAGGTTGACCCTCTCAGTTCGGAGATGCATTTGATCAAAAATCTGATTCATCACTGCTGCTGTAAGCCCTGAAGGTTCGCGTTGCATTTACAGCAACCCAAATTTCTTCATTAGAATCGTCTTTTGGTGTTTTTTTTGATTGTATATGCATTACACGATAAAAATCATCTTTACTTGGATCAAATAATGCTAATCTTTCCAATTTAACGCCTAGTTCATGCATATAATCACTGTCGTTGCTGCTAAAATGCGGCGTGGCGATATATAGACGTCGAACTACAGTCGGAAATTGTTTTGAGTTAAGTCAGTATATATCTTATTTAGAATGTGATAGTTTCGGACTCATTGGAACATTGGAAAAATCCGGAAAAAGTTAAGAAGTTTTCGTTAAAAAAGGATCGTTTCTGCCACAGTAAAACAGGATTTGCATGTGCGAACGATTATTATGTCATGTGTGAGATTCCATCTTCGGCTCTGCTTATAAATGCAAAAGAAAATGGATGTATGTATAATTTATAGCATTTGCAAGATGAGGTAATCACTCGCAGCGTTATACATTAATGATATATTAGAAAGTGTAATTTGTAATTCTTGATACGCTGTCCTACGGAGCTACGAAGCATCTCTTCTTCGTCGGTTGGTGAACGGTTCCTCCACCTTGGAACAGTATGTAGAACGACCTCCACGTCGTTCATGCGTTCAAACAGGAATTCGAAAAATATGTAACATGCGGCACAAATGTCGACTTGATCATAACAGTATAAAAAAAATGAAGGCCACAACGAACTGACCTGAGAACGAAATGATCGTGTTGACGTTGACGGGTCTCACTGGTTCTCCGTCGGTGGCTATAACGGTGACTCCGTGACCCTCGAATGTGATCTGTGCTGGACATACGGATGCGAAGGCGTTGATCATTCTGAATCGGTAGCGTCTTCCCGGGGTGATGGTGAAGATTTCGAGGGGAGTGTTGGTCATGAATCCGGTGTTGGGGTCTCTGAATTGACCCTTGCCGTTGATGAGCACGTTCTCGGGATCCTGGCCGGTGTTGACGGCCAAGCGTCCCGGATATCTTTCGGCAGCGTCTTCATGGAGCCAATCGCTGATGATCATCACGTGGGTCGTGAGGTCGAAGTCGTAGAGGTGGCTGTTGGGGTCCTTCGATGGTGGCTGTCTGACTACGATGCTGCCGAGGAGGCCGTCCAATTTCTGGAGACCAGTGTGCGCGTGCCAGAAGTGGGTACCTGCATTACCTGTCCATTGATATCTAAACAAAAACAGGAATTAATTCCAATGGATGTCTAATTAAAATAAACGCCTGCAATACCAACAATGGCGGCAATACTGACATACCACTTTTGTATATAAATCAGGCTCGATATCAGGGTTTTATAGAGCATTCTTGCACATTGAGTGCGGAGATTAGTGAATCGAAGACAGAGAGAGAGATATCTTGTGTCTCATTATACACTCGTACGTCGATGGCAAAGTCGTGCTGTAAAGGTACCCCTACACGTCTAAATATTCACAAATAATTTTTTCGAACACAAAGAATCACTTGGAATGGAATTAGTCCGTATCCGATTGGAAACCATTAGGTATGGGATCTTCTTAGATCGTCGATGATCTTCTTAGAATCATAATAAATAGCATAAAGCCACAAAAATCAATCATATACTTAAAACAAAAGTGATTCTATTTGAAACGCAACGCAAAAATATCAACAGTGTTAAGGCTCATTTATTGATATACAAGTTTGACTTACGCTGCGCGGTCCTGAGGGAAAAATGGATTTGTGTACACGATAACATCGATACAAATGCAATGCAAAACGCGGTATTGGTATTCCCCGAAATTGCATAGGTTTTTGTTGCTTTGACAGAATTCAAAGAGGAACTTATTGCGAGATAAATAATTGCAGTTCAATATTTATTGATTATCCGGCATTAAAAGAGCAAAGAGGCGTTTAAATTGCCATTTGATATGTCAGTATTGTAGCCATTTTATGCATTCAAATTTATACCTGAATGTGTTTCCTTGTTGAATTGGACATTGGGTAACGAAGGGTACTCCGTCGTAGTATTGCGATCCGCGTTGCCAGATTCCATGCCAATGGATGGTGACTTCCATGCCTTCCATGTGGTTTTCTACGTCGACTACTACCTTGTCGTTTTCGCATACTTGGATACTAGGCCCTGGCAACATACGATTTGCGGATAGGATGCCTCTTTCTACACCATCAGCCAAGACGCATTGGCAATGACTCCATACGACGTTGGTCGCATTGGGTGTGCACACTTGACAGGCTCTGTAAATCGAAAGAGATGATTAAAATCAGGTTTTATCAACTTATAACATGATAACGTATATGAAGACTTACGCTCCGAGGACGGTGTAGTATTCGAGGGTGAAATGGTAGTAGCAGATCCTTGGTGGTTCATTTTCTCTGCAAGCACGAGCGCATTCATCAGGGGCAGATAGCAATGGGTTTCTTCTGAGTTCAGCAGTGGCACTGCTCGTGAAGTCCAAGTGGCGGAAGGGCGATTTGGAATTTTGGGCCGCAGGTGGAAGAGGACTGGCTCTTACTCCGGCGCTCAATCTTCCACCAGAGCTACCGCTGTATCCACTGGTGGATACGGTTCCAGGATGCGTCTGTACCAAGCCGTGTGTAGAAGAAAAGAAATCCGAAGATTCCGGTAGTGCAGTCTGTCCGCCACCATTGAGTTCTGATCGCCACCATGACGCTGATGTGGACTGGTCCGTGGGAAGGACTTCTGTAAAAAATTTAAAAAAATTAATACGAAATCTAGATTTGATAATTTCAAGGCAGTCGTTCAATTAGTATCATATTAAATAAACCAACTGGTTTTATGACGACAATTTTTTCCCGTTATTTAGCTTTCATGGACGTATTTTTTGTCCCGATTACTTTCAAATATCATTAAATCTTGGGTTACTATCGATCGGCTCGATTGAAGCAAAGAAATGCGTATTTTTTAAATAAACAAGTTTTTTTTATAGATGCAAGAAAACAAGCATTTTGCATGCTGAAATAGAATATGGTCATGAAACAATACTATCACGTGCAATCGATAGAAGAATGCAATAAAAGCCATAATTATTCCAATTACCTCATCTTCTAAAGCACGAAGACTTCAGAGATTATATTTAAAACTAGTGTTATCTATCCAGCGAATAAAAAATATACAGATTGGTTCTTCTGATGACTATGTATAAACACATCACTCAATAAGTTCGTAGGATGATATATAGTCGGCGCCACTATTAACAAATCCATATGATTTTTAGGAAGTATCAACCTTATTCGGATCATCGAGACAAATGGCAGAAAATTGTTTTGCCGGTCCGAATGAGATCAAATCAGAATCTGATTAAAACATCGACGATGCTCGTCCAAATTCAGCACTTGTTCCAGAAAACATTAAAATAATCCATAAAATAGTTTTGGCCGATCCTAAATTGAAATTGCGTGAGATAGCTGACGTCTTAAAGATATCAGAAGGCAGTGTTTTCACCATTTTGCATCAAAATTTGTCCATTAAAAAGAGCGTCGAAATATCGAAAACAACGCGTCCATAATTCAGAGCGCTGTTTGGAGCCGTTTCAGTGCAATATAAATTATTTTGTTCATGCGTTACAGGAGTACCAATCTTCAAATAATACGTGTCAAAATTTCACAACAATATGATGTTTAGTTCACAAATTACAGTGGTTTAAATGATGCTACTTTTGTAATTTTTAAAACAATCGAAAAATCTGAATTTTGTGTGTTGATAAAGCATTGATTTTTAATGGGGAAAAATACCGCTGAAGCAATGTAATGTTTCATCGAGACAAATGGTACAGAAGTGGTTTGATGATTTTAAACGCTGATGCTGAACCCACTGGTCACCCATTCGGCACTTGTTCTAAAAGACAAAAAAGTCTGCAAAATACGAACGTCTTCTTTCTTTTTTGTTTCAGGGTTGGCGCATCTGGCGTATAGGGGGGAGGCTAATGGTTAGTCTATTTAATCCCGCGAGTTTGCCGGCCATTTTGTTCAGTCGCAGTAAATTCTTCCGATGTAGCTTCACGCGCTCCCGCCATATTCTGTCCGTGCGAGGTCCGCAAAGTTACTCGTGGAAAAGTGTGCAAACTAGCAGATATGGTAGGCCTTTCAAAAAATGCTGTACATCGCATATTGACTGAAAATTTGATCATGAGAAAGCTGTGCGCAAGATGGGTGCTGCGTTTGCTCACAATTGAACAAAAACAGCGCCGTTATGATGTTTCAATTGAGTGTTTGGCGATGTTTCACAGCAACAAGGACGAGTTTTTGCATTAATTCATAGCCATGGATGAAACATGGGTCACTTCAAATCTGAGACAAAGAAACATGAGATTCTCCACTGAACTGAGCTGTTTACTGGTCTTGCTATTAACAAAAGTGCATAGCAAGGTGCATAACCTGAATTTAATATCCAAGTAACCAAGACACGCTCATTCTCGATTTCGAATGGTCACTTGCGCTCTGAGCGCGGGGAAACTAGTTAGATTTTGTAATTTAAAACTAAAAGGCTTGCGTGATCGTACATATCGTTGGAGGACCCAAGGCGCGCATTTATCCCCGAAAATGTTCTAAAAGAAGACGGAGTGACCACAAGGTCTGTGTATCCAAACGGTCCGCTTTTCGGACCGCTGATATGACGAATGAACGCCTCGCGATCGGACGCCATATCTGAACATGCCTATGAACGACTACGAACTTATTACAAAATTAAGTTATCCGAAGAAGATTGATCGAGTAGTTTGTTTAAAGTTTGCCGGCTTATGCCGGTTGGGTCAGCCCAATGTTAAGGCGATAACGAAGAAATAAGGGATTAGACAACTTGGTATATATTATAAAAAACGGACGAAGTCAATCAGTGTTAGTTTATGTAAAGTAGAATGATCAAATAAAATAAAAACTATTTGCAACTCTCGACTGGGTCAGTATTCTGCGTTTTGCGCCCCAAGCCCAGTTGCACCCGTGGCGGGCGCCTGCTTTGCTACCCCCTTGTTACGGCCCTGAGGCTAACTCGATCATAAACAACAACGCGTCGACAATTCAGAGCGCTGTTTGAAGCTGTTTTGGCATTTGTATTTTAGGGATGCGTATGGTATTTTATCTATTGATTGCCTACTATATTTATACCTATTTTGAGCCCAAAGACAAATTATTTACAAAAAAGGTTAGAGAAGCGTTGAAATTAATGCATCATCACTCTTGAAGGAGACCATGTCGATGAATAAAGTCGAATTTTGTCTAAAATTTGGTGTCGATAATGGCGCCAACTATATGTAATTCTACAAACTTATTGAATGATGTGTTACTACGTCGAAGTCATCAATATCATATTTTTAAATGGTAGACGTAATTTAAAAGCGGTATAAGAACCTTTTAAACTTAATGTATTGTGTAAAAAAAATAATGACATTTCTTGTAAATATGCATTTTGACACAACGGTTTGAGTCAGAGTTCGCGAACACCCCAAGCCTCGAAAGGTGTTCGCGAACGCTTTTTCCAACCCCGCAAAACGTCACAGCGTCCATTGCGTTCGATTATTAATTTATGCCTCGGACCGAGATTAACATTCCAGCTGCGATACATTTAAAATTGATACAGATTTAAGCACAAAACGTGACTAAATTTTATACACGACACGCTGTTGACCTTTGCTACTATTATGTGATTTCTCGCAACCTCTCGTAACGACCGAAGATATTTAACCAGTTAAGCCACGCACAAACGGTTCAAGATTTATGGCGGCGGTGAAGGGGAGATCGGTTCAAAATAAAGTTCGCGTTTACAAGAGCGGACTACTTTGGATCATTATTCTTTCTCGCGATATGCAAATGCAACAGTAGCGCAAACAGGGGCAATCGGCGGAGCGTCGTGACATACGATAATCTTATTGAGGATCGAGGTACGGTGCTGAATAGAAATATTTCAAATATCATCATTATCGAAATAATGGAGGCTGTTATTGATTTATTACGCGTCGTTCGAAATACGAAATCATAATTATGGCCGTAGATCGGTTGATTATGCTCATAACCTAGAAATTTGAAGGCGTCTCAGATGGTCCAATAGTGATGCGCCGATTGCTCGCAGTCATCTTTTGAGGTTATGATGTACGAAATTAATGTGATGAAATCGAATTTAAATATTGGTATTCGATTTTTCAGACAGAATTCGATAGAGAATCCTTGCGTCCGTTGCGGATTAAATCGGTTTCGACGCGTTTCATAACCGTCATTAATGCTTATTTATCGAATTACGCGCTGCTTCTGTAACATCCGTCGCTATCTATGCAATCGAGGCATATTAAATTTGCGAATTGCTAATAGATGATCCGATTTCGTGGCGGACGAGAGCGGAGATTCATCTGAATCCGCAGCATTGTTGCGGCGGATTCAAAACTTACAGCGTTTGCTACGCCTTGCGAGCGATTAAGTTATTAAATCGAACGGAGAAAATGACGCACGTTTGTCGCTTTGAATGATCTCCCTCTGGAATGTCGTAATTATCCTCGACGGCAATGAAAAACTCAATCAAAGACGCCAATTAAGCGAACTGTCAAATGAGAATCGCCCATTTGGCGCGCTATGGCCAAATGCGACGCGTCGGCGGACGATGGAACATAACACGACGAAAAACGACCAGCTTGCGCGCGCTCATTTTTGTCGTTGATTTATAAAAAATACGATTATTGATTTAATTGCGATTTTATATAATCGTATAAAATACGTCGAATTAAAATATTTCATCCGGCACACGGCGATGAATCACGTAACGAACCTTCGAAGTCAAATTATACTTTCTAATGATTGAGGTCGCGACACCATTTACTATATTCCTGACGCAAAATTATATAGATTACGCCCGAGCAAAAGCTCAACCCGACTTACTTCCCGTCGCTGAGAATTTAATCACAAGCGACGGGTGAATTATTTATGGCAGATTGAATCAAGAGATAAGAGGGATCCCATATCGAGACGCTGAAGTGCGCGATTATCTATGGAAAATCTAATTTAAAAATAATAGAGCCCGACGGAAAATCATTTAGCATTCAAAATACTTTCGTTTTCGCCACGGCGGGATATCAATCTCGAAGCTAACGACCGCAGACGTCGGATCCGATTTAATCCCATCGGCTCATCAAATCGCAGCAAAACGACATCCAACCGTTGAGGCTTACGACTTTAATAACTGTCCAATAAGAGCACCTCCTCGACTTTTGCTCGCTTAATTAATATTGTGATGAGAAAAGCTTACCAATTTTCCAAAGGCAATTATTTCATTTATCGCTCGAGACTTTCTAAAAATGCATCATAAAATACTTTTAATTGCTCTGCAGCTCTTAAGAATGTATAGATACAAATTCATTATACAACCGTCGGTAAAAAGAGGAAAATCTTCGATTTCCGTTGTTCATAAATAGTCATCTAAAAACGATCGTCTTTGCATCGTTTCTTGCATGCTATGCAGTTTGATATCATGCTTTTATGCAACCTTGCAGTGCGCTTTCTTGTAGATTTAGACCGGATAAGACGCTGTTATTTTATAGCATTCCCTTTGCAAAAGTGGTTAGTGGCGATTTTACTAAATGAATTGCATAAGTGGGCATGCAATGTGTCAACGAGTCACTGTGAAAGACACATCCGCTCCAATTGCGGCAATAACTCAACGAAACTATTAACAATTTCGTATTTCATCGACTATTTTGAATGCCCGAAGATATTATCATATATATGTATTAATTAATCGAACGTACATTCACCGGATAATTAAATTTAATTGTAAAATTCAAATAGGGCCGTAACAAGAGAGCGACAAAGTAAGCGCCCGCCACGGGCGCAATTGGGCTTGGGGCGCAAATCGTAGAATACCGACCCAGTCGAGAGTTGCACATGGTTTTTATTTTACTTGTTCATTCAAGTTTACATGAATTAACACTGATTAACTCTGTCCATGTTTATAATATATACTAAGTTGTCTAACCCTTCTTTTATTTCTTTATGCCTTAAATATTGGAACGATCCAGCCGCCCGCAATAAAATAAAGACACTTTCTATCATAGTATTTTTTTAAAACCACAACTACCATCAATACGTTAGGTCGGGTACTTTTGGGACTATCTTCGTATAAATCTTTGTTTTTTTTTTAAAATATATATTATAATAATATTTAACTTTTAAAAAAATAATATCCGGTGGGGAGGGGGAGTATAAATAAATAAATGTTTAACATATTCAAACATTTATTTGTTACCTTTCGATTCAACTACTTTATGAACTAAACTAATTGCGCTTGAATTTAATTGAGACTCTCACGAAAATACAAATATCATTAGTGATAATTAAATTTTAAGACGGTTCCATTGTTCCAAGTCACCTAGATTTGTCAATCATTCACAATGAACGAGTGCTATTTTTAACGTCTGGTGAAAATAAAAGGCGCACAATTTATCATACTTTTGATAATAAAAAATGAAACCGTAACGAAATGGATGACAAAATCATAAAGCGGTCGAAATTTTAATAATAAAAAAACAAACAAGCATCGATGATCGATAATTGTCTATGGTTTTTCCTGGCCGCAGTGCCGTGTTTTATGACCGCCGTTTGAATTCGGATGATCTTAAAACGCTTCATCGACGGCCTGCTCTAAAATCATAAAATGCATTATAATCGCGCATAATTCTTGTTTACACGAAAATGACCGGGCGCAGTGCTATAATTTATGTGTTGCCATTATTCAAATTGACGGCGTTCATTACGAAGATTTCACAGATCGGTGTATTTGCAAAATAAATCACCGCGACAACCGATCTGCGCTGAGTGATCGCGATACGTATTCGTAATTTAGCTGGTTAATTTGAACGATCTAGATCGCTGTGGCCATTTTTTATCCTCGCGAAGACGCTCAAACAATGCGATAGTCATCACCGCGGGCGAAGACTCGTTATTGGAATAATTGATGCGCGATTAAATCATATACGTGTTATTAATTCGTCAAATATTAATTCGCCGTTTTTATTTGCGTTTTGATATTATGGTCGCTTTTGAATGCGTTACGGTCAATGTCACTCGGACGAGATTGAACGTTGGCGAAATACGATTGACGTCGGGATGTTAGGTTAAGTATTATTGTAACATCCGGAGAAAAATCGCTGTTAATTCATTTTAAATAGTCGATCACGATATCCATTGTATAAAACATAAGCTTCGATCAAATCGCGTGATCTTTGAGGATCATAAACGTCGATGATTCATTTCATTGATGCGACATTGCGCAATATCAAATGTCAAGCTTTTTTTAAATAAATAAACCTCACTATTATATTAAATTTGAATCATTCATGTTCTATCCATCAATTAAATATGAATAATCTGATTAAAATATGAATCGGATTTATATTACTGTTCCTATTTATTAGTAATTGGTCTGATTATATTGTGCAATGTATTGTGTATTTTTTTTAGATTTGGATGAACTATTGAATTGTCATCTGGATCGAAAATCGTCAACTGGTGACGATGACCTTGAAAAATCAGCGGTTTTGAAAGCGTTCGGCCTGATTTGTTTGGAAAGCATGAATAATCGAAATCGCTAAGACTATCATTGTAAGACCGGCTGAGATTAGTATACGGTTAATGCCGGACAAATAGACTTTCTTCTCATTGTGATCGTATAATAATCGTCATTATTTGGGATATAAATCAGCTATTGTCGAGGATTTCTATCGCAGATACTTGTATGTGTATTTAGATTGAATATTTTTTAAGGAAAATGTCGACCTTCGCATTCGTTTGGATGTGATTCAGAACGACCTCAATGAATTGTTTGGCATTTTTTCTCGAGGAAGCTGATGCTGAATTATAAGTATTAATAGTTAGCATATAAATTATATTGGCCGGAAAATAGGATAATTTGGAGTTTCCTGATGTGCCAACTGCTGGATTTACCGAAGACTTGATTGCATAATCCGATGAAATTCATTGGCACTTTGAACGAATCGTTATGGGGTAAATTTACGATGTTAGACTGAAAGAGAAATCGTGAAAAATTACATGGAAAGTAATCTTTGATATTGTGATTTTTTAACTTTATTTCTATGATCGAGATTTGAAAGTATCCAATATAAGAGGTGATTGCTTTTAATGTAAATATGTAAATTAAAGAAAGTCTCAATTTTGACGTAGTATTATTATACCGATGAGGTCTCTATTGAAAAGTTAAAAAGCGAAATTAATGGCTTAAGTTTTGCCTGTATGAAACTTTCTCTGAAAATAGGTTTTTGTATTAACCTTCTTAGTGCCTGAAAACGATATATCATCGATGGCTATCCTGGCGTAAAACTACTGATTATCCGGCATGCGTTGCAATGCCACACAAAGAATAAAGTTTTTATATTTTGATTATATTTATTGAAGTGCTCTCGTATAACTAATTGCATACACAAACAATATTTTTACTAAGCCTATTTTATTCCCGCATGTGTAATCAATAAGTTGATTATGTTTTATTGCAATCGGATGAACGGTATGGCAGCGCATTAAATACGAACAAACAAAGATTATTTTTTATGTATCAGTTAAGAGTTCCATAGTTAGTTTATTTTATGTTAGCATGAGTTCAATTTCGTTAGGAGTTAATAAAAGGCACACAAATTCGACAGTGATCCGAAATCTAAGCGTTAAAGAACACTAGGTTAACAATGAGAAAATCGAGATAAAGGTAGGCTGACTGATAACAAGGCAGGAAGATTTTGAATTGTAAACTAACAAGAAGCACTTCTAAATGAATGCATTATATGAGACTGATCACTCGTTCGAAGTATCAGCGATCTGAAAGGTGGACCGGTTGGACACACAAACCCTGTGGCCACTCCCTCCTCTTTAGGGCTTTTAGTTATGGTGAGAAATGCGCCCCCGGGGCTTTGTACGATCTGTATGATCACGAAAGCGCCTTCAGAGGCTAATTTACATGAGTGCGCATCACCCTGCGCTCAAAATGAAAAGAGTATGAATGAAAGCTATGAGGGAATCACATGATGGAACGAAGGATCTGAACGAATGCTCTTGAAAAATCACATGTTGGGACGAAGGTAAGTTTTTTCAAATATGACCCTCGCACCAAGTCGACGTGGCAGTCCTGATGGGACAACTACGCTAAAGGTCGGTGGACGCACGAGCTAATATTGGACCTGAGAACCTGGGTAGTCAGAAAGCACGGTTAACTGTGCAACCAATTGACCCAGGTCCTCAACAGGCACAAGTGTTTTGGTAGCTACCTACACAAAATAGGCAAAGAGACCAGCCTTGGAGTGCTACCATTGCGGAGCGGAGTACGACGATGCTACACACACGACATTTGTCTGTCCAGCATGCAGCACCGAAAGGGACATCCTACGGGAGGAGCTGGGAGTCAGCTTGCTCTCCCTAGCAACATGGTACCTTCTATGTTAACGGATGTTAACGGACACACCGATGACATCCAGGAGAACAAAAGATATCAGGAGGACCCGGGAAGAAAGCATCACTACCAGCCTCAGCGCAATACTTAGATAGTAGTCGGATGGCAGCAGTGAATAAGGAGGGGTTTTAGTGATAAATTTATTGAAAAATAAATTAGTGAAAAATGTAATAAAAATATGACCCTCGTATGTATTTTATTGCCTAAAAGTGACTGAGCATTTTTTGTTCAGGGTTGTCACAACACTTAATATTTTTTATTTTCATAATATTATATAAACTGCTATTAAAATTGATTTAGAGTTGTATCAATTTACTAATAATACCAATAATAACAGTATTTTTGAAGGCATTCTGATCAATACATCTCAAAATCGATTCAGTTAAATAGCCTAGTTACATAGGATTCACCAATATGTGTCCCTAGCATAATAATGTTTAAGTATTAATTGTATAAAAAAAACATAGCGACTTACGATCGTTAATAAATCCACAGCGTTATTATAATAAAAAATATTGAACATAATATGATACTTTTGTACAATAAAAAAATAACGAATTGTGTTTAATTAAAAGCGTGGTTAATCGACCCAGAGTGGATTTGCGCCCAGATTAATTTTCGGCGAAATAATTGCCTTTAAAATATCATCAGGAGTTGACTTTAATTGATAATTTATGGAATAGGAAGGTGTCCATCACGTCATCTTTTCAGGGTATCCGCGTCCATCAATCACATCAATGTTTCGGCTTACGGATGTGGCAAAAACGAATTTATTCGCCATTTTACTACCGGTCAAAACTATATCATGATGATCGTAATTTTTTACATCATCCTTAATGAACTCTCGTTTATGAGCAGAAGGTTAAAACGCATCTCAGATGCAAATTCTTGTATTTTTATGCCATTTTTTGTACGTTGAACGAGCGTGTTAATCTATTAATTTGAATGCAAGCAGCTAATGGGTTTGCAAATTAAGGCAGTTATTTTCAAGTCGATCTTATTAATTAATATTTGAAATGCTTATTTGTATCATTGTTGTTTCGACAGTTGATTATATTCGTGGCAAGATTAATTTGGCGTATTTAACTTGAATCATTATATGCAAAAAAAACTGACCTTTATTCTTATGTAATGCATTGAATATTAACAATTTGTATAATTATAGTACGCCCAAACGACATGGCGGAAAATTCGAGTGATTTATGCCAAAATTACAGATTTATCTATCGATAAATATCAATCTGAGGCGTGTTTAATGTTTTTTGTTGTTGTTGTTTAAATATTCTCATTCGTGCCGATTAAGAGCTGTTTCTTAAATTAACACAAAAAATGTCAAACACGAAGGTCGAGCCTTCTGTGGGAAAATTACTAAAAGACATAATTGATTTCTTCGCCTCATTGTGCTCGGTGAACTGCTCGATCTTATCGCGGAATCGCGAAGGTCGGTCTTTAAATGTTGAAAAGCTCCCATTAGTCACACATAAACATGCCATGGATTATTTAGAACTTATAAAACAATGCCGCACTTATCTATTTCATTCATGGAATCGCAAGAAATGCTCGGATCCAGGGCCGTAACTAGATGGTGGCAAAGCAGGCGCCTGCCACGGGCGCAAAACACAGAATACCGACCCATTTGAAAAATGCACATGGTTTTTATTTTACATGACCATTGTTTTACACGAATCAACACTGATTGACTCTGTTCGTTTTTATAATATATATTGACTTGTATAATCCGACCGATTGTAAAATTTAAGCTATTCACCTGATCAGTCTTCTGTTAAGTTCTGGTAAGCTGTGAGGGTGGTATTTCTAGTTCCATTTTTGAGCTAAAATATAGCTTAAAAACTATATTAGCTCTGTTTGAAAAAAGCTAGAGTTGCTGATTTATTGGTACTAGCTTACTCTACTAGCTTGAAAACTATTCTTTTATGCATCGGGCATTCATTGATGTGAGATAACAGAAATATTCACTGACAGAAGGGTTAAACAATGATCTCATAATAAAATCAATACAAAAACAATCGGTTTATTGAACTGTTCGAATTTGAACGTCACTGATCTTATCCGAAATGAAAAGTTGTCTCGAGATTAACAAACAAAGGCTTTTTTTTATTGTCAATCCTCATACGTGCGGGCATTAAGCTGTCAAACTCGTATAATAGCATCAT
This sequence comes from Stenopsyche tienmushanensis, assembly GCA_008973525.1. NCBI lineage: Eukaryota > Metazoa > Arthropoda > Insecta > Trichoptera > Stenopsychidae > Stenopsyche > Stenopsyche tienmushanensis. The sequence continues at coordinate 436,756 of WACJ01000521.1, forward strand.
ATGTCAACTTTTCCATTATTGATCATGATCGATCTTTTATGATTCTATTTTGAATATAATAAGAGCATTATAACAATATCGCTTCTAAGCATTTGTTCAAATAAACTTTCACCGACATTGCATACGTAATTATTGGTTGTTGCGCATCGATAAAATTTATAAACGGTTCGGGGCGACCATGAGATTCTTGGATGAATTTATATTAAATTCGAATTTATATTGCATCAATTATCCATTGAAAATTAGTCGGAATCGGTCGTTGTTTGCTATGATCAAATTTGAAGACGTTATGTTGTTTAGTATTTGTTTTGCAGACATCAACCCTGTGAGAAATGGTGAAGAAGATCCATAAAATGGTATTTGATAATCGTCTATTGAAAATGTGCGAGTTAGCAGACAAGCCGAAGAGCCATAAGGTCTGTATGCCCAACTGGTCCGCTTTTCAGATCGCTGACACGACGAACGCACGATCGGATTCCATGCCCGAATAGGCCGAGCAGTCAAAACAATGGACTGAAAGAAGCGTATTGATCCCATAAAAGGAAACGCTTAAAATATACATTCCCATCGGTAGTGCATAAATAAATTGGCAAATTTAGATTGAATTTATTCGACCTTACGAAATATGCTCGATTTATAGCCAAAAAACGCAAATATTAATTAAGTTTCAAGACCTTTGCACAGATTTATGTCCCAACATTATATTATTTTTACGACCAAAACGCCTCAAATCATGCAATTTTCAGACGAACGCGGCCTTGATCCAAGGCGCATTGTCGAAAAATCGACATAATCGAACATGGGTATTTTTCCGGTCACATTTGACGAAATATCGGACGCAAGTTCGATCCTTTGTTGTCGAAATTTGGAGTAATTTGATATTGCGCTGTGGGCAATTACGGCCGCCGCCATTTGCTTTGATTTACAATGAAAAAGTCCGCTTTTTGTAGAATTTATGGCAATTTGTCTGATGGGGGGGTCAATTTTCATTACGACGTGGCCGTTGGCGTATCTGCATGCAAATGGGGCGCACGTGAGGCGGTTATAAAAATAATGTCTTTATGTTTTGATTAGACGACTGCATTCAATTTGGGATCTGCATGTAATGGCTGAACTTGAACTAAATGCATGGAAGTGTTTGAAATGCATTAAATTGAACGGGAGGAAATTTAGAGCGGCGAGTGGCCATGAGACGACAAGGACATGGTTGGGTCTGAACAAAGACGCAACGATGGTATGAAGCACCCCTCCCGGAAATCTATTTTTTTCTTTCTATATATATTAAATACAGAGATAAAGGAACACGGGGATCCTCCAGTCCGAAAATGCCGTAAAAAGATCCAAAAAAAGGACGGAATGGTCACAAGGTATGTGTATCCAAGCGGTCCGCTTTTAGGACCGCTGACCTGACGAATTGACGCCTCGCGATCGGACGTCATACCTGAATATGTCATCAGGACACACAAGTTTCTTTTGGATAAAAATATTGAAAATTTTCACATAGTCACACTTAATCTGGCGGATTCTCTATTATATACGCTATATAACCAGATATTTCATCACTTGGACAGCGAATAAAGCCACAGGGAGACGATTCCTGTCATTCCAGCTGTCTACAATTGCAAGAACGTCCGTCGGTGCGGTCATCCTTCTTAACACTTCTGTCGGCAAGTCATTACAACTTAGACGACGTCGTCGAAGCAGTCTTGACATTTTATCTTGCATAACGTCAATTTATACGAGCGAACGATGCATTCCCCTGGGAATACGTATTTATGAAGGAATTATCTGGATGATTAAGACATCAATGTCATTGATTTAAATCCTGATGCGTCTGCAGCGCTCAGCAATAAAAATGACTGTGAATGCAAAATATCTCATTGAATGATAAATATATGCTTGACAAATGATCTGAATGCTTTTTATGGCATTTAAATATTGTAATAAAAAAGCGATTTAATACGGACAACTAAGTATCAGTTACTGTAATCGATATCGGTTCAATTTACTATCTGGCAATAGATTTAATCGAGTCACGATCTACCGTTTGACAATCACTATAACTATTATTTTAGCATTTTAGCAACTGCCAAACATTGCATTTATATTTGACTAAATTTGTTGTGGAGTATTTATTTAAATTATCATTATTTATGCATGGAAGTGAGCGGAAAATCGTTCGTCTTTTTTTGGTCCATCAATTACCAGCATACGGAGATAGTTGCCGTTTGGATCCGGATGGCTGGAGATCAGTTGTGATCTGATTATCATGATTGATTTTGAAAGTCGAGATCGAGGGTGTGGTCCGCTAAGAAGTAAATGCAATCTTTCCAATTTTGATATATTGAACTGTGACGAACAAAAAATGGAGCGGCGATGGATTGTTCGCTGGGTTATTAAGTGCGTGAAAGGAAAGCAAAGGTTATTTATTTATAATTTAAGCTGATTCAAATCTTCAATTAAACACGATCATCATCAGGTCGATGGATTTCATTACAGAACATACATCTTGATATTAATATGATGGCAAATTGGTCTGAATTTCACAATAAATGAAACTCCAAGTGAGAGTTTCTTATAAAACACGGGCAGTTTAGGGTCAGAGTGTACATGTGAGGATCCGTTTATGGACGCAAACCATGTTATGTGAACTTTTTCGGGCATGGCGTTCGATCGCGTGGCGCTCATTTGAAGTATCAGCGGTCTGAAAGGCGGACCGGTTGGACACACAAATCTTGTGGCCTCTAAATGCCTCCTCTTTTAAGGCATTTAGGATTTTTTTGCGTAAATTAATAGTTAGCTAGTGTCTTCCTTGCGCAGAGAGTATAAATTGGCCACTTGAAGTTAAAAAAGGAAAATAAAATCGGTTTTGCATTTTGTTGTGCGCTTTTGCAATATGTTGGCATGCTCCCGAATAACCCATGTCGGTTCCAAATATACTTAATAGAGAAGCTACTCGCGTATATATGCAGCACTAAAGCAACCAATACACCATTGGCAAGTCTATTTTATTATATATTACACAACAATGCATAAAATCAAATTTTATTAGGAGTCAAGTAGTATCACTTCCACCACGCTAGAGCCTCATACATTTTACATTATAATAAATAATATTAAAGCAAATGATCGTAATTTAACGCTCAATATTTCATCATAATTATACAGCCCTGGGCTTCAATAAATCACAATAATCTGACGCATTCCGATAATGGGCATTCACGAAATTCACTTTCGATCGCTGCATTTTTTTGCTTTGGCATCGAGCATTTTTTTTTTGACAGTCGTGATACAAATATTTGACAGCATCCAATCCGTGACAGTCTCTGGAGTACGCATTTCTTATACATTTTTTTTTTTGGGCATCAAATACGATCCGAGGTGCGGATTTGGTCTGCCGCATTCCGAAAGTCAAAAAGGCTAAATAAATACACGGTCGTTAATCAAAAAAGCCTTTATAGAGCAAATTTATTGCAAGATTTTATCATTTTGGCGATCAGCATTCAAGGTCTTTAATAATGAGACCTTTCAGAAGAAAGTCCGAGCGAAATCCTGCGACCAATTAACCGAGCTCTCGACGGCTCTAAATTGATATCCGAAGACCAAGTCCTAACAAAGAGAAGGGCTTTCAAACCATTCGGCTAAATATTGACCTTTGATCGAATGCCTATTTTAATCTGCTAAACGTGAAAACCCTTGTTGCAATAATTGCATTTGAATACATCCAATGGTAACGGCCACGCCTCGACCATAAGCACCCATGGGGTCAAACTGTAATTTATGCAATGTGGGCAGGACTAGCATTTATCGATTCGGTATAGGATTTGAAATTGCCGCCTAATTCGTGGCCGTTATCATCGATCGCATGATAATGACCGTGTGGCGCAGATGCTTTAATTGGATATAATTGAATGTGGCGTTTCAATAACAGCACTTCTGCACGCTGTGCAATTATTGTCACAGGCAATGTTAATGCAGGCGTTAATAAGATCAAATGAGGTCCACTAATCATAGCGTTTGCAGGGCTCGGGGACGATTAGATTTGTGTCATTGCGGAAAATGCCTGCATTTGAGGCGATAGCCAAGCGATTTTGATATAAAATACCATATCGTTAATGAATTTCTGCTTAAAAACTTGTAAAACGATTTTAAAAAAATCATCCAAATGAATCGTCTCGCAAAACAAATTCTGCACATAAACAATACTTATGATAATTCAAAAACCTTCTTAAGTGTGCGCCCAATAACTCGCTAAAGTTTCATCGCAATCGAATAAATACTATAGGAGGACATACAATACGAACATACACACATACATACAGACAGACATGTTTATATATCTAAATTGATTGATTAGTGGAAAGTAACTACAGCTGTTGCTGTCAACGGATCGTTGTTCCATTTAAATTCATAATAGCTTATATATATAATAGTATTTTTTGCAAATTGGGTTTATTAAATTTTGGCCAACCATAGACGACTTTCGTTTTTTAAAATAAAAAATTGGAGCAATCGCATTCAGGTCGATATTTAAACGCCCATTTAATTCGTTCGCGGCGATCAATTTTGCCTGTAAATTAATACGGCCGATCACAAACTGGTGATCGCGAATCACCCATTGGACATACCCATTAGGTCCAATTAAACATTTTTTTCTGGAATCAGGTTTCCGCGTTCGAAAGTGAATTTGGTTATCCCGCCAGAGGGCAACCCGGTAGCGCGTGTCGTTAATACAAAACCCGTAATAGAGACGTAAAAAATCAATATCACGTACATTCAGTAACAGCGTGAAAGTAATTGATTTCGTCATAAATTAAGCCGACGTTAAGGCCACATTTGAATGCTGGGCGTGTGTAATATTTATTTCGTTACAGTTTTGTATGTACATTTATGCATAATTTGAATAAATTAGAGAACATGTTTCGACCTTATCTTTCCACTGCATAGAATTAATGTTTGAGGTTGTTTGTAGAAAAAAATACGTTACGTTTTGAATGCCCCTGGTAGCATGGTTGACTTCGATTATCTTGTCGCTCGATTTGCTATCCTATAAGCTAACTATTCAAATAAAGCGAATGTATAATAAAAATGCAAATTTAAAGCGATTAATCACTCAATAAGACCATCATGCGGAACGGCATCAAACGCTTTCTCCATGTCCAAGAAAATTATACGGTTATCATTTTTACAATTAAATATGATTGAATTATATACACATTTATGACACAAGCGTGGGTTTATTAACCATTTTGTGATAATTTAAAAATTACCTAAAATATATACTTAAACGATCTTTTTACTATTTTTTTAAAAAATGCCAATTATCAAATGTATCACTGATGGATGCAACATTGTCTTTCCATTTAATATTTGTGGTAATCCATCTGAGTAACTCATCTGGGTAACCCATCTGGGTGACCCATCTGGGTGACCCATAAAGTTAGTGTTCACAAATCGATGAGTGGATCGAAACATTCTAAATGATGTAGACTTAATGGAATATGAATTTAATGTTAGTGAACTCAGATATACAAATCAAAGAACTTCCAGAGCATGAACCTTGACTTAAACGTTTTGATTGACCCAGATAGCACTGTCAAAAATTATGCCTATTGAAGGAAGGCTCATAAATTCTTCGTTACCCAATCGAGCTACTAATGGAGACCCAGATCTATGCGGTCCATGGAAATTCTTCAAAATCTGACAGTCCCTGTGGAACAATTTTCGATTGGCTAACACGAGCGTGTAAATATGGATCGTTACATACGAATGATCTTCAAAATTTCGTTATACAATGGACATTTTAATTGTTGTAGAAAACTGAACGATTCTATTGTGAGGCAGTGGGAATATAATTTATAGGCGAATGCGATGGAAACCAGGTTATTTGACGTCAATTTGTGATGAAAAAATTTTCCAAACCACAAATTGTACGGTAATTATCGAAAATGCGGGCTTTTTTTTTACTGATATGCTAATTTGGACGAAAATTGGTTACTCAACATGTCGATAGATGAAATATTTTTCATAAAAATATTGTTATTATCTTGATTTCTTAGATCGTCTAAGGTCAACATAGTGAATTAGGGACACTTTAATTCAATTTTTTTGAGCCTATTTATATCAAATGGATCAGATTGTTTTTAGCGATCCTAAAAATATAATCATGACATAATTATTAGCATCCAATCATATTGCTAAAAAACGACAATGTTTATGAGTTATTCTAATTTCGGCATTAATTATCTATTTCAAGGCAGCTTCGGTAAGGCTTAAAATAAATACAAACGCTTGAAATGAGGTCACACAAAGTGGGTGGAAAATCCCAGTGTGACATCTCAAAATTCACATAAGGACATTTGAAAACGATTAATTTCCCCCAAGGATTTCATTCCGGAAATGGCAATAGAAAATCCGCTAAACAAAAGGGAAGTCGGAATGATGCAATAAATACAAAATTCGCAGGATTGGTTATCAATATTACAGAACCAGTCTCGATTCAATTTGCCGTTATCTAAAACGCTATATAGAAAACGATCCATTGATTTCTGGATTGGAGAAATTGTTAATAGCCGCTTTTCAGGTGTTGAGATAAGAGTTGGCTAACTAACCACCAGATAACAACAGTTATATCTGACTTACGATAATTGGCGTTGATAACTTGTTAAATATAGGATTCTGCAAATACATATTTATGATCTACGGCGTATCGCAACAGCAATTATGATAAGTCGATGAAACATGTTAGGCTTACATTTTCAGGACACTTGATTAAGTAAATTTAAGGGTGATTGTATAAGATCATTCAATAGGGACGCTTTGTTCTTTGATCTTCCGAGAAACACTACGCGCAAAGTTTCCAGGCTTTTCACTCCGCGCCCTCTATAAGGAGGTAAGATCCCCGAAGGAAGACCGATTTAGGCCTACGAATGAAGGAAGAGGTTACGCTAAACGCAAAGCAGGCTACTACCACCATAGGTCCAGTTTGAAAAGGGCTATAGTAGATGACAGACTGCAGGGACTCCCCCTTTTCTATTATCCCCTGTATGCACTAGGCTGTTGAAGATAGTGGTGTCGCCTTTTGCACAGAATCCTGTTCCTTCTAAGTCGTAAGCTGCTCACCCAGCTCATGTTAGCTGATCTATCCCAACAGCGTTATCTAAGGGTGTAGGATTGCTCCTCTTTGGGGTTTTATGGGTAAGCACCGTAACATTGAAACACCCATGCGAGAATGTGTGAATAAACAAAACTGTAGGAATTGGGAGGATATCAATCCACATGAGATACAGCAGCACCAAATGCATTTCGATATTGACAAACTGACATTGCCATAACCATCAACTTCTTGTGGCATAAACAGGATGATATGGCAGAGCCGTAATTGGGGTATGATGCGTCTATGGCAAGAATATAAATTGCGCCCCCCCCCCCAATTTTGCTACATTACATTAAAAATAACTTGATTTTTAATATGTGCAGGAGAAGAATATACATATAAAATTAAAAGCAAAAAAGCAATTTATTTATGTGAAAGCCTTAAAACTTTAGGTATATCCAATCGACAATATTATAGTGAGAAACCTCCCAAAAATTCATTCAGGTCGATCAAAAACTTTTTAAGCGCCAAATTAGGTTGTTTTTGAAAATGCAGGTTCGAGATAATCTCATTTAACCCATTGACGCACAGCTACCGTCAAATACAGTCATGTGTCAGCAGATAATTTATTGCGCCAGTTGTCTATGCATACCGTCTTCGTCGTCACTTCATATCCTATCTCACATCGACGTTGCCTGTTGTGTGGTGACGCGTGGGAAGCTGGAATCGGGAGGAATTGTCGGATAGCCTTGACTACAAGATGACGTCCTTCCCGCAGCTAGAACTCTCTTTCGTGTATAATAAAGAGGTTATCAGAGCAGTCTTTCTATTCGACGTCCGTCCACCTCATCCTATCTGCCCGGTTACATAACTATCTGAGAGAAAAACGATATGGATAAAAATTGAGTTGATATCTCCCATAAAAATTGTTTTATTAACATTTAAAAATTGAGCGTCTTAATTGAAATTCCCTTATGAATGGGTATTTATTGAATGAAGTGTTCTCACGGATAGACCGATAACATAAATGAGATTATCATCAATGTAATTTGGTAGTAAATCGATATGATTGTAAGCCACTTTGAGTTGTGTGATTCAATCACTGCGTTTAGTTGCTCTTGTGTTCATTTCTGCAATGCGTGCATATCACTTAGTGGATAATACCCCCTTTTTTAGTAGTTGCAGCTATTGAAATTGTCAGACAAAGCAGTCTATGGGAATTTCTAATCCATCTCAACTTGGAAGCGAGGTCGCCTATGCGAACAACCAGGCAAGAGACACAGATCAGAATGAAAAAAAACGAAATTTCACAAGCGAGATGAAGAAATTGATGTGATTGTTCCAAGCAGATAGGAGCACGCGGCGGAGCCAAGTCTTCAACATGGTTTATCGATCGATCCGAAGAATTTGGCAAGAGATCTGATCTCGTTGCTGCAACCCGAAAATGCTGCTAACGATCGGCTCAATTAAAATGACTTAAGATTTAAGGCGTTGTATAAATCGCGCCGGATTATTATTGTGCAAGGAGAAACTAAGCAGGTTGGCGTGCTTGGACATGGTCGGAAAAAAAGCACAAGGAAATTAAAAGTCTAATGTTCCGCACGGCTTGTTATCAGCATACACGTAATATTGGCAAAAAGTCGTGAATTGGAAAGATCATCTGGTTATGGATTGCGTGCCGCTAGATGCCAATTTATTCAATAGATGGCGCCTAAAGGGCAGAATGTCTGGACCATCAAATTCTGCCCTCATATTAGACTTCATGAAAGTAATCAACCCTTCTATAGCGTTGAGGAAGGAACCATACTAAAGAAGCAAAATTGTATACGTGTTTATTTTGTTAACAAGTGCAATTGACTAACACACGCGATGAGGCTTTGATCTTCCATATTTTATACGTTGTTCACGTAAAAAACGCTGCAAAAAAGTGGACGCTATAGGAGGGTTGACTGCATATCATGATTTTGTCTTATTAAACTAAAAAAAGATAATGTGAAAGGCTTTCCCGCCCGCGCTAAATATACTCCACGTTTTAATTGTACAAGTCATGTAAGTTTGTCGAATCAGAGCACGGATTATATAACCGGCTGCAAAACCGGTACTAGATGATAACTATGCTAAAAATGATTACGCATTTATGCGGTTTATAGATCATTGAATTATTAGATTACTGCATGCGAGAAACATTTGCAAGGCATGCAACTAATTGCTGCATTTTTATGAAGGCGTATGTAAAATATCAATGTGGGGCGCAGTTGTGCGTCATTTAAACGACGTCGGCTATGGGTTATTTGTGTATGAATGAGGACTGATATTGACCAATATATGCGATGAAAAATTAACACTTACGGAGCTGGAAACATGCGAGCACTACATCGATGAAAATGTCTTCAAATGTTCATCCAGGCTGGGGGAAAAATGTATCCCACGGAAGTACATAGTGCTAGCATACTATTCTTTCGCTTGCAATGAAACTTTGGGAAGTTGTTATATGTATGTACCTCAATGCATACTATAGAATTAGTGAATTTAGAAGCGGAGGCGTGGGAATAGGGAGATGAAAGATGCGCGCGCATGTGTTTAGATCTTAGTACTTCAGGCCGCACTACACGTGGCCTGAAGCAATAAATCACGTACTACTGCGTATCATTTCAAATTACTATTAAGCGCATGTGGCATTACAACGCACGCTGGGTAGATACATCTGATATGCGCAAACACGTTTACGCGATAATCGAATACTTCGCGCAAAATAAGCGAAATTCAAATCAAGTAACACTTTTGTAATGTGGGCCAAAATAACACGTTGGAGCGTTTGGCCTCTTGAATTTCGATTCGGTGAATTTTTGCTGAACAATGGATTACCAAGTCAATAAGATTTATATTTTATTGCAGCCATGTCGCTTGCCATTGTGCATGTAAGGTAACCTTAGGTCATCACGACGACTTAAGGAACAAAAGATATATTACATGTACGAAAATTTGCAGCAACCTACTTTCAATAACCGAATTTGGAATCTGACTCATGATGAAGCTCACATGCACAAATAGGAGGGTCGTGACCCTCCTTATGTGTCATTTTTTTGAAAATTCAAAGCGATTATCTTTACGTATTAGGTTGTCCCATAAGCGAAATAGCTAACAAGCTAGAAATTCCACGAGCATCCGTCCATAATCGTCTGTCAAAATTGGGCTACATCAATCGTTCAGATGTGTGGCTTCCTCATGAACTGACTGACCCAAATAAACTTCAGCGTATTTCAACATGCGATCTTCTTCTTCAGCGACATAATAGCCAAACTTTTTTGAAGAGACTTGTCACTGGAGATGAAATTTGGATACTCTATGAGAATATCCAACGGAAACGGTCTTGGATCAAGGGTACAGAAGCTTTAACTGTAGCTAAACCTGGCCTACATCCAAAAAAAGTTTTGCTATGCATTTGATGATACTGGAAGGGGGTAGTTTATTATGAGCTACTTCAGCAAGGTGAAACGATCAATTCAACAAAATATTGTTTCCAACTAGACAATTTAAAGGATGCAATTGCCAGAAAATGGCCAAAATTAGTGAACAAACTTGCTGCTGGAGGTATCATCATCAGATATTTAAATTCTAGTTTGAGTTGATGACCGCCTGAGCCTCCATTTTCGTATAACACCATCAATGTTATAGATATAGTTCCTTTCTGCTGAGACGCGGACTAAAACTCTCTAAAAAATTCCCGATTTTCCGACAAATTATTTATTTCCGTCGCTGCAGATGAATACTTATATACTATAATAATTTGATGTGATTCGTAGTTGTATTACGGAGGAATACAAAAATTCTGAACTCCGTATCTATTATATTTCATATCGATATTCCCATTATTAGAGTCGATGTGTAGTAAATACATCACCGATAGAGAAAGGTTAATATAACAATTTGAAAAACATACATGTACTTTCTCTCTCTCTATATATATATATATATACATAGATTAGACAATTTGCTAATGCAAAACAATATAAACAGCGTTAAGATTCATTAATTGATATACAAGCTTGATTCACGCTGCGCGGTCCTGTGAGAAAATTAGATTTATGGGAACGATAAGCGGTGGACATACGAATATAGCATCTATGTTTAACTCAGTATAAAATTAACTCACTAATTACGGGATTAAAGTGATTTCTGAATGCACTTTGTGCGGGGATGATTAAGCGACCGCTTGAAAAGTACGCCTCTAAGGCGAAAGCGCGCTCATCTCTTATCCATTATACGATCGACATTAAATCTATATAAAAGAAAACGTTAGATCCCGTTTTTTTTAAATGGTTGTCTTTTTAATCTTTTCGAAATAACTGTCGCTTAAGGGGGCGCGTTTCAAATAAGGAAGTTTCCCTGACGCATCTTGTATTTAGAAGATAATTTGATGTTATCACATGAATTTTCCGTTAAAAATGCCTCTTAAGGTCAGATTTTATACGGACAATAAATTCTGAATGGATCGCATATCAAGACTGTTAAATATAACTGTATCAAATATGAGAAAGTGCGTGTTTTAAGCCTGACGGAAGTGGTATTGGATAACTCAAATGCGTTTTCGAAAGGATGCAAAAAATATATCCACGACCAGCAGTCATGGTTGTTATATTAGATAATACATATTATGTTTCTGGCATAACTGCATTATTGTTATGCCGATCATTAGGCCATTAGGCTGTCTTTGTATGGATTAAAATCTGAAGTTACTGACTGTTTTATTGATTTGGCATGGGCTTCATCTTCCATGGACGATACGAAGTACATACCTGAAACAAGAAAAATAATAAAATTAGTTATACATATTTGAATTTATAGAAAGACATGTGAAATGCACGATAGAATTGGCCATTCTAATGAGCACAATGCGTCGTTATGCACAAATTTGCACAACCTGATTTCTGAGGTCAGATTTGGATGCTTGATGTTTGAAAAAAATTGTCGGCGGATCTGTCGGTATTTTCCCATTTTTTTGCTATGCAAACAGCCATGAATTCAACGGGTATCATTCATTAAATTTCTATAAATATTTATGAAACGTTATGATTGATTTTTGACCATTTTTGTTCGGGAGAAAGTGCGATTAAACGAATTTGTTTGTGGATATCATTACTCTTTTCTTATCATAGTTTGCCACACTCTCTTTGTTAATGCAGTTTTAATGGATGGGCTTTTAATGGTCGTGTTAAATGATTGATATTATGGTAAACTAGTCGTAATGGTGGTTTATTTGAATCACTTTTGCCTATGATACATATGATGATACAATGCATGTATTATATTATGTATCGATCTGACTGATGTACGAAGAGAAATTCGCGTTCCAAGGCAATCGATCGAAAGTGTTTTTAAAAGGTTCTCAAAGTGTGCAGCCGTTTGAAAATGATCGACTTTGCGATTAATGCCTTTTAAGGAAGAATTGTACAACTTAATTGCGGATCAATTTTCTCCGTCCAGTTAAGCAAATGAACGACTTTCTCTGATTTTTTCTCTCTGAAATGCATAAATAAATGGCGCTGATGCACTTGATCTTAATTATGTCCAGTGCATTCCATGTTGCACCGGTTTCCATCTGGTTGTTGCATCTTAATCGAGAATCGCACAACTGTCATCTTGAATGGCGAAAAGAAAACATGCATTGCTTGCAACAACACACTATTGTTTGGGGATTGCAATTATGTGATTAAGCCGGGTATATTTGATAACAATCTTATAATTATAACACTTTTCACATCTTGATTTAGCAGCGTTCTGATTAAAATAGATCTATTTAAAACAACCCAGACAACAAAACCGCAAATGATTTTTCTAGAGCAAACCAGTGCAAAAAATAAAGCATCTATCGTGTGAATTTCAGCTTCATCTACCACTTTCATGATTTGGTGTCAGACGATTGCGATCTTTTTGGGTCGCCCCGTTTTTGGCATGCGGAAAAAGCATCATAAATTTTATTGATCAAAATCACCACATTTGAGGCTGAATTCACAGAAGCAATTTGAATCATGCATGCGAATTTCATTAATGAATGGAGACATCGAGATGGTTATTTTGCTGCCGGATTTCGGTCACCAAACTAGTTCAAATCCATCCTCAAGGTTCGTCCGAGCTGGACGTGCGAAAGCAGAAAGAAAGCCACAGCGCACATCAAAGCCGAGCTCATCATTGGCAGCGATCCATGGAGATAATGGACGTATCCCAAATGTGTCGTTAATTGTTTTAGACTGGGTGGCAATAGACGATTTATCACCTGGCCACATTAAAGACCAATCAGCGTCCGGCACCAGGTGCCATGCACGACTTGAGATCAATGCGGATGAAAGTACGGTGAAGCAATCTTCGGATGTAATGATGATTGCGTCTTTTTCTATGATGAGTCAAGAGTCTGCTGAGGTAGGTCGGAAATGGAAAGAAAAAAGATTGACCTGATTATCTGCGATGCGCAGCAGACGGTGGAATTCCGAGAATCGGAGAGCACGCTTATCTGGACCAACGTTAGCTAAGTATTACGTGATGCCGAATTGATTTTCTTTTATTCCATTCTGATTTAATACGCCGTCCAAAATTGCTTTCTTATGCTCCTCAATCACGTTTTGACATTTAGACCGTCGAGGCGTTTGAAACTGAGATATTACCGTGGTGTCAGAAGTGCCTCCCACCTACGGTTGCCGCATAACATGCAAGTAAATGATACACCAACAGATTTATTTATACGCTTTCAATATTATACATAAGTACATGCTTGCTAACTATTTTGATGCACACATCAAGAGTGTCAAATTTGCGTAAGAAATCGAACACAATACTAATAAAAAGTGTGGCGATACCCAGATAATGACACCACTTCCGAACAATACATGATGGTATGGTATTACATAAATACCGTTCAGGATTAAAGAAGCAAAACTTTTCAGAGAGATAAGGTTGGAACTGGTGTTGACTGGGCTTATTGAGGGCCGAATGAGTCCAGAGGGGCTCAAATTAATCTATGTTTGCGCGAAAAAATGAACGACTATTGTGTGCCATCAACAGTGTTGGTTCCAACATCTGACACCAAAGTATGACATCGACCAAGTGTTGGTATAGTGCACAGGACCGTAACAAGAGTGTGGCAAAGCAGGCGCCCGCCACGAACGCAACTTGGCTTGGGGCGCAAAACGCAGAATACCGACCCGGTTGAGAGTTGCACATGGTTTTATTGGTTTTTACTAGACCATTTTATTTAACATGAATAATATATACTAAGTTGTTAAATCCCTCTTTTATTCATTGTCGCTTAAGATTGGGCTGATCCAGTCGGGATAAGCACGCAATGAAATAAAGATACCAATATTTTAGACCGTCTGTAAAATTTAAACAACCCACCCGATCAGTCTTCTTCAGACAACTTCGTTTCATAATAAGAGTTTGTGATCTTTTTATAGATATGGCATCCGATCGCGAGGCGCTAATTCGAAATCAACGGTCCGAAAAGCGGACCGATTGAACATACCAACCTTATGGCCTCTCCGTTCTCTTTTAGGGCTATTTGTGGAATTTTCTATGATTTGTTTGATCACGAAAGCAACGTAGTGTCTAGATACTTTATATCATAGTATTTTTTTACAACAATAACTGCCTTCTATATGTAAGGTCGGGTACTTTTGGGAATATCTCTTGTATATTATTTTAAAACATATGATATAATTTAATATATTGCATTTATAATAGTATTAGTTAACTTTAAAAAAAATGAATTTCCAGAGGGAGGGGGGCGGAAATTAGATGCTTGCATACCCTTGTTACGGCTCTGCGGGTTCATATCCAGATTGTGGAAAAAAATATACCGTATTGTACCGTGGGCGATTTACCATCCCCACGCAGTAGCGCTATTAACAGCGACATCTTCCATCTCCCTTCAGGTGCAATGTGTTATTTTAACAGCGCCATCTCTTGTGGCCCTGTGGAGACATTGCACCTACATACCGACCGATTGCTTCTTGCGCGTGCAACGTTGCCGGTTGGGTAGTGACGTGCAGGATGCGGGAGCCGGAAGAGTCGTCGGTTAGCTTTGGCTGCGGGAGGTCGTCCTTCCTGCAGCCAGATCTCTCTCTCACGTGGAATAAATTGTTATTTAGAGAAGAGAGTCTTTCTATTTGACGCCCGCCGAGATACACTGATTTCCGCCTTGCATGGAATCAGTGTATCTCGTGATCGTCGCCAGTATGGAAAGGGTAATAAAATTGTATACTGAAATAAAATTATAATGCAGTTTTTTAACCAATTTCCCTTTATGTTTTTTGAGCCCTGTTTTTCGACATCGCCCCCGAATAAACGAAAAGGAAATTTGAAAAGGTGCATCCATGAATTGTCAATTAGGATAATGAGCGTCAAAGCGTTCCAAGTGTCCATTGGGTGCGATCCCTACGGCTGAATAACGTCTCAGTCGGGGACTGTCACAGCGGCAAAGGCAACGAAAATGCGACTTCGCCAGGATCCCAGAAACGTTACAATTTTATTGTACAATATTAATATATTTTCCACCAACAACAAAAAATAATGCGGATATTATAATATTCGATTTTTATGAATCACATTTTGCAAATCGCTATTAAATGGCAGTTCCAATAAAAACCAAATCGATTCTAGGAAAGTCGCGTAAAAAAATATTTTCCGGATATTAATCGCAGCCAATTCTTGCATTGCAAAACGAGGTGACGCAAGAGGCGATGATTGTGTCAAAAAAAAAACACAATTTCGTCCGATTCACTGTTATTAATATACATTTTTTTTAATAAAATGCATCAATCTGGGTCGTTTGGAATCTCATTCTTGCGTGTTTAATTGTGCATTCGTACGACGCGATGAAACTTTCACACATCAAAGATGACAGATATGTGATCGCATCGATTTTAACGCTCTAATGTCCGATGATACAACGCGTGTACCCGGATTTTGGATCAATATGTTGCGTTTTTATCGTGTACAATGATGAATGTATGAAGACCGGTGTTATTTATTGCATCCATCCAGCAGTGGCTATCAGGAGTATGATATTTTCTCATGGTACTAATTACATGTGAATTATTGTTAATGTGGAACTTTCTTCCGACGACCATGTGTGAAAAATATCACTACGCAATTATGTGCCGTTCGCTTTGACACGAATGATCTAATTTTAAGCATTAGTGAGAACGCTTCTTTTTCTTGATCGATTTCTCCGCACTTCTAGTCGGCTTATCTTCCTATGCGGAGGTCGAGAGGTCGAGATGTAATTTCAGGCAGAAAACAATTTAAAGCGTCCGTAATAATCGATCGTTGTTTGAGAGGTAATGGGTTTCAATCGTTAGGTAAAAAGCGGCTTTATAAAAAAATATGAGAAAGCTGTGTGGTCGCTTAAATGCCTCAAATTTAACAGAGAAACCTATGGAAAACATGCAAAAAAATGTTTTAATTATCAAGCGTTGTTCTTTATCTCTCTCGCTCGCGCGTTATAGATTAAGGGCCGCATAGATGCGATAGACACATAGCGATTAACGGCACGCAATCGCGTCGAGATTTGCTCTGCCATAATTTATCGAAAGTCATATGGCACCCGATCATTGTTAAACATCATCCAATTTGTAAGACAATCGTATTATCCGGTCGACTCGCATAAGCACACATTTTGTCGGACTATTGAATATCACCAGTGTGTGAAATAATTCGATACGGTAGAAAGCGCGGTGATTTCACGGCAATTGAACGTGTCATTACTTCGGATATTCAATCTGAAAATAGCGCCCATGTCGGATAATCGATTTTAATCTAATTTTTTTCGGACGCGGAAAAACGTGCGACGATTCGAAAGTATGCAGTGTCCGATCCGCCATAAAAATACTGGTTTTACGTCCACATAAATCGTTAATTGTATGGCTTTTATGGGTTATTAAAAATCGAAAATGCTGTGGAATAGTGGCGGCGCTCGACTACCGAGACGATCGTTATCGGATATGCGTGGAAATGATAAATGTATCATATAATGTGTGGCGTGGACAAAAGTTAGGCGATTATTATGCGTGGAAAATTAACTTTCCAAAAAAAAAAATTTTTTTTGGACCGTATTAGAATATTATCTGGTCCGCCGTGTGTTAACTGTGCGTATAATATGCTTATAAAATGCAATTTTCATGTTTATGCTAAAATTTGAGAAACATTATAATAATGATAGTTATTAACCGTGCATTTCAAATTATAATTTATATTATAATATAATTTTTTTGTTTGTTTAGTACAGGGTCTTTCAATAAGTACGCTCAACATTTATTATATTATAGAGACCATGTTATTAAGGCAACATCAATCAAATTTATTTTAAATTATTCAATAGCATATGGCAAATTATTATGGATAATTATAATGTTGAAAAACGTGTAAAAACTATTAAAATTTATTTTCAAAATCTGTAACCCGTTTGACAAACATGTAACCAAAAAATGAGCCCTTAGCGATGAGGCCCATTTTTGGATTAATGGATGTACGAACTAGCAAATACAAGTTAAAATGAATAATAAGGATACCACTGATGTGTCAAGCAGCGCATGCCACAATGAACATTCTGCATGCGCGATTTAACGCCTTTAGACTTCTTCCTTTGGATTTATACCGGGGCGATCCACGCTTGGAGCAATAAAACGTATAACTGATATCATCCGAAAAGCGTGGAAAGGCTCGGTTAAACAAAGCAAGGACGTTGTGATGGTCACACTAGACATCAAAAATGCTTTCAATAGCGCAAACTGGGAGCTAATCGTGGGAGCCCTGGAGGAAAAAACTGAAGTTCTGCAGTATGCATCACAACGAAATGGACCTAGCGAGAAGACTGGAGATGTGCGTCCCGCAGGAGTCCGTTCTGGGATCAACCCTCTGGAATGTAATGTACAACAGTCTCCTAAACATGGCACTGACCTGCAGGAGCAGAACTCATTGCTTTCACAGACGACGTTGCACTGCTGGGACTGAGATACCTCGGGATCCTCATGGATAACAAGCTGACCACATAGAAGAAGCTACACAGAAGGCGTAGAAGGTGGCCAGGGAGCTTGGACGGCTCATGCCCATCATTGGAGGGCCAAAGCCGTGCAGAAGACGTACCATAAACGGGGTAATACCTTCTGTACGGAGTCCCGATATGGCAGGAGTCGCTCAGATGCGACACCAACAGAAAGAAGCTCGCCAGGGTCCAGCGACAGGGAGCGCTCCGAGTCACCGCAGCGTACAGGACAGTGTCCGAAGACGCGGTGCACTGGTGATCGCTGGAATACCCCCGCTGGACCTCCAGGCAAAGAAGAGAACTTGACCAGAAACTGAGGGAAGCCTGGCAACGGAGATGTGATCTGTCCAGCAAGGGAAGATGGACCCATCGACTTATCCCGGTCATAAGAGGATGGAGGGCCCGGGAACACGGTGAAACAACCTAGCGCTTGACTCCATCACCACACCATCGTTGGTTGTAAGGCTTGGGCACCCCAGAAGAAACTGCTGAAACAAGCACTCGGAGTAGCCGAGCTCAACGTCGACAACATGGTCCACAGCATGATAGGAAGCAAGAAGAACTGGGACCTTTGGCGCGAATACGTAGAAGAGATTCTGAGCGCCAAAAAGAGCAGTGAAAGAGAGAGACGCAGAGCACCTCTCCAACAATATAATAGAGCCAATCGCCTAAGTCCAGACTAACTATCCTCATGAAGCAATGTGGAAAACAATACCAGATGGACAGAGAAGAACAAGGAAGGAGCTTAGTGGGCAGGAACAAAAAAAGTGCTAATTTACAATTGCCTCGAATTGAAGATTGTCATACGCTGATAAGAGCTGACAGAAAGTAATCGGTATAAAGCGATTATGGTATCAACGACTTCATCGAATTTAAATTTGCTCACTCCTCAAAAAGTAAAAAAAACCTTGCTTGAATTTCCGACAACGAACGATGAGGACATTTCAACAGCAGCAGCCAAGCTTCAGAAGATTTACGACTAACATTGAGCTTGGATTTGCGCCAAAATTTCTTCATATCATTGTTGGGTATTTCGACGGATTAAAGGGCAAGGATGAGACGTTGCAAGCATCTGATATCCTTGTTATAAACATTGAATTGATTTGGTCCACTGTAGCATATAATTGGTTGTAATTTTTTTTTGTTATATAAGAAACCGGGATTGGATTTTTAATTTGGATCATATATAAGCGACTTTAGCGGACCGGTTTCGAAAATGTAATAAATGATCATGCATTTTGGATTTTTTGCTCATTAAAGACACTGCTATCGTTTCAAATCGATCAAATTCTGGTTGATGTTTATTTTTAAAGTGGCGAGCACCCGGCATGCGTTGCAATGCCACACTTTGTAATTATTTGAAAAAAGAAACGCAGTAGTACAGTTGTGTGATTTATTGCTACAGGCCACGTGTAACGCGGGCTGCGATCTAAAGGCATGCGCGCGCATCCTTCATTTCTCCATCCCCGCGAGCCCCGCTTCTAATTAAATGAATTCTAAAACATGCACAAAAATGCGCACAACAATTCTTCAAAGTTTCATTGCAATCGGATGAATAGTATAGGAATGTATACGGAACAAACAAACTACAAACATTCATTTTTTTAATATATATTCTCCGTCTGTTTCCTTCATTGGAATTTATTGCCATTTTGTCATAAATCCATATCATTTGCAGTGTTTATAGAAAGTTTGGATTGTTATTTTATGGTCGCCACGTAATTAGTTCGATTTCCTTTAATAAAGCATACGATTTATACGGTACCAATACGTTTATGATCCGTATGGATTTTCACTTTCTTGATGATTTAAATCATCACGCGTGTGATGTTATATGCAAATCTGCGAAATTGCTCTATCGTAGCGATTCGCCTCGATCTAAATTATTCTAGTTCGCACCTTGTTAGGTGTTTAATTTGAATTCTCCCACAATTAATAGAAAACGACAGCGCGATGCTGCGATAAACCGGATGGCCTAAAAATGTTTTTGGGCGTCGAATTTCAATGCCATTGTTCTCGGACGATGAAAATCGGGGGAAATGGCGTGAAGACCGATGAAAGTGAATCAGTCCGCATAAGATGTTGTTTTTTTTTAATGTTCAATGGAAATTGCGTAGGGTGAAAGTAACGCTATGCCGTGAGAAAAAACGATTTGTTTGCAATATAATAATACCCATGCGTTTGATTCATTTTTTCTAGGGTAATTATCGAATTTGCCACTGGATGTCGCTCTTATCAATTTGCTCGCAATGAAGCTTTTTATGTTTGGACGCCTTAAAGCACGCACAGTTCATTGGCCGTAGTAGGAAATCGATCAAAAAGGCTAACATGCAATACGCATTAGCGGCGGCATGTATCAATTTTATTGCATTTTTTATGGGACCAAACATCCGGTACAATGGTACAGCTTCCGGTTTTCGAGTCGAAAATCTTTTATTTCTCGATAGTTCTAATAAAATCTCTGTAAAAACTATGGCATGGCATCATTTTAAACGAAACATTTTAAACGAATAGAAGATACCGAATAGCTTCTCGGGCGAGTGACCCCCCAGGTGCAATTTATGCAACCGAACAACGCGATGCACGCCGCATCGACGAAGATACCGCAAAATGCGATAAGTTAGATAAAAGCTCTATATTGTACGCTTTAATACCATGTTATATCTTATATATATGAAGGATGTTCATCAATATGTCCGGCAATCGAAGGTTGTGCCCATTATCTATGATCCTATAATTTTCTATATGTTCAATAAATATTGAATGCCAATTAAAGCTGGATTTGATGAGATAAATACCGCAATGATTTCGAAAAAATTAAGCAATAATTATGGAATTATTGGAATAAATTGCATTTTTGCTTCCATCGCATGATATATTGTGCTGAAATTCTTGTCTTGGACAAGGTCTTTGTTGCATTTCGTAAACCAGAAGTCACGCAATCGTAATAAACTCAAAAGTTGTGTATATATATCCAATTTAGAAAAAAATATAGAACGGCTTGACAGTATTTTAGGACCTTGTCAATTATTTAGATCGTGCAAAGCTCTTCCCATTTCTATCCAATCGTATCGGTTCTTGTGCTAGGTCGATGTCGACCTTCCCAAAGGTACGCGGATATATCATTGGCCTTCAGGGTTCAGCAATTGAATTTTAAAAAAATTGTAGCAATATGATTGTGATAATAATTACTGTGCTAACTAAGAGTCGTGCCCGCTACACGGCCGATATTATGCCGCTTAATATTGAACTAACACTCGCTCGGAACGAATCGTTCCGGCCTTTTGTTCATGGTACCCTACATACATTTCGCATGATTAATCTGCAAGGATCTGAATTATTGTTATTAAGAGGCGAGCTTTTGTTGTTGGGACACAAAGCTTGCGGATGCTGGAAGGTGGCCATTTGCGATTGGTCATCTGGACCGCGTCCGGTGTCATTGCATTAAGGCGTAAAAACTGTTTGCGTCATTCGACATTAAATATGACTAAACCGATGGAGATTTCATGATTTAATTATATAGATTAGTCGGGGGAAAAGTTAATTGCGATATTGTCTTGGGGGGTTTTTGGTTGACGGAAGCGGACATTGTTAACTGCAAGATAATTTTAATTGGCATTGAGTAACCTCCGACGAAAGCTTTATGCTTTTGCTTAACTCTTTGAATGCTAAAACAAGTATATCGTTGATTTTGACACTAGCGAAGACTGCAAACAATGATCCATCACGATATTAGGTCCCACCCGAAAGAAATCCATTATTTTCGCACGCTCTCGTTTGAATTCAATTTATGTCAAGACATAGCGAATGAAACATCTCTCCAATTCATATATACTTGGGTCTGTTTTTGTGCGGATCTTTTTTATGCGAATTTGAAGTTATGCGGATTTCAAACATAATGAGACCTATTCCTCATTTTTTTTTAGGATAAAGCTTCTTTTTATGCGAATGCACATAAAAATCTTAAGCTAACACTAATGCAAGTTATAACCATTATAATGTATAAAAAATGTTTTTATTTATAATTAATTTTTTAAAAACTATTTTATGCGATTTTTGGTACATTCTAACGCATTGATTTGAAGTTATGCGATTTTATAAATAATTTAACCTATCACTCATTTTTATTGTATTTCGAGTGTTTTTTAATGTAAATTTTTTAACATGCGTCGTGACGTATCTATCGCATAAAAACAGATCCAAGTGTATAAATACAGCGCGCGGCAGCGAAACTACCCTATTTAAAAAACAAACAACACAAACAGCATAAGCGATATCAAATCAATTATTTTTTCACGTTATAGAAAAATATTTAAAGTTTTTATTTATTACATTTAAAAAATATATATCATTAAAATGGCCTGCATTTTGATCAATGCAGCTTTAAAACTCAAATATCTCAATGTAATTTAATGATGTCATTTTTTAAATATAATAAATATATTATTTAAGTGTTTCACAATAATATAAATATATAATTTAATTAATATATTTAAAAAAATTTAATGTTATTCATTTTTAAAATAAGGTAATTTCCCTGCCGCATTTTATATATTGATGACAACGTTGTGTGATCATTTTAAAGCCAAGAACATTTGTGGCAATGTTTCTATGGAAATTTTAAGCCATAGGGGTTTATTTCAGGATGACCTAATACATATCGATGAATTTATTCAATCCTCGATGAAAATATTATGCTTTTGGTCGATCTGAATGCGATTTAATGACTATAATGAACTGCTATACAATTGTCATTAAGCCGGATCTCAGATAGTTTATAGGAGCACTTCTGTTGTGAATATTAATTTCGAGATTAATAGCATGAAATGGCAATTTTTCCCGTAGATTGTGCGAACCTTGCCACTTTACTATGTCATGAGTCCAAGGTATTAACGTGGGTCGTTTGGAGGATTTGCTGCTTTGCGGATTATTAGCATTTCATTGGACGTTGATATGCAATTTTAAGATCGGCGACAGGTGTAATGATCGTTTGCATTGTTAATTGTTGTATTTGTTATAATGGCATATTGGATGTAAGCCATGTTCATAATAGATTTGCTTGCCAATCTGGATCAAATCGCGTATATCTGATCGTGTAGATCCAAATGTGACACCTGTATGTGTATTGTATTAAAATTTGACATGAAAACATTGTACATATGTTCATCAATTGATCGATATGAATATGAACTTGATTGGAGAACAGGTTGAAAGTTTCGAGGCATTTGAATGTTTATAAGGGCATGACCATAAGTTTTTATTTGGAATTCAAAGACAGCTGTTGGTCCTGCTAACATTGATCGAAATAAACGATTCATAAATATGCACAAATCTTGCCCAACTCGTATTGATTCTGTTTACAACCAGCAATCACGTAATTGGGTTGAGAAACGTCTAAAATGCCGTAGAAATCGAATTGAAACGCACTTCGTCCGACCTTCGTTATCAGGTGGTTCTTCGACTGATTAAAGCAACCACCTCCGGATCGAACGGCAATTGTTGTTGGATATTGAACTGTGGTTGGGCGTCGGCGGTTGGACCATTATCTCACGCCGTTGTCACGACTCTAGCTCCACCATAAAAAGCTTAAGATCATGAAAGACATACTACATCGAATCTGTAGAATGCTGCTGTCAGCCACCAAGGATATTCCGTTTACTTTCGTATTAAGCCGTGACTGCTGCGGCACAGGAGTTGTCAACTATGAGCGTAACGATGATTTATTTGATTAGTCAATGGCGCACCCAGAATCGTAAAACGTGATTGTGAATGCTGCAAAGAACTGAATGTGTTAATCGGCGAGGCAATAGCCCAATTGCATATTTAGAATCTGCACGACCCAACAATGACCGCTTTGCCATGCGATCTATTCTTGATATCCATAGAGACTTATAAATGATCATTGAATCTGATTTCAAGCATTAGAATTGCAAAGAAAATGGTTCTCGACGTCTGTGTCCGGTCAATGTGACACTGACTTGCAAATATTATTATATATCAATGACTCAGTAACTTCATCCGCATAACTTTAATTGCAGATAAACAGCGTATTGCGATCGTTTAAATATGAAAAATATTAAATTAACCCTTCTATCAATAAGATAATCTGGCCACACCTTGTCCATATAAGGATTTTATTTTTCTTCAAGTCTTCCTCAGACAACTTCGTTTTGTAATGAAAGTGTTCGGGTATAGCGTCCGACCGCAAGGCGCTTATTCGTCATATCAGCGCTCCGAAAAGCGGACCGATTGAACACACAGTCCACTCTGTCATCTTTTAGGGCTTTTTACAGCATTCACGGGAATAAATGCATACTCAAGGCTTTCCATGATCTGAAAGATCACAGAAACCCCACCAGAGGATAATTTACATAGGTGTTTCGTGACCTTTTAAATAAAAGTATTGTATCACTTAACGATAACCATTTTTTCCATTTTTACAAATTCACTGAGAACATTTAATATAGATGGGTGTCAAACATAACAACGTAGCGACACTTTCATTAGGTCGGATATTTTTGGGACTGTCTTCGTATATTATTTTGAAATATGCATTATAATAATATTTAATATATTACATTTATAATAGTATGATTTTAATGTTTGTTTTGTCATCATCTGTTGATGATTGATGTGATGGCTCTATATTTTGTTGTCTATGAAAAAATATCTTTCAAATATTGTCAAACACAAGCGATTCTTTGTGTTCGTAAAACTCGGTCGGAAATTTAATTGAAACGCGATGCAAATGTAATGTTTAATATAATGATTTAAATAAATAATTTATTGTATTGGAAATAGAAGTACGGCTTTGAAAATTTAGACGTGTAGGGTGCCTTTACCGGCTTGGTCTCAAAACACAACATACAGAATGGAGATAAGAGCAATATCGGAACAAATGGGAAGCTTCAAGAGCAATCTGGATCATTTTAAGATAGGTCGGGTATAATATCTTATAATATGTTAAGTTTTGGGATCCGATCAAACGTCTTGGCCGCGGGAAGGTCTGCACTTCTTAAACGCAAGACACTCGTCTCTGTGTCTCCGATTCGCTGATTCGCTTGAGTCCGATCGCAGCATTTGCGGGATTACTCATCACGTGGATATCATATTTATCTGAATTCAAATTATTGTTATGATTACATATTTTCGATCTATGATTGCTTGAGAAATTCAAGCTAAGATCGTGCCTCAACTGAGAACTTATCAGAGGCAATACTCCCACGGATTTGGATGGTAGCTAAGGGCATTTTTTGCCGTCGATTTTTTGCTGCACATTAATGGCCACAAATACGCGTTTCATTGATTTGTGGACGACATTGATATAGAGAAAATCGGTTATGTTTTCTTGGGCAAGACCAAAGCGTTCGGATATCCTTGAAATTCCGATTAATCAATGACCATTCCGGTTAAACGCTTAATATATTCTCTGATCCATTTCAACCGATATTGCATCCAATCGACATTGCTTGGCATTGTATCGAATCCACACGCAAAAAGAGGCAATTATGATGGAAATAGAATCAACTTTGACCTGAATGCAACGAAAAAAATCGATAATAACATCAAAGTTTAAAGACCTTCGAGTTGTAGGAATCGTCGATGCAATCAAACATTTCTGGGTGGCAATTAGCTGCAGATCGTAATTAAATCCACACACAACAAAACCGCCTTGAACTTCAGATGTTGTTTTCCGATTAAGTAATTTTTATTCGGTCGAAACTTTAACGATCAAATCGTGATTTAAATGCAAAACGATGATGCTCTTGCATTCGGATAGATCGTGATGGGTTAATTAACATTTGAGTGGGATCACAAAGGGAATGATAACTGATTGTGTATAGTCTTCGTTTTTTGAAACCCGTGGCATTTGATGGACAATGGTGAAATGTGGGTCGAATTAGCTTTGTTTGCCTTTGTTGTGGAATCAAATGATAGGAAAAGAAATTGCTGCAAAACGCCAAGAATTAAAATCCAGCCCCGGAGAGGCAGCAATTTTTTTTTCTGCAAAGACAATAAAATATGGCGCGAACAATGATATTGGGCAAGACTTAAAGAACACTCAATTTGATACAATTAGATAATGGCCATTTGCAATTCTTAACGTGACATAACAATGTCGACTAACAGCTTTGTCTTTTTTGCGCGGCGCGGTAATTTTTCAGTGTTTTTGGTTGCCGTAAGAAGTAATTGATGCCTCGGCTTTAAAGTGGTCGC
The DNA here is from genome assembly GCA_008973525.1 of Stenopsyche tienmushanensis. Classification (NCBI taxonomy): domain Eukaryota; kingdom Metazoa; phylum Arthropoda; class Insecta; order Trichoptera; family Stenopsychidae; genus Stenopsyche; species Stenopsyche tienmushanensis. Next base: position 463,104 of record WACJ01000521.1, read on the forward strand.
TTTATTCAATATGAATTTATACGCATGCGTTGTGATTGTACGAAAAGAAACGTGTAGATTGAGATATAAACTGAATGCTTCTCTCTTTCGCATGAGCGGAATTCAATCGTCAATATGCGTAAATATGCGCCAGAATGGTGCATCAACTAATCGTTTCGCAGAACAAAAATGCGTAAACAAACGATATTTGTAATAACTCTATAATTTTCACAAAGATACATATAATAACTCCACAAAGTTTCATTGCAATCGGATGAATGGTATAGGAATGTATACGGGACAAACACACAACATACAGACATTTTTATATATATTATATATTTTCAGCGACTCAAATCATGCTCCGAGCAGATCCTCGATATTTCATGGCAACTTTTTGCTTCAGTAGAATATTATATTAGGGGGACCCAAAAATATTAGCGTATTTAATAAAACAAGTTGTTTTTTTTACATACAACATCTTCTCATCGCTTTGGCAGTCCATTAATCATTTTTTTTTTTTGTAAAAACTTACCGGCTTAGAAGCAAAAAAATATTTTTCGAGAATATCATTGATATTTTCATCGTATATTATCGTAAAATAACCATATATCAACACCTATTTAAAAAAGGACTATTTTATTGTGTCGTTAAGCAAGTATAGCACGTTTTTCGTTACATGATTTATTTATTTTTGGTTCTAAAAAGGCTTGTCTTACCCATCCTACCGCATAACATCCATCCTATTCGTTTTGCTGATGAATTTTAAATAGTCCCAATGGGATCCCAGAATAAACATACAAATGCGAATTTTTCAACACATATCTATTTATACTTTAAGAACACTTTACAATTTTTTCAGATCGAACTAGTTCCTATTCTAGAATTATTATAAAATATTGAAAGGTAGATATTTGGCATTTTATCAAAACAATTTTGGTGTTATTTTAAGACCTTTTTAAGATGTACGAGTGTATGATGAGATGCAAGACATCCGTCTTTCCGTCATCCGATTCTCGAAGTTATTCACTCGAGTTCGAACGCACATATGCGCGATTACTCAGCAACGGGTTAACTGAAATTGAGTTTGAAATAAAAAAGCACAATGTGAATGTTCTTAAAGCGCAGCCATATGTTCAATTTGAGATCATCGGCAGATTTGTCATTCAAATTCTGTGATAAATTATTATTAAATTTGGCAAATTATGGAAAGTTTCCAAAGCATAATTTAATTTTAATATCATAATATTTCCAGCATGTAAATCTCAGTACTGTGTTCATTAGGCGAGATGAAAATGAATATTCTTGGATGATGAAAAATGCGTCTAATTTTGGTGAAATCGAATTAGAGTAGAGTAATCTCCATTGATTGAGCATTCTTAATGACTATGTATGGTAAGCATTGATTTTTGGCAATTTTTTTCTTCTTGGGGCGGCATTAATTTCGCAATTACGTAAATAATTACGTATTACATGCCCAAAAATGAAGAAAATTAATCATTTCTCTTTTGCAGGTGTAGCTGGCATGGCTCCGGGTGACTAACAGTACAACAATGCTCGAATTTTTGATTGCAGGTTGTCATGTCGAAAAAAAGTAAAAGTAGTCCATTCGGCGTAGAAATGGACAACGTGTGGTCCATAATTGTACCGGTCAGCTTATTCATCTCGGCGGAGAGCTTTCGTTAACAAAAGCTGACGTGTTTATGTAAGGCTCTTCGGGGGGAGGACAATCGTGGGTCGGCGGCGTGGGTAACAAGATTTGTATGGGACAACAAGTCATTTAGTGTAAATAAACGTGCGAACAATTTCTTTTGTGTTATATCATGTAGAAAAAGACATTTTTTCCTATGTAATAAGCTAATATTTATTATTTTGATATTACATGTGACGCAATTTTATGACTGTAACGTGCTTGGGTTGCGTCAACACTGCGTACAAATTTGTTTTTGAACAGCTTATGTGTATAACAACAATTTCAATATGATATCGATCTGATTGACAAGCTTAGAAAGTTAATGTATACATAATTAAAGCATTTTTTGTTTAAGATGGATTAAAACAGTCTTAAAATCGATTCAAAGATTAAATTTCTTTAGGTACCATACTCGTTATGGTGGGCGTTCTTCTTGAGAGATCAATGATTTACTAGTAACGTGTTTCTATTGTCTTCCACATGCGATTAAACTAGAATAAATAAATTTATGATATATGAGTCCATTCCAAATTGTTTTCCAATATTAATCGAAATAATAAGCTGAAGAAAATAGAGTTTTAAACAACAAAGATACCAAAAAACATACAAGCAAAATAACTATTAATATGTTAATTTTTAAGAATCAATTTTTTACCTTTTTAAATTTTGACACCTTATGTTTGTGTCCAGAAACATCTTTATAAGTCATTTTTTATGTAGTACTATTGTTAAATATTATCCTTCAATTTCCTCGATTTAACTATTAATTATCAAATTTCTATTATATGGATCTGAACTAGGGAATCTAATCCCGGGATCCCAGGATTCCGGACAGTTTTAGGTGCGCATGAATCCCGGGATTAGTAAACGTAATCCTGAAAAAATCAGGATTGGAATTTTTATCTAACAGAAATTGTACACCTCACCAGCACGATGAAGGCTACTAAATTGAGACATTCCCGTCGAAATTTGAACGATTGGAAACAGTGGCGTAACTACTAATTGGCGAGCTTAGGCGACGCCCAGGTACAGTAACTGTCTAATCTATATATATATATATACATATATAAAATACATATATGTTTTTCAAATTGTTATATTAACCTTTTCCTATCGGTGATGTATTTACTACACCTCGACTCTAATCATGGGAATATCTATATGAAATATAATAGATACGGGGTTCAAAATTTTTGTACTCCTACGTAATATAATACGAATCACATCAAAGTATTGTAGTATATAAGTATTCATCTGCAGCGACGGAAATAAATAATTTGTCGGGAAATCGGGAATTTTGCGAGTTTAAGTCCGTGTCTCAGCAGAAATGAATTTTATCAGTCACATTGATGGTGTTATACATCAATTCGAATTAGCATTTAAATATCTAAACTATTGAAAATCTTGGTCCCCGGGATCCCGGGAAGGTCTAATGGAATCCCGGAATCCCGGGATCGAAATTTTGGCTCGGGATTTGATTCCCCAATCCGAATCAGTATAATAAGAAATGAGCCCAGATTTTTCAAAAAAACGATGTCGTTTTAATGCCACAATTTGAATTCTTTACTTTTTTGGAGATCTTTCGTATTAATCCGTTGATGAGTAATCGCGCATATATGATATACAAGCTTGACGCACGCTGCGCGGTCCTGGGAATAAAGTGGATTTGTGCGGACAGCGAGTCGGGTTGAATTTATTTTAATATAAGAATTTTCATCGGCAGATTATGTTAATTTTGATTCAAATATTGATCCAGGAAGGAATTTTGGTCTTGTTTTCACACCAACGTTCAATCTGTACGACAAGGCAAAGCCCCGCAACCAAACCGCATCGTTCTTTTGCGGTTTTCGTTGTTACATTGCGAAAGTGTTGAAAGTAGAGTAACTTTTGTTTCTTGGGAAACGACAAGTAGTACCTTGTTAAAAAACATGTACATGAACATATTTGTATACATGAAATATGAAAAAGCATGTTTTTATTGATTACCAAGTGGTCTATTTTGCATGTGATTAATTGCGTAACTTTCATACATCAGATGACCCGATTATGCAGTATTATATAATTGTCAAAAATATGGACGGCCATAACTTCAATTATGTTATTATGTGCCAGTTTTGCAATCTGGGACATTTGAGCCATGTTTAAATACGTACATTTTTGATTGAATTTGTATAATTTTTCTGTTATATAATGCGTGTTTAATATCGATTCTATGACCGTATGAAAGCATCTCGGTGTGTATATTAATCTATGATGATAAGCTTATGAAACCTATTCCATATTGCTTCATGACCAATGTGAGCATAATTGTTTTCCCATACATAAAGTTAATTGAATTGCATTAAAAGCGATTGAAGAGTCATTATTTTTTTTATTAATAAGTTTACGAATTCTAACATTAGGTTGCGGTATCAAGGCAAATTTCCGGGTAATTTTTGTTTTGTAATGTCAATTATCAGCAGCATGCAAGGCATCATCAATCCATCTGTCCGATGTCAACGGTTCAATGACAGTCGGTTATTAAAATACATTTTTTTCTGAGGAAGCTGCCGACCAGCGGCAGTTGGCGCAAGAATACGATTACAGCCGTCTTTTGCAATGAAAATCGAAAAAGACGAGGAAAAAGACGACAAGAAACCACCGTGCCCAAAATGTGAAAGCGATTCAGAAGAATCGATCGATGGCTGTGAAGCGCTTTCCATTAGACAAGACCAATGGACCGGTTAATTAGCAACATCTATCTGTCTTCGGCTATGAATGAGAGCACTGTTGCAATGTCAATCCGTGGGATTACGTGGCGATGCACTAGTAACCATATATGTTACAATGCATATGACGCTGGTTATCGGATTGACCACAATGTCTTACTATCGCGACAGGAGCAGAGACTGCTGTAAAATGATGCAAAGACGCCATACAAAGTAGCTGAATGATCTCCAGGCAGCAAAATGCATCATCTGCGTATCGATGGGTTTCCATTGGATGCATAATTTAATCGATGCAACAATGCAACTTTGTACAACCGCTTGCAAAACGACAATTAACTTTCACATTATGACAATGTCGAGGATCATTTAGTCTTGTCAGTTCAACAGTTTTTGTTGCTTCATGAAGACTCATTGAATCATAATATGGATGACTAATTTAAACATGCACAATGCAGACTTCAACAGTGCATCAATGAGCTGTTATTTTTTAAATCTGGATGGAAATACCACAAAGGCCAATAAAAACATCAAAGATGTGCAGATATCATTATTGGTTCCAGAAATTTAAATCGGGTCAGCATACAGGATAAAAATGTTTGTGTCCAGAAACAGTAATGGAAACAATCTTTATAAGTCATTCATTATGCAGTACTATTGTTTAATATTATTTTTGTGCAATGGATATCTTTTTTATTATTAAGGATAAAATGTCCAAATCCAAAGCTACAAATCCGGCATTGTGTGCTACTTTTTTATTTGGGTTGGAAAGCCACAAAAGCCAGTAAAATACTCAAAATATATTTATGGCGATGTAGTAACACTCAGCAGATGCCAATATTGATTCCAAAAATTTAAATCGGGTAATAAAGGCTTAAGGGATGGATCGAAAACGAAACAAACCTCGATTTTTTTATAACGACGCATTAAAACCCCTAATCAAATCAGATCCACGGCAAACAATCGAGAAGTTATCGCAATGATTAAATTATCCATTAATACAATACGAATGTATTTAAAACTCATCGACAAAACGAATAGGATGGATGCTATGGGGTAGGATGAATACTCGAAAAAATCCTCCAAATTCCCTTGATTGACTATAAAAAAAAGCGGTAGAAAATTGGTGAAAAATGCTGAGAGTTAAAGAGGTATTTTGTAGAACTAAATGCTTAATATTATTTTTGTGCAACGGATATCTTTTTTATTATTAAGGGTACAAAACTACACATCTGGCATTATGTGCTAGGCAATAGAAGCACAGAAATCCACAGAAACAATCGAGGGCCACAATATATTTAAATTTCATCGGCAAAAGGAATAGGATGGATGTTATAGGGGTAGGATGGATACGCAAAAAGAGTCGCCAATTCCTAAAAAAAAGGTTATTTTATGGATTAAAAATTAAACAGAATGAATACGATACTGCGTCATGATACTATTTCAAATTGATTCTGGATAAAATACGGAAATTTAACTGGGAAATGTTATCGCATCCTCTTTATTCATCGGATCTCACCCCGACGGATTTTTTTTGTTGTACTAAATACGCGAATATTTTTGGGTCCCCCTAATAATTGTTGATTGCCGTCCACAATTAATTTTAAATCCGATACTTAAAATCATATTAATTTTGATTTAATCTTTGATCTGGGAAATAATTTTGTTCGTGTTTAATTTCTCAAATTTCTATAATGCGAAACCGAACTAATATAATTTTTAATTTTTTAATTTTTCAAAATTTTTGCCTTTCTAATACCGCAATGTGTCCACGTCCGGCGTTGTACGCCACAAAATTAGGGTAATTTAAAACTCATCGGCAGAATGAATAGGATGGGTGTTATGGGGTAGGATGGGTACTGCATGACTTTACCGAATACAAAAAACGAACGATGAAATACGTACTACGCCTTCAATAAAATTTTTCACAAAATTTGATCAAATGACTGCCAAATCGATGAACAGATGTGATGTCGCATATATATATATATTGTTTTTAACACATTTGAACTCTTTTTTTCTAAATATTCGAATACTTTCGGGTCCCCCTAATATTATACATCAATCTGAATAATTGGTTCAAGAATTCATTGCCGATTTGCGGTGAAAGTACACACATGCGTTATAATTAAGGTATAATAACGCGAAATTGCGCAATAAAATGCAAATAAAAAATAATTTTAACACATCGGAATTCGTACTTATACGGAGAAAACGGAATTTGTATTTGGTTTCATAGAGTGCTTCAAGCGTGATGGATGTTTTTCAATGATTGCGTCTTTTTTGGAATTCAATTTGGAAATCCCCGGACAATAGTTCATGGGCCGCGGTCGTCGAAATGGCTATCAAAAAAAGAGACAATATCCAGAGACGTAAGTGTAAATTGGTTACATGTTCCGAGGAACGACGTCCGTAAATGGATTCTAGGAAAGTAGGCATTGTCCGAATGTCCGAATGGTACAGTTGTTATGGTAATCGAACGCTGCTATTATGGCAGAAGAATACTCTTATGGAAACATTTTTTTGTCTGATGATCCATTTTAAAGTAGTTTTAGAAAGTAATTTCGATAACAATCTCTTTTCTACTCTTTTACTGTATTAAACTTAATTGATTCGCTTGTATTAAAGCGCTTTATCGACTGTTCGATCTGATATGAGAAGTAAATGCATGGATTTCGCAGTTAAATCGCTAACTGTAACGTATCCAGTTTTTTGTGCTGTTATGCTATGGTGATTTATATTTTGTAAAAACCAGTTTTTTCGAACGGCAAAAAGATTGATGGCCGCATATAAATCATCATATTTCCTCCATCAGTCACATTTGATATTGTTTTTTCATATTTAACAACTGTATCACGTTTTCATCAAGACTCGGAGGAATCAAACCGTAATGTTTGATTTTATTTTCGGGCCATTCTAATGCATCATGATCTTCTGAAGCCTCAAAGAAACAAAAATGAAAGCCCAATTTCTTTTCCGACGATAAATTAAACTTTCAAAGAATCGATCTATAAAACAAACAGGCTGACTTATTAAAAGCTTTCTTTCTTAGAGTGCAAAAACGAACATAAATTTGCCTCTTATTGATATTAATTTGTATTTTTTTCGCACATTTGAAAGTTGTTCATACGAAAAAAATGATACAGATCTATTTGATTGATACAAATTTAATTTTTTCAAACAACAGCTTTCACAAACTGCCTCCAGCAGGTGGGTTGATCAAACAGAATGACCGTCGATAGGCTTCGATTTCTTCAATTACTGCCCCATTGTCTTTTTTCATTCGCCATTCAGAATTTACGTAACATTACATAACTTATTATACATAAAAATTGCACTGATGCGTCAGACTGGCGTTTCCTCGGCAAAAAACGCGAGGAGAAATTATCGGACCATGGCAAAAATTGCTAATAAGAGCCCCAGGATATCAAACAACCGCAGCAAAAAACCACCCATTAATACACATATATATATTAATTTTTATTGCCCATTCATCTCGTTATAATAGAAGATTAAATTAAAAAGCGGTGTGCTTTTGATTCGATCATTTAAAGTTTATCTAGTGTTGCAATAACGATGCGATTGCATAAATTGCATCACAACGAAAGGTCTGAGATCGAATCCTGACTATTCGTGGATTTATCATCCACCCACGTTCTGTTTGTTCATATTGAATTTAAATCGGTGGTGATATTTTCAATTTAATATACATTAGCGTTACATGACGATTACAACCTCATCGCATTTATGCGCAGATGGCTAAATATTTAATCCCTGTATAAATATACGATATATAATACGAAATACATATTATAATAATATATGAACACAACAAAGAACGTATCAGTACGCGTAAGCGTACAATTCCTGATCAGCGTCTTTATATCGTCGCGCCGCACTTTCGGACGAATTCGCTGAAAACGCTGCTTTGCACTCAAATTTTTATACTCAACGTGCTCAGATAGAGATGTTTATACGATACTTCGTAATATTTTTTAAATTTCAGCACGGGGGGTCAAAATCAAAAGCCAACAAAGATAATTAAAACACAAGACAAGGCGTTTGTTTTGACTGTCATCCTTAGCACTCTGAAGAGTTTTGTTTCTTCAAATAAATCAAATAAGTAGGATTTCAAATTCTATGAAAGTGTACTGTCCCTTTATAATTTTTTCAATGTTAACCCTTTGCGGTTCCTAAATATTTTAGACATTTTTAAGATAAAATGCTTTATTTTTTCAATTTTTAAGTTATTATTTAATAAAATGAAATATAATAAAAACCAATATTCTTTTCCAAATACTGTCCTAAACACGATACGCAAAATAAAATCGCATGATTTTAAATTTGAGTGGGAAAAAAAATTAGAAACAAAATGTCGAGTCGGACTCGACATAGGACCTCAAAGAGTTAAGGATTAAAATGATTTAATTATGATGAAACGTCTATCAAATTTATTGTAAATTATTCAATAGTATATGGCAAATTATTATGAACGATTATAATAATTGATTAAAGATATTTTATGAATGGATGTGTGAATGATCAAAATTGTCAGATTTGGGATAAAACCAATCCATATTAATTAGGATTTCGGACAATTTTAGATGCTCATGAATCCCGGGATTAATAAACGTAATCTCGAAAAATCCGGGATTGGAATTTTTATCTAACAGAAATCGTATACCTCATCAGCACGATGAAGGCCCGCCGAAATCTGGACGCTTGGAAACAGTGGCGTACTTACTAATTGGCGAGCTTAGGCGACGCCTAGGGGCAGTAACTGTCTAATCTATGTATACATATATATAGAGCACATATATGTTTTTCAAATTGTTATACATATTAACCATTCCCTACCGGTGATGTATTTACTACACCTCGACTCTAATAATGGGAATATCGATATGAAATATAATAGATACGCGGTTCAAAATGTTTGTACTCCTAAGTAATATAATTACGAATCACATCAAAGTATTGTAGTATATAAGTATTCATCTGCAGCGACGGAAATAAATAATTCGTCGGAAAATCGGGAATTTTGCGAATTTTGATAAAGCAAAATAGCAGTGTATTCTTTAATAATTTTACATTTAATAATTAATGCCATAAATTATTATTTTAAATAAAATTAAAAATTAATATATATCTCATACAGAACTTGTTTTATTTGCATTTAAAGATTTAGCGTTTTTATTGAAATACTCTATATGTGTAGTGTTTGATGCGTTCATTCATTTAGTTACGAATTCAGGAAGTATTCGATTTCATTATGTTATATTTGCATAAAAATCATATTTAAATATATTGTTAATTAGAAGAATTGCATGGTATTAACTGGCACAATTTCGTTCACATAGCGTATTGCGCATATGGTATGCATTAAGATCTGAATATGCATATTGCATATGCAGTGTGTAATATGTCATGCGTGATTGCACATCACTTATGATAACGTTTATGCAATTCTAGATCGATTTTAATTGCATTTATGCGTTTAACGGATTGCAGCGTTTTCATACTTGACCTACCGTCTGATCTCATCGGGATGGAAGCAGACAATGCAGATTAATTTCACAATGGAGATGTTATCCGAAGGTTTATTATGGCGGTGTGACCTCTTGTTTTGTCAAGTGTTAATGGTCTCTTGCTGATTTCTTTTCTCGTGGATAATGATCTAGCAAGATGCGATATGATCTTCTTGCGCGTTAATGTTTTAATCGTTGTGAAATTTAATGCTGTTACAGTAATTGGTTCCAATGTCAAGCCACATTTTCGCTTCTCATAAATTATAATTATGATCTTGCTTTATTTAGCATTGTGCATGGCTTTGATATTATGATGTCCGAAAATATCATCCATATCGTTTTATGCTGAATCAACTGGGTCATACTGATTAAAAACTAAGATCTAATCAGTCCCCTGACATGATTTAAACGACATCAAATATCCTCGCTCCGATTCAAAAATGACATGTCATCAAGCATTTGATGTATTTATTATAGTAGCCCCCATTTCATAATCTGATTTCGCTTGAAATTCGCGTATTTATTCACACAATTTCATCAACGACGTCTCTTAATTGTATCAAAGGAATGCTTAATAAACCATTACACATTACCAATTGATCAACGCTCCCGATTATGTACAATTGCAATTCGCTGCAAATCAATTGCGCAAACTATTTTTTTATCGGCGATACAATAAAACCGAGAACATTTTTGACGGCTTTCTAGTCAATGAGAATAAAAAAGCATCGACATCTTAACCGTACGCCGGGTGTGGAAACTCGGAGCTATGTGGAAAAAGGTAATATTGCATCTAACTAGGCTATTTAGTATTGCAACAAAATCGAGCGCTATCTCCTAACAGAAATACTATTTAGGGGACAATCCACATTCCCAATCGTCTGCGGGCAATCAATCTCCATAATTGGAGACTTTTTTGCAGCTCGAAATTGCGAGCACTTGGAGTTAATTTTACGACTCTTTTCCATTTTATCGAACGTGTGGATCGTTTCGACACCGGCCGATTGGTCTGCAAACGGTGGGAATATATTTATTTACCGTGTAAACATTGATAATTTGAAGTGTTACATGTCTTCGTAAAGAGAAGGAGACCATTGCGAAGCTATGAGACACATTTAACTTGATAAACTGCATTTTTACGAAGACATTTCCTTATGTTCAATATTTTTTTGCGTTAAGAATTGCATCAGACGATGAGATTGTATCGTACGTATAATGGCCCATTGTTGTCATATTTAATAGATCGTCACAAATGCGACCCTTATAGTGCCGGGCAAAAAATTGTAGCCAATGTTGAGCCAATTTATGAGGTTCGAAATTTATTTTTTAATAAATAAAAATGCTAAAAATTAAGAGCAAAAAAAACTAAGAAAAAAAATCAATCCGACTTCACGTTCCACTGGTGTCAGAAATTGAACTGATCAAAATTGAAGCTAATGATTCCATAAAATAAAGTATTAAGCACCAGTCTAAAAATACTACCTTTACATATATTATGAGGGGGATTCAAATATAACCCGGAATTTTGCTGTAGAACTTTATTAGTTATATATAAAAATGCAAATGGAATTTCTTGTATTTTCTAATTGTAAGAATTAGTAATAGTTGATGGAAGCGTAGTGTAAACGATCAATAAAAACAGAACATCGAATTCCGCCCTCATATAAGACTTTTATTGCTAAAAGTAGTCGACCCTTCTATAGCGTCGAGCAGGAACCACGCTATAGAAACAAAATAGGGGGACCATAAATAAATCACGCATTTTGTGATTTTTATATATATTTTTTAAACAAAAATTTCAGATATTTTTGTTGTAAGCTTTAAGGAATCTACTGAAATATTTTTTTAAAGAGCGAAAATTTTTTATAGCGTATTTTCACGCAAAAATAACGATTATTCGGTCATTGTTTGTTATAAAACATGTAAAATAAAGCATTCAGTACAAAAAAATGCAACAAAATACACGTTGAAATGAAATAATATCATCTTGATGGATTCAAATTGTGCCTGATTTCATCAATCGGAAAACTTAAATATTGAGATATTATCATCTGAAAATATACACACACTCTACAAAATACCAGAAGGCAGTGTAATCATCATTTTGCATTAAAATTTATCCATGAGAAAGCGCGTCGAAAGATCAAAAACAACGCGTCCACAATTCAGAGCGCTGTTTGGGGCTGTTTCAGCGCAATAAAAAGGGTTTTTATCATCATGTAATTAATAAATGCTTCATCATTGTATTCAATTATTATTTATATGACCTTTTTTTGAAAAATATAACCTCATTTTAATACGTGTTATCGTGTTAGGGTGTCCCCACGTTATAAATATATATGAAAGCTTGCATTTTTATATGGTAGTTTTAAAATATAAGGGCATTTACGATCGATCCAATCCAATAATTTAAGTTCTAAAATAGATTTATATACTGTATTTGGATGAATGGAGGCCAATCCGATCGGATGGACGCTGATCGCCGATCATGTACAAGTTTTTGCCGATTTGGCTGGAAATAAATCGAAGTTGTTGTGATCGAATGGATGTATTTTAAAGTTCAGCAATTAAATTGGATAAATCCAATTATGAATATCCGTAGGAAGCTTTAAAATTCATGCGGATTGCTTAAAAAAACGAGGTGTTGACCTCTAATGCAGCTCGTCGAAGAGTTGCAATTCGGAATTTCGTGAGAAGAAATTCAAGGCTTCGAGGAAGCGAACTAATGCAGTTCTCAGGATATTGTTTATTAAATGTGGTCGCTTTTGATTGCGATAATGATGTATTATTTTCGGACTATTTGCCCGCATTTATCGGCATTAAATCGGTCTTCGATCATAGAAATCGCAAAAAAATTGGATGATTATCGGTTGTCTGTTATGTATGAGTTATTGGAGCCGCAAAGAGCCACTTCTGCAACGATCTCAAGGCCAGCTATTCTGGGAAAGTAAGCGATTCTGAATCACTGCAGCAGTGACGAACGAACAGGTAGTTTCGAGTTAAGCGAGTTGTGGCGTTAAAAGCGAAATTGACCGATGCACTGACGGTGAAAGTTTTTTAAGACCGGCCTGGCGAAGTACATATCAGCCAGACAGTTCTTCGGCAGATGGTACGCGACCATTCGAAGCCTTGAAAGAAGAAGAGAAACTGATCCTGGGGTTAGCTTAATTGTGATGACAACGGCGAACCACGATCCAAGAGCACATGTCTTTTAACAGCGGATCATGTCTTGAGATAATTTCATGTTTAATTGGTGTATTTTTATAAGTTTTTCTTCTAAATTTTTATTAAGTCTTTCAATGATTAGCAATAAGAACGCAAAAAAGATAAAATATTACATCGTTTCATATGAAAATTCGGATTTTCCATTAGTCAAAAATCGACCGTAATTGTGAAAGATTCGGTGTAATATTTTACAAGTTTGATTGTTTGGAATTGATAAAAATATTGTATTTGTAAAATGTCTTCAAATGCAAAATAATTGCTGCTATTTTTAATTTTTCCGCTATTTTTAAAGATTCGATGCAATGAAAGCAGATCAAAAATATTAGGCAGACCCAAAAGTATTCAAATATTTAGTAAAAAAAAATCAAATATATCAAAAACATAAATTAGTAACAGTTGAATTCCAATCGAAGATCTTCGCGTTCTTGGTTCATCCCTTAACCTTTTGATGAGTACAATCGCGTATTGACGATAGAATTCCAGGGGGTCTCCGAAAATCAAATCTCAACGGCTGAATTTTCAAGATTTTTAAATGAAAATTTTATTGAATATTATTTAAATGTTGCTCTTTTATATACCTTAAAGTTTTATTAAAAAAATATTTTATTGTGTTTAAAAAAAATGTGAAAAAATGAGTCATCTGCGGATTTAATTCAACACATCTTTCTCCAATAGATTTTTATCTTTTTCGTCACTTCCAACAGATTTCGAACGTTCATCTGATACGCCCTAATAAAACTGTCAAATTTATTTGAATTGGATCATATGACGAGCACATCTTCACAGAGAGCACAAAGAGATGAGCATCGTGTGCTTACCGTTGCGTGCAAGGTTAACAGACGAGTTCTTGGACAACCGGAGCTGTGACCATCGTCATGGGCCACGGTCAAAGATGAACAAGCTTCTTCGTGCATCTAAGTGACCACTTATCGCATTTGAATTGGGTTAAGCCCATTAAACAGCATAGAGAATGACTTTTACCTATCAATCCCGTGTACCCATCGATCGCCATTCCAGATCGGAACACGGCGCTCAAGCCATCATTCATTCGGTATTTACAAAGAGAAATTCTTCCGTTGTATTTAAATCAACAGTAAATACCGCCCAAAACAACTGACCTGTTAAAAACAACAGTTATCTGTTGATGACAAAACATTGTTGTTACTGGACCATGAATTCGTATTGAAGTATACGGAGCATTGTCTCGTAGAAAATGCGATTTATATTGAACAATGATGAGCTCACACGTTATGCTAAATTTTATGGCGATTCGGTGAATAATTTAACGAACAATCGGCGTTTTAAATGTACAAATATGGAAATTTTCACTGGCGATACGCCATGAATCATTTCCCTTGAGATGATAAATTTCGTCTGAGAAAGTCGTCGATTTATGATAACAATTAGCGTAAATGTGTGTGGGTACAACAACGAAGATGCTTTTGTATTCTGACATTAAAAGTGTTAAAGGCATCATCGTAGAAATATAATGATCCTCCTACGTGGAACGCAAAAAAAAAATCCAAATTTCACTCTCAACATCATTATTTGCAGCGAATTATGCCGGTATTGGAACGATTTCATATTGCTGGTTTGGAAAAGGTTGATGTAAAATTGTTTGGTGGCTAAAAATTGAACATGCTTATCAAATTGCTGTCTGGGAATTATTATTTTGGTATTTGTAGTTGATATAAAATTATCTTAAAATGATTTGGAAGATGAATTCAGACCTCTGGGTAATTAAGTCTTAAAAAATTGAATCAAGAAATTACTATGTAAAATCAATATTTGGGTTGTGATTTAATAAAAGAAAAACATTAATAATATTGTCTAAACAATAAAATTTGATGCTTGTATTCGGTGAATACAGCATCATACTTTCTTATGCCCAAGAATAACGAGCTTTCGCGTATCTTTTATGATTTTAAATCATAAAAAAGAGCTTTCCAAAGCGATACGAATGCTTCGATAATTTTGTATTTGTGACCGATTGTCGGCGTTAAATTCTCGATGGATTCGAAAACATTAAACGACATCGATGCTCTTGATTGATGGAAGTTTCTTTTCGAATGCTCTTCGTGACAAATTGCGATCTTTGTAGGTGGCAGTCTGACAACGCGAGGATGAGAGTAGAGAGTTGGCTATTTGGTCCAGATGCGAAATTATCTCGTCAGACAGGGATGTCTCAAAAGTGGACGACTTTCGCTGAAATCAGTGAGAGTTGCTGCCCTACATCTGTTCCGTCGGATCGGGTAGGCTTTGGACACAATTATGCAACTTCGACAGCCATAACTTTGCAGATCGACAAATGAAAAGCCGTATATATGCCGTCTTTTATGTCTTTTAACATCCTGCAAGCATTGATATAATCGAAAGACAAGTGCTTGAGGCCTACGCATTCGATACGAATCTAATGTTGTGCAATTGGTCGTTAATATAGCGATACAGTTGATGCTTGAGTGTGGAATTATTGTTGAAAAATGTATTTGATCACTCGTTGATCGTGTTCAACGATTGATCAGACCGAGACAATTGATCAGAAATATTTAATTATTATATAATCTTCCTATGTTCAGCGTACATCATCTTTATTGTATAAAAAACGTTTTTATAATGCTCAAAAACTGTTCCCTGTTGTGTCACAAAAAATAGGCAATTTTTAACAATTTTTTTCTCAGTAACCATACCATATAATGAAATAAATCTTTTAAAGATTTATTATGGCACTCTTATATAATACTAAAAAAATAAATTCAAAATTTAAAAAATTATATATTATATCGTTTTTAAAGCATCAAAATGACATGTCAAAAAACATGCAAGTCTATGGTGTGGAACAATTTTTTCATTCAGGCTTACTTGAAGCAAAAAATCAAAAAGATTCTTAATCTATAAGCATGTCGCTATCGCAGTATCGTTAATGAATAGTTTTTGTTTAAAAATAACAAAATTGTGCTGGTTTGAAAAAAGTTTGAAAAAAACACCTTTTTTCGGGATATTTTTTAATATAAAACGTAAGATAAAATAAAAATTTTGACCTGGTTTTGCGAACTGCCATAGCCATGTCCATTTAAAATAAGCTCGTAAAATTTCAGACCAATCGGCGACTTGGTTTTTCAAAATTCTTTCCACACCACATGCAAAAATGTCGTTTCGAGATAAACGCGTTTAAAGTTTTAAGTACCACAAAATTGTTGAAAAGGGAAATATACTACTAATCAGCGATTCCAGCTTCATAAAAAAATCTTCAGCTATCTCAGCCTCTTCTTCTTTGGCTGATTTGACGTATTTGTGAACTGTTATAGCTAGTTTAGAAGATTCGGAGCCTTGGTGTTTGGCAAGGCGTATACGTTCTAAGTTGCGCGTCTCCATGAATCGCAATGAATCTTTTTATCCATTATTTTTAAAATAGGTTTAAATGCTTCGTTAAAAATGTAGGCTGCAGTATATGTGGCGATTTCTAGTATTTTTTGCCATAAAAATATATTTTGGTACCAGAGACCATTCGCACTTGTTGAAATGAGCCAAGGCATCTTTCCAGTAAATTATCAGACGTTAATTCTTAACAAATGGCTCTTAAGATTTGCTGAACATCCTCTTTGAGAAAGGGAGGTTGCTTGTTTAAATATAACGATCTTGTAGTTGCATGTTTTCACAATTCGCACCAAGAATCTGCGCCTTCTAACCAGTGTGAATGCTGAGGGACTTCGTCAGTAGAATCTTTGTGATAGTATGTTGCCCAAATAGCATTGCTCAATTTTTTTATTGAACGAAGATATAGGCGGATAGCTAAGCCATATTAATTAGATCTTTTTTTAAATAATTTATTAGCAAGCTGTTCAGTTTTCGAAGCACTTCATACATTTTTTTTGGCCCTTAATTTCCACTTGCTTATTCGCCTTTTTAAAATCTGTATCAACATTTTTTTTGACTTAATTTGCTCCTTATTAGAACAAAGATAAGAAAGATCTCTAATAGGAACCTCTGGTCTACAAACAAAAGCAGGTACAGGTCTCAGAACCGCTGGGGTGCAATCTAGATGGAGTGATTGTTTCGAGCGCATTACGCGAATTAGCTGTAAAACATTGAAATAATTCGAATTTCTTCACCAAAATTATGGACGACTTCCTTAGAGATATGTCCTTTCGAAAAATGAAATTTAAAAAAAACAAGAATTTTTGATGCGATAAAGTGGGATGCATCTTAAACTATTGCGCTTTAATGGGTGTCACCGTCAGTCCTCTGGTAAGAATTATTTTTTAATTCTTAGTTCAGTTTTTAAATGGGCAAAATAAGATTAAAAAAACCGCATTTATTTGAATATTTTTATTCAGAAGGCTGCACGAGGAAGCGCATGATGCATGCCTTCCGCTAAAGTTGATTACATTGCTGAAACGTTTCCCGATTTTTTATTTGCAAACATGCACAACAAAGTGTCGACGTACTTAACAACGCAATAACGAGGCATCCACTTAATAGCCATAGCGCGATTATAATTGATTTTAAAAAAAACCAGTAAAATCGATGTTCGACATGTGCTTCATCCATCGCTTTCGTTTTCTATGCATATTTTCATGAATTGCGACTGAAGAAATGCATCGAATGCATACCGCCAAATGAGGGGATAACAAGCGACGTGTTAAGACCTCGATTTAAAAAAAAAACGATTTAAAATTCAAAGCTTGATCCAAATCGTGATTGCGGTCTGTCTCAAGGTTCGCCGTGTAATAAAACGCATGCTTTTATTAAATTTCGGAAATATCCCGTATCAATTTATAGGATATCGTTAGCTTTAATGGACATAACTATGTCAATTCGACGTACTCAATTGATTTAATCGTTTGCAAGTTAGTTGCACGGCCTGCAATCGCGTTATGCAATTTCCAGAACGTGATGCGATTTGATGAATTTTTATGCGATCATTGATGTTTATCTGAGAAGAAATTTCGTGATGTCATGATAATCATGACACGAGAATTAAATAATGCATTCATGTCAAAAGAATCAAAGCACATTCTCACAATGCGTTGAATTCATCTTAAACCAATACAAAACATGCGACCAAATGCTTAATAATTCAAAGAATTAAATCAATTCATTCCGTTGGGCTATGATTATTCAGCACTTGGCTTTTCGCAAAGGCGTTTTTTACGATCTTCAGAGCCTGTATTTTATAAAAACTTGTTCCATTTCGTATTTATTATCCACTTCAATCGATTTTATTAGATGGTTATATCATTCGCAACGCTTTGCTTGATGGATCGATTTGATGTCCGACACTTTACAATGTGTTCCACATGCTGAATAATTTTAAAATCGCTACATTCGTAGGTATGAAAAATTTTCAAATAAGGACAATATTATATTTCATATTAATTGCCATAAAATATTCATTCAAATAAAATACAAATTAAGTAGAAATCTTTATAGCGCTTTGTTAAATTTACATTTTAAAATTGAGCGTCCCATATACAAACGCGTTGACATCATATCTCAAGTTCTAATCGATTGATTTATTTCAAATTTAATACACATATTTCATATATAATATTCTATCGTTCATACCAGATTTATGTCAGAATTTAATTTTTAACTATCTAAAAAAATATTAAAACTGAAAAAATAAATTCAAAAAAGGTTTTATTTTTAAGCAGTCGCCATTTTATGAAAATACGTTTATTTTTTTGATTTGAGGTAGGCACCATAGCGAAATTTTTACTTTTTAAGAATTCGCTTTTAATTTTTAATTTTAAACGGCTAAAAATATTAAAATCGTGTCAACCAGATATAAGCATGGTTACAAAAACCGACGATGAAACTTTTAAATTAATCCTTTTTATTCGTATGTCGTGTACATCATTTTCCGCAGATTTAAATGCAGTCGATATAAAAATTTAATCTGTAATGTTTTTATGGAGCTTTCAAAAAAGTTTGAGATTCAAATGCGCTGATTTGAACGTTTGAAAAATGCACATTTAATTTTTTTGACTGAGTAGAATTTCGCATTATAAAATCTTGAATATCCAAGGTCAAATACTTTTAGAAATCGCACGTTAATAATCGAATATTTTAGTAAAAATATCATATACGATGCAAAAATGTATGATTTTTATGATGTTTTTGGAATGGATTTTGATGTATGGAAATGTGTGTAATTCGATGATTTTAAATGAGAAATATGCATTTTTTTTGAGTAGGATTGTATTGTAGAGATTTTTTGGCATTATTATCAATTTTATGTGGGCCATTATCACATTTTACGAACAGAAATCGGTACAATATTCAATTATCGATCGTATAACTTTCATTTTGCATCGGCCGTACGCAAAGATCCGCGGATGCTTTCAACACCCAATTTGTCCGAATTAATGCTTCATTTCGGGCGAAAACACAGTTAAGACGTCGTCGGGGAATTTATGATGCCATTTGAAACGCTATGTCGTTATCAAGAGCGCTCTTCGAGCGTTTAACATGCTCCATTTTTCAGAATCTTCGCGAGTCAGCTGATTGCTGCGGGTTTCGCGCCTACTTGCTCGTCGGAGTCTCTGGCCGGTTTGCGTTTCTAAAGGCTTTGATAAACTGGTTTGAATTTTACTTTCCGCGGATGCCGAGAACAACCTCTTATTGTCGGGGCAATAAGAGGTTGTTGTTGAAAAATTGCATTATTATAATCAATGATCGAATGTTACGGCAATGCGGACGAATGACCGTTATGGCACACTTTATTTCGTATTCGCAATTAATCGCGATTTTCGGCGGCGCGAGTTGCCGACTTCGATGCAAAAAGATCCTTTTTCTGCTTTGGACGATCGAATTGCGCACTCAAATCCAACAATTCACATCTCGCATTTAAACACTTGAGCGTTTGCAATTGAAAGCGGTCGAAAATGTGAGGCGCAGATCGCATGTTTTGAGATCACTATGAGAACGTCACGTATGAGTTTTCACTGAAATAACAAGTACAGATGCACTGGGTACACTGTGGCACTAACCTTTCTTCCTTTTGGGAAGCACCCTAACCCCGTGGGAGAGTTCCACGAGGGCGGCGAGCAGCGCGAGGGCCGCGAGACAGCGGCTCGGTCCCTTCATATTTATCCTGGCGGAAGCTAACACTTAAAACACAACGAGGCACACACACCACTGATCCAACGAGTCGGCGTCGCGAACTGAACCGTCCGACTAGCCTATATTTTCACTTGTACCGCAGTTTCTTCTCTTGCCGCTCTACTATATGAAACCTTTCGCTCCACCGCGGCCCACGTGATTGGTCAGCGATTCGAGCGGCGACCAATCGGAGAGCAGCGCGCGAAGTGCCTCCACACCAGCACTCCCAGCGACAATTCCGCGAACCTCCCCGATGCATTAATAAAAATAAATTACAATTGCTAAAATATTTGCCGCGAAGTGAAAGGACTTTTTAATTTTGCTAATTAAAAGTAAATTCCATAAACTTATGAAAATGGACGTGCAAATCGTTCCAATTGTTACGCTATCGTATACATTTGCATGTCAATCGGCAATCGCGAAAAACTATCCTCGTTATTCAGCACATCGTCTAATAAAACTGTCCATGCGTTTGAATCATTAAAATATGCTAATCTTGATCCTAATTTATAAAACGGACGCCCCGCTATTTCGCTCATTAGATTCCATCCAAAAAATATCATATTTCAATGGAAATCCAGCAATATATCATTTTTACGATCGCCAATGCTTCCTCGACGTCTGATCAAGATCATATATGATCTATATGCATCATCCTTAAACGAGTATCATATCCATTATCTAGTAATGCGGGGATCAGAAGAAGAAAGCTCTGAGCAAAAAGTTATGAAAAAAAATTGCACTCCAGCGGTTCTGAGACCCCTATACCGGCTTTTGTTTGCAGGCCAGAGGTTTCTATTGGGGACCTTTATTATCTTTATTCTAATAAGGAGAAAATTAAGTCAAAAAATATTGATACAGATTTTAAAAAAGCGAATAAGCAAATGGAAAGTAAGGGCCAAAAAAGAAAGAACTCTGTATGAAGTGCTTCTAAAACCGAACAGCTTGCTAATAAATTATTTAAAAAAAGATCTAATTATTATGGCTTAGCTATTCGCCTATATCTTCGTTCAATAAAAAAATTGAGAAATCCTATTTGGGTCACATCTACACATAGATACAATCACAAAGGTTTTACTGACGAAGTCCCTCAACATACCAAATCTGGTACCAAAATATATTTTTTATGGCAAAAAAATACAAGAAATCGCAACATATACTGCAGCCTGCATTTTTAACGAAGCATTCAAACCTATTTTAAAAATAATGGATAAAAAGATTCATTGCGATTCATGGAGACGCGCAACTAAGAATGTATACGCCTTGCTAACCGCCAAGGCTCCGAATCTTCTAAATAAGCTAGAACAGTTCACAGATACGTCAAATCAGCCAAAGAAGAAGAGGCTGAGGTAGCTGAAGATTTTTTTATGAAGCTGGAATTGCTGATTAGTAGTATATTTCCCTTTTCAACAATTTTGTGGTACTTAAAACTTTAAACGCGTTTATCTCGAAACGACATTTTTGCATGTGGTGTGGAAAGAATTTTGAAAAACCAAGTCGCCGATTGGTCTGAAATTTTACGAGCATATTTTAAAAGGACATGGCTATGGCAGTTCGCAAAACCAGGTCAAAATTTTTATTTTATCTTACGTTTTATATTAAAAAATATCCTAATACTATTCACTAACGATACTGCGATAGCGACATGCTTACAGATTAAGAATCTTTTTGATTTTTTGTTTCAAGTAAGCCTGAATGAAAAAATTGTTCCACACCCTGGACTTGCATCTTTTTTGCCATGTCATTTTAATGCTTTAAAAACGATATAATATATATTTTTTAAAATTACAATTTTATTTTAAAACTCCATAGATAAAAGAGGAAAATATTATTATTACTAGACAATGCACCCATCTATAGAAAATATAAACCAGATCGATGAAATGTTTACAGTGAAATTTCTTCCCCCAAATGTCACGTCGGTAATATAACCGATTGATCAGGGTGTAATAGAAACGTTCAAACACTTGCATAGAATTTGCAAACATTGAATAGTAAATTGGTTGTCGTAAAGTGACACACAACGTCTGCGTATTCAACTGGTCCGCTTTTAGGACCGCTGACCTGACGAATGGACGCCTCGCAATCGGACGCCATTCATGAACAACAGAGCGATTACGAGCTCTCATTACAAAACGAAGTTGTCCGAAGAAGACTGATCCGGTGGGTTGTTAAAAACGGATAGAGTCAATCAGTGTTGATTCATGTAAAGTTGAATGGTCAAGTCAAGTTTTGCGCCCCAAGCTCAATTGCGCCCGCGATGAACGCTTGCTTTGTTACATTAAAATTAATAAATCAATTTAAAACTCTTTATAATAATACATCCATATCTCATTTTCTTATTCAACAAGCGTCTGTTTCTTAATTCATTTCTTGTTATTTAAAGAAACTTTTAAATGTTTTTTTTATTTAACTATCTAATTATTATCTTTGTAATAGCTGTATATTACTCTTAAAAATTTAAAAATAAATGATTTTTTACTTGGTTTAGAATATTAAATCATATTTGCAATACAAATTTTCGATTAAGATTGTGTTATTCCACGATGGACATCCAATTTCATCATTTTTTTCTAGAAATTGATCGAGAAGTCATCTTCCTCAGCAAAAACATTCAGAAGGCTTTGACGATAAAGATGATTCATTGATCAAAATTCCAATTATTTACGGAATTATAACTATTTTAGTGATGCGGCAACTATGTTGATTATACCAGAATTAAATCTTTAAGCGCGTTTTTAACGAAACTACCTTTTTCAACATGGTTGACATAATATCTCAAATTTTAATGAATTGATTTACTTCAAATTTAATATAAATATTTTCTATATAATCATCTATTGTTCCTAGCAGATTTGTGCTAAAATTTTGTTTTTA
This sequence comes from Stenopsyche tienmushanensis, assembly GCA_008973525.1. NCBI lineage: Eukaryota > Metazoa > Arthropoda > Insecta > Trichoptera > Stenopsychidae > Stenopsyche > Stenopsyche tienmushanensis. The sequence goes on from WACJ01000521.1 coordinate 486,215, forward strand.
ACTATTTAAAAAAAATGAAAACTGTGAAGAAATAAAATCAAAAAGTATTTTTTTTTAAATGTCGCCATTTTGTGAAAGTATATAATTTTCTTTTTTTTTTTAAATTAAAACTATAGCCAAATGTTTATTAATTAAGATTTTTTTTTTTTAAATTTTATAATAACTAAAAATAAAAAAAAGGTTGAATCATCTCAACTAAGAAACGCCTTTTTGTTTAACCCCTTACAGTTTACCAATGTATAACTTTTTTATTTATATATATTTTTTTTAATTTTATGCATTTTCTAAAAATCAATTAAACTACAATCAATATGATTAATTGAATGTGTATTTTTAAATAAATACAATACAAAAAAAAATGTTTGTAACTTTTCCAGCAGAAATATTACGATATGAAGGTTTGTCATATAGGATCTTCTTGTTAATTACAATCGAGACTGTTCATATATCGACTCAATGCAATTGTTGAATAATTTAAACACTCAGTAGGAGTCTGCATTAAAATATCCTCGTTCAAGACCGGATTAACGACATCAGATTACACGACTAAAGACAGTCGAGTTTATGAGGTCGTTTTTAAATTTTTCATTCATGAACGCTTTAAACATATACAGCAAATTACAAAAATGCTTCCTGCTCACGATAATTAGGATTTAGATCGACTCATTCCAATTTGGATATGAATTTACAAATTATAAAGCGATTATTTGATACAAATTCGACGTACATGCAGATCAATTATTTCGACATGCAGTCCATTTCCCATTTTTTACGATATGCATATTATCGGCAAAATCAAGGCTCAGTGAAAGAAAGCTCTTTAATGGAGCCTTGTATAAAGTAGAGCGTTTTGGTCTATATATCAAAACGCTTTAAACAATCTTAAATTTAATTTATAATCCAATTTATTTGTATTACGAATCATTTGTTAGCATGCAGGTTTGCAAAAAATAATATACATGAATTGGCTATTATAACACAATACCCATATGCTAGTTCAAATCTTTAATATCTCACATAGTGCATAAATTAGGTGTGATAAATGGCTTTTTCCTGTCATGAACATTTTTGTTGATTTTTTTGCGCAAACAGTTCTATAAATTATTTTTTAGCAAATATAACAAGTTGCTTTGTTGCATTGAGTTATTATAATGTTAGCCTATCTATTATTTTTATACAGATTTATACAATTTTAATTAGTTTGAATAATTGCAAGTGCTTTAATTAGTTGAAATTGATCACATTTACTACTGACAATTATGAAATATTTAATTAAACGTAATTAGAAATCATAGAATCATAAAGGTGACTGTGGCAAGATAAATATGTCGTTGTATTGCAATCACATATTTTTTCATGTATAAGGTCTCCACAATAAAATTGTATTTAACAACTATTTTATTGCATGATTTGCTGTTATTTCTGCAATCATGTTAAAATTGTAAAAATCATAGCATTCTTGTATGGATCTTTAAAAGGGCTTGAGATAAATCAATCGAATGCTACAAAGACACATTGATTTATTCGCGAAAACGTTTCATTGAAAAAATCCAGTTGTATTAGCTAAAAAATAAATCTTAGGGGAATTCTTAACATTTAAAAAAAGTAAGCCATCCAAGTGAAGAATTTCATCAAGAGACAACTTTATCTTTAGTCATTGAATGTTTGTTGATAATTGTGCAAAAATTTCCATTTTCTTCCTGCCGAGAAACACATTTGTCCTAGTTTTTATTATGCAATGGCTATTCTAGAATTTTATAAATATTTACTAATGATTTAGACAGAACGTTTGGACTATTTGAGATATGTCGTTTGACGTTTATGTATATATATATTATATAAAGTATATAAATTGGTTGCAAATGCTCATTAATGCCAATTATTTTGATTCGAGTCGATCATTCCTAGATCCATCTATTTAATTTTTCATTGTAGATCATCATAAGCACAATTATTGGATGATCAAAGATAATAATAATAATACATAAGCGTTTCTTAATCATCACTATTAATCAACATCGAGCTCCATCACCATGTTTTATTATTGGCTTAATATTTCGATCATTTGAGCTTTCGTCAGTTTCATTTTGATTTTTAAGACTGCCTCTTTGAGAGATTTTTGCTAGATACATGCAAGTATTAGGAAGACCTGAAAGTATTCGCGTATTTATGAAAAAAAAAATTATCGCCCAAACATATCAATTTTTCTCTCTGGATCGCGCAGCGTCATTCAAGCTTGTATATTAATAATAAACCTTAACACTGTTGATATAACGCACAATATTCTATTCAAATAATGTTTAGTCCAATGCATAAATGAAAGCCTCATTTTATAAAGTGCTGCTCGTCATTATTAATCTACTGCTGAAAACAATTTTTAAGCATTTTCGATCATTCTTAATTCGTTTTAAGGATATAATTGATTTATTTGGCGTTCGTAATCAATGTGCGAGAATTACTCTTTCTGTATTATTTGAGTCCGAACGCACATATGCGTGATTACTCATCAACGGGCTAATAACAAATATTTAATATACAATATTAGAAAATATAATTCACTTCATTATTAAAAACGTCTTTCCATCAATTTGTCAGTCCTTCGATCTTTTTTTAGGCTTAGGGCTCGAAATTGGGGTTATTTTTCGAGAAATCTATGATTTTTTTAATTGTATATTATCATAAATAAGCTATTTGTCATTACTTATTTTGGACTATTTGGTTGAGTTGTCAAGAAGGCGTAGCATGTGTTTGGCGTTCATTTTTGTTGTGTTCGATCAAGGCGTGCAGTATCTATCCTACTCAATAGTACCCATCCTATTCGTTTTGCCGGTGTACCCATTCTATTCGTGGATTTGACTCGTGTTTGACAAGTATTGCTCTTTTATATGCTCTAAAGTTTGATCAAAATATTTGTTTTATTATATTTAAAAAAAAATTGAGAAACTATGCTATATTGCGAATTTAGGATTAAGTTGTATATGAATAATTATGAATTTATAGCACTGTTAGATTGATTTTGCGATTCCATTAATTATGTAAAGCTTACATATTATAACGACGTCGATGAAAGTGGTACTCGCCTAACAAGAAGACTATAAAAAACGACAATAAGTGTAGGTACATTGACCGGTGTCATAACATTTCGATTTGAGTTAGTTCTTTTTGTATATGAAAAATTAAGCAATTTAATGTCTCATGTCAATCTGAAGCTGTAGGCGGTGCAGAAAATGCTCCATTAGATGTATGGAATATGAGAAGCTTGCATCGAGAGAAATGATCTGGTTGCACCGTTTGTCGCCATAATTAGCTTGGGATTGTTTGAGCAGTTTTCTTTGGAAACTGGATTAATCAGTGCACTTTGAGTGTTGATCAATTAAAAGTGTCAATCGAAAGCAAAGCCACTTGTGCAACAATCAATGGTACAAGTAAGCTTTAGCCTGATAATGACTAACTTAGATTTACGTTTGAGCTCATGAATATTTATATTCGACGCAGAAATATGTGACAAATTCAATACTGGGCGTTAAAAGTTGATCGATTTGAGACATTGAACTACATTGTTGTTCGAGAAAAATTTGTAATATAGACCATTACGAATAAAATATCGAACGTTTCCCAATAGTATTGAAAAACAGCTTTAAGAAGAACAGGTGCTTTTACAGCAATGTAGAAATACATAGGCAAGACTCAGATTGAATATTTCAGCACCGAGTGATTAGTTTTCGAGTTAATATCATTAATGTTTATGTAACGAGAAAGCAACTTTTCACAGTTGTTATTAATATAGACTAAACACGAATAACTTTAAATTAAATTGCATTTCTTACGTTAATAAGTTTTATCGCATATCTTAGATATGACCCAATCAAAGATATATTTATAGTCGAATGCATATTTTATCGGATCAATGATTTCTAATTTAAATCTTTTCTTATTCCACCAAAAAAACGCACAAAAAGTGTAAGGAACTCACACAAAATCCGAGCATATGTTCCATAAAAAATCTTGAGTGCATTGAATAGTATATGTTTTATGCTGAGTTATCGACGCTGTTTATTTTTAATAAATCCATATATTTACATACAATTTTTATAGATCTTTTGATCGCGAGGCGCTCATTTGTCGTATCAGCGATTCGAAAAACGGACCGGTTGGACACGCAGACCTAATGGTCAATCTGTCCTCTCTTTAAAGGTTTTTTTGCGGCATTTTCGGCGATAAATACATACCTCGGGCCCAGTAATGATTTGTACGATTATGGAAGCCATGAGATTGCGAGCGAAATTAGATTTCCTTTCATCCATAAAACCTATATCTAGTTTTAGTTAGCTCAAAAGCTCAAAATGTATGTGGCCATTTGTAGTTGAAAATGTGTGTGTCTTCGCATACATGGATATTAAATTTAGGTTTTGCGCTTTGTTGTGCATTTTTTTTAACGGATTGGCATGGTCCCTAATAGCAGGCTCAATAAACAGTTTCGATCAGTGGAGTGTTTACTTGTTCCCAGTTCTTCACAAGGCATGGACTTTGTTAGCATGTCAGCGGTCCGAAATGCGGACCAGTTGGGCACGCAAAGCTTGTTGATAGATGCGTATCTTCGCGGATATGGATATTTAAATTCAATTTTGCACCTTGTGTTGCACTTTTATGAGTCTCGAAAAGTGGGACCAATAAACAGGTCTAATCACTGGAGGATTCCCATGTTCTTTTGTCTTAGAAATTAACCCATGTTTTTTGTCCATCATTTCTAGTGTGGTCACTATTGATGACTGCCAAACGAATACTAAACAAACCAACTGCCGCCAAAGAAGACGCCAGTCATAGGAACAGCCGGTTTATGCCGCGTTCGAATATTGATAATAGATTCGAGAGATTGGGCATGCGATATGACGCTCATTTGTCGTATCAGCGGTCCGATAAGCGGACCGTTCGGACACATAGACTTTTTTAGCTTTGATAAATGCGACTCTAGGCATCGTTGGGGGATTTTTTTTAAATAAAGCACTGTAATTTAGCTTGATGCTAAAGTGTTGCATCCAAATGTTTCTTTATGAATGCATTCAATCATGAAGAATTGGGGCAAATATATCCCAATGTAATTATTTTAAAATACGATTTTATATGGCATTATTTGCGGTGATTGAGCCAGTTTTTGGCAATAAAATTTGGCTATCCTTGGTGTGAATATTGACCACCATTTGAAAAACTGTGCGCTTTTTAATATGCAAATTTTGCATTTAAAACAGTTTCACACCAAATTACCGCTCCAATAAAACAGGTTGTACGTTCAAGAATTTTTTATTCGAGAAAATAATTGCCAGAATAAAAAAATACGCTATTGGCAAAACATAATACAATCATTTTATGCACATTTCACGCTTTTTTAAAAAGTTTTTTTTTGTTGAAAATTAAACAATAATAAATCATTTTTGAAATGCGCCCATCGAAATAGTCGACGATCTCGCTTATGTTCGGACGCTAGGTATTTATAAAATAATAATTAGCGTTGAAAATTGAGGAATTTTCCAGGAAATCACAGCGAAAATACATCATTAGAGCTGATTGAATGATTTATTCATTAAATGGGAGACTTGCGTTTCATATTAATATTACGGCGAGCTGTTAACAAACGCACTTGCAAAACCTGGCGATTTCGATGCGACACGTAAAGCGAGGAAGAGCGTTGCTCAACAGAAATTGCCTTTAATTGAATATATTTTTTCATGCCAAAATGTATGTATATACACTGTAGGTTCGGTCTTAATTTATACGTCCAATTACTACAACGGCAATGCGAATATTTGCATCGGGCGCAACAAAAGAGAAATCATTCAATCGAGAATCTGGGTCACGAACATGCATCGGTATGTCTGGACTTAATCAAATCCAAATTAACAGCACTCCTAACCCCTCAATTTGCTCGAGAATTGATCGATCCATTGAATTCCGACGCCGAAATGGTGCAATTCGTTTTCCTCGAATCCAGCGTGGCAATTGATGCATGAACTTGCTTAGAAAAACCATCTGCGATATCACGATCTGCGGATTTTTTTTTGCGAATAAATACGTCTGATTGGACTAAAAAATACGTTTTTGTGTGCATTTCGGTAGTATTAACGAGCTTGACCTTCTGTCCATTAGCACATTGCTATTTGATTTTATCTCATAAATAACATATTTAACTCGGATAACACGGATTAGAGAGATAAGTCAGATTCATCATCGTTGAAACATATATACAGGGTGCAGCAGGGAAACTACTTTATTTTAAAGATGAATAGCACAAACAGTAGAGGAGATATCAATTTATTTATTTTTTCTATGTTACAGAGAGACATTTGAATTTTGGATTTATTATGTTTTAAAAATTATATCATTAAAGTGGGATCCGTTTTGGTCAATGCATTGAGAGAGTTTTGAAGTGCTCTCGCAAAAGATTCATTGATGCTCGCGCCATCCTGCTGAAACTATACACCCCCCACATCTGAAAAACTGGAAGCAAAGATACTGGGGCAAATTTTCAGCAAAAACCATGTCTGCACTGAATTATGTATGCTGATGCTGTGTATCATATTATAAAGGGTTGTTTTGTTATCATTTATAATTGTCATTCAGCGAGCAAATATTTTCGATCATATACATCATTCAAGAATGTGAAAACAGATTTTTGTTTGCCTGTCAATCATCAATTTTTTTTATCAATTGTATAAAGTTATGCTAATTTTGATGTATAATAGTTTTTACATACAAAAATAATTATAGCCTTGAAATACTAATAATGATCTTAAATATATATACTGAAAGCTCATTATATCGAGTAGATTTTTTAAACTTGTTCTTATGTAGGTCTTTCATACAAAATCAACAGCATTTAATGTCGAAGAAAAGCCATAAATATTATACGATTTGTTCCTGAATGCTTATTATAAAATTTAGACTCAGTCGTTGGAAATCTTTTTATTTTCGAGGAACTTCAGACCGAATCCCACTTTGAAATGAATTACGCCACTCTCCCGAATTCTTGCAAGTTCCAACCCGAATTGACTAGGCTGGTTCTCCGTGAATTTCTTTTTTTCGTAAGGAGTAAAAATGTTTTATATACACTGCCAGACTCGTACTCGACAGTATTCCAGCAAGCGCCTTATATCCACTAAAAACCCTCCTTGTTTCGCTACTTGCCAGACACGACCTTTAGGCTTGTGTGGGCCTCCTCAAGCGAAGGAATCTATTGGCAAAGGATAGGTATCTATGAAGACCCTGTACCTGGCGCTACTGCACCACAGATGATGTGCCACAGAACCTCACAGAAGAGCACATCAGGATAAACACGGAGAAGAAACTCAGAGCAGCTCCATATAAAAAAATAATCGGGATATCCAAACTGGCATCCTGGAGGAATTACGTAAAAGATCCCTTAAAAGATACACCAGCACACAGAACCATCAGACTGGGACCAGATATTACAACATGCGACATGGCTCCAGATGCTGTACCACCAAGCTTAGAGGAATTAGAAGTTCTTGTAAGAAACATCCGCTCAAGGAAATCCTCCGGCCTGGATCGCATCGATGGATGCATCGTCAAAAGGGCCTTTCGGCAGATCGACCTCAATCTTTGTTCCATTTTTCAGGAATGTTTCAAGACAGGCGTCTTTCCTGACTGCTGGAAGAGAGGATTGATCGCCGTTCTTTCTAAGCTAAAGACGAACAAACAAACAGAAGATCCAAAGGCGTATCGGATCATAGTGTTGCTTCTCACGCTAGGAAAACTCCTGGAAAAACTATAGCGTATAGGATGAATACTGTTCTTGAGGGAGATTGTCCACTATCCGGAAAACAGTTTGGCTTCAGACCTGGAAAGTCCGATCACCGATTACATTTTCGGGCCCTATGATTACTTCGTACACGTCTTGAATATTGATCGTCTGTCTTGGAGCTTCGTGCCGGCCACAAAGGAAGATATCGTAGCCTCGTCCAGGAGATCACGCAGCGCTTGTGATGTGCGTTCTATTCAGCTTTTCATTTATTAAATCATCGTCAACATGTGGGTCGTTCACTATACTGTAGGGATTCTTGGCCTCACAGATGACATGTTTCACATCGGAGAGAAGGTTCTTCTTTGAGTCTGCTATTTTTCACTTTTTTGGACAGCTCTAATTCAGCCTTTTCTCTCCAATTCTGATGACTCGTATTCTGGGACCTCTCAATGCCTACGTTGGCGTTTCCGCCATGGCATCCGCTGCAGGATTCGATTATTCGAGAATCATCATCCGCTCGTTGGCACATGTAAGATCCAGTGGCATAGGTAGCTGAGTTTAGTAATTTTATAAAAAAAATATATATTTCTTAGAATAAAATCGGAAAATAAATGATCAATACGGGTCAAATTATGACCAGAGCAGATCTTCAATTTGTCATAGCCAATCGTTGCCCCGAATTATTTGTGGAATTTTTCTTCAATCAAACCCTGTAGTTTTGTATTTTTTTCAATGCAATTATATTCAAAGTCATTTTAATTATACATTTATAAATATAAAAAATGTACACGCATTTGAAATCAATAATTGTATGTCTTGTTTTTCGATTTTTTGCAGTGGGTGTGTATTATGAGGTGTGGCCATTTTCCTTAATTGTTTAAAGCTCAAAAAGTTCAAAACGAAAAGTATTCAGCGCCAAAAAATAGGAAGTAGTAATTAAATAGCTCGTGTCATGCATTTTAACAACTTCATATTTTGACGCATTGGTTGCCACAAATAGTCAATTAGCGATTCGAATTCATACGCCTTTTGCCTTTTTGGGCATCGATCGTATTATATTCGCATTAAATGGGTATTCACCGTGTATCAAAATAGATATGATGGTATGATGTAACTAGATAAAAATCGTAGGAAAGGATAAATCCTTGAATAAAGGTCAATATCAGATCCGATTTGCTTGATAGTGCAAATTTTCCTTTTTCGAAAATACGCTTAGTGATTTGCATATTTTTTGTTGTTGTCCGAATTATCCTTGCAAGGTCTTTGTTCGAAGTTATTGGAGCTGTTCGACCAAAAACTATCAATCATGTTAATGAACGTTTGTTTTAACATTATCATTATACTTGGAAAAAATACAATAATAATACGCCTCGGAGCTTTTAGGTCGTGTGATCAATCTCATTGTCAGTATAATTGTTTGAAACGACGCCAAATTCGTTTTGGGCCATATTCTGAATGGACCAAAACGTGAAAAGTCAAAATTGGATTCTTAAATCTGAGCTATGATGTCGTTATCTACATCAAGATTTAAATTGGATATGCTAAATGCTGTTGACAGCTTCACAAAGCGTATCGACAGCCACACTTATATTCTGATTTAACAAGTCGATATGACCAATTTGCTCATTGACATTGACATATTGAATGAAGATGGCTGGTATATATATATTTTTTCGCATTGCGATTGAAAGAAAACATCATATTTTGAGAGGCGAAGAAATCGAACTATAGCAGATTATTAATCATGCGTGTTTCGAGATCTAAATTTTATGTTATCTGTAAGACGTTTATAATAGACATCAAAAGAGAAAAGCGATTTGTAAGTATTTCATCGGATGAAAGTGACTTTTTAACAGTTAAACAACAACAACTGGACGAAGTGAAAATCGACTCATGGTTAGCGTTAAATAATTTATTGGCGTTTAATTAAAATTTTAACAGTTTTTTAATTAATAAGAAACTTTTTTGAACTAGACTGTTAATTGTAGTACGATTAACCGGATTTGGATATTGAGGCCGTCGTAGTTAAAGTCTTTGATATGGAAGAGATTAATAAAATAACGTTTGGAATACATTTTTTTTTACATTTAAAAAAAACAATTTTTACGAGGTTTACAACGGTATCCATCGGGAAAAAACTTTGGAGGCATATGTTAGAAATAGGAATGTCGGATAAGCTAGTGAGATTTTTGAGGATGTACGTATCCGGATCAGTCAGTGAACTACGCTCCAACGGTGTCAGACTGCGGGATGCCTTTTACCCGCTACTTTTAAATACTGTTAACGTACTAAAAAGTTTAAAAAATTACGGTCCGTTATTCCATCGGACTGTGATTTTGCTGAATGAATGGATGGGAATAGACGGGTGTCGAATGGAAAGACTCTCTTCGCTAGATAACTATTTATTCCACACTACAGATAGACAGAGAGAGAGATTTGACTGCAGGAAGGACGACCTCCCGTACCCAAGGCTAACTGACGACTCTCGATTTAGAGAAGAGAGTCTTTCTAACGAGATTGTGTCTTTGGCCAGCATTGTATAGCTAGAGGTGGATAACAATGATATAGATGAGCTTATGAAGAGCCCAGCCAAGAGTTGACCATCGAATACGTTATGGAGTTGCATCGTAGCTTTGTAGCTTCGAGCCCTTGAAGCTAAGTCGGGCACTTCTGCGAATATCCTCGTATAAGCCAGGATATTGAATGACATCGCGGATGCAAAATATGTATTAATTGGTAATGATAGAAGGGATGAATAATCCGACATTAGGGTGAAAATAAAAGATAGAATTACTCAAAAATATTCTCAATTGTAATCACTTGTAATACTCTTTGCTCTGTTTTTAATATTAACTCGTTTAGTTGCACATTCAATGAGATTCTTGGGCATCTGGTTTTACCAGAAGATCGACATCCGCTTGGTGTTTGCAATGGTTTATTTTTCATCTTTTTGGCATCACTTTCTATCCGCTTCTTGTTTCAACTTTGCTTTAAAATTGATCTCTTCCTTCAACTAAGAATCTCACCTTGTATATCCTCAATTGTGCTAAGATAGCCCATTGATTCCAAAGTCTACTTTTCTGTTGCATTCTAATGATTTTGAAGATCTTTCCTAAATTTAATTTTAAAAAAAATCGTAAAAAACCCTATATATTAATATACAAGTATAAAATATAATTTTAAAAAATCATCCCTAAAAGTTAGAGCACAATTTTAAAGCTATTCTTTATTTTATTAATAAATTCTCAAATGCACCATCTAGCCGTTGTTTGTGTTTTTGTGAGAACGCTTGCAGAATAAACGGCTTAAAATTAATATAACGATCATAACACATCACTTAATAAGTTCGTAGGATATTTTCATTTTGGAATATTTTTTCGCAATTTTTACAAATAAAATCCCACAAACGTATTGAGTGATATATTAATAAAATACTATTGTATTAAGCATCAAAATAAATTATTAAATCAGTCATATTACAGGAAGGCGGGCGAATAAGTCAGACGGAGTTGAGAAGTAGCCTTGGAACGTGGAAGACGTAAATTTTGGGTCCCGCGACAGATCGCCGCCTCGGATGGAGGCCACGTGCCTCGCGATCGTCGCCAGTTGAGAGAGATTTAACCCCTTAAGTGGATATGACGTATATATCCGTCAAGACCAAAGTCCATGCAAAGTGGGTATGACGGATATATCCGCGTTGTGAAAGTTAAGCAAACCTCAATGGAAAATGACGGATATGTCCGATTGCAGTGTTGTGTACGTTATATGTAAGAATGATTCATCTTGGGAACTGACCTGTTCGAACTTAAAAAATATCCAAAATTTTACCGTTACCGTTCGTTAAATTGTTCTTATGTTATTTTTGCAAAGGCGGGGCTAATTTCTTCAATTAGGATTTATTTTGCGGGCACCTCTGTAGTGTAAACTAATTATTTTGGCAGCCCTATTCCGTGGCTAGCACGGTCACCAGACAGGACTCCATTGGATTTCTATGCCAAGGGACGTGTTCTATCCCGTGGTTTGCAAGAACTTCAGACCTGACAATATTGTATTTTTTACCTGGGGACGTGCCCTGTTCCGTGGCTTGCATGGTCTTCAGACCTGACACCACTGGATTTCTTTGTCTAGTGCACTTGCGAAATAATTAATATACATAACAAAGATGCCCACAAAATGTGTTCATCCGAAGCAGAGGTTGCAAATATGAAAAAAAATTGTAAATACATTTAATATTAGGGTGTATCATAAGTTTCTTTCGTTTTCATATTAAGAAAAAAAATAAACAATAATTTGTATTACATCAAAATTTATTGAATAATATATGATCAATTCTGTTCTATTACCTTTCTCCATCTCTCCGGAAGCCTCATAATGCCTTCTTGCCAAATTTTTTTTGGATGTAGACCAGGTTTAGCTACAGTTAAAGCTTTTGTACCCTTGGTCCAAGACCGTTTACATTGGATATTCTCATAGAGTATCCAACTTTCATCTCCAGTGACAAGTCTCTTCAAAAAAGGTTATGTCGTTGGAGAAGAAGATCGAATGTTGAAATACGCTGAAGTTTATTTGAGTCAGTCAGTTCACGAGGAAGCCACACATCTGAACGATTGATGTAGCCCAATTTTGTCAGATGATTATGGACGGATGTTCGTGGAATTTCCAACTTGTTAGCTATTTCGCGAAGAGTATATCGCGGGTTTTCTTCAACCATGGCTATAATTAGGTCTGTGTTCATTTGCGAAATAAACTTATGGGACAACCTAATAAAAACATCTTAAGCATAAAAAGTATTTTCTTAACCGTGACCCTGGCAAACTGGTAACTCTTCAAGTTTGTCGACTTATTGAATGATTCATATAACGTGTAGCATATCGTTGGAAAGGGTATAAATTAGAGATATTTTTAAAACCAAAATAAGTTCAAAATAGTTGTTTAGTTTTTTGTTTAGAGAAATTAGAAGTTTACATTTCTCATTCGTTCGCACATGTTTTGTGAGCTTAGAAGCTCAGAACTAATTTCCTTTAAACCAATTGCTTAAAATAGTGATTTATTAAGATCAAATATATATTGCAAAATACAAAAACAGTTATTTAGTGCTATTACGACTACAGATAAAAAAGTTATGCTGGTTTAAAGGTGAAATTTTGGGTATTTTTGTTATCGTTATATCGATATTTTATTGACAGTTTGAGAAGTTCCTATAAATTCAATGGTAGTATTATTCAATCAGTACAAATTTAAAATATTTCTTTAACACTTTGTATTTTATTTTTATCCAACGAAGAGTGCACCGATACGAAGCGCATCGGTTGCATCACAAGGAAATACTTTGCTTGCAGAATCGGAAGATTTTCCAGTATTCAACCGTGGTGGTTTTTAATTTTTTTCGCTGTGGTTATTTAGCTTCCGTTTAACTTCCGAACAACACGATAATTGGTATAAGAAATGAATAACATTTTTTTTAAATTCATGATCATTGTTAGTGGATTGCGTGTGGGAATAAATTTTGCACAGGAAATGATGCTTCAGAATGGAAGAAGACTCTTCACATTCGATAGTTTCGATACAGCATGTAACACTAAAAGAAACATGTATTTTTTTAAGTAGGAAGAAATAAATTATATATTTAGCAGACAATTGAGATATAATAACACTTGAGGAACATTAAAATATTATAGCAAACGGTTATTTGCGCAATGTTATAACACCACCTACAGGAAATATAAAGGTATTTTTATCTATGACAATCGATTTTAATAGTCGTTTCAACACGGCTTATTTGCAAATACGTGTTTTTGCTCGTTTTGATTTTACTTTTTTTGAATTCTCATATGAGCCATATTAGAATATTTGCTCAATGCAGCCTTATGTGAATGTCGGTTGTGGTCAATATATATATATTTTTTTTTTTTTGGCAAATAAGAAGTTTGCAATTTGCACTGTCACCCAGGCTGCAATTCACCATTGCAAAATGTGAATTTGAACGGAAGACTTATAAATGCGATTTTAATAAATCTTTCATGGTGCTATTGATGCAAAATTAGCGCCCCGGGCGACCGTTTAAATTATGACATAACTTTTTGCAATAATATTTTTTTGTAATTGTTGAATTATACACGTCTTATCGACATACAAATTCCAAGAAGAAACATATTATCTATGTACTTATCTACTATTTATCTCCTAACATGATTCCTTTAAAATGACTTTCGCTTATCACTTTGACTTTGAATTCTAAAATGGTTAAAATCTTAAATTATATTAATTGTGTAATGTGGGAATCTCTTATATTAATCATCGAAATAAAAACTCAATAGGTCTTCTAATTAACCTTTTGAGTAGTGAGCTAATTTAAAATCATCATAGACTTAGATGCACTCAGTCCACTTATCAGTGCAAATCCACTTATCTGTCAGGACCACCACAGCATGTATGAAGCTTGTACATGAATAAATAAATACTGTCGATAGCACATAATATTCGGTCATTTCTACAAAGTAAACATAAACAATACACTTGAAATCGATTAATCGATGCACGGAAGACATTCTCTCCGTCTCTGTCTCTCATTCAGAATCTCCGACTCCGACTCACAATATACACCTTTAGAACAGCTACTTGTTGGAGCAATTTTATCTAAATTATGCTTTAAATGCATTAGGTAATATGTGATAATGGTCAATAGCATCAATTTTGCCCCATCCCATTTCTGACACCAGTGGAATGTGGAGCCGGGTCCAGGTGCCAGGTGTACCAACTTCGAAACAAAAAATCCCCTGGCCTCAGGAGCCTTTGTAACTCGACTATCTAGATCAGTGCTCCGCAACCGGTGTGCCATGGCACACTGGTATGCCGTAAGATGATACAGATGTGCCACGGTCAAATAAGCCAATGTCATAACTAAATCATTTTTCAACAGTCCTCGAGTGCCTGTCGCCTATTTATGTTACCAGATATCCAAAACTAAACATTAATATTTCTATTCTAGGATTCATCTGTCATCGTGTTGACAGAATCGGGGGAGGAGTGACCATTTTCGTAAAAAAGGAAATTGTTCATTCCACCGTCAGAACTCTTTTTCGCGGTCATTGTGGGGTTGCTTTTAGCAATTCCTTTTATGGGACCATAGTCAACCATTTTGGCATGGTTTTTCATGGCGTATATATGTTTTTAAAAATGTGGTCGCCAGCCACATTTCCTGTAAATTTGAACCTAAGACGATTGGAGTTACAAGTCCAACCGCTTAACAGCGAGACTACCTACAGGTACAATAATCATCATCATAGACGTGGCGGCATCGGTTGCGGAAGACTTCAACGCAAAACACCAGTAATGGAACTTTTTTTCTCACAGTACCACAAGAATGCAAGTAATAATTTCTACCCACTAAAACCCACCTCTTCTTCTGCTGCCACCCAGCTACTAGTTAAGTTTGCACTAGGATGGCAGCGATGTGTCCCTTTTCAGGTCATGGGTGTCAGCTCGGTGGGGATGTTTCGATTGGTCGTCTCCTCCTATGTTTGGTATTCTCTTTCTACGGCATAACACACTTTGTGTATTTGCATCATGCATTCCATGCCCTAGCATCCTTGAGTATTGAAAGAATCATATTGTTAGACGTGGAGTATCCCGTTCAACGCTCCATGCTGGACAGACGAATGTCGTGTGGGTGGCATCGTCATCGCCTGCTTGAAGCAGCCATGTTCGGTAAAGATTTGGGTCAGATGGTAAAAGAGCTGACCATGTTTCTTTCTGCTCCGCTCTCTCAGATCTGTGATCAGTCCATATGTCAATCGGTCCTTTTGTGAAGCTGTCATATTGGGACTGCCACACCGTCATCGTGGTTTGTCTGGCCGCTTTCTTTGTTTTTCTTCTTTGGATTGTCTGTCTCTCTTGGATGGGCAGGTCAATTGGCATTCAGTGCCAGGATAGCGTCTTCTGACACTGTGGTATGCAGCTGCTACTCTGATCGCACTTCTTTTCTGGACTCTGATCATGTTGAGCCTGGCCCTTTCAACTTGCAGTACCTCGGCCCATATTGGCTCACCGTACAAAAGCACCGAATGCACTACTTCATTGTAGAGTCTTCTTCTGCTAGTTGTTGGGCCTCCGTTGTTGGGTATTAACCAATATCTGTTCTTTTAGCTTTTGATGTGCCGCGAAATTTAAGGAAGAACTTTGGTGTGCCGTAGGCGAGAAAAGGTTGCGGGGCACTGATCTAGATAACTCTAGAGCCTACTTGTTTTATTTCTCATGTACATGAATCCAAGGTATTTGATTCATAATCAAGAGATCATTTATATTGTATTATATTATATTGAAATTGCAAATAGGAAGCAATGGACAGTGGCGCATGTATTACCGTCGGGCTGCCATACGCAGATCTAACATATCAATGCGCATGCGTAGATGTTTGCCATTTCCCTTTACAGATCTTTCGTCTAAATACGTCCCACATTAATACTAGCAGAATTGTGCTTAAATTTGCAGATTCACTTAAATAAATCCGGATTAATAAAATATTTTTTATGCAATATTGTCGATCATTGCGCTTTCACCAAGAAGAATTTAAATCGAGCAAGTTCTCAGACGATTTTATTGTTTGAAGTCAACCAACAATTTTTACTGTCATGTCTGAAGTCGTGTGACAATTTCATCAATATCAATACAGTCTGTAGTTTTATCAACTCATATTTTCATCATTATATAAAGATTTTCTCATACAATCCATTTTTATAATTCATGTGTGATATTATAGAATAAAATTACAATCGAAGAGACACGTTAAAAATAATTAAGCTTGATGATGATAATTCATAATAAGCAACAATTTTAACCAGTTGTGTGCGTACGTACGAATTAATAACGCCGTTCATTTATGGTATTTTATTTAACGATCAATTTAATCGTACCGTGGAGAATTTTAGAAATCGTTTTTTAAGAAAAAAAAGCACAGTTTCTTTCGGTTGTCTTATAAGTGGTTAGAAAACAAATGGATCAATGCTGTTGAATAATGTCGAAGAGAAACATGTTATGTGTATATGTTGATTGGATGTTTAATATCGATTTTCCTCCGATAAATCGTTTGACCAGTTAGTTATACGTTTTGAAATGTAATTTTACAATCGCAACTATAGATTGAGCACTCTGTAATAGTTAATAACGTTTTTCATATCGGCTTAAATAGTGAGCCGCAATATGTTTATGGAAGTTCGATACTCATTAGTGCCACTTGGTTGACGAGATTACATGTCATGATCTCACAAGAAACGCCGTAAAAAATGCGATATCTATGGATTTTGACCAATTTTACTCGGAAATAAGGTGGCAAGACCGTATATCAATGATAAAATG
This sequence comes from Stenopsyche tienmushanensis, assembly GCA_008973525.1. NCBI lineage: Eukaryota > Metazoa > Arthropoda > Insecta > Trichoptera > Stenopsychidae > Stenopsyche > Stenopsyche tienmushanensis. The sequence continues at coordinate 503,325 of WACJ01000521.1, forward strand.
GCATGTGTCATATGTTGGTTACGTGTTTAATATGTAATTTGTGTCGATAAATGATTTATACATTAACGATATCAAAATACTTATGATTATTCCGCCAAAACCAAGTAATTATAAGCTTATTTTGCTTCTTCGTCATTTAGAATGCATCTCTGATAAATAATTCAGTTGATGGATTGCACATTGATCTAAATATTGGATATTTTGAGTATTACTTTTACTTTTTCCACTTTGATGGTATTTCATAAAGGTTCTATTAAACAATTGTTATGATGTATTAAAGATGCCTGCATCTTTTGTTACTTGGGAAACTATTCAAAAAAGAAGGAAGAAATTTGGTCAACTTTCTATAACAAATGTTCTACAGACGCAAATCTACAATATCAAAATTGTCCAGATGATAGCGCAAAATGGCAGGGTTGAAACTAGAGGAGAACTCATTTCCACCACCATAAGCCAGCTTTGACTGCAGAAGTTCAAAAAATGATTAAACCAGATGAAGATTTATTACGAGTTGAACTGTTGATCAGATGTTCAGGAGCACAAACACAGAATAACAATAAATCATTAGATTTATTGATGTGGACTTTCGCTCCTATACACCTGCATTCTGTACAAAGATCGTTGAAATATAAACTTTTCTCGAAGGCGATTTACCATCCCGATGCAATAGTGCTGTAGGGTCTGAGCGGATTTAATTCGCCAGATTAACAGCGACATCTTCCGTCTCTCTTCAGGTGCAATGTGTTATTTTAACAGCGCCATCTCTTGTGGCCCTGCGGAGATATTGCACCTGCATACCGACCGATCGCTTCTTGCGCGTGCACCGTTGCCGGTTGGATAGTGACGTGCAGGAGGCGGGAGTCGGGAAGAGTCGGCGGTTGGCCTTGGCTGCGGGAGGACGTCCTTTTCGCAGCCAGATCCTTCTCTTTTGTGCTGAATAGAGAAGAATTAGTCCGGCTGTACATGATCCGATAGAAGAACGGACCTGTGCGTTAGGGCGGTCATCCCGAATCCACGAATCAATTCGAGCCGAATAGTCCGATCGCCGAGATTTCATTTTTTAGCGTCGTTTTCAAAATTCAAGGATGTTTTCTGGATCGACCAAATTTTGATCAAATCAGATTCTGATTGACTCGTCTCGTAAATCTAATTGACGACGCCATTCATGAACATTTAAACCATTGCTAGAACACACAACGAGGAGTCGGTCTTTCTGTCTCGTGTTATTGTATAAGAGCAGCGGTTCTTAAACTTATGTAGTCTGCGGACCCCCTTTTGAGCAAAATTTTCGCGGACCGTTTTAATTGTTTATCTTTTTGTGGATCTTCCTTTTCTGTGTTGTTGTATGAGCGGCTGGGGATAAAGAGCCGCCTCCTCTATGGAAGTAAAATAAGGATTTCCGTCGTATTCTGCGAGTCTGTATCGAGGCTGCGGAGCCCTATCGATACAGATGGACTAATGCCCCAGTCTCTCTTGTCGAAAGCTTTCAGACTAAGACAAGAGGCGCACGAGTGAATCGATATAAATACTTGGAAATGAACCGGAATAAAAATCGAAATGAAAAAATAACGGAGCACCTATGTTTGAATATTGCATAGTGATAATGACGATGAAGAATATTTATGATGCGCCAATAATTCATCTTACAAAAACAAGTCTATTCGTGAATCATCGGCTAAGGAATTTTGTTTTTCCATTATTATCTTATATATATAGGATTAATCACTAAATTCTGGTGATCAACGATAATATATTTGTTTTTCAATTTTATGTGAAGCAATCTCTTTATCTTTTTGATCTTTTTATCTTTCGCACGTTTTTTACAACGTGCTTGAAAATTTACGCGGATTATTATTTTATGAGGAAATTTAAAAAAATGTCACATAAGCAAAAAAAAAATATATTGAGGCGATTAACAAAGCCGTCCAAGCACATCTATGCGCTACAATAATTAAAATATTTTTAAAAACAAAGATGCTAAGCAAATTTCCATGCTAAAAATACATTTTGAAATTAAGGAGGGAGTTTTGTCACGCCCAAAGTAAATAGCCTCTAAAAGTGCAATTATTCCTAATGAAAAAAGTTAATTAGCTTATTCTAAGACATCCTGTTGTGAATTTGCACCAATCAGCTCGTTCATTTAATGTCAAATTCAGTAATATCATCCAGAATAATTACACCTGTCACATATCACCAGCGGACACATTGATTGGACAAAACATTATTTGTATAGAGTTGTCCGCTTTTTAATTACAGTGCTCGAATGGGAGCCTTGTGTTTCCATTAGGCTACGTGTTCGATTCCGTTCTGTCAAGTCGTACCGAAAAAAATGTAATAAATTTGTCAATGCCCAAAAAATACATATCCTAAAGATCATTTTAACACTCTATCGACCTCGATGCGAAAAGTTTTTGTCGCTGGAAAATATTTTCGAAAAAATTTCATCAGGTCCGGATGCTTCGGCCGAAATGAGATATGTCGCTTCCTCGATGATACGTATCGGGCCATTAAATAGTCAATATTTAAAAGACATATCCGGGATATGTTCATTAGGTGTCTGGTTTCTTTAATGATGATTTCAATTATAGCATGTAAATTTAATGCGAGTATTTACGTATCGTAAGTAGAAAATGAGCTTGATTTTTATTCTGGCTGAATTTGTTGAATGGCGTTTGTATGACGTACAATTTAACCCCTACGGGAGTAATTACGAGGACCTTCCGTAACCCCCTCCACTATTCACTCCACTTTTGTACAGCTCAATGTATAAAAGTTCTCTTTCTGAATAGTGGAGGGGGGATCCCAGGCCCATGGGATAGTACTCCTTTAAGGGTGATCACTGGAATTCGATCGCAAATATGCGACTATACTCATCAAGAAGTTAAACTTGGCTGTAATTTCGTTTTTATTGAGCCTGCTGTCGAAAAAAGCCCGCACAACCAACAGTCCTATAATTTGCCTATATATGTTTATTTACAATGGCGTTTCATTCAGTCCTATAACATGATATTGCTAATTAATATAGAACCCAGTTGAATACATTTAGCATTGATTTATCTATTCAACATAATGAAGAGAAGCTTGGAGGTCCTTAAATCTTGATGTATGAGGATGGACGCTAGTTAATCTTAAATGAGCAATTATTTTAAGCAATCTGGCAATTAATTAAATTGGTCTAATTTATAATTAATCCGGGATCATTTTTATTGATCACGTAAAGCGTATCCGGTAGGCAATATGTTTAAGTATTTTTTTACTGTCAATTTGTAGCATGTTTCTGAAATTTTCATATGAAAAGATCCTGATTTACATATGTTCAAAATAATTACCCCATTAATTTTGTCACCGACTTTGTTGTATAAATTTATTAATACATGTCCAAGTATTGTATTTCCGTGATCATATTTTGGTCGGATAAGTTGACAATGGTCTTTATTGCAATCGAACCAATTGATATCGGCAGAAATGTATGTTTGTATTGTACAAATTCAAGGAAATGGAGGCCTATAATTTTCGCATATTCCGACATACGCTCCAAATTACAGAGCTGTTACATTGTAATTTGCAGGTGTTAAAATCGGAATACCATAGCGAATGTTAATTCATCGACACCATAAAGCATGTTTCATTGTTTTAATTGATCGAGCCGATATATCTGCGGGTCGGGCACTCAATCAATGTGCCATTGGTACGCTAATAAAATCGAATATCCATTTTTTACAGCAAAATTAATGGGCTCTGGAAAACGCATAGGACATTGGAATAAAGCTCAAGGTCGGGCTCCCCCATAAAGACCATAATTCATAATATAAATTATATCCACCTCGCATAATGACAAACTCAAACGTAATGGAACCTTATCGAGCCGATCTAATGCGTTTGTCTCGCATATTGGCTTTATTTATGAAAGCGTGGTCATTAAATTGATGTAAAGCGCCTGCTTCGAATGCATATAACTCAAAAATACACCCATTAAATCATGGGTGTGTCACCTGTGCAGCTGCCCGAGAGGCCTTCGAGCTCATAAGGGCCCCACGTGGAAAGATTAATTAAAATTGGAGCGGCCTGGACAAAAAAATCGTGCCAAAATCGCCATAAATCCCACGAAATTAATGAATTTACATTGTCGAACCGCATGCATGACATGCTGCATTTGTATCGAAATTGGATCAAATGGTTGTCCAGACAATTTAATGGCGTTTTGTCGTGAAGATCGATTTTTAGCATTCGAATTTTGAATGCAGCTCTTTCGCGAAAATCTGGTCGAATTCATTGTGCAACGAGTTTTTTGTTACATGTTTTGTCGCCAAGGCTAAGCTCTTGGGAAATGCTGAAATCGTGATGTTATAATGTCGGACAGTTTGATTTTTCTCGAATTCCGTTTTAATGGCTTGCATTCGGCTCGGATGAAATAAAACACACAAGAAAGCTCTAAGGTCCCAAACGAAACTAACTAGTCATTGTATCCGTTTTTGTTAATAAGAAGAAATAAGTTCAATGTCGGATTGATCAATGATTTTATCGTCGCCTCGATCTAGTTCGGCGACATTTTTCAGTCAAAAATCGACTTTAAATTCGATGTTTTCAAATTATGTGTCCAAAAGCTTAAACTTCTTGGAGAATAATGTTAATCGTGAATTTAATTCATTGTAAATCTTTTAAAAGCAAAATTTATTAAGCCGTATTTGATCCCACTTCTGACACCAGTGTAACGTGGAGCGAAAGCGCTCTCGAGGAGAGGGTCGTTGGGCCACTCCCACGTATCCACGTATACGGTCATGCTCGTACGTGGGATTGTTTTTTTTTTTTTTTTGGGAAGACGCCTGGGTTGGATATCAAGCCAAGGCACATTTGACTTGATAGCAGAGGTTCTCGATTGGATTCAATTTGTGGATTGGTCCAATCCACAAAATCGAACTGTTTCTTCCAAGTCGCTTTCCAGAATGCTTTTGTAATGCTCCTAATCAATGTTGCCTTCTGTTAAAGTGCAGTAGCCGAGGCCAAGGGTTGTAAAACATGCTCAAACCATAATTCGTCCACCTCCGTGCTTGACAGTTGATTGAGTTGACTTTGGAAGAAGGCTGTTGGGACTCTTACGAATCCTCTTACGGCAATGGTGTGTAGTTAGAAGTGGGCTTTTGCCCTTTTTAACGGAGAGATAACCAGCCGACTTGAGTACCCTTGCAACTGCCATTTGACTGACGTATACTTGAAGAAATTCCGTTGAGCCGCAATCTGCACGGTGTTATCACCTAGAATTTGGTCTGCCCCCTGATATACTTGACGGATGACGTGTTCTGTCAGCTTCCGCGATCTTCCTCCTTTGTTCCTTGGACAAACATTGAACAGGCTCTTGCATATAGTACTGATTGAGCCAACGATGACCCGATAGGACCCATTGGAGCGCAGCAAGCTCTCGAGAAGGCTGGCCAGTGAGCTAGGACGACTTCATGCCCAATATTGGAGAGCCAAAGCCGTGCAGAAGACGTACCATAAACGAGGTAATACACTCGATCCTTCCGTATGAAGCCCCGCTATAGCATGAGTCGCTCAGAAATGAAAGCTACAGAAGGAAGCTGGCCGGGGTCGAGCTGCAGGGAGTGCTCTGAGTCACCGCAGTATACAGAACTGTATCTGAAGAAGCGGTACTCGTGATCGCTGAAATACCCCCGCTTGACCTCCAGGCAAAGAAGAGGGCCTTGGACTACGAAGATTCTAAAAATCGCAACGAACATGACCAGAAACTGAGGGAAGCCTGGCAACGGAGATGGGATCAGTCCAGCAAGGGAAGATGGACCCATCGATTTATCCCGGTCATAAGTCGGTGGAAGGCCCGGGAATACGGTGAAACAATCTACCGCTTGACTCAGGTGCTCACTGGGCATGGATGCTGAAACAAGCACTCGGGGTAGCCGAGCTCAACGTCGACAACATGGTCCACAGCATGATGGAAAGCAAGAAGAACTGGGACCTTTGGCGCGAATACGTGGAAGAGATTCTGAGCGCCAAAGAGGGCAGTGAAAGAGAGATAGACTAGGGCCAATCGCCTAAGGCTAGACTACCTGTTCTCCTGAAGCAATGTGGAAAACAATACCAGGGGGACAGAGAAGGACAAGTGAGGGGTTTAGTGGTTACAATCCTACACTACCCGCGAAGGGTGTCTTGGTTTGTAAGAGCCCATTCGTAGAATACCGTGGGTGCGAAGATTTCCCCTCCCACAGGAAAATAAAGGGTCTCGACTTGTTTTTATTGCTGTTGCTGAGAGGCTCAATCGATCAGAGGGCTGGGAAAAAATGATTCTTAGTTGTGTAATCTTTTCGTAAATTTACGGCGGTACTGATAAAATAATCGACAGAGAAGCCTGTGTGCACAAAATTGTTCAAATGCTTTTTTTTGTCTAACTTTTTCTTTAAATAAAATTCATAATTATACATTATCAAATATTATCTTTTTAAGTCTAAATGGGTATGATTTGACAAAAAACAAAACGAAAAGAAACGTTTGAAACTATTGACTTTTATTTATGCAGTGAGAGATTACAGCTATGAGTCTGCGTGAAGGACTTCTTTCCGCCGCCAAGGTTATCCGATAGTTCCCTGCTCCCTGTGCGTTAAAAGCGATGAACTTAAACCTATGCGAGACACTTAAAAAGCGATAAATTCGTTGGTATTTGAATGACGGTCCAATATCTGTGGTGATAATATTTGGGACGTGTAGAGGTACATTTACAGCATGAACTTGTCATCAATGTACGAGTGTATGATGAGACACTATATACTTTCTCACTACTAAAAAATCCCCATAATTTATCTATATCCAATATTTTCTCCAACATAAATCTTCTTTCAAGGAGATCACGATCCTCGCGAATGAAAATTATTGTTATAGTGAAAGACATTCTGATTTATGATTTGTATCGACTCCTTAAGGCACATTGGTAAATAACTATAAATTTGCCTTAATATATGAAAAATAAATAAATCATTTACCAACTAATATATATGCAATAAGCGTGCCGCTTGTCTAGAACTAAATTTCATCTCGAATTGAATACGATCATGTATTTTATAGCTTATAATGATTAAAATCCGACTTTAAAGGATATGATATAGTACAATAGGATGATATCGATTATTGTTAGTTAAAAGTCCTTATCAATTAATAGTTTGTGTGATCTCGCGTGTTTGTCGGCCATTTTGTTCAGTCACAGTAAATTCTTCCGATGGAGACGTCGAGCGCTCATACCAACTCCCGTTCGTGCAATATCCGCGCGGTTATTCATTGTTTGATTTGCAGAGCAATATCGCCGTTAATATCCATTGGAAACTTCGTGTGATCATCGTGTGACGCTTGGCGACCTTTGCGAAGAATTTCTTGACATTTCTCGAAGTATTTTCTATTATATTGTGTCGGAAAAACTTGGTTATAAGAATTTGTGTGCGAGATGAATGCCCAGAATGCTAACACTAGAAGACCGTCAAAGTCCATATGTTTGTTTTTTCTTATTCAGACTTTGATCCATTCAATAAAAATACTCATAAATATCAACAGATCAACATCATAAGTCCACACAAGCTTAATTTTACTTACAAAGAAAACCGACATCATTTTTTATGGGAAATACTACCGTTTTCACAGCGTCCTTCGTGTCATAAATTACTTATCGCGAATTGTACGTCAGCTCGTATTGAATTGGTTATCGATTTAAAAAAGCGGATTTTAACACGGATATATTTATCCCATGGAAGTCCATAAATGGCAAAATATATACTGTCCACTTAAAATATCGTTTATCTTGAATGTTGGACGTATTTGGATGTTATTGAGTGTCGAATTCTACGACAATATTTTTATTTGTGTGATTTTGTTATATATGTGCATGTTGTTATTATGTATATGTTTCCTGATCAATATATAGATATTGATCTTTCTGGTCTTATCTTAGGATTCTTATCGAGATATCCTGGAGGATATTTTTTGTCGATGGAAACGGATTTGTCTGTTGTGCACGTACTATATAAGCGAAGGCCAGCGGTCAATATACGGAAGGTTATGCTTATGGTGAAATCATGGTGTTTTTTTTGGATATGGACAAACCATACTTGCTCCGAAATAAGTCAAATGTACGCATGTTTAGTTCCTATCAGCGATTTCCAAATATTCTCAGCATTTGCATCTAATATGAACATCCAATCCGGAGATCCTTGGAAGTCTGCAATAAAACAATTTTCAATTAGCAATGCTAATGTGCACATATTTTATGCATTTAGCGAGTGGAGGTCTTTGGTAATCGCTGAGCATCTCTTATTATCACGATCTGGTGGTTGTGTCATCAGCTCGGTGTCATCATCTGTCATGCTTACTCTGATCCAATTATGGAGATCGAGAATGTCTTTATGACGCCTGTGTGACAGGCGATCCTTCAAGCGGTCACGACGGATATTGTTCTTTGCTCTGAACTGGAATGAATTAGTGCCAACTCTTACAGAAGGCAAAGCTAATCTACTCCAACACCGGGTTCAAGGTCCGGTCAAAATGTAATGTGCTAGTTTAACAACAGAATCTAGACTGATGGAGATGTCAATCTGAGTGGTCATTACGAAGTAATGGAACAATGGAAATGAATGTCGATTTTGAGTGGTGGTCTGAGGCAAACTGTGATACTTTTCTCCATGAACTGATTTTGATACTTTGATTGATACGTGATTGGATATCCAAGCAATCATAATATTGGGTAGTCCCAGAAATACTCGACTTACACAAAGAAATGGAAAAATATATCTGTTTCTCAAAGTGATCTCATTTTGTCGACGCCAAGACTCGGCTTTATTGCTGTGAAATATCGCCAAACACTCGATTGAAACATCCGTACGACGCTGTTTTTGTTTCATTGTGAGCAAATGCGGCACCCATCTTGCGCATGGCTTTTTCATGTACAAAATTTCAGTCAATATGCGATGTACAGCACTTTTTGACATTATTATATTCGACGTTCAGTCGACGGTGATCCAATACCATTGTGTGGATTTTCTTCATTATTTAAATAATATTTTATCATTGTAAGCGAATGAGCAGACTTCCCCAGAATACAATCTAGCTCGTCTTTCCCATTGTTTGGATTTATCTTATTCTTAATGTGCCATATCCGAACCATAGAAGGATTAATATTATACTAAGATATAATCACAGCCGTGAGATCACAGCGAAATCGACCGCGGGAAGATCAGGCCTTCTCACGGCCAAGACGTTCGGTCGGACATCAAGACTTATTTATGGATATTTTTAAGAGACATTTTGTATCTCTCTTAATGTTTGTTTTTTTAGGCAATTATAACATCCTATGTAAAATCTATTCTTTAACCCGTCGATGAAGAATCCCGCATATACTGAGAACGGACTTGAGCAATATGGAAAGAGTATTTTCGCGCATTGAGTGCTAAAATTAGTGAATTAATAGAGGTAGTCTACACACTCTACATATTTAAATATTCTTAAATACAGGCCATAAAATAAGCAATCAAATTTTAATGAAATTTCATCCAAAACCTTATTAACCCGTTGATTAGTAATCGCGCATATATGCGCTCGGACTCGTATGATACAGAAAGAGCATTCTCGCACATTGAGTGCGGAGATTAGTGAATCGAAAATAGAGACAGAGAGAGCGTCTTGTCGCATGCACTCGTGCATTGATGCCAAGTTCGTGCTGTAAAGGTACCCCTACACTTCATTAAATATATAATCTCTCTTATACTTTTGTCACGTTTCAATTAAATTTCCGAACAAGTTTTAGGAACATTAAGAATCACTCGTATATCTATAGGCAAAAACAATATTTGAATGGTTTTTTCGTTCATAGAATACAAAATAGAGAGTCATCACATCACCATCAGTTATGGGGTCTCCTTGAATCGTTGGTGTTCTTTTTAGAATATTGGAAAGCCACATGAATCAATTATATACTTAAAACTCAGCGTGGTATCAGAAATGATTCTATTTGAAACGCTATTATGGGATCCAACAATATCAACGGTGTTAAGGTTCATTTATTGATATACAAGCTTTATTCACGCTGAGCCCTTTTACTACTTAGTTATTTAGCGTACATTTCACCTCGTCTTTTATATGATTTAATCTTTCTTCTGATCAGGAAGTTGCAAATTTAAATCCGCCATACCACAAATAGTTTTCCATTGACTGCCATGCCGAATTTCCTTCAGCGGAATAACCTAGGAAATTCATGCATTTTAGGTATATAATTTAGCACGCCTCTAAGTATTTTAATTTTATCGTTCGCAGTGGCGTCTGAAGGTCGTTTCACAATTGCTTTTATACAGAAAAAAATAAATAAAAATCACACACACGTACGATAGTAAAAAATGGCAATTTGTAAATAGATCACTTTTTTGCAAGGCGTTCCAAAGCGAAAATCGGCTCATTTATCGGCGAAAAACAGAAGTGTTAAAGCGATAACATACATTGCTGGGTGATAATTTTTATTATAATCTATTATTTCTTCGACCTCCAGATTTATGTATCAATATTACATATTATAGCTGACAAATGAAGGCCGGACACAAACGCAAGAAAGGCTCCCATTTGTGTAACCGGATATTTTCTATATCATTCACTATCGCCATTTGATTTTTCACCGTCGATTTTGATTAATGTTGTAGGCGATCAACAATAGAAATCGATTTCGTTGAGGGCTAATCAATAATAACGACCATTTTCCATTAATCTTGCGGCTTGCGCCCCATACTTGCCGCCGTGCAGATTACGTATTAAAACTTGCATACAATTAATTAGGACACTCAAAGAAAAATTCTGTCCGTTATATTCGATCATGAATATTAATAAAACCAAATAATATAGAGGTCAGCGGAATAACAATGTCTGCAATTAAAATATTTCAACGCAATTTCCTGAACGCCGTTACGCAAATTCCGCGACCTGATCGCGTTTATCACGTTCAGTGACTAAATATACGGCTGCAAATAGAAGCAAATAATAAATTATAGCAATTCTTATATTCGACCCGAAAATTATGCTGAAAATACAGTTCAAAATTGCGCGAAAAGGGCCTGAATCTCTGACGCAACAATTGCTTATTTCCATTAGTACCGGTATACGATCCAATTTTGTAATATCCACGTGTATTTCGTGCAATTTGCATGTTTGTGATGCTAGAAACACGACGATACCATCTGATTTTAATCAAACTAAGAGCTGCATCGGCAAATCATGACGATCATAATTGTTCTTACATTATCTGATGAGAATACTTTGTAATAATGTATTGCAGATGTGTTTTCATCATCGGTTTAATATATGGGTTATTCTGTCGATTGGATGATGATGGCACTGTTGATTGCGACAAGAGACGTATTAATCCGATACTCGATTTTCATATCTAATAACATTTTTATAAAATACAAAAAATAAATAAAAACTAAAAAAGTTACAGGCTGATAAAGCGTAAAGTGTAAAAGATAAGGGCGTATCCTGGTTGACATAATTTCAACCATTTCAATCATTTAAAAGTAAAAATAAAAATAGATTCACATTTAATAAAAATGTCGCTATAGTTCTTATTTCAGAAAATTATTGTCGCAAAATGGCGACAGTTTTGAAAAAAAAATCAAGTTTTAGCCTTATTTTTTCACAGTTTTAATTTTATTAAAAATAGTTAAAAACAAGATTTTGATATAAAACTGGTATGAACAATAGATGGTTTTATATAAAAGCTTACTACTAAATTTAAAGTAAATTTGATAATTAGAACTTGAGATATCATGTCAACCATGTTCAAATCGTTTGTGCAGAATGTCCATCGTGGCGCAAATCCAAGCCAAGAACGACGAGAAATTGACTGCTTCGGGTATTCCCGTACACTCTCACGGACAGCAGCGATGTTTTCAGCAGACCTTGCATTTCGTTGATAAACGGGTATTGGCCGACTATTTATCGAATCGGTTGACTCGAATTTAGCCAATAAACCCACCGTTTTTTTTTTTTAATATTTAAAGGTAATAAACAATCATGTACAAACATTAAATGTAAAATAATTTACAAAAAAGACTTAAAGCACCATTAAATGAAGGGCCGTAACAAGGGCGCGGCAAAGCCATGGGCGCAACTGCGCTTGGGGCGCAAAATGCAGAATACCGACCCGGTCGAGAGTTGAACATGATTTTTATTTTACTTGACTATTTTACCTTCACGTTTTTATAATATATACTATGTTGTCTAATCCCCCTTTTCTTCATTATTGCTTAAAAATTGGGCTGACCCAACCGGCATAAGCCCGCAATAAAATAAAAAACAACAATATTTTCGATTGATAACTGAACAATTGCTTTTTAATGAGAGTTTGTAACCGTTCTGTAGACATGTTCAGATATGGCGTCCGATCGCGAGGCACTCATTCGTCATATGAGCGGTCCGAAAAGTGGACCAATTGGACGCACGGAGCTTGTGGCCATTCTGTCCTCTTTTGGGACGTTTTGCGGCATTTTCTATGATTTGTACGATCATGGAAGTATCCTCAAAGGCTAACTTAAGTAAGTGGCTCGCGCAAAATAAGGTCGAGAACGAGTCTAGACTTCAATAAAAACTATCAAACCAAAAAAATCTTACTAATTTATTCTGCTATCTTAGCTAGTTTTTTTTAGGTTTAAGTTATAGCCTTCTAGCTAATTTATCCTTCAAGTGGCTACTCAAATTTGAAAATGAGCGTGTCCTTGTGGACATGGATTTAAATTCAGGTTCTGAATCTTGCTATGCACTTTCGTTGAGCGGGCTGGCATGGTCTCGAATTGTTGTAAACGAAGGAGCAGACTCCCTGAAAGTACGATTTAGCTCGGATATAATATTAGTTGGACTGAGACCTTTGAATTGACCTAAGAGGGCTGCAGAGCTAATGCTATTATTTAAAACTTTAAATAGAAAAATGCTGTCCAGATAAATTCGCCTAGACTCCAAATTTGAAAGACCCTGTAAAAGACTGATTTGCCATATGCTTAAATGAAATATTTTAATTTAAAAATGTTATTTGGATTTTTAATATGTAAAGTAGCTCCACTTGCGAGACTGCTGCATAGCTGCGGCGGGAAGAACGCGTCTTCCGGAAATAATAACAAAAAGACACCGCTGTTAATTTGTTGCTTCTATATTTTGTTGCGTCGTATATTTTATGCATCAGTGCAATACGCTTTTATGAATTTTATTGAATAAGATCCACCAAATAATTAAATCATAGATCGTTTGATAAGATTTAGAGAGTTTTTGTATTATATATATATATCTAAAAAAATATGCTAATATTCAAATTTACTTTCGTTTTAAAATATTTTTACGGTCAATAAACAGTGTTAGTTAAACAAAGTTCACATATCCATAACTATGACGAAATATTTAATGCGTAACTCATTCATTATGCGTTATGATATTTGTCCAATTAAACTAATTCGTATCTCCATTGAGTAAAACGCAAGTAATTAATGGACAACCCAATCATGATTGCCATAAATCTTGATATGATTATCAATTTTTCGCGTTAATCTACCAATTATTATTGGTTTTTGAGAAATGATCCAACGGCCACGATTTGGACTAAATCATTCCATTGTTATAACCTTATGTGTGCCATACGTCGCCATGGGTTAAATCCGTTTGCCTTGAAGACTTATCTAAATTAATATTAAAACCATTAACAAATGGAAGTGAATTATGATAATAAAACCATAGTACACATTCGTCTACCTGCCAAAATTTTTGATACAATATGAAATTATCTGACAGCACGATTAAGGTCCGAGTTATTCATTATGAGCATGAATTATTCATGCATATCAATTATTTACTATGACGACAGTTATAATTTATTTATCCAGCTAATTATTTATTACGCATGTCCCGAGGTTTTTTTTTGATGCAAAGGATCACAGGAAAAAATTGCTTTATAAATTCACCCGTGCATTTAATCGACTAAAGAATGATCGCTGCAAAATTACTCTTTTGTAGGCAAGGTCGAGTTCACATGATATTTGTATCTTTTCCACAAAAAAACCGCTTTGTAAACGGTGTGATTGGTTAAAAAGCGGTTGAATTATGATCGTAAAAAATTAATAAGCATTATATATTACCCATGATATATTTATTTCACGCCGAATGATAATATTAATAAACATGATTGAAATATATGCAGGGTGCGGCAGGGATACTTCCTTATTTTAAACGTGCACCCTAAAGCGATAGATATTTAATGAAGAGTGTAATGGCACTTATTTAAAAAAGCAAAATTTAACGTTTTTTATCATATAGGTTTAATAACAATTATTTATTTAATAACAATCGTAATAACACGAGATACACCAGTTCCAAATGCATCTCGATAAAGTCACTTTGGTGGGATTTTTGGTCTATCGGAATCGGCAGTCCTAGGGCTTATACAAAACAGACATTTTTCAAAACCGGTTTTCAGTTTTCAAACAAAACCGATTTCCAAAGGTTTTCGGTTTTCGGTCGGTGAACGATTCAACATTTTTCATCCAAAATTCTTAGAAAATGATTTTTCTATTTTTATATTCAAAATCGAATTTTCAGGATAAAAAAACCGGCTCTCGTCACAAATTTTGCCTGAAAATCGGATGATATGGATAAGTTTAAAGTTTGGATTTAAACAATTAAGCTGATGTTGGACTTATGGAAGTCAGTCTTCTTCATTGTGCCTCACCTTCTCTGGGAACGCTCTGGAGGAGAGGTGGGCACCTGGAAACACTGTGGACTGAAGAAAGATCGACGGAAGACACTTTTCCAGTTCCAGAGTTTATCGTGTACTGTTGAAATATTCCTCATATTTCCTTCAGACTGTTAATTTAATTGAAAAAATCAACAAGACACGCCAGAATTTCGACAAATGTTTTATCTTTCATTTTAGAGTACAATTTTTTTTTTGTATTCTCTGATTTTCGAAAACAATCTTATTTCTTCTTAGATCTCAAAAACCCTGTTTAAAACTTTCTTTCTTGACAACCAGTATACCACTGTGTGGTAACGAAAGACTCGCAAACGATTCCCTGATCTCAACCTTTTGATTAGTAAATCCATTTTAAAATGATGCAAATATATATGCTATATTTGCATTTGAACCGCTTATGGCCCATATAAATCTGCTTTTCTCTCAAAACCGCGCAGCGAGATTCAATCTTGTATATCAACAAATTAATCTTAATGTTAACAGTAAACAATATTCATAAATTTCTTCGCTTAAATGTAAATAGTACAGATGTATGTCTTCACTTTTAGTATCAAAAAAATGCATTTGTTAAAGTTGAAAATTAATTAATTTGGGTTATCATTATTAGTCGATAAATTTGGGTTATCGATCGATACAATCATACGACGTACGCAAGACGTCTCCGTCTCTGTCTCCGATTCACAATTTTTGAAATCAACTCGAACGCCAATAAGCGAAGATACTCATCAACGGGTTGAGAGCCAAAGTGTAACCGGTATATCATGCAGTGATTAGATGACGACTTAGCTGTAAGTAGTGGTGTACCAGTAATTGCAAACATAAAGTTACATCGGTTGACTCGTTCAGTTGAAGTGCAAACATAGAACTTTCTTAAATTTCAGAAATAATGGTTGCCAAAATGTCGTTACTCAACTCTAAAATACGACTTTGAACTGTTGTATTGGATAGTGATATTTGATTAATCTTAGCCGCGTGTTGCTCAAAAATAACTAGCGACAAAAACAAGGTTTGATGAGTTCCTCTCCTATAGTCTGCAGTCTTTTGTTCATAGCAATGCGATAAGCAATTTGATATGAAGCTTGAAGACACGATTCAGTTGCCTTTTGTGCAAATCCTTTGGAATTAAATCGCAAAGACATCAGAACACTCTTTTCTCTTAAAAATATCAAATTCTTTACCTGCGAATTCTTTATAAGCTTTCGCGAAATGTTCTTTTAGTTTGATCAGTTTCATGCTCTCTGCACTAAGAACTTGTTAAATATACGCACTGAGACTTTTCTATATTCCTGTTAACAATATTCGCGAAAACCTATTGCAGAAATGCTTATTTATACAAGCATTTTTTTCCAGATGTAGAAGCCATGTTAAATTGGAGATAAGACAAGATATAAGATTAATATGATAACGCTTATATCAAGGTAGTTTTACGAAAGAAAAAAAAACAGTTTAGTCGAAACAGTTTAATATTACGGTGGTAAACGATAATACGTATCTAGTTATGGACGCGTTTGTCTCATCTGAACAATCTTTACATCAGGCAGCCAAGAACGGCCAATCTGATACCATTAGAAGATTGCTTGAAAATGGTTCGAATGTCAACGCTATTGACAAAGACGATAATACACCTTTGCTAAAAGCTTCATTAAATGGTCATTTAGAAGCAGTTAAAACTTTATTGCAATATGGAGCAGACATACACGTAAACGCATCAGTGACTCCTTTACATTGTGCAGCGCAAGAAAATCATCTCCAAGTTGTGGACTTGCTGCTCTCGTCAGGACATCCTATTGATGATCGCGACAAAAACGAATCAACGCCATTACATAGGGCTGCTGCAAAAGGTCACATAGACATCATTAGAAGATTTATTGAAAAGGGTTCGAATATCAACGCTATTGACAAAGTTGATTACACACCTTTGCTAAAAGCTTCTTTAAATGGCCATTTGGAAGCAGTTAAAACTTTATTGCAATATGGAGCTGATATACACGCAACAACATTAAGAACTCCTTTGCATTGCGCAGCGCTAGGAAATCATCTCCAAGTTGTGGACTTTCTACTCTCGTCAGGACATCCTATTGATGATCTAGATGAAGACGATATGACTCCATTACATTGGGCAGCTGTAACCGATCACTCTGACATCATTAGAAGATTGCTTGAAAAGGGTTCGAATATCAACACTATCAACAAAAACGATCACACACATTTGACAGCAGCTTCTTTAAAAGGCCATTTGGAAGCAGTTAAAACATTATTGCAATATGGAGCTGATATACACGCAACAGCATTATGTACACCATTGCACTGCGCTGCAGGAGGAAATCATCATCAAGTTGTGGACTTCCTGCTATCGTGCGGACATCCTCTTGATGATGGCGATAAACATGATTCGACGCCTTTACATTGGGCTGCTATACAAGGTCACTCTGACATCATTAGAAGATTAATTGAAAAGGGTTCGAATATTAACGCTATCAACAAAAACAATAACACACCTTTGGTAGAAGCTTCATTAAAAGGCCATTTGGAAGCAGTTAAAACTTTATTGCAATATGGAGCTGATATACACGCAACAGCATCAACAACTCCATTGCATTGCGCGGTGCATAAAAATCATCCCCAAATTGTTGACTTGCTGCTCTCGTCGGGACATCCTCTTGATTATCGCAACAAAAACGATTCGACGCCTTTACACGTGGCAGCTTCAAACGGTCACTGTGACATCATTAGAATATTAATTGAAAAGGGTTCGAATATCAACGCTATTGACATTTACGATGACACACCTTTGATAAATGCTTCTTTATATGGCAATTTAGAAGCAGTTAAAACTTTGTTGCAATATGGAGCTGATATACACGCAACAGCATCGAAGACTCCTTTGCATTACGCAGCGCTAGAAAATCATCTTCATGTCATGGACTTGCTGCTTTCGTCAGGACATCCTCTTGATGATCGCGACAAAAACGGTTCGACGCCTTTACATATGGCAGCTATAAACGGTCACTGTGACATCATTAGAATATTATTTGAAAATGGTTCGAATATCAATGCTATTGACATAGACGATAACACACCTTTGCTAGTAGCTTCTTTTAATGGTCATTACGAGGCAGTTAAAACTCTATTGCAATATGGGGCAGATATACACGCAACATCAAGGACTCCTTTGCATTGCGCAGTGCAAAATAATCATCTTCATGTTATGGACTTGCTGCTGTCATTAGGACATCCTCTTGATGATCGCGACAAAAACGATTGGACGCCTTTAAATTATGCAGCTTTAAAGGGTGACTCCGACATCATTAGAATATTGATTGAAAATGATTCGAATATCAACATGGTAGACAAATACAATTACACACCTTTGGTAGAAGCTTCATTAAATGGCCATTTGGAAGCAGTTAAAACTTTATTGCAATATGGAGCTGATATACACGCAACAGCATCAACAACTCCATTGCATTGCGCGGCGCAAGAAAATCATCACCAAATTGTTGACTTGCTGCTCTCGTTGGGACATCCTCTTGATTATCGCAACAAAAACGATTTGACGCCTTTACATAAAGCTGCTGCAAACGGTCATTCTGACATCATTAGAATATTAATTGAAAATGGTTCGCAAATCAACGTTATCAGTAAAAACAATATCACACCTTTATTAGAAGCTTCTTTTAATGGCCATTTAGGAAGCAGTTAAAACTTTATTGCAATATGGAAGCTGATATACACGCAACAGCATCATGGACTCCTTTGCATTTCGCAGCGGAAGAAAATCATTTCCAAGTCGTGGACTTGCTGCTTTCGTTCAGGACATCCTCTTGATGATCGCGACAAAAACGGTTCGACGCCTTTACATATGGCAGCTATAAACGGTCACTGTGACATCATTAGAATATTATTTGAAAATGGTTCGAATATCAATGCTATTGACATAGACGATAACACACCTTTGCTAGAAGCTTCTTTTAATGGTCATTACGAGGCAGTTAAAACTCTATTGCAATATGGAGCAGATATACACGCAACAGCATCAGGGACATCCTTTGCATTACGCAGCGCAAGAAAATCATCTTCAAGTTGTGGACTTACTGCTTTCGTCAGGACATCCTCTTGATGATCGCGATAAAAACGATTCGACGCCTTTACATAGGGCAGCTTTAAACGGTAACTCCGACATCATTAGAAAATTGATTGAAATGGGTTCGAATATCAACGCTATCAATAAAAGCAACCACACGCCTTTGACAGAAGCTTCTTTAAATGGCCATCTTGAAGCAATTAAAATTTTATTGAAAAATGGAGCTGATATACATGCAACAGCATCAAGGACTCCTTTGCATTGCGCAGTGCAAGGAAAACATCTCCAAGTTGTGGAATTGCTGCTTTCAGTCAGGACATCCTATTGATGATCTTGATAAATACGATTCGACGCCTTTACATTATGCAGCTTTAAAGGGTGACTCCGACATCATTAGAAAATTAATTGAAGAGGGTTCGAATATCAACGCTATCAATGAAAGCAATCATACTCCTTTGACAGAGGCTTCTTCAAATGGCCATTGCGAAGCCGTTAAAACTTTATTGCAATATGGAGCTGATATACACGCAACAGCATCAAGGACTGCTTTGCATTGCGCAGTGCAAGGAAATCATCTGCAAGTTTTTGAATTGCTGCTCTCGTCAGGACATCCTCATGATGATCGCGATGAACACGACGCGACTCCTTTACATTATGCAGCTTCAAACGGCAACCTTGGCATTATTCTAAGATTAATCGGAAAGGGTTCGAATATCAACGCTATTAACCAATACGACAATACGCCCTTGACACTTGCATCCATGTATGGCCATTTGGATGCAGTTCGATTGTTATTGCAATATAAAGCTGATATTTATGCAACAGCATCAGGGACTCCTTTACATCGCGCAGCGTTTAAAAATCATCTCCAAATTGTGGACTTGCTGCTCTCGTCGGGAAATCCTCTCGAGTATCTCGACGAAAACGATCGAACGCCCTTACATTGGGCAGCTAGGGAGGGTCACGTTAATATAATTAAAAGATTACTTCAAAAGGGTTCGAATATTAGAGCAGAGTGCAAAC
The DNA here is from genome assembly GCA_008973525.1 of Stenopsyche tienmushanensis. Lineage (NCBI taxonomy): Eukaryota > Metazoa > Arthropoda > Insecta > Trichoptera > Stenopsychidae > Stenopsyche > Stenopsyche tienmushanensis. The sequence goes on from WACJ01000521.1 coordinate 523,193, forward strand.
TCGGCATCACCCCTATAGCGTATGCGTCTTTGTATGGCTGTAGGAATGCAGTTAAAGTGCTATTGCAGTATGAAGATGATTTGTACGCATCTGGGGCTCTTTAATTATACCCAGCGCAAAAAAATCCTGTCCAATGTTGTGAATTTGAAAAGGAGATTTTAGCGAAAAGATTTTTTGAAATTCGAATGACTGAATTATATCGGTCTCTTGCTTAAGCCTTCATGTAGTGGTCGTTCAATACATTCAATCAATACGTGATTGATCAATGGCGAATTTCTTTCATATTTCACATAATTATAATTAAATTATATTTAATTTGTCGTTTTGTAAAATTAAAAATATAGTTTTAATACACAATGTTGATGAACAAAAAATACCAATACTGTTTCAATTTTTATAATTTTATTTTTGAGTTTTTAGGAAATCCTTGATATATTTACACATGTATGAAACGTTAAAAAAAAACAAATCATAATACTAAGCATTGGTCCCGAAGACAACTGCATTAAGTTTGATACATTTTTAAATGTTGGCAAGTTACTGCACAAATATCTTTTACTTTCATTAAATATGGTCCGCACAATCTTCGTTATTTATTTATTTAGTAATTTATAAACAGTTTTTTCTCTATTACATTAAATATTTTTTTTAAATAGAGATGATAAAAATAAATAAAAAACATAGTAAAAATAAAATAAAAAGAAGGTGATGCAAATATACAAAGTGCGTTATACCGTAAAAGGAGGACACCAAACGTAAGAGGAGACGACCAATGGAAACATCCCCACCGAGCTGATACCCATGAGCTGAGTTATCAATGGAAGAGCTCAAGAGGGACACATTGCTGCTATCCTAATGCAATACTTAACTAGTAGCTGGATGGCAGCAGAAGAAGAGGTTGGTTTTAGTGGGTAGAAATTGTTATTACTTGCATTTTGGTGGTAGTGTGGGAAAAAAAGCTCCGCAACCGACACCGCCACGTCTATGATGGTGATTATTATTAATATGATTATTGTACCTGTAGGTGGTCTCGCTGTTAAGCGGTTGGACTTGTATCTCAATCATTTTGGGTTCAAATCTACAGGAGGTGTGGCTGGCGACCACATTTTTAAAAACATATATATGCCATGAACAACCATGTCAAAATGGTTGGCAATGGTCCCATAAAGGGGATTGCTAAAAGCCACGCAACAATGATTATTATTCAAGATTATTTGGATGGCAACTGTCTCGAGACCGCGAAAAGCGAAAATGGCCACTCCTCCCCCGATTCTGTCAGCACGATGACAGATGAATCCTGGAATAGAAATATCAATGTGTAAGTACAACATAGTAATGACGATGATGAGAATCTTCTAAAATTTAATTAAACCGATATATTTATCAACGTACTTTTATTTGGATTGATCGAGGATAGATTATGTCTACCTGATACGAACACCTGTGTATCCTCTTAATCTTTTAACCGCCAACGACTCACCGGCGCGTCGCATTTGTATGCGCTGATGAGTCATTGGCAGTTAAAAGGTTAAGCTTGCGTTTTTCGAATCAGATTGATAAAAATAACACAATTTCCAATGAAATTTGATATCAAAGATTACGGTGGAAACGACCACTTCGTCACGTACGCCAAATTTCTAATTAAGGTAATTGTGATAAAAATGTGACAAAATAGTGATCGTGGTAAGGATAATTTTTAAAATATACTTAAATTGTCATAAAGAACACACTGATAGTATCTTTGTTGTTTTCAATTCTATGTAGATAATATATATATCATTGATTTTATCAGCAATTTACGTCTTTATTTTTCGTATGTTCTTATAAAAGATTTTACGACAGAGACGCTCAAAATTTGTTTGATTATGGCGACCTTATTATTAAAGCAATATGTGTTAAATTTGTTAAGAATTGTTTAGTAATAGTTTCGCCAAAACATTTATATTTTTAAAAATCATGTCGCATGCCATGTTAAGTCTTCACAAGACGCAGGAAACAAACAGAAAAAGATCAATTTTTTTACCTGCGAATTCTTTATAAACTTTCTGGAAACGTTCTTGTGGTTTGCTTAGTTTCATGCTCTCTGTACTAAGAACTTTATTACATGCCAGCGAATACCCGGCATGCGTTCCAATGCCACACTTAAAGATATAAAGTGTGTGTATTTTAATTCAGTTTATTGGAATGATTTTAAATATTTTTAATTACACTGAAAAACGGGAAAACGATCGCGCTTAATAATTATTTGAGAGGTACATTAAGATTTAAAATATATTTCCGTTATTTCGAGTTTCCTGTCGGACTCATGGACGCGGAATAACCGCCAGCGCCTTGGTGATGCTCCTTGTGAGCATCCTCCGTCCATTGTTATCTTGGGCTATGCATTGCCGTCGCTTCGTGGTAGATTGTTTGCACTTTCAGATGTTTTTGCTTGATTATTGGTGCCTTAATCCTCGATAAAATTGGTAGCCAAGTTCTAGGTATGCCGTCGTCTCGTCCGTTGAATGAGGAGGTTCTTCGTTTTTTGATTTCCATCGCTTTAACGGTATGGCAACGCATTTCGAACGAACAAAACCCAATTCATTTTTATATATTAGATAACACAATGAGGGTTTTCTATATTCCTATTAACAGTATTCGCGAAACCCCATTGTAGAAATACATGTTTATACAAGCATTTTTTTCCAGATGTAGAAACTGTGTTAAATTGGAGATAAGATTGATACAATAAAGCTTATATAAAGGTAGTTTCACGAAAACAAGATAGTTTCATCGAAACAGTTTCGTGTATATATTACGGTGGTAAAAGATAATACGTACCTAGTTATGGACGCACTTGTCTCATCTGAACAGTCTTTACATCAGGCAGCTAAGAACGGTCACTCTGATATCATTCGAAGATTACTTGAAAATGGTTCGAATATCAACGCTATTGACAAAGACGATAACACACCTTTGCTGGAAGCTTCATTAAATGGGCATTACGAAGTCGTTAAAATTTTATTGCAATATGGAGCTGATATACACGCAACAGCATCAACAACTCCTTTGCATTGTGCATCTCAAAAAAATCATCTCCAAGTTGTGGACTTGCTGCTCTCGTCAGGACATCCCATTGATGATCGCGATAAAGGCAATTCGACGCCTTTACATTGGGCAGTTTTAAATGATCACTCTGGCATCATTAGAAGATTAATTGAAAAGGGTTCGAATATTAACGCTATCAACAAAAACGATAGCACACCTTTGATAGTAGCTTCATTAAAAGGCCATTTAGAAGCAGTTAAAACTTTATTGCAATATGGGGCTGACATACACGCAACACCAGCAAGGACTCCTTTGCATTGCGCAGCTCAAGAAAATCATCTCCAAGTTGTGGACTTCCTGCTCTCGTCAGGACATCCTCTTAATGATCGGAACATAAACGATTCGACGCCTTTACATTGGGCTGCTATTAGGGATCATCCTGACATCATTAGACGATTAATTGAAAAGGGTTCAAATATTAACGCTATTAACAAATTCGATAACACACCTTTGCTAGAAGCTTCGTTAAAAGGCCATTTGGAAGCAGTTAAAACTTTATTGCAATATGGAGCTGATATATATGCAACAGCATCAGCAACTCCTTTGCATTGCGCGGCGCAAGAAAATCATCTCCAAGTTGTGGACTTGCTGCTTTCGTCAGGGCATCCTATTGACGATCGCGATATATACGATTCGACGCCTTTACACGCGGCAGCTTCAAACGGTCACTGTGACATCATTAAAATATTAATTGAAAATGATTCGAATATCAACGCTTTTGACAAAAAACATAATACACCTTTGCTAGAAGCTTCTTTAAATGGCCATTTGGAAGCAGTTAAAACTTTATTGCAATATGAAGCTGATGTACACGCAACAGCATCAACAACTCCTTTGCATTACGCAGCGCAAGAAAATCATCTCCAAATTGTGGAATTGCTGCTCTCGTCTGGACATCCTCTTGATGATCGCGATAAAGACCATTCGACGCCATTATATTGTGCAGCTTTCAACGGTAACTCCGACATCATTAGAAAATTGATTGAAAGTGGTTCGAATATCAACGCTATCAATAAAAGCAATCACACGCCTTTGACAGCAGCTTCTTTAAATGGCCATTTCGAAGCAATTCAAATTTTATTGCAATATGGAGCTGATATACACGCAACAGCATCAAGGACTCCTTTGCATTGCGCAGTGCAAGGCAATCATCGTCATGTTGTGGACATGCTGCTCTCGTCAGGACATCCTATTGATGATCTCGATAAATACGATTCGACGCCTTTACATTATGCAGCTTTAAAGGGTGATTCTGACATCATTAGAAAATTAATTGAAAAGGGTTCGAATATCAACGCTATCAATGAAAGCAATCACACTCCTTTGACAGAAGCTTCTTCAAATGGCCATTACGAAGCCGTTAAAACTTTATTGCAATATGGAGCTGATATACACGCAACAGCATCAAGGACTGCTTTGCATTGCGCAGTGCAAGGAAATCATCTGCAAGTTTTTGAATTGCTGCTCTCGTCAGGACATCCTCATGATGATCGCGATGAACACGACGCGACTCCTTTACATTATGCAGCTTCAAACGGCAACCTTGGCTTTATTCTAAGATTAATCGGAAAGGGTTCAAATATCAACGCTATTAACCAATACGACAATACGCCTTTGACACTTGCATCCTTGTATGGCCATTTGGATGCAGTTCGATTGTTATTGCATAATAAAGCTGATATTTACGCAACAGCATCAGGGACTCCTTTACATCGCGCAGCGTTTAAAAATCATCTCCAAATTGTGGACTTGCTGCTGTCGTCAGGAAATCCTCTCGAGTATCTCGACGAAAACGACCGAACGCCCTTACACTGGGCAGCTAGGGAGGGTCACGTTAATATAATTAAAAGATTACTTCAAAAGGGTTCGAATATTAGAGCAGAGTGCAAACTCGGCATCACCCCTATAGCGTATGCGTCTTTGTATGGGTGTAGGAATGCAGTTAAAGTGCTATTGCAGTATGAAGATGATTTGTACGCATCTGGGGCTCTTTAATTTTACCCAGTGCAAAAAAAATCCTGTCCAATGTTGTGAATTTGAAAAGGAGATTTTACCGAAAAGATTTTTTGAAATTCGAATGACTGAATTACATCGGTCTCATCGGCTTACGCCTTCATGTAGTGCTCGTCCAATACATTCAATCAATACGTGATTGATCAATGGCGAATTTCTTTCATATTTCACGTGATTATAATTAAATTATATTTAATTTGTCTTTTTGTAAAATTGAAAATATTTAGTTTTAATACACAATGTTGATGAACAAAAAATACCAATACTGTTTCAATTTTTATAATTTTATATTTGAGTTTTTAGGAAATCCTTGATATATTTAAACATGTATGAAATGATAATCGACATAAAATGATAATCTGAAGGCACCAAGTCAGGGTAATACAGGGGAGTGGTTCAACACATCACACAACCAAACGAGTCCAAGTGCGCCTTGATGGTTAAGGCTGTGTGAGGATGGGCGTTGTGGTTCATCAAACACACTCACAATATCGTTCCAGGTGCGCTGCAACTCCTGGACAGCCCAAGTAGTGCTCTATAACAATTCGCATGCTGCTCAGACGGAGTGTCCATAGCTCTCCCGTAAAAACGGACGTATAGTAAGTCTGTCGGAAGAGCTGACGCTTGGTCCTAGCGTGTCGGAGGCATTTGCATCGGATGGAATGCTCCTGCCTTCGCCATGCGTTATTGGATCTCCAAATCCAGAGGCAGGACATCCACCAGCACCGGAAAACCACCAGTGGGCGCTGTGCGGAATGCTTTAGATATGAGCATCAAAAGCTCCCGTTGATCCTGCAACAGAATTCTCCTTATCAGCTGGATGCTAATTCTGTGCATGCGCCCGTTATATAGGCTGAGATAGCCACAAAAATACCCTTGTAGGCAGTCAGGAGGGTCTCAGCCGACTAAAGACTCTAACCCGTGAGCTAAGAGTACTTCCAGATGAACAGTTTGGGTTCTAAGAAAACCTCTCAACTACACCGCACCATCGAATTCATAGACACCGGTTTCACCCACCCACACAATAAAAACACAGGAGCCGTCTTATTACTTGACATAACCCGAGCTTTCGATAAAACCTGGCATACAGCACTACTTTACAAAATACACTCATTCGGTTACCCCAAAGAATATATCAAAATGATAGCCTCATTTATCACAAACCGCACATACCAAATACAACACAAACATCCTCTATCACACAGAAAACACACAAGCGTTAGTACCTCAAGGATCCGCATTATCACCACTTTACAATATTTACACAGCAATGACAAAAACGTAGCCATCTCCTTCTTCGGAGACAACACAGCAATACTCTCCAGATTACACTCAACCGTTAAAATCACCTGCGATCTCCAATCATACACAGATTCAAATCCTGGTGCAACAGGTGGAAAGTCCACATAAATCCACACAAAACACAACTTACATTATTCAACATCAAAAAAAAAGAAACAATACCACATCAAAGACGCCACACTGAACGGCTAAGTTGGGAAAAAAAAAAAACAATAAAACACTTAGGGATCATTCTCGATCAGAAACTAAACTTCCACAAACACATACAAAACACAATACATAAAACAATCGCCGCTAAACACACCCTTTACCATATACTCAACAAAGAATCCAAAATGATACTCAAAAACAAACTACTCACATACAAAATTCTTATCCGTCCCATCACATGGGGAATCGCAGCCAAAGCATCGCCAAACACATTCCACAAACTGCAAGCACAAGAAAACAAAATCCTAAGACAAATAACAAACGCACCATACTGCTCTCCACAGACTACTTCAGACACCCCTATCACAACCCTCCCCCCGCTTTCCACATAAGACAGATGTTAGCTCCGTTAATCAGGAGGGGGCGTCCTCTTATTTCCCAATCACTTGCCGCAATCCTCGACATTTTGGCGAAAGTGTCTGCTGCCCTCTTTATGCGTCGTGAAGCTCTGCGAACCAACGTGATCGCCAAATATGGGGCCGATTCCACGAACTTGACCAAACTCTCATCCATGCGAGGCCGGAGGAAGGCTGCCGAAAACGACCCTTTAGGATGAGACCTTGCGACTTCGAAGCCGAAAAAGTTAATTTATTCATTCAATTCATCAGGATTTCGACACTCCGCTGGGAGCGCCAGCTCGAAGATGTCGTCCAAAAGAAAGTTCCACAGGATTGATCCCAGGACCGAGTGCTAACGGCAGCCCATGCTCAGTTTTCTGGCGACGACGTAGCGGTTCGTGAAATACGACCGAATCAGTGCCACCACGTTTGACGGTAGTCAAAGGGATAGACATATATTTTTATATTTGACAATTTAAGTGCGAATCAGCGTTGTATCTTTGCGAGAGATTTTCGCCAAAAGTGCGGCGCGGCGATATATAGACGTTGAACTTCAAACAGATATTGTGCACTTGACGCAGCGGTACGTTTTGAGTAGAGTCAGCAGATATTGCATCCATTTTGTTTTTTTTAATACTGTTGTAAATCAGGTGCTACAAAAACGTTTCAATATTTAATTGAGATGAAGAATTATTGCTTTCAGGGTTTATAATGTAAGCCCACTCCGAATAAGATTTATCGATCGTTAAATTTGTTTAACCACGTTATCTCGAATTTAGTGAATTGAATTAAATAGTCCATTAAAAAATGGACAAGTCCTTGATCATAGGTGCCTGTTTAAACTCTAACCTTGCCCACGCAAAAAATATTTTAGAGCCTATCTAAAAGAAAAAAATTGCTCCCCAACAACATTCTTTATTGCGCATGCGCTTTGATTCCGGCCACCGTCACCATGCGTTGCCTTCATTTTCACCATCGCACATTTCAATACCACATCCCGCTACAGATGTGGCACTTTTGGAGCAAATGTTAAATGGACACCAATATTGTCATGAGTCCACTTACTTTCCAAATTCCGCCGCTAATGGCATTGCGGTTTTTTTGCGCCTACCATGTGCCACGCTCTTAAGATTAAACGCATTTAATTATCGACCATTAAATCGGTCGCCTTGGCTAAAAAAAAGAGTGTCTTAGACACGGGAAGTATGGGCGTTGTCGCTCGTGTCTTTTGAGTCTTGCGGAACGGCACAGGATATTAAAAGTATCCAATTATACGTGAAAGATTGCCCGATTCGAGTGATTTAATGCACATGACCAATCATTGCGAATAAGACATTTCGACGTGTCGGAAATTCACTGCCCAATCGCTCAACGACTTCTTCCCAAGACCATATATTCAGATTTGAAGGGAAATTAATCTAGGTGATTTATTTCAGCGACCAGCGCCTAATCTGGCGCTAACGTGGATCGCATTAGCTGAAATCGCTATTGCTAATGATTCAATGCACGTTGAGACAGTTATCGGTAACGAATGCCATAATTTACATAGATCTGTTCAGTATTTTAACCCTTAGAGTACTAACATACGATATATCGTACGTTTTGTAACCTTTGTTGAAATATCATCATCATTATAGCGCAGCCATTAACAGTCCAATGCAGAACTATGGGCCTCTTCAATATCCATTCATAGGAGTATCATACATTCAGTAACTAGGGAATTGCAAAGCAGGCGCCCGCCACGGGCGTAATTGAGTCAGGAGCGCAAAACGCAGAATACCGACCAAGTCGAAAGTTGCACATGATTTTTATTTTACTTAACCATTCTACTATTCATGAATCAACATTGATTGATTCTATCCGTTTTTTTAATATATCCTAAGTTGTCTAATCCTTTTTTTCTTCGTTATCGCTTAAATATTGGATCGACTCAGCCAGCATAAACCAGACAACAATAATTTCAACCGATTGTAAAATTTAAACAACCCATCCGATTAATCTTCTTTGGATAACTTCGTTATGTTCGCAATGAGAGTTCGTAATCGCTCTGTAGACATGTTTGGATATGGCGTTCGATCGCGAGGCATTCATTCCTCATGTCACTGGTCCGAAAAACGGACCAGTTGGACCCACAGACCTTGTGGCTACTCCGTCCTCTTTTAGGGCTTTTTGCGACATTTTCGGGGATAAATGCGTACCTAGGGCTTTCTATGATCTGTATAATCATGGATACATGTCCTTGCGGACATGGATATTAAATTGAGGTTTTGCACCTTGCTATACACTTTTATTGAGCGGATTGGCATTGTCCCGAATAGCGGAACCAATTAATAACTCGGGTTAAAGGAGGGTCTTCATGTTCCTTTGCCTCAGATGTGAAGTGATGGACCCATGTTTCATCCTGAATTGATGCAAAAACTCGGCCTCATTGCTATGAAACAACGCCAAACACTCGATTGAAACATTATCGCGACGCGGTTTTTGTTTCAGTGTGAGCAAACGCGGCACCCATCTTGCGCACAGCTTTCTCATGTCCAAATTTTCAGTCAATATGGGATGTACAGCATTTTTTGAAAGAACTATCATATCTGCTAGCTCGCACACTTACAGTTGACTGTCAACCAATAACATTTTGTGGATTTTCTTCACCATTTCTGGGATGGTTACCTCATTTAGTCGCACTGCGCTGTTCGTCTTAGCGGCTCGTACTACCTCGTCTAACCTTTACTTTACCATGATGTATTTACTACAACTCGACTCTAATAATGGGAATATCGATATGAAATATAATAGATACGGGGCTTAGAATTTCATATGGTGTACCAAATACATATCATAGTATTGTTAGTTTTTTTTTAAAAAAAACTCTTAATCTCGGGAGGAGGGGCGCAACGTTCACCCAACGGGTATCTTGAATGAACGTATTGACGAACGCTTTCGCGATCGTCTCGATAGGAAGTGTGGGAGGTTTGTAAAGACTGAGTAATTTTCTTAGGAGATGATGGAAAACTACTCTAGACGACATTTTTGACTCTACTTGAAAGGGCTTTCTGGAGTACAAAGAGTCCAGTCCCACCTTTCCTCGCTAGGACGTTGCCAGGGTAGGGTTACGACATACGTGACGCTTAAGTGCATCTTGGATTCGCTCCTACACCAACTGAGGGTGTCTCCCCGTCGCCGTACAACTTACCCGAGCGAATTCGAAACTGAGTGCTTTCCCATTTCAGGTTGGCCCTCTCAGTTCGTCTCAGTACAAAACGATGTAGAAGTTAACGGAAGAACGTTACAAAGTGAAGTTCTTCATGTGCCTCTCCTCAAGGCGTATATTTGGTGTTCTTCTTGTTCTTGTTCTGTTCCTAAAGCTTCTTGTCTCCGAACCGGTAAGGTTCATTGTGCCCCATATTGTTGGGTATGGTCGACTATGTACCAAGTGATAAGCAAGTCATATAAACTTAGAATAGTAGATAAACTGAGCATCAGCTTGCTCTTAAAAGAGTATTTAGGTATTTACTCTGTAAATAAGTCAAGTGGCCAATGGTTAAAATACATAAAATCCTATAAGCATATTAGTTAGGAGTAGTCAAATGTGATTAGGTCGCAAAAAGTATTAGCAAGTGGTAATTATGCGTTTAGTGTCGACCGGGCACAATCAGATATTTAATTGGTCAGACTGGGAGCAAACTGGAAATATAGACATAGCTGGAACAAATAGGTTAAAGTCAGCTATCAAGTAATACCAACTAGTCAGGTCCATATCAATAAGATCAAATAGTTCCATAGTCAAGATTGTATTATGGGAGTAGTCGAAACAGCACATTTAATCGTTCTGGTCGCCTAACGTCTATGTATCACTACGCCGCAATTTAGGCAGAAATTTCTGTAGATAACCAGAGAGAAGACGTTATTCACCAAATTATCACTTGACGAATTAATATTGACTCTTAACGACTATGATTATGTTGTCTGTATGAAAAAGGTCTGTGTGTCCAACTGGTCCGCTTTTCGAGCCGCTGACACGACGAATGAACGACTTGCGATCGGATGCCATATCTTAGCATATCTACAGTACGATTACGAACTCTCGTTACAAAACGAAATTGTCCAACGGAGACTGAACGGGTGGGTTGCTTAAATTTTACAATTGGTCGAAAATATTATTGTCTTTATTTTATTGCGGTTTCATGCTGGCTGGAAATGATCCAATATTTAAGCGATAACGAAGAAAAGAGGGATTAAACAACTTGGTATATATTATAAAAACGGACAGAGTCAATCAGTGGTGTCAAGTAAAATAAAATCCATTTGCAACTTTCTTTTGGGTCGATATTCTATATTTTGTGCCCCAAGCCTATCAGCTTGATTCTTCAGCCGTGTTCGATTTAAGCTTTCACCGACTTCGAAGTGTCCATACGGAGATCAGTTCATGGACGCAAATCATATTCGATCATCGAGGCGTTCTTTCGATATGTCAATGGTCCGAAATCCGGACCGGTTGGACGCGGAAACATTGTTGCTACTATCTTCATTTTCCTAAGGCTTTCTGTAAGAGTTATCTCATCGGGGCTTTTTATAACTTCTGTCGAATCGTAGAGACCCCCTCACCCCCATCAGCTGGTAATAATCAGTGGATTTGTACCTTTTTCAGAGCAAGACTCAAAATTCTAAGAATCTTTATCGCGTTTAGAGCGCAAGTGGCCGCAAGGACCGACAATAATCAATTTAGCTCATATTCAAGCACTGATATATCCTATTTATTGCATTTTTAGTATCAATTTCGTTTATGGTTATTCTAGTCTAGAGGCACAAATTTCATTTTTTTAAATAGTTAAAAATACATTTTTGACATAAATCTGGTAGGGACAATAAAGAGCTATATACAAAGAAAGTAGCTTCGAGATAAACGCGTTTAAAGATTTCATTCTGCTAGGAACGGCTTAGTTGTCGTGTCACTAAAATAGCTATAACTTCGTAAATTTTTAAAACTTTTTTAGAGGATATGTTTTAAAAAGTCTAAACTTTGAAAAAATGTACTAAAATGAACAATGTAATATTACCTTTGACCAAAAACAAGCCAAATCAAACCCCAGGACTTTTTATTGCGCCTAAGTTTTTTGGTGATGCAAACCTTTGCAGATTTTTTAGAAATGGAACCACATTTAAATCACATTTTTTTTTATCGATTCTATAAATAATAACATACACTGATTGAAATAAACAAGTATACTATTTTTATGGACGCCAATAAATAGTCGACATTGAGCAAAAAAGTGTTTACTATGAGTACATTAGAATGTTCATACATGTGATTTCTTTACTGTTATATGGCTCACATACGTTATAATTTGTATATTTATAGTCGACGTCATATCGAAACGTCCTTTAATTCCAGTTCTCCAACCAAATTCCAATATGACATCAGGAATCAGGATCCAAGTGACCGAATGTATCCAATTTGTCGGGCGAAATGCTCGCATTCTTCGCCGACTTTAATCCTGTTCGAGGACTCTTCGTCGCAGAAGTGGTTATTGTTACAATTGGCACGTAGAACAACTTTCTTCAGACGATGCCATTAATTATTATTCAGCGATAAAGGAAAGGGAAAGGAATCTGTCAATTTGCATTACGACATCAGAATTTTCGTCGTGACGCGCTCCAACCAGTGCAGATTAATCTCTATACAGGAGTATTATATTAGGAATCTATTAATGAGAAAACCGAAGCAATCTATGCAATGTATTGCTTTCGTAAAAAAGCTGAAAACGACACCTTTCTACTGCCATCGATGAATATTCATGAGTCATGAGATCTGGCTTTAAATTTCGACATTATTCAAATGTGGGTACATTAATTGGCATCATGGTCAATGCAGTTGATAATGCTCTTGGGAATCATTTCACCATTGATCTGTATTATGCTAATTTCATTGATAAGAGCTTAATGACTGGCGATTAGATGAAGAAATAACAAATACATATTGGAATGGAAAAAAAATATTTTTTTGGGTCTTTCGATTTATTTATCGACATTTTTCCCACGCTAGATTATTTAAATTGGCCTAGAGTTAAAAATGTATATCAGTTTTTTGATCTACATATAGATTTACCCAGTGTATGACCTCATATTTATTCATAATATTAGGGGGACCTGAAAATATTCGCGTATTTAGCATTTTTGAATGATTTTTCTCTTCCCCTTTGACTTGAAATGCAGTGATTAAAGAGGACATTTCTTAGCTTAATTCCCGTGCTTTATCCAGTGTCAATTTTGCTTTGTAAGGGCGCGTATTATCATCAGTATCGTTTTCTTTCTGTTGAATAAATGTGGGCATTTATTCTCTTTTAATTTTTAATGAAAAACTTCTAATTTGTTGGAATTGGGAGTAAATGAGCAATTTTTCATCACCAGTTACAATGCTATTCAAAAAGGGACTGTGTAGTGGAAATATTATTAATATTTGAAATACTAAAATAGGAAATAAAGGCGTTTCTCTTGATTCGAACCCTTCTATAGCGTCTAGATACTATATGATACTGTTATCTATTAAAATCTTGATACTGTTAAAAAAAGCCTTCCCCAGCTATTTGTAAACACATTTGTAAAAAAGTTTAGTATATGATATGATTGAAGCTGATTTGAATCATTCTTCATTCAATAGTTTTTTGCAAACGAGAATATAAATTATTTAATCCATATGAAAGTCCGCCCTTTTAACCCGTTGATGAGTAATCGCGCATATGTGCGTTTGGACTCGGATGTTACAGTAAGAGTATTCTCGCACATTGATTGCGGAGATTAGTGAATCGGAGACTAGAGACGGAGAGAGTGTCTTGCGTCTCATCATACACTCGTACATCGATGGCAAGGTCGTGCTGTAAAGATACCCCTACACGTCTAAATATTATCAAATACTGCGAAAAGCGATCCATAGCGTCCTTCTATTTCTAACAACTGCATTATTTTGTTTATTAAATCTGAAGACACACATATGCGCATGCGTGTATTGCGCATGTATAACAAGCGTGACTCACGCTGCGCGGTCCTGAGAGAAAAGTGGGTTTGTGTGGACGATAAGTGGTGTACATATGAATGCAGCATCTATGTTCAAATTAATTCGCTAATCAAAGGGTCAGAACTAATAAATTCGTCAGATCCTCAAATTGTCTCCTCCTAGTTTCGGATCTTTTTATTTATCAAAAAGTATTGTAACTCTTTCGTACCGGAGAACATACATGCTACGCTCAAATGTAAATTCAATTTTCCGTCAGCTCCGCCGCAGCGTGTAACAAGTTGATAATGAACCAGGCTCAATAAATGAACCTTTACACTGTTGGTAGCACACAATATTTCTTCGGAATATTTCTTAATATTCCACTTGCATGGTATTTGCTTTCTGCTGTTTGGCTATTTTTGTCTATTAATGTGTTTTTCTTAAAATTTTATTATTCACACCTAGGTCGATAAAAGTATATGGTCAACCCGTAGTGACATGTTATGGTAGAGGACGGATACTAAAAATAGTATCCGTCCAAGGCGCATTTGGCTCCGAAACTATGGCAGAAGGCCCCGGGGCTGGCTACCAAGTCTCTGTGGCCAAGAGGTCCAGAAATAAGACCTCTGATACGGCATAGGAGCGCCTCTCTCTCGGCCGACATGCCCAAACACGACCACAGAGCGTAATCCGCGTCCATGAAAGAATCCCCGCACACACAGTCCGAACTATCTTTTAGTTTTGTCAGGTATGCCGCCAAACGGTCTACCCTGTCAGGAACTGGGAAGTCCAGTGATCGGGGTCAACTAATTTTAGCTTGAGGCGAGATGATACTGTGTCAAAGAAATTCCGCATGTAGCCACCGTGAGGCAACTCAGACCAACTGCGTTCCCTATCGGCAATTGCCGCGTTTCTAGCCCACTTTTTGGTAGCAATAGGATCCGTAAGAATTCCGTCTGTTTCCACAGCTGATAGATTCCTAGCTCTATTGTTCTTAGATAAGGTCGATCCCAGATGTTTTTGGTCTGCGAAATTGTATAATAATTCGCCGCAAGCACGATGATTTTATATTTTTAATTTAATTGCCATCTGCCGAATGTTAGTCCTCCACGCAACAGGACTTTAGCGACATCTTTATTAATTAACTCTTTCAGACCTGAATTATTTTTTTCATCCGATGGATTTTGTAAATTCCATGTGTCTAAAGTATTATAAGGAGACTATAAAAAAATTATATCTTATGTCTGCAATTGTGCACGCCAGGTCTGAAAGGGTTAATTATCAAAACAAACGCCTGCTCTCAAGACAACACGAACAATCGAAATTCAACTTCAAAACACTCATTCTGTTCTTAAACCTTGTTCGTAATAAATACATAGTGAATTATGTATGAGTAGAAAGAAATACTTTTTGAAAAATATAATACTTTTTCTTTTTTTTTTTATTCATTTTTGAATTATTCTCTTCAAAGTCGATTTCTCTATGAAAGCTGTATTGATAATTCTACCTGATTTTGCTGCGTTGTTCCCCAATTTTAATCCTTTAATGAGTATAGACGCAAATGTTGCGGGCGCACTTTAGCTATCCAGAGAGAGAGTATCCCCGCACATGTGGCGTGCAGACTCATTGAGTTTTGCAGCCTTCTGTATAGAATGCATCATATTGGCTTTAATTTAGGACACATTAATAAGGTATATCTTCATAAACAATATGGGGAAACTTTACATGGTGAAAGCTTAATTTCTTTCCATGCTATATTTCAATTCACAAAGCCATTTTATTTTATCACCATCGCATTTTTACGATGCATAATCTGAGTCATTATGGGTCAAATGGGTTTGTCCAACGCACCATCAGGTCGCAATAACACGGGTTTTTCTCGGATTTACCAACGTCTCGCAGGACGTTGCACAACGGACACGCAATATCGAAATATTTGAATCATTGAAGCCCATATCTGTGGTATGCAGCATCTATTTCCATATCCATGTCGCTATTTGGCGCAATATGAACGCAGATCCATCAATGTGATTTACGGTAGCTCGAGTACTTTAAAGGTTTCAAAACGTCCATCATCTTGTTCTGCTGCTGTTGAGACACCTCATGGACAAGCAGACAACGTGAATTGGTCCCTCGAGACGTTCACCTGACTTCGAAATGGCCACGTGTCTCTTTGTTCCAACATTGTGCTTGTTGTGTGCCTGCTTTACTTCCATGTGGAATAAACGACTCTATTTTGTTAATAAACTGTGTCCCAGATCGTGGCATTTGTGGTCAGCTAATGACTTGGATCTTCCATCTTCCGGTAGTCTGGGTATTGATACGTAAGCTGGTACCTTTTGGAAGTCCAAGCATGGTAATCATGAGCAGTCTTCGCGCATAAATCAATCTCGGGATCGTCAGCATTAGCATTTCTTCTTTCTAATTGGGTAATCTTGCACAACAGTTGCTGAACACAGGCGGTGCCAATTCCACTAGAAATAATTGCACGTAAATATATAACATTCACCCGATGATGATGACGATATCCGCGCCCAACTTCCGTGGTCTTCCTCTTTAACATTTAATTTATAACGAGTGCGTGCTAATTATACGACTGAGCTCCAAGAAAGCGTAAATTATCGCCTTAAACCAACACTTGGGATTGCAGCTGCCTCCGTTTTCAAAATTTTGTGAAATGTCTTATGTGTGTACTTCATATTTAATCACTTGCGAAAACCTTAGGTAACTCCCAAGACAACATTTAGAAACAAATCCTAAATAATTGATCCGATCGCGCAACGCGTAGAAGGAAGCGAACGGTCATTTTATGGCAGCATTATGATTTATTGAAGCCCCAATCAAGGATATCAATATGAAATTCTAATCAATATCAAGGTCTATCCAGAAGAACTACAAAACCATATTCAAATCAATCCGAATTATTTGATTGACAGGCAATCGAACGCTCAGGATAATAAAAATTGCCATAAGACTAATGATTTTGCGGCAATAAAATTTCTTCTCGTTCCTCGGGCTATGCATCTGTTCACTTGGCCGCCTTAAATTGATAGCCTTTGAAATATCAATTATATTAATAATAATCGAGACTGTAATAGATTGGAGATTTGCTCTTAAAACGGCGACATATTATAAGACAAGCTTATGCTCAATTATTTAACAATTTATATGCAAGCCTCCACCGTTTAGCGATAATAAACTATTGACATCAAGATTATTTAATCGAACTATCAAAACCGAATAGAAAAGTCAATACAATCAAACCTCCTATAGTGTCCACTTCATTTGCGGCGTCTTTTACGTAAGCAATGGGTAAAATACTTAAGGTTGAATATGATTATTTAAAGGTAGAATTTATATAAAAAGGAGGGTTTCGAACCGGAACTGAACCGAAAACTGATAACCGGTAAAACTGGAACAAATACCAGTACCGATTCGAAAATAGATGTTTTATTGGTTCGATACAAGTCTTGAATGTCACGTTGAATCAATATCTAATATATAAAAATGAATTGGGGTTTGTTCGTTTGAAATGCGCTGCCATACCGTTCATCAGATTGCAATAAAACTTCGTTTACTTTTTGCTAAGGATTCCGTGAGTAACATAGGTATAGTCTAATATATAAAAAACAATGTTTGTTTGTCCGTATTTAATGCGCTGCCATACCGTTCATTCGATTGCGATAAAAAATTTCCAACTTATTGTTTGCACTTTCTCAAATAATATAAGTATAGTTCAATTAACCTACAGTAGATCTTATATATAAAAATTAATGTTTGTATGTATTTTTTATAATAAAACCTAAAAAAAAATCAAAATAAATTAAATTTCATTATTTCTATCATTCCTAATTAAACAAGATACTTTCCAACGATATGCTACAAGTCGTTAAGCTTTATAAGGTACCAGTTTGCTAGGATCAGAGTTAAGAAAATACTTTTTTATGGTTAGGATGTTTTTATTAAATTTATTTATAAAATTTGTTCAAGTTGGCCATCTCTGTTCGTATGTATGCACAAAACCTTTTCTTAATTTCATCTGTAGTTATTTGAAGTAGCATTTTTTTTGTGGCTTTTAGCGATCCCTTTTTCATGGCATATCTATGTTTTTAAAAATGTGGTTGCCAGCCACATCTCCTGTGGGATTCGAACCCAAAATGATTGGGTTACTAGTCCAACCGCTCAACGCGGGACTACCTACAGGTAAAAAATATTCGTCCAAGAGTTGGATGAGCTTGGTGAAGTATTTGCCCTTCCAGGTTGCCTTGTCCTCCCTACCCCATCGATGAATTTAAGGACGTGGCGACGTTCAGCGAATTCACGGGCGGAATAGCATATCCTCTTTCATTTTTGCAAAGGCGGTGCCTATTCATTCAATTAGGATTTCTTTTGTGGGCACCTCAGTTGTGTAAATTAGTTCTTTTGGCGGACCTATTTCTTGGCTCACGCGGTCTTCAGACCTGACACCACTGGATTTATTTGTCTAGAGACGATCCCCATTCCGTGATTTGCACGGTCTTCAGACTTGATACCACTGGATTTTTTTGCCTAGGGACGTGCCGTATAGGGATATATACCAAGACAGGGACTCCCAGATTTAAACTAGTTTCCTAGTGTTATATACTTCAAACTGAGATCCAAGCCTCCAAAGCAAAACCGAAAAAAATATTATTTTCCCGGAACGAAAACCGAATTGAAAAAATAACAGTACGAAGCCCTGACAAAAAGCATTAAATTTGGTAAAAAATTTAATATATCAATGCTGAATGTTATTTGATATCATATTGATAAAATCAAAATTTCATCGTCTGTGGATCACCTGAGAACACTGAAATCCATAAATTTAAATTAATTGAAAAGCTAAATCTTGTCGTCGCAAAACAATTACATAAAATATTGATTTATAAAATAATTCTTCTTCAAAGAAATGTATATTTTCATTCAAAATTATATGTAAATAATAAAGCTTTTCGAGTGATGTTTTATCATGTAACATAGGGTGCAGCAGGGAAATTACCTTTTTTTAAAAATTAATAACAAATACAATCTAGAAAATATCGATTTAATTTATTTTTCATGTTAAAGATAAACATTTAAAGTTTTTATATATTATCTTTTTACATAATTTTTGTTACAAAATCATTAATAATTGGCCGTGTCCATCTTAAACACCCGTCTCATATTTGCTTTTCAGATGAACTTTTATAAAATAAATTCAAATAAATTTTAAAGCCATATGCATTAGGGATATTTGTTTAAAGATCAATTTAACAGCATTAACATTAAAAGCGTATTATCGCGCTTTTATTTTGCAGCGTTTGACCACAAACTGCTCTCGAGTCGGTCCCCCAAAATGCAATTATAATTTAATGTCCGCAAAAATGGGTTAATTACTTCAAATAGTTCATAAAGCACCTAAATTTATTTAAAAAACGTGCAGACTAAAATTTTACATACGTGCAATAAATTATTGAAATACACGCAGACTTATGAAAATATTTCAGATATCGCTCGTTAATCAAATTGCTCGAGATTTGGGCGTGATTTGAATTTTTTTTTGGCAATGTATATATGACCTCAAAAACGTCTAAATTGACTGGATAATTTTCGCAAAATTTTTTGATTAATTGTCTTTAAAGAAACGTGTATATCGCGCAAAAAATAATACGCGCCCAAAACGAATGACATATAAATAACCACACGCACAATGAAGGAAATACATTTTTTGTTGATGTTGAAGTATCGCTTTTAAGAATTGCTTCCTATGATATGCTCATATCGAATCAGAATCGATATTGCGCCATATTGCGACACGATTTTGGGTCTAAATCTGGAGTATTCGGATGTATGAAATGGATACAATATGTGTGTTTTAAGCTTGGATGGAATGCAAAATCAAGGCTTTTTATACAAAAAAGCAAATTATTTATTGTGCAAGAATGATATAATTGAATATATAAAAGGTTGTGACACCTCCACCTATTTATGAGTGTGGTATTTCTGCGGCGAATGACTGAGGAAAAAATATGAAGGACGAACGACCATAAATACCCTTAGG
Source organism: Stenopsyche tienmushanensis (assembly GCA_008973525.1). Classification (NCBI taxonomy): domain Eukaryota; kingdom Metazoa; phylum Arthropoda; class Insecta; order Trichoptera; family Stenopsychidae; genus Stenopsyche; species Stenopsyche tienmushanensis. The sequence goes on from WACJ01000521.1 coordinate 543,189, forward strand.
CTACCGTTTTTACGTACTAAAATTGTGCGGTTGTTAACGACATTATAATTACATAATAAAGGTGTAATCTTAGAAATGCTAACCGAGTGTTATGCGTTCCTTCCTCGTGCATTACGCTCGCACTTAAAGTGTCCAAGCTAAGGATAATTATTCAGTAATCACTTAATTTCAAGAAAATTCCGCGAAGAAAGTCGACGATCCTTGCGCGAAAATGATTGCGCAATATCTTCAATATTTCATAGAAACAAAACGCTTTTTTGTGTGTCGTTAACTGGAGCACGGTTTGTGCAAATCTCCGACTTTCTTCTGCAGTCCTTGAGCGTTCGTGTTGAATTTGACTGGGAAAAATGAAAAGTTTCTGAAAGCAAGAATGATAAATCGTTGTCATTAAAATTATACATTTTAACCCGCGGAACAATGATGATGGCCGATCACGAGAGCCTAATGATATATGATTATATCGTTTAATTCGCCATAAGTCAGATGTAATTGTACCATTTTAGATTCCGTTTTGACACCAGAGTATTAAGACGGTTGCACCATTTAACGACGTTTAGCGAATCTACCAATTTTGCCTTAAATGCTCCCATTTGATAAGTGCGATTATGTGCTTCGATTGCTATCAATCAATCGGCGGAGGTTTGCCAGGTCAAAAAGCGTGGACTTGAGGATAATAGTCTATGTAATATGTAGATGTAATAAAAGCCTACATCTTTTAATGCGTGTGTAAGCCAACGTTTATATGCAGAATTTATGGTGGCCGAGACCGATGTGTGAAGCCTAATAGTCTTAAGCGATTCATGGAAAGATTTGAATCGTTTTTTAAAATATGAATGTATAAATAATTATATCAACGGACGTACCAGTTAGTGATCCGAAATTTGGACCGGTTGGACACGAAAACCTTTACCTTGGTCACTCCTTCTAATTTTAGAGCACTCCAGAGCACAAGTGGCCGCAAGGAGCATGACGAACACGGTTGCGCTTGAAAGCTATCGATTTTTTAAACATTTTTTTATGCAAAAAATATTAAATATAAAATGTTGATATTTAGTGTATTGACTAGGCGATTTTTATTGAACATAAAAATATTTTGTATTAATTTTGATCTATAATTAAGAGGGAATATTGGAAAATAAAAAAACATAGAATGGGGAAAAAATGTAGAAACAAAATGTCGAGCCAGACTCGACATAGGACCACAAAGAGTTAAACCTCTCTTCTACAGCTGCCTAATCCTAGACATTTGATATCCATATCAATATCATCAACATTGCGCATTCAAAATATTCTGATAAGTCTGCTATTTGAACATGTTTGAATAATTGGCATGTCCATGGCCTCTGATCAAAAAATATTTTTAGAGATAAAGATTTTCAGAATCTACTCTACTTATCGTCTGTAGTTCCTAGACATACGGCTGTATGTTCGCTCCGGAGATTTGCGCGTAAATAAAAAAATCGCGTAAATCAAATTTATTCATATTATAGCTTAGTCCAACTACTAGCCACAAGTGCTCAAATACGAACGCAGATGTGTATTGAAATTTAATTCAAAATCATGTTTGAAATCCTTATTGATATCAAATTTTATACTTAAATTCTATTAAATTTGATAATAAATATTATTTTGTATGTTGCATATATTCGATTGTATGCTTTAAACGAAAGTAGGCCGTAAATGTAGAGTGTATGTTAAGAATACCTAAGCATGTTTGTATGCTTCAGTTGATGCGGCGATCCTGATACTGGATGGTATGTACATCACTCAATAAATTTTTATGAATTTTTTAATACTTTAATCCTTTTTTTAATTCATTTTGGGTCGTATTTATTACAAGATTATTCCCAAAAAATTCCTACGAACTTATTGAGTGATTAGGATGTGCTTTATAAAAATAAAAACGGAATGAATGGACGCTCGATTTTTAAATGTGAATAAAATAAATTGTATGTAAGATATCTACTTAGTTTTTTTTGTATTTGAAATAATATTTTATGGAATTTTGTTTGAAATATAAAATCGTTCAAATGTCCGCCGCGGCTTCGCTTGGTGGCCCGTATTCGGGAGGTCTAATTTTCGATGATTTTATAGCATAAATCTGGTTGATTTTGATGGATAGCATTCGTTATGTTGACTTTGAGGGCATCAATTATCATCGCTAACGTTGATTTCTTTTGGCAAAATGTTTCTAACAAATAATTTGCCATATATTACTGAATAATTAGCAGTGAATATAATAAATGTTGCTTTAACTATATGACCGCTATTATCTAACAAACTTTAAGCGTCTTTATTGAAAGACCCCATGGTAAGTCTCATTAGATTTTGATTTGTTTAGGCAATCAAGGATTTAAAAAATACTCATATTATCTCCGATTGAGATACAAGGAAATGACCGTTTGCCCAAAGGTCGTCGTTGCGCCATGTTTTTAGCGGCAAATTTAGATCGGTTCAACTCTCTTTTTTTTCCTAAAATAAATATTTATTCGATACCCAAGCCCGAGGCTGCTAAGAATTATATCAGGTCAGTCTTTTTCTGTTTGGGCCAGGCAATTCCTAATGTTACCATTGTCTTGTGATTAGCAACCTTGGTGTTGTGAGCGCCTCTCGAACAATAACAATTAAAACCGTAAAAGGATAAATCGTATTTGCAGGCCGATTGGGTAAACGTTTGCATTGCGACATTTGTACGTGATCCAATAATGAAGACATAAACGAAAAGACATTAACATTGCGACTTGAAGCAGCACTTCTCGTTAGAGCCTGCTGAAGAATGAGACCAATTTTTTACAGATTAAAGTTCTCAAGCGTTGTTGAAGCCGAAAAACGTCTGAAAGTCTTTGGTGACATAATTCAGAATCACTCATGATTTGTGTGAAATTTTTTCATCATGAGAAAAGTCTAAGAGCACTGACAATTTAAAAATGCATTAAATCGTTGTGCAAATTTTGGCCAATTATTCGATATTTTATCATTTCACAACAACACTTTCTTTAAATAGAACTTGCTTACCAAGAAACTTAATTTATCAATAAAATAAGATCTTTATCATTAAATGCAAACTTACTGAACAAATTACTTTAATGATATGAATGTAGAGGATATTTAAGAATTGCAGCTGAAAGAAAAGACTGAAATGGCATCTGAGATAATCAAAATTCAAAGGACGATAGTACTAATGAAAACGATGAAGTGTTTTAATATTTACACTTTAAAAGGCATAAAGAAGACGTAACTTTTGACTCCCATTTGTATGTTGACATTACGTTGCCAATTTTTTAAACATGAATATATACCATGTACTATATTTGATTTATTATTTTTTCTATTATTTACAGTCGACTCTTCTATAGCGTCCACTTCATTTGCGGTGTCTTTTACGTAAGCAACGGGTAAAAACGTAAGGCAATTGGTCGAAAAGAGAAGAAGAATCGTTTGTACTCTCTCCGACTCTCTGTCGCACACATATTTAAACGCTGCGCGCATGCGCCGCGGCGCCCTTGCTATGTGTATGTATGCGCACTTTTTTTATATATTACACAAACATAATAGTTTATATATTTTAGTTAACAATTAATAAAAATCGTTAACAAATAGTAAACATTCAATAAATAAAACCAACTTGTCCTAGGAGCTACGAAGTTTCACTTCTACCACTTAATAATTTTATCTATCCATTTTATAATTTTATAAATGCAAGTGTCTGTATAAGAGATTAACTCCTGAACTCTTATTATCATATGCGAAGCTCACCCAGAAAGTAAGATTACAAAATTTGTGTAGGATCGAAATATGCCTGTATTTAATTGAAATTCACAGGATACTAATATACTATTTTTCAATTCTGGGTTGAAGTGACACACCGGTTATGGTCTTCCGGTGCTGACGGATGTCCTGCCTCCTGGATCTGGAGATCCAATGTTCCGGTCCGGTCATGGACGCAGACCACGTTCTGTGGACATATCCAGGCATGGCGTCCGATCGCGAGGCGCTCAATCGAAGTGTCAGCGGTCTGAAAGGCGGACCAGTTGGACACACAAACCTTCTGGTCACTCCCTCATCTTTTAGGGCATTTAGAGTTTTTTTGTGTAAGTTATGAAGAGAAATACATCCCCGGAGCTTTCTACAATCTCCGTGATCACGAAAGCCCCCCCCCCGCTCCAAGGCTAATTTATAATGGCGGCTCGCACCAAATGAGGTCGAGAGCAAGACTGGACTTCCCATCACCTAAAAAATGTATATATTTATCTATTTTAGTTATTTATTTTACATAGTCATAATTTATCCCGGACTCTTATTACAAAAGTTTGGGTTCAAATCCAGATTGTGGAAATTTTTTTAACCGTATCAAAAAATTTGGGAGATCGAAAATATTAATATTTCTGATCGTTCGTCTCCATCCAATAAAACACCAAAAAAAATCAAATATTATTTTGAAAATATTTTTTTCAAAAGATTTTTGTGTATTTAAGAAAAATAAAAATAAAATTCAAAAATAAATAAATAAAACACTAAAAAGTAACATTAAAGCATCGAGTGTTTCGTAATGTAACGAAGTAATCAATGCGATTGATACAATTCTTTTGTGCTGAGACGCACTAAAACTCGCAAAATTCCCGATTTCCCGACAAATTATTTATTTCTGTCGCTGCTGATGAATACTTATATATTATAATACTTCGATGTGATTCGTAATTATATTACGGAGGAATACAAAAATTTTGAATCCCGTATCTATTATATTTCATATAGATATTTCCATTATTAGAGTCGAGGTGTAGTAAATACATCACCGGTAGGGAAAGGTTAATGTAACAATTTGAAAACCTAATCCCGGGATTCCTGAGCACTTAAAACAGGCATTCAGGTTTTGCACCTTGCTGTGCACTTTTATTTAGCGGGCTCCCGAATAGCGGGATCAATAAACAGCTCGGGTCAAGGAGGAGTCGTTACGATAGGGTCCCGAAAATCTTATCTCTCCTGTGCAAAACACACTGTGTGAGCATTCTGGGCACCCATCTCACACACAATATCTTGTAACCAAGTTTTTCCGATACAATATCACCTAAGAGACTTCAAGAAATACGGGAACAGTACGGCCTTCTCTGAACAACCTTACCCACTTTGTGACACGTTGTCGACTCACCACATCACTACAGCAAGCTTCCATGAGCTTCCGATGGATATTCGCAGCGATATTGTTCTGCAAACTCAAAAAAAACGAATGACCCCGCGGATTTGCACGGATAGGCGGTGGTGAGTGCGCGCGACAGCCTCTCCACCGGAAGAATTTACTGTGACTGTACAAAATGGACGACAAATACGCAGGGACTCTGAATGCAGTTCGTTCAACTCGAAGATTTTCAATTGTCCTTCATGCCGTTATTATTTCCGACATTATAAATGCTTCGAATTTCAATTAAAAATTTAAATGTGATGATTGCTTCCATCACTCGGCCATTCAATGCCAAAGATGGAATCGTTTATAATACAATGAGAATTTATAAATTATTAAAAAAACATGGAAATTGCATCCATAAATAAAGTACTCGACTGCGACAAGCGTTATTGCTGGAATCGCTAATTTAATTGGATTTATTGCCTGATTTTGCAATACCAAAAGTTGATGCAAAATCAAATTGCACAATTGTGTTAATCCCGATTGTTGGACAAAAAAATATTAATGCTCGTTAATTGTTGTTGTAAATAATTAATGATATGGTCAATTTACACACGGCGAGTATGGTTGAAAAATTGGGCTGTAACTCACGTTGATTGCTCTAATTAAAGCAATATTAGTATTGTGTCAAGCAGAGTTGCGAATTTTTTAAGTTAAAACAATTACAACATTGCTTGCATCTTTGAACGAAATTAGGCTGTGCAAGTTTCAGCAAGATTTATTGATGATATTTACAAAAACACGACTTTTACATTAACAACATGCAGCAAGGACTTGTTGTTGGAGACTTCAGGCAGCTCGATGTTCGGAATAGAAATGCTGTAAAATTGTATAAATATATATTTTATTGTATTAACAGAATAATAAGGGATTGATTGGCCGTAAAATTTGGCTGCCGTTGCACACATGCACACCAACGTTGTAGGGTGCAAGGGATTTTTGCTAAAATAAAAGTGCTATGTACAGTCATACAATTGGTGTGAATCATCTACATTGAAAAAGCGTTTGATAAAGTACAACACAAGTACATATCTTTTTTTAAATCATCCCGCATTTATTCATGATATGTAATATTCCATCGATTAAAACTTCCTATTGTAGATATATTCGTGTATTAATTTCGGCCATATTATATTTGGGAAAGGAGCTCATTAAGTTCATAAAGTATTTAACCTTTGGTTTAATGGAAATTTTATTGAAATCGTGTAATCAACTTGATATAGGCACGGCTTGAATATTTCACTGACCTTAAAGGAGTATGAGGACCAGACAGACAATAAAGCCTTGGCGTTCCAAAGGTTCTATTCTTTAGCAAAAGACGTCCAACTGACACTCTCGCTTCTCATGCAAATATGGAGTACCAAGGAGTGAATGTTCAATATCAAAAGTTCATTGTGTCCGTACACGAATTAAATGATAAATCTTCGAGAGCCATTCAAATCTGTCGCATGACGATGAAATTTATCTCAATATCTTATATAAGTGCCTTTGAGCCCCTTCAGGATAATCAAATTTTGGTATTTGTATGTCAATACATTTTACAGGGTGCAGCAAGGAAATTTCCTTATTTGAAACGAGTGCTTTAAAACAACGATTATTTTAAGAAAAATAAAATGATACTCATTCAAAAGAACAAAATCTAACGTTTAATAAAAATTATTCAATTGACGAGAAAATATCGTGTGTTCGCCTTAGAGGCGTATTTTTAAAGCGGTCGTTTAATCACTGCCACGCAACATGCATTCAGGAATTGCTTTAATATCAACCCCGTAGGTTGTATTCTTGATCGGAAATATATTATTTTATGGATGGATGTGCAGGAAAAAAATCTTGGAAGTTTAAGATCCATACGATTGAGGAGGTTTTTTTTTTACCAAAACTTGAATAAATGTGGGAATGTATGTTTTCAACAAGATGTCCAAGGATCCTGGCTCAACTGAAGACCAAGGAAGTGGCATTAGTTAGCTAGCAGGATCCATATCAATTTCAGGCTACCACCTTTCATTATTTAACCCTAGGTTCGAGTCATTCCAGATTACTGGAGATCCCAGTTTTTTACAGCACATGAGCAAATTAGGTCTTCGTTGCATTTGGGTTTTCCCCGATCTCGGAGTGTCCATGCGTTCATGGACGTAGACCATGTTCTTTGGACGTGTCCGGGCATAGCGTCCAATTGCAAGGCGCTATTTCGTTGTGTCAGCGGTCTGAAAGACGGACCAGTTGGACACACAGACCTTATTTCGGGGTTTTAGGCGAAAATTTGCACATTGTTGTAATTTTTTATGAGCGGGCTCTTGGTCTCGAATAGCAGGATCAATCTACGTAACTTAAGGTAAAAATTCGGCTTTCACAGCAGTAAAACATCGCCAAACACTCAATTGAAACATCCTAATGATGCTCTTTTTGTTTCATTGCGAGCAAATGCGGCACTCATTTTGCGGCACATTGCAACACGCTCGTTCAAAGTGTCAGCGGTCTGAAAGGCGGACCGGCTGGACAAATTGTATGTAATGTACATAGTAAATTCTTCCGATGGAGAGGTCGTCGCCGCGAATTTGAATATGTTGGCTTAAAAATGTTCCCCGTTATGAAATGATATTCATGAATGATTTCAATTTTATATGGTTGTTCAATGTTATATGTTTGCCAGATGATTTGCAAAAACTTCGGCCTTTTCTTTGTTGTCTAACAATGCATTGACAATTTCATATCGTCATGTCGAATCCTTTTTCAATGATGCTTCAGCCATTGAACGAACGGTCAACATTCAAAGGACGTTTTTTTATTATTGGAAATGATTGGAAAAAAGGTCAAGAACTTATGCATAAACCTGATAAAGCTGAACCGCAATACTCGCACGTAACGATAAGAATTTGTCCTTTTTTGCAGAATCGATCTGAAAGGCACAAACTATCAAGCTTAGAATTTACAACCCACGCCTACAAACAACACGATCTATTTTATTTTAATCGAATTTACAATCACCACTCTTAAAAAAATAGTTCTCCCTTCTAACAACGGCTACATACACTTTAAAGCAACAATAACGTATCACGGTCATAATAACTTGCAATAATATTTCACACGGCATCGGCAACCTTTACTCGCAATAGTAATTGTTTATGATAATTACTATAATTATGGATGTTTTGCCGTGGTTTGCTTAACCATTTAAGGGCCCGTGAAAGCGAATCGCTCTAATATATGTGATAATCTCTTATGCAGAGCGTGACGTCAATAACACATTTGTTGTTCTTTTAGCGCCGATTACCTTATAATCATTACACTTACATATCTATTTATTTTTGTATGGCATCTTTAAGTACCATTGCGAAACTGGCACACATTAAAATCGCGCGAAAACCTGGAGGTATCATATTATATTATGGAACAATGCGGAAAACGACTATCTTGGAGTACAATCGGACAATAATTTAAGTTTCGAACATGCCGATGAATAAAGATGTATTGCAGCTCGGAATTGCCTATGCAGATCATGTAACCGGAGTCATTTGAATGCCTCCAGGACAAAATTAAGACACGGATTCGGACGCGAAAATCGTTCCCAAGATCCAGATTTGCGCTCGGATCTGCATAGTTGGGTTTTTCGAATCGATCATAAGAAGCGGAATTCCAATCGCTAGATCTGCAAGATAGATCGTGGTCTAATGAAACTTTGCGGTCGTATTCTTGCAAATAATGATTTGTATATAAGCAGATTGAGATCGGTTTTTTTGCCGCCATGAAAGTCGTTTTTTAATCGTACAATTAAATAATGCAACTGCTGTATCACGTACTCTTTGCTCCTATTTTGCTGGATAATTTGTCGCGATGCATTTTTATCTCTGGGTAATACCAGTAGTTAGCTCAGTTATCCGAGCATGATTAACAATAAAATAATGGTCTTTAATGGGCAGATTTTTTTATTGTCAGCCAAATTGGTTTTGTGAAGGGTACCTCGTTGAAATTTTGGCAGCTAGTGGCATTCAAGCGGACAGCTGATTTTAATACCAAGCAGCCGAATTTAAAGCATAATCATTGATAATTCTAATGCATCAAATGAAAGATTCTAATTTCCCGATGATTTCTCAAGGAATGAGAATTCTCGATTTTGCATATTTCTCGAGAAGAAACACTAGTTGCAATAAATGCGTGCGCTAACATCTGCCATCACCCGCATCAACTAACTCGTTATTCATTTGAATCTTATATATAAAAATGAATATCTGTTTGTTCGTATGTAATGTAAGGATTGCGTGAGTAAAATAAGCATAGTCTTCTAATATATAAAAATCAATGTTTGTTTGATCGTATTAAATGCGCTGCCATACCGTTCATCCGATTGCAATAAAACTTTGTCAACTTACTGCTTACACTTGTGGGAATAACATAGGCATAGTAAAATATTGTATAGATGCACCATGTTGGCGCATATTGGTCTGATGAAATGAAGTTTATGCTGCGGGGATGGGACGCATTTTCCTCAAAACTACTCTTTTCAACACGGTTGTCATGATATCTCAAGTTGTTATTAACTGATATACGTCCAAACGCATTGTCTAGATATCAGCACTGGACAATGTTTATATGTGACGTCTTTTCAAATGACATAAACCATTTTGTTTTCTATTGCTCCTACCAGACTTATGTTAAAATTTTATTTTTATCTATTTAAAAAAAAAAATTAAGAAGATACTGTTACTGTATGATATCAATTAATTTTGAATGACTTTAATGTCTAGAGTGCCGCTCAAAACTGTTCAAATGTTTTCCAAACGTTATTTTTCGCTTCGTTTTTTGTCGAATCACACCCATTCAGACTTTAAAATACAGTATATCTATGACATTTGATAATATGTAATAATGGATTTAATTGAAAGAAAAAGTAAGACAAAAAAATTGATAAAAAACATTTGAACAGTTTTGTGCACATAGGTTTTTTTGTCGATATTCACCGGCCAAATATATCCCTTTTTGTCAGTACCGCCGTATATTTATGGAAAGATTACACAACTAAGAATAATTTTTTCCTGGGCCTCAGGTCGCAATCCCGGGACCAGTCCCGAGATCCCGGGATCGAGATTTTCAATAGTTTAAGAAATTGAATTGATAAATTTGATCAAAAATTACTAATAAGCCCATTTGTTTAATATAAAAAATAATTTGAACTTTATTTATTTATGGAAAAATAAAAATACAATTCTAAAATGGTTAATTAAAACACTAAAAAATTCAGAAAATTTGCCCATGGAGGTATCGTCATCAGATATTTAAATGCTATTTCGAGTTGATGACAACGTGAGCCCCCATTTTCGCATAACACCATAAATGTGACTGATAAAATTTCTTTCTGCTGAGACATGGACTAAAACTCGCAAAATTCCCGATTTCCCGACAAATGATTTATTTCCGTCGCTGCAGATGAATATTTATATACTATAATACTTTGATGTGATTCGTAATTATATTACGGAGGAACAAAAAAAATCTGAATCCCGTATCTATTATATTTCATATCGATATTCCTATTAATAGAATCGAGGTGTAGTAAATACATCACCGGAAGGGAAAAGTTAATATGAAATTTTGAAAAACATTTATGTACTGAATATATGTATACATAGATTAGATAGTTACTGCCCCTAGGCATCGCCTAAGCTCGCCAATTAGTAGTTACGCCACTGTTTCCAAGCGTCCAGATTTTGGCGAGAATTCTTCGGGATTACGTTTACTAATCCCGGGATTCATGAGGACCTAAAACTGTTCTGGATCCCGGGATTGGATTCCGATTGCAAGCCGTAATTGATGCGAAAGATGGTCCGACATAGTATTTAACAAAACTGTTCAATTCAAGTTTTTATTCATGTTTTGTACCATATGTCTATAAAAACCAGATGGTGGGTGCATGATTCTGGAAATGGATATCCTTGTAAAGGTATCCTGTATACTGGAAAAGAAGAAGGAGGCCAGAAAGCAGTCAATTTAGATGAAAAGGTACTACTGGAATTAACTGACAAGTACAAAAGAAGTGGGAGGGCGGTTATTTCTGACAAAAAAATCTAAAGAGTGATACTGAAGTTATTGGAAAAGCCCAAAAGTCACAGGTAATGTTATTTTACAACAAACACAAGGGAGGTGTTGAAGTTATGGAGCAGATTTTGGGGAGTATATATACAAACGGCAGATTAATGCCCGGTGCATACGTGGCTGGTTTTTTAGCTAGTAGAGTAAGTGTTGGCAAACTGGTAGAGTGGTATCTATAGCTCCGTTTTTGAGCTAAAAAAAAGCCTTAAAACGAAGCTAGCTTTACTAGCTTGAAAACTGTTCTTTTGTGCATTCATTGACAGAAGGATTAATCAAAATATATTATATTTATACGATACATAAACCATTTACCAGTGCAACTATCGCCTTCAATATTTATTCCACTTTCCGATCGTACAATTGCTTTATTAAATTGCAAATCAGCACGATGACACGACCTGTGAGCTCTGAATGAAAGTACATATCAAAGGATATAAATCAACACTGACATTTCCGTTTCAATCCTCACGATCTTTCGATTCCGAAGAAAGGCTTTTATTCCTCAGTCTTATGCACTTCGAATAATTCAAGTCCTTATCGGGAACTTCTAATGCGGCCATTCTCGGTTGAAACAGAACAAAAAGGCCTCATACATTACATTCACTTAAACTTTCGATCCAAACTATTATCGAAAGACGTAATATATCATATCGAATGCCGAAAAAAAAAATCAAACAGTCATTATTTTTCGGTCGGCCAACGCATTGTTGTGGTTAATAAGTATAAATCAAATTAGATTTCTTTGGACAAGGATATATGGGTGTACGGCCTTGGGGTTCAAAAACAATTTCAAGGCTCCACCTAGTGAAACAGGACCCCCGAACAAAGTGTTCGATTCTACGAAATAGTTGCTATACATATGGACCCAAAAAAAAAATGCTTGACCAATTTTACACGCCCCATTAAAATAAGAATTGGACATCTGACTTATTTTTTCGGCGGTTTGATTCAATTTATTAGATTTGGGATTTCCGCATTTTTTCTCCAACCAAACATTTACCGCCGATGTGATTTTCAACTAACATTTGAGGGGTGGGCAAAATATTTTAGCTGTCAATAAATCAATTAAAATTCAATCAATGATCTTCTCAAAAAACATTAAAAAGTTAAGGCCAATGATGATAAATGTTAAAAACAGCATACTATGTCTGAGTCGCTATTGAAAGTATATCATATATTCAAACATTTATACCAAATTAATGAACTGGTTGTTCACAAAAAGTCCAAACAAAGTTACAATAATCAAAGAAAAAAAAAATCGTTAAATAATTTATTATATGTTGCCAATGTCATTTAGTTAAGCGCATAGTCGAATACATAGCCATTAATACCCAATTCAATTGATTTTTTACAAATTATTCATCAAAATACTATTGCTTTTTAAATGCAATCAACTTAAATGATGGACTTATAGACCATAAAAAAGCATTTGATGCAGTAGAACAGCAGTGGCAGTTGTCAGAATATCTAGTTTTAACGCCTGGTTTTATGGCCTGGATATGTTCCGAAAAAGTTGGCCGTAAAGCATAAAGACGTATAACGAAACCATGTGAGCAATAAATCGACCCATACTCTGACCTTGAGCTATATATTGGTTCCGCTATTCGAGACCGTGCCAGCCCGCTCACAATGTGCACAGGAGGCTGCAAAATTGTAAGTTTAAAATACCATGCCCGCATGGACACACTCTTTCTTTACGTTTTGCGGCCACTAATGCTTTAAGCGTTGGGGGGGAGGGGAACTAGCAAAATATAAATATTTGTGGATACATTTTTCCCCAAAACTCTTACAAAACTAGAAGGAATGGCCAAAAGCTTTCCGTGTCCAATCAGTCCGAATTTCGGACCACTGATATATCAAAAGAGCGCCTTGCGATCCCCGATCATGTACATAAAAAATGATTTGCGCTTGTAGCTTGGGTGATTTTACAACCCCATGCAATAGCGCTGTTAATCTGAGCAGATTTAATTCGTCAGAATAACAGCGATATCTTCCGTCTCTTTTTAGATGCAATGTCCTCATTTCAACAGTTGCCGGTTGGGTGGTGATGCGCAGGAGGCGGGAGTCAAGGGGAGTTGTCGGTTGGCCTTGACTGCGGGAGGACGTCCTTCTCGCAGCCAGGCTCAAGTCCATGTTTCTTAACCTGGCAAACCTCCGCCGATTGATTGATAGCAATCGATGCACATAATTGTACTTATCGAATGGGAGCATTTAAGGCAAAATTGATAGATTCGCTAAACGTCGTCAAATGGCGCAACCGTCTTAATACTCAAACTCAATTGGTGTCAAAACGAAATCTAAAATGGTACAATTACATCTGACTTACGACAAATCAAACGAGGGGGAGCTAGCTATTCCAATTTAATGTGGGGATACATTTTTTCCCAAAACTCTTACAGAAAACCCGAAATGCCTTTTGTGCCCAACTGGTCCGAATTTAAGACTACTGACGCATCCAAAGAGCGCCATATTCAGGCTCAAGCTCATACTCAGAATATGTAAATAATTTTCTCATACAAATCTGGGTTTAAACTGATTTCCTGGATCTGAAAAATTAAATACTAGGGTGATTAACAACGTGAGATAAAATCGCCTATCAGTCACTGATTTTCGACAATAATTAAAACATCCTTAATCCTATGATTGGTGAGTTAATTTTTGCAATGTTAATCATTAGAATAAATAAGCACTGCCCGCAACATTTGCGGGCGTACTCTCACTGGTTTGTTCGACTGTATCCACAACATGTGTGCGGATCAAAGGGTTAAAAATAATTGTAATTTTATCATTCAATCATATCATAGATATCTTGAAATAAGCTCTAATTTCTCAATAAATCACATGTTAATTGGATAAACGGGAATCCCCTATATTAGAACAGACAGACATACATTCAGTTTATTATTTATAAACGATAATATTTATTAAATTCAATTGTATTTGCAATTTTGGCTCACAAGGCTGCAAATCGTACTGTGTTAATTGTTTTCGTTCGATCAATCTTTATTACCAAAAAACCAATATTGACTTTCATTTTGTGCAAAAGTTGACAGTAAAATATTAAAGCTTTGACATTCAAGTACGAAAGAAAAATATCATAAATTTATTGCTCTCATAAAGTGCGGTATTTTTCATTCGAAACGTATCTTTCGACGATATAAAACTCAATTAACAGGAAAAGTCTCGCAATGCATTATATTATTACATTTAATAATTTAGCAACACACAATGGCAAAAGTTGTTTCACACGGTAATAAAACGTTGACATTTACACTTTGGAATCATTTGCAAAATTAAAATCATATCAAGTGTCAATGTAGGTGTTTCATTTTTTTTTTGGAAATATGAAAAATGGTCCTCAAAAACAAACAATAGTCGATTAACATATAATTTATAATATGTTATTTGTCTGCTGAGACATAAAAAAGGCATTGATTTATTTAGTTAACAGTGGGAAACAAGCATGGAGCCATATCGATGATGTAAGGTCTCACATCCTTGTGTTGATCAAACATTTGGTGATAATGAAGTTATTAAATTGGAATTGGAAATTCGCTCCAATGAAATAGATTTAATTCCACGTTCCTTGGGTGTCAATTTCAGCAATGATTTACAAATAAATAAATTGATACAAAACCATTAGATTTTGCCAAACGTATGTTCGAAGCAAATCTAGATCAAATGAGCCTAGATATGACACCGTAATAGTAATATTTTAGACATAATAATAGACACGTTTAATGGTTCGGATCATTTATAACGTTATGAACATACGTCGGACTGAATAAAGACATTCGCGATTTTGATCGAGAGACTATTAAAAGCGCATTCAATGATCTATCGAATTGAATCATTCGTTCACCCGAGTCGAGATGGGGATTTTAAGGATATGTTCTACTTGAATTTACCGCCGATTGCCACCAAATATGGATACTCGGAGCGATGCAATAAAATTTTAAGACCTAGACGTGAATTTCAGGTCGAATTCGTTCGCACAACCTGTCCATCAAATGGCCAATTATTCAAATTGTGACTAGGAAGTCACTTTGTCGTTGTGCGGCCAAAGGCAAACGCCCGCCAACTGGACAAATGGGACATCACGATTCCGATTGCAGATAAATTTGTGCAGAATTAACGATCCAAAATAAAGATAGAGTGACAGTAGAATTCGCTGTTATACTTTCATCAAGATATTGGTGGCAAAATAGAGCCCCGGAGCCAACACGTTGACGTAATTTTCTTCATGAGCATTGGGCAATTCACGTAATACGTTCGTAAGTCAGGAAGACTTAGTAATATCGATGAAGAATTAAAGCATAAAAAAATATTTTTAAAGTCATAGATACGAATAAATCACATTCTGCTTTAAATTTAACAAGATCCTGAAACTTACGTCATTGTATTAGATAAAGCATGAATGTAATCTAAAAGCGGAAGTTTTTTTTAGCAACAACTCAATAGAAATTCGTGATATGAAATCACAATTCATGCTGAAAATAAATTATAAATCTCTGAATTGATCCATAAGAATGTTATAAGCAAGTTTTTAATAAATGACGATAGCTCAAGTGTCCATGCGGAGATCCATTCATGGACGCAGATCACGTTCGGGCATGGCAGTCCGATCGCGAGGCGTTTATTCGTCGTATCAGCGATCCGAAAAGCGGACCGGTTAGACACACAGTCCTTTTCGGTGATAAATGCATACCCGGGGCCTTCTATGATCTGACGATCATGGAAACCGGCTTGGTTCCGAATAGCATGATCAATAAACAACTCGAATTAGTGAAGGGACCCCATGTTCCTTCGTCTCAGATGTGAAATTATCGACCCATGGTTATGAATTGATGCAAAAACTCGGCTTTATTGCTGTGAAACATCGCCAAACGCTCGATTGAAACATGATCATACATGAAAATATTAATTTCGGGAACATAATTTAGTGGTACTTTTGTATATTAAAATCAAGTCTCAACACAAAATGTCCTTTGGATTAAGAATACAAAAAAATTATATATATATTTTGTATTAAAAAATCCTTATCAGTCCTTTTTTATTTGAAAATATCTGCATTATATCTTATTAAAATTAATAAGCATTGATATTTTTGTGAAATTCTTCAATTATTTAGAAGCTTAAATTAAATTTCCAACCCAACGCTCCTTTAACCCCTTAAAGAGGTAAGACACAGAGTTGTGTCCAAATTCCAATGATTGAGGTTGCACGTTGAGTTTGGTGACAAACAGAGACGGAGAGAGTATCTTGCGTACATCGTACGATTGTAAAGATCGTTAATCCATTTTTTTTTTCCGATTAATAATACGTGAATGATATAATTAATCGATTTCAAGTGTATTATTTATGTTTACATGAAGAAATGACCGAATATTGTGTAGTATCGATAGTGTTTATTTATTTATGTACAAGCTTCATACACGCTGCGGCGGTCCTGACGGATAAATGGATTTGTATGGATTTTATGTGGCGGACGTACGAATATAACATCTAAGTTTATGATGATTTAAAATTAGCACACTATTTAAAGGGTTAAGTTATATATATAAGTGGTAATGATAATCGTTTTTTAAATGAATATATTTGAATGCTCATATATTTTTTGTTTTTATTTTTACAAAATATAATTTTTTCCTTCAACCAAATCATTGTGATTATGACCAAATCATGTACCAAATCATTGTGCCATAAGTATTATAATATATTAGCCCTTTTCAATCAACAACCTTTAAAAAATAATTTTTCCTGTATCATCTTGAAAGATTTACCCTTTGATAAGTGAGTTAATTTTAAAATGACTTAAACGTAGATGCTATATTCGTATGTCCACCACATATCGTCCGTATAAATCCACTTTTCTCTCAGGACCGCGCAGCGCGCGTCAAGCTTATATTTAAATAAATGAACCTTAACACTCTTGATAGCACATCATATTAATACGCATGTGTGTCTTTAGTTTTAGTAATAAAGTAATATAAATAATTGAAAATTAAACGCTATGAAGTGTAGGGGTATCTTTATAACATGAGTCCGATCGCATATATGCGCGATTACTAATCAACGGCTCAAAGCTCAGAAGTTTTCATTGAACTGAACGTTTTTCAATTCGATTATAAATTCTCAGCAAGAGCAAAAAGTCGCCCTAAGGCATCGTGTCGGGAATACTGGAGCATTGAGCAAAGACCAGTGCCATTTAAGTTCAAATTTATTATATACATTTCCTCGGACAGTGTATTTTTTGTTCGACCCGTTTCTGAATTATGGCCGCCCGAGAATTTTCTAATCACTCTAGAAATTATAAAAGCGCTATTGATTTATATAAAAAAGATTATTATGCATACCGAGTGCTCCATTAGAATTACTCAAATCCAATCGACATTCCGGATAAAATAAATACACCTCGTTCTGCCACCATAGATAGGCAAAATTGCTCAAATACTAATTGGTCTCGAACGCGCCTAATAACCGCCGATTCGACTATGATAGGCATTTCTTTCTCTGAAAGCAGCTCAAAATTACTAACAGAAACAGATGTCGAATGACTTTGTTATACTTTTACCATATCCGATGGGAATAACCACATTCTGAGAGCAGGGTTTGATTGCTCTCGTATGCATAGGCGCATGCTAAAAAATGTACGTGACCGCACTCCTTCATTTGGCCGGGCAATTATATTGTTTCTTCCGAGCTGGGTACATTTTTGACACTTGTTATTGTCGACCCAGATGCCTTTATGGGATGTTGAAAAATGCAGGCTGCAATTGTGATTTTTTTCGCAATCGTGAGTAAAAGCTTGAGATTATTGAGCAAAATGAAAGATTGGAATTGGAGCAGAGATAAGAAAGCGTTGTTTGTTTGTGGCTTTATTTAGCACCGTGCTTTCCGAACCAAGGTGACTTATTAATTCGATTTCGGTCAATGCCTTCGGTTTGATCTGTATGCGTAAAAATTAAATTCACGACCTAATCAAATTTCGTTATCTGAGAACAATCGATTGGTACTGACGAATGCGGATCGAGACCTAATAACGATCGATATTTTTAGAAGGGCGTGTATGCTGCCTTGTTGATGTGAATAGTTTTAATTGTATGATTGTATTAACACATTGGCTACATACTACAGTAGAACTTCGATATTGGGTTTCTCTTAATGATAACATGATTGTTTTTGCACCGGGTGAGCTGATCTCTCGATCTCTGTCAATGAGATGTTTACAGAGATCTGTTCTGGGACCGATGCTCTAAAACGTCCTGCTTGATGATCCCTTGACCTGGTATTCCCACAGGATTACATGCTAACAGCATATGCTGATGACCTTACTCTCACAACATGCGTGGATTCAAGATCAGAACTGGAGGAAAGAACAAATACAGCCTTAAGGATACTTTGGACATGGAGTGAGACTAATAAATTTACTTTTGCAGCATCAAAATCAAAAGCGGTTATGCTTAAGGGCATATTCATGCGTTATCCATGAGGGATGTAGATTAAGAGAAAACATTAAAATTGCAAACGGCAAAGCGATTGGGGCTGAATGGGGTCTTGTGGGCAGACACCTCAGGATTTCCACATATGAAGCAGGAGCATGAGTGTGTCCACCTTGAAGGTAAGGTATACCTTGAAGGTGGACACACCCATGGCTTGGACATCGTGGACGAGACAAGATGGCGAGACGAAGCCTAAACATTGCACAACGGTGGCCACTACTAAGAATCACTGAAGCTTACAGAACAACTGCTACCGACAGCATCCCTGTCCTTGCAGGGATCATGCCGCTAGACCTAAAAGTGCAAACAAATGCAGCGAGGCACCTAAAAAAGGCGTCGGTATCACCAATTTTGCACCAACTGCTGAGGAAGAAGTCTTCCCAATTCCTGATGGGGCACGGCCGTTTTGTGGCATACCTGGTTAGAATGAAAATAAAATATAGTTCGGACTGTGTGTGCTGGAATCCTTTAATGGACGCGGATCACGTTATGTGGTCCTGTTTGGGCATGTCGGCCGAGAGAGAGGCGCTTTTGTGCCGAATCAGTGGTCGTTTTTCTGGACCCCTTGGTCACGTGGACTTGGTGGCCAGCACCGGTGTCTTTTCGGCGTTCAAGGCATACTATTTTTAGCGTCCGTCCTTTATCATAACATGTCACTACGGGTTGACCATATTCTTATCTCAACCTCGGTTTGAATATAAAAAAAACATATTTATTGACGCATTGAAGCTATTTGTGGAGAAGGAAGGATTCGACGAATAATTTATATACAATGCTGATGAGATGAGAACTATCCAATGCTGTAAAAATTCTTCCACTAAATGGTACATTGGTAATACAACCGATGGATCAGAGTGTAATAGAAACATTCAAAGGCTTACATAGAAATCTGATTCTTCGACGATTATTGCTAGCAGACGAAAATGATGAAGAAACAGTTATCAGCTTTTACAAGAAAATAAATTTAAAATATTGTTGCTACATCGCAGCAGATACTTGGAATTCTTTAGATGTGTTAACTTTGAAAAAACTATGAAACAAAATTTTGAAATGATCTTTAGTAAGTTCCAGTAACGGTGTGGAACCTGATATAGGAGACATTGCGGAAGAAATAGCACACATTTCAATATGATGTAGAAGATGTAACCGGGTGGTTAAATTACGATGCAAACGATCCTGGATTCCAAAATTTGAATTATGACGAAATAATTAAAGAAATATCTGCCTCGGAAATGCAAGATCGAGAAGACGAAGAAGATATTTGGTATGGGCGAGATATTGATCCTACACATTCTGAAGCTTTTCAGTGTTTAGATGTCACCATGAAATGGCTTAGGAATCGAGAAGAGTGTAATTCAGGACAACTTATATATCCTAAGAGTATTCATGATTCTCTTCTAAAAAAATAGCTAGCTTAAAGCTAAATGATAATTATTTTTTTTAATAAAAAATATATTTATTATGTGTATATTATTTTATCCGATTATCCGAATTTTCGATATCTGAACTACTTTCATCCCCAATTAATCCGGATAATCGAGGTTCCTCTATACAAGCTTCGTGGGTCTTGTTTGATTCACGCCAGAAAATCAGTCATTACAAGCATATTTTTAATGGGGATGAAATAAAATAAGCATTTTCTCCAAAATATTTTTTTCTCTGTAGATCAATGGAAAAATCTGGAAGTCACAGTCTGGATACATAGCAAATATACAGGAAGAGTTGACCTAAACAAAATACACAATTATGACTTAAGATTGCAAGCTGAAATTTAATTATTTACAATTAACAAAATCAACGATTATTTCAATATGAAAATCCAAACCGATAAAACCGATATTTTCAAATCAGTTCAGTTTTGGTTTTCGTTCTGGCAAAAATAACGGTTTTATCGGTTGTCGATTCAGTTTCGGTTTGAAGCCTCGGTATTAATATGAGTAGTTTCATCAATTTTCGTGATTATTATTGCATTACAATTATGATTCCCTGATAAAGCATGTTTTAGGGATGCTGAATTATTTATGGGGTGGTTTATTTGTGTGTGTAACATTAGCAGCTCTGATGTCCAATTTTGCATATTAATAGTATCTATTTGCTCTAGTTTAATTAACACAAAATTAAAATGTTTGCGTACATCCCCAAAAAACAATGACGAATCTTGGATCACGGGATTAAAATATCAAATAGATTTACTATATCAAGTAATATACGAGTTGCTGCAATTATTTTATAATGGTATTTTAAAAATCTATTTCAATCCAATATTTTAACAAGTCATAATTGCACATTGATGGCTATTCGTCTGACTGGTTTTACCAGAAATCTTAGTTAATTTTCATGATCCAATAGATGAAAGTACCATTCAAATTGATGGAAAAAACACAGTAATATATTTGATTAAGATGAATTCAATTGCCTCTCTATAACCATGTTTCAATCATTATATTGGTGATAATATATGAAGAAGTTGTGGCTTATTTGAAGTCCATAGTCAGAATCATTTGATGGATATTTTGTAGCAGAAAACTTAAGGGTATCATAAAATTGATATTATTATAAATTGTTAAATATTTCTGAATGGTTACTGTTTCTGAATGCGTTTTGTAATGAGAGTTCGTAATCGTACCGTAGACATGTCCGGGTGTGGTGTTTAATTGCGAGGCGCTCGTTCGTAATGTCAGCGGTCCGAAAAGCGGACCGGATGGACACATAGACCTTATGGCTACTCCGTCTTATTTAAGGATCCTCTCTTTAATCTGTACGATCACGGATGCTCTCTCAGCAGTTAACTTACATAGATGGCTCGCCCCAAATGTGGTCGCAAACGAGTCTAGGGGAAATCTACCCGTAAAAATTATATTTTTGAATCTTACTAATTTATGCTACTATCTTAGCTAGTTTTTATTTTTTTTTCCTGAGAATTTTAAAACTAAATGTTTATAAAATACTTTCTATCATAGTATTTTTTTTTAAATATACCCAAGCTGGAGTTTGAGTTGATATTAGCTGATGTATTGATTTAACATAAGAATGATGAAGGTGACATATTACAGTCAACCCTTCTATAGAGTCCACTTCGTTTGCAACCAAATACGTACAAAATTTGTACCAGGTACCTGACTTTCTATAGCGTTTTGCTTCTATAGTGAGGTCCCTATCTCGACGCTATAGAAGGGTTTACTGTATATCAACACAAAAATCAACCAATCTCTTTTCGCGTAAGACTACTATTGTAGCCTTAGCGATTAAATTATTCAATATCTTTCAATTTGGATGTGCATTGTTTTTATTGCCGTTGATTAAAAATTTACAACGCTATCGTAAAGCCATAAACAAAGCAATGTGCCGGTCATTAACGCTCTGGATCTTGAATTAAAAAATATTAATAGTCATCGAACATTCAGATATTATCGCCATATATCTATTTTATAGTCACATAATCGTAAAAGTAGCATAAAAATCGCCTCCAATCGGACATTGACATTTCGTCCGACATTAATTAAAAATACACCGATCGATCATCGCGCATTGGAGATCGGCACGAGTTTACCGGATAAACGATTCATTCGATCAAACAACATCAAGATCGATCAACAGGGGACTGATCGACCGGGTTTTTATGCATTTTTTTTTGCATTCTGACCCAAAATATCATTGCGGCGAAGTGATTCTGATCCATGCAGAGATATTAATATTGCATGTTATCTGGCGAAAAAAAATGTGTTGAAATTATTTTGAACACTGGCAAAAACTTATCAACTCAAATAAGTCGGTATCTAATTTGCAAAAAATCATACGTGCATTATATTGCACACGCTCATTGCGCAATATTACGTAACGCCGGCCATACAATTATCTTGTATGACATTTTTTTAATCGGCGTTCAATTCGAAATAAAACGTGAAATTAGACGTGGGTTAAGTTTAAACCTTTCATTTTGGTTTTTATGTAATATTGAGCAATCGAGGTGTGGGTGGAATGATTTATACGCTTCGATACCGATATACTTATCATGAATAATCATATTGAATCAGATGTGTTTCATAAAGAAATGTAGAAAGTCGGCGACTCCTTACATGGACTCGTTTGCTAAAAAAATTGAAGCTCTGATTGCTCGCATTAAATTTGTTTTCCCTACAATTTTCATCATATGCCGATGTCAATTGCTGCCCACGATGTTGGAATGATTTGGCATTACATAATTATTTGCGGACGTTCTTATAATTAATCCTATGCTTTATATTCGAAATCAATTTGCAATGCTGCGTAAAAAAAATAGCTAAAAAATAGTAATTCAAAATTGATTTCCAATGAAATCTTTGAGAGATTTAACTCGTTGATTAGTAGTAAACTCGAGTGAAACAGAAAGAGCATTTTCGCACAATGAGTGCGGAGATTAGTGAATCGGAGACAGGGATGGATGTCTTGCGTCTCATCATACACTCGTTCATCGATGGCAAGATCGTGCTGTAAAAATACCCCTACACTTCTAAATATTCTCAAATATTGCGAAAAGCGATCCATAGCGTTTCATTTTCTATTATTTATATTATTTTATTACTAAAACTAAAGACACACATATATATTGTCTATGTTTACGCAAATAAATAAACGAATATTATGTGCTATCAAATGTGTTAAGGTTAATTTATTAAGGGCGTCTGAGGCCGGTGGAAAAAAATGTTTTGAAGTTGCTCACCCAGCGTATAGGGAGGATCTTAACGATCGGTTAGTTTAGTCCAACGTGTTTGTCGGCCATTTTGTTCAGTCACAGTAAATTCTTCCATTGGAGAGGTGCATGACACTGACATACAAAAGCTGGTGTCCTGACTACAAAAAAACCTGCGACAATATGGCTTCCGGCACTCGACACTGAATACCATTTATGATGTCTTCCAGACGAAGGAGCGGGCTAGCCAGAAATATATAGCGAGTAGCTAAACGCTTTTGTGAACACGTATTGGGATATGATTTTTATTGTATCAAGCTTCAATAAGAATCATATCCCAATTCCCGTCTAGATCGTTGTGATAATTTCTAAGAAATTGAGCGTGGGCTGTCCTCAGGATTCCGCACTGGGATCGGTCTTGTGAAATATCCTGTTGGATGATATCTTCGAGTTACCATCTATCGGTGGCGTGTGAGCAGTTCGCATATGCGGACGACATCACACTGTTAGTGAATACCAGCTCAAGGACCCACATCGAGATCCTGGCTAGTGACGCCCTGGAAAGGATCAGCGAATAGAGTTGGTTGAATAGATTAACATTCTCATCATCCAAGTTGCATGGTCGCAAGGGGTGGCTGTTGTGACCTCCAGTGATACACACGAGCGGTGTTCGGGTTAACTTCGTGAATTCGACCCTATACTTGGGGATCACTCTGGACGAAGTGAAAAGAGCCGCGAATGCCTTTAGTAAGATGTCGCAAATCAAGGAAAATGACTGGAGCGTTAGAGGAGCATAGGCAAAACGTGTAAACGCCAAGCTGTTACAATAATCGGTTCCAGGGAAATACGCTCAGATGCCTTTAGCTTAGAAGTGGTGTTGTACACCAGTGTAACGTTGAGGCGGGGGCGCTCTCGGGGGCAGAGTCCCCGGGTGGCTCCCCGCCCCCGCGTGCTCGTCGGAATGGCAGGGGTCCGTTCTTTAATCGGGCTGTGATGTTGCTGGATGAATAAATGAGAAAATGCGGGTGTCGAATGGAAAGATTCTTTTCGCTAGATAACTATTTATTCCACACTATAGATAGATAGAGATCTGGCTGCGGAGGGACAACCTCCGACAAAGGTTAACCGACGACTCCCCCGACTCCCGCCTCCTGTGCGTCACTATCCAACCGGCAACGGTGCACGCGCAAGAAGCGATCGGTCACGGCAATATCTCCGCAGGGCCACAAGAGATGGCGCTGTTAAAATAACACATTGCACATGAAGAGAGATGTAAGATGTCGCTGTTAACAGCGCTACTACGTGGGGATGGTAAATCGCCCACGCTACAGTTAGTTGGCATTAAAAGTGGTCAGCGTCGGTCATTGGTCGTTGCTTCTCACGTTTCTTTCGCTCGGTTAGGGGCCGCATGAGATGTCACTGAATTGGCCCGGATCACTGAATATTCCAGTTCATCACAGGACACGGGCGGTTGCTTAGGTTTGGCTTTCCACCCATTTCCGAGTGTCCATGACGAGGTCTGTTCATGGACGCAGATCATATTCTGTGGACATTTTTGAACATCGTGTCCAATCACGAGGCGCTCTTTCGATGTATCAGTGGTCCGAAATTCGGACCGGTTGAACACGAAAACTTTGTACCTACTCCTTCCAATTTTAGGACTTTATCTAAGAGTTTTGGGGGAATTTTTTTCCCTGGGGCTTATATAATTTAGATTAGATTAGTTTTTCATCATTTTTGAGTTGTTAGCTGAGAAAGTCTTATAGCAAAAACTAAAACAATATTGAATGCTTGGTGTTAAAGATTATTTCTTTACAATTGACCATATAAATCCATTTCATCATTATACCATCAATAATTTCTCTAATAAAATTTTATCGTTTTACTAGCTTTAATTAATTGAAAATGATTAATCTACTCTTATTTGTCAATTTTTGATTGAGTTTCAATGAATTGCATCAATAATATATATTTAAACTGAAATTACCCCAAGAATATTGTAAAATTAATATATCAAATAGTTATTACTTTCCTTTAATTGAAAAATCTTTTACAATAAGAGCTCTTGAAATTCCAGTACGAGATCGATTTTCCATAGATTGCTATTAAAATTGAACTTCCTTGAACCCCAATTTTCCCCCCTAACACTTATCGTGCATCGCCCATATAATTCACCGATTCAAGAGCGATAAATGCATATCGGGCGAATTAAGTGCTAACCGAAAATTAATCAATCCGGCGTGCAATTTGCTCTGAATGCATTTCGTCAGTGCAATTTGCATTCAGTATCGAAAAATTCACATCAAATTTTATATGCACGTCTAAAATTTGCGGTTAACTTCCTTTCCTCCTCGTATTAAATAATAAAATGGTGAACGTATTTCGATTGTTCGAAGGCCGCCTTAATGCCGGGGTGCAATAAATAGGTTTTTTGCCGACTTTAATTATACAAGGATATCTTAATACGATATCTTAACTGGATTGAAATTCAGCTTTATTGAAATTTTAAGCCGCATTACATGCGAATAAGCATGATTGATTGAAAATGGGGAAATGTGCAAGATTGGCGTCGTTTTATTCGTAAAAATTCACAATATAAACGAGTTACTTTATAATGCATTATGAAAGTCGGATGAATTGTCATTCTCATGTCTTCTATTGAGAAGATTATGTTTATGGCATGTTAATAAATATGTTTGGAGTCGTGATTTAGAGATAATTTTACAATCGAATTTATTTACAGGCATTAATGCTGACAAGCTAAATATGATGAAATTTTTGCATATTCATCCTAAAATCTGAATGTATTCAGACGATAAAACCATCAAGGCGATAAATATTCATAATTAATCCCTAATTATAAGGCTTACATATCAAAAAATACAGTAAGTCTAAAACAAGACCCGCAACAACAAAGCAATTACTGTCGAAGTGAAAATATATGTAGGAAGGACCTCCCAATATAGACACAATGTACTTATGCTGTATTTATTTTTATTTAAACATGAACGAACTATTATTTGGCTATACACCTGATACATTTTTTACATGATATACTATTTAGCATTTATGATTAAAAAATATTGCATGTATATTGGGGGACCCGAAAATATTTGCATATTTTGAGACCTAAGTTTGAATGTGTCCAGATACAGTGCTGGAAACATCTTTGGAAGCCATTAAAACACTCAAAGATGTTTATGGTGGAGTATAACAGTCCGCAGATGTCAATATAGGTCCCAGAAATATGAAATGGGCAATAGAAGCGTAAGGGGTAAAAAAGGGCGTGCCATTCAATCAATTCATTGGTGCATTTTATTATTAGACGACACCAGAAGACTGTGACTTTGGTGAGCAGGAAAATACCGGACCGCCCAAAGCCTACAATGAATATCGAAGATAACTTCATTTTATTATCATCCAAAATAAATCGCTACAACGATTTAGAAATATATTAAGGACGAAAGAATCCAAATTAGAATATTAAGGCTCGAAGAGAAAAGTTTTTTGTTCGCTGCGTACAATTAAGCAAATATATATAAATATCATAAGTGAGATTGTTTTTTATGATTCAATGTAGGTCGTAGATAGCTCCGGGGATACATTTCCCCCCAAAACTCTTACGGAAAGTCCTGAAAAATTGAAAGGAGTGGCCACAAGGCTTCCGTGTCCAACCGGTCCGAATTTCGGATCACTGATACATCGAAAGAGCACCTCGCCATTGAGCGTTACAAGCATAAACTTAATCAGTGAGACATTTAAAAATAATATTATTAAACTGATATCTCCTTTATTGTTTGTGTGATTCATTTTTTAAAATAAGTTAGTTTCCCTGCCGTACCCAGTCAGTAGATGATGACGTTTTAATTAAATTTACTTCAACCATTGCGATTTTAATTCAATTCCTATGTCAAAAGCAGAAGTTTCCTGATTCGAACGACCTCATGCCAAATAGAACGCTTGCTCGTATCAAAAATAAAATTCTGGTTCTTGATCTTTGATCCTATTACTTCCATTCGTTGAAGACTAAATGACAGCTCCGTAATGCGAATTGGTGCATGCAGATTAAGTACGGTGTCATGGGTCAAGGATGTCGCTCTTGTTGAGAGAATTCGCGTCGAATCGATGGAATGCTATGAATGGAAATGAAGTTGTACAATCCGCGGGGGTAATCATCAAAGATTTGATCATTTGTCGACCTTGGATCTTTGTATTATTGCGGGATGGCGAAACTATCGCCATTGTATCGGCTGATGTCATTCCTGCAGCTCATAAGCAGAATAATTCACACGTTCCTCTGGAGTTACGTCGGGATTGCGAAACGCGTCTAACTACGCATGCCGAAGAATTCTTCCGCCAATCTTCGGCTGGTTCTCGTAACGTCCGCCAATTTGGTTGCCAGCAGCAAAGATCGGCTCTTTCATCAATATCCAGTAAAGCACGAGGGCTAATCATGACCAATAATGACGTCCGTTGACCAGCGAACTGTTGTCACTGTTGGCTAATGAGTGATCCTGCCCACGCAGATCAAGTCATTGGCATATTGGGGCTCACCCGTGCCAGCAAATCGACAATTGTGAAACGTCAACTGAATTATGAATGCTCCATTTGAACCAGTCTCTGGCCACAATTTATCAACATCCAGCTGTCACATTCTTGATTATCGCATAGCGCGTTGCAGGTTCGACTATCGTCACGTAGCTGTGCAGTTTTCACACCTCGATGCTGCTGTCGCTGAAAGCTAATTACCATTTGTGCACGCATCGCATGAATATATTCTGAAGATAAAAATGAAGATGTCAGTCCTTCTGAGTAGATGGCTTGACTACTAATATACGAACAATTCGAAATGGAGAAAATTTCTCATCGTTAAGAGGCAGGAACCCACTCATGTTGTCGTGTAATTGCAGGCGTAGCTAAATAGCTGCTGCTACTATGCAAAGAGGCTTTCTCATTACATCCAATTACCATCCGACGTCTTCTCATATCGATTTAAAACACATTTATATGAACCAGAGACGTACATTTTGATTCTAATTACAACTCTAATGTCCACTGTAAAATGATGGATTTAGAAGACATTGCAATAAAATTATAATTGGAACAGAATTTATCACCAAAGGAATATCAAACGGACACATTTAATTTAAGGTTTCGGACCGAAATTGAACCGAAAACCAGAAAAACCGCTATTTTTCTTATCGCTATACTATCTTCATAAAAGTTTTGGAATAGATTTTAATTAATTTGTAACTTGAAAGTAAATACTGAAAACACTGCAAGCCCTGCACTGGAAACACTGCAATCAGCTTCGGATTTTCAAGAAGAGATTTCTGAAAAATGATCTGATTTCAGCAAACAAGTATGAGTACGGGGGAGTTGTCAAGACAAGAAAATTAACTACCAGACTCCGACGGAGAAGAGACGACCATCTTCGATTTCAAGAAAACGCTCTAATCTTTATCACCGAGCGAATTAAATCATAAACGTGTTCTGTCGTTCATCGCAGCCGACACGTATGCCAGGACTATTGTTGAGAACTATATCGAGTTTGCGTTACAATGCCACATGCGCTTAATAATTATTTAAAAAGAAACACAGTACGTGATTTATTGCTTCAGGCCACTTGTAGCGCGGGCCGAAAGTCTAGGATCCAAAAGCATGTGCACACTCGTTCTCGCCTCGAAGACCGACTGTCTCCCTCTATCTTGTGAGCGGAGCTTAACCACCGTATTACGCGCGCATCCTTCTTCTCCCCATCCCTACGGCCCAAACTTCATTTCATCAGAGCAATACGCGCCAACATGGTGCATCCGTTAAACGCCTCGCATAACAAATTTTGTCCACTAGTAATACTTATACTAATTATATAACGCTTACAAAGGTGCGCACAACCAATCACCAAAGTTTTATTGCAATCGGATGAACGATATGGCAGCACATAAAATATGAACCAACAAACATTGATTTTTATAGACATGATATAATATATAATTTACGTAAAAGTTGAGAATTTCTGTTTGTATCGAGCATGTTGATCTACCCATGGTCACGGAATCTGTCGCTTTCGTTTAGCGTATTCTTGCTCTCATCCCCCAAACAATATTTCCAGCTCTTGAGTGCTAAATTTATAATCAAAATTTTCTTAACATTTTTGATTATTTTTAGAACGCAAATAAAAACATGATGCTCTGATAATTATGTATTATGTAAATATTTTTAATTTAAATGCGAAACGAAAGCCTTTTTCGTCCATGCGAATGATGATGTATTTAGAGGAATGGGTGACTGTATTTTTATTTAGCTTTTAGAAAAAGTGTTTTTTTAAATTCCAAACTAGCCGATACCCAGCGCGTTGCCGCCACAGAAGTAATAATTCTAAATATATCGTTTGTTGGTTTTATTATAAATATGAACAAACATTGATTTTTATATATAAGATCTACTGTAAGTTAATTGCACTATACCTATATTATTTGAGAAAGTGCAAACAATAAGTTGGTAAAGTTTTATTGCAATCGAATGAACGGTATGGCAGCGCATTAAATACAAACAAACAAACATTGATTTTTATTTATTAGACTGTTGTCGCATTGTTGTTATGTTACTCGCGGAATCCTTAGCAATAAGTGGACGAAGTTTAATCGCAATCTGATGAACGGTATGGCAGCGCATTTCGAACGAACAAAACCCAATTCATTTTTATATATTAGAAGATAAATTCCATATATATAAAATATTCAATATTGCAATGATTACGCGTCCAAGTTTCATTCATGAATTCCCACCTTATAAGCTAAAACACAATCAATACTTATAGAATATCCACTTTTAATTAATAAACACAAGTTCTTTTACATACCTTCATCTAAACAGTTAACTAAATGAAACATAGTTGCTTAATATCACTATGTTTATGTTTGGGCCACATTCCGTGCCGCCGAGTGTATAATACATACAAAATCATTTACATGCATATTTTTCGCTATTGTTATTTAAAAATTGCGCTATTAAACATACGATTAGATTATTTTTTATGTTGTTAAAACCAGGAAGGTATTTTTTGGGTGTAACGTCGTTAAGAATAAACGCGCGCCAAATTCAAATCGGAGAAAGCAATAATCTGTCAATAAACGTTTTATGCTTCACATAACAGCCAGAGTTATTTTGCTAAGTACTTTTTAAATTGCCGGTGTAATATCGTGCAATGGATTTAGATTACAAAATCAGATATCAATATATCACTCCTTTTGCCAATATGACAAATGTTACCTAATGGCACGAATTAAGCTTTGTATAGAGTGTCATAGGCTGTGGGTTGATATGATCCAGTGCTTTCAGAGCTTTACAATCGCCTTTCAAAGTGGAATATTTCAGCTTTTAGATAATGTCTGCGAATCGATTTTAGAAAGTCGATATGTGGAGTTTTAATGGCTTTTTGTAATTATTTGGTGAACGATAATTATTTAGCAGAAATGTATGCAAATAATATACGCAAGCGTAATTAAGATATCAATCTATATGGCTTGTCTGAGCGCTAATTATGTATTGTTGCTTATTTATTACATAAATTACAATAAAGAAAAATCATGAAAGCTCGCCATGTAATTGCTGCTTTATTTATTTAAGCGTTTTTATGGTGGTCTTGTAATTTTGCTGTCAAGCTTGGGGTCAAACGCGATACGTTTGTTGCAGAAATTGTTGGTATTTTCAATGCAGGTTAAAAGTTTAGTTTATGGACGCATTTATGAATTAAATTGAATGCCAAAAATAATTCCGAAAGTTCAAATCTGAGAAAAAGCTCAAATTTCGATCATAAATTTACTCACACCACTGGATTAGATCTATGCCAAACCTTCGATTTCCTAAAATGAAATGTCTATGTTTATTACAAAAGAAGGAATAAAAATCTCCTAAAATATGTTGGAAAATATTTTTTTAATACAAATAAAAACATTTTAAAACGTGCAAAAATGAATCACCCGGCGCTGAACCGAAAACCGAAAAATTCGTTATTTTACCCAGAACGAAAACCATAACCGAACCGATATAAGTGCTTAGAACTGAACCGGAACGAAAACCGAAATATAAAGCATTACGATTTGAAGCCCTGGCTTTGAAAAAAATCTATAAAAAGCAGAATCTGATGATCGTGTTGATCAGAAAATTTTGCAACATTAAGAAATAAAGGGATCTGAAAACATCTCCCTTAGCGTTCCGAATGATCTTTTTGCAGCATATGATATGGCCCTGCCTTGTTGAGACCATACATTTTGAATTTACAGCTCATTAAATCATGATTCTGGGAAATCCCTAATCATTTCAACGTATTATAGCATGGACAAAGCATCTTCCCCATGCAATGACGCTGTTAATCTGAGCAGATTTAATTCGCCAAATTAACAGTGACATCTTCCGTCTCTCTCTAGGCGCAATGTGTTATTTAATAGCGCCATATTCTGTGGCGTTGTGTACATATTGCGTCTGCAATACTGACCGATCGCTTTTTGTGCGTGCACCGTTGCCGGTTGGGTGGTGACGAGCAGGAGGCGGGAGTTGAGAGGAGTTGTCGGTTGGCCTTGGCTGCGGGAAGACGTCCTTCTCGGCGTGGCTCGTCCATCCCTATACATATGTCTAGCTACATTATGACCCAAAAGAAGAAATCCTGACAAGCACATGGAAGCCCATTGGATAGGAACCTTCTTGATCCCGTCATTTTAGATCGCAGCTTTGTCTTGAAATGTTGCGATGGGACAGACAGCGACATAGTGGTGTTTGGTCTCCTTTTAGACAGATGTCCCGCATCCCTTTGATTCCCGAGAAACCCTACGCACAGAGCTTCCAGGTGCCCACCCTGTTCACTCCGCGCCCTCTAAACGAAGGCAAATTTCCCGAGAAAGATCGATTTCAGACTACGTGCATCCGAAGGTGCGTTGGAGGAGGGTGGAAGAGGTTATTCTAAAACAAAGATGCTACTACACGAGGTTACTGCCATCACGAGTCCAATTTCAGTTTGAAGGGGTCTGCAGCAGATGACAGACAGCAGAGGCTATCCCTTCCCCACGGTACTCGTATTGGTTCAGTCATTTGTAGTACTTAGCCACTAAGACTGAGCAATCTAAAGCCATTCTTCCCTGTATGCACTAGGCTGTTGTAGACAATGGTGTGGCCTTTTGCACAGAGTCCTTCTGCTCCTCCTGTAATTGGCAGTTCCACATTCTACTATTCTACAGCAGAGGGTGAGCTACGTACCCAACTCATGTTTTAATGAGCAAGCCGACGAGGTCCTCTGGGGTTTTATGGGTAAGCATCGTAGAGTGTAACACCTACCCAAGCAGAAGAAAGACAACTCAAATCGATTTTATTCGTCTTTTGTATTGCAAAGAATAAGCTGCCCTCTTCTTGATCCGTATCTGTCCTCTCTGGTATTGTTTATTGCATTGCTTCAGAGGGGCAGGTGGTCTGACTATTAAGCCCCTACTTGTGTTGAAGAGCTAGAAGGGCTGAAGGTAGTCTCTTTGTGTTTCCAGGCCCTCTTCCTTTGTTCGTTTGATCCCATCTCCTTTGCCAGGCTTCCTTCAGTTTCTGATTATGTGCTGTGCGATTCTTGGAGGCCTTCTGCATCTTCTGCGCAGCTGCTTCCAGACATTTTTCCGAGCCCTATATATTTATATTGAAGTACAATTCTTCTCACGTCGGTAAGAATTAAATCGACACGTCTCATAATGGTTTGACTTTTGCAAAGTTGTTAAACAATTATGACAGAAATATAACGAAAATAGAGTCACTACGTAACAACCAAGTCACGATTTGCGGTATTTTTGTTAGTTATGTTTGCTATTGTTGTGTATACAGTCACAATGGTATTATTTAATAATTGGCAGGTAAATTCTATCGCATTTTTTAATTTTACCCTAACAATTATTAGCCACAAATTGAATAAATGTCAGGGAGTTGGGCAAACATGCCATTGATACGGAAATGCATGGCAAAAAATTATTTGCACCATGTAATTTAATTATATGAATTGTATTTGCTCAGTTTTTGTTTAAAAAGTAAATGTGTGCAATTTACACTTTGATCCGGAAATTAATACTTAAGACTAAATCGCAAAAGGAAATGATCAATCTCAATGTATTCATGGTTAATCAAAGGAATATGGATTGATACGTGTATTAAACATCTTAAAAGGTGTTTTAGTATGAAATATTTGGAAGCATTGAAATTTAATGAGTAAAAAATATGGTGAAAGTATTATGTACGCATATTTAGTCTAGCATTTTTATATCTTTTTTGTAGAAAAATGTGCTATCCATCAAAATTGAAGTGAATTTTGCTTCACACACTTTCACTGTTTCCAGCCCATGATCATAGAATACCGATCCAGATTTATCAATCTTCCATTTTTGCTCGTTATCGATCGATTCGAGAATTTCCAAGACCACACAGACAATTCGACACCAAGATTGTGTAAATTCTGTCGACGAAATTCCAACAGAATCGGCGTAAATGATTGCTCTCGGAATTGATTCATGGGTGTGTATAAAAATTCCTGACACGCGGCACAAATGTACCGAACAATCATTAATTTATATAAACAAAACCATAAAAAATGTTTCGGCTCTATTTGGTATTTATGTAATGAATCGTTCGCATGTTTCGACGTAAAACACTACAAGGAAAAAATTGTTGGCAATAAGAAAATGGACGCTGCCTAGTACAAATAAAATAAAATCTAATGGCTCGAAATAAAATGAACGGATTGCTCTGTGTCATTAGATAATGTTATGCTTCCATTCGTTGTTTATGTAACTGTTTGTTGAGTTTTCTTTGGCTGTTGAGGATCAAATTTTTGTTTTAGTGTCATTTAGTCATACAAAATCAACCGACTATATATCAGTGATATATTGACTCGATTGGATTAAAAAAATTAAGCAAATTCCGCATGGCTTTTACGCATGGCTTCATTGGACGCACTCTTGAGAGCGCATCCTGTATCGTTTTCATGCATTTTAAATCAATTGATTGATTATCTCAAAATGAGATCGAACCGGATCATGAACATTTGTCTTATAACTTCCCTGAGATATCTCTAATTTATGACCAAATCCACATCTCAGAGTTTTATTGTCAATAACACGGATATAACGAGCAAAATAAACAATTTATTTTTATTATAACCAATGTTTTTGCAAATTATTGATGGGTATGTGTTGCTCGTTATAACCGGGAATTCGCTCATAAAAACTGTATTCATAAGTACATTTTCAATATCATCAGTGGCGGATTTACCTATTTTTTGCGCCAAGGAGGGGAATTTTTTTGGACACACGTACCGGGCCCATACCCGGCAGTAGTGTGGGACTCCGGAATTAAATCTTAAAACTAAAAACCCGAGTCCAGTTACCCACTAAAGTCCCTCTTGGTTCGTCCCTTGTCGTGCTTGGCCTGGCCCTCAGACATTTGCTAAGCTTGACTCGCAGGCTCTTAGCCCTCTCTTCTTCCTCCTGTCTAGGCGAAGGGGGCCTCCTTAGTCAAAGAGGAGGGGTCATTGCTGACCCCTCCTCTTTGACTAAGGCTTCCGTGAAGACTTTGCACTTTGCACTGCCACACTGGTCCCCGTCCTTCATCCCTGCGTCTTTGCATGGTGCACATCGTGCTTTCGACGCCTTACATATAGCCGCTTTGTGGCCTCCCTCCCAGAATTTCATGCACCCTTCCTCCCAGCATTTCATGTACATGGCGGATTTACTTGTAGGCGCAGAAGGTACACCCTTCAGTTCTTCAGTTCGTCTATCGTCGGTCAAATCCTTGACGCTGCTGTGAAGTCTGTTCTGGGTGCCCCCGGTCTAGCAACACAGAGAGTCTCTTTCACTGATCTTTAAGCCTACGGGAAACGCTACGCGCAAAAACGTCCGGGTGCCTAGCCCTTTTGCTTCGCGTCCTCTAGAGGAGGCGAGGTTTCAGCAGGAAGACACACGACATTTTTCTGCCCAGTGTGGAGGACTTAAAGGGACATCCTACGGGAGGAGCTGGGAATCAGCTCGTCCTCACCTAGCAACATGTTACCTTCGATGTTAACGGATGCTAGGGCATGGAATGCGTGGTGCAAATACACGACGTGCGCTATGCGGCAGAAGAAAGATGCTTAGCGTACAAGACGACGAGCTTTAGCATCAGTAGAATGACATCCAGAAAGAGGCAAATGGAAAGCCTGTGAGGGACACATCGCTGTCACTATTGTGCAATACTTAATTAGTAGCCGGATGGCAGCCAAAGAGGAGGGGGGTTATGTTGGTAAAAATCCCACACTATCACCAGAATGGTGGTGTATTTTGAAGATTCCCTCCCTCGCAAACAAAAAAAGACTTGCAGCAGATGACAGAATGCAGAGGCTACCTCTTTCTCATGGTACCAGCATCAAGAGCTATGTAGATGAATCGCTATTTGAGCAGCATAAAGCCACAGACTTCATTAACTTATCAGCAGTTCCACATACCCCTTTTCGGGTACGCAGCACAGGGTGACCTGCGTATCCAACTCATGTTAGCTAGGCTACTCTAGCAGCGATGAGCAAATCGACGAGGCTACTCTCATGCACCTATAGGGCTGTAACTAGGGGGTGGCAAATCAGGCGCCCACCACGAGCGCAAACGAGCTTGGGGCGCACAGCGCAGAATACCGACTCGAAAGTTGCACATGGTTTTTATTT
Organism: Stenopsyche tienmushanensis; assembly: GCA_008973525.1. NCBI lineage: Eukaryota > Metazoa > Arthropoda > Insecta > Trichoptera > Stenopsychidae > Stenopsyche > Stenopsyche tienmushanensis. The sequence continues at coordinate 579,338 of WACJ01000521.1, forward strand.
TACTTGACCATTCTACTTTACATGAATCAACACTGGTTGACTCTGTCCGTTTTTATAATACTAAGTTGTCTAATCCATCTTTTCTTTGTTATAGCATAAACAAAGACAATAGAATAAAGATAACAATATTTTGATGAATTGTGAATTTTAAACAACCCACTCGATCAGTCTTTTTGGGACAATTTCGTTTTGTAATGAGAGTTAGTAATCGTTCTGTAGACATTTTCAGGTATGGCGTCCGATAGGAAGGCGCTCATTCGTTATGTCAGCGGTCCGAAAAGCGGACCGATTGGACATACAAATCTTGCGGCCACTCGGTCTGTATGATCTGTATGAAGTGATGAACTCATGCTGCTGAATTGAGTTGATGCAAAAACTCGACCTTGTTACTGTGGAAACACTCGATTAAAACATCATCACTATGATGTTTTTTTTTCCTTTGTAAGCAAACGCGGCACCCATCTTGCGCACAGCTTTCTCATATACAAGTTTTCGGTCAATATGCAATGTTAAGCATTTTTTGAAATATCTCGGCATCTTGGCAGCTCGAACGGTCTCGTTGAATCTTTCCTTATGCCATCAATGACAGCGTCAGAACGCATATATGCGTGATTACTAACCAACGAGAAATATAATAATTATTTTAATTTTTCCATGCTATTTTTGATGGATTTTGATGCAGATATTTTTATTTATGATCGATCATCTGTTACTGTCGAGCTTAGATAAAATATTACCATATCATTCATCTTTGATCAGATAAATGCAAGTCGAGTCCCCAATGATATAAGAAGCGATTCCGTTGAACACGTAAGACATATCATTGACAGTCAGTGTTTAAGGAAACAGCATGTGCATATCGTGGCTTACATATTATAATTTAAATTGGTGTTGGTATTTGATGAATGAATTTCATCACATCATGAAAGCCCAATTACAAAACGCAAAGCTCGAAACAACAACTTCATTTCCGTCTGAATCAACATCGAGATCCATCACGCTTGCATCACGGCACTATGATGATCTTGTCCGAATGTGATATCCAACAGGAAATCGATCGGAACACGAGGAAATCATGTGCTGAGAGAAAAAACAGAATTCGATTTATGTAATTCGATATGTGGAGTCACGATTTTTTAAGTCGGTAGTCGTATAATACCTAATCTCGTTCTGTTGCGTGCTTGCAAATTTGTGCACATCCATCTTCTTCACATGGCAGACGTGCGCTTTTAATGTCTGATATCTTTCTTATGTCGTAATCTGCTCGCATTATTATGCGGCTTTGTTTTGTTCAGGTTCTTCATCATCGTTTTCGGTGGTAATTCGGAGTTGACGCCGTCGATAAGGCTGATGAGGTAATATCTGGGTAAGGCCTTCCGGCGACGATGTTAATCTCGAGGCGTTATCTGCAGCGTTACACCTTTTATTCTTGGGCAATGTTGGATTTTTTACGGTCTCGGAAAATTTGGACCGTTTAAAAAACGGCATAAAATTACCTTTTGTCATCGTTTTTGCAACTAAATCGGCGCGGCTTGTAATTAGGCGAGCAAAAAATTAATAACGCTAAATTGATAAAACATACATAGTAATCGCACTTATCATGATTGTAATAAATCATAAACCGCATGTAAAACGTTCAGTATAATATCAGTACAAGGATAAAAAAGAAGGCTTAAACATATACGAATTATAACATGCTTTTTGCTTATGATTTTCAAATGATTCTTGAAATAATAGAGCTTTTCAATATGGAATTATTAGGACCGAAATCTTTGTTATGCTAATTTGTCTAATCCCTCTTTTCTTCATTATTGCTTAAACATCGCGAGGCGCTCACTCGTCGTGACAGCGGTTCGAAAAGCAGACCGTTTGGACATACAAGCCTTATTGCTGCTCCGTATTCTTTAATGGTGGATAATCTCAAATAGCGGGACCGATATGACACAGAATATCGACCGGGTCGAGAGTTACACATGGTTTTTATTATACTTGATCATTCTGCTTTACATGAATCAACACTGATTGACCCATCCGTTTTTATAATATATACTTATCGCTCTTTTCTTCGTTATCGCTTAAACATTGGGTCGATCCAGCAGGACATAAATCCGATCAGTCTTTTTCGGACAACTTCGTTTTGTAATGAGAGTTCGTAATCGTTATGTAGACATGTTCATGTATGAAACCAGTCCGAAAAGTGGACCGGTTGCATACACAGACCTTGCGACCACTACGATTTCTTTTAAGGCTTTTTGCCGCATTTTCGGAGATAAATGCGTACCTGGGGTCTTCCATGATCTGTACGCTGAGAGTTGAGAGAAGTTGAGAATGTGTATGTCCTTGTGGATATGGATATTAAATTCAGATTTTGTTCCATTTTTCATCCTGAATTCTGAAACATTGCTAAATACTCGATTGAAACATTATCGCGATGCTGTTTTTGTTTCGTTGTGAGCAAACGCGGCACCCATCTTGCACACAGCTTTGTCATGTTCAAATTTTCTATATATACAGCTTTTTGAAAGATCTACCATGTCTACTAAATCAAGCACTTGCAGACGACGGTCATCCAATACCATTTTGTGGATTTCCTTCAGCATTTCTGGAACGATTACCTCATTTGATCGACCACTGCGCTGTTCGTCTTGGCAGCTGGAATTGCTAAAAAATGAGGATTTATATCCAGCGATGTATTAGAACATTAGATGATACAAGAACACTGGGATTTTGGACGACAGAAAAAGACCGGACCGCCCAAATTCTAATACGGATGCCGAAGATTGCTTATTTAAAACATTGTCGTTTAATGTTCTGGGTATAAAAAATGCACAATTGATGAGTACAGAAAAAACGTTCTGATATTTTAAAAAAAAATGACCCTAATAATCTCCAAATCTGTTTTCAATTCAACCATTTTGGGATGATTTCAATCGAAAGGAAAAAAATCGTTTACCTACTTATGCCAATATTCTCTGGAATAATGTGCAAGAATACTGCAGAGATTTGCCTAAATAAATTATTAGAAATAATGCGAAAACAGGTTTTTTTTAACCAATTTGTATTATTTTTTTAATATTTATATAATCTGGTTGTGTTAGGGATGATATTTGCAACAAAACACATGCTGTGATTTTTTATAAATCCATTTTTCTCTCGGGATCGCGCAGCGTGAATAAAGCGTGTACATCAGTAAATGAACCTTAACACCGTCGATACTATTAGTGTCATTCATTTTTCGCAATATTTAGGAATATTTATACCCATAGGGAGTTTGGTGTGCATTTCAGAAAAGATGTCTACACCCAAAAAAAGTTACTATTTGATATGCATTTTGGACAAATAGAATCATTGGGCCACATTTGCACACAAATGTTGTTTCTGTGAATGCTGAGCGATACCAATCAATGTTGAGCGACTTTTTATGGCCACATTTGAATCACATTGCTGTATCTGATCTCAATTCCCAACAAGACGGCGTTACATGTCACACAACTCACAAAAAACATCACAAAAAAAGAAACATCTAGGCGTCACACTTGGATGACCCTATCCTAGGCTTTTTCACGAAATACTAAGCGTTTCCAAACTTTTTGTCGGTAATGTATATCGTTTTTTCATTGCAAATTTAAATTTGTATCTGATTCCCTTCCACCAGGTAGACAAATTTATTGACTTTAGAAGGCTTGGCCACGCCTGTCTTAGGCGTTGTTTGATAAATAAGTAAATGTCTTAACGATCTTTTTTTTGTTGAACGGTGCTCGACAACGACGACCTTGGAAAAAATGGTGCTCGAGGGAACCGGAAGTGTGCTTTTCTCTCAAGGCAAACCTCCAAGCATTTTGTGCTCACTCAGCCTTCGGTGTATGTACAGGGAAAGCCTTATTCAAAGGTTCTTGTCATTTTTTCCTCCGCTATGACGGATAAGTGCGTTTTTTATGACAACGCTTAGCATTTGTGGGAATGAACTGTTATATATTATAAAAATACTTTCTATGGATGGCAATAAAACGTCAACATGGCCAGGGTTACAACAAATATTTATACATTTTAGATTGCTTAATGGTTTTTGTATCGTTCCTTAGAATACCACCTTGAAGCTCATCTACCACTTTATCCCAAGCATCGCATTAAAAGTCTCTCATCTTAGATAACCTCTTTATTAATCACGAAAGAAAGATCTAGCCGCGGGAAGGACATCCTCCCACAGCCAAGGCTATCTGATGACTCCTTCCGATTCTCGCCTTTTGCACGTCCCCACGATACCGATTGGTGTCGTTCCTTCAGACACAATGTGACCGCATCGTCACAGAATATGGCGCTTTTAAATTGACACATTGCGCCTAAAAAGAGACGGAAGATGTCGCAGTTACTCTGGCGAATTAAACCTGCATAGATTAACAGCGCTATTATACGGGGATAATAATTCGCCCATGCTACAATACCGCTAATAGCATAAATACGCCCGCGGATAGGTTAGTTGGTGCGGGTGCTGGTAGATGTAAGCAAAAGCTCCCATAGTTTTTAGCGTTTATTAATTTTATCATACAAGCTATTTAAAAAAACGGTTAGATAATATATTATCTTGATCTTTTAATAAGACTGGAATCATTACATAATATTTAAAAAAAATATGATAAGATATTATGGTAAAGCAATCAATTCTTATATAAATTCTTTGCCTGATTGTTTAATGTGAATTGCAAAAATAAATGCATTACAGATTTTGTAAATCGATGATGAGAATGCTCGTTATATCCGTTATATCAATATAAACAAGCTGTGCTTTTGAGCTTCACATTTTTTTCTATATTCAATTAAAATATTTGATTGCTTATGATTCTAAATTTGAATTTAAAAAAATCCAAAAAAAAGTACATGATGATATAAATATCGGTCAAAATTAAGTCTAGGTCCACACAAATCCAGTTTTCAGTAAAATAAAGATAACAATATTTTAAATAGACACGAATTATAAAATTTAAACAATCCACTCGATCAGTCTTTTCGGGACTATTTCGTTTTGTAATGAGTAATCGTTCTGTAGACATGTTCAGGTATGGCGTCCGATAGCAAGGCGCTCATTCGTTATGTCAGCGGTCCGAAAAGCGGACCGATTGGAAATACAAATTTTGTGTCCTCTTATAGAGCTTTTTGCGGCATTTTCTATGATCTGTATGATCACAGAAGCTTCCTCGTAGATGGCTACGGATATTAAATTCAGGTTTTGCGCTTTTGTTGAGCGGGCTCCCGAATAGCAGGACCAATAAACAGCTCGGGTTAATGAAGGATCACCATGTTCCTTTTTATCTGAACAGTATATGATGTATTATATTAACAACCTTTTTACTGTAAAGGTGGACCCCTACACGTCCAAATAATCTCGATCGACGATCACTTTTATTCTTTTGTTACGTTTCAATTAAATTTCCAAGTACAAAATAGATTCATCACATCAAGTCATCAACAGATGAGGACAAAATAAATATTGAAATTATGATGGAATTTATCTGTATTCGGTTGAAAACTATCAGGTATGGGCTCTTTTTAGATCGATTTAGTATCATAATAAATAGTAGAAACCCACATAAATCAATTATATGTTTAAAACTCAGATTGGAATCCAAATTGATTCTATTTGAAATGCTTTATGGGGTATAAAAATATCGAGAGTGTTAAGGTTTATTTATTTATATACAGGCTTCACCCACGCTGCGCATTCCTGATAGAAAAATGCATTTGTATGAATGATGAGTGATGGATATACGAATATAATATCTATTTTTAATTCGATATGAGTAGCAAGGAAAATATTACTGTCATCTGTGTACGATGCAAATTTTCATTTGATGTCATATTTTTGTATTCGTGTCACGCATCTAGTTTCAGATTGGCGATAGTCTAACCCGAATAAAAGTCGTGGACATTGTCAATTTCGACTGTCAAACAAGCGAAAGTGTCCAACGACCCGATCTGCACGACCTCAGGGTTTCATTGTCATTGAGAGATCTTTCCGTGATGTTAGATTTACATTTGCGATGAAAGATTGAGCAGTGCACCAGCTCGGTCCAGTCCGGTCAATATCGTCGGACAAAAATTTGACAGGTTGACGAATAACTACTTTCATTCAGGCTGCATTTGGCAGGTGCCACTCGTTCCAGTCGACTATGTGTTACGGAATCCGACGGTGAAAAAAAAACACGTCTGCCCAGCAAAAAACACATAAATTAGAGTCGCTTTGCATATTTTCATTGCCCAACGTTTTTGGGTGCGTTTGCCTTTGGAAATTTGCTAAAAAAATTGTGGGAGCCAAGGATTTTTCGAATGCGACATTGATGACCAAAATCGATATCCGGAATTTTTGGAATTCCATCAATGTGACATATCGTTATAATTTTGTAGACGGTAACGTGTTGGTTGATTGATCAAATTTGGCTGTGTAATAAGCGCTTTTCTTGTGCTTTAATTAGACTATCAATCAAAGAAGTGTTTTGCAAGATTGGAGCAACATTTCAATGGTGAAGGTATTGTGACAATATCACAATACACAAGAACGAATCAATCAAACACTGCTATTTCAACTTCACGCCTCAATCTTTAGACGCAAATACTTGCCGTATTTATATCATACATAAGGATCAAAATTAAATTTTGAGACATCGAAGAGATTTTTTAATTATTTTCATAGCACTGTTGCACACATAGCTTTATAGTGCGAGAGGCAACGACCAACGAAATTTTGCATCCATTTCTACAAAGCTAGTTTTTGTTTCAGTCAGTGTTTATACAATGTATATCAAGAAAGTCATAATCTACCAAGCTTCCAACGTTGCGAATATTAACCATTAACCTCATACTCGAGTGTGGAGATTATGAATCGGAGATAAAGACGGAAAGAATATCTTGCGTTTCATCATACACTCATACATCGGTGGCAAGTTTATGCTGTAAATGTACCCCTACACGTTTAAATGTTCGTAAATATTGTAAAAAGCGATCCATTTCCAAGCGAAAGAACGATATCTTCTCTTCAGAATATTTACTTGCTACACTTTTAATTGGCTGCGGCTACGAGGCGTTAACGACTCTCATGTTTAAACTAAGACTTAAACTCGGAACATGATTATGAATTCAATGCTTAAAATTGAACTGAGACTGAGTTAAACTTAAAACTAGAAAAACTCTATTGCGACCAGCAACTTGCTGCTGAAAATGCACGCTCAGCCTCCGCACCCGTTGGAGGTATCGTCATCAGATATTTAAATGCTGAGACCGCGTGAGCTCCCATTTTCGTATAACACCATCAATGTGACTGATAAAATTCCTATCTGCTGAGATACTGACTAAAACTCGCAAAATTCCCGATTTTCCGACAAATTATTTTTTTCCGTCGCTGCAGATGAATATTTATATACTATAATACATTGATATGATTCGTAATTATATTACGGAGGAATACAAAAAATCTGAACCGCGTATCTATCATATTTCATATCGATTTTCCCATTATTAGAGTCGAGGTGTAGTAAATACATCACCGGTAGGGATAGGTTAATATAACAATTTGAAAAAACATATATGTACTGTAATTATATTTATACACAGATTAGACAGTTACTGCCCCTAGGCATCGCCTAAGCTCGCCAATTAGTAGTTACGCCACTGTTTTCAAGCGTCCAGATTTTGGCGGGAATGTCTCGGTTTAGTAGCCAGCATCTGTTAATCGACTGTAAAGCGTGTGTATTATTTATGTTTACGCAAATATATGAACGAATATTGTGAGTTATCAAAAGTGTTAAGGTTCATTTATTGATATACAAGCTTGACTCAAGCGGCGCGGTCCTGAGAGAAAAGCAGATTTGTCTGGACGATAAGCGGTGCACATGCGAGTTTTGCAAAAGGTAGATAACAAATTTCGAAGCCTGAATGATTGTAAATACCAGCATCAAATTAAAATCTACAAAGCTGATTTTTAATCTACAAGTAGTTTACGTTAATTTTTGCTAAATAAACGTCATCTACTTTCGATATAAGGTGGCAAGGGCTTCAATAGACTTGGTTAAAGTTGTGGCGCGGAAATTGATTGAAGTATTGCAAATTTCAAAGCATTGCAATATTAAGAGTACATAATATTTATTATAAGCGACTACAAAATAGTTTCAGTCTTGTAGATGTAAAACATTTATATCATATTTATTTACAGGTCTCAAAAATTGTTATAAATATTAGCGACAACGTCAAACAACAAAATGAGGAAGAATCAGTTTATTTTGGACAATTGTGGATAATATGTATATCAATAAATGAGCCGTAACACTTTTGATAGCACACAATATTCGTTCATTTCTCGTCAAGAATAACCCATACCTGATGGTTTTCAATCGGATACGGACAATCCTACTGATAATTGATGTGATGACTCTTTATTTTGTACTCTATGAAATAAAATAAAAATTCAATTATTGTATTCCTGAAATAGAGGTGAGTTTTTGTGCTCATTAAACTTACTTGAGAATATTTAGACGTGTAGGGGTACTTTTACAATACGACCTTGCCATCGATGTACGAGTGTATGATGAGAATCGAATCCGATCGCACATATGCGCGATTACTCATCAACTATGCAAGAAATCGAAACGCCTTGAGAATGCGACATTCTGATATATCAGTCGTTTGATTATTTTATTATATTTTTCAATAATGGACGTTAATCATCTATCTTGTTTGGACGATTTGGAAAGCGCCTGTATAATTGAATGCGAACATAATCTGTTTAAGCTCATGGCACAAACGAAAAAAATGAGTTATATAAAACCTATCATTAAAATAATTTATGTAAGCAAATCAGTTTATAATTTGGCTTTTTATTAATTTGATTCTCTTATTGGGTAATTAATATGCACGAATGAAATTTGTGACATGAAAGTGACATTCACTTTTTTAAGACTCATGCATATACATGGACGAATTCCTATTTGCTCTTGAAGTATGATTTCTATAAAGCAACATGATGATAATGAATAGAAATGTTGTCTTATCAATAATAGCATTCATTTTAATTAGTTAAAATTGAAATGTATCTAAAAATATCGACACAAGCATTCGCCCTACGGCATCTTATTGTCAGATTGTCCAAATGTTGTCCAAGAGTCTCGGTGCTTTTGAGCCGCACCGTAAAAAGGCATGGCATTGTCGCCTTATGTGGGTCAGCTTGGATCGCAAATTGAATCGCTTGGAAATAAGATGGCAATCCGGATGCATCATCAAAAATGGTCATCAATATCAAAAACCGAAACGAAGTGCCAAATTTGAAAGTTGCCGCCATTCTTCCGGATCCATATTGAGCAATGCAATCAAGGGACCGTAACAAAATGCAGAATATAATCAAAAGATTTAAGCAATGCAGATTTAAACGAACATGATTCTTGAGATGTTGATAGCTCATCTTGTTAACGGCCTACGTATTTTCCATATGTAAATTCTAAATAAAACAAATGTAAATGTACTTCTCGTCTGAAGGATTGTTACATTCACTATTATCCACTTGAGAGTGCTTTGAACCCGGTTTTCCTGTCGTGCTTTGCTATCTTTTGATCTTTTATTTGTACAGTAAGCTCATTTATATCTTAAGCTTTGATCGTTGTAAATTGACCAGCGAAGAAAATAGTGCTTTGTGACATTATTTTATTAATATCAGGGATGAAATATGATCAATATAATGATTTAAAATGAAACACACGAATTATTACAATGTACATTTTATTTCCATATCGACTTTAAAAATGAGCTTGGACTCAATTTGAATTTTGATTGTTGCCGCATACATACTCAATACATGACCTTTTCGCTGTCCATGTAACCAATAGACGCCATTTATAATGTCTTCCACATGGCGGAGCGGGATAGCCAGAAATATATATCTTCCTGGACGTTGCTGGCGCTTTTTACAACGCATGGTGGGACATGATCCTGGCCAAGCTCCATGCGAGACAGATCCCGTTCAACTCGTATTTTGCGAATTGATTCATCTTAGTAGAAGCCGGCGAAGCCTTCAGGCTCCGCACAGGGTCTTGTGGAAAGTTTAGATGGATGACATCTTTGAGCTAAGTCTCCCAGCGGAGTATGAGTTGTTAGCATATGCGGATGACCTTACGCTATTGATGAAAGCCGGCTGAAGGAATTACACCGAGATCAGCAAATGGAGTCGGTTGAACAGATTAACATCCTCGGTATCAAAGTCGCAGGGTCTACTTATCAAGGAGTGGATTTGGAGACCTCCCAAGATACGCATGGAGGATGATCAGGTAAAATTCGTGAAATCGATCCTATACTTGGGGATCATGCTGGACGAGGTGAAGAGGGCCGCAGATGCCTTTGGTAAGATGTCTCGAATCACGGCAAGTGACTGGAGCGTTAGAGGATGCTTTCTTCTGACTGCCTAAAAGGGTTTATGTTTCAAAAACATGAGAAAATCGCTGATACTATAATCCTGCTGAGGGGTTGGCTAGTCAGAGTACAAAATTCCTCGCTGAAAATGATGAAATCCACAAGGTAATCCCGATAGAGGCAGGCACCTCAGATGTGTATCAGTTAGTTGGCAGGAAGGTTGTCGGTCGCCACCTCTCATGTTTCTTTTCCTTGATTAGGCATCGTCTGAGATATCGTTGGGTTGTACCGGATCACTGAACGTCTCAATTCTTCACAGGATACGGGCGATTTAGGGCTTCGTTGGTTAGGTTTGGGCTTTCAACGATTTTGGAGTATCCTTGCGGAAATTCGTTCATGGATGGAGATCATGTTTTGTGGACATATTCAGGCATGGCGTCCAATCGCGAGGCGCTCTTTCGATATGTCAATGATCTGAAATTTGGACCGGTCGGACACGGAAGCCTTGTGATAATTCCTTACAATTTTAGGGCATTCAGGGGTTTCTGTAAGAGTTTTTAAAGGGACCAATATACAGCTCCGGCCAGAAGAGGGTCTTCATGTTGATGTCGTAGCCTTAAAGGAAGAAGTCTTAAATCGGTGGCCAGTTCACATTGCCGCCATGCAAGATAGTCATGCCTTCGAATCGCACGATGGTTCAAAAAAAAGTACTCTCTTTGGCAATTAAAATCCTAACAAGGAAACGCGTTGACAAATCACCGATAATAGCCACCCAGAGGCATTGTATTAGATATTCCAGAAGTTTCAGAGTACCTCGGCGTACACATCGATGACAAACTGACCATCAGAAAACACATCAATGTGGTAACGCAAAAGGCAACAATGGAGACAAATTATTTGGCTCGATCAATACCAAAAATCGGTGGACCGAGGTCGAGCCGAAGAAAGCTACTTAACGAGATGACCAACTCCATCTTGCTCTGCGGTACACCAGCCTGGGCAGAAATGACACAGAAAGGCGAAAACAGATATAACTGCTAAGAACGCAGTACAAGTTCTAGCAGGCACACTTCCCATGGACATCTTCGCCATGGAAAGGAAGTGCAGATATAAGAAGAAAAAAAAACAGGAAAAGAAAAAGCCCGGGAAGAGTCAATCAAACAAGAGCAGAAACGCTGGGACACTGGAACCAAGGGAAGGTGGATATATCAATTGATCCCAGCGATACAAAAATGGACTTTGAGTAAACACGGAGAGCTCACCTATCACCTGACCCAGATGCTGACGGGACATAGGTGCTTACTTCAAATGTGAGGCGTGGGCAGATGATAGGCGGGAATTAGCGAAAAAAATTGGAGTAACCCCAACTATATTCAACATGGTCACCACAATGACCAAAACAAAAGAAAAGTGGGAAGCGTGGAGAAATTTCGCTAATGAGGTCATGCGGAAGAAAGAAAACGGAGAAAGAACTAGAAGAGTGACTAAAGATTTGTAAAAAAATAAACCCACCTCCTTGAAGCAATGCGAAATCGGATTCCAGGACCGGTGGGTAAGAATCCCACATTACCATGATTTTCATGAAAAAAAAAATACGAGTGCAGACTCAAGTTCAGATGCACAATTTCGCCAGATTGAAGCCACAGAGAAACCCAAATTCTTCTAGTGAAACGACTAAAAATTAATTGCTTCAGGATTTCCCGTACACTCTCACGCACATCAGCGACGCTTTCAGCAGACCTTGCAGTTTAGGTGACATACAGGGTATTGCCTGAATATTTATCTCAGCATTTGACTCAAATTTGGCCACTAAACGTAGAGTAATCGACTCGGCAGGACGGTTGTGGCGAAGATAAAAATCGCGCAATAGGCTAAAAATTTCTCGAACTGTTTTTTAAAATTAAATTTAACAATTTACACACATTTTTAAACACTATAACCTTTTATGCTAATTTGCCATACATTGTATTTAACTATTAAATTTGCATAGTTTCAACACTAAAATTAATATATTATTAGGACTCGGACACGAACTGTTATTTTATAAGCGATGTAGGTCAATTTTTTGCATATTGTTTCGACACATTGCTGAGGATTTGCGTTTAAATCCATCAAAAAACTTGTTGATATGTCGATTTTGCGTTTTTTTTAAATCATACACATATGTCGATGATGGACCTTATTTTAAATTGGCTAAAAAATCATAATTTGATGCCATTTTTGGTCATATACAGAATCTTTCAATAAATTTCCTGTAGGAACAACATGTCGTCGATATCCATATCATCCAGTTTAGATCACAAGAATATAATCATTTGCCATTAATTGTTAAATAATTTGCAATAAATTTAATAAATATTTATTTATTAATGTTGCCAGTATACCCTTAGAAATTTTGAGCGTCCTTGTTGAAAGATCCTGCATCATATGCCCAAAGTACCATTGTCCGATTGTAATTGAGCTTTGATCTTTTCTCATGTAGCATTAACGTAATGGCTAATAAATATCGAATATTTGAAAGTGCAATGGTTGTGTTGTTGCAATCTGCACGCTTAACTCAGATATTTTTTTTATTTTCTCGCAAAATTATCGATTGTTTCCATTGGCCCCGATACATATTCGAACCGAGTGGACTTATTTTGGGGTCTAATTGTTTGGCTGGACCGAAACCGCGGTTTTGGTAAAGTGATTCCATCATTCACTCGGTTCTTGTATAGAAGCACGGTATTAGATGCACTTACTAAATTTCGTTCCGCGCTGATGCGCTCAGATGCACTTGCACCTTTTTCGAGATAGAAGAGCATTTAACCGGTGATTAAATACCACGATTTTCCGGCACCTGTTTATTCGATCCACAACACATCTCGAAGTCATCATAGCGAAACGAGTCTTCCCACTTTTCCGACCACAATTGAGAAATATCGATATACCTTCGGCCACATGGATATCGACCTGGCTGTCTTTATAATATTTATGGCCCCACTTTTGTTACACAATGGACTGTAACCTGGAGATGAAGTCAAACACATGATAAATGCAGCTGATGAAAGCGAATGATCAGGTTTGCTGGACAACGTGCAAGCTTAACATCGCCCGAATGATCTTCCATCTATCAAAATATCGGCGGATGGATTTGTTCGTTAAAATTGTCCGAAAATTATAGGATTTCCTGGCCTCCATTCAATTGGAGAATTTCAAAGCCTATCAAAATAATTATTGCTCGATTTTGAGTGCAATTTGCGTTGCGCAATCGAAGCGATTTTCTGATAGTACAATGAGTGCAGAGCGGACGTCGTTTGGTACAGCAAACAAAATCTATTCCACCTCGTTAAATATCGATTTCTAAACAATGACAAAAATTACATTTTGTGTCAGTTGACAAATTCTGGTTAATCGATTTAAATCGAAAATCACATCTTTAACCCTATATTGGTAGCATGCCGGATGTTGTAGTAGCCTTGTTTTACCGTCGACTATCGAAAACGTTGATATCAATTGAGTTATCAACGATCAAAAGATCAATCAGGATGTAGAAATACAGCAAATAAACATCAAAAAATGCAAGATATTTTTCTGTAAAATTTTGGCTTCTATTGATTATAACTGAAAATTCTAAATAATAATAACGATTCTGAAATGCCCAAATGTATTGCCAGATGCAGATCAAAATATTTTGCTTAATTATATTTTTAAAATATAAAATCACACTTAATACATGTATTATCACGGTTATAACGAGCATAAAATAATTATTTTTATTTCCAAATATGACTATATACATCGCATGTCATGTTAATTAACTCATATATCTTGAGTTCAAATCATTCAAAATTTGTTTATAACTTCTTGAAATATGACAAGCGAGCAAGCTAAAAATAATGGCAATTAATTGAGTGCATCATTTATCGTCTGTCGTTTGCATGTCCATGGTTGACGCCCTGAATATTATCCATCTAGAAAGTAAGGTTACAAGGGAGCTTTGCTCCAAGCCCTCCCGTAGAGGTGAGGTTTCCACAGATATACCGGCTTCAGACCACACACACTCAAAGGTGCGTTGGAAGAGGTAGGACAAAGATGGGCTAAATTCAAAAGAGCTATCACGTGGGATCACTACGAGCCAACACGAGTCTAACCTCAGTTTGAAGGGACTACAGCAGATGATGGACTGCATGTACTCTCTCTTCCCTATGGTACTTGTATCGATTCGGTCATTTGTAGTATCTAGCCATGGAGACGAATCACCGTTGACCAACTTAAAGCAATTCCACACTCCCTTTTACGGGTAAGCTGCGTACCCAACTTGTGTTGGCTGGGCTACCCTAGCAGCGTTTGATGAGCAAATCGACGAAAATGCTTGCGCAGGCTATTCCACATCATTTCCCCTGGGATTCGACTGCTGCCCACGGGCGTAGGGTTAGCCCCTATCTAGAGTTTTGTGGGTGGGCATCGTGGAGTTTAACACCCACCAACATTGAAAATTTCTAGGTTGAAAATGGCAGCGTTTGGACCTCCAGGGACTCTGGCAGCATCTTTTCTTATTAGTTTGTGATTTGGCAAGTCATCAACGTTGCCGGTCGCTCCTGCGTACGTAGGGGGGCTGTTGGGCTCATTAGTGATGATAAACCCCTGCTCCAGAATTATAACCTTAGAATTGTTGCTGGACTCGAAGGTTCCCAACGCGTGCTGTATCGTTGGGTTTGTCAGCAAATTGAAAATAGCAGGAGATAAGGTGTATCGACTCTACTCCCCACTTGATCTCTGCGCAGACGTAATCATTACCCGAAGATTGCTCAAACATCTTAGCTTCTATATTGGACTTGTTTAGTACGATTGCTACGCCTAGTTTTGGGTCGGTTAGAAACTTTCTGGTCCCCCTACTGAGTCCGAGAATCCACGTACGGATCCGTTCTTCTATCGGGTTGTGATGTTGCTGGATGAATGGATGAGAATAGACGGGCGTCGAATAGAAAGATTATCTTCTTTAAATGACTGTTTAGTCACACGAGAGAGAGAGAGAGAGAGAATGAGAGATCTGGCTGCGAGAAGGACGTCCTCCCGCAGCCAAGGCCAACCAACGACTCCTCTCGACTCCCGCCTCCTGCGCGTCACTATTCAACCGACAACGGTGCACGCGTAAGAAGCGATCGGTCGGTATGCAGGTGCAATGTCTCCACAGGGCCACAAGAGATGGCGCTGTTCAAATAACACATTGCACCTGAAGAGAGATATAAGATGTCGCTGTTAACAACGCTAATACGTGGGGATGGTAAATCGTCTCCGCTTTTTACTTTCTGGATGAACTTCGTATATTGACAACTAGAGTTCATAAGTTGATATTTTACACTGACGCTTGATCAAGTACGTATAAATTAAGCTTGATAATATTATCTTTGGAAATTAAACGATCAAGCCATTTAATATCATCGCATTAAGTCCCAGCAAGCCTGAATACTCATAAACTATGAAAGCACTTAAGCAAATAAGCGGACATATTAAATTATAAAATATATGCATTACATCAAAGTTCAAAGTGCACAAAATCCAAAGTAATTGAATCAAATGATATTTTAACTGGGTACTTGGCTCATTTGCAACATCGAAAAGGAATCCCTATAGCACATTAGCATCACGATATCCTTGTGCCAGTAATTATTTGACATAATTTGAAGCCATTCAATGAAATGAATGATGATAGCTTGCGATGAGAATGATAAACATGCCTGTTTAAAAAGATGATGTTAAATGCCATAAACAACTATTACATAATCGAGCTTTTTATAATGTGCATAATGGTTTTAATTTGCAAATGCAGAAATACCTCTACTATGATATATTTGAATGAGTCAATATAGTCGTCTTCCATTATTATAAAAAGCACAATTGTTCAATCCATGAATGACTATTTGGAGGGTCATTTTGTTTTTGCATAGAGAATTTTGATGAATCAATGTCCAATATTAACAAAGGATTGACCAGACCAATATGCGCTAACATGGTGCATTCGCTAAACGCCTCGCATAACAAATTGTGTACACATACAACACTTTTACTATGCCTATGTTATTCAAACAAGTGCAAAAAATAAGTTAATAAAGTTTTATCGTAATCAGATGAACGGTATGGCAGTGCATAAAATACGAACAAACAAACATTCATTTTTATATATTAGAATAAAGATCTTAAAAAAAACTTCTGAATTATTGAACCATTAGGAATTATTTATTAATATTAAGAAATCCTAATCAATCTTATTTTTAGAGATGATGTATGTTATTTAATCTTAATTAGTGGTATAAATAATTTTAAAAAAACAAACTAAATGAGATTCAAAATATTCAATAAAGGACACTATTGAATATATCTTTAATGTGAATTTCAGCAATTCTTCTTTGAACTTCTCTGAATTAATTCTATTGTGTAAGCCATATTTCAATATTTTCATATTGGGAATGCGCGACGACCTATCTATTGGTAGAATTTACTATGACTGAATAAAATGGCTAACAAAGATGCGAGACTAAATAAACTGACCGTTAGGATCTTCGCCTTACGCCAGGTATGCCAATCTCGAAGCAAAAAAATAAAATAAAAAATTCTTGAAAAATACCCAAAATTATGAATTCTCATTTCTTAATAAATTTTCTGATTTATCGAGAAATTTTCGAGAATTAAAAAAAGGAACACAAGAAAACACATATAAATCCGCTGTTAAGAGTACCTCGGCGCAATCCATAGACGATGGTCCCGACCGACGAGTCGGTTGTGATGAACGACGGAACATCATTCGTTCGGTGATAGAAATCTTCTCGAACTCAAAATTTTATATTTTATAAGGGTTGAAAGATTGTTTAGAATATGATTTTTATTGAATAGGATTTTTTTTGTAGTTTTAGACTACAGAAGATGCTAATGACTTATTTGGAAGATGGAAATAATTCGTATTTCATTGGGTTTTTTAACCAAAAAGAAACACTAGGATACTCGATTCTACTTTAGATGGCATATATTTTTTGAAGGGTTATATAAAGCAACATTATGAATTAATGCAATTTATATGCAAAACTGTTTTATATAGATTGTATTGTTTATCAAAACAAGAAATGAAATCCATCGAGAAATCAGAATATCTATTTTTTTCTGAATAACATGAAGATTTTATCATCCCAGTTAGGACAATTTTGCTTATTGACGAATCCATCTATTATAAAAAAAAGCTTCATGGTTAAAATTGTACTCCATTTTACTAAAATAAAATGGCTTATATAATTTGAAAAACAGTCACTTGTAAACATTATATAGCATTGAGATCTAAGCGTTGCATTTGGATAACTTTTTAGATGAATTTATATTTTTGTTATCGTCATTTTCTTCCAGTTATTCGTACATTTTTTGACTTTTTGACTGAATTTTTATAATTAATTACAATAGAATTTTACTATAATAATTTATTTGGTGTGAATGATTCTTGGATTTGATTCAATTCTTGACTTTAAGCATTTTTGCTGTCATTTAACCATATAAAATTTACATTTTACTGTTTATTACGGCTCGATATAAATCTGCTCATGTATATTTATGATATTAAGTGATAAAATATAGTGTTGTTAAATTTGAATATTCAATAATTCCGCAAATTCAAATAGGTCTGTTACCTTGATGTTCCCTTTCGATTTCGACGAAATACCATTGGGTCTAATTATATCGTACATATGTAGTACTTTGTGTCGATAAAGTGTTAAACAGACCTCACCACGAAAATAAGGAAGCCCCAATTAATTAAGTATATTTTTCGCCATGGTCAAACATTCACAAACACCACACATGGTAATTTTTAAAAGAAATGTCCCGTTAAAGACTCTCGGAGATTGCCAACGTTGCGAAAATTTAGCTACAATTTGACCGATTTGGTAGCTAAATGGTTAATTAATGGGATAAACTTTCAATTCGTCGAGTAAGTAATCAATCAGTTAGGATCGAATTTAATTAGCGAACTTCTCTAATTGACCTTATTTTCAGATCTGTAGCTTTTGCAAATTGAGCTTTTCGCTCGAAATAAATCGCAGGTTCTCAAATGCCCTCGTAAATCTCGATTAAGTCAGTTTGTTCGCGTTATTATCATTAATTTTGTAATATGATAATTTCATTATCCGTTCGGAAATATGCATTCATATCGATTTTATGGCTATATTATGGCCAATTCATTATTCTAACAAGCATATGAACATTATTCATTATGTATTCGTGTGTTTTTATTATTTTTTTGCGATATCGGCATACATTTTTGTATTTATTTGTGGTTTTAATGGTTTTTAAATAAGTGCTCCGTTCGAGCTGATCATTTGAAATCCTTGAATTAACCGGCTCGGTGGCGCACGGATAATAAATTTTATGTCGGAATTGAAATGCTAATGCGATCAGAATGTAAAAAAACTGTATAATTTAATGGGTGTTCACGCATGTTTTCGACATGCGGAGATCTATGGGAACATATCGTTTCGAACTTATCGATTTATATCAAGGTAAGTGCGATTATGCCGGTTCTAGAGGAGATAATCTGGCCATGTGTGCGGAAAAAATAACTCTGGGTGAGTTCGAGACTGATGAAGAATTTTCTTTTAGCAGAAATTGATCATTGAGAAGAAAATTGAAATCTCAAACTAACTGTCGAATGAATGGCGTGTCGTTATACCGAGAGATTTATAGATCAAGTCGAGTGATCCTTATAGGGATGAAGTTCTCTGGGATTCGTTATTTCGATCGAAATCGGCTCAGAACTTATGGTCTTTGCTTTTTATTTACAACTTCATACAGCAACATTCCATAATGGTCTCGCATGAGAAGCAATATCACAGAAATGTTAATTTTAGCAATAAAGATAGTTTTCACTGACAAATTAGTACATTTCTGGAGAGAGCTCACCAAGAGTTATTTTAGATGCGAATTAAATGCTGGATAATCAATCAAGTTGACAAGACATATGAATTATTAGACCAAATAAACTAATTAAATTTAATATTTCCAAGCATTTAAATATTTTTAAAATCAATAAGCCCAATAAAAGATCAAAGTCCCCTAAATTTATGTTACATAGGAGCGGGAGCGCTCTCGGGCTTTATTCACACAAAAGAGGGAGAGAGAGAGATCTGGCTGTGAGAAGGACGTCCTCCCGCAGTCAAGGCCAACCGACGACTCTCCTGTCGACTCCCACCTCCTGCAAGACACAAGCTGTAACGATGCACGCGCAAGTAGCGATCGGTTAGTAATTGCAGATGCAATATCCCCGCAGTGCCACAGAAGATAGGCGCTGTTAAAATAGCACATTGCACCTAAAGAGAGACGGAAGATGTCGCCGTTAATATGGCGAATTAAATTTGCTCAGATTAACAGTGTTATTGCATGCGGGTGGTAAATCGCCCGCGTTATTTTAACAGTACCATTTTCTGTGGGGTTGTGCACACATTGCATCTGGAATATCGACCAATTGCGTCTTGTGCGTGCACCGTTGCCGGGTGGGTGGTGACGCACAGGAGGCGGGAGTCGAGAGGAGTCGTCGGTTGGCCTTCGCTGTGGGAGGACGTCCTTCTCGCAGGCAGATCATTCTCTCTCGTGCTGAATAAAATTTTACCTAAAGAAGAAAGGCTTTTGTCCTATGCCTGCCCAGAGCGCCCCTTCTCCTATGTAACAAACAAATATTCATCTATTATAACAAGATTTTTAATAATAAAATATAAATAAAATATAAAATAAAATTGGAACTGTTCACAACATGCTGAGATATAATCAATAAAATAATAATAGATCAAAACAACTATATTGCTATGACTTTGACACACCAGAGAACTGTTTTTGAGCATTATAAAAACGTTTTTGATATAAACGATATGCTTCTTAAATATTCACGCGATAATACATATAATTAATACATTACTCAATAAGTTTATAGGATTTTTTTTAAGGAATTGCGAAGGAACGACTCCAAATTAATATAAAAAAGGTATAAATTGGAAAAAAAATCCTACAAACTTATTGAGTAATATTTTAATATCATTTTCCGCATGATCTTTCTTCCTACTGGAAACATGTGATAGAATTCATTGAATCAATATCAATTGAGAAAATATTTCATTGTCAGAAGGATTTGTTAATTATTTATCAAATAAATTTAATTTTGTCCAGTTCAATCCTCTGTGCAAGCATTATAGTGTGACCATCTAGTCACGCATGCATATGAAATTGACTTAATCTAGAGAAAAAATATGATTATGTTAAGATTAGTTGGAAAAAATGAGTTGCGGTCTTCGAAGAGCTTTCATTTAAGTCATGGGATCCGACCGAGCGTCTTGGCCGCGGAAGGTCTTCTACGATCTCGTAACCGTAGTCGTTTATTTTCCTATGTCTTTCCTATCTATGTATCGATATTATATTTGATTGATTATGATATATACAACGTAGATCCATTTGCAATGAGGTTTGATGATTGTTTTCCACGTATATTTTTTCCGCATGCGTGTGTATCAATCGGTAGCATCTCGTGATTGAACGCTACTTATTGTTAATTAAATTGGATTCGCAAAAAATATGTATGATCTTAGCACACATTGATACAATGTCATGTTTATTAATAAGCAGCGGTATGAAAAAAAAATACGAAACAAGGACATTAAATACTTTGTGCGCAATTTCAATTTTCAATTATTTATAAGGGCTCTAAAATGGATATAATGAATACCAAAAATGGTCTAACGTGACCTTTTTACGGTTGCAACACCGCCGCCCTGGATTATTTATTAAAACCGTATATTATGATTTAATGCTTTTTCGATAAGTGTATTTGTGGGCTGGTAATAAAATTTTATAGTCCGGAATTAGAATAGTCGCAAGGCAATGCCGATTGGGGAAGGCGGTGGTAGTGTGTGGTTACATGAGAATTCCTCCTGCATTCTTCGTCCTTAGAAGTCCTCAGAAGTTCCAGTGCTAGGTCGCATTATTTATTAAAGCAAATTGTGTATATTTGGCTTTCGTCTAAGCACAGGCTGCTCCAAATAGCTGGTCTTAATCAGCTCGGAAAATCATTGCGAAGCACGTTTTAGTAAATTCTTCGGTGGGTCCGCTTCTAGAGTGGCAAACAAGCCTTTGTGCTGCTATAGGCCACTTTCGATTTCAATATTGCCTACTGCCGTGGACATCGACTACCATTTATTGCTGGAATAGTGTCTTGTTTGGAATTGTGCTATTGCCACAATGGTGCTGTTGTATTGCGTAACGTTTCTTCCAAAAAATCAGAAGAAAGGAGAGACATGCACGCAGAAAATTTTCCCACCGCTCATAAAGGAATGCACTATTAAATTGCATTAAACATAATAACTCTATGTTGTCAGTGCAACTCTTGAAACAATTTATTCGTGCTGACCGCTCGAGTTTTGTAATGTGTCCGACTTCATTGATAGTCTTATTTATTTTTTCAAGATCGAGAAATAATTGAATATATAAAAATGTAAATGGAGTTATTTATTGTTCTACATAGTTACCCTTCATTAGAAATACATTTATTCCATCGGATAGGAAGCTTTTTGATCCCGTGGCTGAAGAAAAAAGCCGAGAAGCAGATTTGTTCCTAACTGTATTTTTAAATCCTTGGGAAAGAACAACCATCAGCCACTTTCCTGAGCAGGATGAAATCGCTTGTTTCTGTTGTGTTCGGTGAAGGGGTGCGGTACCCATCCTACCCCATAGCACCCATCCTACCCCATAGCTCCCATCCTACCCCATAGCACCCATCCTATTCACTTTGCTGGTGAATTTTAAATGTGTTTGCACAGTGGTCCATGGGGATCCCAGTCTTTGCGATAATACATAATGTTTAGCAATGGTTCTACAAATAAAATAACTTGCAAAGATGTTTTCATCACAGTGTCTGGACAAAAACTAATCTCAAACATAAGGTTTAAAAATTTACGAATACTTTCGGGTCCACCTAATATTAATAGGAAAAATATAAGCCTAATACTGTATGTGCTAAAAGAAATTGTAATAATCTATATTATTCTTAAAATATAGTTTTGATACAATGAATGACTTTGAATCTATAAACATATTTTTGCGATGATAATTCACAAAGATCTACAAATAAATAATAAAAATCGCAATATTTCCTAAAAAAATTTGAATTATTAACACTTTTCGATATTGATGGCTTAGTATTATAGGGTTTTTTAATCATTTAAACCTCTGCAGTTATGGAATTCCCTTATGTTAGGTAAAGCGGAAAGAAATGTCATTTATATTGTTATTCGGAGAAAATAAGAATCCAAATGATTTTTCACTCGTTCCACAGAAGTGAATTTTTAATCGCGAAGCGAATGCTCTAATGATTTGAAAAGATGATAATCTAAAGGTGTAATGTCAAGAGAATATGATGTATGTTACAGCACTTCCAAATCCAGCTCCCTTATTTTGTTATGTGTAATCCTTGATGGGGCCAGGTTTTAATAATTCGTAGTGAATTGCGCCAAAAAATCCCACCAAACACAAAGAAGGACCTTTTTCAAGGATAATGACGGTCGAGGGGTAGAAATAGGTACTTGATTGTTTTTCGAGGATCAGATTCTACCAGAGAATCTTCAGCGTCATCATCGATTATTGTAGGTCGTTCTGATTTTGGTTTATTTTTCAAATCTCTGTCGCCACTTTTGAATTTTTTGAACCATTTATGACATTCTCGACTATTTAATATGATGCCAAATGTATCACAGATGCTCTGGGTAGCTTCTTTTGCGTTTAATCCTTTATCGAATAAATATAGTAAACGAGATCGCAAATGCGTCTCATCAATTTCTGGCTTGGACATTTGCACTATGGCTTAAAAAAATATAACAATATTTGAAAAAGCAAGACAAATAACAGAGCTTTAAAATGGCACCAATCTTGACGTATTCACTCAACAGCAACCGAGACAAACCGACGGCAAAGACGCAACAAAAAAATGACATTTCTTTCCGCTTTATCTAATATTTAACGTAATATTTCTATTGTTCCATAATTGCTCATCATATACATGGGATCATCCAGAAAATAAAGTTACAACATTGATGATGTAGATGAAGAGATCGAAATATCTATATAGTCAGAGCACCAGATTCTGTATACCAGTGTCATAGATCTTCGCAGTTCAGTTCTTCTTCAGATTGTTCTGCAAAGTCAACAAAACGGATAATCCGCGGATCTCACATGGCCAGGAGATAGCGAGAGCGCTCGACGACCTCTCTATCGGAAGAATTTACTGTGACCGAATAAAATGGCCGACAAACGCACGCGATCAAATAAATGTATCGTCAGGATATAAATGATCCCCCTACACGCCAAGTGTGCCAACTTCGAAACAAAAAAAATCCCTCAGCCTCAGGAACCCTTATAGTCTTACCCGAGGGAATAAAACAGAAAGCAATTTTTTACACGATCTGTCATACGTCCGAAACACATCGATGCAATTCGATCGGTATTTAGACTAATAAAATATTTGCACAGTACATCTGTTAATATTTCTCAACATCGTCCAATTATAAATAGGCCCTGGCGAGCGCCGTCGGAATTCAATTAGAGCTTTTAAGTCTTACACGTTTCGAAAAAAATGAAAAAATGTCCACAATGTTAACGCAATTTTTATACTTTCAAAACGTACGCCAAACGGGTGTGAAAATTTTAAAAATGTCTACGAAAATCCATAGCGAGCCGATTTAATTAGGAGCGTGTTATTCGAAACGTGATCAAAATCGAATACAGCCTTTATCGAAAATTCTGACCCTTGACGCTCTAGATACCTGCCATAGTTAATAACGAAAATTACACCTAAACTATAAATAATGCCGAGAAAAATGTCGTTATAAACGGCGATCGATCTGTTTTAGATTTGTGACATTGATGACGGTTTTAATTTGCAGTCGGTACAAATCCACTGGGAAGGATGGAAATCGTCGTTTAATCGATTATGCTAAAAATGTGTCAATAGGATGTGAGTGGGCAGAGACAATAGGATATTGAACGCCTATCGATTGCTGCTTTATGGTGAAAAGGATATGCATTGAGTTATAGATCGCGTGTCCTTTAGTGTCGTTCGTTCTGTAATAAACAATCATGACTTCTAATAAGGATTGCTTAATGTCCAATTAATACAATTCAATAATGACTTTTCAATGCAAAACAATTCCCAGGAGAATTTAAATGCATTACCGAATGGAATAGGCTATATAAATCCATCCTGAATATTTTTTGTTCAAATGTCTACCGCGGCTTCGCTTGGTGGCACGTATTCGGGAGGCTCAATTTTGTGGTAGCTCTTTTGTGGTAAAATATTTTGGGGGTAAAGGGGCTTTTTTGCTATGTTTCACATATAGGCCCTATGTCTTCGGTATCAGAGTCGTTGAAATAGATTTTTTTTCAACATTTTGAAAAAATATCCATAATTTCACCTATAAATCATTATAACGTTTTAGCCCTTTGAATAGTGAGATAAATTAAAATCTTCACAGTCTTAGATGCTATATTTGCCTGTTCACCACTTATCATCCATACAAATCCACTTACCTGTCAGGATCGCAGCAGCGCCTATGAAGCTTATATTTAACACTCTCGTCGCCCAGCCTGAATCAGTGTTGTTTCTCACGAGGCCCAAATTCGATATTAGATTTCACTGCATTTATCCCAGAATCTTCATTCGGTTGGAAAGCATACTTTTTCTACAAACATATCAATATTTTTTTATACTCAAATAAGAAAATTCCGGGAACTTCTAGTAAAAAAATCGTTGTGATCGGAAAATGCTAGGCCCGACAGTGAAAAGAAGAAAGCGAAAAGAGCGTTTAGCGGTTTAGAAATTCATAAAGATCCGCAGGGCAAATCTTTTAGAAAGAATTGTATAAATTTTCGAACGCCAAGAAGCGAAAAAATGTAAAAAGAAACTCAAAATATTGTCCTAATTGTCCAAAATCACCTCATATGTGTTCAAATTGTTTTAATGAATACCATGCTACATAATATATTGTTTTATTTTATTTTAAACATAATTTTATGTTTTTATGTAGTCTGTTTATTTTATATTTGTATGTGCTAATTTCATTAAATAGAATCGAAATAAGTTGTTAAATCGTATTTAAACGGAGGAAAAACTTCCAAATCAAAATGGCCCGTCGTGCATATTTGGTGGACGCAGCGACGAACGAGTTAAATAAATAAACACTTCCGATAGCACACAGTATTCGGTCATTTCTTCAAGTAAACATAAACAATATTATTATTAGTCGATAAATTTGGGCTTAGGATCTATACCAGTGTTCCCCAACCTTTTTTAGGCCATGACCTACCTTCACATTTCTAAAATTTTTATGTCCCCCATACATAATTTTTTGTCTTTAAAAATTGTTTTGTTCCCATAAGAAATATAAATAATAAGTTTAAGGAAGAAATCACTATGAAATCCATTTTTAAATTGCCTCCCTGTGGGGCGTCGGACCCACGTTGGGAAGCACTGATCTATACAATCGTACGATGTACGTAGAAAGCTCTCCGTCTCTCTTTCCCACGCGCAGTTACCGAATTGCAAAGCGTTATATCTGTCTTTATCTTTCTCCGAGCTCAACGTACAAGAGTACTCTTTCTGAATCGCTGGAATTCGCTCGCAAATAAGTGATCATCCTACCATACAGGTTAATCTGTCGTCGTAATAGCATGAAATTACTGTTTTTATATTTTGTAATCTATTTTTGATCTAAATAAATCATTTGTTTATGCATTTTTTCTGATCTTCCAAAATGACATAAAATATGCAAACGAATAAGAAATGTCAACTTCTAAATTCTCTAAACAAAAACCTAACAACTATTTTGACCTTATTTAGTTTTAATTTTTTTTTCTAGATTATACCCCTTCCAACGATATGCTACATGTCATACAAGTTATTCAATAAGTTGTTTAACTTGAAGAG
Source organism: Stenopsyche tienmushanensis (assembly GCA_008973525.1). Lineage (NCBI taxonomy): Eukaryota > Metazoa > Arthropoda > Insecta > Trichoptera > Stenopsychidae > Stenopsyche > Stenopsyche tienmushanensis. The sequence goes on from WACJ01000521.1 coordinate 605,697, forward strand.
ATTCCAGTTTAGCAGGGTCAGGGTTGATAAAATATTTTTTATGCTTGAGATGTTTTTATTAAATTTATTTACAAAATTTGTTCAAATTGGCCACCTTTGCTTTGTATGCACGCACGACATACTTTTAATTAGGATTTAATTTGTGGGTGTTCCTCTGTCGTGTAAATTAATCGTCCAGACCTGACCCCATTGGATTTCTTTGCCTGGGGATATGCCCTATTCCGTGGCTCGCACGGTCTTCACACCTGACACCACTGAATTATTTTGTCTAGGGATGTGCCCTATTTCGTGGCTTGCACGGTGTCCACAGAGCACAACGCCCTGTATATGCAAAATCTTAAACCATAAAATAAATGTATTTATGCATTATGCATTGTAACGGCAAAACAAACAAATTCTTCTTGAAACTATCAAATTTCATCACAAATATGCATAGTATTTTACTGATGACTGCCTTCAAACTTTTTGCATAATCGAATTTTTTATATAAAAATATTAGAAAGCAATGGTTGCTCCAAAAAACAATTCATTGTAAATCAATGGCGTATAAAACAATGTAATAGTCATTTATTCAAATTAATCCATCGTTACATACGTGCAATGGTTATTTTAACACAACCAAACGCTCATAAAAATCAACAAAATATTCTGTACAATCACAAATGATCACTGAGCAGGATAGAACTAAACATTTGTTACGATAAGAGACTCTTTGAAATTGGATCACCGCAAGTCAATAAATCTTGCCGCCGAGCCAAGTGTTGATGTTTTAGAATTGCAATCCGATTCCGTGCTCTCCGGTTATGATTTATCCGATTGAAAAATAAGATTTTGCATAAGAATTTAATTCGCCATTAATCTCGGACAGAATTAACAGGTGCTCGGATGCTGTTGATCATAAATTATGGCTGTTCGCCAGGAATGCGCCACGGAAAACGAACAGACATCGCTGTCGAATGTGTGAGGCCTCAAAAGTGTCCGCATCTGGCATGGCACATATGAAACGATCGATCACACTTTTAACGATTTCCTCCTTTCTACGAGCCCAAGTTTGATTCGTAATTATTGCGTTTTTAATTGTATATCAACAGGAGCGTATTAAAAATTCATTATTCGCTGTTGAATTTGTCAATTAAAAATGAATTTATGTACATGGTTTTTTTTTTTGGAATATTTTTATATAATGGTTATTACACATGTGTAGAAATTTGGGATAACTATGCACGACAAAAAATTAGCCAACTAATTTGTGAAATGAACTCGGCGGCTCTTCAATCTCGTATTCAATTTTCGTTACCCAACACTATCATTATGACGATTGTAATGGAACAAATTAAATATTCCCATTATTGGTATGACGCAAAAGATTTATCGTTTTTATTAGTGCTAAAATAATGGACACAACTTGGAAAAGTTGATTTCTCGACATTTTATGGGACAATATTTTCACGCGACGTCGATAAAATTTGCCACTCATTGCTTATGAATTCCAATCGATGCCTTTTTAAAGTGGGCATTTTTTCGAATTCCAACGACAAACACAAGAAATTAGCGAGCTCACATTTTTGTTGTACAACGTAATAAATCTATTATCTGTATCCACATTTAGACGTTTTAAGTACGTGGCTTAATGCCGTTCTGTTAATTTATGAAATCGTGTTTATAAGATTGCATAAAATACCTTAAGAACATATTTTTGATTCATACAGAATATCAATTTTATGGCTTACTAAAACTGCGTTTATTTAATAAACATAAATGTTTATATTATAGATTAATTCATAGACTTAAATCCATATTTTAAAAAATCGGCAAACCGACAATACAGTCAACCCTTCTATAGTGACGAGATAGGGACCATGCTGTAACGAGTTAGGCACTCATACAAAATTTGGGGTTAGGTTTTTTCAATCATATTTTGATAAATAATTTAACATTTCCTTGACCATGATGTATCTATTACAATAGATACGGATAATATGAAATATAATAGATACGGAGCTTGGATATTTTCAGAGTGTCATATGGTGTATCAAATACATATCATGGTAGCGTGCGGGCGCTTTTTAGCACGGCAAGGAAAATGTTAAAGGAAATCAGCAAAACAAATAAATATGTTTTCATTTTTATATTTTACATGACCCCAGAAATTTTAGACCTATTCATATTCAATTACACCTATCCCTCAATTTACGCGGTACCCATTTTACGCGGTTTCACTTTTACGCGGTCAGAATTTTTTTTTTTAATAGAAATCGATCATGTTTTGTGGCACGCGTCACATGTTGATGATCTTAAATGATCTTAAATCGTGTGAAATATATAGAAGTGAAATTTACAAAGACTTAAAAAAACACACCACAAAAATTAGTTACGGACTATTTAATAAGACGAGAAGAAGAGCCTGCTGTTGAATTTGAATTCGATGATAGTAGTGATTTCGAGCCAACCAAAATGAAAAAATTGGTTGAATTAGAATACAGCAGTGAAGAGGTGGAATAATAAAATTATCATTATATAATTATGCTTTTAATTATAAACATATTATAAATTTCTATACTCGTTTTACGCGGTTTTCTGGAACCTATCCCCCTACTTTATATGAAATTGAAGTCTCGATTTACGCGGATTTTTACTTTCTGGAACCTATCTTCCGATTTTGTATGAACTTGAAGTCTCGATTTACGCGGTTTCGATTTACGCGTTTTCTCTCGGAACGTATCTACCGCGTAAATCGAGGGATAGGTGTATTCAGATATTTTGTGATTTTTTTCTCCGCATTTTATGCGTTTCAAAATTTGTGATTTTAGCGATATGCGTTTCCTTTTCAATCTTTTCTTGGGTCCATTATACAACATGGCTTAGAATTAAAAAAAAAAATCAATCATACTTTATGCTTTTAAAAAAATAATTCTGACATGATTCATTTAGTTGTGCACATATAGATTCATCTTTCAATCAGAGCATTAAGAAGAGACCGCCTATACCCGCCGCGACGGGCCTCGACGAGAAATATGGGAGAAATATGGGCGGATCCCTATCGCTCAGTAGCGATAGGGATCCGCAGCCTCGAAACGAGCTCGCAGCATACGCGACGGAAATCCGTATTTTACCTCCGTAGAAGGGGCGTTTCTTTATCTCCGACCATTTGACTACACCAAAAAAGAGGAATCCTCAAAAAGAGAGGGAAACAATTGCAATCCCAATTACAATTAGGTGAAAATCTTATTATTTCATAAGAAAAAGTTATCGGCGCTTAAATCATGTTGAAGATTTGCTGATAAATACATTTTTTTTATATTGAGCGTCGTTGAACCTGGATATAACGAGCGCTCAGCATCATATACACTCAACTAGGGAATCCAATCCTGAGCCGAAATTTCGATCCCGGGATTTCGGGTTGGAATAGGATGATCCCGGGATCGAGATTTTCAATAGTTTAAGAAATTGCATTGATAAATTTGATAAAAATTACTAATAAGTCCATTTGTTTAATATAAAAAATAACTTAAAGGCGAAAGAATTTTATTATATCTTAATAAATAAATCAAAATTCCCGATTTCCCCACAAATGATTTATTTCCGTCGCTTCATATGAATACTTATATACTATAATACTTTGATGTGATTCGTAATTATATTACGGACGAATACAAAAAATCTGAATCACGTATCTATTATATTTCATATCGATATTCCCATTATTAGAGTCGAGGTGTAGTAAATACATCACCGGTAGGGAAAGGTTAATATAACAATTTGAAAAACATATATGTACTGTATATATATATATATATACATAGATTAGACAGTTTCTGCCCCTATGTGTCGTTTAAGCTCGCCAATTAGCAGTTACGCCACTGTTTCCAAGCGTCCAAATTTCGGCAGAATCTTCTTCATCGTGCTGGTGAGGTGTATGATTTCTGTTAGATAAAAATTTCAATCCAAAATTTTTCGGGACGACCTTTCCATCGGACGAATTTACCGTGACCGAACAAAATGGCCGACAAACACGCGCGACCAAATAAACTGATCGTTATTGCGTTAAAGCCGAAATTTGTTCGCAGTCTAAATTTGAACGAGCAACCTTAAATAAGCCCATTGCATAAATATTAATAAAAGTGGCATGAATTTGCACCACCTGTTAATTTCTTTATAGGAACATAGCAAGTGCACATAAATAAAATATACATTGCAAAAAAATCGTTATTTATTTCTTCACGGTCTTGATAGCAATTGAGAACCTTTCACTTTAATCATGACACAACGTATATTTCTTGTACATTTTGTTCATTTTCAAGATCATTTTTTGTCCGATAAATCATTTTTTTCAAATTCGCATTTATTTATCCTTATACAGTTGCATTGAATTTACATAGTTTTATTGCACTAAATGAGCTTTTATCACATTTTGCATAATTCCGTTGTGCATATGTAAGATGTTATGGCGGAATTTCATCATGGCGTTTTATATAAGCTCTTCATGGATTTATTTATTATTTGAAATCATATTTTATTGTCCATAAAGACAGACAATGTAAAAAAGTATACGATCGCTTACCCAACGCATTTGCATGTGGATATTTCCGCATCGTTAAGATATTGAACGATTTTAAACTGTCCAATAACGGTTCTGATTAGTATGTGCCATATGTAATTTCGGGCAATAAAAATGCAAGAAGTGACGAAATTAAATATGCATTAAATGCAGATTGGGCGCATTGCTAGTTCCGCTAGGCAGGTCTATTAATTAGGTGCAAAACTGGTTGTTTGGCTTGGAGCCGCTGAAGATCGTTGATCCTTTGCTTATAAATTATTCACAACGAGTCCATTGACGTCTCCATTCAGCAGCAGACGAAGGTCGTCCGATCTGACTCATCATCAGATCTCCTTGCGTAACGGTATCTTCCTACGCGACGTAAAAGCCTTGCAGTCTCCAACAGTACTCAAATGATGACGCTCCGTCATCCAGGGCTGACACCGAGCATCATCTTCGAGTAAAAATATCTGAATTTATCAATCCATTTCCTAGAATTGCAATTGTGCCGACTTGGTGTTTGCAGAAAATCAGGAATTGGCAGCAAAGGTCCGACGGATTTGTATTGCAAGTCGGTAAAACACCGCCGCAATAGCGACAGGAGCTGTCAAACGCGTAAATGGCAACGTTATCGGCAGCAAGTCTTTAAAAAACTTATTACAACAATATAATTCGAAAACGTGCCCATTCTAGTCGTTCTGCGGAGAAAATCGTGCCATATATAATGTGGCATTTTAATTCAATTTAGCTTTGCTGGCTCGAGATACATTGATATCAAAGTGTGCTGATGAAACATCGGGAACGGCTGAAAGTAATCGCGTTTCGTCTAGAAACGATTCAATTGAACGTTTATCTCTAAAGCAAATTGGGCATTCAAGCGCTCAACGAGCGTTCCCACCGAAACAAAACGGGTTTTTTAAATTTCGACGTTGTCACACCTGGCGTCTAAAATGGATCCCAATTGTCAGTTTTTTGGATCCCGTGATTTGGATTTTGTTGATCGTCCATAAATCCAAAAATCTGTCTAAAAAGAAGTAGTGGGAGCGCGCGACGACCTTTCCATCAGAAGAATTTACTGTGACTGAACAAAATGGCCGACAAACGTGCGGGATTAATCACTCGTAATATTTCACTGCATAAGTTCGTAGGATTAATTTCGCCATATAATATTGACTATTAATGAGTTTTCATTTTTCAAGGTATTCCCTTTGATGAGTTCAGTCGCTTATTTGTGATCGAATCTTGCACGTTGATTTTGAAGAAAGACAGAGACTGAAAGAGTATCTTGCGTTCATCATACGATTGTATAGATTGATAACCCAGATTTATCGAATAATAATCTAATATTTAAAAATAAATTGGGTTTGTTCGTTCGAAATGCGCTGCCATACCGTTCATAAAATTGCGATAAAACTTCGTCCACTCATTGTTAAGTATTCCACAAATAACATAGATATAGTCTAATATATAAAAAAATAATGTTTGTTTGTTCGTATTTAATGCGCTGCTATACCGTTCATTCAATTGCAATAAAACTTTGCTAGCTTATTATTTGCACTTTATCAAATAATATTATCAAATTTCTAACGATATTTTTAGAATTATTAGTTCTGTGGCAGCAACGCGCCGGGTACCAGCTAGTAACCCATATTAATCGATTTCAAGTTTATTGTTTATGTTCAGGCGAATAAATGATCAAATAGCGTGTGCTATCGACAGTGTTTATCTATTTATATACAAGCTTCATACACGCTGCGTGTATGGATGCGAATAAATCAAAGCTGACATTTGCGTTTTTGGTCGCTTTGTTGTCCACTCAGCTGACTGCCAATTTGAATCTAAATCAAAAATCAAAAATCTGAATGAAAAAAAAAACATTTTTATTGCGCCGAAGCAGCTCCAAACAGCGCTCCGAATTGTCGACGCGTTGTTGTTTTTGATCGATCGTAAGCAAACGCGGTACCCGCCTCGTGCAGATGTTTTTCAAGGGCAAATTTTGTTGCAAAACGCTGTGAAAAAAGCGAATTCTGAATCTTTTATAAAACGCAACTTCAATCTGCGATCAGTCAAAACTATTCGATGGATTATTTAGCAAATATAAGAAGAAATTAACAAAAAAATACCTCGTTATATCCGTGCTAATGTAAATAATTCCGAACAATTATTTTGCCATTGGTCGTTATATCCGTACTTTTGTCATTTATATAATCATAACATTAAATATCAGACGCGAATATTATAGATTTTTTTAAAAATGGATTAGATACATACAATCTATTTAAAAAATATATTTTTTGATGTTAGTTATTAACACTTTTTTGCATTAAATCCAATATAGCTCGATTTCGCAATGTTTTTTATATGTTGCGAAAATTACTCGACCTTTGCATATCCATTTTGAGTAGAGCAAGTGGTATTATTTGCCTTACTGGGTCAATTGGTCCAAAAAAAAAAACGCATTTATATAACATCTGATCTTCAATTAAGTAAAAGTCTAGTTCATTCTGCATTGTCTATAAAACAATAACTGTCTAATATGACCGCACCACAATAAAAATGCTCTCGTTCTTAACACTTACGCAACGGCGCGGATTTCAAGTCCAAAATGAATATGACGCAATGTTCAATATTGACCATGGCACGGTTGTAAAAAGCGCCAAATGATATGTGATCAATGAATTGATAATTTTTTAACGGTTGACCCTTTTAAACGCACATCGATAGAAATGTGGGTTAATCGGTCTAGTGCAAGATATAATTTTTAACACTTTTACTGGTCATTAATTACGTCGGTGCCTCGGGCCTCGGCTAATAGCGACTCGCTGGCGATTTATCGGTATTTTGTGTCTCGGATTTATATGATGGTTAGGCGGCAGCCCTGATCAGCTGAAGATCGCTATGGCAGGCTCTTCGGATGCCGTTTAATTATGGTGGTGTACGTGAATATCAAGCAGTAGGTTATAAATAAACAAGTACAGATTGGCCTACAAATATCGGATCGGGTGACGCAATGTATGGAATCTGCCTGAAAGATGTTCACCATGAGATGGTTCATTGGCTCGGCCTTTGCTGCTGATCTTGATATTTTGCACTGATTTGTATTTTGACCTCATACACTCAACCCATTCGTAATGCTGAGAACTTTTTTTTAGTATTTTAAGCGCATTGCTTTGATTTATTTTTGGCTTTTCTCACCGAAACTGATTTTATTATGATGATAAGCTCTAAAAATATAGTTCAAAGTCACGCCTTGTATTTCTTAGCGATTATAATTCAAAACAATTTTAGTATTATTTAAAATCTCAGAAAGTAAATGGTATTGCCCTCCAAACATCAAACTAGAATGAATAAACAACTTTTAATTTGTGACACTAAACACTAATATTTCATATTTTAAATGTTTTAATCAAGTGATTAAAATCGCTTGTATAAATTGGTGGTATTGTATCACTAGTACACGAGACCCTCATAGACGACTCGTATCTGCCTAAGACATTTTTATCCACGCGAGAGGGGAATTGATGGACATATAAACATAGTGTGACCAAGTGTCTTAGATCCTGGACGCCCATGAGTGAGTGATTGAATTTGCAACAATAATTAAATTATTATTCATATCTTATATATAAAAATTAATCTCTGTTTGTTCGTATGTAATGCGCTGCCATACCGTTTATTAGATTGTAATAAAACTTTGTCAACTTACTGTTTACACTTGCAAAAATAACATAGGCATATTAAAATATTTTATAGATGCACCATGTTGGCGCATATTGGTCTGGTAAAATGAAGTTTGGACTGCGGCGACGGGGAGACAAAGGATGTGAGCACAATGTGTTGGTTAGGTCGGCCTTTGAGACGAGAGCGAGTGTGTATTTGCTTTTGGATCCCAACTCTTCGGCTCGCGCAAGCAATAAATCACGTACTGCGTTTCTTTTCAAATAATCAAACAATAATAACAATATATATCTATTGCAATACATAATCAGTAGCCGGGTGGCAGCAGAAGAGGGGGGGGGGGGGGGAGTTTTTGTGGGTATAAATCCCACACTACCACAAAATAGTGGTGTCTTTTGAAGATTTCTCCCCTTTGAAAAAAAAGTTTCATCGCGGCGCGATTTGTAGGCGATGGTCTCGATCAATGAGCCGGCTACGATGAACGGCAGAACACGTTTAGGACTTCATTCGTTCGGTGATAAAATGGAAATTCTCTAAAAACCCTATCCTTCCAAGAATAAAAATATATTACATTCAAATATATTTTTTAGATTTAACCATAAAATATTAAATTAAGCCTAATCTTCAATATACGTAGTAGGCAGTAGAGTGAGGGTACATATTTTTTCAAGACGATAATATGAGACCTCATACAGCTAAAATCACTCTTAATAAATTAAAAGTACGTAAGGCAGCGATATTGTTAGTGTAATTGTTGATTAAAAATTTCTGTCCGTATATATGTATGTTTGTATATATTGTATGCGATCCTATACCATTCATCCGATTGATATGAAACTTCAAGGAATTATTGTGCGCACTAACGTGAACGTTTTGGAAAAATTAAAAAAAATTGAAGCATTAAGGGAAACAATATAATCATATTAATATATAAATATTTTAAGTTGGCGTTTTGTGTTAAAAAACGATATTTTTATCCGGTACTCCTTATTTTATTCCACTCTGCGACAAAATAATTATGATTTATTGGTATTTATAAATGTTGTATCTTTCCTAATTAATGTTTATTGGCGTTGGACTAAATCCCCAAGAGCCGCTATAGGTCTGATATATATTCATTATTATAAATGATATACAACAATTCGAAGTGGTAATAACAGTAATTTGTATGAAAGATTATAAATTACAAAGCTTGTGAATATGATTTTCTGGTCAACCTGATTTCATATTCATACTGATCAAATTTCATCTCTGAACTTTTTCTCTGAACCGAAATAATTTATTGAAATGTATTCAATTGAATTATGTGTCGAGATCAATACCTGACTTTAATTAAATTCGTTCAGCGATCAGAGAACAGTTTTCGCATTCAGGCAACAAATTATCCACGGATCGGCATAAATAACCGGTCATCTCATATTTTAAAATTACAGCACACTCTAGAGATCGCATAATCGAAAGTATAAATGCATGGAACTTCAAAGCGCGGTTTCTCCTCGTTTATTTGCCGATTTCCGTTTAAGAGAAGTGACCCCGCTGTGAACTGGTTGACGGAAACATCGCATGGATTAGGTGTGAAAACCGCCTTTCATGGTCCTCATTAGGTCCTAAATCCGACGGATCCTTTCACGTCTGGATAACCACATCGCCGCAAGGTTAAGTCTCAACATATGGTATTCAAATCGTTCCGATAATGCGGCTTATATAAATGGAAATCACGTTTACTTTTTAGAAACGGCCCTAATGAAGACCAACATATCGTCATCGTTTGGACCTTATATAGTATGAAAGTACTAGGAACAGATTTTCATAACTTTGCTTCAAAATGCGAGATAAAATCTGAAGCATACTTAAGGCCCATATGACGGGGCTGCAGCGAGAATTATGTAAATTGATCAATTTTGAACCGAGCTTTGTTCTGACCATATTTACATTCATCAAAATCTATAAAGTAGATAAAACAGAACCAACGCAACCGATCCTCATTATCATTATGGCCATCTATGCTATAACATTTTCCTGGTCTGATGAAATAATCGAGAATTTAGAAACACCTTTGAACCACCACACAAACAATACAAAGTATAGTTTATCTTCGTTTATTGTTTAACAGCTTCATTCATTTCATCTGCATTGTCGTTCTTTAAATCATGGATGGCATATCCTCCATATTTATACCATTAAAGCCTTCCTCACCTACAGTCTTGCCAAGTTCAAATGATATACAAGCAATAAATTTATGCAGCACTAAATAAATAACTGTCTATATGCATGTATGTATGTATATGTTGTATACCCTCCTATGCTGATTATCCGATTACGATGAAACATTGGTGAGTTATTGGGCGCGCAGTTAAAAAGGTTTTTGAATTAGCACAATCAGTGTTTGTGTGTAGAATTTGTTATGCGAGACGTTTCGCGGTTGCACCATGTTGGCGCACATTGGTCTTAGATCCTAGCCCTTCTGCCCGCGCTACACGTGGCTTTAAGCAATAAATCACGCAATTATGCTAATGCGTTTCAATGCAGAATGCTCACAAGTATTGCTATAACATTCATTTGTACGAAGCAACGAAACCGTGTTGTAAGAATGCCGTGTTAATCTGTCAATTTGATCCATTTTATTTCATAGAAGAAGACAATCAAATGCGCCTTTATAATCTTCCATGTGATCATAAGATAAAACCAATATGCTTTATTTTAACTAAATTTAAGCGATAATTGGACACTTCGCGTAAAAAAATTCAAATGTAAATTATGTGGATATTTTTGTCATCGATGTATATTTTAAAAATAACAACTTGGTTTGCTAATTGTAGTATTTTTTTTAAATCAAAAATTTTCGATCTAACAACAAAATGATCTAGAATTGGGATTAAGAAATTTTCTTTTTATCTTTTGATTTTTTAAATTGTATTCCGATATTTCCAAAAGTTCCAAGGATGATTGATTATAAATATGAATATTATTTTGATATGGCGATAATAATTTACTTTTTGTACATAAACCGTAGATATTACAGTATTACTCGGTTATAACGAGCATAAAGGATTTGATCCTTTTATCCAACATTTTAACCTTAAATTGCTAATCATATTTTCGGGGAGGCGGGGAAGGTGAGGAAACGTGCACACATGTCGAATGCGTAGTCTATGAGACTAATGATTAGTGATCTTTTTTTCCCTGGAATCTTCGCACCCACGGTATTCCACGGATGGGCTTTTACAAGCCAAGACACCCTTAGCGGGTAGTGTAGGATTGTACCCACCAAACCATCTCCTTTGTCCTTCTCTGGACCCCTGGTATTGTTTTCCACATTGCTTCAGGAGGACAGGTAGTCTGGCCTTTTAGTTGGCCGTATTCTAGTGTTGGAGAGGCTGTTGCGCTTTGCCTTTCTCTCTTTCACTGCCCTCTTTGGCGTTCAGAATCTCTTCTACGTAGTTGCGCCAAAGGTCCCAGTTCTTCTTGCTTCCCATCATGCTGTGGACCATGATGTCAACGTTGAGCTCGGCTACCCCAAGTGCTTGTTTCAGCAGTTTTCTCTGGGGTCCCCAAGCCCCACAACCAATGATGGTGTGCTCTGTGTCGTTGGCCTTCGCTTGGCAGTGGTGGCATGTGGTTTCATCGTGTTCCCGGGCCTTCCACCGACTTATGACCGGGATAGCTCGGTGGGTCCATCTTCCCTTGCTGGACTGATCCCATCTCCATTGCCAGGCTTCCTTCGGTTTCTGGTCAAGTTCGTTGCGATTTTTAGGATCTTTGTAGCCCAAGGCCTTCTTCTTTGCCTGGAGGTCCAGCAGGGGTATTCCAGCGATCACCAGCACCGTGTCTTCGGACACTGTCTTGTAACTCGGAGCGCTCCCTGTCGCTGGACCCTGGCGAGCTTCTTTCTGTTGGTGTCGCGTCTGAGCGACTCGTGCCATATCGGAGCTCCATACATCGTAGGATCGAGTGTATTACCTCAATGATTAGTGATCTAGAGTTATCAAACAAGTAGATCCAGGATTAAGCTATTAGACTCATATATCTTGGACATAAATCTAGAAGAGATTTGGATAGCAATGTTGCCAAAAAAAAATACTGTAACAAAATACATACATTATATCATCAGAAACATTTAGACTTGAGTATATATTTTTTCGTGTATTAGAAGATATTAATGCTTCCAAATAAAACATATTTGCTTAAAAATGAATGCTTGATTTCCAAAATGACCAAAAAATGTATAAAGCAAGACTCAATGGGCTTAATAATAACATAACTGTGATTTTTTGTTTTCGGTTCAGCTGCTGGTGACTCATTTTTGAATTTAATAAATGCCTTTTATTTGTATTAAACACTTTATTGCTACTTTTGTAACAACAATTCAACATAAATTTAGAGTTATGTCGATGAAAAATCTTTAAATATAAAAATGAATGTCGGTGGTTTGTGGTACGTTTGTCTCGTATGCGTTCCTATACCATTTATTCAATTACAATTAAACTTTGGGGAGTTATTATGCGCACCTCCGTGAACGTTTTTGAATTAGAACAAGCATTGTTTGTGCATGCATACTGTTTTGCGAGACGTTGCTTTTGGATCTAGCTATGCTTTTGGATCTTAACTCTTCAATTCGCCCTACACGGGGCTCAAAGCAATAAATCATGTAATTATACTACTGCGCGTGTGGATCATTTAACACATATGTAAGATGGGCATCAAACCGAAAAAAAAAACCAATATTTTTAAATTGGTTTAGTTTCGGCTTTTTAGCTCCGGAATAATTTACGATTTTACCGGTTTTTGGTTCAGTTCCGCTTCTAAATCCTGGTTAAAATTTAGTAAACATTGAAACGGTTCTGCATATAAAAAAAATGATTAAAAGAAATGTAGAAAAAATATAAAAACTAGTTTCTATTTAATTTGTATTAAGAGCAATAATTTTATTTCCTGCGTTTCGTTTTAGAACTGCCAACAAAAAGAGACTGTCAATTGCGGATTGATGAATGGAGATATTCTCTATTTTTTGCTCGACTGCTTGCAGACGTTTAAGCTCATTTACAATTCTGCTCAATTCAGCCTCACTCCAAGAAATACCTTTTATAGACACTCTTAATGAAGAATTTCGTTCCTCCAATCTTATTATTCAATCGAGCGGAATTCTTTAAAACACACGCGACCTAGGTGGCATTATTAAGCTCCAGACTCTCCTTAATTGGATCGATCTGGTTTTCGTTGGTCAAAACCTTACATAACGCCAATTTCGTCAGCAGTAAAAGTGGCCTTGCGAAAAAAAATGATCAGCCAGTTGTGGGTCAGTATCCTCGGCAGATTAAAGAAACTTTCGATTTTTTTGACAAACAAGCCTCAATGGTTACAGATTTTTATCTAATGCACTGAATTGCGCTTTCAGAATTCAATCTTTGAATGTGCAAATGCAACACGTCGCGGAAGTGCAGGCTTAAAAGCGCGGTAGCGAAAGCTCACGCGGAAGCTTTCGCCCGTACCGCGTGAAGCATCCATTATGAAATCCAATATTATATCATTTTCCATCAATTTATATGGTGTCTATGATTCGAAGCTAAATTCGAACGAATATTTTGCATTGACACGCTCTATAACGAGATTGATGATCGTATATGGTGTTCCTCTTGTGCGAGTGCGAAAGTGTCCTACAAATCGGTATTACGGCGATTGAAGATATTTGTTCACTTTGATAATGATTAATACTGAAATGTTGTGGTATATTTCAAATATAGTCAAGATATTTAAAAGATTACCTGATTGCTGTAAATAGCCCCTTGGGAATATTCTTATCTGGAAAGAGCCATATCTGTTATCGCACTTTACACGGATAAACACGTTTAGAAGAGGGTTTTTTAATGAATTACAATACAAACATAATAATACTGTCATAAATCAATCAAATTCATAAATTGTTTCAGTATTTACTTTTTAAAACAATAAATCAAGATAAATCTGTCATAAAATTAACATCCTCTACTTCTGACACCAATAAAGCGTAGTACGTGGAGCAAGGGCACTCTCGGGGCAGAGTCCCCGGGTGGTGTCCTGCTTCCACATACTCGTCGAGAAAGTGTCTTAGATAACTTATTTATTAATCACGAGAGAGTAATCTGGCAGCGAGAAGGACGTCCTCCCACAGTCAAGGCTATCTGACGATTCCCAACGCATCCTACGCGTCACCCCCCAACAAGAAGCGATCGGTGATGTTCCTTCAGACGCAATGTGTTCTTAATGCCACTGAAAATAGCGCTTTCGGATTTTCCGATTTCGGAGTACTCATGCGGGCATCCGTTTATGGACGCAGACCATGTTCTGTGGATATGTCCGGGCACGGCGTCTGATCGCGAGGCGCTCATTCCAAGTGTCAGCGGTCTGAAAATCGGACCAGTTGGACGCACAAACCTTATGGCCACTCCCGCCTCTTTTAGGGCTTTTGGCTCAGAGCGCATAAACGCCACTCGAAGTTGAGAATGAGCGTGTACTCGCCGACATGGAAATTAGATTCGGTTTTGCACCTTATTGTGTACTTTTGCGAGCGGGATCGCATGCTCTCGAATAGCTAGACCAATATGTTCTTAGTTTTCGGGTATTCTGACGGTTCTCAAACCTCCAATTTTTTTGTCTATACATCAGCATTTCCTAAAGTTGTCAAACCCTTAAAATAAGTTATTTCCGACCAGGAACATTACACGTGGGCGCGATATTTAAGTATTTTATGAATGGACGTTCCTCTTTCATCCACTGCATGATCATTATTAAATATTACATGAAAAAAAATGTTAGGAACTGTTTTTTTGAATGAATGTCATTCCACTTTTCTCAAAATAATTAATGCTTAAGGGTGTGCATTTTAAATTAGGAAGTTTCCCTGTCGCACCCGATAAAAATAATATTCATGTTTTAATCTATTTTTTATTATGGTAATTTATTTTCAAAATCTGGATTTGAAGCCATTTTATTAAAAGTCATCATTGACCCGGTATATTTGATGTAATCCAGCTTAAAATATATTGTTTCATTTGATTTTTTGTTGAAAAATTGTATAATTATTATTTGGCAAAAAATCATAAATTTTTAATATTATTATAAAAAATGTTAAATTTAGAATATATAATCGGACTTTATTTTTATATGCACAACTTTATTATGTCGGATGCAATCACACTTGTTTTATAATTCAATTTTGTCTGACAATGACCGTGCTTCAACTGGGTCGAAACGCGTTGCTCTCGATAAAATTCAAGATTTTGATTTCTTCATCGTTGTTAATTAATTTTGTCAACATAACAAGCTAAATGTTATTTTGTGTAAAATAAATACATGCTTTGAATTATGACGTCCAGGATAGATTGCTTTTATTGTCTTTTTGGTTATCTCCATCCACCTTTCGGCGACTCTTCTCCGAAGCACTGGATGCGGCAAGGAAATTACCTTATTTTAAAAATATATAACGCAAACAATATTGGAGATATCAGTTTATTTTTTTTTCACCATGTTACAGAGAGATATTTAAAGTTTATATTTGTTAATTTAACTACATTATCCCTGATGATGTAATATTGTATCAAATTGATAATAAGGAATAAAAGGCAAGATTACTCCGCCCTGCCGAGATGTTGTTATATATAAATGCATTTCATTTGATTCCATGAACTCCCATTGACTTATCGAATTGTCAGAGTCAAAGTATGGTGAAATTGTCTCCATAATCTGGATTTGAACCTGATCCATTTGATCAATGATCATATAAGATAAATATGAAATTTCTCAAAATGCAGATATTATCAGAGAAGCTTAAGTAATATCACATTCTTGTGTCAAAGTAATCTCGGCACGACATGCCCAGAGGATGGAGCTTTAGACCGGCTCCAACTTGCATTAAAGCGTCCAAATCCTCAGCTGTCACGTTGCTAATTGATGTTTCATGATGGCAAAGAGCCGCCGTTCCAGTTTGATGGATTAGCAGAGTACAGAGTTCAATTTCACAAGAGCTTTACCTTGCGGCGTACGTTATTAGTCCGATCTTTATGGTAATTGAAGCCTGTACGTGATCTCCATCACTGCGTCCGCATGTCCGTCATTGCTTTGACTCTGCACCGATCATTAGTTCTTCATATTAAGTCCTGGCCGCAGACATGTGTTGGCTCTCGTTAGTGTAAGTGTCGTGCCGATTTCGCAACTAATTGCTTTTAGGGCAATTTTATAAAATGACGTTTAATAATAAACAAAACATATATATGACGAAGAAATGTCAAGCCTGTAGATCAGAGTCAGCTAGGAATGGCAATTGAATTAATTGCGAGATATCAGCTCATAGTTGGTGGAGTTTTTTGCACACGAAGTGTAAAATAACACATTTCCTATCCTTCAAATTGAAACAGAAGGGCCTAATGCTATGGCAAAAGTACACCTTGTATGAGATTTATTTAATTCAATTTGTTTTTAATTGCTGCTGAGAAACTGGTTAATATTGCAAGAGTGCATTCTTCAAATATGCAGTTAGCTTGCACATGTAATTGACTCTCTTAAATATGAGTTACAGTGTGATGTTTTAGTCCTAATCATTCTTAGATCGAGTGTTGTTAAAGTGGGTTAGTTCTTGGAATCTTACTATAAGACTTAAAGTTCAAATCAATGTTGTTATCTTTGTCTTTGCGGCTTGATTGAGATCGATCGCGGCGTGATTCGTAGATGATGGTCTCGACTAACGAGTCGGCGGCGATGAACGACGGAACACGTTTACGACTTCATTCATCGGTGATAAAGGTCGATATGAGGCAAGTGCTGCAAGAGATCAATAAAATGTCGAACAATCAGCGTAACTTATTTATTAAATTAGCCTTTGGTTAGATAACCAGCAGAAATCAGGCGAGCGTCCGGGATGTGGAGCGATGGGTTAGTCGCCTTCTCGAAGATTCTCGGGGTCTAGAAGCGTAGAGAGATCCCTTCTCCGCGGAGATCCTCTTTCATCTGGGAATCGAAGAGCTGGTCTTCCAAAGAGATCATTCTCCGTCGGAGTCTGATATTGATCTTAATTATCCGAGGAATATCTTCCATTATGTTCCAAAATTACGGCATTTGCTTTGGTAATCATTTGTTTTTATAATCAAGCCATTCATGCGTCGCGCCACTCCTACTGTGTGTGCGTGCGTAGCATAAAACAACCACTAGATCAATGGTGCGCCTATTTTATTAAATATTACACAAACACAGTTTCGTCTTTTAGCTAACGATTTCACAATAGAATTTATAGATACGTCCTTTACCACACTAACTCTTTCATTATTTCTAATATTCGATGAAATTCACTACAACACGATTAATGCTTCATAATCAGAAATCGATTATTCATATTGTGTACGGAAATGAAAATTCATAGTCTTGTTCATCAAATACATTTAACACTTATGGAAATATCAAAACCAGTTATTTTAATTAAAAAGCATAGCTGGCAAGCCTGTTTCGATTCCCAATAATATACAAATTTAGCAAACAAGTTGTTTTTTTAATTAATACTCGGTATTTATTATTAATTTCAAATGTGATAATTAGAATTTAAAAAGTCAATAATAAATTTTAAAAATGCTTTAAATCATTTTGTTTAAATATTGTATAGTCATGATTGTCAAAATATTGAAAAGTGGAATAATTCATTGAATAAGCTTCAGGATTATATTTGAACGCATTGGCGTTAGTTGGTGCGGGCGGTGGCAGATACGCAAGATTCAAGACAATTCTAGACTTGAGCTATAATATTTTTATGACATATTAATATTACATAAAGGTTTCTTCGTCGTCGTCGTTTCTTATTCGTATATATATAATATATTAATGTATAAAAAAACTCAATTAATATATATATATATATATATAATTGATAATTTAATTATTGTTGCACATGCTGGATCGAGACGATTGATCAGAAATACTAAACCTTTTTACTTGATAGGTGACTCTCACTCACCCATATGGTGAGTTAAATTTGATGCCACAACTCGAGAGGTGATTCTCGCTCACCAATCGGTTTGATGCAGAAACTCGATGCACGGCAATAACTGTTTACAATTATTCCTTTGAGGTGGATCTCTACGCTCTGTATAATCTAATGAAGTGTAACATAACATCCCTTGGACCCCCACCCCAACCACAAACCAGACTGCATGTTCGGCACTAGTTCGAACTTGACAGTCGTGGCAGAAAGACTAAGTTTTTGATCTCCATAGGTATTGAACAGGAGTTAGGAAGGATTGTAAAGTTTGTTATCAAAGAAACAAAGCCGGAAAGAAACATCAAACCACATATTATTGTAATACAGTGTACTCTCGATTATCCGGGAGCGGATTATCTGGTTTACGAATTATCAGTGCCGGAAAAATATTAATCTTTTGTAAAAAAAAAAAATTTCTAATTTTTGATACTCGGATAATAAGGCAATTTCCGAATAGTACAGAGGTGTTAAAGTACTGAGATCAAGATTTAAAAAATAAAACTCTTCAAAGCGATAAGGATGATGCTTGGATCTTATCTACCAAAACGAACGCCTGTTTTCTTTGAAGTTAAGAGTAAGAAACTGCCGTGAAACGAGTTGCTGATTCGCCGCGCGAAAAAGGGTCTCGAGTGCAAAGGGTTTATATTTCCTATCTCCCAAATTTGTTGGTACGGTGAAAACTTTTCCACTTGGTTCATCATACATTTAATCCAGCATAAATTAATTACATGGATTTATTTCTTTGGCTAATAAACTTATGCAAATAATACAATCAAAAATCGTGCCAATATATTTTGATAGATTAATCATCGAGCTTATTTGAAATATATGCTCCCTGTGTATCTTTATCTAGATCAGATCATTTTGCTTACCTCCATGAACTGCCGTTAATTTTTGCTTACACGATCCGTCCATGTCGAAAATGCTTTTCTATGGCTATTAAAATTTATGAGCCCATGAATTCGAAATGCTTAAAAATGAGAGTCATGTATAAGAATTAGGCATTTGGTCAATGGTCTTATTTATTTTTCGGTACAAGCATTACAATGGCGATAACGGGCTATTAATTCGCTTAATATGAATTATTTATCCTTCGTTATTGCCTCATATATTTCATACAAAAAAGTATACACCTGTGCACCAGATAATTCATATTGTTTCTGATTAGATGTCGATTGCAACAGTCCTAAATTACCCATTAGCGAATGTATAATACACACGTTCCATAGAGACAATGATGAGTATCGGTCCATTGTCCATTAATACGCTTTATGCACTTTCTAATGTGCTTTGAATATGAATAATATGGCGATAAATAAAAAAATGTGCTTGTTATACTAATTTCGAGATAACGTGGATAATATATTTTGCCGCAAACGAAACAATCATATGTACATTTCCGACACATAATGGAACCATATGAATATTTACAAAGTGAAATGGACGTTATTTATTTGGCGATAATTCATTGTGGCGATGAAAAATTGGCGTCGATGCGAAAATTATGTCACTTGCTTGAATTTATGTTTTCAGTTCGGTTTTTTAAATCGTAGGGTTTTTACGACGCGGTTGCGCAACGTATTAATTTCAATTTATGATCCAGTTTTGCGCTAATTGTGTTATTCAATGATATAGGCTCTTAGAGCTGATAAACAAGTTCAATTACTCATATTTTTCTGATAAAAAGTTGCACAAGAATCACACGACACACCCTCGTTCAGGTATGAATTAATTGTACAGTGAGTCCTAGTTTATCTTAATTCAGTGACAGTTAAAACAAGATATATTTCATTTTTCCTATGGAAAAAACTCGTTATGAATGACAGTTGTTATCTGCACTTGGGGAAAATCAAAATTAAATAATTAATGGCTTTAATGCCACAAGACGACGCTCGAATGCTTAAAGTATGATTTTTCTTATAAAAATATCATAAAATTTGAGAAAAATCATATCAATATTTCATTATAAAATGCATTGAGCTTTTAGCGTAAAAGCTGCGTGACCATATGATCACATACTTTTTTATTGAGGCTGCTTTTTATAATCATGCAGATCGAGTCTATCTGGTTTGCGGATTATCCGTACCTGAAAAATATTAATTTAAAAAAAATGATAGTCGGATAATAAGACCATTCCTGAGTACTTGGTATTTATACAGAAATCAAGATTAAAGAAATAAAACTCTTTAAAGCGATAGGAATGATGCTTGTATATCTTTTTGTTGTTTTTTTTTTGTTGGCGAAGAGGGTAATCTTCAAAAGACACCAACATTCTGGTGGTAGTGTGGGATTTTTACCCACTAAACTCCTCTCCTCTTCGGCTGTCATACAGCTACTAATTAAGTATTGCACAAGAGTGGCAGCGATGTGTCCCTCACGACCTCTCCGTTTGTCTCTGTCTTCTACCATCCTTCTTCTACCGCATAGCGCACTTCGTGTACTTACAACACGCATTTCATGTCCTAGCATCCGTTAACATCGAAGGTATGTTGCTAGGGGAGAGCGAGCTGATTCCCAGCTCCTGCCGTAGGATATCCCTTTCGGTGCTCCATGCTGGGCAGACAAATGATGTGTGTGCAGCATCGACGTACTCCACTCCGCAGTGGTGGCACTTGGCCTATTTTGTGTAGGTAGATACTAAAATAGCCATGCACGGTGAGGACCTGGGCCAAGTGGTAGTAAAATTGACCGTGCTTTCTGGCTACCCAGGTTCTCAGGTTCGATATTAGCTCGTGTGTTCACCGACCTTTAGCGGAGTTGTCCCATCGAGACTGCCACGCCACCATGGTTCTTTGCTTAGCGTTTTTCTTGTCTTCATCCTTCTGTATTGCCTGTCTCTCGTAAGCAAGCAAGTTGATTGGCGGTATAGCAGGCAGTACCAGGACGGCGTCTTTCGACACTATGCGATATGCAGCAGCCACGCTGATTGCACTACTTCTCTTGACTCTGGTCATGTTGAGCCTGGCCCTTTCAATTCGTAGTGCCTCGGCCCATATCGGCGCGCCATACAACAGTACCGAGTGCACTACCTCGTTATAGAGTCGCATCCTGTTTGTTTTTGGGCCACCAATGTAGGGCATCAACCTGGCCAGGTTATCCGTGATGCTGGCTGCCTTCGCTGCCACCTTTTCTGTGTGGGTGATCAATCGGAGCTTGTTATCAATCTCCACCCCCAAATACTGAATGGATATTGAGTATTTAATCTCGCAACCCCCGATCCTCGTGGGTGGGAGGGCAAGCTTCGTACATTACGTTCCACAGGGCGGGTCCAAGCACCGCCCCTGTGGAACGCCTGCCGTCTCTGGTTTTCATCTACTCTCCCCGTCAGCATCTGCGTAAATAAGAGTTCTCCCATGTAGGGAGCTTTCTATCATCTGGTGAAGTATGGTCGTGAAGTGTCAATTTCCTTCAAGGCCCTGAGAATCAGGTGCCATCTCGCCGAGTTATGAGCTAGTTATGTGGTCTGGATAGACCTATATTTTTTTTCATAGAATTTGTGTGAGAAATCACGGTTTTTTTCACGTTCCGTACTTCATATAACCTATATTTAGTATGATATTTTTCTTTTACCTGTGCTGCATAAAATAATTTTGCATTATACGAGGGCTGATTAAAAAAACACGCTGAAAGAATTTTTAGAGTCCATTTCATGTCTGATAGCTGAAATTGACTGTGTCAAGTTTGTACACGTTATGACTAGTTAGTTTGTGTCTCCATAGCCGCTAGAATGAGATCGTGTTTATCGCGTCTGTCGCGCATCTTAAAACAAAGGCATTAAGAATTGTTCTTGTTTGTGTCCTGCGTCTTGTGTGTGTCTTGTGGTCTCCGTCCATATATTTTTGTTGATAGCTGTAAAGCGTTTTGATCATAATAAAAAATCTGCTTACAACATTTGAATAACTTTTTTTCAACAATTGCTGAAATCCCAATCACAATTTTCAGATAGCATATCAATCTAGTATTGATATAATAAATACTACTTCTGACACCAATGTAATGTAACGTGGCGCTCTTGGCGGCAGAGTTCCCGGTTTTTATTCTTCTGCGTGTTTCTATCGGACCGCGGTGAAGCCGAGCAATAGGATGGAAGTATTCGGGTACTGACATGATTTGATCGGACAGACAGTCTTCCATCTTCTTCTCTTCTCAGCGTTTCTTGGCGCCCTCCAAATAAGGCGAGGTACCACAAGAAAGATAACGACAGGTAGATATAGACGCCACACGTCTGGGCCTGGGCAATTGGAGGGAGGAAATTCAGGACAAACAGAATTGAAGTCAAACGTATTATTTTAAGTTAATTAATGTATTAAAGCTATTATATTTCTATGGCACGTGTTTATGTAGAATATAATAAAATAGGCTTATTATTGGTGTAGGAGCTGCTTTATGCTACGTATAGATACAACAAAAGACTACAAATTATTCTTTCCCTCTTTCCATCCAATTGCCACTTGGAGTTTCACATTTCGTGGACGTTCAAGTACAATTTTCTTTATTTGGCTTTAATTCTGGAATAAATTTGATATTGTTTATTGTTACCATACGACCACATTGTTTATAAAAGACGAAACACCTATTTTTATCATAGTTATGATTAATGTTGCTCATTTTTTACACGACGATATATATTGAAAATTAATTCAGATTTATATTAAAGATCAAGCTCATTCAATGCAGTGAGTAAATCATAATGAAAAATCAATCAAGATATCATGAAATTTGTAGGATCCCATAAGATGATCGAATGAAACGTCATAAATCGGATCGATTCGAAAGGTCTTTGTTCTGCAAATGGTTTTTTTTGTCTGAGCCGGGATGCAATATAACATGTAGAATACCGGTAATACCGGTATTGCATATCCGGTAATTCAGAATTTATTTTTGTGAATTCAGATTAATTGCCGTAGGAAATCAAATCTGGTGTACTACAACATTGCATTAAAGCATTCACCCCGAGAATTTCCGAACAATAAATACATACATATTAGACAATAAAATGTAACTGCAAATACTTTACAGCCTTCTAAATGTACGGTAAAAGTGAAGGACTTGTGTTTGTATTCAACAGGCTACACATTTTTATGTTTATTTAATCGTTATTAATTTGATCGGCAGACATAAAAAGATCTATAAAGCCATGAGGACATTATACTTGTCGCAGACTCGGAATTGTTGTCTTTTATGTCTTAGTTTCGCATGACAGAAGTCACGGCTTGTGACTTTTCTCGTTGATGCCGACATCTTGGAGCTTTTTGCTGCTATCTGATCTCAATAGGCGCTTTTGCTTCTCAATTTTGATCCTGATATGTCAGCTGCGTAGGACATTTGCTGGTTGCAATTATGAGGAAAATGATTGAAAGAACAAAGAGGAGAACGGTCTTAGAGGCCATTATGCGTGTCCCCATAGTATTGAACGCCAATTAAACTTTAATAATGCCACATTCTAAGTTCTCAGGGACCTACTTAAAAATATCTTAGGCGAGACGACGTTAAATTTATTATTTTCTTTGGCGTTAACAAATAGCGGAGCGCATTGTCTTTCATTTGTCCCCCTATTTGCTTGTCGGTTTGTGTTCACTTGACCGCTGGCTGTTCACTGAACTTTAATACATGCCAACTACTTTTATACCTAAATATAATAATTAATTTAAAATAGTTTATTTTTGAACTATTCCATAGCAATTTCCATTGTATATTCTTCTTAAAATGCCATATTCAGGCGATTTAATAAGGAAACATGTATAGGAAAAAGGATTTTTTATGTGGTGAATCAAATAAAGGAAAGGTTACTAAATTGCGACATTCCCGCCGATATCTGGACGCTTGGAAATAGTGGCGTAACTACTAATTGGCGAGCTTAGGCGACACTTAGGGTCAGTAACTGTCTAATCTATTTATACATATATATACAGTATATATATTTTTTTCATATTGTTATATTATTTTTTCCCTACCGGTGATGTATTTACTACACCTCTACTCTTATAATGGGAATATCGATATGAAATATAATAGATACGGAGTTCAAAATTTTTGTATTCCTCCATAATATAATTACGAATCATATCAAAGTATTATAGTATATAAGTATTCATCTGCAGCGACGGAAATAAATAATTTGTTTAAATAAATAAAATTATTTCGCTTTTAAACTATTTTTTATATTAAACTAATGGGCTTATTGGTATTTTTTTAATTAAATTTATCAATGTAATTTCTTAAACTATTGAAAATCCCGGTCCCGGAATTCCGGGACTGATCCCGGGACGGTCTAATGCAATCCTGAAATCCCGGAATCGAAATTTTGTCTCGGGATTGGATTCCCTAGGTGTGAACATTCTGGGCACACAAATCAAACACACCTTCTTGTAAACAAGTTATCAGACTTCAAGAAATTACAGGAACTTTTTTTTGCACAAGTTCGTCAAAAAACACTGATGGTTTCTACTGATATTGTTGACTCATTACTACCATAAACTTCTATGAACTTCTGATTAAAAAAAACGGAAGAGTGCGCGACGACCTCTTCATTGGAAGAATTTACTGTGACTGAACAAAATGGCCGACAAACACGCGGGCCAGGGTATTTCCCCTCGGTCTCAGGAGTCCTTGTAGCCTTATTTTATAGGTGATTCTCGCAGTAGAAGCATATCTTTGAATTAGTAGCAAATTATCATTTATAAAGTGAAACTTCTATATGCGTCGTACGTTATATTGGCTTTAACGTCACGACAAATAAACTCCAACTGGCATTTGATTGCAAATAGAAGAAGAATCATTTGTAGTGTCTCTACTGTGTATGTATGTATCCAGTATGTAGCATATACCACTGCACCAAGTAGATCGCCTATTTTATTATATATTACACAAACAGTGCTTTAATATTTCTAGCTAGAAATTTTCCGTTTTAAAAATGTTGGTATAAATTTAAGATAAATAATAGTATTAAAAAAATATCACCTACATCTCTTTTATATTATGGTTATTGATCTTAAATATGGAGTGTTTTATTTTTATCATAAATAATATTTGAATGACGACATTCTTCCACATAATCCACATGTGTGGGGTTTTAATAAATTTGTCAATCTTGTGGAGAAATTTAATTGTCCAATTTGCATAATTACAAGTGTTTTCTACGTTTGATTTGTTGCATAAATTTTGTGGTGGATAATTTGGAATTTCGTTCTGTATATCGACTATAGGTCATTCGATAAGTTATTTCATTATTTAAGAACTTATTTTTAATATAAATTCTAATCAATTTAGCGAAATCCTCCTACATTGTATACTCAATCAAAGGCTTTATCTATGTCTATGAATCCAATCAAAATGCATATTTTTCGATCAAATTCGCCGTTTTTGCAATTATTCTGCATCAATAAATATTTAAAAGCATGTTTATTAAATTAACGTTCGACAACTAAATGCTTGAATTAATTCAGGGCTTTCATCATAGTTCGTGTATCCGAATCGCGTTAGTATTTCGTTGTCGGTATATTATGATAGATTGATAGGGATAAATTTTAATTATGCCTGTTAGTATAATATATCACGATATTAATAATTTAAGGCGATTTAATTATAAATAGGATCTGTTTCGAGATCACGAGATCCGGAGCAATCTATGTTGAATTCAAGGCTGACCACAGAATTGGCCATAAAATTATCGGTCGGGATACCAATAAATACATAAAACTGTCTGGCAAATATTAACATTACGATTCAATCTGAATGACTATAGTCAATAGAGAGCTTATGTTGTAAATCATCTTCCGTCTCTTTTTAGGCGCAATGTGTCAATATAACAGCGCCATCTTCTGTGGCGTTGCGGACACATTGCATATGAAGGAACGACACTGATCGCTTTTTTCTTTGTCTTTCTGTTCGACGCCCATCCAACCTCCATTCATCCTTCAGGCTACATAACGGTCCTGCATTACCACAGACATTTCGGCGATTGCGTGGGCGCGGGGTGCCACCCGGAGACTCGCGAGCATCTCTGCTCTTATGCTACACTGGTGTCAGAAGTGGGATAATAAATAAATTAACAATAATCTCTTCTTTGATGATTTAAATTCAAAATAACCTTTAAGCTGACCATCTTTGTTAGGGTATTGATTACGAAAATAGTAGCAGTGGTCGGTAAGAAAGTTGTCATTATGACAGTATGATAAATCAACATGACTAATTCAGGTGTAGCTGATGATATTTTGTAATAGCTGAAATCACTTTCGTAGATCGCACGGAGAATGCGATCGACGGATAGAACAAATATGCCGCCATTTATCAAATTGATGGTTTCATTTAATTGAAAAATAGAAACTCCTCCGCTCAGATCCGAGCAGCTCCAATTTATTCATACAGGCGTACACAATACGGATGATTATTGAATTATTAAAACGCCGATAAGTACTGAGACGAATCATCAAATGTGCCCGATTAATCCGGTTGATTGATGGTTTTTGTTCAAAAATGAATGCGAATAATTGGACTGAATCGATTCAATTAAACGCTATTAAAATGGCGCTCTATTAAATATTTATTAGTGGCCATATATGCGTACGACCAATTTACGTGTCAGCCTGGTTCCGATGCTGGATAATTAATTCCAGGTTGACAATAGCTAGAAGCACTTCGTGCCGAATTAAATCCCAGTTTTATGAAAGCTCTCGTGTTTTTGGAGGACGCAATTTTTCTTCGTCTTAATCCTGCATACTCGCTATGAATGTTATATTCTTGGAATTAACTATAAATCACAACCTGCATAACTGTTCGATCCAGTTTATATCTGTGTTGAATTTGAACCAAATATTTCATTTTATGTTCATGGAGTGTGGGTGAAAGGTTTTGTGATAATATATTACCAGTCTTTCTAATATAGTTAATTGAGATGTAAGTATTTTACAATATTTCACAGAAAGTCGCCCTCCATATTTCCATTGGGCAGAAGAAAAGTGACTTTTGTCTTTAGGGAAAACCTTTGTCACTTAAGTGATGACATGCCATGGGAATTTCATAAAAGCCTATACACAATGATATTGTTTTCTAGACTTGAGATAAGAAATATTGATTGAAAAATGAATATTGATTATTACTTTTTTGAAATAATATGAGATTGGCCGGTTGGCAACCGTTGTTATCGGTCGTGATTTTGTGTGCTCCGCTCATCTGCTCTGTTTTTGAGTAAATAGTGATTTTCGCGTCAATATCTATATCGGACTGTGTCGGCGACCGTTTTTTGTGCCACCCTTTGAAAGTGCGGCGCCTCAAACTGATTATTAATAGCCTTTTCGGCAATATTATCGATGTACATTTGCATCGTACCAAGTTGGCTTTTGTTTTTATTTATTTGAATTTTGAAAAAAAAAAAATAGAAAATCGTATAATTTTAATTTATTAATTTACTTTTATATTACTATATACTTTTGCGGCCGATCTTCGTGATTTAGCCACACTCGTCGTGGTATAGCCACGATAATCCGTCTCCACTTTATGGAACGGGCCCCCATCGCCGTCGGTGAGCGCCCGCTGTTAGGGCTGCGCCCTGCGGCGCCTCCGCCCCCCCGGGCCCCTCGGGCCCCATCCCACTCGAATTTTTTTTTTGTTTTTTTTCCGGTTCCCCCCCCCCTCAATTTTTTTTCTTTCTTAGGTCTTGTCGGCGTTATTCCGGGTTTCCTGGTGGAAATTCCGCTCCAGTTTTCAGTGCATTGACACCGCTTAGTGTTTAAGTACTTTGTGTTTTTTATCCTGTGTCATTTGGTGAATTTTTCAACGAAGATATAGTCGATTTATCGATCTTTTTTTCAAATCTGTAAATTGTCACAATTCTGCCGGCCGACGTTCCTCAAACGTGGGCCGCGTCGCCGTTCGGCACCCCCCGGGTCGGCTGTTCGTGTCTTTTCTAATCCGTCAGCTTCATTATTATCTGTGTTTTCTTGGCCTAAGTAGACTAAGTTCTTTGATTTTTTATTTTCACGTATATTAAGTCGGTTATTGTAACATTTAGACACGATCGGCACCCCCCTTGCGGCCACACGGTTGGTCATTAGCTGCTTTTTGCGACCGATCTTCGTGATTTAGCCACACTCGTCGTGGTATAGCCACGATAATCCGGCTCCACTTTATTGATCAGGCCCCCATCGCCGTCGGTGAGCGCCCGCTATTAGGGCTGCGCCCTGCGGCGCCTCCGCCCCTCCCGGGCCCCATCCCCCCTCGAATTTTTTTTTGTTTTCTTTCCGGTTCCCCCCCCCCTCAAAATTTTTTCTTCTTTCCCCTCACCCTAGGTTTTGTTCTGTGGACTTCAGAGAGTCTGGGACAGGTATCCGCAATTTTTTACCGCGGTCCTCGGCCAAGTTATTCAAGTCTAAATTTTTATTTTCAATTGTTTATATTTTAGTTTTGTTTCATGTTTTAGCGCATATTCTTAGCTTTATATTAATACGCTAGTTTATAAGATATTTTAAGTTTGAATTATAGAATGAAGCTAGGATGGTGCGCCATTCCCCAAAGAAGGGAAGGGTGAGGCACTCTCCTCCCGCGTCGCGAGCGTCTACCGGAGCGCGCCTCCGATGATGGTGACCCTGGTGTGGTATCTCCCCCGACCAACCACACCACATCAATGTTATATTCGTCAATTGTATTAATTATATCCAAATCCTATGACCAACCGTTAAATGGAGCTGGGCAGGACATATCGCGAGAGTAAAGGATGAGAGATGGATGAAGAGTCTCCTAGAGTGGTACCCCAGAGGCAAGAAAAGATTGAAAAAAGGACCTATACTTAGATGGGTAGATGAAATAAAACAAATAACAGGCATTAAATGGATATAAAAAGCACAAGACAGAGCAGAATGGAAAAAAAATGGGAAAAATATTCATTGAAAACTGGAAACGGAAAGATTAAGCACGGAAACAAGTTGAGCCTTTGCATGATAAATTAGTACCTAAACCACTGACCATAGACCGACGGGTAACCCACAATTTTTGGAATATCCCCAGTTAATACACCTATAAAAACTACAAAAAAATAATAAAAATAATAACCATGCGAATAATACCGGCTCGCGGTCCCACCGCCTGACTATTTCTAACTACACATATACTAAAAAATCTCATCTACATGTTCTTTCAACCTTATCGATACTGACCTAAATATATGATTTGATTTGATTTGATCTGATTTGATACTAATAGATACCTGAACGAATAGAATCCTTTGAGTACTGGATTTACAGAAGAATGCTCAGGGTTTCGTGGATGGACAGAGTTCGGAACGACGAGATATTGCAGCGTATGAATAAAACCCTTGAAGTATTAGAAACTGTGAAAACCACAAAACTAGAGTACTTTGGCCATGTGATGAGAGGAGACAGATACGAGCTTCTGCAGCTTATTATCCAGGGAAAAATTGTAGGAAGAAGGGGACCCGGAAGACGACGCACCTCGTGGCTAAAAAACCTAAGACAGTGGTTCGGGAGGAGCACAAGGTCTCTTTTCAGAGCTGCTGTCTCCAAGGTGGAGATAGCCCTGATGATAGCCAACCTTCGAAGAGAAGACGGCACTTGACGAAGAAGATACCTGACCTACACTTGTTTGTTACAGCTGTGCATATTTCCCAGTTGCTTTCAAATTGACCGATTGTACGTTGTCTAATTGTCATCGGCCAACACTGAACGCCCGAGGTTCGAATGCTTGGATGTAGCATGGCTGTAACTTGACTAATACAATTTGACTAACACTCTGTTACAGCCTAACCATGACTAACACCCTTTTGCACTACTTACAAACCATGGCTTACCTGCCATTCTCTAGCTCTGACACAGTCGGCCATACCCAACAATATGAAGCACGACGAACCGCACCGGCTCGGAACCAAGAATTTTTACGAAAAGAACAAGGACTAGAAAGACATCAAAGAGACGACCTCGACGAGATGCATATGGGGAACTGCACTTTACAACGTAAACAGCACTGTCTTCCGTTGACTTCTATATCGTTTTATAATCGCCGAACTGAGAGAGGCAACCTGAAAAAATGGCGAAGCCACTCAGTCTCGAATTTGCTCGGGTAAGTTCTACGGTGACGGGGAGACACCCTCAGTTGGTATAGGAGCGAATCCGAGATGCACTTAAGCGTCACGTCTGCCTTCACCCTACCCCGGCAACGCCCTAGCGAGGAAAGGGGGGACTGGACTCCTTGTACTCCAGAAAGCCCTTTCCAGTCGAGTCAAAAAGGTCGTCTAGAGTAGTTTTCCACCATCTCCTATGAAAACTACTCAGTCTTTACAAACCTTCCACATTCCTTATCGAGACGATTGCGAAAGCGTCCGTCAATACGTTCACTCAGGATACCCGTTGGGTGAGCGTTCGAAATAAAACTCGGTAGTAATGCCACCTTCAATATCGAGCGAATGAGGAGGTGAATGTATGATACAGACGAGATGGATGTAATCCCTTCCTGTGAATGGATATTGAAGAGGCCCATAGTTCTGTAGTAAACTGTCAGTGGCTGCACTATGATGATATTACTATAATTGATTCATACGCTCTGACGAAACGCCGACTACACTTATATGTAAAATTCGCGAGTGACACCGAAAAACATTGTTTTTGTGCATATTACATCTGCACAAAAAATGGAACATCTCATCCGCATCATTTGAGATGAACTGCAACAAGGACAATAACGCAAGTAAGACATAAAAATCCAAGCTTTCAAGATAAGTGAATTAATAAATACAAATACTTTTGCACAGACTCACTTCTGTAATCAGTAGTTCCACATTCCACTTTACGGGTACGCAACACAGGGTGAGCTCCGTGCCACGACTCATGTTAGCAGGACTCTTCCAGCAACGTTTAATGAACCACCGTCGAGGCAACTTACGTTAGCCTCTACTCCACATCATTACCTCAGGGATTCGACCATTACCCACATTTGTAAAGATGTGCTGTGCAAATGGTGACCCCACTACTTCCAACTGCCTAGTATACATAGGAGAGAACAACAAGCTTTAAAAATGATCGAACTGATACGAGTACCATGGGGGAGGGGGGGGGGGCTCCTGCAGTCCGTCATCTGCTGTAGCCCTCTTCAAACTGAGGTTGAACTCGTGGTAGCCTCGCGTAGTAGCTGCTTTGATCTTTGATATAACGTCCTTCTTCTTCTAATGCATCTTCGGGTGCACGTGATCTTCTGTCGAGAACCTCACTTCCGCTCCCGAGGGCGCGGAGTGAAAGAGGTTGACGCCTGGAAGCTCTGCTTCGAATGTAGAACTGCCGACTACATGATAAGTAGGAGGACTCTATGCAAAAGGAAACACCACTATTTTTAACAACCTATGGTACAAAGAGGAGAACAGCTCTTGCTGCTCGAATGACCATTCAACTCTGTGGCTAGTTACTATTAATAATCGAAATCAATACAATTATTATAGGGAAGGCCCTTGCATTCTGTCTTCTGCTACAACCTCCTTCAAGCTGAGTTTGAACTCGTGGTGGCAGTGATCTTTCATTAGTTGTTCCCTGTTGTATTTTTAGTTTTCTTTATTACCTCCTTCTCTATCGCACCTTTGGATGCACCCAGTCTAGAGTGAAAAGGGTGGGCGCTTGGAATTGGGTGGGGTCTGCACATAGCGCGTCTGGGGATTAAAAGATTGATGGAAGGCAGTCTATGTGGCTCTGTATAAGACTCCGTAATACTGATAAGTCTTTGTCTGCCCGATCACACCGTGCTGTCTTTGTTTAGAGAGAGAGTACAGCCACGAACCTGCGGAAAGAACGTCCTGCAATGTGCTATTTTAACAGCGCCATCTTCTGTGGCGTTGCGGAGATATTGTACCTACAATTACCGACCGATGGCTTCTTGCGCGTGCACCATTTCCTGTTGGATGGTGACGCGCAGAGAATCGGTAGTTGGCCTTGACTGCGGGAAGACGTCCTTTCCGCAGCCAAATCCCTCTTTCTTGTGCTGAATAAGAAAATACCTAAAGAAGAGTCTTTTCGTTCAACGCTCGTCCACCCCTATCCATCCGTCCGGTTGTACATGATCCGATAGAAGAACGGACCCGTGCGTTAGCGCGGTCATCCCAACGAGCGCGTGGGAGTGGGGAGCCACCCGGGGATTCTGCCCCCGAGGGCGCCCCCGCTCCCAACGTAACACTCCATTACGTCATATAATTTAATGTACCGAATGGATTTAATATTTAATTGTACTATCATATTTCACCTGAATGACCATATTTTTTATGGTACACGACGAAAGAAGATCATGTATTGATCCACTTTAATGAAAGCGATACGGTCCAAGCAGGTCTTAATTTTAAAAAAAACATGAGTGCTAATATCCATAAGCATGTTATTCAATTTGTTATATTGATTATTCATTATATACATCCGCCTGAAAACCGAAAGTAATGCTCGTCCAATTATAAAAATTGCAATAAAGACTTGTCCACAGTCGTCGGCTCTATTTATTATCGAGCCGATCAATAAATATTGTCATTAGATTTTCTTTCGACATATCGACATGTGCTCCAGAAGCCGTAATTATTAAAAAAATGACTACGTACACTTCCCTCTTTCACGATGATCATAAAAATTGATCGGGTCGAGTACTCGTTCGAATTAGAGCCCACAACAATCGGTTGAATAATGAGAGCTCCGGACCGGTTGAATAATAGAGCGAACCGTGTTTAATTTAAGTTTGGGCCAAAAAAATACCAGACTGGCCTAAACGGACATTTAGATAGTTGTATTTGAGAAGAAAAAAGAAATAAATAAAAAAGAAAGTGATCTGGTGGTACTGGGTCAATACGTCTCGAGTTAATTTCGTCGATGACTATGTACAACGATCATGTTACACAACTGTCCTCGGGTTATGTGCTCGAATTTCACAATCAGGTGTAACCTTTTTTTGTCCCTTCGAGTGAAGGATTATTTAAATCGAGTTTTCGTCCTTACACAAAGCAATCTGTAACTTTCACCGAATTTGAAATGCGGTGTAATTCATGCGTAATATTGTTGATTTATAAAACACCTATGCCCATATGAAGGCTTTTGAAAAGATATGTTTCGTTGAAGTTGCGCCAGATTTAGCGGATGTAATCGAATTGCATGTACGGATGTCATATTTTGAAATGTTCGAATCATTTTTATAGAAAAAATGATTGTTTATTGCTTGGATTTGAAATATTTACCGCAGGAAAGTAGCATTTATGACTTGACCTTACATAGCCTAATTTGCTGTTGAATTTATAATGAAAAAAAAATATTTTGGTCTCGCGTGTTTGTCGGCCATTTTGTTCAGTCATAGTAAATTTTTCTGATGGAGAGATCGTCGCGCGCTCTCACCACCTCCAACTCAACTGTTTTTGACTTTGTACAACAATACCGCCGCGTATATCCATCGATAGCTCGAGGAAGATTATGGTAGTGATATGATGAGTCGACAACATGTCACAAAATGGGCTAAATTATTTAGAGAACGCCGTGCTGATACTCACGACGAGGTAAGAAGAGGGAGACCATCTATGATTTTCAACGAACTTGTTCAAAAAATTGAAGAACAAGATCACTATATGCAGCTGAACGACATTCAGGAAGTCTCCTCGATGATATTATGTCGTACAAACTTGGTAACAAAAAGGTGTGTGCGAGATGGTTGCCCAGAATGCTTACACCGGAGTATCGTCAAAATTGTGACTGTCACCGAGGACAATTCAAAAAGAGGTAGTAGGACAATGCGAATTTACTGTGACTGAACGACATAGCCGACAAACACTTGGGAACGCCAGAAGGCTGAACATGGCCTGCCCTCAGAGCTCTGTCCAGAGACTAATCCTAAGGAACGTCCTCTTGGATTACATCTTCGAGCTGAATTTTCCAACTGGATGTGAGTGGTTTGCGTACATCAACGACATTACACTGTTAGTGAAAGCCGGCTCAATATATCACATCGAGGCTCTGGCGAACTACGCCATAGAAATGATCTACGACTGGGGCCGTATATTATATTTTTATATTTATATCCCACCACGTACCTCCGTGCCCGCACTGTGACCAGTTTACACCTGTCATCGCAGACACAACCCAAAAAGTACGCACCAGGCGTATAAATCAATGAATCTGGAGGTGTTGCTGGGAACTTTCTCCTATTTCACCGTGGCTGCTACAAGTATTTGCTGGGAATAAGGAGGTTTGGAGAATTCCAGATACCAGATACTTGTCAATAAGATTCTACATTTAACAGCAATTGAAGAAGTAGACTACGGAATTATTCTCCGTAGAATCTTCCTTCCGCACATTTGGCGCCAAAACTAACGCAAAACTTTTTGAATGCGTCGTATGCGTGAAGACCAGCCACTAGGTCTGCGTGTCCAAGAGGTCCTAAAGCGGAACTTCTGACACAATACAGGTACAGTTTGATTAAACTAACTTCTAGCGACTGCGGTGGACTCCTCCCTGCCCCAGTTCCGTATAGGCAGAGATGCGGTCATGTTTGTGAATTCGGCTCCCTATCTAGGAATCACGTTGGATAACTCTGCGTGAAGAAAGCGGCGGATACCTTTAGCAGAATATCAAGGGTTGCAGCAAGTGACTGGGGTATCAGAAGACGCCCTCTTATGAGCACATATAATAGTATCTTTAGTATTGCAGTGCATCAAGTTGGTGAGGATCAACCGACTGTCTGTCGATGTTGGCGAGTATCCTGCCATTGATTCTGGAGATCCGGGATTATTCAAGAAATCGATGCGGATGTCTCCTCGTCCTCGTCCTCGTCGATCTTCGCCGATGCACGAAAGAGTTGGCGATAACTGGCAGGAGAGGGGATCTGCGTCTTGGATCTGCGTACGGTGCCGCTGGATCGTTCCAGATCATTGGAAGTACCAGGTTCCTTACAGGGTACGAGTGATTTAGAGCTTTGCTCTTTAGGTTTGGTATCTCCAGTGATGTAGTGCTAAATAAAAAAGTCTGGGAGCGCTGATTAATTATAATATTTCAGTACCCCCTCCCCTACCAGCAATGATACCCCCACTACACCACTGGGTATCTCCCTGATTTCGGAGTGTCCTTACGGTGACCTGACCATGGACACAGATTACGTTCTGTGGACATATCCGGGCATGGTGTCCGATCGCGAGGCGCCCATTCTAAGTGTCAGTGGTCTACAGGGCGGACCGGTTGGGCCTATGTGCACACTTTGTGTGCCACTCCCACTTTTTTAGGACGTTTTGCGCCATTTTTGGTGGACAATATTTACCCGGAGCCTTCCATGATTTATATGACCCCGAATAACGGGGACAATAAGCAGCTCAGATAAGAGAAGGGTCACCAGATACTTGGGATCAAACAAACTGATTGTTAGGATCCTCCCTACATGATAGATGTGCCAACTTCTATGAGATATATAATTTATATTCATAACATATTTTTTTACAGAAAATAGTACTCAAATTATTTCAATTATGAGATGCCGGATTTTGAAGAGATTTTAAAATTACTGCTAGTGAAAGCTAATGACTATTTGATTGATGCATATTCCAGTTACTAATACATTATTAGATTAAACGATTTGCGAGCTTTTATGAATATTTTCGTGGAAAGTTCAGAAAATAATGATCTTCTAAAAAAAATCAAAATTCATATCAAATCAAAGTTTGCCTTAAAAATACTACAATTTAAGGCAAAAAAGTGAACGTTTACTATGTTGTCATCTGTTGATGAATATTTTTAATCTCTCTCTTTTGCACTCTATAAAAAAAGGTCTAAATATTATATTCTGCACTATGTAGAGCGCGCTGTGCTAGTAGTAGCTGCACGCTACATGTGCGGGCATACTCTGTCTAGATCACTCGAGTATGCGCACCAACGTTGGTGATCATACTCATTAAAGGGATCCAACTTTTTACACTTATGTTCTTAACTCATTGTAATAACTAATACCTTAACCAATTGCAATAATTTCATAAAGTGGTAACTATCATTAACTAACTCGATGAGGAGTTTAATTCAAATATAAATATTGTATCCGCCTGTTTGAATCTTAATATGATGTTTAATTGATCGATATCTTTTCTAAATAGGGCAAGATTTTTCATAGATTTCCAGTATGTTTTTACGCGATGCGCATTCCGCGCGTAAAAACAGGATTAGCTATATAAAGAGCAATGATCGTCAATACTTAAAAGGTGCTTACTATGCGCTCAGTTCTAAATATGAACAATGGAATGATTGGAACTCTGCAAACTAAATATGGATTTGAAACTTGTAATGCGTTGCATT
Organism: Stenopsyche tienmushanensis; assembly: GCA_008973525.1. Classification (NCBI taxonomy): domain Eukaryota; kingdom Metazoa; phylum Arthropoda; class Insecta; order Trichoptera; family Stenopsychidae; genus Stenopsyche; species Stenopsyche tienmushanensis. The sequence continues at coordinate 642,193 of WACJ01000521.1, forward strand.
TATTTACCGAAATTCTTCTTAAGCTGTCATCAACCATAATTGAATGTAGCCGGTCAAACAAGAATAAGGATGTTTGATTTTTGCTCAATTTTTAAATGTACATTAAACAAATTGTGTGTAAGATATCTACTCAATTTTCTTTTTATGGCATTAAGTATGAAATATAGTGGTTGACCTTGGCTGCGGGAGGACGTCCTTCTCGTAGCCAAGGCTTTAGTACACGACGAACGAACGCTTTAAAATCACAAACATAATTAAATCGAAAGCCCTAAATTTGCCAATCTTTGCGCGAAAATAATCATAAAATTGGTTTATCAAATATTTTTGCACCCAGGAATTTTTTTAGCACAGTAAGGGAAAGTTTAGCCAATCATCAAAGATTTTTTGATACGTCTGATATATTGTATATAACATCAACGTTTATTCCAGTAAATCTAAACTATTTAAAATTGATCTAGTAAATCCTGTAGATTAGATCTTTGTTTTAATATTTTAGCTTGAATAAGCTGTATTTTTAAGAGGCTTTACTTGTCTAATTTGAGTCATAAGCCATATGTTGTTTGATTTATTCTCCAAGCTCTGCGTATCTTTTCGTGCTTGTTTCGCTGATCACGTGCTACAATTGTTTATTTGACATGCAGTAAATGCATTTTCTTCTAAATTGCATTTGTTGAGGAATTAAGGTACACAGGGCGCCCCGGGTATCAATTACTCTTTGGCCGGTCTTGTTAGCATAGCTTTATCTCGAATGTCTGGATAAATTTATTGGATTTATATGCACACATAATGAAAATATTTTTTTTCGTATTAACTTCATAACTTCAGATATGCAACGGTAGAAGCAATCTGAAAATGAACGTCGATAAATATTGAGATTAACATTTTAGGGTAGTGAGTCAAGGTTCCGACTAATGGCTTTTAGCAACTAAGCACTTTTAATGAGTGCGATAGTCGTGTTGCATTCGAAGCGAAAATTTGCATTGTTAAGCCTGACTTATTCTAAACATAGGAATATTCAACATAATCGATTCTGCGAACGTTCATTGAATCAGATAATTTATATAAGTGAAATGGGTTTTATAACAGTCTTTATCTGGATTGGCCCAGTGCCTCCCATTTTGAACAGTTTTGCAAACTCTTACATGATCGCTCTGAATTATGGCTATTGTCACTTTCCGATCGTTCCTCACATTAGGTATTTCAGCTATTCGACTTTAATTGCTTATCTCTCGAATCGATTTTCGAAGCATAACATTGCATAAAATTGATATATTGTAAACGTCAAGTTGAAATTTTACCGGTTCAAGTGTGCAATGAATGGTGTGATGATATGCTCCAGTAAACTGCATACTTCACACTCAATATTTTACATACAATTTTCTATTTAAAAAAAAATCATATTTTCAAGAACTATTAATAATGCACTTAATATGCAAAAATATAGGTCGAGTATTAGGTTCTGTCGCTTGTCAAGCCTAATAACGGTTCATAAATTGACACAGTGTAGTTTAGCAGATGACTTGCACTTCCATTGAATGCAGCAATTTGCAATTTTTATGAAGGGCGTCGACGCATTTTTAATGTCAATCAGCGATTGAAATACAATATTTGCCATTAATGTGGCCATTATTTGTTATTATATTAATTTTATAACCGCGTAAATACCGCCAAACAAATTGAACGTTCAGTTATGCTAGTAATTCGGCAGTCGTAATTCTAAGTAATTTGAAGGAAATTTATGCAAAAACGATGCATTATCTTGATGCATTTCCATATAATATTCAAAATAATTTACTTGTTAAAATTATACTAAATTCTCAAATAATGCTGCATAAATCTAAAAAGTTGGAAATCCGACGAAGCGATGTTTGGGGAACAAGAGGAATGTCGAATTGCCTTCCTAAATGATCTAATTGTTTATAATAAATTATTGCATTTATCGTTTATCCAGGTTGTACGTGCATCGTTGCCGGTTGGATCGGTTGCGTAGGAAACGGGTCATCGGTTAGCCTTGGTTGCGGGAGGACGTCCTTCCCGCAGCCAGATCTCTCTCTCTCTTTCTCGAGTTGAAACAAGAGTTATCTAGAGAAGAAATCATTTCTGTCTGACACCCGTCCACCCTTATCCATCCGTTCGGCTACATCATGACCCGAAAGAAGAACGAACTCGCGCGTTGACGCAACCATCCTGAATGGGGCGTCGCACGGGAACTCACTCAGCTCTTTATACACGGATGTAATAATCATGTTGTTATTGAGCGTTCCTACGAAAACACAAGCGACAAGCGAGGAATAGACGCTAGAAACTAATAAATAAATAAATAGAAAGTGAATAGTCTTCATATCGTCTTCATCGTCAAAAAGACACCTTGGTTAAAACCACGGTAGTGTGGGATTCCTACCCACTAAAACCCCTCACCCTTTTTGTTCACATTGCTTTAAGGGGATGGGTTTGTTTTTCTACGAACCGGTGCTCACTCTTCTAGTTCTTTTTCCGTTGCTTTTATTTCGTTTTGGTTATTGTGGTGACCATGTTGGATATAGTTGGGGTTTCTCCATTTTTTGTCGCTAATCTGCGTCATGCGATTTTCGCTGCAGTGGTGACGCTTTGTCGAGTCCTCCTTGCAAATTTTAAATAGGTAACTACCGAAGCACCCATGTCCCATCAGCATCTGGGTCAGGTGATGGTGAACTCTGCGCGTTTACGCAAGGTCTATTTTTGTATCGTTGGAATCAATTAATACATCCACCTTCGCTTGGTTCCGGTGTTCCAGCATGTCTGCCATTGTTAAATTAAATCTTCCCTGGCTTCTTCTCTTCTTGCGTCTTTTTGTATCTATGGCAAGAATGTCCATGGGAAGTGTGCCTGCTAGAACTTAGACTGCATCAGGCACAATTTGCACTTTCTCGATGAATCTCCAAGAGGATCAATTATCCCTTGTAAACCCTTGTCTGCCAAATTTTTATAAAGATTATTTTAGAATAATCTACGTGATCCGTTTGACTGTCAGAGGGATTTGATGAAAAATACCAGATCCAAGCAACTGGCCACTTTAAGCAAATCCAATGTAAGTGTTGTATAAGCGGTCAGCCTTGGCCGCGAGAAGAGGCATTCTCCTAGCCGAGCTCGTTTGTTATCTCGTGGCTGTAACCTTTGTCTTGCCGCATATGTTCATCGCCGCAAAATTATAGTACAGATTTACTTTGTATCCACTTTTATACTATTAACAGTAGATTTCATTATCAACGGCATACTTCATCCATGTATGTTTGACATCCAAGCATTGGGATCCTGTCTTGCAACTGTTTCATTCAGTAACCTGTCCCTTAAATATCTTTTCAACATCCTCTTGTACACCCACATCTCGATGACCTCAATCGTACTACACACACTTCTGCTTTGTACAATAAAATAAAATGTCTGTAAAAATACAATAAATATTATATGCACTTAATATTGCAATGCTTTGAACGCTGCATTACTTTTATCATGTTCCCGCGCTGTAACTTTAGCCACGTCTTCTGAAGCCCTAGCCACTTTGTATCGAATTTAGACGACGTTTATTTAACAATGATTAACATGAACTGCTTGTGGACAAAAAAGCAGCTTTGTATTTTAATTTAATGCCGGTATGTTCTATTATTCAGTTTGTTAAACCGATTTGCAAAATAATGCTATCATCATATCAAATTTGCAAAATGTATGCGTCAGCGTTGTCGGCTTTTATATAATGGCGCCATTTCGAATATTTACAGAATTAATTGAATTAAAGCAAAATAAGACATACGTGTAATGCCAATTTATTGGCGACAAAAAGAATGCGTACATGTGTATTTATACAATGTATTCGAGGGATTTTAAGTCTGCACGTTTTCAGTGATTGGTGTCCAAGGATATAAGTCATAATTCAAATATTTTTTTATTCAGCAATTTTTCCATATACGGGGGGCTTGACCTACTACTATCATCGTTAATTTTCCGATATGCTTATCCGAAGCGAAATCATGTTTGTTGTTCAAAAATAATTGAAAATGGACGATTAATCAATACCGTTTTTAGATATATATCGACACCGTTCACTTTAACACCGTAATGTGGACTTGCTGAAAAAAAAATGCATAAAAATGATTTTTTATCGGCGTTTTGGAACGAGTAGGCATATACAGTTCCTTTCGCTCAAAATCTTTGACACTGATTCCATATAGTGTTGCATATTAAATTGGCCAAAGAAAAGAATTCAATAACAAACCTTTGCAATTTATTGATGCAATAACCGCAACAGGTGCAAGCTTTGGGATAATTTATTGGAGTGTAGCACATGTTACAATTAAATTACTCTGCAACACCACAAATGGACGTCAATGCAGACTTTCAAATTATTGCTTTGGAGGAGCAACAAAAATCGTCTGAACCCTTCTGTCAATTAATGTTTTAAACGGCTATTTCAAACTTGTTTCCGCTTATAAACAGTGTTCAGAGTTACCATATTATCTTTGGTACTTTTTTGCAACTTGAAGCAAATTTTAATGCTTTTGTTTTAAGTTGCGCGACAGACGCGATAAACACGACATCATTCTAGCGGCTATGGAAACAGACTAACTAGTCATAATGTGTACAAACTTGGCACAGTCAATCTCAGCTATCGGACATGAAATGGATGTAACAATATCGGACATAACTAATTCAGAACTCGGCGAGATGGTACCTGATTCTTAGGGTCTTAAAGAAAATTGACACCCTACCATACCTCACCAGAATGGTAGAGAGCTACTTGCATGGGAGAACTTTTATCTACGCAGACGCCGACGAGGAGAGAAGAAAAAATCCAGTAACGTCAGGCCTTATTACCAAAACCACGTAGATCCTGCGATGGAATCGACGCAGGAAGCTTGTGCCCCCACCTCTGAAGATCGGGGGTTGCGAGATTAAATACTCAAGATCCATTCGTTATTTGGGGATGAAGATTGATGACAAGCTCCGATTCGCGAAGAATCTGGCCAGGTTCATGCCCAACATAGGTGGCCCAAAACAGGAGGCGACTCTACAACGAGATAGTGCACTCGCTACTGTTGTACAACGCGCCGATATGGGCCAAGGCACTACAAATTGAAAGGGCCAAGCTCAAAATGGCCAGAGTCCAGAGAAGGAGCGCAATCAGGGTGGCTGCTGCTTATCGCACAGTATCGGAAGACGCCGTCGTGGCACTGACTACCATACCACCAATCGACCTGCTCGTTTACAAGAGACAGGCAATACAGAAAAGCGAAGACAAGAATAACGCCAAGCAAATGGCGGCGTGGCAGTCCCGATGGGACAACTCCGGTAAAGGTCGGTGGACGCACGAGCTAATACCGAATCTGGGTAGCCAGAGAGCACGTTCAACTGTGCTACCACTTGACCCAGATCCTCACCGGGCATGGCTGTTTTGGTAGCTGCCTACACAAAATAGGCAAAGCAATCGGCCCGGAGTGCCATCACTTCGGAGCGGAGTACGACGATGCTGCAAACGTGACATTTGTCTGCCCAGCGTGGGAATTAGCTCGCTCTCCTCTAGCAGTGTGGTATCTTCAATGATAACGGATGCTAGGGCAAATACACGACGTGCGCTATGCAGCGGAAGGAGGATGATGATAAACAAGAAGATGAACAATAGCAGTAGAATGACATCCAGAAAGAGACAAATGGAAAGCCCATAAGGGACACATCGCTGCCACTCTTGTGCAATACTTAATTAGTAGCCGGGTGGCAGCTGAACAGGAGGGGGATTAAATTGGTAAAAATCCCACACTACCACCAGAATGGTGGTGTCTTTTGAAGATTCCCCCCTTCGCCAACCAAAAAAAAAGGTTAAAAATAATGAATTTTTGTACAAAATCTGTACAAAAATCAAACAATTATACTGTTAGATTGGACAATTAGCACTGCAGAAATTGCATCTCAGGCCTTTTAAAAAGCGTCCGATGGTAAAAAAAAAGATGAATTTTTTGTGGTTTGTTTTTTTTTTGCTAGTCAGTGTTCTCGGTTGGCAACCCATTGCAAATTAAATTTTGGCAAACTGCTTTTTTGCGCATTTCGCCAGAGTTTCACTTTCACATTCTTTGCTTTGCTTGTACGTATCCCGGCGGCTTTCAGCAAAGGGAATCGATGTGTTTATTAGACAAACAATTTTTTTGCCTGAAAATGTACCATTAAATTTCAGATTATTGCACAGTTGGTGGCTATATTTTATCAGCGGCTAATTTTGAAATCCGTCTGCATCTTATTTGATTTCGAACAATAATGTTGATATTTTCTTTCAAAAAATAGATTCAGTAAATATAATACATTAAGAAAAAGGGTTAAAATTAAAGCTAAGATTTTTGTTCTAATCTTCTTTTGTCAATCTTGCTAGAATGATGATAAAATCAACTCTATGGGAGAAAACTACAATATATTGTTAGGTATTTGTTTTTGTAATGTTGTCTAAGCCACTTTTTTTTGTTTATATATTGATCTAATCTTATTAAAGAAATATACAGTGTTTGGCACATGAATCGGCATTTTTTTTAAGGGGTTAAGGGGGTCTTTGCAACGTTTCAGACATAGATTCTATGTTCTTAGTATCATGGTTGTCGAAATATATTTTTTTTCCCATATTTTAAAAAAAAACTCAAAATTTCATCTTTGGTCGTAATAGCACAAAATAACTATTTTTGTATTCTACAATATATTTTTCATTAACTATTTTGAACTTAGTTTAGTTTTAAAAATGTCTCTAGTTTATACCCTATCCAACAATATGCTACATGTTATACAAATCATTCAATAAGTTGCTTAACTTGAAAAGATTTTAGTTTACTAGGGTCAGGGTTAAGAAAATATTTTTTATGCTTGAAATGTTTTTATTCAATTTATTTACAAAATTTGTTCAAATTGGCTACCTCTGCTTCGTATACATGCACCACACTTTTTTTTAAATTTCAACTGCAATTGTTTGAAGAAGCATTTCCGCTTTCATTTTTGCACAGATGGCGCATATTCCTTTAATTAGAATTTCTTTTGTGGGCTCCTCTGTCGTATGAATTAATTCTTTTGGCGGCCCTGTTCCGTAGTTTAAACGATCTCCAGACCTGACACCACTGGATTTCTTTGCCTGGGGAACTGCCCTATTCCGTGGCTCGTACGGTTTCCAGACCTGACACCACTGGATTTCTTTTTTAAGGTGACGTACACTATTCCGTGACTCGCGCGGTCTTCAGACCTGACACGACTGGATTTATTTGTGTATGACTTGCAAAGCCCCCTAAAAAAATGTTTTGTGTGAAATATCGAATATTTTCTGAAAAAATGATACAGCGGACTATTATCAATTGTGTATTTAAATGGAAAAAGTTTTTAATAGCAAAACTAAGCTTTTTAATTATATTCAAATTCTATCTGTAAAAGCTTAATGTTACATCCCTATCAAAATAATTCATACAAATTATAAGAACATTTAATTGCTTTGAGTCTTATATTATAGAACCAATCTCAATATAATAAAAGGAAATCCATTACAACTTAAATAAGAGATAAATAAGTAAAGAAAAAATAGTATCAAAAAAGTGTGATTAAATTAATGCTTTAGAAATGAGACATTAATGAAATTTGAGTACTTATATTCCATATATGGTCTGTTATAGTATAGGGAACTGTTGACAAGGGACTGTTTAATTGGTTTCATTTTGAAATGCTAGTTTTATAAACATTTATATATACAATATATCAATAAAATAACAATCACGTAATATTGTTCAAATGATTCGATGACACACCAGGAAACTGTTTTTGAGCATTATAAAAACGTTTTTAATATAATAGTTTTTTAAATGGACGACTTTATAAATGCACTGCAAGTCTTAAGAACCGGAGAGAGGTGTTAAATACGTAATTGTTATGAAGTATATTTGCAATCACTCGCATAACAAATATGCAATATCCATTTATAGCCTACTCTTTCTCCGGATTGTTGAGAGTCTTATTTTAAATTTATTAAGCCCTATTATTCTGAGGACATTGTCCATTGTCGCCGTTTACCAGATCTAATCGATTTTGCAATTTAATTCACCCAATCGATTCCGTTCCGATTGCTGTGTGTCTGTCGATGGGAGATTAGCTTTCATGAATATGCATCCGAGAAATCAATATTTATTCCACATTCTAAGTGGCATTTATCGGTTGCATTCGAAGACATAAAATTTTATTGTCGTAAAAACGGGAACGGTTTCTCATGGTGAAAGTGATCGCTCTTTATCCGAGTTCGGGCGTGCTCACATGCGGAATACTCCTGCCAAATTGCTTCTTGGCATACCGAAAATTCGCAATAGGTTTTTTTGGTTTTTCTCCGTGAAATATTGGCCAATAATTATCACAATATAGCCGGAAGCATGGTGGCCTCGATATAATTTAAATTGGGTGTAACGGAGTACGAGGTATGGTGGGCTGCCTTGTAGCGGTTATTGATCGTGGCACCCACCCATCGACTTTGGCTTTTTGGAATGTCTTTTGCAAAATGCCTCGGATGATGTAAAACGACGATATGAAATCGTTTTGGGGTTACGTCGATTTCACCTGCAAGGAGCTTTCATTGATACGTCACAGTCGCTCAAATAGTTGTTTTCTTACATAAGACCATTGACTTTGAGCTACGACCATGAATTCACGATAAAAATGTGCCAAAGCAGCCAAACCAACTATAACAAATACACATTTCATTGATTTATATACCGAAAAAAATATCATTTTAATAACGATCATTCCGATATTTGTTATTGACATTGAAAGTAATAATTTTCGAAGCGACAAGAAGGAAACTCAATCCCATAAACCCGGCTTAATCACAAAACGTAGTCATATACAGGCATGTTGCATAGTTCCACATGAAGATTCGGAATTTCGATTAGTCAAAGAATAATCATAATTAACACATTACAGGCCGCAGAATTTGGGCAAATGTGGGAGATCACATGTTTAGTCGTTCAATTTCTCAGTGAAAAAATTTTTTTTTTATAATTTTAATTTTTTAGTCAAGTCTTAAATATATATAAGATCATCTCTCGGCGAAACTAGAAAAAAATATAGCGTTGATATATTTTTTTTTTACGTCAAAAGTTCATATAACAAACACGCGAAAACACGCGTTTACGCGTGAACGGACCGCAATGTGTTAAGAAATATTCTGTGCGATATTTTAAAAGTTTGCCTATTTTAAATTAGGCAAATAAATCCAGTGGTGTCAGATCTGGAGACCGTGCGAGCCAAGGAGTAGGACCGTCAAAATAATTAATTTACACGACAGAAATGCCCACAAAAGAAAAAAAATATATTTCGACAACCCTGACACCTTGGACATAGCGACTATATGCGAAACGTAGCAAAAGACCCCCTGACACCCAGAAAAAAATGTCGGTCCATTTGCAAAACTCCCTGTATACATATGAGCTCTGAATTTAACCAAAACAGGTTGAATCAATAGAATCAAACCAATAGAGCTTTGGTTCGATTTGTGAGAGAGAAATTCAAAAATGGTACGAAAAATTTAATCCCGTAATACGAGAGCGATTCAAATATTATCCGTAATTTTGCCGTACAGACTTATTACCGGGTGGGTGTTAAACTCCACGATGCCCACAATTAAAGCCCCAGGGGAGGGGGAGTCAACCCTATGCCCGTGGACAACGGTTGAATCCCTGGGGCAATGATATGGAGTAGAGGTGTGCGAAAGTAGGCTTGTCAGTGTGGTCATCAAACGCAGCTGGGGTAGCCCAGCTAACATGAGTTGGGTGCGCAGGTCACCCTGTGCTGCGCACCCATAAAGGGGTGTATGGAACAGCCGATTACAGTACTTTGGTGGAGACTGTGTCAAAGACTAGGTATTAATAATGACCGAACCGATACGAGTACCATAGGGAAGGGGTAGCCCCTGCAGTCCGTCATCTTCTGCAACTCTCTTCAAACTATGGTTGAACTCGTGATGGCAGTGAACCCACGGAAGTAATCCCTTGAACTTAGAATAACCTTTGTACTTCCTCCTCCATCGCACCTTCGGGTGCACATGTTGTCTTGAAATCGTTGCCCTCCTAATGCTTCTATAAACATATGGAAGTCGCATGAGGTCAAGTCTGGAGTGTGAGGTGAGTGTTCTTAATATAATTGGGATAAGTTGAGACTGGAGAGATAGCAACTTATTGGTTTTAAGATTTCAAGATAGAGTCTATGCCCCGGGCTGTTGTGCGATCTTTTCCGAATGCCCTTGGACTAGCCACACAGGAATATTTTCTTCACACACTCTTTTGACCCATCGAAAAATTCTAGATGCAGGGCTTCTGTCCTTCCCTTGCACCCAGCGCTCTCTAGAGGCGAGGTTCCCGCAGAAAGACCGGTTTCAGACTACGTGCACCCGGAGGTGCGTTGAAAGAGGGAGGAAGAAGTTACAGGAGGAGGGCTTTCCCTTCTCAATGATCCTTTTGCTCTGTAATCGACAGTTTTACAACTCATGTTAGCTGAGCTTCCCCAGCAGTATTTAATGGGCAAACTGACAAAATTATTTTGCCTACTTCAACTCTACATTATTACCTCAGGGGTTCTCCTGGAGTTTTATTGGTGAGCACCGTTGAGTACAGTGGAAAATTAATCAATAAAATACCATCACTTTTCTACTGTTTCGACTTTCAGACCTTCATGAAATTTTTGGTCTTCAAATGGCATCGTCAAAGTGTGCCTCAACTGTCTTCAATATTTTACTTAATTACACCCCTTCGTTTACGAGAAAATGGATAATTACGCGTTGCGCAACAGAAGACGCTGCTTTTCGCCTTCTTTCTTCGATGACGGGATTTTTTTCTAATGAAGGAAAATATATAGAAAAATAAGACACTGAATTTGTATAGCAATATTTCTGGTTATATTTGAATCCCCCTCGTAGATCAACGACTAAATTGCTTACTTGTAGAAATATGACTTAATATTTCAATACTTAAGCATTGGACATTTGATTTGTGAGTTAATTTTAAATTGAGTTAAGCATAGATGCTATGTTCGTATGTCCACCACTTATCGTAAAAAGAAATCCACTTTCCATATGGTTAATCCACTTTTCTCTCAGGACCGCGCATCGTGAATAAAGCTTGTATATCAATAAATGAACCTCAACACCGTTGATATTTTTGGACCTCATAATAGCTTAGATAATTGATGTAATGACTCTCTATTTTGTACTCTATGAAATATATGTATGTTTGAAATAATGATAGTATTAAAAATAGCATTGACGGCATTGAAAAAATAACGCTATGGATCGCTTTTCACAATATTTGAGAATATTTAGACGTGTAGGGGTTCCTTTACAGCATATTGCCATCAATGTACGAGTGTATGATGAGACGCAAGACATCTGTCTCTGTCTCTGATTCACTAATCTCCGTATTCAATGTGCGTCTGAGCGCGTATATGCGCGATTACTCATCAACAGGTTAATAATACTACTTACTATAACAAAAATCATAAATTGTCAGCCATAAATATTTTAAGCATCTCTATAATAAATAGAAATTGAATGTTATTAGCATCAAAGTTGAGTAATAGCTTTAATCGGATTATTTATGTGCACGTCCGAGCAGTAGCTGCATTTACGCGGTTTCTCTGCCTTATCGCTATGCCCGTCCGGCTTCGCATTTCAATCTGCCATAATTGCATCGAAATGCATTATTTAGAATGCGTCGGATGCATTTCCAAGTTCAAAGACATCATACGATGAATTGCGCATTTCGCACACGCGTTAGAATTTAAATGAAGCGATTAGACCGACTTCGGTGCCGCATTCGAATCGGCGCCGATTGAATAATTGCAATTTTCGTGCATGCTGTTGATTGATGCAATTCTGTTCGAAATGCATTCAATTCGACGGCTGACTAAATTCGCTTGCTGCCTAATTGCAGTGCAATTTAAATGCTTTGTTTTTGGCCGCCTATATCGATTTCAAGGATTATTAAATGGGAACGATTCGGCGCTGTCGATTGATTTTGGTCGAATATATTGATATTAAATGGTTTTTGAGACTTTACCTCGAGGCTGATTAAATGCCATGATATGATGCGAGTTTAACAATTTGATCTTATGAAAGGTAAAGGGTAATTGACAAGCATTATTGTGTCTTGGAAATATAAATTTCACTTCTTTGAGGCATCGTTTTTGAATTTATAATAAATTTGACGCATTTAAGTTTTCTCTTCTTGATCGAATTGGTGTGTTTAAGAAATCTAAAATATTTTTCCATTAAATTTCATTATACGAGGGGGTCATCTAGAAAGTAAAGTTACAAGGTATTCTAGACCGGGAGAATTTTTTGGAATTCCAGCCCGTATTACGAACTTGTGCAAAAAAGTTGAAGAAAATGTGCGAAATGACAGCCGTGTGATGCTTGACGATCTTCACAAGATACCCTGATATTTCTCGAAATCTTCTCTATGATTATGTGTTGCAAAAACTTGGTTACAAGGAGTTGTGTGCCCAGAATGCTCATACTAAAATACTGCCAAAATCGCGTGACACATAGGAGGGTTAAGCTTTTTTGAACTCTATCGTGACGGGGGATGAATCGTGGGTGTGTCACTTCATCCCAAAATCCAAAACACAATTCAAAAAGAACTGGCTGATGATCTATGATAATGTCATACAAAAGCTCGGGCCCCGATTACAGAAATGTCTCGATCTTCAAAACACCATCTCGTGGTAGTGTGGGATTTCTACCCACTAAAACCCCTTCTTCTTCTGATGTTATTATCTGGTTATTAGCTAAGTATTGCACAAGGGTGGCAGTGATGTGTCCCTCTTGGGCTCTTTCGTTGACTTAATGTCAGTTCAGTGTCGTTTCAGTGGCGTTGTTCCCACTTGTCATCTTATAATTCGTTCAGCGTCCTCTTTCTGTTACATAATGTACTTTATGTTTCTGTACCAACCATTCCATGCCCTAGCATCCTTGAGAATTGAAGGGATCATGTTGTTGGTCTAGAGCGAGTTTGCTTCCAACTCCTTACATAGAGTATCCCTTTCAACGCCCCATGATAAGCAGATAAATGTCCTGTGTGCGGTATCATCATTATCATCTCCACAATGATGGCATTCCAGGTTTTTCTCTTTTCCTATTCTCTTAAGGTAGCTGCCAATGCAGCCATGCCCGGTGAGAATCTGGGTCAGGTGGTAACACATTTGGCCATGTTGCCTGGCCATTCACAATTTCAGGTTTGGTATTAGTTCATGTGTTCACCAACCTTTTGTGGAGCTGTCTCATTGAGACTGCCACACCGCAATGGTAGTGTCTCTGACCATCTTCTTAGATTTCCCTTTCTGTATCACACTATTGATAGCACACAAAATTCGTTCATCCCTTCGAAATATTTCTTAATATTCAACTTGCATAGCTTGCTGTTTTTCAGCTAATTTTGCCTATCAATGTGTTGCAAAAATAAAACACGGGATTGACATGAAATCTTGTCAGTTACCTTCTGAAGAAGTAGATTTTGCACAGGAGTGGTGATACTCGACAAATGACGCCACTCTAGAATAGCCAAGAAGAAAAAACAAAATTCGTCAGTGATAAGGATAATGCTGGTTTCTTAATTACCACCTGAATGATTTCTAGATGCTCATTTTGTTCCTACACCTTGTTCGTAACAAATAATTGTAGGTAAAAAGAAATCCTTTTTGAAAAAGTATTGTATAGTAATTTGTGTGTATTTACTATTATTATGCAAAATTTATTTTGATTCCACATAATGATTTAAAATATTGCCTATAAACAATACAAAAGGTTATACCCAAACAATAAATAAACGTTTTTTAAAACGTACATTACATTCGATATTAAAATTTAAAAAATGGACATCTCATTCTGCGCCAAATTCCTAACAAGCATTTAAACGTGTATGGGTTCCTTTACAGCACATCATTGCTACCAATGTATGATTGTATGATGAGACACAAGACACCCGTCTCTGTCTTCGGTTTTCAATTCAATATCTTGTATATAAAAATTAGTTATTGTTTGTTTGTATGTAATGCGCTGCCATACTGTTCATCAAATTACGATAAAACTTCGTCCACTTATTGCTAAGGATTTTGTGAGTAACATAGGCATAGTATAATATACAAAAATAAAAATTTGTTTGTTCGTATTTTATGCGCTGCCATACCGTTCATTCGATTGCGATAAAACTTTTTCAACTGATTGTTTGCACTTTTTCAAATAATATAAGTATAGTATAACTAGCTTACAGTAGATCTTTTATATAAAAATCGATGTTTGTATGTTTGTTCATATTTATGATACAACTAACAAAATAAAATAAATTTCATTCTTTCTATCATTCTTAATTAAACAAGATAACTCTTTCAAATTTTAAACGATATTTTAGAATTATTATTTCTGTGGCAGCAACGCGCCGGGTACCAGCTAGTATATATATATATATATATGACTGTCTGAAGAGATACACCTAATTCTCATCCTCCATCAAGACAGAGTCCAGAAAAGCTTCTACCTCCTGTATAAAATGATCCAAAAATCCATGGGTCAAGTGCATAATTTATGCGATTTTTATATTTAAATTTAATTTTAACGTATTTTGAATACATCAGTATCTATCAGGCTATATAATGGAAATACTGGGATTCGAATTTACGATATTTTATCCACATATATCAAAACCCCAATCCAGTGTGTAACTGCATGGAGACAATATAAATGCAGTTAGTCTACATATCGACTAACAATGAACGAATTATTACACCGTATTACGTGATAAATTGTACGTTGTCGGACACAAAACAAATCCATGCTTTGCAAAATAGGTCTCCTTGTTACCAAAACATATTACAAACTGAAAAATGTCGTAGCTCTGAAACCACCTACGCGGAAAGCGAACGTCTAACGTAATTGACAGCTGACTCGCCATTACGACGCATTACTGATTGGTGTTACATGCCCAAAGACATTAACGTATAAGCGAAACGACACCAATCCAAAACCAACAATTCGTTATTAAATTATGAATATTTAACGACATAATTTTCAATAACATATTCAAATTGGTGCGACTTAGTATTGAAGAGTCGTTCAACGGCCTCTGGATATACAAAAATAAGGAAACGGATTATGCCTATTGAATATATTGACTCCGTTTATATTTAAGCTTAGATACGTATCCAGTATGCAAATTGGCACCAGAATCTCTAGGAAGTGTCACAGTTCTGTAAGCTGTCACACAGTTTTACGCAAAACTGTGCCGATGAAAACGTGCCCGTGGGTGTATCGTAAAAACATTAAAATAGAGTCATATTGTGATGCAACGTTCTTATCGAAAAATACTTGTCCTGGACTATAAGCCTATATTTATTCAATGTGACTTTAGGTTTCAATTAATTTATAGCATGAATAATAACCGTGAAATCGGCGCGTTGCTTTAATGGTTGAGTATTAGACTTCATGTGGAAATGACAACAGAAACAATTACCATGTTTATGTTCGGATCTAATACAATAAACTGTCTGATATTCTATCTAAAATATGCATAAAATGGATTTAAATCAATCTTTAAATTTTCGGGTTCTTAGAGAAAATAATGGCGAAAAAAAATCGAACTAACCACACTGATTTTACTAAAGAAGACTATCTGGATTCCATGGATTTTTTCATATATTTTTTTAAAATTGATAATGTTTAAAAAATTCTATTCGAGAAATTCCGTAACGAGGGTATAAAGCGCCTGTGGCAAGTATTTAACTTGCGCTCCCCCCAATAGATGTTCCCGGATACGCATTTATCCCCGAAAATACCGCAAAAATCCCTGAAAGAAGACGGAATGATCGCAAAGTCTATGGGTCCGCTTTTCGGACCGCTGAAATGACGAATAATCGCATCGCGATCGAATGTCTATAGAACGATTATGAACTCTCATTACAAAACGAAGTTTTTAGAAGAAGAGTGATCGGGTATGGGTTGTATAAATTTTAAATTGGTTGAAAATATTATTGTATTTATTTTATTGCGGGCTGGATCGGCCCCAATGTTTAGGCGTTAACGAAGAAAAGAGGGATTAGATAACTTAGTATACATTATAAAAATAAACAGGCAATCAGTGCTGATTCATGTATAATAGAATGGTCAAGTAAAATAAAAACCATGTGCAACTCTCGACTGGGTCTCTCATGGTTTCTCAATCCTTGTCTAATTGTGAACATCAGTATGACCTCCTTTGAAAAACCTAATCCACTTTGTGATATCTACCTCTAAACCCTTTGCAACCTTACTTTATAGATGACACTTCTATATGTAGTATTATTAATCTGTAACTGCCGTAAACCTCATGGTACATATGCTGAATCATCGGCCATTACATAATCAATAAGAGCGGAGCACTCATTCTTGAATTTAAATATATTATGATTGGAAAAAATAAACTTAAATACCTAACCAATGCTGAAACGTGTATTTTTAATAGCTTTTTATCACACAACATCTAGTACGAAATTTCTACAGACGCTCTAGGATAAATTGGCTTGAGAGTCACGAAAAGTGAAACTCCAAGCGACAGTTAGACGGAAAGAGAGAGATAATTGTTTATAGCGTATTTGTGCCCATCACATACGTCATAGAAATGCGCATGCGCCGCACCGCTTCTTCTGGTTGTGTGCATAAAGCAACTACACCAGTAGCAAGCCTTTTTTATTATATATTACACAAACACAGATTTATATTTTAGCTAACAATTTATGTTAATAAATATAACTTAATTTTTTCTAAGAGGGTCTTACGCATTTTGACTTTTTTTGAGAAATAAATACCTAAATTAAATACATAGAAACGAGAGATGAGACTTTATTTATTCCAGAAAACGCTTTCTAGTTAAATCAATATGGCTTTCTTGAGGGTTTTCACTGCCGTTAATATCGAATGCATGAGGAGGTGAATGTTTGACAGAGGTAACAAATGGAGAGAATAAAGATAACAACGGAAACAAATGGTATTGTTTGATACATAATATGATTTATTAACATAAATATAATTTTAGTGTCATGGGATGGTTAAAATTCTCATATTTAAACTCATATTATAAGCAAAATGTATTGTTGATATAGGGTGCGACAGGGAAACTTCCTTATTTGAAAAGCACGCCCTGAAACAATAATTATTTCTAAAAAAGTAAAATGGTACTCATTCAAAAGAACAATATTTAAAGTTTTCTGTTATGTAAGTTTAATAACGAAATTGTAGGGCAATGTTTTCAAAAATAATTAAAATGATATTCCCTATACTGTTGTGTAGTGTGTTATTCATTTTTTAAATAAGGTAGTTTCTCTGCCGCACCCTTTATGTGCCAATAATTTTAGCAGATATACAATATATCAATAGTTTGGTCAATATAGATTAACCCCAATATGTCCAACACCTTCTAAATGACTTATCTGCTAAATGTACATACATACTAGGCATTTAATTAAGCTCGAATATATTTATAAACGTGTTTTTTCCCGGTGAAATGTAAAATCTTACTTTTACACTAGTTTCCTGTAGTTTTACTAGTTGTAAGCGTATTTTCAAGCCAAAAAAATGTAAGTTCATTCAACTATTTGCATCGATTAACATTCCATAGCTGTATTTAGCCATAAGCTTTGAACAGCTGACAGCTCATTATGCTTTTCATCTACCAGTTTCTAGTCACCTCTCAGCGATCTATCTGCAAATTTCAACAGCTCAACGAGAAGACATGACAATCATGTCTTACTTTTCTTATTAAACGAATTTCCCTATGGCCGTGAATATGAAAAAAGTCACGAGTTTATGGCACAAACCCACCTGATCGCCGAGAGCTCCACTCCAAAAACCCAGCACTGTCAAGTTCGAACCTTTTTGTCTCATTATCCAGCATTGTAGTCGGACTGGCCCAGTTTTTATTGGTCACGATCGACCATTATCACATTCGGTTCTAATTATGAGCCGATAGCATATGTGCGATGACAGCTTTCGGCCTCTGCAGTAACTAGACAAATTTATGATGGCTGTATAACCGGTCGCCTTGAACGGCTACCCACCAGGATGTGGGGATAAAGCCAATCTACTTTGCTTCTAGGAACGTTTAATTAATCGACAGTGTAATAATAACAGAAATGTATGCAAGGGAAGAAAGATAATTTATCAGTTCTTTGTTTAGCGGCGGCATTGGAATTACAAGCGTGAAAGTCAGAACATTGAATATATGCTGCAATCAATTTATGGCTCTCATAGGTCATGAGCTTTGGCTTGTTTGGAAAGAAGAAACAGGGATCCGATTATTGTGTACAATTTTTGAATGCTGGATATTTGCAATGGATATACGATAAGGGCTTAAGCATATGATAATAAAAAATGTCTTCATAAAAACACAATCGAGACAGTTTATTTGATATGTGATTGCCCTGTTGACAAACTATTTCTGCAGATCTACAAAAATATGATGCGCCAAAATTGTTCATGATTAAAATTTTACTACTTTCTACTAAAACAAAAAAAAATCATTTGAAAAAATGTCTGACATCTAAGGGTTATATTAGATGTATCGATAAGTCCTTGTCGATTTTGATAGACGTCTGTTTGAGCTCAGTTTGTGTCCAGATACGGTAAAGACGCAAATCCCTAGACAAAGAAACCCAGTAGTGTCAGGTCTGGAAATCGTACGAGTCACGGAATAGGGTACGTCCCCAGACGAAAAAATCCATTGGTGTCAGGTCGGTAGACCGGGTGAGCTACGGAAAAGGGACGGAATATAATATTCAGACAACTACGATTTTAATACGAAAAAAAGTATCGTAGGTGGATACGAAGCAGAGGTGGCCAATTTGAACATTTTTTTAAAAATAAATTTAATAAATGTCTTAAATATAAAAACGTATTTTTTTAAGCGTAATCCTGGCAAACTGATAACACTTCGAGTTTAACCACTTATTTAATGATTTATATGACATGTAGCATATCGTTGGAAAGGATATGAACTAGAAATATTTTTTAAATTAAATTAAGTTCATAAAAGTTGTTAGTTTTTTGTTAATAGAATTTAGAAGTTTTTTCATTGTTAAACAATCGAATTTAGAAGTTTTTTCATTGTTAAACAATCAATCAACAAGAAGATTTTTTTCATTGTTAAACAATCGACAAAGACTTTTTGATACATCTATTATTATACTGGGAAAATCTTCATTCTGAACAGATTTCAAATGGTTTAAATCACTCAATAAGTTCGTAGGACTTTTTTCACTTTAAATTTATTTCCTTTTCGTTTAAGATGGTTTTTCCACAATTTCTTCAAAAAAAATCCTATAAACTTATTGAGAGATATGCCATATTTTACATTTTATAACATAGAATCGTCTTTTTCACATAATTGTATTCCATTTGTTAACGGAAATTGTTGGCTAAAATATGAATCTATGTTTGTGTAATATATAATAAAAAAGGCTTCCTACTGTTGTAGTGGTTGCTTTATGCTGCGTTTAGATACACACAAACCTAGTAGAGGCAGTGCGGCGCATGCGCGTAGCATCTCAATGATGTATGCAATGGACTCGAATACACTACAAACAATTATCTTTCTCTTTCCGTCTTACTATCGCTTGGAGTTTCACCTTTCGTGACTTTAAAGCCAATTTGCCCTACCGCATCTATAATAAGCCATTTCAAATGACATAAGTCATTTAGTTTTAGTAGAAAATATCAAAATTTCAATGGATTTGAATTCAGATGGATTTGTCATCATTCGACATCTTCTGTCATCCTGCGGACACATTGCATCTAAAAGACTGCTTTCCATCAGAACTCGACCACCACCAACTCATCGCCCAGCTTCATAACGGCCTGAAAGAATAATGAACCCGCTTGTGAATACGACTTCGCCCCAAGAGTGCGTCAGTTCCACGTTTCACTGGTGTCAGAAGTGAGATGGAGGACCATTTGAAGCATCCGATTAAAAAAATGCAGGAATGATATCACCACGTAAAGTTAATAATAGCTCTGAAAATAGTTATTTCAGCCCCGCTTTGTTAAATTAATAGATTTTGTAAAACTGGAAGCTTATTGAGATATTTATAAAAAAGTTCAGATTTTTTTCAATGGGTCTCACACAAATTCACACAATCATGATCAAATAATTCTCGGATGATAATCATCTTAGTGTTTAAATAATATAAAGGGTCATCCCAATGCAACGCCTATTCTTCGAAAAGATGTTGTTGGAAATTATCTTATTGTGAATGTTGAGCGATATCAATCAACGTCGAGTCATATTGATGTGTCTAATCTGATGCGCTTCGATAACCCGAGGAAACATTACAAATAAAGCATCTAGGTATCATGTTTGGATGACCCTATACAAGCAATAATGATCAAATAGATTTAAGAGCAGAAAATCACATGATTTATGATCAATAACGATAGGTTTATATTAAATATATAGGAAAGCCACGCTTAAAAAATTGCACAAGGAGCTTATAAATTGAAATCTGTTCCATGTTATTAAATTTAATATCTTCATTTATCTAACATTTATGTAATTTCTATTCTCTGCATTCTCTCTCGCGTAACTTTACGACTTTAAGCCTTCGATATGATGCTTTCTTTAAAATTACAAATTTATAGCCTGCTTCAAATAGAGCTTCCTATGTATGTAATGAACCATTAGAAAATGGAAGCAGAGAACATAAACAATAATTCAGAGGTTCATAAAACGTTTTGATTCACTTTGAGCCAACTTAATAGGCGAAATGAGCACTTGCATTGCAACCTCAGATTGGACGATAAAGAAGTCCTAGAATCATGCATTGAATGGTGCATAAATTCTTGTCGGTGTATAATGAAATGGTATGCCTGCGTCCGGAAGTCTTCGATTGCGTGTATAACGCTAGTTTGTCATTCTCATGCTATTTAATTAAATAAAAATGGTAAAGCGAAAGTAATCGAAATAGTTTTTTTGCTTATGAAAAACATTAATTTATTGAAGAAATCTTAAATAAGCTTAAGCCAACCTTTACCTTTTGCTAGTGTTAAGGTAATTTTTCAATTCCCTTTTTGAAAAAGTCCAAACTTAATTTTTTACTGAAAATTTTTTCCAAGTGCATCTTTACTTCTCCAACATAGTTAATTTTTTATGACTTAACGTGTGCTTTAAAAGTCTGAAAATGTAATTATCCGACAGTGCGAGATCTGGTGAATAGGTTGGATGAGATGAAATTTCCAACCCAAGCTCTCTTATTTTTTCTTGTGCGATTTTTACAGCATTCTGCAGCAGCATGCAATATTTTACTATACCTATGTTATTTCTACAAGTGTAAACAGTAAGTTGACAAAATTTTATCTCAATCGGATGAACGGTATGGCAGCGCATTAGATACGGACAAACAAACATTAATTTTTATATGAAAAAATATTGTACTTGTGAGATACTTTTTTGAATTTATATAAAATCTATCGGCAAATTTATTGCATCCTTTGGAAGCTGCAGAACCGTAATGAGGGTATAAAGCATCTGTGGCTAGTGTCCAATTTGCGCCCCCCCCCCCCTTAGATTTTACAACTCAAAAATAAAACCTAGCCAAGCTAAATTATTAAGATAGATAAATATATAGTTTTTATGTGTGGGGGAAGTACCAAGTGTTGATATAGTGGGTAGATCCTGGACTCTTATTATAAAGGTTCGGGTTCAAATCCAGATCCGATGATTTGGATATGGCACAATAAGAAAAAGTGTGGGGAAGTCTAGATTTGTTCGCAACTTCATTTAGTGTGAGCTATGTAAATTAAGCTCTAAAAAAGCTTCTGTGATCGTACAGATTATAGAAAATGCCTCAAAAAGCCCTAAAAGAGGACACAAGGTCTATATGTCCAATCGGTCCACTTTTTGGACCGCTGATATAACGAATAGGCACCTCGCTATCGGACTCCATATCTGAGTTTAAGAAATCTTGTTATACGAGGCAGAAATCACAACGAGAGTATGATTGTAAAATGGACCCGGGGTGATAAAAGCTTGATTATTAAAACTAACCTGAGCTCTGAGCTCAACGTACAAGAGTGATCTTTCTGAATCACTGTAATTCGCTCGCAAATACGCGATCATCCTATCATACAGGTTAATAATGAGCATTTTTCTTAAAAAATAATGAGTATTAAAATTATGAAATAAAAATTTGTATTGTAAATATGATATTTTAATCGAAACCAAGTAGAAATTTGATGATTAGGACTATCTGTGTTTTCCAGTTATCCGTATTCGTCCTCCCCGACAGTCCCCCAGATAATCGAAAGTTTACTGTATATGTTTGAATCGAATCTAGGCACGTTGATAAGGTTTTTTTCCAAATGAAAGCAACAAATGCTTTACGATAAAATGATTGACACAGTTCGACCATAAAAGCATTAAATTAATCCGGCAAACCGAATATGTACATAGTTTTTATTGCGTGTATCAAATCGTTACGAAAGTAAACGGCCAAAATTGAGTAATTTTGCATACTTTTTGCTTTGCGTCGTCGTAATATGTTTTTAAGTCATTCGCAATCTTTGGATTTTTTTTCCAATTGCGGTTTAAATTTGACACATTTAAGTGTTATGGGAATCTGTTTTCTTCCACCATAAAAGCCATGAAATTAGCGGAAAGCCGGACAACAATATGCCAACTTTGTATAACGACTTCATTTTTCAATAAGCACCATTAAGAAATAGAAATTAAGGTCAAAGCCATTTTTTAAAACCGTCATATTTTCTTAATTTAAGCAGTGCAAATTAGACGTAAAGCCTTTCATATTATCAAATAATTACATCGACAAATATAATTATAAAAAAACATTATCGTTCGTGTTCATGTGGTGTAGAACGCTTTATGTTTAACGCACTTAATTTACTATTTAATTTGTTCCAGGCGCTTATTTATTGGGCTTTAAAATTTAATTAAGTGTAAGAAATGGACTTTTCATACAAATTTAATTAAAATATTTGCACATTTTCCTTATAAGCATGCTGTTAATTGTTGGCAGACAGTGTTGAACTTGGAAAACGTTATGGGCAAAGAATTAAAGTTCGGAATTAAATCTAGACCGTGGAAAGAAGTTCACTGTTCAAATGAATTTAGAAAATCAATCAAGCTAAGACCTGAGTCTTATTTGACTTCCTGATTCTTAAGAAATTTATTCGGAAACTATTCAAATTGGAATGTTGATTCCGTTGATGAGTAATCGCACATATGCTGTGATCGAAAAAGTATTTTTTCACATTGAGTGCGGAGATTAGTAAATTAAAGACGCTAAAGTAATTGCTGGATGAATGGATGGGAATAGACGGGCGTCGAATAGAAAGACTCTTCTATAAATAACTCTTTATTCTACACGAAAGAGAGAGATATCTGGCCGCAGGAGGGACGACCTCCCGCAGCCAAGGCTAACCGACGACTCTCCCGACTCCCGCCTCTTGCGCGTCACTACCCAACCGGCAACGGTGCACGCGCAAGAAGCAATCGGTCAGTAAGCAGGTGCAATGTCATCGCAGGGCCACAAGAGATGGCGCTGTTAAAATAACACATTGCAATTGAACAGAGACGAAAGATGTCAGATTCACAGCGCTACTACGTGGGGATGATAAATCACCCACGTTACACTCTTCCTCCCTAGCCAACGCTACAGGATCAATATAAAAGAAGGATAAAAAAGTTGAACGCGTTGTTTAATACACTTCTAACGTCAATAGCTACCCAATGAGGATTTTCAACGGCAGGACAAATTAAAACTGAATTAAGAACAAATTTAAAATATCAAACATTCAACGCTGTTTTTTTTTATAAATATGATTTTTTAAAGGTTGAATAAATAGCTTATAATAAAAATGATCTCGTTTTTATATGATTTACATATTTAAATAAATTTATATATGTAAATCTGATTGACTTATTAAACACTGATTGACTGTCCGTTTTTATAAGTTGTCTAGTCCCTCTTTTCTTCGTTATTGCTTAAATATTAGGCTGACCCAGTTGATATAAGCCATGTTCGTCAAAGACAACTTCGCCATAAGCAACATAAGCAATGGCGTTCGATTGCGAGGCGCTCATTCGTCATGTCAGTGGTCCGAAAAGCGGACCGGTTGAACACACATATCTTGTGTGGCCATTCCGTTCTCTTTTAAGGCATATTGCGGCATTTTTTATGATCTGTACGATCACAAAAGCAGCATAGCGTCTAGACATTTTTCTATCATAGTATTTTTTAAACAGTAATCGCCATCTATACGGTTGGTCAAGAACTTTTGGGACTATTTTTGTATATTATCTTAAAACTTACATTTGTAATATGGTTCAACCCCTCAGTCGAATATCGGGACCCGGTTATGCTCATCGCGTTTTGCACTTTCCTCTCTCTCAGCAGCAGCAGCAACCCTTCTGTTAATCGGCGTTATCCTCAGCACAAGCTTTCGTTGACCCACGACTGCCTCAATAGACTCGTAACGTCGGCGAAAAGGACTCAAAACACGGCGATGGAGGAGGAGGGTAGATGGATAGATTTATTTTAAAGACGAGATCTTAGAACATATTTATTTTAACAAATTTAAATCAGCTGCAGTTACAAGATATACACGGTTCTCAATGTAGACAATTATTAAACTTAAAATGAGTTTATAACAAATATTTAGCACGGCGACTTAAACTCGAACACTTAAATCTAGAAAACTTAAGCTAAACTAAAGACTACTGCTCTGAACTAAAGCTAACTCAATAACTAATTTTCAATAACTTTCAACAAAATAGCCTGTATGAGTATGTGTATGAGTTCGAATTGGGTAAAATGCTCCGAAAACAGGCGGAAATATTAACTGCGCATTCGGAAAAGGATCGATTTGTGGGAGAATAATTCGAAAAAGACAAAAATAATTTCGAAAAAGGAAAGATAAAATGCTGGACAAGTAAGTGCCACACAACAAAAAAAGATGTTTTCTTCGATGATAAATTCAAATACATAACTAAATAGTAGGAATTGACACTAAAATATGTAGAAGAAATTGACATAACCGTTTCTCCCCGAGTCTCCCGACAGCTATTTTGAAAACAAAAATGCCTTCAGGATTTCAAATAAGTTGTATTTACTTGAATTTATTACGAATGAACATTCTAAATTACGTAAAAAATAACGAATATTGAAATAAGGGCAAATACGTTCGAATATCGAATATTCGAGTATTCTATTGGGACCCCTAGCTGGAGCGCAAAGGTTTTTAACCTTATTTAACTTATAACCGGGTGCACTTAGAATTTAGGAGAAGAAGGACGGGTGCAGGCCGGATTAAAGAAGCACACACATTTTTATATAACTTATTAAAAAATAACTTAAATGAATGCATGCTTTTTATGGTTAACTAACTTCCAAACGTTTTGAGTCTGTCCGTTCGATTTTAAGATTATGTTATTTTGTATATCTAAAATTTATTCTTCAATTTTTAGTGAGTCTTCTTGAAGAATTTTTGCTTTGGGATTATCAATTTTAGTAATTTGAAACAAGTTTAAAAAAAAATAATTTCAATAATAGAAAATTGCTAATTGCTAATGAAAAACAAAGTAAATTTATACAAACTTGTAAATTTTAGTGAATCCAATCAAGGTTATCAAAATATTTGATATAATTCGAATTCGATTTGAAAAATGGGTGCAATGTAAGAGTTTCCGATCGTCTTCGTCAAAATCATCAAAATTATGTCATATGATAAAAGCAGTGAATCTACAACTGGGATTTTTATTTGGGGCTGGGTAAAGTTAAAGAGCCCCAGATGCGTACAAATCATCTTCATATTGCAATAGCACTTTAACTGCATTCCTACAGCCATACAAAGACGCATACGCTATAGGGGTGATGCCGAGTTTGCACTCTGCTCTAATATTCGAACCCTTTTCAAGTAATCTTTTAATTATATTAACGTGACCCTCCCTAGCTGCCCAGTGTAAGGGCGTTCGATCGTTTTCGTCGAGATACTCGAGAGGATGTCCTAACGAGAGCAGCAAGTCCACAATTTGGAGATGATTTTTAAACGCTGCGCGATGTAAAGGAGTCCCCGATGCTGTTGCGTAGATATCAGCTTTATAACGCAATAACAATTGAACTGCGTCCAAATGGCCATACAAGGATGCAAGTGTCAAGGGCGTATTGTCGTATTGGTTAATAGCGTTGATATCCGAACCCTTTCCAATTAATCTTAGAATAATGCCAAGGTTGCCGTTTGAAGCTGCATAATGTAAAGGAGTTGCGCCGTGTTCATCGAGATCATCATGAGGATGTCCTGACGAGAGCAGCAATTCAAACACTTGGAGATGATTTCCTTGCACTGCGCAATGCAAAGCAGTCCTTGATGCTGTTGCGTGTATATCAGCTCCATATTGCAATAAAGTTTTAACGGCTTCGTAATGACCATTTGAAGAAGCTTCTGTCAAAGGAGTGTGATTGCTTTCATTGATAGCGTTGATATTCGAACCCTTTTCAATTAAATTTCTAACGATGTCTGAGTAACCCCTTAAAGCGGCCCAATGTAAAGGCGTCGAATCGTTTTTGTCGCGATCATCAAGAGGATGTCCTGACGAGAGCAGCAAGTTCACAACTTGGATATTATTTCCATGCGCTGCACAGTGTAAAGGAGTTAACGATGCTGTTGTGTGTATATCAGCTCCATATTGTAATAGAGTTTTAACTGCTTTGTAATGGCCATTGAAAGAAGCTGCCATCAAAGGCGTGTGATTGCTTTTATTGAGAGCGTTGATATTCGAACCCCTCTCAATCAATTTTCTAATGATGTCGGAGTTACCGTTAAAAGCTGCCCTATGTAAAGGCGTCGAATGGTCTTCATCGCAATCATCAAGAGGATGTCCTGACGAAAGCAGCAAGTCCACAATATGAAGATGATTTTCTTGCGCTGCGTAATGCAAAGGAGTCCTTGATGCTGTTGCGTTTATGTCTGCTTCATGTTGCAATAAAATTTGAACTGCTTCCAAATGGCCATTAAAAGAAGCTTCAAGCAAAGGTGTGTTATCGTTTATGTCAAAAACGTTGATATTCGACCCCTTTTGAATCAATCTTCTAATGATGTCACAATGACCGTTTATTGCTGCCATATGTAAAGGCGTCAAATTGTATTTATCTCGATCATTAAGAGGATGTCTTGACGAGAGCAGCAAGTCCACAAGTTGGAGATGATTTTCTTCAGCTGCGCAATGTAAAGGAGTTGTTGTTGCTGTTGCGTGTATGTCAGCTCCATATTGCAATAAAGTGTTAACCGCTTCTAAATGGCCATTTAAAGAAGCTGATATCAAAGGTGTGTGATTTTTTTTGTTGATAGCGTTGATATTCGAACCTTTTTCAATCAATTTTCTAATGATATCCGAGTGACCCTTTAAAGCTGCCATATGTAAAGGCGTCAAATCGTATTTATCTCGATCATCAATAGGATGTCCTGACGAGAGCAGCAAGTCCACAAGTTGGAGATGATTTTCTTCCGCTGCGCAATGCAAAGGCGTTGTTGATGCTGTTGCGTGTATGTCAGCTCCATATTGCAATAAAGTTTTAACTGCTTCCAAATGGCCATTAAAAGAAGCTTCTAGCAAAGGTGTGTGATTTTTTTTGTTGATAGCGTTGATATTCGAACCTTTTTCAATCAATTTTCTAATGATGTCGGAGTGACCGTTTGAAGCTGCCAAATGTAAAGGCGTCGAATCGTATTTATCGCGATGATCAATAAAGTGTCTTGTCGAGTGCAGCAAGTCCTCAAGTTGGAGATGATTTTCTTCCGCTGCGTAATGCAAAGGAGTCCTTGATGCTGTTGCGTGTATATCAGCTCCATCTTGCAATAATGTTTTAACGGTTTTGCAATGTCCATTTGAAGAAGCTGTTAAAGGCGTGTGATCACTTTTGATATCAGAGTTACAGTTTATATCAGTCCAATGTAAAGGCGTTAAATTGTATTTATTGTCATCATCAATAGGATATCCTGACGAGGGCAGCAAGTGCACAAATTGGAGATGATTTCCATGCGCTGCGCTATGCCAAGGGATCAGTCCTTGATGCTGTAGCGTGTACATCAGCTTCATATTGCAATAATGTCTTAACTGCTTCTAAATGGAATATAAACAAGATTCTATTAAAAGTGTGTTATTGTATTCGTTGATAGCGTTGATATTCGAATAATTTTTAACACTAGATTTCCAGACTAGTCATTTTGACTGGTCGTGCAATTTCAATTCAAAATTTCTACTGCATGTAACATTTGCATTCCGAAATAATGCTATGACTTTTGTAGATATATATAGATAATAAATTTTATGAACTTAATGTTACTTTAAATTCGTAACAAAAATATTTATAGTCAATGATACTTATACCAGTACCGGTCAAAATCACTGGTGCATGCTTCTATGAGGAAATTATGTGATATGACGGAGACAAGTAGAAACAATTAATGGGTACTGAAATATTTTATCTGCCCAGAAATATGATTTCGGGAGAATCATGAAACCCGATGCATTGCTTCAGATGGAACTATTAGGAAAATAATTGAATTACCAGTTCAGAGTGTTTTCAAATATGTATACGGGTCAACAGCACATGCTAAAAGGAACATTACGAATGGGAATCTAAATAGTGCGTTCCTATTACTGATTGACAACCATATTTTGGAACATGTACGAATTTGTACAGAGTTAGAAGCCTCTCGAGTTTTGGGTAGAAACTGGACAATTACGCATGCAAAATTGAAGGCGTTTCTTGCAATATTGTATGCACGTGGGGCGTACGAAGGAAATACTTTGAGGCTTCAATATTTGTGGAAGAATAAGTGGGTACCATCATTTTTCTCTGGCACTATGAGTAGACGTAATTTTATTGAGATTCTGCGATACATTCGTTTCGACAAAATAAATCAGAGGAGTCAACGTTTGCAAACAGACAAATTTGCTTTAGTCTCAGCAGTTTGAGACAAATTTATTGAAAACAGTCAAAATTGCTTTAAACTGCGAGCATATATTATTGTGGATGAGCAACTCATTTTAACGAAGATCAGATACAGATTTACCCAGTATATGCCAAACAAACCGCATAAATTTGGCTGGCGTCTGATGTGTAGACGAAATATGTGGTACAATATGTTTATAAGAGCAAATCAAATTGAAAAAATACTTATACTAAGTACAAAACATAAACTCGTCAAAATTGATAAAACTATTAAGAAATTACCTGAAAGTGTATCGTTTTATAATAGAACCTTTATAATACCGTGAAATCAGGTTCCAGAAGGTAGCCACTTCAAGTCTTTTTCAATATTTTAGATTTAGCTAGAATAAATAGCTGGATATTGTACAAACATACAACAGGAGAATATATCTTACGGAATGACTTTCTATTTCGATTAGCAGAAGAACTTGCTTCAGAATATCAGAATTTAAGGCAAAAACCACACTAAGCTGATATACCAACTAATAGTGGCACTGTTCCTGTACGCGAATGGTATCAAATAGGGTATTGCAATAACAATAGGACTACAAATATTTGCAATACATGCAACAAAAAATGTATGCGGAAAGTAAAATCTACATATGTGAAAATTATGACCGACAAACTGGAAACAATTAAGCGTTTTATTATTTGACAATGTCTATAAATCCATTTATCTATTACAATTAATGTTGTTTAACAATTTTTAAGAGTGAATAAAGAATGGAAGTCTCAATATGCATTTTTGATTATACATCAGTTATTCCGACTGGTTTTGGTATATGTATTTAAATAGCTGGTAAATCTAGTATTAAACAATATTTTAATGATATTATTGTTACCGTTTATAGCTGCCCAATATAAAAATGTTCGATCTTTTCTATCACTTTGAGATTGTCCAGCTTAACTGCCTGATGTCCAGATGAAATAAGTAATATACACACGAGAATGTTTCGGTGGAAAACTCCTGTTTTCGTGAAATTACGTTTATATAGGCTTTATTAATCTTATCTTATCTCCAATTTAACAAGGCTTCTCCATCTGGAAAAAATGGTTTCGCGAACATTGTTTCGGAACTAGTAAAGATAATCCCGGAAAATTCGGGAAAACAGAAATCGTACATCTCACCAGCACGTTGAAGGCTACTAAATCGAGACATTCTCGCCAAAATCTGGACGCTTGGAAACAATGGCATAACCACTAATTGGCGAGCTTTTTTTTTTTTTCCAGTGGACGCGGAATCTTCACAAGACAGAGTGTGAGATTCACGCTGGGGTCACCATACGTGCCTACTCACTAAACCGCCCCCTTTGGTCTCCTCTGTCACCATGGTATTGTTTTCCACATTGCGTCATGGATGACAGGTAGTCTAGCCGTTTGTTGGCCCTATTCTATTGTTGTAGAGGCGCTCTGCGCCTCACTCTTTCACTGTCTTCTTTGGCGCTCATGATGTCTTCTACGAAGTCGCGCCAAAGGTCCCAGTTTTCCTTTCTTTCCATCATGCTGTGGACCATGTTGTCGATGTTTAGCTCGACCACCCCGAGTGCTTGTTTCAGCAGTTCTCTCTGGGGTGCCCAAGCCTCACAGCCTATGATGGTGTGCTCCGCGTCATCCACTACCGCTTCGCAGTGGTGGCATTTTAGAGTTTCTTCCTTGCCAATCCACCTCAGATACGCACCGAAGCATCCGTGCCCGGTGAGCACCTGGGTTAGGCGGTACGTGGTTTCGCCGTAATTTTCTGGCCCTCCACCGACTTACGACCGGTATAAGCCGATGGGTCCATCTTCCTTTTGTGGACTCGTCCCATCTGCGCTGCCAGGCTTCCCTCAGTTTCTGGTCGTTTTCTCCGCGCTTTTTGAGATCTTCGTGGTCCAAGGCCCTCTTTCTTGCAATGAGGTCCAGTGGGGGGGGGGGGGGTTCCCGCGATCACGAGTACCGCTACTCGGACGGTTACACGGTTACTCGGAGCGCGCCCTGCCGCTGAACCCTAGCCATTTTCTTTCTATAACTTTCTTTTTGGAGCGCCTCGTGCCATATCGGGGCTCCGTACAGAAGGATGGAGTTTATGAATAGAATAGAGCTTAGGCGACGCCTAGGAGCAGTAACTGTTTAATCTATGTATACCTATATACAATACATGTATGTTTTTCAAATTTTTATATTAACCTTTCCCTACCGGTGATGTATTTACTACACCTCGACTCTAATAATGGGAATATCGATATGAAATATAATAGATACGGGATCCATAATTTTTGTATTCCTCCATACTATTGTATTATTACGAATCACGTCAAAATATTATAGTATATAATTTGGATTAGTAAATAATATTATATTATAGTCAGGAAATTGGGAATTTTGCGAGTTTTAGTCCATGTCCCAGCAGATAGGAATTTTATCAGTCACATTAATGGTATTATACTATAATGAGGGCTGACATGGTCATCAATTCGAACTAGCATTTAAATATCTGATGACGATACCTTGTACTGTGTATTTTCAGCAGCAAGTTGCCGGCTTCCAAAATCAGATCCAGACTGAATGACAAAACACTCGATGTTTACTGTTACTACAGAAATATCATTCTTGCACGCCGAATTACATCGTATGATTGTATCGAACGATTATTCAATATAATCGACTAATAATGATAACCCAAATTAATTGGTTTCAAGCTTCAACAAATGCATTATTTTGTTACTTAAGTGAAGACATACATGTGTATTTTTTACATTTCCGTGAAGATTCCGAAGAAGAAGATTTACATTTCCATTATCAACAGTGTTTAGTTTCATTTGTTGATATACAAGATTGAATCACGCTGCGCGATCTTGAGAGAAAAGCAGATTTAGAGTGCAGCGCGTCTTTCGCGAATATTTTGTTTCCCATTCTTTTACACCGCATCCTCCAGAGAAGGCGAGGCACCATAAGGAAGACTTACTTCCACAAGACCACATCAATTTGAAAGGTTCTGCTGCTCACGAGCGTAAGGATGCTCCCTCCTTCCTCTCTTTAGGGGTTTTATTGGTGGGCACCGTTGAATGAAATACCCACCCAGGCTGGGATAGATAGTTGTGATCGGACAGTCATTGTTACCACAGCAGCGTTTGATGAGCAAATCAACGGGGCTGCTTTCGCCTATCTCTACATCATTAAGGGTTCGACTGTTATCTATGGGAATAAAGTATGCCCCTCTTGGAATTTTATGGGTAATATAGGTATTAACCCTAAATCGCACGCAGTATTGGTATTCCACAAAATCTCACACGATTTTGTTGCTTAGATACATGCATGCAGCCTCGTTGTAGTATGTTTGAATTTATATAAATTTTGATGTGTTTATATAATCTGAATAAGCTGCAATTTTATCTAAAGATTGCAGAGCCGTAACTAGGGTATGAAGCGCCCGTGGCAATTATCTAACTTAATGCCCCCCCCCCCCCACCCAGGAATCCAATTTATCTTTTTTTTTAAAAATACTAAGATAGAAAGTCTTTAGACGCTACGTTGCTTCTGTGATCGCACAGATCATAGAAAATGCCGCAAAAAGCCCTAAAAGAGGACGGAGTGGCCATAAGGTTTGTATGCTCAATTGGTCCGCTTTTCGGACCACTGATATGATGAATGAGCGGCTCGCAATCGGATACCATATATGAACATAACGATAACGAAGAAAAGAAGGATTAGACAAATTAGTATATATTATAAAAACGGACAGAGTTAATCAGTGTTGGTTCGTGTAAAATAGAATGGTTGAGTTAAATAAAAACCATGTACAACTCTCGATCGGGTCGGTATGTATTCTGCGTTTTGCGCCCCAAGCCCAGTTGCGCCCGTGGTGGGCGCCTGCTTTGCCACGCCCTTGTTACGACCCTGAAAGATTGTATATATTAAATACAGTCAACCCTCCTATAGCATCCACTTTGTTTGCTCCCTCACGCGTGTCGGTCACTTGTACTTGTTAAAAAAACTAAAAACGTACAAATTTTGTATAGGTGCTTAACTTTCTGAAATGATTTGATTCTATTGTATATCGTGGTCCATATCTCGACACTATAGAAGGGTTGACTGTGTTATGTGCCTTTTGTCTGTGCATTTATAAATATAAATTATATAATGTTTTTATTAAGTGGTCATCTTTGGAAAATGTTTATTTGGAAGGACACATCTTTTCTTATTTTCTAGAGTTTTAGATTTATTTTAAGCTCCTTTCCGTCCTTTAACAAGCTGTCAAGTCACTGGAATATTCCTTAGTGTTATACATCCTATAATATAGGATAACAAAAACGTATTTAGTCAAATTTATTTTAAATGTAATTTAAGAGTCACAAACTTAAAATAATACATTTTCACTATAAATAAGGCAATTTAGTTGAATGTTGAATGTTTATGCATATCGCGCTTGCTTTATTTTAGGTATATGATAATTTTCGAAAAAAAATTACATAAACATTTTCATCGCTAAAATATTTATGCAAATCCCAAATGAATGTTTGTTCTCCTTACTCCTTATTCTTCTTGCTCCTTGTTCTCCTTGCTCCTTGTTCTCCCTACTCCTTGCTCTCCCTGCTTCTTGTTCTCCTTGCTCCTTGTTCTCTCTGTTCCTTGTTCTCCCTGCTCCTTGTTCTCCTTGCTCCTTGTTCTCCTTGCTCCTTGTTCTCCTTACTCCTTGTTCTCCTTGCTCCTTGTTCTTCTTGCTCCTTGTTCTCCTTGCTCCTTGTTCCTTGTTCCTTGTTCTCCTTGCTCCTTGTTCTACTTGCTTGTCTATTCCATGATGATTTGCCATATACTACTAAACAATTATTAACAAATTTAATGCATGTCGCCATAATCAAATAAATTTTGAGCGTCCCTGTTGTAAAATCCTATCTAAGAACATATGAATATAAAATCAATTACATATATACCATTTATTTAGAATTGAAAACAACAAAGATTACCAGTAAAATATTTATTTTCATCATGTACATTCAATGGTATTTTAAATTTTATCCTTATCGCGATCACTATTTTGTCACATTTTTATCAAATTAACCTTAATTAGAGAATTGGCGTACGTGACAAAGTGGTCGTATCCACCATAATCTTTAATATTTTATATCAAATTTCATTGGAAATAATGTCATTTTTATCAATCTGATTCGAAAAATGAATCCTATAGACAGACGATGCCAACAGAAGATACGCAGGTGTTCCTATCAAGCAGATATAACCTTCCATCAGGCAAAATAAAAGTTCACTGTGTATTGATAAATATATCGATTTAACCCTTTGAAGTCCAGTGCCACACGTATTGGACATCATTTTTTTACTGGCAAGTTCAGTGGTCTCCATATTTTGTGGATATTTCTTTAAAGATACTTTTAAACATTAGTATTTTGTGGCGGTTTTAGTATTTTTTTTTAATCTGTGGAAGGAAGCAAATGTTCTAGAACAGCGGTTCTTAAACAGGGGTCCGCGGACCCCTGGGGGTCCGCGAAGATATAAAAAAATCATTTATCTGTAGTTGAACAAGATATTTTCGTGAAATTATTTACAGAAAACATTATAAGAAGCTTTATTTTGGCCAGGAAATGTTTGTTTTTTTGAAAAATTAAGTCACAAGGGTTGGGATGAGGTTCACCAAAAAAAAATTGTTCAAAAGGGGGTCCGCGAGAAAAAATTTGCTCGAGAGGGGGTCCGCGAAGGAAATTTTGCTCCAAGAGGGGGTCCGCGGACTACATAAGTTTAAGAAGCGCTGTTCTAGAAGGAATACTATTGCTTTACCTAGCGGTTCTTAAACTTATGTAGCCCACGAGCCCCCTCTTAAGCAAAATTTCTTTCACTTTTTTCGTGAACTCCCTCTTGAACAAACTTTTTTCGGCAGACCTCATTCCAACCATTGTGATTTAATTTTTCAAACAAACAAACATCTTGGTCAAAATATATCTTTTTATAATGTTTTCTGTAAATAATACCACGGGTATAGATAATTTTTTTTTATCTCCGTGGACTCCGTTTTAAGACATGCTGCAATAAACCATTTAATTGTTTCCTGGAATGTGAAAAGAAATGTTTGGGATGGGGTATTTTTTAATTTCAATTTCAAACAATAGTCGCTAGCGAATTATGTTACCGTGGATATCTCATATTTATGAAGTGATCTGTCAGTTTAATTATTTTTCGTGAGTTCTTAAATGATGATGACTTTAGAAATAAAAGGTTACTATGTATTCACCGACAGATTTTACACTAATCCAAAGTTTGCTCAACTTTTTAAATTTATTACGAAATCGAATCATTGCACTTTTCTTCATAGAATTACATAATGGTAGTAGTAGTTTTGGGTAATTTATAACCCTTCGATTCTACGATTTTATGCTATCCATAACTGCAATTCTTGACAAAATTTCGCCCAGATCTTCCTTCTTCTTAAAAAAGGCATTGATGAAATTTTGTTTCGAGGTGCCACTTTGTAGAGTTGCCACTGCGATGAAGTCCCGCATCTGCTCGTCAGAGAACGCTTTGGTTAGAGCAGCTTCAACCGATTTCTCTTCTATCATCTAATATATAAAAATGAATCGTGTTTCTTCCTTTATGTACGAGTGATATGCGTTGACATGCGCGTTCATCGGATTGAGATATAACTTGGTCCACTTATTGCCAAGGATTCAGGGGGTGACATAGGCATAGTACAATTAACTTACAGTAGATTTTTAATTCAAAACTTAATGTGTGAAAGTTGTTGATTCTGACGTGTTTGAGATTATGCGTTGCTAAGGCTATAGGTATATAGTACCTACAAGTTGCAGTAGGAGGCGTCGTGTCGTCATATACGCCTGCATTCAAATAGTAAACGTCAAACGTCAATGTCATTTGCAGGTTATCCATCGGCGTGAGTCAAATTATATCCAAATTATTTATCGCAAGCACTTTTAAAATGCTTCATTTCATTCATCGCCTATTCACGTACGTAACAATCGAAAAAGTACGTTTGAGTGCTATCCGATCAAAATCAGACGACCAACGTGCGACGACAATCGAAAGTACATGTTCATTTGAATATTGCTGCATTTCAATATGATATTCATTACGATTACAGTTTGCATCCCAGTGTAAAATGGATAAAGGGTTAAATCCCATTAACGGGGGGCAAATTTATTGGTAAATTGAAAACGCCTTTATTTCGACACAATTAAAAACAAACAAACCTAACCTAACCAGATTTAAATTTAAATTTAATTAAAAAAAAAACAAGAAACAAATGAATAATTATTTTATTTAATAACAATATGTTGACTTTGAAATCAACAATAGATGGATCTCCTTTTTAATCAAAAACATTCAAAACACGTCGGATATTGTCGTGCAAATTGTACATCCAAATAGGCAGTGATATGGCAGTAGTCAGTATTGAAAGACTTGATGCGCGCAACGATCGAGTTCAAACTCAATTTAAAACAGGTCGATATATCAGCAGTGACGAGGCTATTTGGCCTATTTTGAGCTTCCTAATTCACAGTGGCAATCCTAATGTTGTTCATCTCAGTGTTCATCTCGAAAATGGACAAAGGCGTAGACACTGCAAGAAATATTGCTGCTGAACCAACCCTTGCGCTGTGTGAAGAAGATGTATTTGCAGAGACATTATTGTACGCACAAGTTGCTAACTATTATACATGAAATACTACATCCGAGAATTTTCAACGACGTAAGCAAGGGATGCGTGATGAAGGCTATCGAAATCTGTATTCATATGATGCGTTGGGCCCTATTTACACATTACATCCAAATAAAGCCGAGTGTTACTATTTAAGAATGCTGTTGGTTAATGTCGAATATCATATTTCATTGAGAAAGGTCGAACGGAAATTCGAACATTACTCCCGAAAGATTTGTGGTAAAAATTCAGAGAGGATTTTAGCGAAGACATTTTACATACCGTTAGTAATGATAATTCCATTGAGTTTTCGGTCAATATTTTCAATCAAGCTCTGATCGAAATCGAAGACATTTGCTTAACCATCAACATCAAAGAATTCATTCAACAAGAATTCGTTCTGCACTTGAACAGCAGTACAATGCTAATGATTTGGATGCATTTGTCGAAGCAAACGAACAACTTTTGCTTGCGGAACAAAAATTGACCTACGATACAATTACAAATGATCTGTTCTTCCTTGATGCGCCTGGCGGTACTGGAAAAACGTTTCTCATCAGTTTACTATTGGCTCACATTCGATCTCAAAATAGAATTGCTTTAGCTCTTGCTTCATTAGGTATTGCGGCAACATTATTAGATGGTGGACGAACAGCGCATTCGGCACTCAAATTGCCATTAGATATGCATTTATTGGAAGCTCCGACATGTAATATTCCTAAAGTTTCTGACATAGCTAAAGTTTTGAAAATTTGCAAGGTGATTATGGTGGGACGAATGCAATGCTTGATCGAACTCTTAAAGACTTACGATCAAATGCAAAACCGTTTGGTGGCGCTCTAATTTTATTATGTGGCGACTTTCGACAACCTCTTCCAGTGATGCTTTCATCGACACCAGCTGATGCTTGCCTCAAAGCATCGCATCTTTGTAGAGACGTGCGAAAACTGACATTAAAGACAAATATGCGCGTACATTTGTAGCGCGATGCGTCGGCAGCCAGATTTTTAAAACGACTATTGAACATTGGTGAA
Organism: Stenopsyche tienmushanensis; assembly: GCA_008973525.1. Lineage (NCBI taxonomy): Eukaryota > Metazoa > Arthropoda > Insecta > Trichoptera > Stenopsychidae > Stenopsyche > Stenopsyche tienmushanensis. The sequence continues at coordinate 679,918 of WACJ01000521.1, forward strand.
GGAAAAGTGCATGTTGATGCTACCAAGTTTATTTCATTTCCATCGAACTTTTGCGTTGTTGTGCTATCCATCGATTTACTCATTCAGAAAGTTTTCCCGCAGATTTTTAGTAATTATAAAAATCATTATTGGTTTTGCGAACATGCTATTTTGGCAGTAGAAAACACCGACGTCAATACAATCAACCACACAATACAATAACAAATTGCAAGCGATTCTGTTACCTATAAATCGATTGACAGCACCATGAATGCAGACCAAGTTGTTAACTATACAATCGAGTTTTGAAATTCGTCGGATCTTCCTGATGTGCCATCGTACAAATTGGAACAAGACTCACTATGAAGAAACAGATGCCGAATATCATCGAGACAACTATATATTCTTAATGGAAAGTCGAAAGTAGAAGATGTGCTCATTCCCACCGACGTGCCATTTGATGAAAAACGACTGCAGCTCCCCGTTGGACTTGCATTCTCAATGACCATCAACAAGGCACTTCAAGTGTGCGGAAGAATCTAGAAAATCCAGGTTGGACAGCCGAGAAATTTATTTGTATTTGCTAAAGACGGAAAAACCAAAACTATTGTCTACCCTAAAGCACTTAGCAGAACAATTAATTGAACAAAATTTATGCTTTTAATAATTTATATTTTTTCTTTATATATCAATCAATTATATAATAAATGAATCGGACTAATATTTAGTCCCCCTAAATACGAGGCATGTTTAGAAAGTAAGTGTATAGTGACCATAACGATATGTGAGGGTTGGTAATACTGAGTGGTAGAGGGAGATCTCCTGATACAGCAAGTACCAAGTGCGAACCACGTTATGTGATCCGCTTGACTTGATGCGACTTGCATTAGAAAGTGAGAATTTTCTGACCCCTATAGTGACTGAAGATGAAATTTAGGTGGCTCATGGCACGCGTGAGTCAAAAAATAGTCGTCATAGTGATGTCACATCAATTACTCATCTGCCAAAATATTCAAAACCACAATTTCAGGCAAAAACATCATGGTCTGAGTGTTTTGGGGCCAAAAAGACATTATTTTGGTCAATTTTCGCCACGGTGAGAGACTATCAATGTACATCAATATTGTGAGACCCTAAAAATAACTCAAAAAGAGCATTCAAAACAAAAGGAGGGGAGTAGGGACTCGTTTGGTTGGGATGTGTTGAACCACTCCCCTATATTCCCCTGATTTGGTGCCTTCTGGTTACCATCTTCGCGAAGGCACATGTGGGTGGAATTAAATTTTTGATCGACGATTAGGTGCAAAAAGAAGTTCTAAAGTGGAGGAAGGAGCTAGCGAGAGTTTCTCGAGGAGGCATCAATAAGTTTGTGTTACGGCTCACCACATGTATTAAACGGGATGGCAATTGTGTAAAAAAAAATAGTCAACAAGTACACCAACAATATCCTGTGATTATTTTTCAAATACACGTTTTCTAAAAAAAAAATTAAAACCTAGTACACTTACTTTCTGAATTTTTATCGTATCTTTAAATTCATTTGTTATTTTTTTTATTTTCATTTGTATTATTATTAATTGCTTAATTTTTTGTTAAGGGTATTATTTTTACTATTTATCATGAATTTTATTTACCATTATTAACATTTCTACTTAAAAAAAATATTTCTGTTTATAAATCTAATATATAAAAATGAATCGACTAATTTCCTTTATGTACGAGTGATATGCGTTGACATGCGCGTTCATCGGATTGAGATAAAACTTGGTCCACTTATTGCCAAGGATTCAGGGGGTGACATAGGCATAGTACAATTAACTTACAGTAGATTTTTAATTCAAAACTTAATGTGTGAAAGTTGTTGATTCTGACGTGTTTGAGATTATGCGTTGCTAAGGCTATAGGTATATAGTACCTACAAGTTGCAGTAGGAGGCGTCGTGTCGTCGTCACATACAACACATACGTCAAACGTCAATGTCATTTGCAGGTTATCCATCGGCGTGAATCAAATTATATCCAAATTATTTATCGCAAGCACTTTTAAAATGCTTCATTTCATTCATCGCTTATTCACGTACGTAACAATCGAAAAAGTACGTTTGAGTGCTATCCGATCAAAATCAGACGACCAACGTGCGACGACAATCGAAAGTACATGTTCATTTAAATATTGCTGCATTTCAATATGATATTCATTACGATTACAGTTTGCATCCCAGTGTAAAATGGATAATGGTCAAATCCTGTTAACGGGGGGCAAATTTATTGGTAAATTGAAAACGCCTTCATTTCGACACAATGAAAACAAACAAACCTAACCTAGCCAGATTTGAATTTCAATTTAATTTAAAAAATAAAAACAAGAAACAAATGAATAATTATTTTATTTAATAACAATATGTTGACGTTGAAATCAACAATATATGGATCTTCTTTTTCATCGAAAACATTCAAAGCTCATACCAACGTCGGATATTGTCGTGCAAATTGTACATGCAAATAGGCAGTGATATGGCAGTAGTCAGTATTGAAAGACTTGATGCGCGCAACGATCGAGTTCAAACTCAATTTCAAACAGGTCGATATATCAGCAGTGACGAGGCTCTTTGGCCTATTTTGAGCTTCCTAATTCACAGAAGCAATCCGAATGTTGTTCATCTCGAAAATGGACAAAGGCAGACACTGCAAGAAATGTTGCTGCTGAACCAACACTTATGCTGTGTGAAGAAGATGTATTTGCAGAGACATTATTGTACGCACAAGTTCCTAACTATTATACATGAAATACTACATCCGAGAATTTTCAACGACGTAAGCAAGGGATGCGTGATGAAAGCTATCGAAATCTGTATTCATCTGATGCATTGGGCCCTATTTACACATTACATCCAAATAAAGCCGAGTGTTACTATTTAAGAATGCTGTTGGTTAATGTCAAATGTCATACTTCATTGAGAAAGGTCGAACGGAAATTAGAAAATTACTCGCCATCATTTTAACCACATGTCCGTCATCCAACCCGAAAGATTTGTGGTAAAAATTCAGAGAGGATTTGAGAGAAGACAATTTACACACCGTTAGCAATGACAATTCAATTGAGTTTTCGGACAATATTTTCAATCAAGCTCTGATCGAAATCGAAGACATTTGCTTTACCATCAACATCAAAGAATTCATTCAACAAGAATTCGTTCTGCATTTGAACAGCAGTACAATGCTAATGATTTGGATGCATTTGTCGAAGCAAACGAACAACTTTTGCTTGCAGACAAAAATTGACCTACGATACAATTACAAATGATCTGTTCTTCCTTGATGCGCCTGGCGGTACTGGAAAAACGTATCTCATCACTTTACTATTGGTTCACATTCGATTTCAAAATAGAATTGCTTTAGCTCTTGCTTCATTAGGTATTGCGGCAACATTATTAGATGATGGACGAACAGCGCATTCGGCATTCAAATTGCCATTAAATATGCATTTATTGGAAGCTCTGACATGTAACATTCCTAAAGTTTCTGACATAGCTAAAGTTTTGAAAATTTGCAAGGGGATTATCTGGGACGAATGCAATGCTTGATCGAACTCTTAAAGACTTACGATCAAATGCAAAACCGTTTGGTGGCGCTCTAATTTTATTATGTGGCGTCTTTCGACAACCTCTTCCAGTGATGCTTTCATCGACACCAGCTGATTCTTGCCTCAAAGCATCGCATCTTTAGAGAGACGTGCGAAAACTAACATTAAAGACAAATATGCGTGTACATTTGTAGCGTGATGCGTCGGCAGCCACATTTTTAAAACAACTATTGAACATTGGTGAAGGAAAAGTGCATGTTGATGCTACCAAGTTTATTTCATCTCCATCGAACTTTTGCGTTGTTGTGCCATCCATCGATTTACTCATTCAGAAAGTTTTTCAGCAGATTTTTAATAATTATAAAAATCATTATTGGCTTTGTGAACATGCTATTTTGGCAACAGAAAACACCGACGTCAATAAAATCAACCACACAATACAATAAAAAATTGCAAGCGATTCTGTTACCTACAAATCGATTGACAGCGCCATGAATGCAGACCAAGTTGTTAACTATCCAATCGAGTTTTTAAATTCGTCGGATCTTCCTGATGTGCCACCGTACAAATTGGAACATGACTCACTATCATCATCGAGGCAACTATATATTCTTAATGGAAAGTCGAAAGTAGAAGATATGCTCATTCCCACCGACGTGCCATTTGATAAGAGACGACTGCAGCTCCCCGTTGGACTTGCATTCTCAATGACCATCAACAAGGCACTTCAAGTGTGCGGAAGAATCTAGAAAATCCACGTTGGACAGCCGAGAAATTTATTTGTATTTGTTAAAGACGGAAAAGCCAAAACTATTGTCTACCCTAAAGCACTTAGCAGAATAATTAAGTGAACAAAATTTATGCTTTTAATATTTTTTTCTTTATATATCATTCAATATCAATAAATGTATTCATTGTCGGAAAAAATGTCAGTATTTATATCATTGCTAATTAAACAAGATAACTTTTTCAAATTTCAAATGGTATTTTTAGAACTATTTCTTCTGTGGCAGCAACGCGCCGGGTACCAGCTAGTTACTAAATAAATAAATAACAAAGATTGTGCGGGCCAAATTTGATGGGTCTGATTGCAAAACATTATCCAGTGTTTGTAAAAAATATTTGAAAAATAACATGCCAACATTTAAAATGTATCAACCTTAATACAGGCACACAAATCTTATCATCTCCAGAGGATAAACCCATTTCAGTGATAATCAAATGCGTTGCTCGAATCATATACAGGCTGATGTCTTCGGGACCATTGCTTACTATTGCAATTTGTTTTTCATAGATGTTTAAATATATCAAGGATTTCATAAAAACTCAAATATAAAATTATAAAAAGTAAAAACAACATTGTGTATTAAAACTATATTTTTAATTTTAAAGATCAACAAAATAAATATAATTTAATTAAAACTATGTGAAATATGAAAGAAATTTGCCATTGATCAATCACATATTGATTGAATGTATTGAACGACCACTACATAAAGGCTTAAGCAAGAGACCATTGTAATTTAGTCATTCGAATTTCAAAAAATCTTTTCGGTAAAATCTCCTTTTCAAAATCACAACATGGAGGCGATTTTGTAGAGCAGCAAGATGAGCAAGCCGTGATGCTGTTGCGTGTTAATCAGCTTCATATTGCAATAACAATCGAATTGCCTCCAAATGGCCATATAAAGATGCATTGTCATGTTCGTTGATAGCGATGATATTCAAACCGTATTTAACTAATCATTAAATAATATTAAAATAATTGTAATTGTTTTTTTTTGCGCTGGGTAAAGTTAAAGAGCCTCAGATGCGTACAAATCATCTTCATATTGCAATAGCACTTTAACTGCATTCCTACAGCCATACAAAGACGCATACGCTATAGGGGTGATGCCGAGTTTGCACTCTGCTCTAATATTCGAACCCTTTTGAAATAATCTTTTAATTATATTAACGTGACCCTCCCTAGCTGCCCAGTGTAAGGGCGTTCGGTCGTTTTCGTCGAGATACTCGAGAGGATTTCCTGACGAGAGCAGCAAGTCCACAATTTGGAGATGATTTTTAAACGCTGCGCGATGTAAAGGAGTCCCTGATGCTGTTCCATAAATATCAGCTTTATATTGCAATAACAATCGAACTGCATCCAAATGGCCATACAAGGATGCAAGTGTCAAGGGCGTATTGTCGTATTGGTTAATAGCGTTGATATTCGAACCCTTTCCAATTAATCTTAGAATATTGCCAAGGTTGCCGTTTGAAGTTGCATAATGTAAAGGAGTCGCGTTGTGTTCATCGCGATCATCATGAGGATGTCCTGACGAGAGCAGCAATTCAAAAACTTGCAGATGATTTCCTTGCACTGCGCAATGCAAAGCAGTCCTTGATGGTGTTGCGTGAATATCAGCTCCACATTGCAATAAAGTTTTAACGGCTTCGTAATGGCCATTTGAAGAAGCTTCTGTCAAAGGCGTGTGATTGCTTTCATTGATAGCGTTGATATTCGAACCCTTTTCAATTAATTTTCTAATGATGTCTGAGTAACCCCTTAAAGCGGCCCAATGTAAAGGCGTCGAATCGTATTTATCACGATCATCAAGAGGATGTCCTGACGAGAGCAGCAATTCCACAACTTGTAGATGATTTCCTTGCGCAGCGCAATGCAAAGGAGTTAACGATGCTGTTGCGTGAATATCAGCTCCATATTGCAATAAAGTTTTAACGGCTTCGTAATGGCCATTGAAAGAAGCTGCCATCAAAGGCGTGTGATTGCTTTTATTGAGAGCGTTGATATTCGAACCCCTCTCAATCAATTTTCTAATGGTGTCGGAGTTACCGTTTAAAGCTGCCCTATGTAAAGGCGTCGAATGGTCTTTATCGCAATCATCAAGAGGATGTCCTGACGAAAGCAGCAAGTCTACAATATGAAGATGATTTTCTTGCGCTGCGTAATGCAATGGAGTCCTTGATACTGTTGCGTGTATGTCTGCTTTATATTGCAATAAAATTTTAACTGCTTCCAAATGGCCATTAAAAGAAGCTTCAAGCAAAGGTGTGTTATCGTTTATGTCAAAAACGTTGATATTCGACCCCTTTTGAATCAATGTTCTAATGATGTCACAGTGACCGTTTATTGCTGCCATATGCAAAGGCGTCGAATAGTATTCATCGCGATCATCAAGAGGATGTCCTGACGAAAGCAGCAAGTCCACAATATGAAGATGATTTTCTTCCGCTGCGCAATGCAAAGGAGTTGTTGATGCTGTTGCGTACATATCTGCTCCAAATTGCAATAAAGTTTCAACTGCATCCAAATGGCCTTTCAAAGAAGCTGCTGACAGAGGTGTCATGTTTTTATTGTTGATAGCGTTGATATTTGAACCCTTTTCAATTAATCTTCTATAAATGTTGAAGTGACCGTTTGAAGCTGCCAAATGTAAAGGCGTCGAACCGTTTTTGTTGCGATCATTAAGGGAATGTCCTGACGAGAGCAGCAAGTCCACAACATCGAGATGATTTTGTTGCGCTGCGCAATGCAACGGAGTCCATGACGCTGTTGTGTGTATATCAGCTCCATATTGCAATAGAGTTTTAACTGCTTCGAAATGACCATTAAAAGAAGCTGCTGTCAAAGGTGTGTGATTGCTTTTGTTAATAGCGTTGATATTCGAACCCCTTTTAATTAATCTTCTAATGATGTCGGAGTTACCGTTAAAAGCTGCCCTATACAAAGGCGTCGATTTTTTTTCATCGCAATCATCAAGAGGATGTCCCGACGAGAGCAGCAAGTCTACAACTTGTATATGATTTTCTTGCGCTGCGCAATGCAAAGGAGTTTTTGATTTTGTTGCATGTATATCAGCTTCATAATGCAATAAGATTTTAACCGCTTCAAATTGGCCGTTTAAAGAAGCTGCTGTCAAAGGTGTGTTATCGTATTTGTTGATAGCGTTGATATTCGAACCATTTTCAATTAATATTCTAATAATGTTAGAGTGACCCTTCATAGCTGCCAAATGTAAAGGCGTCGAATCGTTTATGTTACGGTCATCAATAGGATGTCCTGACGAGAGCAGCAAGTCCACAACTTGGAGATGATTTTCTTGCGCTGCGCAATGCAAAGGAGTCCTTGATGCTGTTGCGTGTATATCAGCTCCATATTGCAATAAAATTTTAACTGCTTCTAAATGGCCATGTAATGAAGCTTCTAACAAAGGTGTGTTATCGTCTTTGTCAATAGCGTTGATATTCGAACCATTTTCAAGCAATCTTCTAATGGTATCATATTGACCGTTCTTGGCTGCCCGATGTAAAGTCTGTTCAGATGAGACAAGCGCGTCCATAACTAGGTAAATATTATCGTTTACCACCGTAATATACACACGAAACTGTTTCGATGAAACTGTGTTGTTATTGTGTAACTATGTACTTATATATAAGCTTTATTATATTAATCTTATCTCCTATCTTATCTCTAATTTAACATGGTTTCTATATCTGGAAAAAAGTACTTGTATAAATTTGTATTTCTACAATGGGGTTTCGCGAATATTGTTAACAGGAGTATAGAAAACCCTCAGTGTGTTATATGTAATAAAATTCTTGGTTCAGAGAGCATGAAACCGAGCAAACCAAAATAACGATTCCATAAAGTTTATAAAGAATTTTAAGAGAAAAGTGAGTGTTCTGAAGTCTTCGTGATTGGATTCAATAGGAAATGCACAAAAAAAAACTGAATCGTGTCTTCTAGCTTCATATCAAATTGCGTATCGCATTACTTTGAACAAAAGACCGCAGACTAAAGGAGAGGAACTCATCAAACCTTGTTTGTGTCGCTAGTTATTGATGAGCAACACGTGGCCTAAGATTAATCAAATATCAATACAACAGTTCAAAGTCGTATTTTAGAATTGAGTAACGAAATTTTGTCAACTATTATATCTGAAATTTAAGAGAGTTATTTTTCTTTTATAATGTTTGCGTTTCAATTGGACGATTTAATTGATGAAACTTTGTGTTGGCATTCATTCGCTACTTGAGAATCCAATCCCGAACCAAATTTTTTAAGATTTAAAAAATTATCAAACTCAATGCAGAAACACAAATCTAATCATCTCCAGAGTATAAACCCATTTCAGAGATACTCAACAACAAAAATGCCTTGCTCGAATCATATTCAGGTGTCTTCGGGACCATTGCTTGAAAATGTGTTTTGTTATTTTCAAAACATTTCATACATGTATAAATATACCAAGGATTTCCTAAAAATTCAAATATAAAATTATAAAAAATAAAAACAGTATTGGTATTTTTTGTTCATCAACGTTGTGTATTAAAGCTATTTTTTCAATTTTACAAAATAACAAAATAAATATAATTTATTAATACCTATGTATTTAATGTATAATTATAAGTATAAATCTAAAGCATTTGGTGGTGATCAATCACTTATCGTATTGGTGCATTGAACAACTACTTCATCAAAGTACTAAGCACAAGAGACCGTTGTAAATTCAATCACTCTGATTTTAAATCTTCTTTCTTTCAAACAATTTGACCAGTTTCATCGCGATCATCTTCAAGTCTTCATTAAAGCAACAAATTCACAACAAGAAGGCAATTTTGTAGAACAGCGCGATGTGAAAGAGTCCCTGATGCTGTTGCTTGTATATCAGCTTCATATTGCAATAACAATCGAATTGCCTCCAAAGGGCCATATAAAAATTCCAGTGTTAAAAATTCATTGTTGAATTTTTGATAACGTTGATATTCGATCCATTTTCAATAAATCATCAAATAATTTTAAAATAATCTTCTGTGGATGCTAAATGTAAAAGTTTTCCATCGACATGATGAGAACAGCAATTTTTTTTGCGCTGCTTTATGTTAAGTCCCTGTTGCTGTTGCGTGTACATCAGCTCCATATCGCATTAAAATTTTAACTGCTTCGAGATGGCCATTTAAAGAAGCTTTCATCATAGGTGTCTTGTTGTTTTTGTCGATAGCGCTAATATTCGAACCCTTTTTAATCAATCTTCTAATGATGTCGGAGTGACCGTTCTCAGCTGCCCGATGTAAAGGTATCGCGTCGTCTTCATCGCGACCATCAAGAGGATGTCCCGACGAAAGCAACAGGTCCACAATTCGGAGATGATTTTGTTGCGCTGCGCAATGCAAAGGAGTCCCTGCTACTGTTGCATGTATATCGGCTCCATATTGCAATAAAGTCTTAACTGCTTCCAAATGGCCATAAAAAGAAGCTACCATCAAAGGTGTGTTATTGTTTTTATTGATTGTGTTAATATTCGAACCCTTTTCGATCAATCTCTTAATGATGTTGGAGTGACCGTTCTCAGCTGCGCAATGTAGAGGTGTCGCAACGTCTTCATCGCGATCATCAAGAGGGTGTCCCGAAGACAGCAGCAAATCCATAATTTGGTAATGATTGTTTGATGCTGCGCAATGCAAAGGAGTCGCTAATGCTGTTGCGTGTACATCGGCTCCATATTGCAATAAAGTCTTGACTGCTTCAAAATGGCCACAAAAAGAAGCTACCATCAAAGGTGTGATATTTGTTCCATTTATAGTGTTAATATTCGAACCCTTTTCAATCAATCTTCTAATGATGTCGGAGTGACCGTTCATAGCTGCGCAATGTAAAGGTGTCGCGTCGTCTTCATCGCGATCATCAAGAGGGTGTCCCGAAGAGAGCAGCAAATCCATAATTTGGTAGTGATTGTTTGATGCTGCGCAATGCAAAGGAGTCGCTGCTGCTGTTGCGTGTATATCAGCTCCATATTGTAATAAAGTTTTGACTGCTTCTAAATGCCCATTTATAGATGCTTCTAGCAAAGGTGTGTTATCGTCTTCATTGATGGAGTTAATATTCGAACCCTTTTCGATCAATCTTCTAATGATGTTGGAGTGACCGTTCATAGCTGCCAAATGTAAAGGTGTCGCGTCGTCTTCGTCGCGATCATCAAGAGGATGTCCCGACGAGAGTAGCAAGTCCACAATTTGGTGATGATTTTCTCGCGCTGCGTAATGCAAAGGAGTCCACTTTGCTGTTGCGTGTACATCAGCTTCATATTGTAATAACAATTGTACTGCCTCCAAATGGCCATACAAGGATGCCAATGTCAAAGGTGTATTGTTGCGTTTGTTGACAGCGTTGATATTCGAACCCTTTTCAATTAATCTTCTTATCGTCTCAATGTCACCTTTTTCGGCTGCCCGATGTAAAAGTGTCGTATCTTTTTTGTTGCGATCATCAAGAGGATGCCCAAATGAGGCAAGCACGTCCATATCTAGGTAGCACGAGAAACTGTTTCGATGAAACTGTATTGTTTGCGTGCCTAACTATCTTTATATACGCCTAATAATACTAATCTTAATTCCACTTTAACTGTATTCTTTATCTTCGCCGATAAGCGCTTGGTGGCCAGGGCGAATCAGATCGGCTTCATTGACGCCAACCCCTGAAGCTACGAGGGTGAAGTCCTACGTGACGCCAAAGAGCATCTCGGATTCGCTCTTACACCAACTGAGGGTGTCTCCTCGTCCATGTGTAACCCGCGAATTCGAGACTCGTGTTTTCCTATTTCCAGTTAACATGGCTCAGTTCGGCGAATGTAAAGCGGTATATTAGACATTAGAAGATAATTTTATCGTTGTCAAGTGGAATGATTCATTTGTCGCTCGTTCAGGCCGTCAGCTTGTTGTTTCTCTTGCGCTTATTTTGTTATTTTAGTTATCTGATTTTGAACTGGTCAGACTCAAGACTCAGGGACCTTTGGCGCGACTACGTAGAAGAGATTCTGAGCGCCAAAGAGAGCAGTGAAAGAGAGAGACGCAGAGCGCAACAGCCTCTCCAATAGAATAGGACCAATCACCTAAGGCCAGACTACCTGTCCTCTTGAAGCAATGTATAAAACAATACCAGGGGGGCCAGAGAAGGATAAGGGAGGGGTTTAGTGGGCAGGAACGAGTTAATCGTTAATCGATAATCGCTAATCCCACACTACCCCGAATGGGTGTCTTTCAAAGATTCCCCTCCCACAGGAAAAAAAAGAAAAGATCTTATATATAAAAATCGATGTTTTTTTGTTTGTTCATATCTATATATATATATATAAATCAATATCTCATGTCAGGCGTCCGGATATTTGTTTGTTAATTTTTTTGTTTGTCCGCTCGGCCGTGTTCGGCCGCGTTCGGCCGATTCGACGGTAGGCCGTGCTCGGGGGCTCGCCAGTCGCTGATACGAAATGAGGGAGAGCGCACGCATACTAACCTCTCACTCCCACACCAATACACCGCGTGTTGCTAAGCAACCACATCCAAATCAATAAATAAACAAATGACTCATTCGTGTATTCTAAAGGCAAGCTGGATGCATCTTCACACATAACAAATCAATCAATAACGAAATAAACTCCAGGATTCAACACGATATGAGGCGCTATCACTGCCTGACAAATATATTAACACTTTAACGACCGCATGATTTGCCTGAAACCGCATATTTTTTGAAAGATTTGATTGAAACAATAAATTTCGTAAACTTAGCATAACATTTGAACCTTTTAACCGATTTGAATAAAAATTAAAATTTAGGTTCCTATTGATTTTAAGAACCTTAAATAATTAATTCGCTGTTTTTGGACGGGGATTGCCACCTTTTTTACATTTGAAAAGGGAAAAGTTAAAAAAATCTAACTTTTAGGGAATTATTAAATTCTAAAAATATTCCCATGGCCTTTGGGCTATGTACGGTTGTAAACCTCGAAATATGGAATTTTTCTGGATAGGGTTTGCCAACCTTTGCCAAACTACTTCCTTCGTAAAGTTTAGTGGTGCCTCCAAAAGAGCTTACTGCACTGATATATTTAAACAAAAAAGTGGTTTTCAATATGTGGTATGTTTATCAGCGTGATAAAATTCAAAAAGTGATTTTTTGATATGAATTGTATGTAAAGGCATTAATTAAATGACACGTAAACACACGAACAAAACATAAAGACAACATTCAGTTAGTTTATCATTCTATATAAAAATATTGTATATTTGAATTGGATTTTTTAACACTGAAAATTGGCGTGCCTATAATTCTTCTCCGTAACATAAGTCCGCCACGACATGTAGCAACTGTACCAGGTTTTTAGTGAAAAAAAAAATGATGAATAATATCATCGGAGCTACAGTTTGAAATGAAAAATTCCGACTGATACATTCGCAAAATGCACAGCATGGTGCATAATCGTAAAATTAAAGTTCCACGTCTGCAAGGACATGCTCTTTCTCCACTTCTTACGGTCACTTGCGCTCTGAAAGCGGGGGAAAGCTAGCTAAAGATTCTAATTTTACTTTGAGACTCTTAGGCTAGAATAAATATATAGATGAGAACTGCTTAAAAATTAAATAGATGAAAATAATTATATAAATATGTATTGTATAAGGTAAGGAAGAGTTTTGAGTCACACTTGCGGCCCCGAAAAAAAGGGTGCGAACCTACTAATCTCTACCGGTCGCAAGGAAGAGCATCTACGATCCGATGGAGCTCGTAGAAAGCCCCGGAGATGCATTTTCCTCTAAAACTTTTACAAAAAGCCCTAAATGCCCTAAAATTAGAGGGAGTGGCCACAAGGTTTCCGTGGCCAACCGGGCCGAATTTCGGACCACCGACACAACGAAGAAACGCCTCGTGATCGGACGCCATGCCAGAACATGTCCACAGAATATGGTCTGCGTTCATGAACGGATCTCCGCACGGACACTCCGAAGTTGTTGAAAGCCCAAACCTAACCAAAGAGGCCCTAAATCACCCGTGTCTTGTGAGGAACTGAGATGTCCAGTGATCTGGGACGACACGGCGACATCTCAGGTGATGCCTGACCGAGAGGAAAAAACGATAGAGGTGGCGGTCGACGACCGACACAGACCACCTTTCCAGCCATCTAAATAAAACCACTTCCTTGACGCGGCGACGGAAATCTCCGAGCGCATCTGAGGAATCCGCTTCTATCTGGATTTCTTTGAATCTTTGGGATGAGTGAAAATATAGGAAGTCTCCTATCTAACAAAAAGGATAAAGTGAAAAACGAAATTCAGGGAACTTACGTGATTTAATGCTCATCCTGCATCATATCGTACATTGAACAAACCAATAGATATATCACCCACGGGATAACAGTGCATCAGAACGCAGTCTTTGAATTGAATTACAAATCCGCAGTACACGAACATGGTATGAAGAACGATCATCACATCAATTTTGATGGTACAAAAACCATAGCAACCGTCGAAAATTTCGGCATCAGAATTGCGAGAAAAGTGATGGAAATCTAAAAACGAAGAAACTCCACATTTAACGGACGAGTCGACGGGACTAGCATACCCAGAACATAGCTACCAATTTTAACGAAAATTAAAGCACCAATAGCCAAACAAAGAGATCTGAAAATGCAAACAATCTACCACGAAGCGACGGCAATGCATAGCCCAACATAGCACTGGACGGAGGATACTCACAAGTAGGATCACAAAGGTGCCGGCAGCTATTCCGCGTCCATGAGTCCGACAGGAGACTCGAAATATCGGAAAGATATATATTTAAAATCTTAATGTACCTCTCAAATAATTACTAAGCGCAATCGTATACCCGTTTTTCAGTGTAATTAAAAATATATAAAATCATTCCAATAAACTGAATTAAAATACATACACTTTATATCATTAAGTGTGGCCTTGCAACATATGCCGGGTGTTGAAGTGAAAAAAATGAAAAATAACATTAAAGCTGCAGTTCGAAATATAATTTTTTAACGCGAAGATGCTGTGCCTCAATGACTCCTAATGATATGCTATCATCTATATATATAAAAATCAATGTCTCGCGTCCAGATATTTGTTTGTTTTTTGTCGCGATTTTTGTCCGTTCGGCCGCGTTCGGTCGTGTTCGGCCGGACTCGGCGGCGGCCGGCTCGGCGTTCGGCCGTGCTCGGCGGCTCGCCAGTCGCTATACGAAGTGAGGGAGAGTGCACGCATCCTTACCTCTCACTCCCGCATCAATACATCGCGTAGCTTTCCAACTAAGCGCGTGTTGCTAAGCAACCACATCTGCCTAAACAAATCAATAAATAAACAAATGACTCATTCATGTATTCTAAAAGCGAGTTGGATGCATCTTCACACATAAATCAATCAATAGGTGTGGCATTGCAACGCACGCCGGGTATTCGCTAGTAATATATGAAAATTAAAATGGGTTCTCTGCCGCATTCTATCCATAGTACATCCGTGAGCATGGGCAGATCTGCATGTGCGAAATATCAAAGGAAGGTAATTTGATAATAATTTCTGATATCAATTAAAATATCGATTTAGAATACCCATTCTCAACAAAAACAAGACGCATTGATAAAAATATAATATCTTAAATTCGAATCAATGCATTTCTACTGTTTATTGTGGCATTTATGTTTTATGTAATGCCTCCAGGGCAAAATAAATCTCAAGTATGTACAGTATATATTGTATCGTTCGCCATTTCTCTCAGCACAGTCCAGATAATTTGCTTTGCAAATGCTCGTGACAGATTATCTCGCCATTATGAAAATAGTCAGCAGCTAAAAATACAGCAACGAAATTATAAAGCGACTCTAGTGCTTGTTTTCTTGCATTATAATAGACAATTGTCTCTTTCAATCAAGTGCAGACGAATAGATCCGATACGATCTGTAATTGCTCAATTCAATTTATCGCGTAATTGAGCTTTCAGACACTACAAAGCTCCATTCTCGAATATAATCGCCAACGACCGGACCCCATTATGCCTTCAACCACAAAATCGTTTAATCCGAAACTCTGACCACCCCCTATATATTGTGAAATGCAGTATTAATTCATCGCAATTATCCCGTGGATTGTGTCATTTTTTTGTCATTAACCGCGATAGCCGAGCAAATATTTTCCAATGATGCAACGATCGATATAAAAATTAGGGTACGGCGATACTTTCGTCTGTACATGTCAACGACTTCCTCTAGAAATTCATTCAAATTTATGCAAATTATAAGGCAATACAAATTAGTGTGCCTTATAAAGTCATTTCACGTGTTTTTAGCAATATCCACCGACTATTGCACAAAAATGCCCCCGAGCCGATTGATTTTATGCTTTATTTTAATTAGCCTCTATTCTGACAACCCTGGCTTGCATTAAATGCAATGAAATGTTTGTAAACTTTCAACTTCTCGATACTTGCTGTTTGTTATTTCATATTTTTTTAATAATTTCTAAATATCCATACAATCCGTTTTCATGGCATCCAAATGATAATCAATTTTATTTATTGAATTTCTCCGCTGTTTAAAATTGGATTGAATACTATTTTTATACGTAGGTTACATCAATTTTACAATACTGCTTGTGGGCAATAGATATTTTTAACGTCGATTTAATTCAGTTTAAAATTTAGACGGGTCAAATATCGCAAAAAAATTGTTGTAAAATAGAAATTGACAAATATTTGATGACTTAACGGTTCGCAGTTGGATGATATGAGGGTCATCTGGAAAGTCTTTTTTCTGGAAAGAATTTTTCTGTTTTGAAGTTGGCGCATTTGACGTGTAAGGGGGATCTTGACGGTCAGCTTGTTTGGTCTCGCGAGTTTATCGGCCATTTTTTCAGTCACAGTAAATTCTTCCGATGGAGAGATCGTCGCGCACTCTTGCCACCTCCCGTGTAAGATCTGCGCGGTCGTGGTAATTAGTCTGAGTAGATTAAATTCACCAGATTGATAGTGACATCTTCCATCTCTCTTCCGGTGCAATGTGTTATTTTAACAGCGCCATCTCTTGTGGCCCTACGGAGACATTGCGCCTGCTTACCGACGGATCGCTTCTGGCGCGTGCACCGTTACCGGTTGGGTGGTGACGCGCAGGAGGCGAGAGTCGGAGGGAGTCGTCGGTTAGCCTTGGCTACGGGAAGTCGTCCCTCCTGCAACCAGATCAACGTTACAGAACTACTACGCGAGGTCACTGTGTATTCCACCACGATTTCAACCTCAGTTTGAAGGGGGTTGCGGCAGATGACGGACTGCAGAGGCTACCTTTTCCCTATAGTAATCGTATTGGTTTGGTCATTTGTAGTACCTAGCCATGGAGACAAGTCGTCTTTTCGAGCAGCCTAAAGCCATTCTCCCCTGTATGTACTAGGCTGTTAAAGACAGTGATAATGTAATTAGCAGTTCTACACTACCATTTACGGATACGTAGCACAGGATAAGCTTTGCCCATAGATATAGGATTGCCACCCCTTGGGATTTTATAGATGGGCATCGTGGACTCATTAACACTTATCCAGGTAGGAGGTAAAAGCTTTTCTGGAGGGAGATAACGTGAGTGTGTCTACATCCTAGAGATCTAAAGGACAATCCGAAAAGAGGAAGCGGGAGCCCGCAATGGCCTCTCCACCAGAAGAATTTATAGTGACTAAACAAAATGGCCGACAAACATGCGGGCCAAAAAAATCCGACTGAAAGGATCTTAAATTTGGTTGAAAATTTTATTGAAACGTGACAATATAATAAAACACACTGTAAATGTAATATTTTGAGATGATAATTTGTATAAATATAAATAAAGCGTTGTACGTAGCATGTGCGTGCATACTCATCAAAGAGTCAATAGGATTCGCGTGTAATTTTTCCAGCGTTTTTGTTATTTTAAGTCTTAACTTAGTGTCTTTATCCCTGAGATATTTTATCGTTAAATTTTTAAATAATCAAGTTATCAATTAAATTAAAATGTCATTTAAAATTAATAATTATTTAAAAATCGTCAAAAAATCCTAACTTAGCTTAAACATATGTAGAAGACTTTAATAAATTACCCCATAAAAACTCAAAGAAACATCCAGAAAGTATGGTTACAAATACACATATACAGTACATATATGTTTTTCAAATTGTTATATAACCTTTCCCTACCGGTGATGTATTTACTACACCTCGACTCTAATAATGGGAATATCGAATCCCTCCTACACGCCATGTGCGTCAACTTCGAAACCAAAAAATATCTCGACTTCAGCAGCCTTTGTTCTTTTTTTTATCCTCGGAGAATAATTTAAAAAAATCATACATGTACCGATTTTTTATGTTTCAAATGTTGACACCCTACCAACAAAGCATTCCGATTAAATGCCAAGCGAAGGGTTTCATGTCACAATAGTAAAATCTAACATAAAATCAGAACAAATCCAAGAATTGCCGCCAGAAATGAATCGACTATGATCTAGTCAACGGGCCGCTTTTACAGATCTATAAATCTTACTAAATATCAGCAGCATATTTAGCTATCAATTGGACCTTTCACAAGACCAAACACTAAGTCTCCATCGGCACGTAAACAATTAATACAAAGTAGACTCGCGGTTGAACAATGATAAGCATCTACGCTCGTTTTCATGTGACTGGTATCGTAAGTCTTTGAATAGTGCCTGCGAAGCCTTCCGAGATAATATTGATCGTTTCAGGGATCTATTTGCGGTTATAATTGCTATAAATGCATAATGATAATGGGGTCCAATTATCAGCTTCTGTTAAATTGGATCAATTCATAAGCGATTTGTATACTTCACAATAATCGATCTCGTCGAATTGTGAATTTGCGATTCGATAATAGAGTCGTAGAACTGTCGGTTCTTTGAAATCAAATCGTCAGATTGGCAATCATAAAATTGCGATTGGATCCCGAATCAAAAAATTGCCGAAAATAGAGCTGTCCGATGCGATTATTCAATTTCATTCGATCGGAATGTTTGATTTGCTGCCATTTCAAATCTTCATATTTATGTATGCATTTCTTCAACGTCGAATTTGTGGATTGCAAAATTTCAATTTTATTCAGAAAAACACTTTGATATGCCTCCAATATTATAAACCTTTGAATTCAATCAAATTTACATTGATAGAGAATACTGACAGAACATACACGATTTTTAGTATGTGCAAAAATATGCTCTGTCAAAAAAATCTTAATATATCATCCAAAAAATGAATTATTTCAATTAATTTATGTACAAGATTCAAATTTCAGATGAAACGGAATGACAATATAAAAATTAAGACTCGCTCTTTAACAATAATTTTGTATCGAGACACGGTTCAAGAAACGCGTATTTTTTATCACTATAAGAAAGTGAATTTATTGTTACAGTTTTGAACTCTTTTTAACAGTTATTTATAAACAATGTCAAGGCCAATAATCGATGAAGAATATTAAAGTAATTTCATGCTGTTTTTATACGCCAGCGATTGAAGTAAGCTTAGTAATGAAAAATTACAATTAATTTTAGAATCAGATTTTCATAAAATAATCGGAATAAGATTGAATGAAATAGTATTTTATTATACAAAGGAACATTTGGTTTCTTTAGACGCTTTGTTGAAAACCCAGTCCCCGTGTCAATGAATTTGTTTAAGATCTTCATCAAATGTTTGCTATTTCAAACATTCGGTTTAAATTATTTGAGTCTTCCTAAAATGTTTTATACCCTTAGAACTAGTATTTAATTTTTGCTTTAACAATATTTTAGTTGAATATAATATTGGTGATAACTGTAACTGCTATTTTGTCTTTATCCATCGGACCTTCGCAACATAGACTCTGCATTAAGATAATACCGTGTCAGTACCCTAACACTTCCATTCTATGGCTCGACTTCACCGCAGCTCGATATTAGAATATACCCACGTGTGAACTCAGTCGTCTTGAAAAACACGTAAAAGACGAGAGCAGCCCGAAGACTCCGCCCTCGAGAGCGCCCCTGCTCCATATTACACCGGTGTCAGAAGTGATATTTATCATAACAATACTAGATCGACATATTATCTAATGCGTCGGAATTTCAATAATTGTTACATATCTTCTAAGATCCCAATGAATTTCGTCGATCTAGATGTGTGACCCTTAACCTTTTGCGGTCTTTAAAAAAATTTCCAGCAAGTACCTAAATGTTTGCAGCATTTTAAAGAAAGATTTGATAATAAGAGAGTTGCGATCTTCACAAGAAACATCATAGTATTTTTTTTACCAATCCGGTAAATAGTCTTTTCTTCCTTATTAATTCTAGAAGACAGACTAAATACCATGAAGGATCGTATAAAAATCTAAATACTAGGAGTAAAAAATATGGACTTATTTTACCGTTTGAGTACAAAACAGTCTAAAACCAGTCTTCCTCCGGGAACCTTGTGTGTTTCTTGGTGGATAAAAAGAGCGGGGGAAGACATTCCTGTGTGGCTACTGTTGAACATTTTATGATAGACAGCGGCTGACGGCACCCATGGGTTATATTCCATACTATCCTGCGCTGCTGTTCTGTCTGTTCAGGGTAACCCCGGACTAACCACTCAGAATATCATCTACTGTACTTCATCCCGGCAGGGTGACACTCATGCAAGAGCGTCCAGGTGCCGACCTTTCCACTCCGCGTCCTCTAAAGGAGGCGAGGTCTCTACAAGGAGAACAGTTTCTGATTTTGCATGTACCCGATGCATGTATGCTGGATTAAAAGACTATGGGAATTGGATGGAGGCGGGCTATGCTAAGATCAAGGGAAATATTATCCATGAGTTCACTGCCCCCAAGAGTCCAAACTCAGTTTGAAGGGAGCTGCAAAATGGACAAGTCCAGGCTGCAGGGGCTTCAACTCCTTCCCCGTAGTAATTGTATCGGTTCGGTCATTTGTAGTACCCAACCACGGAAACCAGTCGCCGTTCGACCAGCCTATAACTATTCTCCCTTGTCTGCCGAAACAGTTGAGAGTAGAGGTGAACCTTTTATATAGATTCCACCCACTTGTATAATCAGTAGTTCCACGTTCCCCTTTACGGGTATGCAACACAGGGTGAGCTTTATGAGTAACACGTCGAGGCAACTTACGTTAGCCTCTACTTCACATCTTTTCCCCAGGGGCTTGACTGCTACCCACATATGTGGGATTGCCCCCCCCCCCCCCTTGGGGTTTCATGGGTGTGCACTGTGGAGTCTAGCACAGGTGCACTGTGTGGAGTCCGAGGGCACTCAGAACAGACCGCACAGCAGCACGAGGGATGGACTCTATTTATGAAGTGACCAAACATCATCATGTCGCTGACTGTCCTGTCTCAACGTCTATCTATTTCCCCATGTCTCATCTATTTCATCTGAAAGACTTCTGAAATCCATAACATGTAGTAATTGAAAGCGAAAGGTTTTTGATCAAAATTTAGCTGTTTTTTACATTATTCAAGACGTTTTGGTACAATTTTTAGTTCGTCATTTTAAAAATAAGAATTTCACTTCGCACAAGTTTCTGCTTTCTTCGTACTAATACTAGTTTACAGTTTTTTTTCCTCTTGCTCTGCTATTAAAAATCCATGATTTGGCGCATTCACGTGTTTAAATGATTGATTATGATATTTTTACAGTAATTTCGAGTAATTGGGTACTTTTTTGATTGTAAATAATTGAGAGCCACTGGCATAATTGCCGATTGCCATCACGATAGTGTTAGGCCAGGTGCGGAACAATATCGCAGAGAGTCACAAAAGAAATCGGGCGTAACATATACATTTAGTTCCGATACAAATTTCGCTCTCGATACCCGAGTTGCGTCACAAAACCGCGTTCGGACTCGCAGTTACGACACCGACACAATATGGGATAATTATTTTTAGGCAGACACGATCGCGATAGCTCCTGGCCAAATTTTACATCGGCCTTTGTGCAACCGCCAATGCAACAAAAGGCGAACAAACACCCAATAAACGGGCGTTCAAATCGAAGATTTGATAAAGTAAGAGTGCCGAATGAGAATCCGACGAGATAATTTATTCGACGGAATTGATTTATATCGTTATATGAGCGCTTGAACCGGTAGAACGTGCAGAAATGCACCCTGAAACGCCCAACAATTACATGTCGGCTAGGCAGAGTTGCGCTTTCCAATATTATGGTAATTAATGGACGGTAGCAAAAGTGCGATAATCCTCACTTTTTACAATGAATAAACACAATGAGGAAACTGCTCGCTCAATCGATCAGTCAAGTTCTTTCACTTCCACCAGCTGGCGTGCCGACTGGAAATGTCGGCTCGAAGACGCTAATGCTTGATGATGGTGAAGGTCAATCGCCAACGAAGTTACCCATACAAGACGACAGCTCTTGAACCTGTCCATTTCACCAACCTGATGTACATTGACTTCGATAAAATAAATTCAACAACTCAAACTAGAAATAATTACTTCACTCTTACTCTCTTTGCTCTTTACCAATAATAAGCTCAATAAAGAAGATTTCTTACAGACAGTGTGACTATATTAACATCAGATACTAAATACCATCATAATACATATTTACAGGGAAAAAATATAATCTTTGGCTAGGAAAGAGGAATCCACCACTGCCTTCACTCCACGTAACATTGGTGTCAGAACCGTAATGTCGCATGAGCTGTGGACGCTGAGAGGGGAGACAGATCTGCTTAACTGCGCTCCGTTTCCATGTTTGCTATAAGTTGAACACTAAATAATTTCTTGGTTATAAATAAAATGATATGGGAACAAAACAAAGTAAATATTGGTCACATCACTGCAATAATCGGCATGCTAGTAAACTATGCATAAAAAACCACGCTCGTGCGCACCGGGCATTAGGAACGAGAATGACTGTATGATGACGATAAATATATAATCAACAAAATGACATTCTTGCGCAAAGCCGATATTAATCTGTGTAGATGCAATTTGTCAGATTAACAGGGATATATATTTGATCTTGCTGCGCTTCGTGCATTCCTTCCGATCATCGTGAAAGAGGAAAAATACAGATGCGCAAAAAACAAGAACCGAGAGTCGAAAAATAGCCTTGGCTGCGGAAGAGGTATTCACCGCGCAGGTTCCTTTGTAATCTCGTGGCTGTAATATCTTATCGCATTAAATAAATATAATTGTTAAGACGAGTGCATTTCTGTACACCCCACACGAAAATATTCGTCTTCCCCCTCAGGTTCATTGAATTGAAAGCAAAACGAATTCACGAGGGGGGTTCAAATAAACCCGGAATTTTACTGCACAAATTTGTTAGTGATATACATATAAAAATACAAATGGAGTAACTTATTTTTTTTTCCGAAGGAGGGAAATCTTCAAGAAGACACCCCATTCTGGGGTAGTGTGAGGTTTGACTAAGCATTATTAATGCGTCTCGCCAATTATTTATCTAAGCATCATCAGACTCACTAAACCCCTCCTCCAGTTCCGCCGCCACCCGACTACCGTGAAGGCGTGGCGGTATGTATCCTTCTAGGGCCTCTTGTTATCGCGAATTCTTCGCGGTTCCCTCTATTACTGATCTCTTGTGTGTCCCGCTGGGTTTTCTCGCTCATGGGTTGAGGAGGGGGAGGATGCTTCGGTGCGTGTTCGACGTCTCAGTCGTTTAGCATCCTCCTTCTACAGCATAACGCTCGCGACGTATCCGGACAACGCGTTCCATGCCCTGGCATTGGTTAGTATCGTAGGGACCATGTTGCTGGGAGTGAATGAATTAACTTCGAGCTCTTCCCGCAGTGTGTCCCTCTCTGTGCTCCAAGCCGGGCAGTCGAATAGAGTGTGTGCGGCATCGTCCAGCTCCACTCCGCAGTGATGACATTCCGAGCCGGCCTCCTTTTGGATCTTGTAAAGGTAGCTGCCAAAGCAACCGTGTCTAGTGAGTCCCTGGGTAAGATGATCACACAGCTGACTGTGTTTCCTGGCTGTCCAGGGCTTTAAGTCCGGAATGAGCCGATGAGTCCATCGACCTTTGGCGGAGCTGTCCTATCGGGACTGCCATTCCGCCATGGTGGACTGCCTAGCTCTTTGCCTGGTTTCCCCTGTGTGTATGGCATTCCGTTCCTTTGCGAGCAAGTCGATTAGCGGAATAGCAGTCAGTGTCAGGTTTGCGTCTTCTGACATTGTGCTGACATATGCTGCTGCGACTCTGATTGCGCTTCTCTTCTGTACTCTAGCCAGATTAAGCTAACTTGGTTGTCCTCATCATTAGCTACTTGTCAATGGTGATCGCTGAGGCTGGCTACACTGATCTGTGTTATCATTTGTCCAGGGGCTGTCTTCAGGGATCGGTTCTAGGACCGATCCTCTGGAACGTCCTCCTGTACTTTTGTGGTAATACGTTTACATTTGCTCCGGCAAATATTTGTGTGATACAAATGAAAAATCATTACGCTATTAACATTCATAATGTTACATGCAAAACTTCGATGTCCTATCTGGGTGTAGCACTGAGGGAGAGGTGTAGGATCATTGAACACATCAAACCTGCGGTCACGAAGGCCAACCGGGCTTTCTGCAAGGTCACCAGATTATCAGGGTCTATATAGGGCCTTGGCGGTAAGACCATTATCATTATATATACTGTACTGTTTTTTTTAATATCATCTGTTATGCCGCGGCTGCCTGAACTCATAGACTGGACTATTCCAGATGGTTCAGGCGCCGAGGCATAAATTTGCTACATTAGAGAATTCTCTGTGCCGGATAGAGAAGTGCTCTGATAATAGTTACTAAAGCCAATAGGAGTTAGCCAAGGTATAAAGGCTAATTGGGAATTCTCCTGCGCTGCGTCAGTGGTTCTGCTTCAGGACCTGTTGAGCACGCAGAGTTAGTGGCTGGTCAGCGCGGGGGAAAGGGCGGGGAGGGTTAGAGTTTAGTCCCTGATTGGTGGGGGTATCGACCAGACGCAGAAAGAAAGCAACGTATCACGAAATCGAGTTATTCGCGGAGCGCAGAAAGTACCAAGGCGTTTTTCTTCCTTTCTTTCAATTCAATTTTTCCCATCGGATAGGAAGCTTCTTGGTCTCGTCTAATAAAGGGAACTATATAGAAAAATAAGATATTCTAATTGTATTTTTATTTATCACTAATAAGTCTGTACGGTAAAATTCCGGGTTATATTTGAGTGTTCCTCGTATGTAATGTTTAAAACTCTGCTTCATCATATAAGCGAACATGGGAACGGGGTTCAGTCCTGGAGATTTGTTTCCCCTTTAAGCGTCCACAGCTCATGTAAAATTACGCTTCTGACACCAATGTTACGTGAAGTAAAGGCAGTAGTGGATTATTTTTCCTTATCAATCGGGATACTAGTAAACCATACACAAGAAATCACGCTCGTGTTGTCATATTAACATTATCTTGTTAAGGTAAGAACCTTATAAAAGGATACCATACAAAAAAAATACACCTTTGCAAATCTGTTTTCTGCGCCCTTCTTGCTTGGTGCATTGACAACCACGCAATTTTTCTATTGAAAAGCTTTTAAGCTTACCGTTTAACGTCCAGTAAATTAAATGAATTTTTATTGATCCACAGATTGCTCGGTGATGCATTTCAGCAGCGAATAAGGAGATGACCGGTTTACGAACACCCTAAATGGCGCAAATATCTTCTTGAAGCACTTTCCTCCAATCGATGGCCGCCTATATCCACGCTCAATATGTCAATTCGAATTTATGTTATAAGCCTGGCTGAGGCAATATGTCATTTTTTCGTCCAAGTTATAAATATGGTTGCAGCGGGCCCATGCACTTCTTGTGCATTTCCCAACGCTCACATGTCGAGCAAATGTTCTTGTCCGTATTGGAACTTTCCCTAGATGGCTCTCATCGCACTTAATTGCCCACTGTTCATTAGCAGTGTTCAAATACCACAAAAAAACTGGAGCAGATCGCGACGCCTGATTAGTGAATGAATAGTGCAAATATCATATTTATGAGATAGGATTCATATTCGCTCCACACTCAATGCTTTATTAAATTCTGCTGAGAATTTTCGCTGGCATGCGGCTTATAAAAATTCCTTGTGTAAAGCATTTTTAATGAAGACTTGAATGCCTGACATGGATTCCATGCTTTTATAATTCGTCCCAGTCCTCAAAAATTTGATCGATTTTGGCTTTGAAAACCCAATTTCTCTCGAATGCATATGTAGATCACGGCATTAGATTATGTAGATGTTATTAAAAATTATAACTGCTACGGAAATTTAGAATTTATTTTCATTGAATTAAACTTTTTAAGAATAGATAGATAGTTATTCCTTTGTAATTTCTATTCATACTCTAGCATAGTTATACGTGATGGATTTGCAACAAGAATTAAAATATCATTTAATTAAATTTAATTTAGCTCCATTTTTGTGGAAGCGCCGGGGACGGGGCGCCGGGAGCAGGGAATCCAATCCCGAGCCAAAATTTCAGTCTCGGGCTTTCGGGATTGCATTAGACCATCCCAGGATCAGTCCCGGGATCCCGAGACTGGGATTTTCAATAGGTTAAGAATTTACATTGATAAATTTGATCAAAAATTACTAATAAATCCATTTGTTTAATATAAAAATAATCTGAAGGCGAAAGAATTTTATTTATTTAAGAAAATATAAAATCACAAAAATCAGATATTTAAATGCTAGTTCGAGTTGATGACCACTTGAGCTTCCATTTTCATATAATACCATCAGCGTGACTGATAAAATTCCTTTCTGCTAAGACACGGACTAAAACTCGCAAAATTCCCGATTTCCCGACAAATTATTTATTTCCGTCGCTGCAGATGAATACTTATATACTATAATACTTTGATGTGATTCGTAATTATATTACGGAGGAATACAAAAATTCTGAACCGCGTATCTATTATATTTCATATCGATATTCCCATTATTAGAGTCGAGGTGTAGTAAATACATCATCGGTAGCGGTCAAAGCCGATGGCGGTTAATATTACAATTTGAAAAACATATATGTTCTGTATATATGTATACATAGATTAGACAGTTACTGCCCCTAGGCGTCGCTAAAGTTATAGGCGCCGATTGCAGACACGTCCGTACAGGTCGAGTGCCCGTCGGCGACTCATTGTGCTTTAAAATGCATTTTCTCTCCTTTTTTTCTTTCTCTTATCTATCTTTCTTATTTCTCTGCAATTAATAGGTAGATGGTATTTGGCAAGATTACATGTTATATAATAACGAAGATGGTTTTGCTGATTGCTTTTTGAGTTGAAGTACAGAGAAAGTTCCTAAGACGTCGGAGTTAGAGCTGGTGGAAGACATCATAGCTGAAGAACCTCCAGCAATGGAGTGGTTCTAGCATCGGATTATTGTTCTTGGTAGCAGTCGACAAAATAAAAATGAGATTTTTTATTATGTCATCCTAAATCAAAACCATGTTAAGCGAGGGATGTATGTATTTTTTTTTATATAGAAAATAGTTTTCTATACCCAACAAAGTAATTTTCAGTAACATATTTTAGATCGATTTAACTGAAGTACTTTAATTTGCATGTTTATTTCAAGAAATGACCCGGCTCTAACGTAAGAAACAGCGCGGAATCGCCCGGCCTGTTAACACTCTCATCGCCCAACGT
Source organism: Stenopsyche tienmushanensis (assembly GCA_008973525.1). Classification (NCBI taxonomy): domain Eukaryota; kingdom Metazoa; phylum Arthropoda; class Insecta; order Trichoptera; family Stenopsychidae; genus Stenopsyche; species Stenopsyche tienmushanensis. The sequence goes on from WACJ01000521.1 coordinate 706,948, forward strand.
GAATCGGTGTTGTATAGGGTCCAAATTCGATAATCGGAGCGTAAATAGAAAGAAAAGCGATGCGATATTATAACGTACGGGATAAACACGAACGATATGTGGCGCATCTTCTCTTGGGTTTGTTTTATCTTAGATCGATAAGCTTGACTGTCATTAGTAAAATTAATAAAAACAAAGTGAAGAAAAGCAAGTGCGAACAACAAGGGAAGAAATGCAAATTTAGAGGTCGATCTCGAAAGATATTTAGACAAGTCGTTATAGAAATACGTAACAATGAGATACTGGATTCGCTTTTTGGAGACTGTTTTAAGATTTCACAGAACTCACCTCAGAATCTCCGTTCGGTTGAAAAGCATACTTTTTCTGACTAGCATATCAGTGAATTTTTATTCTCAAATCAGAAATTTCCGGGAACTTCTAGTAAGAGAATGGTTATGCTTGGAAAATTAGAATTAGGAAAATTACAAACCCATTAGAAAGAATTGTTTGAATACTCTTTGTTACAAAAGGATGAGCGAAAAAAATGTAAAAAGGTCCTAATTGTCCAAAATTATCTCATATATGTTTGAATTGTTTTAATGAATGCTACATAATATAATGATATATTTTATTTTAAACAAAATTTAATGTATAATATATGTATATTTTAGCTTTTTATATATATTTGCTGGAAGAAAACGTCCACCAAAATTATGCGACGGGGCCTTCGCTGGGAAACGCTCGTCGCGCATATCTGGTGGACGCAGCGATGAACGAGTTAATATTTAAAAGAATTAAGCAAATGTATTTATTCACCAGTTTCAAAAGCTCTAAATTTACTTCATTATTAACTAAATTTAATGTTCAGCATAAATAAGCACGAAAACATATAACATATTTATAGACAAAAAGTCCCATAAAATATAATTTTTGGAATTTATGTGAATAGATTAATCAAATACAATGGATTGCTGGTATGAATTAATGGCCAATTCTTTCCTAATATATTGTATGAATATTCAATGGAAAATATTAAGAGCGGATCTACGACGTTAAATGGATCTGAGTCATTTCATTTTTACGTCCGGCATATTTTCCGATGTAAAAAATATTTGAGTCATGAAATGAGCAAGCTGAAGATGAAGGTTAAGAATGACTCAATAACATCCTGCAAATTTGTAACAGAAATTTTCAATCAACAATGGAGTATTTGGATCGCATTAGTTGCTGAGGCCTAATCGCCTTCTAGAAGTGGTTTCCACTAAATCGATATTCTCATATAAATTTCATGGTACACCGTACATGACATCCGTATGATTATTGACATTTTAATGGTATCTGCGGAGTGTTCACGCAACTGGAATTTATAGACAAGACTTGTCAATAAGCTAACACGCGAGTGGCACTGGGTTCACATCCATAACTGGGGCAACCATGGCACCTTCCAAATCTTACGAAATCTCCTTTTCAAACATTTTCTTGCATGCTTTGGACATCGTGTTGAATCAAGATTAACCATCGGATCTTTAAAATTGATTAACGGCCCACTGGTGATCATTATTGCTATCAGTTGAGCCTTAAAATCATTTGTAATGCCTTGGCATTCTTCAGGACAACTGCTTCGATGCGATGCGTTTGGATTTATTGGCATTTGTTATGTTAGTAGGAGGGTGAGGAAATAGAAGATGATCATTTTTTAAATAACGTTTTTGAATCTCGCGCGATAAAAGTGATCTTTGTGAAGCTGTATATTGTGTAATATAATAAAATAGGCGCGCTACTAGACCAGAGGTTGCTGTACGCAGCGTAACGTATAAATACGCACATTAGAAGCGGCGCGGCGCATGCGCCTAGCAATTGTATGATGTAAACGACGGATATGAACACAAGTTCTTAAAATTATTATTCAACAACAGTAAGAAAATAATACATTTTTTGAAGCTTGTAATCGATAAATTTGGATCAATCGATACAATAGCGTTTCAAATGGAATCATTTTTGTTGTCATGTGTCAAGTTTTTGATTATAAGAAGACGACCAACGATCTACCGATGTGATGGTTCACTATTTTGTGCTCAGTGAAAAAAAATTAAAAAACAGACCCGCGGTAATCCGGCATCCCTCTGTAGTCCGACATCCCAATACAAGTATAATAGATATGTACGTTAAGGCTTCTATCCTGTTAAGGGAATCTTTTTGTAGATTGGCAAGTGAGTATGGTGTAGTATGATCCACAATTTATGATACAAAATATACCAGTTGATTGTGGGCCAGATAATATGTAAACATTCAAGAAAGATAAATATCCAGATGTGGAGGAAAGCTATGTATATATGATTTTTCAGGAAAGTAACAGGCTTACATCTATTTCTTGGCCCATATTGGCTATGGAAGCAAATTTGTTTTACAAGGAGATAGCAAAAAAAGAGGACTTTGTAATTCTATAATACGAAACCTTGTATTATTTATGTATGTCTCATAATTTTCATAGAGTTTTCGGATTATAAGTAATTCTTTCCAAAAAAGTTTCGGACTATAAGGGGTCTAAGACAGTCTTCTATAGCAATGCTCTACTTCTATAGCTCTGGATGGGGGAAGAAGGGAGCGAACAGTTACAGCGTGCGTTCCACAGGGGTCCATACTCGGACTCACTCTGTAGAACGTAATGTACGATGGCCTGCTACGAACACCACTCATGGAAGGTGTCAAAATGCTTACCCTCGCTGATGAAGTCTGCAAGGATCCTACGAGTGATTTGGGAATATGCGAAAGGCGAAGAAATGGTTAACAGGAGCTGGACTGGAGCTCGCTGCCCAAAAGACGAAAGCGTTGTTCTTCACAAGATGCAGGCAACTTGCGCCGCCACTACTGATTATCGATAGAAGTGAGATCAAATTCTCAAGATCTATTCAATACTTGAGGGTGGAAATCGACGATAAGCTCCGCTTCACCTGCACATACGGAGAAGGCGGCCAATATCGCGGAGGATCTGGCCAGGTTGATGCCTAACATTGGAAGCCCAACTAGCAGAAGAAGACTCTACAAAGAAGTAGTGCATTCGGTGCTGTTGTACGGTGCGCCAATGTGAGCCGAGGCACTGCAAGTTGAAAGGGTCAGGCTCAACATGACCAGTGTCCAGAGAAGAAGTGCAATCAGGGTGGCTGACTGTCATACCACCAATTGTCCTGCTTGCCTAAGAGAGGCTGGTGGTCCAAAACGGAAAAACAAAGAAGGCGGCCAGAGAAATCACGATGGCGGTGTGGCAGTATTGAGAAAAACAGCTCCATCGGTGGACATATGGACTGATCACAGACAAGAGTGGAACAGAAGGAAACATGGTCAGCTTTGGTACCACCGGACCCAGGTCCTTACCGGGCATGATTGCTTCGGTAGCTACCTTTAAAAAAATAGGAAAAGAGGCTGGCCCGGAATGCCATCACTGTGGAGCAAGCAATGACGATGCCGTACACACGACATTCGTCTATCCAGCATGGAGCGTTGAAAGGAATACTCTGTGAGGAGCTAGGAGCAAATACGTTCAAGTGCGTTATGCAGCATAAGAGGATGCCGAACTTAGGAAAAGACGACCAATGGAAACATCCCCATCGAGCTGACATGATAACGGAAGAGCCAATCGGGGCAAATTGCTGCCATCCTATTGCAATACTTTACTAAAATCCGGTTGGCAGCAGAAAAGGAGGTGGGTTTTGGTGACCAGAATGGTGGAGTCTTTAAAAGATTTTCCTCCTTCGCAAATAAAAATTGTCCCATTGCTGGTGTTTTGCGTTGAAGTCACTCTTTCGCTCATACTGAATAATTAAGATAGTTGGCTCAGAAAGAGATCCAGATGAGCCGGATTATACGCCGCGACGTCTATAAGTTTGATGTAATCCAAGATTATTTGGATGGCGACTATTTCGAGACCGCGAAAAGAAGGAGTATTGACGATGGAATGAACAATTTCCTTTTTTACGAAAATGGCTACTCCTTCCCCGATTCTGTTCTTTCTGTCAGAACAATGACATATGAGTCCTGGAATAGAAATATTAATGTCTGGTTCAGATGTCTGGTGACATAAGTAGGCGACAAGTGCTGAAAGACTGTCGAAAAATTATTTAGTTATGATATTGGCTTATTTGATCGCGGCACACCTGTATCGGCTCAAGGCACACCAATGTGCCATGGCACACCGGTTACGAATCATTGCTCTATAGTTCGATAAATTTGATAATCAGACACCGCCTTGCAATTTTTTTGTCAGATTACCGCAGGTTGCTGTATGTTCTATCTGTATCACTCGAGTCCGAGCGCATATATGCGTGATTACTCATCAACGGATTAATAGACTGCTGGATTATTTTTTCTTTCAAGCCGTACTTTCTATTATTCAAACATGAATTACGATGTGGTGAATTGGTCTCTCTGATATTTATTAGCCATAGTGTGCTACTAGTCTGCTTTAATCAGGAATTGGCACTAATTTAATAATGGGCTCGCTTTGGAAAATCCAAATAAATCGTTTAATTAATTCAAATTGAATGTTTCCCTGTTAACACGCTATAAAGATATCTCGCGCTGAATACTCCAAGTGGCGCCCATAACGACTTAAGTGGTACAATTTGTGCTTTCGAATTTCTCAAATTTACAAAAAAATAGTGCTCTGAATACCTTTAAAAGGCTCAAATTGCATTATGAAACTGCTAATACTTCTCACATAAATTGAAGTTGATTAATCGGACAACTATCTCGGAGCCATATCCTCATAATGGCATAGTAATTCTCCTCAAATCTCCATACTGGCGGCAACTTATGGAAGTCTAATGACGCACAGTGTTAATAATTCAATCACTCTACATGCCATAAAATTCCGCAAAAAATCAACTGCCGACATAATCGTTATGGTCGATGATAAAAATTTAGCAGCCTTCAGGCATATCGAACCGTATCGGCATGGAATCGTGCAGACTTTCAGGTGGTATTTATTGTGGTCAGTGCATCATATAGGTCTGCACAATATTCAGCAGCAGCACAAGGTGCCGTAAGGAAGTAGATTAAAGCCACCTTCGCTTCTTGGGATCACGACTTGTTACGTAAGAGGCTTGCCATTTATTAAAAGTGTCCTGGCGAAACGGACTTGCTAACTTCAATAGAGTCCAACTTCTACGTGATGCTGGCCCAAGATTGCTGGAAATTACAAGCTCGAGTGACCATTATTTTTATACGTCCCACATATTGGACACGATTATCATGCATTCCTTTTGGAGTTTAACAAATTATATAAATTCCTGTCAAGTTGATTTAATATCGGTCTCGATGGTATTTCATCCGAGTGAAGTGTTTGCATAACTGTCGGGTCTTTAGCAGCATGTAATCTTCCTAAGAAGATTGTTTACATGCGATATGTAAATGATGTTTTATTAATAGGACAATCATGGAAGAATGCTGAATTTCCTTATGGATCTGAAATAATTTCCGCTTCGAAGTATGATTTACGATCCGTTACATCGAGTTGTTTGAGTCGTTACATTGTTGAGCGATTTTAAGTTTTTTTTTTTTTTTTTGTTAAATTTTTGCATGGTTAAACCGGGTCTAGAGATTGAGATAGCCGATCTTTTTAACGCATAAAATTAACAAAAGCCTATTTCTAATCCCCAATTATAGTCTGATGAAAAAGTAATGGATACTTTGTATTGATGGCTCTCAATTTTGTTTTGCGGTAAGGCAATTTGGCTTAAACGCAAAAAAAACACCACCTCTCACGTTTCTTCCCCTCAGTTAGGCACACACTCCCGGATCACTCCACATCTCAGTTCCTCACAGGACGCGGGCGATTTTAGGTTTGAGCTTTCAACGAATTCGATATGTCAACGGTTCGAAATTTGGACCGATTGGACACGGAAACTTTATAACCACTCCCTCTAATTTTAGGACATTCGGGACTTTTTGTAAGAGTTTTGGGGGAAAATATATCCCCGGGAACAACCTTCTTTTGATCGTAGTCCTCCCCCCCCTCCCTTCCGGCAGTCAATAACTATTTATGGACTTACGCCTTCCTATTCCATACAAAATATACAGGATATTTTACACATGGACCGACCAATTTTGTGGGCTAAGGGCACACGATCCCCTTTTCTTATTTTAACTGTAGTTGTCTGTAAGTAAAATTTCCTCTTTAATTTTTTGCGGCGATTATTCTTTCAATTAGGATTTCTTTTGTGGGCACTTCTGTCATGTAAATTGATTATTTTGGCGGTCTTCAGATTTGACACTACTGGGCTTGTTTGCTCGGGGACGTGTCCTATTCCTTGGCTCGCACGGTCTTATTATCTGACACCACTGGATTGTGTGTATATGTGTGTCTCTACGCGCAGCATAATACCACTACTAAACCAACAGCGCGCGCATTTTATTATATATTACACAACACAGCCTACTGTATTAGATTTTAGCTTTCAATATATTACAACTTTAAATATATTATTAAATTGTATTAAAAATAAATAATCATTCCTGAAATAATACTAATTTATTATGGTAATATTTCATCTATATGTAGTTTATGTAGCATGGACTTTTTACCGAACATCATAAATAATTCATATTGGCACTACGTATTAATATAGTATTATGATTCATTTATGTTTGTGCTGTATAAAATCGTCGTATATTAGTTTTTCATAAATAAATTAATTTCGAAAAAAAAAACTACTAGAAAATTAATGTTATTATACAAAGAAACACGTTACGGACCGGACACGCATTTTTGCGTGATAATATATATAATTGATCTTCGACTCGAATAAAATCGTGCATAATCTAAGTTTATTTACGGTTGATTATATGTTTTATTGTCATAAATATTCATCATTTATAAAATTAAGTCGATTTAAATTAAATAAAACTGGTATATAAGAAGATACCAGTTTTATTCCTCTTCTCTAATTTTATTATTTTCTTAAGTAATTGAACAATTTTTTCCTAAATGTATTAAAAATATTAAATTTCATTTTAGAAAAAGGACAATTTTGATTGTATACATGTTAATAATAATATGAAGCTTTATCGCCATAATAAGTAATGCGGCGCAATTGGGGTATATCACATGAAGATTCGGAATTTCCGTAATTCAAAGATCGATTGTGATTAAGAAAGGTTTTGCGCAATATTTTACAAGTTCAACTATTCGAAATTTATAGAGATATTGTAGTCTGCCAAATACCGAGTGATTGTTGCTATGAATTTCGATGATTAACCAATAAGAAGACCCAAAATCATTGTTAGCAGTGAAGATTAAAAGCCATAGTAGAAGCTAATCCGTATAATAATAATTCAAGTACATGTTGTGATAAAGAATGGATTTTATACGACTTATTTATACATATTATCATGCGAAATTATCATATTTTTATTCTAATATATAAAAATTGATCTCTTTTTGTCCGTATGCAATGCACTGGCATACCGTTCATCAAATTGCAATAAAACTTCGTCCATTTATTGCTAAAAATTGCGCGAGTAACATAAGCATAGTCTAATATATAAAAATCAATGTTTGTTTGTCCATATTTAATGCGCAGCCATACCGTTCATCCAATTGTGATTAAACTTTGTCAACTTATTGTTTATACTTGTGAGAATAATATATGTATAGTAAAAATATTGTTTATGTACGCAGTTTGTTATGCGAGACATTTAGCGTATGCACTATGTTGGCGCATATTGATCTGGTAGTTGCTAAGGTAAATAAAGCACCACAACCATCGATTGTATCTCCTCTTTTTAGCATAATTAAAAATATATGAAAGCACTTCAATAAAAATAATCAAAACATAAAAAACTTGTGGATTTGAACCCGAACTTTTTATAATACGAAATCAGGATCTAAGCCACTGTACTAACACTTGGTCACATTTTCTCTGAAATACCCTGATTATAAATTATTTTGAACTTGTCCTTTATCGAGTTGATAATCCTAGAGTCATTGTAAAAAAAAGAGTGCCGAATTAACGTGTGGTCACTGCAGTAATCGGCATAGAAGTCATCATACACATTACTCACGCTCTATGCATTCGTTGTATTAATGATCAGTTTATAAGTATTTAAAGTCAAGTCAATTCGATGTACTAATATATTCATTAAATCAATTAAAATCATTTTCTCTCAACAGTCTTAACGTGAATTTTTGTCTTCTTTATCGACATGCTCACATTTAAACTGCTTTGTATGCAGAAGCACAACGGTCCATGTCTGCACGCTCCAAGCCTCCGCAGCTTTATTACATGATCCAACCAAGACGCTGTCATCAAGTCGTACCTTTATGGAGCTTTAAAGCCTATACGCAAACCGACATTATGCAACATGATATTTGGATATGCAAAATATGATATCTAGACCAGCGCGACATACCCTAACCCACTGTTCTTGAATGCTAAATCTGTATCAAAGTTGCGCTTTAGCAAGTTTCGTCCGCCAACCGGTTTGCGAAAACGTGACGATACCAAGTGTTGCACACCGTATACAAATTGACTTTTCGTGATATATATTTTAGTTACCCACTTTCATTGATATGGTCGTTATAATGGCCACACCGTGTGATATGCACGTCGCAGCCTGACCGTGGATCGTTGGGAAATGTCCCAAAAAACCCGTGTGTTGAGGCCCAATGGACAATGGCCCATGAGAGAGACGTCGTAATGGGAATCCACCTGACGACAGCTCATGACAATGCTTGTTATGACTCATGGGCTGCACACCTAATCATGCTTGTTTGACTAGAACAATTCAATGTATATTTATATTGGCTTCTAAGGACTTGTGCTAAATAAGCAACAGCAAGAAATGCAGATTGCAAAATTTGTTTGTTTGCTAAAGTCATATAAGGTGTATCACAGCAGAAACAATTAGAAAGTGTTGCAATCTAATCGCGCTGAAGATTTTTTTTTTAAATAACAATATTATTTATTATTCAGTGCCATAAGCATGGTCACCTAGTCAAACGTGTTGATGAACACTTTTGTGACCTTCTTGATTGCATGCTGATGAAGAGTTTTCATGATCTAGTAGTCTTATTTGAAGGGTATTGAATACTTATTGTGCTGGTATAATGGATTAGTTTCTGGACTCTTAATATGAATGATCATGCTATAATTCAGATTCGGAAAAAAAAAATTTGAATCATTTAAACCGAGTCATCTATCTATATTCTTGCGCGTGCACAGCTTCTTATTTTGTAGTGACGCGTAAGAAATGAGAGTCGTCGGATAACCTTGGCTGCAGGAAGATGTCCTTCCCGCAAACAAGATAATAGCTTATATAAAGCATCTGCATTTGCTCCTTTGTTTACAATAGTAAGATGTTAGATGGCAGAGTTTATACGAGGCCATATGAGCTGCTAAGTCGAACAGCGCAGTGGTCGATCAAATGAGTTAACCACCCTGGAAACAGTGAAGAAAATCCACAAAATGGTATCGGATAATCGTCGACTGAAAGTGCGCGAGCTAGCAGACATGGTAGGCCTTTTAAAAAATGTTGTATATCGCATATTAACTGAAAATTTGGACATGAGAAAGCTGTGCGCAAGATGGGTGCCGCGTTTGCTCACAATAAAATAAAAACAGCATCGATATGATGTTTTGATCGGATGTTTCACAGCAATAAAAGCAAGTTTTTGCATCAATTAATAACCATGGATGAAACATGGGTCCATCGCTTCACACCTGAGACAAAGGAACATGGAGATCCTTCACTAACCCGAGCTGTTTATTGGTCCCGCTATTCGGGAGCATACCAGCCCGCTCAACAAAAGTACACAGCAAGGTACAAAACCTGAATTTAATATCCATATCCGCAAGGACACCATTATTCTCAAATTCGAGTTGCCACTTGCATTCTGAGCGCAAGGAATAAATTAGCTAAATTTTTTAACTCAAAACTTAAACTAGCTAAGATAGCAGCATAAATAGATAAATATCTTAAATGCGACAAAATGCCCTAAAAGAGGACGGAGTGGCCACAAGATCTGTGTGTTCAACCGGTCCGCTTTTTGGATCGCTGATATGACAAATGAGCGCCTCGCGGTCAAACGCCATTGCTTATGTTGCTTATGGCGAAGTTGTCTGGGTTGGCCTAATATTTTAACAATAACGAAGAAGAGAGGGATTAGACAACTTAATATATATTGTAAAAATGGACAGAGTCAATCAGTGTTGAGTCAAGTAAAATAAAAACCATGTACTCGACTCGATCTGTATTCTGCGTTTTGCGCCCCAAGCCCAGTTGCGCCCGTGGCGGACGCCCGTTCTGCCACCGCAGGGTGAGTGTTAGACTCCACGATGCCTACCCATAAAACCCCAGGGGGGAGCCTACCCTACGCCCGTGGGCAACGGTTGAATCCCTGGGGTAATTATGTGGGGTAGAAGTGCACGAAAGTAGCTTGCTTGTAATAGTTGCTCATCAAACGCAGCTGGGGTAGCCCAGTTAATATGAGTTGGGTGCGCAGGTCACCATGTGCTGTGCACTCATAAAGGGATGTGTGGAACAACCGATTACAGTAATTGGTGAAGAGTGTGTCAAAGGCTCACCACTATCCTCAACAGCCCAGGCACACAGGGGAGAACGGTTTTAGGCTATTCGAACGGCGACTTGTCTCCGTGGCAAGGTACTACAAATGACCGAACCGATACGTGTACCGTGGGGAAGGGGTAGCCTCCTAACCTTCAAACTGAGGTTGTCTTCTTGTCCTCTCCCCTCCGCCGCACCCTCGGGTGCAATAGTCTAAAGCTCATCTTTCCAGCGGAAATCTCACCTCCTCTGGAGGGTGCGGAGCAAAAGGGGATGGGCGCCTGGATGCTTTGCACGTAGCGTTTCTAGCTGAGCCAAAGGATCAGGGAAAGACCCTCTCTGTGTGGCTATTCCTGGGATAACCCGGAACAGATCATACAGCCGCACAGGAAATGGGACCGAACATTAATGATCCCCCAATCCATTAGTCTCTGTCTGTCTTCCGTTATTCTGCTGTTGCATTAGTGATGGTATACGGATGGTCCAAATGCTTTTACTTTGGATTATCGATGGCATGATGAGTAACGTCCCAGCTCAATTTAACGAAGGCGATGAATTTCAGGAGATATCGTGGAAGGAAATTTATTCTTCTGGTAATGCCTCTAATGATATCGCCATGACTTTGATTCACAGCTCCGAGATTACTTCAGCTAACACTAAAAGCCGACAATTGGAAAGAAAATGACGAATGACTCTCTCAACGGACGGCAATAAATTACTTTACAGTCAGCGTTATAAATCACGCTCGGATTCGAAGCAAGAAAGAAAACCGATTATCGATTTGAAATCTTCAAGGCCGCAGAATCTTCGACTGTCTTTCGAAAAACAATCGCAGACAACGAGGCAATCAATTTAAAGCAAACGTGACAAATTCTGCTGTCCGCAATTTGACGGTTTCCCCAACTGGACTAAGACCAATAAAAGCGAGTGACGAATCGCGATTATTTGCAAAATTTACATTCTATCCATTCTTGTCTCTCGGCATGGGAACAAAGTGACAATAGCCAAAAAATGTGTCCATCGACGATTCCCAAGTGTCGCAAAAAGCGTGAATCGATCTAGAAAGTATTACAATTGTGTCCGAGAAACTTTTACTCGCGGAGAAAAGTCGTGATCGATTCATTGTCTTCGAATTCACTCTCCAATGCCATCATCAATAACATAAAACCTTGCTGCTTTTTGTCTGCAAATCGGGCATTTTTTCCACTAATCTAGAAGCACCTATTCACTTGTAACGCGCCATCTTTTTGCGAAGAAATCATATTTCATTCCCTATTTAATTTCACATCGATCTCGATCATTTTTCATCGATATCCAAACACAAATCAAAATACACACATCAGGGAGACGTCCATGAACTTTAACCACGTAACCGATTAATACATCAGCGTAAGATAAGCATATATCAAAACATCAAAGGCGGAAAATAAATTATTGATCTATCAATATGATATTTTTACATTGGCCATTTCAAAATATTTCCATCGAGCATGACCTTAATCATTCTTAATTAAAACCTAATTAATTCTTGCTTTGCAATCGACAGTATGAGGACTTTCACACGCTATTTTAAAACTTCAAAATACAGATCAATTACTATGAATAATATACGTTAAAGAATTTTTATTCCATAGAAAAATCCATAATAACAGGTTATTTGTGATAAATTATAGTGTCATTGGTTTGATTGCTAAATATGAAGATTAAATTAAATCATATTTATTCACAGGCGATATGCAAATCAATAGCAACTTTGATTCATTATTTCAGTCATTTAATGCCAAAATAACGGCAGTTTATGCATTACTTTTATTCGTACTAAACTCCTTTCATGATTGTGGCGTTTTTATTTTTTTGAATTCATTCAATTTAATGATGAATTATACGTTTTTTGAAGAGCAAACGGCTAAGGAAAGTCTATACGATACGATACGATAAGATAAGACCAATTAAATTGTATACAATCGAGTGAATTTAATAAGATATAAAAATATTGAACACAATTAATGCTTCTTATCTCCAAAATATGACACGATAAATACGTTTTAAGCAGTCTGAATTTGAATCATTATGTTAAAAAGTATAAAAAACCAATTTTATTGCAGTCAAACCTTCTATAGCGTCCAAATAGAAGCCACGAAATATAAACAAAACGTTATAGAAAATCATATAGAAGGATTACCTGAGTTTAATTTTTTTTCTTAGCATTCCCACGGAAGAATACGTATTTTACAGACGATAGAAGACGCACATTCACTCGTTTATAATTCAATTTTTACGTCAATTCAAATTCATCTTAACGTATTTTTGTCGCATCTATCGTGCTCCATCCATCCTATTCGTTTTGTCGATGAGTTTTAAATGTGTTTGCATAGTGGTCCATGGGGATCCCAGTCTTTTTTTGTGAAGTTCCAATCCAACTAAAAAAAAAACAGCATATAACGTCCTTATTACCTTAATAAAGGATAGTCCCAGTTCCGCACAAGAAACGGGCAGGCTTAGGTTTTTCCCCCATCTCGGATATTCGTTCATAGACGCAGACCATGTTCTATGAACATGTCCGGTCATTGCATTTGATCGCTTATTCGAAGCATCAGCGGTCTGAAAAGCGGACCGGTTGGACACGTAGACCTTACAGCCACTCGCTCCTCTTTTGGAGAATTTCGATATTTTTATATATCTCATTCATCCATTGCATTTCATATCTATGCTTGCATTATTGCCTTTGTCTAAATATACTTCCAATTAATGAATTGCATCCAAAGAAAAGGTAATTTGAATGAATAACCTAAATTATCATCAGGCAAAACGAATAGGATGGATGTTATGAGATAGGATTGATACCGCATGCCTTGACTGAACTTTTTGAATAGCATGGTGATGCGAAATGGATTCATTTACAATAATATATTACAAAAAATCAATGGTTTTCTCGAAAAGAAATTTCATCTCCAATGCCGGATTGCAGAGCTGTAACTACGGGCTTGGCAAAGCAGGCGTCCGCCACGGGCAAAACTAGGCTTGAATACCGACTCGCTCATTCGTTATATCAGCGGTCCGAAAAGTGGACCAATTGAGCGCATACAAGCCTTATGGCCACTCCGTCCGTATTTAAGACTTTTTGCGGCATTTTCTATGATCTGTACGATCACGGAAGTAGTGTCTAGACACTTTCTGTCATAGTATTTTTTTACAACATTAACCTGCCATCTATATTCACTGATAGATTTCCACTTTTTCAGGTTCATGGGGCTGATCTTTACAGCTTTAATCACAAGATTAGTGATCCCATGCCGCATGAGTTCCAGGCGTTTATTTATATTTAACATTGCTTAAAAAAACGATTTTTTAACGTCAAATTAAGAACGGTCATGAAATAGATCCGTATGCCAAAGTAATGCATTTATATGGCGAATTCTATTCTTCCATATCTGTGTTGAACAGCCTTCAAACGGCCATAAAAGGTTTCTCAACAGACAATGCAATGTTTCTGGGCTCATATCCCGCTAAGCCTATTGTGCCATATACACACTTATTTTTTTTGGTCCATAGATTTATATAGCATGTCACATGTTACATGATTGTTATACGAGCAAAAACCTTGATTGCGATTAATATTTTCTTCTCGTGAAAGTTCCAATTGAAAAACTCAAAAATCTGTCGATAACGAAGCCGGAAACCTTAGCAGCCATACGCACGAAGCGTACAATAATGCATGCATTTGGGTCTGCTTTTTGCTTCCATTATTGGAATATTGAAATTTATGCACTGGCAAAAAATCCGGCTGTAAGTGTTTGCGATAAAAACTGTAATTTTGTCGAAGAATTTTTGCATTGCGTGTTGCAAGAACACTCCAGGGCCGTTCGTAAATTCAATATTGAAGGCGCAACGTTATGCAGCATTCGATGAATGCCAAAGAAAGTAGAAAAAGAATCGTGGGAGTTCAAAATTGAGCCTATGGAAAAGTTTATTTTTCGTCGTTTTCGTCGTCTTTTTTTCTTTTCTCTTCTTCGAATTTGTCGAACTTCGTGACTGAAGTCACGTAGTCCATAGCAGAGTTGTCGGTCAATCGAATTACAGAGATATTACGCCAATCCTAGTGCTTATTTTTTGTTTGTTTTGCGTATTGCAAATACTTGATAAGATTGAGGTAAGCCTTCAATTGATACCATCGGATACAATGCCCTCCAAATCAAGTGCATTATTCGTTTTTAAGCCTTCTACGTTGATCTTTTAAAGTAGACCTCAGAAAGAAATTCATACGATAAAATACCGATACCATCGAAAAAATTCTGAGAAATTATTGATGAAATTCAGAGCCGTAACGTGGGTATGAAGTGTACGTAACAGTAACCATCCCAGAAATGGTGAAAAAAATCCACAAAATGATATTGGATGACCATCGACTGTAAGTGCGCGAGCTAGCAAACATGACAAGCCTTTAAAAAAATGCTGTACATCGAATATTGACTGAAAATTTGTACATGAGAAAGCTGTGCGCATGTGCAGTGCCGCGTTTGCAGACAATGGAACGCGGTTACAGACAACGGAATGGAAGCGCGGGAGAAAAATTAGCTAGATTTTGTAGCATAAAAGTAAAAAATCTAGCTGATATAGCAGCATAAATTAGTAAGATAGATAAATGTATAGTTTTTATATGTAGGAATGGAGAAGTCTAGATTCGTTCGCAACCTCATCACAAAATGCCTCAAAAAGCCTTAACGCATTCGCGGACATGGACTAGCGACGCAATCCATGAACATAGAAATTATTAAACCATCAATAAACACACTATTATTATTCCTTGTCTCGTGTCTCTTCTCGCCTTGCATATACCTAATCCAAAATTAATGTATTTTGTGAAAATTTCGTGAAAACATTTTTCTTGTGCGTGTTGGAAAGGCTAACTGCCCACCGAGCAAACACAGCCCAAAAAAAAAAATCTAATCTTCTTATATATAAAAATGAATTGGGTTTTGTTCGTTCTAAATGCGCTGCCATACCGTTCATCGGATTGCAATAAAACTTCATCCACTTATTGCTAATAATTTCGCGAGTAACATAGGCATAGTCTAATATATATTAGGGATATCCCATAGTTTCTTTCGTTTTCATATTAAAAGAAAAATAAACAATAATTTGTATTACATCAAAATTTATTGAATAATATATGATCCATTCTGTTCTATTACCTTTCTCCGTCTCTTCGGAAGCCTCATAATACCTTCTTGCCAAAATTTCCCAGGTTTATTGGCAAAATGTTGATCAAGCTACATTTTTATATCATTTTTTGAATTAAAATTTTTACCATGTAAATAATTTTTCAATGTTCGCTAAGTCTGGTCGTTTTCTGGCAATTGCATCCTTTAGATTGTCTAATTGGAAGCAATATTTCGTTGAATTGATCTTTTCACCTTGCTTTAAAATGCGTATTAGGAGTATCCGAAAGTATTCGAAATTTTTGTGACTATGAGCTAATTTTTTGTCCAGAAACAGTGATGGAAACAACTTTGTAAGCTGTTTTTTTTTGTGCTGGAGGACCTTCGAATTTTGAACAAATTTAAAGCTCACCGGTGAACCGAATAGGATGGGTGTTTATGGGATAGGATGGGTACAGCATCGATTTTTAAAAAAAATGAATATTCGAATACTTTCGGGTCCCCGTACAAATGTTCAATATAAAAGCTTGGGTGCATTCAAATTAAATCCATTGGATTGCTTCAATTGCGGAAACTTCGGATAAATACCCTACCCCCAATGAAGCAATAACCCAACTGAATTTTTATTCGGCGAACACTATTAACTCGTTAGAATTTCATCATTTATAATTCAGCAGCCAATTTGAATTTGTAATAATTTAATTGCATAATTCCATCTAGAATTCAGACGGATTCGTCCTTACGGCAATGGATATAGCCTCGGGGGCCCAACGGTAGCAAATCCCTTCAATTTAGCCCAACTATTTAACCAGCCATCAATCTGCTGATTAACGCTACCGGGATCGGAATAAAATGCTGAATTTAATTAATGGCAATTACATCCAGTATGCAAATATTCCGCGTTAAAGATATTACGAGGGCGATTCAAACGTAATCCGGAATTTTGCTGTACAAATGTATTTGTGATACATAAAATACAAATGGAGTATTTTATTTTTATACGCAGTTCCCTTTATTGGGAATGCGTTTTTTAGACGCTTATTGATCATGATATTGAAGAAAGAAGTCGACTGCTTCGAAAAGCAGTTGCGCACGTATTGTTTGACCGCAGCGTTGTCTTGAAATCGTTGCCCTCCTAATGCCTCTATAAACATATGGTAGTCATATGGATAGGCTAAGCCTGGACTGTAAGGTGGGTATACTCAGGTATAATTGGATGAGTTTATCATTGAAAAAATTATTAAAATTGCCTAATTTTTGGACCGTCAAAGTGAGATGACCCCTTAACCCTTTTGTCAAAAAATGGTCTGTTTAGACCATTTTACTTTTGTGATGAGTTTTTTTTAATACTAACTATGTATAGATCTTACCAAATCTTTCCAACTCCATTGAAGAGTTTTATAAAATTTAGACTTAAAAAATCGCGTACACCTTAAATCAATTATGCATTATATGTATGTACAAACCAGATAATGGGTCTGTGATTCAAAAAAATGGATATCCTTGTAAAGATATCCTATATATTGGAAAAGAAGAAGGCCAGAAAGTAGTCGACTTAGGTGAAAAGTTGGCACTAGAATTAAATGGTAAATACAAAGTGGGAGGTTGGTTATTGCTGACGAAAAAATCAAAAGCTGTCATCCCATTGTCAACGATCCATTATGATACTGTTTAGGTGTTAGACTCTACGATGCCCACCCTTAAAACTCCAGGGGGGGAGCGGCACTTATCGCGCGTGGGCAACGATCGAACCCCTGAGGTAATGATGTGGAGTAAAGGTGCACGAAAGTAGCCTCGTCGGTTTGCTTATCAAACGCAGCTGGGGTAGCCCAGCTAATATGAGTTGGGTGCGCAGGTCACCCTGTGCTGTTTACACATAAAGAGGTGTGTGAAACAGCCGATTACAGCAGTGGGTGGAGACTGTGCCAAAGGACTATCCTCAACAGCCTAGGCAAATAGGAGAGAACGGTTTTAAGTTGTTCGAACGGGGACTCGTTTCGCAGTGAACTTGCGGAAGTAAATACTTTGAACTTAGCTTGAACCTTAATCCTTTCCTCCTCCATCGCACCTTCGGGTGCACATGGTCTGATGTTGGTCTTTCCGCGGTCACTTCCAGTGGACGCCTGGACGCTCTATGCGTAGTGTTTTTCATGGGGCTAAAGGATCAGTGAAAGGTACTCTTTGTATGTATAGTCCGGGGTAACTTATACTGAAATTGTTGGAGAACCCCAAAAGTCACAGGTAATGTTATATTACAACAAGCACAAGAGAGGTGTTGAAATTATTTAGAAGATGTTTGGGGAGTATATATACAAATGGCAGACTAATGCTCCGTGCACACGAGGCTGGGTTTCAAGCTAGCAGAGCAAGCAAGTGCTGGTAAGCTGGGAGGATGGTATCTCTGGGAGGATGGAAGTTAGTTCTGTTTATACAAAACTGGTTTGTTGGCATTGGGTTGCTCTATTAGTTTCTTCTTAATGTACCATATCCGAACTATCGGACGTAAGCGATCTCCATAGGAGATTTTATTAGGGAAATGATTTAATGTGGTGGTTCACTGTTGCCTTCCACACGTGCTAAAGTAAGTATAGGATTATTTGGAAAGGTAGGAGAGGAGTGAATCGATCTCCAAAACTTGTTGGTAGTGTGAAAATCTTTTCCACAATCTGGATTTGAACCTGAACTTTTATAATCAGGATCCAGGATCTAATCCACTATACCAACACTTAGTCTACTAGCTTGAAACTTGTTAATTTGTGCAATGGGCATAAAATATTGTAGCTTTTTCTACAATTTGCTGGATATTCAAACATTGGCATCATTCATAATTTATAAGAATTTGAACTATAGAACTAATAATACCACCGATGTACGACAAAAGCGCTTATAAATTCCAACGGATCAGCTGGTGACATTTTTTAATCTTGACCGAATTATCTTAGTACGCCTAATCTCTTAATAAAGTAAAAAAATAATTCTGTGAAATGGCATTGTTATAGAATTTAATTTTGACTCATGTTTATACACGTGAATCGTATAAATTAATCCATATAATTCAAGAAGCGCAGGCTTAGTCAGTTAGATATAATCTATATTTGATCAAGCATAATCCAAATATATTGAACACTTATAAATATTTCCGTTTAATTTGATTTTAAAAGATTATCCTTATCGCGATTTACTGCATTAGCACGTACTTACATAAATACATTCGAGAATCGCAAATCATATAAGCACAAAATTAACCTTCAATTCAGTTCTCTAAATATTTTAGTCACAAATTTCATACTATTTGAATCAAAGGCGTCAATCGAGACCTTTTGGAAAAAATACATTTCTCAATCTTAACCCTTAACTGGAACATATTTCAAATTTGACCAAAGAGCATAGAATTTCGGTTCTTATTCTTTTAACATTTATGCCATAATAACGTGCTGCGGCGGGAGGGCGGATTTGCAGGGTTGTGACGCCCGTAGGAACTGACTGGGTCAAATTTAACCCACGATACCAAATACGTAAAATTTTCCATTAGGTGCATTTTTTAGTTTTTCCATTTTCATTGAATATTTCAACAATAATGAAGGAACAAAAGTGTTCATACATTTATAATTCGTTTATACCTACAGCATAAAGAACTAGTTGCATCGTCTTTTGTTGTTGTTGCTATTTTAAGTCGAAATGGGCCAGAAACTACTTATGCGATTGGAGAAATACAATCTCTATAAGGAATAAATGTTCCAATTACATTGCCAAAACAAATTTCATAAAGGAGTACTATGCCAGGGCCTGGGATCTCCACTGTTCAGAAAGAGCACTCTTGTACATTGAGCTCGGAGACAGACATAGACAGAAAGAGAACGTAGTGCAGCTCGGGAGACAGAGACGGAGAGCATCCCCGCATACATCGCACGATTGTACAGATCGTTAGGCCAAATTTATCGACTAATAATGTTTTCGATTTCAAGTTCAATCGAAGTTTAATAAGAAGAAATGCTTGTTTTATCATATTTCAACCCCCAACTATATTTATGCAAATAATACAAAAATATGTTTACAACGATTGATTTTTTGGAGTGGGTCAAATAAGACTCACGAAACTTGTAGTGTGACCAAAAATTGCGATACCATTTAAGGTTAATCGCCTCAATAGCAAAATATTTTTTTGCCTTTGTGACATTTTATTAAGTTTTATCCTTATCATTATGGTATTTACACTAATCCCGAATGAGCAAGACTTTTGAAAAACACGTTATATAAGAACATGCGAAAATAAAATGACACATTCCTGCTATAATCCAAGATTGATCATTCAATTAAAATTAACAATGATATCATATTTTATTATCAAGGCTTAGTGGCTGATCGTATATAATATATGAGATAAAACTGGAAAAACAAAATTCTTTAAGTGATGATTCACGCATATAACTGTTTTTATAAGATACTGGCGATCCATTGTTATGTATTTAAACTTTCTATTTTTGATTTCCTAAAACTAATATCCAAAGAAATATGTTAGCCTAAACGGCCTTTTTTCTTCCTCCTGTCCTGGTTATATTTGAATCGTCCTTATATATTTCGAAATTAACGATAAAATATGGATGATGGGCAGACCATGCTCTATGGATATGTTCGGGCATGGCGTTCAATCGCGAGGGGCTCATTCATAGTGTCAGCGATCCGAAAAACAGACCGCTTGAACACACACAGACCTTCGTCCTCTTTCGGGGCTTTTGACGGCATTTTCGGTGATAAACGCGTACACTGGGCGTTCTATGATCTGTACCATCACGGATACTGGCATGGCTTTGAATAGCGGGATCAATTAACAGCTTGGATAAATGGAGGGCCCCATTTTCTTTGTCTCAGATGTGAAGTGTTTTATCCATGTATATGAATTGATGTATAAACTCGACTTTATTGCTATGAAACATCACCAAACAATCGATTGAAATATCATTACGACGCCGTTTTTGTTCCATTATGAGCAAACGCAGCACTCATGTTGCGCACAGCATTCTTTTTCAAGTCCAAAATTTCAGCCAATATGCCATTTCTGGGGTGATTACCTCATTTGGTCGACCACTGCGATTTTTGCCACATCAACATCTCACTGCATTATATATATACATTATATATATATAAAGTAATATTTAACAAAAGAAAAGGATTCCAGTGTGGAGGGGGGGGGGGGATACAAGTTAGCAAGTTACGGGGGTTAAGTCCTCAGGGACGATTTAATACGATGATTTTTTTTAAATAAGAATTTTTATTTGTAAAAAATGTTTATAAAAAACAAATTTGTAATTGACATTTTTATTTTTTGCGAGGCGCAAAAAAAAAATATTTTGATGTTCGATTGGTGTATTTATTCACCAGTCATGACTTCAAGAAATTCTGCAATTTAAAATTATTAAAAATATTAAAAAAAAAAAATAGTAATAATATATTTTTGTAAATTTATCATACCTTCAAAATCAACAGTTCCCGATCCATCTGAATCAATTTCTTCAATCATCATGTCGAGATCTTCAGATGTAATTTTGTCGTCGAGTTCTTTGAAAATCTCCCTGAGGACATCTGTTGTAATGTAGCCGTTACCTATATATATAAATTGATGGTTTGAATATTGGATAAATTTATTTAATTAGTTTTGAATATTGCACATATTCATAGATGGCGCAATTAAATTTTATTATAGTGGTTTAAAATAATTGATCACCTTCCTTGTCGTACATCCTGAAGGCTTCCCTTAATTCCTTCACCATGGCTTCTTGATCCTCCTCTTCTTCTGTGAGGAATTTAGCAGCTAGCTGACAAAACTCTGGGAATTCCAATTCGCCAGAACCTGTATTAAATATTTTTTTTATTAATGTTTTTATTTTTTTTTTTCAAAAAAAAAAGTATAGTCTCTGCCGTGACAGTGTTGATTTAACACTGCCGTGACCAGGATTCGAACCTGGGTTACCACGGCCACAACGTGGGGTCCTAACCACTAGACGATCACGGCTATCAGAGACGGTGAATGTATTTTCATTTTATTTGAACAGATTGTATTAATTAGATCAATTACCATCTTCGTCGACTTCTGAAATAATTTCTTTGAGGACATCATCATCAATTTGTTGACCCAACATCTCCAAGATCGTGCCAATCATGTCCGTGCTGATGACACCTTTCTTTTCCTGATCAAAAGCGTCGAAGGCATTCTTCAAAACTGTCAACAAAAATCATATTAAATTCAACCCAAATTAAATTCATAGATGAATTAATTGATAAACTTACGTTGGATTTGTTCTTTGTCTAATTCTTCCTGAAATTTGAAATAGAATCACATTATTAATATTGTTGCAAAATCAATAAACCAACAATTTTATGCTCAAATTTGCACATTTTTATATAGCACATATCACATAAGATCACTATAAATGTATTCTCGTACACACCATTTTAAATTTTCACCCGTTTGTAGCTTCAAACAACCAAAAAGCACTGAGAAGCACCCTTAATCAAATCAGATGAAAGCTCTCGCAAAGTGCAGATTGCTTCTGAAGTGCATCATTTGATAGGAAGCCTTTATAAGTAAAATATGATGGATTGCCAATGCTGATCTCCGCGTGCCTGGAATCCTGAAAGTTCCCAAGTGCATACCTAGCATTTGCTTACCAACACAGTGCCGGCTGAAGACATCTGAAACACATTTAATTAATTAAATATCGATTAAAAATATTTCTCTATCACATCAAGTATTCCATATCGATCTGATCGATACGCTTCTTATCTGTATTGTGCCTTAAAATAATGCATTTGAAGACATTTTTGCAATCAAATCACAGCCACAATTCAATAAACGCACCCGATATTTTTGCTATGAAATCATCCATCGTTCAAGAAAATCAGCATGATGATACTCGATCGATCCCATCGAAAAATCACGATTAAATCGATCGATTAAAGTCGAAGTCTGCCTCTGATGTTGGCACCCGTCAAGCTCGGGTAAAAATGTCAATGCCAATACCGAATGATTGTTCAGCCTCAGATCCGAACGTCAAAATCAATGATGTCTTAAATCAATTGATCGATCCATCCAAAGATTATAGCCGTTTGAATCCCGTTTTAGTCCCGTGCGCGGCGGAAGTGTTAAATTCCCACCGCGATCCATCACATTTTACATATCTAGAAATTGGAAAAAAATTTTTTTGCATATTTTTCAAAGATCAGACCTTTAAGAATGCATCTTCAAAGTGAATTTTCAAAATTACGATTATTTATGGAGTTATGGCCTTTTTAGTGAGGCGGCAACTAAGCCACTAAAATACCAGAATGCAATCTTTAAACGCGTTTATATCGAAACTACTTTTATCAACACAGTTGACATTTTATCTCAAAGTATAATCAACGAATTTATTTCAAATTTAATACAAACGTTTATTATATAAACCTCTATCGCCCTTACCAGATTTGGATCAAAATTTGTATTGAAACTATTTTTAAAATAATTAAAACTGTGAAAAAATGTGGTCAAAAATTATTTTTTTAAACTATCGCCATTTTGCGAAAATATTTTTTTAATTTAATGTTTTAAGGTAGCGACTATAGTCGCATTCTTATTAATTAATAATATTTATTTTTTATTTATTTCGCAATGATTAAACGCTTTGGAATTATGTCAACCATGATACGCCACACAGTGCAAATTTGTTTAATAGTGCATTTCAATAAAGACGCTCAATTTTTATAATTATAAAGTGACTGTATAATTAATTTTGTATTTATCTGAAAGCATATTTCATGGCATTAAATATGATATCGTTCAAATGTCCGCCGCAGTTTTGCTTGATGGCGCGTATTCGGTGAGTAAAATTTTCGTTGGTTGAATTGCAAAAATATTTTTTTTTATAGTTTATACGCGTCGTTCAACGCTATAATATTTTATAATAATTTGCCATACATTATTGAATAATTTATAATAAATTTGAGAGACGTTGCTTTAATAAGATGGCCGCTATACTGTGACAAACTTCGAGCGTCCTTATTGAATGACGCTAAATCCAATCGATAAATTTGATAAATTTTGTATAAATTTATGATTTTATTTCAAATTTAATTTACGTGACATTTTTTTAAATAATTTTAATACTAAAATAAATTCGAATTTATATTTGCAATTTAAAATTTTTGCACAATATAGATGTCGCTCATTAAAAAAAAAAAATTTTTTTTTACAAATTTAATTTTTATTAATTGGTCTGACTTTGAAATTTGTAATAAATTTGTTTTTTTTAAATAAAAAAATTCTTATTAACAGTATTGATTCCAAAGCCGCTCAGCATTCGATTGATGTTCCCGTTTGACGTCATTGTTGGAATATTTTCCGCTATGATTGAACGAATTTGTGTTCCAGGATTTGGCAGCCGTAAATATACGCATTCAGCTGTTTATATTCTTATTGTCGATTCGATTATTTATTCAAACGTTAATTCGACGTGCCGTTGTTAATTCGTGCGATGCCAATGGTACGCCATCGTCGGCTCATTAATCCACTGTACGAGTGTTTATAGTGGTTTGGGTTTAACGTATAAGGATGTCATTCATGACAAAATTTCATCCCGACTATTTATACACGGGGAACATTTGAGGTCTGCCAAGGAATTCCTGGTTATCGATAAAACGTGCGATTTTAATGCGCGAACCCGCTGCAATTCGTTCGCGTCTTACATCGATCGAGTGCGTATGGATCGCGTCCATGGCGAATAATTTCATCGGATCCTCGGGAATGCAGTGATTCCCATATATTCCCTGAATTTCACGTGAACAAAATGCCGGTCACGTATTTCCCTGCTGATAAATAAGAAAGTTTCGGATGTGATGCGGCTATATATAAAAATTACGGGAACTTGCGCAATATTTATACTTCCCGCCATGGAATAAGCGGGATGTGTTAAAAGATTTATGATTTTTATTATTAAATAAATAAAATAGAAATAAAAAAAACGTCTCTAACCGTGACAGTGTTGTTAACACTGCCGTGACCAGGATTCGAACCTGGGTTACCACGGCCACAACGTGGGGTCCTAACCACTAGACGATCACGGCTACCAGAGACGGTACTTTCGAATCGAAATTAACGCTAAAAGTACTAATTCCGCGTTAAATAAATTCACAATCATTATTTAAATCAGTGTTCCCCAACCTTTTTACACTTGCGGACCGGGTAAAAAAGGAAAAAATATTGCAGACCACCGATACTGAAATAAAAATGGTTATTTATGTAATATTTTTTAAGTCTTATATTGTGACAGTTGGACATAACTAAAAACTAACAAACTAAAAATCGCACAAAAAAAGCTATGAATTACATAGAAAAAGTGAAGATGCGTTCCGAGGATTTTAAAAACCGCATAACTTTGAAACAGCTATATAAAATATATCCAAAATCGCATTAAAAAATATACTGGAATACTATAAGGCAACTGAAAAATAACATTTTTGGATAACATTTAAAGGACGTCTTGCATCATTGGTAAAATTTTAAAGATATCTGACATCTGGCATCTCATATGGCAGACATCTACTAGAGAAATACTAATTATTTTAATTACAAACTTTCATCGCTGTATGATGATTTTCAACGGCCATGTTACCGCGTCACTAAAATAGCTATAACTCTACTAAGTACTTGGAATTTTGGAAATTCCTTCGGAGAGTGTATTTTTAAAAGTCAACACATTGGAAAAATGCGAAAAAAAACGAAATCATTTTTTTCAAAATCTAAACCAGAATAAAGGCGCGGTCGTATTTCAGCGATAGCAGATGCAGTATGATTTACTTCAGTCCCAAATAATTTTTTTTTTCCAAATTTCGGTCAGTGTTAATGATTTATTTCCTATTTTATCCAAAATATCTCGATACGTACTCATTATGAAATGAAAAATTGCTTTAAAAAATCCGCATAACTTTGAAATCGCACAAAAAGAGGTTCGAGTCTATATATAAGAGTCTGATACATTAAAATTTAACAAAAAACAATAGTTTTTTATTTTAAATAGATTAATGCAAAACCTGCAGTTGCATCTTTGCTAATAAATTGGATATTCTTAGCTGCAGTGCGAATGTTTTGATAATGTGAAAATACTTTTTCGCTTGAATACATTGTTGAAAATAGCATTAACCATTAAATGAGTACTATCCCAGGGTTTGGGACCTCCCCTCCACTATTCAAAAAGAGCACTCTTGTACATTGAGCTCGGAGACAGACAGACAGAGAGAGAACGTAGCGCAGCTCGGGAGACAGAGACGGAGAGCTTCCCCGCATACATCGCACGATTGTATAAATCGTTAGCCCCAGTTTATCGACTAATAATGATTTCGATTTCAAATTTGTTATTTGTTTACTTGAAGAAATTATCGAATTTCTTGTGTATTGTTTATGTAAAAAAAGAACGTGGTCTTGTATGCAATCAACAGTGCTTATTGCCTCGAATTGAAGATTGTCTTACGCTGATAGGAGCTGACAGAAAGAAATCGGTGTAAAGCGATTATGGCATCAACGAGTTGATCGATTTTAAATTTGCTCACTCCTTAAAAGGTTAATAAATGCATGGCTTTATAGCTTAAAGATGGATATTCATCTTCCACTGATTTCCAAAACTGAGGCAATGTTAATGTTTTGTGTCTGGATATCAGAACAGCATCCGAAGACAACTCTATTGATTGTTATTTTTCTCTACTCGTAGGAGCTCATGAAAGGACGTCCTCCATGAAAGGATTATTAATTCAAGGAGTTCCTTTAGGAGGATCCTCATTTTCGGAGCATAATTTTTTTTTGTGCAAAGCCACCGGAGAGAAAGGTTAAGATCATTGAGCAGACTATATATTCCCGCCATATTTGCGAGTTTATTCACGCATAGAGACCTACGATTTAACCCTTAACTGGTATTGCTATTTTTGACAACACTACAAGCATCGTAGGTCTTGTTTGACCCATACCAAAAAATCATGTTTTCGTATTATTTGCATGGAATATGGATGGGATTGAAATAAAATAGACATTATTACAAAACTAGTTTAATTTCAGGGTCTTCAAAAATTAACAGTTTTACATAAATTAGTAACTGACCTATATTTTTGACATTGCTTGGTTAGTGGATCCTCTAAATAATGAATTTATCATGACATCAGCTTATAACTTAAAAAGTGACAACGAAGATCTAAACATCTTTTTAAGTACTGACAATATCACAAGTTTCAGTATTTATACTTTTCTCGCAACTCGCAAAATTCCCGATTTCCCGACAATTTATTTATTTCCGTCGCTGTAGATGCATACTTATATACGTTGATGTGATTCGTAATCATATTACAGAGGAATATAAGAATTCTGAACCCCGTATCTATTATATTTCATATCAATATTTCCATTATTAGAGTCGAGGTGTAGTAAATACATCACCGGTAGGGAAAGGTTAATATAACAATTTAAAAAACATATATGTACTCTCACACCTCAAATTGAGAAGAAATATTACTTCTACATGCTATTTGGTATGCTTCTGAAAATAGTTTCGTTGTGGTCTATAATCATATGTGCATTAGTTTTCAGCCAACCCTTATATATTGTTTCTGTATCAGATCTGAGAATTATTATTTTTTATATTTTTGCGAACCCTAGTTTAAGAGCCGCCGACCTAGACCAATGCTTCTTAATCTTAATCATGCTTCTCAATCAGCGAACCGCGTCGATCTGAGATAAATTATTGTTTATGACCGACTTACATAATGAAATATTATACGCTGGGAGAGATTCCAAATATTTTCGTGCGGTGACCGCATTTTAACCATATCACAGACGGGACCGGCCAATCTGATAACGTCCCGATATCGCGAGATGACCGATAGCACTCAATCATGATCCGGCAGATATGTTTTTAAAAAACAAATCTATAAATAAGGATTTTTTTACACCGTGCACACATTGTGACGTCTATTTGTGTCACGGCAAAAGGATAGCAAACAGATGTATACGAAAACTAATAGTTTTTAAACTGTCATACTTGTCGCAATGATGACGCTCTGCATGTCTGTGTCTGGTTTCCTTTGAGATCAGTTTTTAGCGTAACAGCTCTGGCGAAAATATTTAGTCATTGATATAGAAGAGGATTGACAAGCTGGTTTTTTTGGGTTTTTTTTATACTTGTGTTTTCATTGAAGAACGACAGTCGTTCTAAGACCGGCTGAAATTCTTTTCGGATGGTCGATTTGTTTTATTTTTAAATTCAAAAACAACCTCATTTATACATATATTTTTATAAAATATTTTTTTATTATTATGATTCATGCATAGTTTGTATTAATGGGTGGGAATTAAATGATTTTCATGTGCAAACTTAATCTAAATAAATTTTATATCAACATTATCGTATTTTCGATTGTCATCCAGAAAGTAAGGTTACAACATTTATGTAGGGTCGAAAAATGTTTGTATTTAATTGAAATGCACAGCAGATCATTTTGCACTTATTCTCCAATTTTTTGCATAAGTTCGTTAGAAGTCACTGATGGTCTCCTACTCCTTGCCTCGTCGTAGGTTTCCTACGTACAGCCTTTTCTAAACAATCTAACCCACTTCGTGATATGTTGTCGACTCATCGCATCCCAACCATAAATTTCCACGAGCTTCCGATGGATATCGCGGTGATATTGTTCTTCAAAGTAAAAAAAAACGGACGGCAGGCTGCGAAAGTGCGCGACGACTTCTCCATCGGAAGAATTTACTGTGACTAAACAAAATGGCTGAAAAACATACGGGACCAAACAAGTTGACCATTAGGATTCCCTCTAAATGCCAGATGTGCTAACTTCGAAACAAAAAGCATTTTCGGAAACTGAACATACTTGTCCCCGGGACTTATTTGCGCAGTTTCTTTTTTAAGCGCTAAAAGAAAGAAAATGTCAATTTTATGGTTTTTTAATTTTTTTTGTTAACGGAAATTGTTGGCTAAACGATAGCGCTGTACTTTGTGTAATCTCCTTAATATATAAAAATCAATGTTTGTTTGTTTGTTTGTCTGTATTTAATGCTCTTCCACACCGTTCATCCGATTGCAATAAAACTTTGTCAACTTACTGTTTACACTTGTGGAAATGACATAGTCATGGTAAAATATTATATGGATGCACCATGTTGGCGCATATTGGTCTGGTAAAATGAAGTTTGGGCTGAAAAAAAAAATGCATTTCCATAAATATGATTGATTCCCCTAGTATTCCAAAAAACTTCGGAATTTTGGAGAAACTCTTCCAGAAGACGAGACGGGACCCATGTAAGGGATTTTTAAAAGTATGATCAGTTTGTGCAAGTCTGTAAGTTTTCTTACATATTTTAATGCTCTTTAGATTAATTAGGATACTTAAATCCTCCTATAGCGTTCATTTTGTTTGCGTCATCTTTTACGCAAGCAACTGGTGAAATATTTAAAGTAAACGCCTCTTCGCGTAAATTAATTACTTGAATTTATTAACGAACTTATTTTTTTATGAGTACTTAACTTTTTGTAGAGTTTTGTTTTTATAGCGTGGTCCTTATATCGACGCTATAGAAGGGTTGACTGCATAATCAATAATATCAAAAAGGTCCATGACCCTAATACTTTTATTACTTAATACTTTACCTATGTCGAGTCTGGCTCGACATTTTGTTTCTACATTTTTTTCTCCACTCAGATTTAATGATAACTCAGAGAAATCAATCTGTTCGAACGATATGGATGACAAATTTTCCAAGTTCAACAAATTTTTAACCCCTTCTATGTACCAATGCGTGCTTATTTCAAAACTATGTTTTATTCTGCATATATAAGATCATCTAAATATGATGCTTAGATGTTTCTACTTATATCAAATAGTGACTTTTTTTGGATGTAGATATCTTTTAATGAATAACACGAGGATTTTCACAGATCTAGGCGTCACATTTGGATGATCCTTCATGATCGATGAATAAAATTGTTCAAATAACTTGATTTCTTTTCATATTTTGGAATGGTTGATCAAAAGATAAATAGGCCGTCATGTTTGTTGTGGAAATGTTGAAAATTTTGAAAATGATTCATTTCTTCGACCAGCTGATCGCACATGATGGCGCATTGTTAAGCACCGTAGCTCATGATGAATGTCTTCTTAGCACAACATGTGTCTTTTGGCTGAATATTAATTATCGTGTGTTGTCATGTCCGAGGATCGATAAATCATAAGACGCAAACGGATATTTTCTGTGGAATTATTTTATTAAAAATAAAAATCTATAATATACCCTTCTTTATAAAACGAGCTGTATATTACAAATCTCTTAAGGTTTTGTGATAAAATTCAATATAAAAAAATGGCATTTGTCGTATAAAATTAATATCACCATGTATCTTCAGATCAACTGGCAATCCCATCAATCCGATGGGAGCTTATTGACTTTGTTGGCATTGTGTTGAGATGTTAAGGATGACGTTGATGCTTTAATCATCTCCTCCTGTCATGACTTCCATGAATTCTGCAATTTAAGACTTCGATTAGATTCGATGCGATTGAATTGAATTGATGCGAAAGTGTTGTGATGAATACTGACCGTCGAAATCAACGGTTCCTGAACCGTCAGAATCAATTTCTTCAATCATCATGTCGAGATCTTCAGCTGTAATTTTGTCGTCGAGCTCCTTGAGGATTTCCCTGAGGACGGCAGTTGTGATGTAACCGTTGCCTTCCTTGTCGTACAATCTGAAGGCTTCCTTAAGTTCGGCTTGCATTGCTTCAGCATCTTCTTCTACCATGAATCTAGCAGCAAGAGTTACGAATTCATCAAACTCCAACTCGCCGGATCCTGTCATTGCAATTATTCGATATGATTGATTGATCAACTGTTATTAAATTTGATTAAAACTGAATTTAACTGACCATCTTCATCTACTTCAGCAATGATGTCAGCCAACATCTGATCAGTCAATGATATACCCAACATGCCCAAGATGGTTCCTACCATGACGGTACCGATGCATCCTTTCTTTTCTTGATCGAAAGCATCGAAGGCATTCTTCAACACTATAAAAACGTCATAAATTCAATTCAATCATCCAAGCATTGATATTGAACAACTCAAATATGAAACAATCAATACTCACAAGCAATTTGATCTTTATCGAGTTCTTCCTGTAACATGACAATAAAAGCATTGTATTAATATTGGTAGATTTTAGCACGTGGTATTACGGAATTAATATTTTTGACCCTTTCTTATGTCACTGAATTTGAGCTAAATTTGGTCACTAAAATCATTTCCGAATGGGTCAAAAATGTTGTCACTCCACTTTTATATCAGATTTTTCACATATTTTAAATCGAGCACTATTTGATGGATGTACCATTTCTACTTGTTGTTGTCTTCTTTCACGGAACTTTCAACAGAAGAACTGCGCGAACGCGAACACGAGGATTCCTAGCACGGACAAGAAAACGACTACGTTAACTTGTACGTTCTGCCCTAAATGGCGGAATCTGTCGAGGATACTTGCCAGGGTACTATCAAATACCACCACCAGACACGTTCTGATGCTGGACGAGCAGATTCCCTAGATCTTATAACCCGGTGATCCCGATGACGCGGAGGTCGGGCAGCTGGGGGGACCCGTCTACCCCGTTGGGTTATTTACTACGCAAGGTGTATTTCCGCCAAAAAGCGATTCCCGGGCTGGGAAGCTGCCATTACGTTCTTTTGTAGGACAAGATCGACAGCAAGGTCCCTAACACCCGGAGTGCGTGCCAAGGGATCTCGTGCTGAATCTTTATTAGCAGACGCCACCTGTGAAAACCATTGTAGTCCGTTACACGATTTTTCCTTGTGTCAGTTTATCACATCATTGTTTACGATATTTGTTCTTGTTCCATGCATCCAATATTCAGGGCTGCCTCTCAGACATCCAATTCAAATATATAAGAGCTGGCATCGAAGATATACAGCATTTCCTTATACATTTGACATGAAATTAATTAATATATATTTAAATTTTCAACCTCTAAATATTATAAGGTTTGTCAGAAAGTTTTGTCCGTTATTAGAATTTAAAGGTGAAAAATTGAATCATTGCTTCTCTAATATCTTCTTTGTTTTTGAATTTTTTAGCCTGCAAACAAATCTATGAAGACAGTAACAAATGATAATCGAAGGGTGCTAGATCCGGGGAATATGTCTTGTCGGGAACTTGTCGACTTCTAAAAACCGGTTTTGAAAACTCAATTTTCAGACAAAAATTGTGATCTTAGAAAACTGGTTATTTTATTCTGAAAATTTGGTTTTGAATATAGAAATTAAATTTTCATTATTGCACAAATTCGTCAAAAATAACTGTTGGTCTCCCACTTATTGCCTCGCCGTGAGTATCAATACAGCCTTCTTTGAACAAGCTAACCCGTTTTGCGACATATTGTCGACTCATCACATCACTGCTATAAATTCCATTAGTTTCCGATGGATATTTGTAATGATATTGTTCTCCAAAGTCAAAAAACGGACGGCAGGTGGCGAGAGCGCGCGACGTCTTCTTCATCAGAAGAATTTACTATAACTGAACAAAATAGGCCGACAAATATGCGGGACCAAATAAGTTGACCATTAGGATCCTTTCTAAATGCCAGGTACGTCAACTTCGAAATAAAAATTCGGAAACGGAAGCGCGGTTTCTTTTTTAAGCACTAAAACAGAGAAAATTGTCGAATTTTATGAATTGTTTTTTTTTTAATTTGTTGACGGAAATTGTTACCTAAAAGATGGCACTGTGCATTGTGTAATCTAATATAGTAAAATGAACTGGGTTTTGTTCGTTCGAAATGTGCTATCATACCGTTCATCGTATTACAATAAAACTTCGTCCGCTTATTGATAAAAATTCCGCGAGTAATATAAGCATAGTTTAATATATAAAAATTAATGTTTGTTTGTCCGTATTTAATGCGTTGCCATACTGTTTATACGAATGTGATAAAACTTTGCCAACTTATTGTTTGCACTTTCTCAAATAATATAGATATAGAACAATTAACTTACAGTAGATTTTATATATAAAAATATTGAAGCGTTCATTTGACAACACATGCTTGTGCACTTGGCGTTACAAAACGTTGGTTTAGGTAAGAAAATATTCTTCTCGGAAGATAATTTTGAACCCAGAAGTCCATGGACCCAGTTTAAAATTAAAAATTCAAATTTATCGACTAATTATGATATGTGAATGATACAATGAATCGATTTCAAGTGCATTGTTTATGTTTAATTGAATAAATTACCAAATATTGTGTGCTATTGATAGTGTTTAAATATTTATGTACAAGCTTCATACACGTTACGATGGTCCTGACAGATAAGTGGATTTATATGGGTAAGTGGCGGACATACAAACATAGCATCTATGTTTATGATAATAAATGGCCTGGAATTATCATTATCATGTCCCACCATAGATTCACAATATCTCCTCTTCTTTACTATGTCTTCATAGATAATCCAATTTTCATCCCCAGTTATCATCCGATCCAAGAAGGGTTCGATTTTGTTCCGTGCAAGCAGAGATGTGCAGATTATTATTTTGATAATTTAAATTTCTCTCATTTAACTCATGTGGCACCCATCTCGAATATTGCCACACCTGAGAATATTGTCTGAAATGTTTGAGCTGAATCAAGCCTTTCCGTAATCTCCGATGTTGTCAAAAAAGGATTTTGCTCTAACACGATCTTGACAGTATCGTCGTCGACCAAAGATGGTCGCTCAGAGCATGACATGAAAAAGAAAGAGCCAAATATGCGTCAAATGAATATGCGTTTCCTGAACCGTGACTCGATAACTCGTGCTGTAAAGTTACCCCTACACGTTTAAGTATTTTCAATGCCGTGCTTCTATTATTTCATTTCGTTATTTCAAACATTACATTTACGATAGCATAAATGTATCCAATATTTGAACTGAGAGTAAAAAAAAAACGTGTTGAGATTAATTTATTGATATACAAACTTGACTCACGTTATGCAATTTTGAGAGAAAATGGGATTTGTATGAATGATATGCAGGTAAATATCAATATTACGAAGCATATTCAGAAAGTAAGTGTAGTAGATTTTTATATTTTTTTAGAAAAAGTATATTTGAAAAAAAAAATACAGGATAGTGTTGATACACTTATTAACTATTTTCTTTACATAATCGCCAGTTCTTCCCCCACTTAGAACCTGTTTCTGCAACTGCTCGTCGATTTAATATTTAATTCCACCTATGTGTGCCTTAAAGGAGGTGAAAAGATGATAATCTAAAAGCATCAAGTCAAAGGAATGCGGGGAATTGTTCAAAACATCCCAATCAAAAGGATCAAAGAAAGCCTTGGTATCTAAGCTTTGTGGGTGGTGGCAGGTGTCCGAAATTATGATTTTGAAATTTTTGGCATCAAAAATCAAGACATCTTTCACGCGACTGGATACCACAACGTGAGTTTACGTACTGCCGTGATCCTGCGATGCTCGCTCTGTCAGCCGATCTCCATCTACTATTCAGTGTTGTGTTGCTCACAGTACACTTACTTTCTGAACATGGATCGTACGTTTCGTTCGCACATACCGGCATTAAATTAAAATCTGCAAAGCTGATTTTTTGTATACAAGTAGTGTACGTTAACTATTGTTAAATAATCGTCGTTCACTTTCGATATAAAGTGGCTAGGTCTTCGGTAGATGTGGTTAAAGTTCAAATCATTGTAATATGATGTACATATATTTATTCCTTGTTTTTAGATTCAATTTTTTTCTCACACTTCGCTGTTGGAATTCGCGTTAATATGAACGATTGATATTTCGATAGCATGAATAATCGCCTTCGAACGGGAACACGAGGAGGAATTATTTATTTCACTAGCAGATCTATTTTGTAGGTGAGAGCATGAACAGATGCTAACGTCAATCTCGATTTTTTTTTTTCCCAACAGGATATGAATATAAATTCTAAATCGATTCTGAGGTTCAATTTCTTGGATGTTTTCGGACGGGAATAAATTCGTGTATAAATAGACGCCTATATTTTGGGACCCGAAATTGTGCGCGAAATCATTGTCACAGGATCACATCGCGTCATATTGTATTATTTAAGGCTATTTATTAATTAAAAAATGGTTTTATTTCAAGTCAACTAATAAAGGACCGATGATTTATATCTCGTCACAAGCATGCGACAGTAATGCTTTCTTTGAGTGAGTTATTTTATAGTAGCTTCAAAGCACCTTGACCTTATAGAGTTGATAAAATCATTTTTTTTAAATTGTATAATAAACTTAATAATATTTTTCAGCGTAATTTATTGAATAAGGGTTGATTATAAATTTATTTTTTCGTTGTCAAAATTTTCATATATTTCTAATGCTCTTAAATTATTGCTCGTGACATATTATGGTCATTCGTCTTAATGTTGCTCATTAATAATTTTTTTATCTGATTTATATTAATGTAGGAAATGTATGAAGGTCGAAATTATACTAACCACGCCAATTTTGACAAGCCTAATCATATTTATTATGCAGTCAATGAATCAACCCCACGTTTTGCAGTCGTCTATTTAAATCGTATTCTACACTAAAATAGATGATTTTTAATCAGTGAAATGCTCAATTAAATCATAAAACTGAAGACCACAAGAACAAAGATTTATTGTTCGACTAGCATAAAAAACCTATTAATAACACGTCTTTTGAAACATCTTGGACCGTTTAAATTTAATAGCGCATTTAATACTAAGAGGCTGAAATGCCAGGCAAAAAATGGTTGACAAATGAACTGTAAAATACATAACTCAAATCGCTCGGGTTATGAGATTATTTTTAATGATGAATATTTTCAAGAAAAAGTCAAGCAGCCCTCGTCTTCAGAGCAAATGATTAATTCGTGGCATTGCATGTGGTGAGTCGGTATGAATTAATTCTCAGTGGACAATCGACTAGAAGATTTGTCTGAATGGCGAAGATCTGATGACGACACGGCAGTATGATTTTTATGCTGGTCGGAAATAGACTACTACGATGTCTTCGTACAATTAAATTAATCTGCCTGAGTGCAGATTTTTTTCTGCCATCATGTCGTCAATTGTGGATGGTCGTAAATGCCGGATTCTTGCAGGAGGGGTTAATAACGATCGAAGATGCTGTATTTATTTAGCAGAGTTTAGATTAAATCTGTAGCATTCATAATCAATATTCAAATATTTCATCAAAAATACATACAGTAGACCCGCGGTAATCCGACAAACGTTTTGCAAGGCAGTGTCGGATTATCGAATTTGTCGGATTAAAGAGTACTGACCACAACCTCTAGTAGTCCGGAGTTTTAATATAGGAATTAGTTAGTTAGTAGTTTCTCTTGCAAATTTCTTGCAAAAAGATTCATTACATTTTAAGCGGAATCACATTTTTGCATTTTTTACATCGACGAAGCTTTACCATACACATATTTTTTATATTGGGTTGGTGCAAAAGTAAAGGCCGTTTTTTATGATCCTAGGTAAAAAAATTTTTTCTTCAAAAATGATGAATAGCATCTTCTTTTAAATGATTTCATTGTATAAAGGATGCTTTCCCTCTACTTTCTATTCAGTTTTGGCCTGGCCAGAGTACAGTGAAAAGCCCTTGTATTTTTTCAAAATGTCGGTCGATAAAGTGCATTTACGTCATTATTTACTTTATGAATTCCGAAAAGACAATACTGCGAGTGTGAAAACCAAAAACATTTGCGAAGTGTATGGAACAGATGTCATCAAAGTTCGACAGGTACGAAAATGGTTTACAAAATTCCGATCTGGGGATTTTTCACTAATTGATTAACCACATATCGGGCGGCCATTGAAGTCTGATGACGACAAGTTTAAAGTCATAATTGTCACCAATCCACGTCTAACCACCAGGGAGATCGCGACGATGATGGGAGTCAACCAAAGAATCGTATTAAGACATTTGAAGCGTATGGAGATGGTTTCGCGGTACGACGTTTGGATGCCTCATCAATTGTCGGCTGCCAATTTATTGGATAGTGTTTCAACGTGCGTTACTTTGAGTGCGAGACAAAAATGTGAACCTTTTTTGCATCGTTTGGTAACGGAAGATGAGAAATGGATCGTGTACAACAACGTGACAAGAAAAAGACATTGGGCTATACCTGGACAAGCCCCATTAACAACTTTGAAGGCCGAAGTCCACAAAAAAAAGTTATCCTTTGTGTTTGGTGGGATTGTAAGGGTATTGTGTATTTTGAACTCTTGAAACCCAATCAGACAATTACAGCAGAACGATATTGTCAAAAATTATCCAAATTGAACATCGCCCTTCAAAATAATAGACTAGAATTGGTAAACAGAAAAGGGGTAGTGTTTCATCACGACAACGCGCGACCACGTAAGACTTTGATGACGCAACACAAGCTAAATGAGTTGAATTGGGATGTTATCAAGCATCCACCGTGCTCTCCAGATCTTGCTCCTTCCGATTTTTATTTATTCCGATTACTGCAAAATGTTTTAAATGATAAAAAAGTTGATACAATAGAGCAGGTAAAAACATCCCTTACTACATTTTTCGCATCAAAATCCACGGAATTTTACACTAATGGTATTAAAAAGTTGATAAAAAGATGGGAGAAGGTTATAAGAACAGATAGAAATTATATAATTGATTAAATAAATACTACAAGTCTAAAAAAAAATGTTTAATTGTATATGTAAAAAACGGCCCTAACTTTTGCACCAACCCAATATATAAAAATGATTATCTGTTTGTTCGTATGTAATGCGCTCCTATACCGTTCATCAGATTGCAATAAAATTTCGTCCACTTATTGCTAAGAATTGCTCGAGAAACACAAGCATAATTTAGTATATAAAAACTAATGTTTGTTTGTTTGCATTTAATGCGCTTCCACGCCGTTCATCCAATTGCGCTAAAACTTTATCAACTTATTGTTTATAATTGCCGGAATAAAATAAGCATAGTTAAAATATTGTTTGTGTATGCAATTTGTTATACGAAACGTTTAGCACTTTAATAAATAGAATCAAAATATAAACACTTTATTTCTTTGAGTATTAGCATGTCGGACTACAGGGGGTCCGAATTATCACGGATCTGCTGTAATGCTTTACTTAAAACTAAATTTGAGTAAAATTACCTAAGGACTTTGAACCACTAATTGAATTTATTTCATATTAAATTAAATCACCAAAATTTGATGTCTTTCAATAGAAGCGCTTCAATTTTGGCAATATGGCAAATTATTATCAGTGTTTAATAGTCATATTTTAAAGTACATTCCAATGAGATCTAATTAAACAGGCCCCTGGCGACAATCCCCTGTATTATAACCAGCCAAATATGAAATATAGATATCTGAGTGTAATAATGTGGCGGATGTTACAATATACCAGGTGATAAAGAAACTCCTTATTCCGAATATACTTTTAAAAGCGATTCGTTTTGCATTCTACAAATTCACATATAATTATTTTTTTGACAAACGATTGTTTTTAATTTAACCATATTTATTGATACTGTTTTTTCTTTGCTTATTTAACTCTTACTTAAGCGATTACTAATTTTATTTCATTATAATGAGACTGGTTCTATAATATATAACCTAATTTTATTTAAACAACAGTCCCTTGTATAGATTTTTCTGAAAATATTTCCCAAAGCAATCTTTGTTTAATCTGTGTTTTTTATTAACCAGGTATATATCTATTCTTTTAGTGAGATTTGATCAAATATAAGCAAAAATATGACCTGAACTCCTTTCTTAATATGACTTGCCTAGTTTACTGAGAAACGTCCAATATTTGGATCCGATTTATAATCACGTGTCTCAGACGATATTGTAAGTTATTGTATTATATTTTTTTCATACAAAATCATAGCAATTTTTAATAAAAACGGTGCAAGTATAAATTAAAACGAATGTAAACAGACAATATATAAAATAAGATGGACAGCTTATCATCTCGCCGCAATTTTGCATTATTTTTCTTGGAATATCTTGGCACGTCCAGCCAACTAGAAATTGCATCCCAGTGCTTTGCTGATGTACAATGTATGTAGTTTTAGTGCAAGTAATAAATGTCCAAAGCGAAAACCGGTGTAAACATGGCAAACTTATTTTGAGACGTGTTATCGCTCCCAGAATAAATTGAACCGACTTGCATATTAAATGACGATAAATTAAGTGCATAGGATGTGCCAGAAGTGCTCTTGATAGTTGTTTTGGCTCGCCATTTTTCTATAATGATATCATGCGATTCAATTATAATATTTGCCAGAAGTTGACGAATAAGTTAATTCGAACATGGACCCAAATGATGATGGTAATTTCGCATTGCGAATCGTCGCCCTTCTATCTTTAATTTTAGATGGGGTGACGCGCGAGGGTTAGTTGGATTTTTAGGGCCAAGTTCGATGCATTTATTCAGAATATGATTGATGCCAGATTGGTGATATTACTTGACCCAGAATTAAATAAGCCAAATACAATCCTATATCATTGCTGTGTTCTTCTTTAAGAATCAAAGTAGGCACTTGAAGGCTTCTACTTTTCCATTGAAGAATGAATCCTCTCCGATATTTGTCAAGGGTCCTTTTTAAAGACTGCCTAATCTTTTATAAGCATGATTCAATTAAAATATTCGCAGGAGAGCTTCACTTTGAACTTTTGTAGGGTGGTCCTTATTATGGCAAATCAAATAAAGGACTATGCAAATATAACGCCTAAATATCAACACTGTATAATATTTACACATGACATTTTTTTAAATAATATAAGCCATTTTATTTTATTAGAAGATAATACAATTTTAAACATTTTTAACGTCCAAATTAATTCACAAATCCTGTTATAACATCTAGGAAATTGGCGCTACATATTGAGACGAAAATCGGTTATATTATGGCTATAAATAAGCAAGACGAAGAAAACAATGCATATTTCATGTCTTCAGGACGTATAATATTTTGGTCTAAAGCCAAATGTATTGTATGACTCCATGTCAATTCGAAATTATTCTGTTCAACAGATTCAATTATAGAGGTCGGTATTTTCAAAGCATGTTTTTCACGTTGAAGGTGTTCTGTTTTTAATTATCTGTAGAGTGGACATCTTGTTTAT
Source organism: Stenopsyche tienmushanensis (assembly GCA_008973525.1). Lineage (NCBI taxonomy): Eukaryota > Metazoa > Arthropoda > Insecta > Trichoptera > Stenopsychidae > Stenopsyche > Stenopsyche tienmushanensis. The sequence continues at coordinate 746,856 of WACJ01000521.1, forward strand.
TATTCAGATAACAGCATCCATCTGCTCTCATAAGAGTAATTTTAATTATGCATTGTTTAGATGCCAAAATTACAATGCAAAAATACGACATACCTTCTGAAATCAAATCCATTTTCCAGCGTTGATGAGTACTCACGCATATTTGCGATCGAACTTGAGTGATCTAGATATTAGATATGGATTTTTTAAAATCTCGTTAGTGGTCTTCTTAGAATCAAAATAAAAGATATAAAGTAATATTAAGGTTAATTTATTGATATATAAGCTTGAATCACGCTGCGCGATCCTGAGAGAATATGAATTAGTGTGGACGATAAATGGTGGATATACGAATATAGCATCTATGTTTAACTCAATTGAAAATTAACAATTAAATGCATAAATTTAAAAATAAGCTTTGTTTGACACTTTGAGTAGTGAGCTAATTTAAAATCTTCATAGTCTTAGATGCTATATTTGCTTGTCCGCCACATACCATCAACGTACAAGAGTGCTCTTTATGAATCACTGGAATTCGCTCGCAAATACTGCGATCATCCTACTATACAAGTTAAAGCGATTAAAATTGCTCAAATAATTAAAGCAACAAGTAGCAATGTGAAATAGAAGATCTCATCAGATCATGATTTAGGCTACAATGCTCATATTTTAGAGCAGGCTAATATTTTTTAAATTTTGTCTCTTATGGTATAATTACCGACTATGTACTTTGACATGTAAATGCTCAATGGTATAAATCAAAATAAATGAGCAATTTTCATATCAAAATCTATTAAAAGGTATACCTATATTGAAGACATCTGACTATGAGTACAATTTTTGTGGGTCGTACTATTAATAATACCGATCAACTTAGTTTATCAGATACTATCGGTTGTGCCAAAAACGCGTGTCGTTTTTTATATCAGTTCTATAGATGTAAGCAAAAAAACACAAATTTGCCACAACACATGTCGGTACACAGTTAAGTGAGTTGATTCAAGTTTCTCATCTGATCCGTCAATGGAAAGATTTGAATTTTTCTCCATCAAATCCCGTAAAATCTCGTTTATTCAGTGTTTAAGGCCTCTCACGATCTTATTCAACCAGCAAAGAAAAATGACTTTCTACATGTTCGTTCGGACAGAGTGAATCCCGTATATGAGTTTAATTTGTTAATATTTTGTGTGTTGAGTGTTTGAGCCTTCTTTGTAGCCGATTCATTTCTTTTAGTCCATTGTTTTGATTTTACATGAAGGCCTCCACGTTGCCCACCCATAAAACCCCAGGAAGAGGGGAGGGGGGTCACCCTGTGCTGCGTACCCATAAAAGGGTGTGTGAAACAGCCGATTACAGTAGTTGATGGAGACTGTGTCAAAGGCTCACCACTATCCACTATCACAACAGCCTAAGCAAACAGGGGAGAACGGTTTTAGATTGTTCGTCTCCGTGGCCTCCAGTACCATGGAGAAGGGGTAGCCCCTGCAGTCCGTCATCTGCTGCAGCCCCCTTTAAACTGAGGTTGGACTCGTGGTGGCTCGTGAACCCGCGGAAATACATCCCATGAATTTAGCTCAACTTAAGTCCTTTCTCCTCCATCTCACTTTCAGTTGCACATGTTCTAAAGCTGGTCTTTCCCGCAGAAACTTCGCCTCCTCTGGAGGATGTGGAGCAAAACTGTGGGCACCTGGACGCTCTGCGCGTAGCATTTCGCGTAGTTAAATGATCAGTGTAAGACCCTCTTTGTGTGGCTAGTCCGGGGTAACCCGGAACAGACCGTACAGAAGCGCAGGAAATGGGTTCGATATATAATGTACCCCCAATCCAGTCAATCGCTATCTGGTGTCTTATCCATGAACGCAAATCGCTACGTTGTTGCCGAGCCCGGAGATGAGGACGAGGGAACGGACGTGAGTTTAGTCAAGTTTGTGGAATCGGTCCCATATTCGGGGATCACTTTGGACAGTTCGCGGAGCTTCATGACGCATGCCCACAGTGCGGTGAAGAAGTCAGCAGAGTAGTTGGGGATTTAGAAGATGCCTCCTCCTGGCTGCCTACAAGGTATTTTTGTGGCTATCTCAGCATTTAGTTGATCAGGAGAATTCTGTTGTAAGACCAGTGGGCATCTTTAATGCTCTGTTATAAAGCGTTCCGCATGGCGCCACCACGGTACTGGTTGGCGTTCTGCTTCTGGATCTGGAGATCCAATTTTGCGCGGCGAAGTTTCTGGCCGAAAATGATTATATTCCAGAAATCGGTGGCAGTAGTATTTCGCCCAATGCGAATGCTTCTGACGTGCTAGGTGATCTTCGCCGACACGTTAAGAAGACGGCGTTAGATAGTCGTTCCGGATTACTGGACGTTCCAGTCCGATCGCGAAGCGCTCATTCGAAGTGTCAGCGGTCCGAAAAGCGGACCAGTTGGACACACAAACCTTGTGGCCACCCCCTTATGTTTTGAAGCATTTAGGGCGTAAGTTATGGGGAGAAATGCATCCCCGGGGACTTTCTACAATTTCCATGATCATGGAAGCTCCCCCAGAAGTTAATTTACATAGGTGGCTCGCGACAAATGAGGTCGCGAGCAAAACTGACCTTAACTCTTAAAACTTATACATTTATCTATTTTACTTATTTTTTTTATTATGGATATGTTCGGGAATGGCGTCCGATCTTAAAGCGCTCATTCGTCGTGTCAGCGCTCCGAGTAGCGGACCGGTTGGGCACATAGACTTTGTGACCACTCCATTTTCTTTTAGGGCTTTTAAAGACATGGATATGGGTGGTTTTTATATCCTTTCGTCTTTGGTATGAAGTGATGGACTCGTGTTTCATCTATGGTTATGAATCATCTCGCGCACAGCTTTATCATGTCCAAATTTTCGGTCAATATACGATGTGCAGCGCTTTTTGAAATGCCTACTATGTCTGCCAGCTCGCATTTTTTTAAAACAACAACCAATGGGACTACTCTCGTAATTATTCCACGAAGAGTTCATAAATTAAGCAATAATCAACCGAGTGTTTTTGAAAACGCATGTCTTTTAACCGAATTAATCGCACCGGCAAAGCGCCAAGTGCATCCAAGCAACGATTCTCCATTATTTCATAGAAATATGCATTGGAATTAATTTATATAAAGTGATTGAATCTTATAATGTTTCAGCGTGATCTGGACGGTCTTAAATTAGTATAAACGAAGTTTTCATTGGAAAGTATCACGCAGATGAAATAAATTATGCCGTTGCTATACGCATTCTTTCTAATGGTAACCTTCTTTTTTAAAATGACTTAACAGCTGCGAGAATTTTTATGCGGTTTGTCTGATCCAAAAATATTCGTCTTCTTGTAATACAATGTCTGTTCGGATGCTTTTGTTTGAAGAATCAAAAGCATATTTTTAATTAAACGCTTTGAATAATCGCTCAAATTAAAAACATCTCCGCTGTTTTGCGAATTGTTTCGAGAGATCCAGTAATCCGATCTAGAATTTTAAGTGGTGCTGTTAAAAAGAAGAGATGAATGGATAATGCAGTGATCTATGGTTCTCATTTTTTTCGACGTGCCATTTTATTTTTAGTTTTATTTAGAAATCGATTATAAAGCTTTGTTTTCTTGGGGTATTTTTGGAAATCTCATCGTTGTTGTGAATGTTATGCGTCAGAAAAAAGTTAAAATCAGGAACTCGGATCTTAGCATTGAGACGAGGTCGGATACAGCTTTGAGGTTTTATTGCTTTTTTTATTGTTATCAAGAGATAATATTTTCTTCTTGATAAATGCGTTAAATCTTATGTATTTTCATCCAATGGCTTCAAACATCAAAGCTTTTGGCAAATCCATATCAGAACTTTTCCCAGACGATAACAAAATCCAGATAATACTATCAATCAAGATTACTAAGCGTCATTGTAATTCATGGAACATTTAATTTGATTTTTTTTTATCAATTTGCATCATACAAAACTACAGGATCAATTAATGCACACAAAATGCATACAAAATAATACCTGCTTTTATCAATATTTTACCAACGTAAATGCCATTGCATACTTATTTACTAATATTGCCTAATAATAAACGATAAATCAAATTCAATGCATTGACACCTATTTGCATCATACAATATGAATGGAGTCATTGTCCTTTTTTAATATTATGCCGTTGTTCTAGAATCTGATAATTCCAAATGATTGATGATGACAATGACGATTCTGATTATTATTAATTCCCATAATCCATATAAATATGAAAGATTTTGTGGTTTATTGCAATGACAGAAATTATAATCAGTACACAAATCAAATCAAATATGAAATCATCCCGATTTTAATTAATATTGGATTGAATTTTAGACAGATCTAAAATATTAAGGCGATATTTTGATTATTGTTGGAAATTCAAACACTTGTAGGCGTTCTGTACAATTTAACACATTCCGGACGGCTTACTTGAGGACGCGTGTTTTGAAGTTTGAACATTTGATACCCGAAAAATTGAAATAAAACAGTTTAAAATTACGCTTTGTAAATATGAACGCATCAATGCTCAATATAAATAGGGTGATTCAATTTGCTGTCATTAAGGGATATTTCTACCTTGGTAAAAAACAATATGTATCGGAAAGAACCAATGTTTAAAAATACGTTCAGTTAATTTTAAGTCGATATAAAAGAAATTCGCAAAGTGATAGGCCGAGGAGGAGAAGCTAAACAAGTTTTTTTTCAAGCTCATGGAAGTGCTCCCACATACCTTAGATTAGCATTCTGTATGAATTTTGCCAGGCACGTGTATAATAAACGTCTTCATCGTATAGACTAGAATTATCTAAAAATATTCAAAAATGTTTATTTAATGAACAAAAAACTACAAAAATATGTTGGTAAAAACACAAACTATTTTTCAATCCCTCACTACTTTTTTATTTTACAATATTTCTTTTTAATTTTAGTCTAAGTTATACACAATATTATACAAAATAAAAATAGGTTTAATTTTTTGAGTGCAATTCTATTGTTTGAGATTTAGGACTTCCATGGAGAAGAAGTCCGCCGCGGCTTTGCTTGGTGGCACGTATTCTGGAGCCTTATGGTCGATTATGGCAATACCATTTTTGGAAGAAGTACAGGCTTTTTTTTTAATAATTCGTACATATTGTTCAATACTATAACCTTTTATAATAAATAGCCATACGCTACTGAATAATTGACAACAAATTTAATAGATTTTGCTTTAACTACATGGCCGTTATAAACTATTAGATAAAGCGGAAAGAAATGTCATTTTTTTTGGTTGCATCTTTGCCGTCAGTTTGCCTCCGGTTGCTGTCGAGTAAATACGTCAATGTTGGTGTCATTTTGAAGCGCTGTTGTTTATCTTACTTTTTTAAATATTTTTATATTTTTTAGACAAAATAAAAATGTCCAATCCAGAAATAGATGAGATCCATTTGCGATCTTGTTTATTGTTTTTATTCGATAAAGGATTAAAAGCAAAAGAAGCCACCCTGAGCATCTATGATACATATGGCAACATATTGAATATTCGAAAATGCCATAGATGGTTCAAATAATTCGAAAATGGCGACAGAGATTTGAAATATAAATCAAAATCAGAACGACCTCCAATAATCGATGATGACGCATTAAATTCTTTGGTAGAATCTGATCCTCGAAAAACAGAGGAATTATCGCTGGACATTGGCTGTCCCTGGTCGACATTAAAAGACCATTTGAAAAGACTCGGGAAAAACATAGACATGGAATTTGAACTACCGCACGAGTTGTCATCAACGGTCTTGGAACAACGGATAATCATTTGTTCATCGCTATTGTCCAGGTATGAAACCGATCCATTTTTAAAAAGGATCGTTATTGGGGATGAGAAGTGAGTCTTCTACAACAGTCCTAGAAGGAAAAACAGTGGCTTTCTTGAAATCAAGTATGTACCTGTTTCTATCCCCTAGACCGTCATTATCCTTGAAAAAGGTCCTCCTTTGTGTTTGGTGGGATTTTTTTTGGCGTAATTCACTACGAATTATTAAAACCTGGCCAAACTGTCACAGCAGATATTGTGCACAATTAGATAGGTTAAAAGCGGTATCATCTTTTCAAGTCAGAAAGTAAGAAGTCAAGCAAGAAATTATTTACTTGAGTAATATTGTACAGCTTTTATTAAAATAGTATTTTTTTCTTCGAATAACAAAAAAATGACATTTCTTTCCGCTTTACCTAATAATAAATTTTGAGAGTCTCTATTGAATGATCGTATGGAATATGTATGTGAAAGTCGATTAATCGCAAGAATTTAGAGTAATGGGTAGTTACTCTAATTTCTTGCCAGAGTAATTTATTGACATTTTTTTAAAAATGTTAATAAACATCTGATAAAAAAAAATTACGTTAAAAATATTTTTTGTTTCTTTTAAAATTGGTCGATATTTTTTGTTGTAATAATATTTTAATCAAATATAATATCGATGACATCTGTTTACATTATTTTGAATAAGCAAATTTGAGTAAAAATATTTTTTAACTTGTTTTTTTTTTGTGTATAAAGTTGAAGCGATGAAACGCACAAAACTGTGCGCGCCGTATTTATGGCACTAGGATACAATTTATTCAGTCAGGGAGGGGTATGTTATTCATCGCATAAAAGCTAGAGATCTCCGCCGAATATTCCACAGCATCAGGTTACACAGCATTGGGCAAAATCCCGTGCCTCGGTTCCCGGACGCTTTTGAGGAATGGATCTTCTCGCTTGGCGAAAGGCAATCTGCGCGACGGCATCGACGGGTTGTCATGTTGGCATCTGATACGACGATACCTGGTGGTGGTGAGGATTTGCGCAAACAATGATAATTGGCGCTGATTAAACGCCATGTTTCACTTCCGGCGTCTATATCTGGTTTAGAAGATAACGCTATTCGTATAACGGATTTCTACGTTACGTCTGACGGTCGTGCCAGAGCTTTGTAACGCACTGTAAACTTGACAAAGCAGCTGCTGCCGACGCCGACGTCTGCACCCGCTCAAGATAAATAATCACGTGTGTTGTCATTCACCCTTGGCATTGTTCAGACCAATATCGGTCAATGTGCCAACATCGATCCCGACATACGCCCATTAAATATAAATGCTAACTGACTGACGTGCCCGAACCATTACAACATGTCCATCGGCCTGCTCCCTATCCCGGATGCCGCTTCATTGGTGCCCCTTTGCCAGCCCCCAAACGATGTTCTTCCTAACTAGAACAATTCCTTAAAAATATGTTTTTAATAATCAAACATCTTACGAGGAAGGTAATATATTTAGATGGATGCTTTGTACTATGTTTGCTAGGATCATTAGCTTCAATTTTGCTCCATCCCACTTCTGACACCAGTGGAATATGAAGCCGAGTCGCTTTATTATTTAATTTTTGGCGTTTTTATTTATAAATGCCATTCTAGCTCTCTTTTTATGATTTCTATGACGAGATCAGTGACTGACGGAATCAATAAGCATCCAAGAAAAAAAATTCTAATAAAAACAACTATGTATTTTTTTTTTCTATTTGTATTATTATGTATCACTAATGTAGCAAAATTCCGAACTATATTTCAAATCATGTAACAATGATTCAATATGTGCAATATTAACGCGGTAGAATCTCGCGGGGTAGAAATTGAACTTCTAAAAGATGAAGATATATTTGTGTAATATATAATAAAATAGGCAAACTACTGCACTAATTAATGCAGTATGCTATCTACTGCCACACACCATAGATGAGGCAAACAAATCAACAAGGTATAAACGATCATCTTTTCTTCTTGACCAACTGCCCGTTTGGGGTTTCACTTTTCGTGACGTTTCAAGCTAAATTGCTCTATCGCATCTATAAAAGTTTGACTTAAAAAATCGAGGCTGTGATATAAATCTAGACCAAGTGTTTCTAGTCACATAAAATAGGAAGAACCATGGATCATCATGGAGAATCATAATAATAATGTATGTATGTTTGTATGCATTTTATACTATTATAAAATGTTCCTTAATAGTTGATGTTGATAAAAAGTAATAAAAAAGGACCAGCATTAGGTTTTACACATAGTTTTATAATGTCTAGCCTTCAACATTGACATTTAAACGATGTCTTTCATGCCCATTAAAGCTCGCCCAGCATTGAAGCCGTTGCCGCGAGACTTTTTTATAAATCGTTTTGAGAAATGATGGCATCTGCCCAATAATTAATTACTCAGTTCCTTGATATTAATGCTTTCGAAATATTTTAAACATAATGTGCATCGCGGCTTATAAATCTTCTCAATTCGGTCCGCATACGTAACAATGTGTCTTAATGCCGCTCACGGATATAATTAGTCCGCTTAATTTAGTCCATGGACCGAATTAATTAACAAACGCAGCTTCTTGCGGGAATGTCCGAGAACGCCGCAAAATTCCCTGAAAATCGGTCCATTAAAAGATGATAAATCTTACCCGCGCCTCGGGTTCGACTGTCTTTTACTAGTCTATTAGTGAAATATTGAATTGCAGCCAATAATAGATCGAATAACAGTTGTTTCATTTGTACGTCATTATTGCGTCATTCTGGCTCGGTTGTGCTTGTGAAAGACTCTCTTAATTTGTATTATGACTACATGTTTATTTCTGTACATCATTCTGATGAAGCATTCATTATCGCATACGATTTAGATTACTTTGTATAAATAATCGATCTAATAAATACGAGGGCGATTCAAATACAGTCCAGAGTTTTGCTTTATTCAAATTTATTAGTGATGTGTAAAAATACAATTTTTTCTACATAGTTCCCTTCATTAGACAAATCATTTTGTCGGATAGGATGCGTTTTCATCTCTTCACTGGAGAAAGAAGGCGAGAAGTAGGATATCGGCTCATTCGTCGTGTCAGCGATTCGAAAGGCGGACCGGTTGAGCACACAGACCTTGAAACCACTTTTTTAGGCCTTTTTGAGTACTCGGAACGATTATGTAGAGACTTAGAAGGAAACTTCAGTGATATTTTATATATCATTAATACATTTGAAGAAAAAATAAAACAATTTTGTATAATTTAATTTTTATATTTACAAAATTTTCATAAAGCATTGCACAGTATGATAATGTATAAAAAATAAACTCATTTATAATCAACCCTTTTTTCAGTTCCAGTAAACCTATGTACTAATTTTAAAAAAATATGTTTTATCCCTTTCACCAATTTTCACATAAATATTTTTATTTTTAATAAAATTATACAACAAAACCCATGTATTAAAAATATTCACATTGGCCTCGTATAACACTGACATTATACAACACGCTTTATATAACACGATTTTAAAAAATGCTTTATTTACTGGGCAGAAAACTGGGCAGTTTTCTGGGAATCCTTAAAAAATATTTTTTTTATATAATGGACGAATAACAATTTAAATGCCAAATAAATACATGATTAATTAACACAAAATACTTGTTAAAACATCAGTTAACGTTAACGGTTTGTTTGTAAGGTTTTCGTGTATTTGTCGGCCATTTTGTTCAGTCACAGTAAATTCTTCCGATAGAAAGGTCGTCGCGCGATCTTTCCACCTGACGTCCGTGGAAGATCCGTGCGGTCATCTGTTTTTACATTGCAGAATCCGTCGCGAATATCCATCGGATGCTTGTGATAGTGATGTAATGAGTCGACAACATGTCACGAAATGGGTTAGGTCGTTCAGAGAAATCCGTACAGGAGTGGGAGACCATCAGTGATCTCTGATGAATTTACTGACATTCATTGAAGCCTCCTCGGTGATATTGTGTCAGATTGAACAAAAAACTCATAACCGAGACAAATATCTGTGCAACTAGGTTAATAATTACCAAATGTGGAATATTTTTGCCACGCTCAAACTCAAACTTCGGTTATTCCAGAAAAATTGTCATAGTCGATGACTCCTAAAGAGGGAGAGGACGGTCTATCTGCGGTATGCGGAGCTGGAACGGGAAGTGGTGGTCCATAGGGTGCCTCTCTAATAACATTTTCATTGCCCATTTTATTTCTCAAACGCTCAAGACGCCAATTGAGCAGCTGAATGGTGGTGGGTTCTGCTGCCGAAACGTAGCTAACGTCTATACTCCTGGCGCTCGCAATGCTCGTTTCAGAGACGCTCCTCCTGAACGGCGTCCTCCTGAGGGATTGCCTTCGGGGAGAAGCGCGATATTTGAATTCTGTCATTTGATTGGGCGTCTTTTTCTCACATTTTTCATTAAAATTGGACGGGAGGATAATGGCATTGGCTTCTTTGTGCTTGACCATGACGACCCTTTTGCTGCCTCTCAGCAGCGACGGATTCCTTCTTATCAATATATATACCATCAGTGCGCCTATGATGCAGCATAAAATAAAGCTAGACCGACTATGCCCAAGATTATGGGCTTTTCTTCGTTCGACAACCAAGTCTGCATCTTCCACGGTTTGACGACGATATGAGCTCGACAATTGAATGGCGAAATCGTCTGTTCGCTTTCTTGTATGAAGCAAAACGAGTAAGTTTCGCCGAATACAAGATTATTGATGACAACCTGATCGCTGAGTCCTGTCAAGCAGCCTATGGATTTGTTTAAAACTTCGCTGAGATCGATGTTTTTCGTGAACCAGATGAGAAGATCGTTTGGATTCGGATCGGAATGTACATCGATCAGAACTGTTCCATCCACTTCATCGTCTGTGATGTCAAAATTCACGCTCTGTTTTGGCAGTTCGAAGTTTTCTCTCTGGGTTCTATGAAAATTGTTTGTGGATAGCAAATGTCGCCTTACATTTAATACTTCATAATGAATCGATTGTACCATGCACGTCAATACAATATTATCATTTGGCGTGGTCGGATTTGTTTCTGTGACATTTTCTGCTGGGGGGGTACTCGGAGGACCACCCTCACACAAATTGGCCTCAACAACTAATTCATCTTTTAAATCATCAGGCGTATTGCATACGGGAGTATCGGTAAGGTATTCAAAATCTTGCAACCACAATAAATTACAATCGCAATGCCAAAACAGTCCATTTAAATGCAATTTCAGATCATGCCTCAATGCCTCGCTGAAAACATTCGGATGCAACGTCTGCAATGGGTTCTGAGTGATAGATATTATTTCTAAATTTGGCAAAAGGGCGAACGTTCCAGCCCCAATGCGAGTTATATGACATTGATCCAAAAACAAAGAAATCACGTTATATATCCCCTTGAACGAATCAGAATTTAAAGTGTCATCCAAAGCGTTAAATCTCATATCCACCAGCGACAAATTTGGCAATTTGACCGTTCCAGTTAAATTGACGACATCCAATCGTTCGAGAATTTGATGTATTTGAAAAGTTTGCAAGCTGAAAGCAATCGGTTCTAGTGCGTTTTCGCGTATTTGCCTAAATTTAATAGCCCACAAACTGAACACCCTCACAGAAAGTCCAATCAACGTGCTGTTATCGAACGTATTTATCGATAAATCTTGCAGAGTCAAATCGTCGAGTTCTTCGAAAATCCTTCCTCTGAAAGCTCCCGAGAGGACATTCGTAATTGTGCTCGATTGTATCCTCATTTTGCCGACGGTAAAAGTAAATGATTCCAACCATCCTTGTCTCAGTTCGTTGAATGGAACATTGAGCAGTTGAAATTGCAGCTTTTGTATCTTTTGTCCGCAGGTTACCTTATCGAGCTCCTGCAATATAACAAGATCTTATCTAACAATGCAAATACATGCGGATTAATGCTTAACCCTTCTGTCAATAGAATAGTCTGGTCAGATCATGATTTTTTTTTTGATAGTAGCTGCATTTTTACCTATGAAGTAAGAAATACTTTTGTAACATGCTTGGAAAAACCTATATTTAGTATGATATTTTTCTTTTATCTGTGTTGCAGAAAATGTTTTTTCACCATTTGTCTGTAAAATCTAGACTATAATTTAGGAAATGGATGTCCTTGTAAAGGTATTCTGTATACTTGAAAAGAAGAAGGAGGCTAGATAGAAGTCAACTTAGTTGAAAAGATACTACTGAAATTAACTGGCAAGTATAAAGGAAATGGGAAGACAATTATTGCTGATAACTTTCTATGTCAGCAAGCAGAGATTGCTTTTGTTGAGACTATCCGCCGGAATAAAAAATGTATTCCGAAAGAAATGATACCGACATTGCTGAAGAAGTCCAAAAGCCATAGGTAATGTTATTTTACAACATGCACAAAGGAGGTGTTGACATTATGGAGCAGATACTTGGGTTTTACAAAGCTAGAATTGCTGATTTATTTACACTTGTTTACTATAATAGTATGAAAACTGTTATTTTATGCACTTGGTATAAAATATTACAGCTTTTTTCTAGAATATGCTGAAAATTGCAGAATTGGCATCATTCATCTGATAAATAAAAATTAATATTTGTTTGGTCGTATTCAATGCGCTACCATACCGTTCATCCGATTGCAATAAAACTTTGTCAACTTACTGTTTACATTTGTGAAAATAACATAGGCATAGTAAAAATACTGTTTGTGTACGCAATTTGTTCTGCGAGAAGTGCAAACAGTTTCTAATAAAGCGATGGCAATGCATGGCTCAAAATCGCGCATTGGCAGCACTGAACGAAGGATTTGAAGCACATAACTAATTATCCCAACGATGTATGTCATTTTTTTTTATAAAATCTAACTGATCAGCTGGTGATAACAAATGTGGAAGAAAATATGCATATAGAAATGAATTTGTAAGAAATCGTTATGCTGTTATTATCAATTTCCTTACAAAATGTATGAGAGTCCAACCAGATCTCTTTCATTGACTGGAGGTAATAGAAACATTAGAAATCTACCTTGAATGCTTCTTCCACTTCCTTGCTAATATTGTCGTTGTGCAACAACCCCGAGCAATCTATGGAACATTCGTTTTCTAAGTTTTGTGTGCATTTCTTCATGGCTAGAGCGTTCACATCCGATACTCTGATGGCGACTACTTCATAGTGTTCTTGTAGAGTGAAAATCAACATAAAGATGAAAATGAGAAGAAATCCCACGACGCAAACGGCCCCGGATAGAATTTGGTTCCATTGGGGTGGCAGCTTTTTGGAAGTTAAACAGCTGAAAAAATAAATTCATCAATAAAAATAAGATTGGGTTGTTTATATACGGTGTGTCTGCCGAAACGCAATGTCTGCTGTAAACATCGCTGCTGTGCGTGAAATTGTACGGGATAACCGGAGGCAGTCAATGTATTCCGTTGTAAAATACTATATATTACAGGAATGACATTAATATTAATCGAATTCTTATGTCATTGTATAATATTCTCAGAATATCTATATATATATATATATATAAATGAATGTCTGTGATCTGTTGTACGTTTGTCCTGTATACTGTTCCATGTATCATTGATCTGATTGCAATAAAACTTTGTAGAGTTATTGTGCACATCTTTGTGAATAATTTAAATATAGTACAAGCATTGTTTGTGTACTGCAATTTATCTTGCGAGACGTTTAACGGATGCACTATAATACCCTCGCTACACGTGGTCCTGAAGCAATAAATCACGTACTAGTGCGATTCTTTTAAAATTATCACTTAGCACGTGTGACATTGTAACGCATGCTGAGTACTCGCTAGTTACTATTATATATATAATATTTACATAAACAACAGATTCAAAGCACATTTCCTTCTATTTATAAAGTGACCGATATTTAAATATACGCGCGCTTAATCTCCATGGGGCTTCGTATTATTGAGGGGTTTTGCATCGCGCCCTTTTCCTGCCACGACAAAATTTTGCATAAATTATTATCCCTTAGGGCTTGTGCAAAACAATGGCAAGCCCGGAAAATTTATGCATGTATATACACGATATAGGGCTTTATTTTAAAAGCAAGATTTAATATATGAACGCTTAATTAATCGTAAATAACATCACTAATATCTGATATTCAAGTATGATTTTAATTTAATTAGCTCGATATATTACTGATCGATGCTGCTTTAATATTTTTTAGATATTAAGTCCTTATTGAAAGATCCTATACAGGTGAGGGACATTATTTTTAAATTATGAAATCAGATATCTGGATTTGATCCTGTAATTTTATAATAAATGTCCAGAAACTAGCTCACCATATCAACACTTAATGATCTAATCAGCAGCAAGTACGGTGGAAAATCTACAAACGGTATATCAGTTAATTGCAATGACTAGTTTCAACATATGGCAATTATGAAAGTCGATACGCTTAACGAACAAGAATTTGCATTTATATCTTTATCGTGGAGATTTCAATGTCGGCGATATGAATTTCAGCGAAATAGCAATCATACTTGCGGAATAAGGCTATGATTAATTGCTTACTTGTTCTTTTTGGTAGATTTGTTCACAGTGAGGGTGTTTTGCTTGCTCCACATTCCTTTGGTTGCTTCATTTGCGGCGAATAAACGTCAAATCAAACACCACTCCGCGAAAATTATTACGTGAAACTTGCCAAAAGTGACGGTGGGATGTTTCATTATCGTATGAGCGTATTGCGAAATTCGACCTAGTCCTTGGAAGGACACCAGCCAAATGCGCGAGATGCCACCAGGAGAGACAATTATCGAATGCGTGTTCGATATGCGATTTCTCCAAACAATATTAAAGTATTAAACGAGTGCCATATGTCGAGGATCAATATATAATCGCGACATTTTGTTTAATTATCACACATGAACCGTTGCAAGCTCGCCGATCAGATTAGATCATTTCCGCAAAAAACAATAAAAAACAGCGAAACGCCACTTTCACAATTGGGGGTAAAAAGTCCACCCGGCGATGACTTTCAATTTACCATATGAAACTAATTAAACGCCACACAAGATCAATTTTGTTATCCAATTAACTTCAAATATACTGAAATGTTTATATTTTTTTTCCATTTTGTCTCACATCATCCAGACAATAAGGTTACAAGAGCTACTGAGGTTGAGGGATTTTTTTTGTTTTGAAGTTGGCTGAGTCCTAATGAACAGTTTGCTTGAAAGTACACACACAGTGTCATAGTAAATTCTTCTAATGGAGAAGTCGTCGCGTATGAGCGAAATCTGCGCTGTCATCCGTTTTTTGATTTTCGAGCAGTAACCGCCGCGAATATCCCTCGGAATAGTAATGTGATGAGTCGACAACATGTCACAAAGTGGGTTGGCTTGTTCAGAAACTGCTGTACAGGAGTGGAAGATCATCAGTGATTATTGACGAACTTGTGTAAAAAATTTAAGAACAAGTGCGAAATGATCGCCTTGTGTCGTTTGATGACCTTTACGAAGAATTTGATGATTTGTGCAAGATAGGTATCTAGAATACTCACAACGAAGCACTGTCAAAATTATGTGATCGCTGTGCGTGGATTAATGGAACGTTTTTCACAGGAGGGAGAGGTAGAGATCGGACAGACAGCCCTGCGCTGCTGTGTGATCTCTTTCGAGTAACCTCGGATTTTTTTTTGCTGTAGGAGGGGAATCTTGCATAAGACAACCTGGATTTGATCCCAGGGTAGTGTCAGATTTTTACTGACTAAACCCCTCCCTTGTCCATCTCTGTTCCCTTGGTATTGTTTTTCACATTGCTTCAGGAGGACAGGTAGTCTGGCTTTAAGTCTCTCTCTCTCACTTTAACGCTCAGGATTTCGTCAATGTAATTGCGCCAAAGGTCTCAGTTCTTCTTGCTTGCTATCGTGCTGTGGAACATGTTGTCAACGTTAAGCTCGGGTACCCCGAGTGTTTGTTTCAGCGAACTTCTCTGGGGTGCCCAAGCCTTATAGTCAGTTATGGTGTGTTCTACATCGTCGAACTCCGCTTAGTAGTGGTGGCACATCGCGGATGTTTCCTTGCCAATCCGCTTCAGGTACGCACCGAAGCTTCCATGCCCAGTGAGCATATGAGTCAAGCGGTAGGTCGTTTCGCCGTGTTTTCGGGCCCTCCACCGGCTTACGACCGGGATAAGTCGGTGGGTTTATTTTCCCTTGCTGGACTAATCCCATTTCTGTTGCCAGGCTTTCCTCAGTTTCTGGTCGTGTGCTGTGCGGTTTTTGGGATCTTCGTAGTCCAAGGCCCTCTTCTTTATCTGGAGGTCCAGTGGAAACTTTGATCCCCGAGAAACATTACTCACAGAGTTTTCAGGCTGACATTCATTTCACTCTGAGCCCTCTAAATGGAGGTTTTGGAATAAAATCGGTTTTGGACCACATGCACTCGAAGGTGTGTTGGAGGAGAAATGACAGAGGTTACGCTAAATTCAAAGGATGCTATCTAGCGGGGTCACTGCTACCAGTTTCTCCATCCAACCTCAGTTTAAAGGGTGCTCCAGGGGCTCCCCCGTTCCTATGGTACCCGTATTGGTACCATAGGAACGGCAGCCTTAGTCGTTCCTTCTTCCCTTATATACATTAGGTTATTAAATATAGCGGTGTCGACTTTTGCATAGATTCATTTTGCTCCTGTAATTGGCAGTTCCGCATTCCACTTTACGGGTACGCAGCACAGGGTAGGCTGCGCACCTATTTGGGTACGTTTAATGAAGAAACTGACGAGGCTACTATCGTTTACCTCTTTTTTTTCTTGGGAGGGGGAAAACTTCAAAAATATACCATTATTAAAAACCACGTTAGTGTGGGATTCCTACTCACTAAAACCCCAACCCTTTTTTCTCCACTAACTCTATTGGAATCAGTTTTTGCATTGCTTCAAGAAGGTGGGTTTATTTTTTTACAAACTGACATTCACTCTTCCAGTTCATTCTATTGTTTCTCTTTAGCGAAATTCGCACACGCTTCCCACTTTTTTTTCGTTTTGGTCATTGTGGAGACCATGTTGGATATAGTTGGGGTTCTCTTCCTTCACAGTGGTGGCACTTTGATGAGTTCTTCTTGCCAATTTTAAATAAGTACCGAAACAATCATATCCCGTCAGCATCTGGGCCAGGTGATAGGTGAGCTCTCCGTGTTTACGCAAGGTCTATTTTTGTATCGCTGGGATCAATTGGTATGTTCACCTTCTCTAGGTTCCGGTGTCCCAGCGAATCTGCCATTGCTGGATTGACTCTTCCTCGGCTTCTTCTTTTACTATGTCTTCCTTATATCTGCGCTTCCTTTCTATGGCGAGGATGTCCATGGGAAGTATGCCTGCTAGAGCTTGTACTGCGTCCAGTGAGATCGTTCTATAGGCTGATATTATCCGAATTGCGCTTATAATTTGCGTTCTTAGCAGTTTATATTTGGTATCCGCCTTTCTGTGCAATTTCTGCCCAGATCGGTGCATCGTAGAGCAAGATAGAGTTGATCACTAAATTAAATAGTGTAACGTTGAGGCGGGGGCGCTCTAGGGGGCAGAGTACGCGGGCAGCTTCTTGCCTACAACTGCTCGTCAGGATGGCCATGCTTGCGCACGGGTCCGTTTTTCTATCGGGCCGTGATGTTGATGGACAAATGGATGGGAATAAACGGGCGTCGAATAGAAAGACTCTCTTCTCTAAATAACTATTTATTCCACACAAGAAACAGAGATCTGGCTGCAGAAGGAACGACCTTTCGCAGCCAAGGCTAACCGACTCCCGCTTCCCGCGCGTCACTCCCCAACCCGCAACGGTGCACGCGCAAGGAGCGATCGGTCGGTATGCAGATGCAATGTCTCTGTAGGGCCACAAGAGATGGCGCTGTTAAAATAACACATTGCACTTGAAGAGAGATGGCAGATGTCGCTGTTAAGAGCGCTACTACGTGGGGATAGTAAATCGCCCACGTTACATAGTTTTCAATTGCTCACCTCTACTCTACATCATCGTTCCATGATTTCAACTGTTACCCACAGGCATAGGGTTGCCCCCTTCTGGGATTTTATGAACAAAAGAGAGATTTTTTTTATTTCTAACGTGACGGGGGATGAGTTGTGGATGTGTCACTACAACCCGCAATCCAAAGGCAATCCAAATAGAGCTGGTGGTGGATGTCTATAACACAGACATACAAATCCTGATGTTCCGACTACCGAAATACTTTGATCTCGACGGCGATTGTGTTGAAAAATTAGTTTAATATGTTTGTGAAGTATCCTGTGAATTTCAATTAAATACAAGCATTCATGATATGAACTAATACCATAGATTTTTATTAAAATTAAATATTAAACTATCTTATACATCAACTGGATACTTAATAATAGGGTTTGTTATAAAATTAGATCGAGGGTTAAAAAAATTGTTGTTGACACTCGTATAATTAAGTGCTTCTGATGCCATCATCGCTTCATTTTTCATCACGGTTGTCTTCAAGTCGTTAACACGTAATTGCGAGATGTTCTAGGATCTATTAGATTTTTTTTTTGCTGCTGACATGTATTTTTCTCGATGTCATTCAATTTATAAATGTGAAATTGTTGCAAGAAGAATTCACAACTGGAATGTTTGTTTTCAATGTGAATTTGTTCAATGCAATTTATTAATTTTCTATGTATCACATATACTCAATAAGTTCGTAGGATTTTTTTAAAAGAAGATATTGCAAAAAACGATCCCAAACGAAGAAGAAAAACCAATTTATCAAATATCTTTTCGTTACTATCATTAGTTGATATCGGTTAAACTGTCGTTATCTGAAATCGTATCGAAGTTTTGAGTTGTGTTGTATCATCGATATCTTCCTGTTCCACGAACGATCGAAAATTTATCGGCTTTTTTGAGGGTTTCGGTATCGATCAATTAAACCAAACATGCACAACGAGACTCAGATTATAAAAAAAATATTTGCTGACATTCGAATCATAAGCTAATTTCGTCATATTAGCACGGGATGCAGCGACGTAACTTGTGTAATTATTCCTACAAAGCTGATTCGTTCTTATTTTGTTGTTTTTTGTAGTAAAATATCGGGTGGCAGAGTTTAAACCAGGCCGTACGAGTTGACAAGACGAACATCGCAATCGTGAATGTAAACACCAGAAATGGTGAAGTAAATTCACAAAATGATATTGGATAACCGTCAACTATAAGCGTGCGAGCTAACATATACGATAGACATTTAAAAAAGTGCTGTACATTGCATATTAACTGAAACTTTGTACATGAGAAAGCTGTGCGCAAGATGAGTGCCGCGTTTGCTCACAATGGAACAAAAACTAGTATCGCGTGTATGTTTCAATCGAATGTTTAGCGATGTTTTACAGCAATAAAGCCGAATTTTTGCATCGATTCATAACCATGGGTGAAACATGGGTCAATCCATTTCAAACCTAAGACAAAGGAACAATCAAAACAATAGGACTGAAAGGAGGGAATTGGCTCCAAGTAAGACAAAGACAGCTCCATCTGCAGGTAGTATTATGTGAACTTATTGCAATGTTTGAGGAATAAAATCAACATGGGGATGAAAGGAACATGGGAACCCTCCACTTACCCAAGCTGTTTATTGATCTCGGTACTCGGGACCATGTACAGCCCCCTCAACAAAAGTACACAACAAGTAGCTAAGTCATATACACGGTAAATTAACAAAAATTAACTAGATAAAAATAAATTAGTTAAATGGATAAATATGTGGGTTTTGCGACTTAGACTAGTCTCGCTCATTTGGCGGGAACCATCTATGCAGATTAGCTTCTAGGGGTGTTTCCGTGATCGTAAAAATCATAGAAGGCACGCATTAGGTGAGTATTTATCATCTAAAATGCAGCAAAACGCTTTAAAAGCGGACTGAGTGGCCACAAAGTCTGTATGCCTAACCGGTCCGCCTTTCGGATCGCTGATACGACGAATTTTCGCATGCCTGAACATGCTCACAGAACATGGTTTGCGTTCATCTTCTTACGGATATTCGCTATGGACACTCCGAAATCGAAGGCTTAAACCATCTGCACCCAGACAAAGGTTAGACAAACCCAAACAATCAAAACAATAGTTGTAACGAAGAGAATCGGCTCCAAATCAACGGCGAATATTTTGTGAACTTTTAGCAACGTTCGAGAGATGAAATCAAGCAAAAACGAAAAGTGTTGTTTTATCAAGACAATACATCAGTTCTCATATTTGTTATTGCGGAGTTCAAAATAAATGCGTTTAAGTTTGAATTGCTTCTTCATGCACCCTATTCGCCAGATTTAGTCCCCTTTGGATTATTTTCTTTGCCCAAATTTGAGAAAATGACTCGGCGACAAAATATTTGCTAACAGTGAAGAGGTTTATTTTGAGGAGCTCACCATAAACAAGAAATAAATATTTTTTTTGTGTGTTTCTTTGTTGGATCGGGTACCTCTAGGACTATTTTCGTTTTTGTGGCTGCTTACAGGTATAGTATATATTGTATGTACTTAAATATTGCAATGCTTTGAAAGTTGCAATATTTGAATCATGTTCTCAGCGCTAGAACTTTAGCCACATCAATGAAAGCCTTAGCCATCTTGTATTAAATGTAGACGACGTGTATTTAACAATTATTAATGTAAATTATTTGTAGATAAAAAAGCAGCTTTGTAGATTTAAATTTAACGCCGCTATGTACAATTATTCAGGCTTCAGTTGTCATTTGTGCTAAATTTTCTTTGACAGTCTCATTTTGTCAATCAGTTGATTATTTGATAAAGTCGCAAGTTCTACCATTATTAATTGGATTTAAAGCAAATACGTGTTGCGGAAATATCGTGTTATACGGAGATTGCAATTAAAAGATCGTTCACCCATTCGCAATATTTAAAAATGGAATTGGCAATGGTTAAATGACATGAAATCAGTTTGATTCAAATAAAATAATTGAAAGAACGAAAATAAAAGCAGTGGTCATTGTAGTAAAGCCCGATGTAACACTAAATCGTTTCCTACGTTTTAATAATAACGGGAATATAAGTAGGATCAGACGAAAGTACGCAATATATTTAACGTACAGAATGTCTCAGCGGAGATTTCTTATTAAGATTTTCATCAAAATGAGTTTGCAGCATAAATTATGTCGTTTTAAATGAGACATTCTGTATTTTTCGTCCGAACGAACGCGTAGATTAAACGACGTTCTTTAACATTGACTGGTGTTCTAAATAGCTCTGTTTACATTGTAAAATTTACTGCATCAATTTAGATGTAGTAAAATTAATCTCTATTCGAATTCAAGAATTTCCACTAAGCTCTAAGCGAAATTCACGTAGAAACTCGTAAAAAGTGACGAAGACATTTGATAATTTATGGCAATCCTTAATATTATTCGCCTATGATTTCATTGCTTGTTATTTTCATCTTAAAATCCATAGAAACAGTAATAATTTTAAATAGATATGGATGAATTAGATATCTATATCCAGTGATTTTTAAATTTTTCGAATCGAAATTTTCGGTCTGTCGGAAAATCGTTTTTTTAATGTTTTTTTTTGTCAAAAAATATTAAAAATTTTCTTGTTATTGACGAAAACTGACTTTTTATCCTTGGGACTGTAGCTATCTACAAACAATTCAAAATTAATTGCTCTAGTGTAGTGTTTTTGTTGAGAATTATATCTCGAGATAAGTATTTTTTTTTTCGAGAAATGTACAAAATCGAAAATTCTCATTTTATTTCTCGAGAAATTTCAAAAAATATTTTTTTTTTGTATAAAACAAAATTTGTACGAATATTTTTGATACAACTGCCTCCATTTTTAAAAGACTACACTGCATATATGTGGGTTTCTTTCAAAAAATGTTCACAAAACTCGTCTTATCTTTGTTTAAGACACAAAAGATACGCCCTGAACTTATTCGTTCTATCATAAAAAAATTCATGCCTTATTAGAAAAATGAAAGTCTTTATTAGCTTATCCGACGATAGCGATTTTAGCAAATTATACCGACATTTATCACGGTTGAAAAATTGTTTAGAATATGATTTTTGTTGAATAAGTCTTTTGTCGACAAGATGTTTGTAGTTTTGAGGGGGTATTTCTAGTATATTGGCACAAATTTTGAGCGTCGGACAAAATTACTCTTTTCTCAAGGTAACTTTTTATTCAGTGGTGATCTGACTGCGAGAAGGACGTCCTCCCGCAGCCAAGGCCAACCGACGACTCATCTCGACTCCCGCTTCCTGCACGTCACCACCTAATCGGCAAAAAGCGTGTCTTAGTTGACACGATTTCAACCCTTTTAGTTAATAGTAACTATAAAAGAAAAAAATACTATTAACAAATAAAAATTTCATTATAGTCTCTACCTCGAAGAAAAATGTTTAATATATTTTCACGAAACACTTAATTTTTTAGTTTTAGTTTTTTTTAAATCAGTTAAAAATAAAATTTTGACATAAATCTGGTAGGTACAATAAAATATTATAAATAAATCAGTAGTCTCATGTTGAAAAAGTAGTTTCGAAAAAAAACGCGTTTAAAGATTACATTCTGGTAGTTCTGGTAACTCTAATAATGGGAAGATCGAAATGAAATACATTAAAATTTTTAGATTAATAATATTTACGTGCAATGCTTTAACTGCTTTACATTAAAAAATTTTAATCAAAAATTATCGAGAAATTTGAGAAATGAAAATCATCGAAAAATCAGAATCCCTACTGCAACGGTAAAAAAACTTTTTTTTATGTTAATGATAGTTTTAGGCCAGCAATGATGCACTACAACCAAATAAAACTATGATGATTTTTATCGTAGTTTCGTTCATACTTTGCTTAAATTGAAACAGAATAATAATTATCAATAAAAAATCCACCTTTTTAATCGATATAAAAATATATGTGTTTCATGAACCGTGTCTCGATACAAACAGAAAATGCAAATTTTGGGCACTTTGTAGTTTGTGTGTATAAATACAATTAAAACTTCAATAGTAATTATTATTTACATGAAGAAATTCTAACTACATAAATAATGTAATTAGAATTTCTCAGTTCAAACTCTGAATTTAATTTATGCCATGGTTTTTACATCTTGCTTCTTAATTGCGTTTTTTGACTTGATGCAAAAACAGATTATTTATTCACTGTTGCTTATCTGAGAATTGAGTTTTTTATTCTTTCGTATTTGGGGATAGTTCATGCGGCATCCTAAATGTCGATATTATATTGACTATAAAAACCTTTTATAAATTTATTTTCACAACTAAATATCTAAAATACCTAATTTACATGCAAAGTATATCATGGTTTAACTGTGCTATCTTCTACTAAAACAAAATGGTTAATAGCATTTGAAAAATTTCACACATAAAAATTATACAGTGCTGACATCTCAGGCGTTATACATGGATGACCACACTTAGATTCCATTTAGTATCTAAAAATGTATTTTGGTTATATTAGCTTTTATTTTTTCTTCGGTCTCCAACGACTGCTTTTATGTGCTTAGTTCAATTACATTTATTTCAAGATTTTGTGCCCAAATTAATTTAATTAAATCCTTAATGGGGGATAATCTTAAAAAACATTTAATTAAATTGTACCGTTATTTCGCTATAGCGATTTCGATGAATTCATAGTTCTAGGCATGTTGTGAATTAATTAGTTTTAATCATTGAGTTTTATCATCCTGCGAATTTGCGTTGCCTAAGGCTACGCTATCGAGGTATTTAATCCCATCCAGGCAGGACGCCTGCGAAATATTTTAATGAATCACGCTGAAAAAAAATCTGTGAAAACATGGATGTCGATAGGACTTTTTCCATGAGTGGGCGGTAATCTCACCCACTCAAACTGACAGACGAAACAACGCTCCGGACAGATAATCATCTAAATTGTTCATGTTTCGTGAATGCTCATATTGTTTCGGCGATTATCGGAAAAACGAGAAAATCCTCGACATGTAACAAATAGCTATACGTTTTATTTATATGACACGTCGTGACAAATAGCTAATGCGGCTATTTTGAATGTTTGGAGGCCGAACTGTTCCCATTGTCATTTTATTAAAAAAAACACATAGTTCAGATCAATTCTGCTTGACTAGGCGGGGTAAAAATAGACGCGAGCATTTTACTATTTGAAGAAAACTATCGGTGGTAATCGACTGTAATAACAATAAACAGCAATAGAGATCCTGAGAGCTGAGCTTCTTCAAATGTGAGAGCTTCAGTTTATTTTTTTGCTTTGGATTTAGAACAGTGCTTGTATCAATCCTGCAAGTTTCATTACAAATCAAAGCCTGTCCGTTGAGCAAAAAATCTGCATTTAACAAGTGTCAGTCGGGCTTGTCAACGCTCTTGCAGATCTAACATGACTCACGTCGTAACCTGAAGCATGAAATAACAAAAAGCTAATGGACAGGGCTGAAAAACTCTGTCAATTTTCCAAATAGACATAACACATTGTATAAATAATTATCAACAACCATATATCGAATATGGGTCCGTTTTTATTTCGGATCATGTGTAGCCGAACAGATGGATGGACAAAAATACTCTCTTCTCTAGACAAATTTTTATTCAGCACAAGAAACAGATTTTTGACTGCGAGAAGGACGTCTTCCCGTAGCCAAGGCCAACCGACGACTCTTCTCGACCCCCGCCTCGCGCGCATTGCCACCCAACCGGCAACGGTTCACGCGCAAAAAACGATCGATCGGTAATTGCAGGTGCAACGTCCCCGCAGCGCCACAAAAGATGGCGCTGTTAAAATAGTACATTGCACCTAAAGAGAGACGGAAGATGTCGCTGTTAATCTGGCGAATTAAGTCTAGCTCAGATTAACAGCGCTATTGCATGTGGATGTTAAATCGCCCACGCTACAATACGATAAAAAATAATATATGATTAACACTGGTCCTAATGATTTCTTGAAAATATCGGTAGTGCCAAAAATACGTGCCGTTTTTATACTTATGTTTAGAAAAGTTATAAAATAAATATGTTGAAAAATCTCTCAAAATGGAAACAAATCAAATTTATATTTTAAAAATATCAATAAAATAAATAGGCTCATTGAATGGGTATTACTATTGCATCCATCTTATTCTCCTGATCTCGCTCCTTTGGGTTTTATTTGTTTCCCGGATTAGAAGTAGTGTTTGGATACAAAACAAATACGAATTTGGAGGCTATAAAAAGCAGCTTTTCTTCGTTTTTTACTTTCTAAACCAAATAATTTTTACAATAGATGGCAAATTGTAACAGATTCAGTAATTTCTGCCGATAATTATCGATGTCGTTAATGCATTGAGGCATTGAACTCTTGAAGATCCTAAGGGTTGCAGGACGAACGGGTTATTCTTTGTGTCTGCGATCGGAGATAAAGAATCGTCTCCTCTACGGAGGTAAAATACGGATTTCCGCCGCGTATGCTGCGAGTCCATCTCGGGGCTGCGGAGCCCTGTCTATCAGAGGGTCGGATGCCCCGTTGATTCTCGTTGAGGCCCTTCAGGCTAATATGAGAGTTGCAAGGGCGCGTCCGGCCCCAGGACTACCCCGCGATCCGAGACACCCCCCAGTGGTGAGTTGTTTGAAGATTGCGGACCCCTAGAGACGGTGAGGGGTCAAACACAAAATCTTGATCGAAATTGGTATTATTCAGAAGGTGCACAATTTGGTAAATATAAAATATACTTAAATCATGCTGTAAGAAAATCCATCTGCGATTAAAATCGTCGATAATAAAATAAAAGTGCATACTCTCTATGGATCATCTTGAGTACGCCCGCAGCATGTGCTGGGCATACTCATCCAATATTTAAAGTAGGTTTAAAATCAAGATTAAGATATTCGATCAATACGATTAAGTCTTATTTTTCTATACTCGAAGGTTCATGATTAATATCTACACGACTTGTAAGTGTTGAATAAGTTTACGCTAAATGTTCAATTTTCGCGTAAAATTATTCATACACATTGATGAGATATGATCTGTATTACAAAAACACTTGATCTAAATCAGACAAATGATTCTGTGACATATTACATGAAAAATAACGTTTGATCTCGGCATGTTTATTCAATATTTTTGATTAGAGAATGTTATCATTCGTTGGGGATTCATCTGAAATCTTTTTAATCTCTACCGCATTTAGCAATTTGCATTAAGTCTCGTTGAGCGAATAATTCGATGTTTTCTTTGAAAGCAAACATACTCACAGAGTCATCCCTTGTCTTTTAAAAAATCCCCCCGGAAGAATATTTAATTAAGTTCTGAACAAACAAACAAGTTGAAGCCGAAGATGTCCAAAGTATAGGGGTTGTACCAGCAATATTTGCTTTTGAACTTCGCACGACTTAAGTTGTGTACTCATTCAACAGAAAGATTAATGAAAACTTTAATCTGAGACTTATTTCATTAAAGCAAAATATTTGTGCCATATTGAACCCCCAATTTCAAATTACAAAGTGTCATCCAAATGTGACGCTTGGATATTAGCACTATATAATGTTTATATTTGTACATTTTTTTAAATGACATAAGCTATTTTATTTTTATAAAAGATAGTACAATTTATATAATGTATAGATATATATTGTAACAATGTGTTTATATTATTATTTAACAACAAACGTCCACATCCCAAAAAAAGTTACTTATATTACAACAACGACATGTGCGCCATTTATCAAATAATATGGATAAATTTAGGTCGATGAAATTCAAACGCCGCGATTAAGGCTTTTGTGATTTTTTTTATTGTTTGAACAAAACTTACATCAATTTTACATTATACATATAGAGACATATGTTAAAGAATAGACGAGAATTTTATATAATAACAACAACTAGAATATTTGTATGAACAACACGTATGCAATTTCCAAACGAGGATGAAACACACAAGCATATGTATTAACGTCCTCAAAATACCAATAACATAGAATATAACTTTACATATCAACATCGAAAAAATTGTAGCACATGAAGAAGCATCACCATTATTTTGAATATACACCATTGTGATTTAAGAGCCTATGTATTATAATTTCAAAATGTCCAACTTTCTTAAGATATATATATATATAGAATTCTGATGATATGGGATAAATACATATTATGAATTCTCAATCAACACCAAGATCTATTGATTTGAATGGCATAAGTGCAACAATCGATCAATGATCTGCTAAGCATGTTTATAAATGTGCATTTTAAGCAATTCATTTATAAAATTATATTTGTGCATCGCAAAAAATTGCATTTTAAGGCTTTCATCTATGCACTTCATAAGGTATCGATATTGATAGCCGTTGCTCATTTCAATGTGATCCATCATTATCTATACTTTATGATCGGTACATATTTGAATATCGAAATGATGTTTATATTCCATAATATTATCGTCTAATTAATTTTACTTTTTATATCTATCTACTGAAAATCACAATATTTTGACGTAAAATATTGCGCACATGATATGTATGGGCGGCGGGCGCGCCCTTCGCGATATGTATAGACTGGTTCAAAAGCTCTCTTTTTAATGACGAGAGAGCTTTAAATATTAATTAGACTATGAAATAATTAATACTAATATTTTAGATAAATAACGCAAGAAAAATGAAAAATGTATAATATATCTTGGGAGATACTAATTTGTATGTGTTTTAAATTTAAATTAATTATTGCAATTTAAATTAAATTCCAATCACTTTTAATGCCATTTATAATTTAGTACTGGAAATGTATGAAAATAATTTTTGATTTTACAGTGATATCTATTGGCGAAAATTGAAATTATTTTTATTTTATTTAAATAATTATTTATTTTAGTAATATTAGTAATCTCCCATATCATACTATATAGAACCGATATATCTTTGATATTAAATACGTCTTAATACTATGTACGACATGGTTATTATAATATGATTTTGCAGCAACTAAGAATTGTAAAATTCAACTACTACACGGTGCATAAAATTTTAATTAATACATGAATTTTTCGGGATAAAATTATGCGAATTTACACATTTGACCCTATTTTAGCCAGCATGCAATAATATCGAAAAAATGATGGAATATCTCTATTTAATAATGCTTTTTCACACAATATTTGAATACCTTACGTATATATTTATCCGCTAGTGATATGACTGTGATACTAATATATTTCATATACATATTATATATTTACTAAAATAGGGATTGGTATACGATTAAAATAGATATGCTTAAACGACTATCATGTATATATATTTTAAATAACTTCAATAAATGACACAGAATATATAAAATATGTGAGTATAATATTTTAAGCTAACAACGTTTAATATCAGACATACACGTGATATGTATCGACTCCCCCTGTAAAATTTCGGGTCTTTAAAGACCCCAGCTTCATTTATGTCTCGGATATTTGATTCTATTATGATTTTTTAACCTGATTAGGCTCGTACGTAGGCGATTTGGAATGATTTTATATATTTACTTTAATACTTTACTGTGATTGAACACTATTTTAGAATAAATGCGCATATATGATCCAAAATATTTTTGATTATTCTGATTCAAGTTAAGACTAAAAATATACATTTTTTTTTCAAAATACAAGACTTCAAAAAATTATAGTGATTGCAATACACGCAGTCTGAATACAAATCCGGGATAAATTCGCTAGAGGCGATTTTATCTCAGTTTGGATCTCTTAAAGTTTGTTTATCAAAATTCAAAAGCAAATCCGTTAAAATCATATTAAAAGTATTTGCTAAAAATATATTTGCATCTCATCGCCCCTGACACACAAGCGATTCGTATGCAAATTTCATATTATTAACAAATACCTGTAATATGGCTTGAAAATCATATAAGGGCGTAAAAGGGTCGTTTTACAAAATTATTCTATAAATTAAAATAAAATGTGTATAAAAATTATATCAAATTGTATTCAATCAATCGTATTTTTCAACATGATTTAGTAGTCATATTGCTGTTTTTTTATTCTTAAATCGTCATATTCCACTTTTGCTCCCTTAAAAATCTACTCATACGCCTAAGGACATAAAGATAATTCATCTCAAAAGTTTATCCAAAAAAAAATTCCGACTCTTAATAGATCAACAATCACTTATTTCAAATCCAACAACGCCGATGACATTTCATAATCTATGCATATTTTAGATATAGTTCTTAATAGTGTTTCGATTTGGAAAATTGTCCTCGTTTAAACTAAACATACGGCAAGGCACAAAGCCGTCACGGGGCTGACGAAGGAAGCCTTTAGGGATATCCCGCTTGATGAGGCTCTTCCTGCTATGCTCTTGCCGACACATGCCATCCTCTCGACGGGCATATTCTGGATGCTGTATTCCCGATGTTCACTTGGCATCGTACACAGCGTCCTCTTCTTCTGCATCATCTCATCGTCGCGGTCCCGAAGGCCGCTCAACCAATCCCCGTACCAACGAAGCTCGCAATCGCATATCAACGGGTTATCTGAAAAAATACATCATTATTTTTAGCCATATTTTAATCATAATTAATCTCTGAAAAATATCATTTGAAAATTTATAAAAATTAAAAAAATGTATACATATTTGTTTGTTTGCTCCGTATGCATTTCTATATCATTCATCTGATTGCAATGAAACTTTGATGAGTTATTGTGTGCACACTCGTACAAGTCATAGAATGAATACAATCATTGTTCATGTCTGCATTTTGTTTTGCGAAACATTTCGCGCACAAAAAATATTTTCTCTTTTTTTTTTTTTAATTTTAAATTTGAATTTGTAAAAGCCATTATGTTCCTAAATATTCTATCATCAACCAAACAAAAATCAGTCCACATCTGATATTAACCCCATTAATTCACCAAAAAATTCGTTTTTGAATCAAAATGGTTCTTTAAAATTTTCACTCACATTTCTATGCATATAATTTTGTCCAAACAAATATAAGTGCGATAATTCTCAGTTAGTATTTCGAATCATATAATCTTGTAAATGTATCTTTTTTCATTGAAAATGAATTTTCGTCGATAGCACAATTTACATTTTTGCAAAAAAAATATAATTGTTGCTAAAAAACAATACTTTGTATTGTTTTTGTATCTAAGATAAATTTTTGAAAGCACCACATCAAAATATGAACAAGGTCATCCAACGATATGGTGCGAGCCACCTATAAGTAGTATAATAACCGCTATGGGAGTTTCCTCTAAATACCCAAAAAGAGAACGGAGTGGCCACAAGGGCTGTGTGTCCAACCAGTCCGCCTTTCAGACCGTTGACACTTCGATTGAGTGCCTCGCGATCGGACGCTATAGTCGGACATGTCCACAGAACATGTGGACATGACTGGGGAATCATAGGTAACTTGATTTCACACCTTTATTTGCGAGAAAACGAATATTTACGTGTTGCGCAACGGAGGATGCTATTTATCGCCTTCTTTCTTCAATGACGGGATCGAAAAGCTTCCTATTCGATTAAATTAATGTATTTCTATTGAATTCATTGTCAAAAAAAGAACATAAGATGCCAAATATGGACTTCCTCAAATTCGAACTTGGAAAGAAGTAATCTTGGATATTTTTGGATATATATAATCGAGGAGTTATCACAAAGACTGGAATTTCCATTGAGACCATTTAAAAACGAATAGGATGGGTGTTATGGGATAGGATGGATACCGCACGCTTATATATAGTATATTTTCATATTTATGTTGATTGAAACTCAAAAAAACCAGGCCAAACGTGTCAGTAATGCCACCACATCGGTTTTACATCCGTTTACCTTATGATTTTCAGCCCGTAAATTTACTCGCTTCATCGTTTATATTTTATGGCCGGCATGAAGTTATATTTCATTCATACGTTCGGGAATTTTCACGATCACGTAATTCAGTAGATTTGGCCAAGGAATAGCTGAAGGAGATAAATGCCGGCGAGCAACAGCGAAATAAATAGGCCCCTAAGTGCTTTCAGCGCAAGAAAGTTTTTTTATATCACGCAATAAAAGGATGAATTTGATACTGTCAATATTACGTAAAAGGTCCTGTAATACTATATTTCGTTATTATGCGACGTGTATTCTTTATTGAGTTATAAAAGGGAGGGCTGAAAGGAAACAAAGTGGGATGAAGGATGATATTAAAGCGGGGATTTTTTATCACATTACATCCGATCAAAAACCCCAGTCGGCGAGCAAAATAAATTAATTTCGGCATGTGGAAATCCATTGTAAATATGTATACCCATTATATCCACGACGCGGAGTGTGTCCACGATGGGCTCCATAATCTCCTCCGGGATGTGGGTCAACTTGTTGTTCTGCAAATTCAGGGTCTCCAGAGAGTTCAGGTTCTCAAATCCCATCGCCGGCAGGACCTTAATGCTGTGAAAGTAGACAAGAAAAACATTTCGTTAATCCGCTGGAATATAAAACATATTTATGCAAATTCGGGCCGAGGCGAAATTCGCTCGGCGGACGCGCAAATTTGAACAGTCCTCCGTTGAATATTCGATCATTTTAATTGTATCGAACAATTGAAAAGTTATTATGAAAATTTTCGAATAACTTTCGTCTGAATTTCAATATGGACCAATTCGTGCGACTGAATCTTAAATTCGTCGAATTTAATTTCGTTCCTCCAAATTCGTTGTAAACGGACGATTTAATTAATACAAAAACATAAATAGTTATAGGATATAATTCGAATTTAAATTATGCAAAGCGTGTTATTTTAGCACGCAAAATTTAGTTACAATATAGGCATTATATTCCAAGACGTAAAATGTAATTAAAATTGAATTTATATACTAGTTATATGATTTTTGTACGCGTTTTAGACGTTGTTCCCTTATTTTAATTCCACAAGGTATATGTATATAATATTCTACAGGCGATCTTGTAACCGCATGCAATACATTGTCATGAGCTTCGACAACTTGACAAGGATAATAACATGGTCTGAGAACTACTATGCGCTTGTAATTTAGGTATAAACCTCATGATGCATTTAGTTTGGATGTAGAAATTTCATGGAAATGTTACATGTGCATAAGACAGGTTACAGGACAAAGGAGAATTCGCAGTAAGATCCGAATTGTAATTCTAAACAACTATATAATATAGGCATTTAAATAATAAAAAAATAGAATTTTACATTGTTGTAGATGAAGTGTCAATGAAATGCTGCGCTCTAAGATTCTTAAGAAACTTAACTGATGAATTAATATAGATTTGATATTGCTATACAAGGATATTCCTAGAAGTAACCGATCTAACGCATAAATAGTTAATATGGTAGGCATTTTAAAAACTGCTGTATATTGCATATTGACTAAGAATTTGGCCACGAGAAAGCTGTGCGCAAGATGAATACCGCGTTTGCTAACAATGGTTTAGTGATGTTTCACAAGAATGGACGTAACATGGGTCTCATCACAACAACATGTTAAGATCGAACAGACAGCAACTTAGTGGTATTTTGGTCTCTTTGACAGAGTCCACGCCCTGCGCTGCTGTGTGATCTGTTCTAATTCCCCTCGGATTAGGCCCTCGGATTAGGCGTGTCTTTCACCGCTTTTCTGATCCTCCAAGAAACACTACGCGTACAGCTTCCAGATGCCAACCATTTTCACTCTGCGTCCTCCAAAAGGGGGCTATGTTCCCGTAGGAAGACCGGTTTCTGTTCGGACAGAAGCGCTTTTCTTCGCAAGACGCAGGAAGCTTGCATCTCTATTCCTGATGATCGATGGATTTGAAATCAAATTCTCAAGATCCATTCGATACTTGAGAATGGAAATCGACAATAAACTCCGCTCTATCATACATACGGAGAAGGCGATAACGAAGGCAGCCAACATAGCGGAGAATCTGGCCAGGTTAATGCCTAACATTGGAGGTCCAAAAACGAGCAGAATAAGGCTATATGTTGAATGGATCAGACTTGTTGGAAGACGCTATATTGGTACTGACTGCCATACCCCAATGGAACTGCTCGCCCAAGAGAGACAGGCAGTCCAGAAAGGAACAGCAAAGAAGGCTGCCAGAGAAGCCACCACAGCAGTGTGGCAGTCCCGATGGAATATCTCCCAAAAAGGTCATTGGACACAAAAGCTAATACCAAATTTGGAAACGCGGATGACCAAATGTATTACCAACTGACCCAGGTCCTTTCTGGGCATGGCTGAAGAAGCAGGACCGGAATGCATGTTGCCAGCATGATGCCACACGCATGACATTCTCTGAAAGGAGATTGAAGTAAATATGCTCTCACCCAATAATATTATTTCTTCAATGCTCAAAGATGCTAGGGCATGGAATGCGTGGTAAAGGTACACAAAGCGCGTTATGCAACAGAAGGAGGATGCCGAACGCAGGAGGAGAAGACAACCTATGGAAATATCCCCCCATCGAGCTGACCCAACCGATTTAAGCCGACATAACAGAAGAGCCCAGGAGGAGCACACGCGCGTGCAATACTTAACTAGTAGCCGTGTGGCAGTAAAAGATGAGGGGGGTTTTAGTGGGTAAAATCCCAGATGACCATCAGAAATGTAGTGTCTTAAGAAGATTTCCCCTCCTTCGCAAAAAAAGATTACGTGGTTCCAAAGGTGCGTTGGAAGAAGAAGAAAGAGGTTGTACTAAAATCAATGGAACTATTATGCAAGATCACTGAAGTAGATGACAGTAGATGACAGACTGCAGGGACTCCCCCTTCCTCATGGTCGTTTGTAGTACTTAGCCACAGTATGCACTAGGCTATTAAAGATAGTGTCGCCTTTTGTACAGAGTCCTCCTGTTATTTCTGTAAACAGAATTTCTACAATCCACTTTATGGGTGCGTGCTGTCACCCAACTCATGTTAGGTGGGTTATCTCAGCAGTGTTTGATGAGCAAACCAACGAGGCTGCTTTCGCCCATCTTTACTCTATATTATGGGTTCCCCATATATTATGGGTAACCCATGGGTTCGGCTATTTTTCACGGGCGTAGGGTTGACATACCCCCCCCCAAGGTTTTATAGTTGGGCACCCGTAGAATAAAACACCTGCCCAAAGACAAAACACAGTATAAAAAAAAACAATAATTTTTTTTTGTATTTTTTGTTAGGTTGGGCACTTTTGGGACAACCAGCATGTCTTCAAGAGAAGTATTGTTAAAAATGCGTTTGTCATTAGAAACATCTTTTTAATCCTCCACTAATCATTTTGAAATGAAGGGAAGACACTGTCTTCCCGCTGGTATCGCTTATAATCTCGTAGCTGTGATCATTCTCCAAACAAAACTAGTGCGTTTTCTTCACTACACACCATAAAGTATGCGGCCTGGAGTCCCCCCACTCTACGTAATAATTACAAATTATTTTTTTACGTGGGTTATCAGATTTTACAAAACAACAAGTAATGCAATTTGTGATATCTTTCAAATAATTGTACGAGTTGGGACTCATTTCCAAGCAAAGGACGCCACTAAGTAGATGATCTGTACGCAAATGGAATAAGAGGCTGAAAGACGTCGGAAGTCGAGATCCGACACGAGTGCAAACGACGTTGATGAGCTTTTTCCTTTTCATTCTTTAAGCACACTCCTCTTGAATTTGCACGCGCAATTGTGCCACAGAATTGCAAATGTCAGGCTTATCGCTGCACTTCTGCGCAAAAATGACAACACGGGGCTTCCCCCGAGGGAACAAATTATTAATTAAGTTTTTTAAGCGCCGGAAAATATATATTTTTACGCCCATGGCACCATGGCAAATTCGGGCAATTTCATCAAGACTCGTTATACTTTTAACGACTTTTATAAGTCATCCTAGAAGTTATACAAGTGCCATTCTGAAGTGAATTATTAGCGATAAAAAGGCGGAATTAAAACGATTCTTATGGGCGTATTATGAGGCGCGCTTTGAATACGAAACGAATGTAACTTTGATAATATTTGGGCCTAGTTTATAAAATTAATAGGCTCGGAAATTCTAAATAAGCCTCAAAAGTCAAATCTCAAATGAGCTCTTATGCGGTTGAATATTTTCAGCAGACTTTGTTTAATGCATGAATTATCTTCTAAACTCATCTTTTTAATTTATTCCGGAGGTTTGGACCTCGTGTATTTATTATGTGAGGCTTGGTATTACGAGCAAATAGAGACGTTAATATATCACGAGCTTTCATGAAATTTTCCTTGTGTAGAATATTTGAGAAGCAGCCGTTGCAAAATTATAATACAACAATCGAAACAAGAATGCTATCAGACCTATATTTTTATTATTATAAATTTATGCATAAATCACAGGCGAAAAAACTCGGAAATTAATGGTTGTATACAGAAAGTTAATGTCTCCCGTGGCTTAATAATGATTTATGACTATCAAGTGTTCCAATCTTTTTTACAACGACATCCAGAACACATGTTTACGTCCAAAAATATAATATTAGTAAGTCCTAAGCTCGAGGCCTTAAAATATACATACTAAATCGCATATAGTTGTTTATGAATTAACCGCCGGGAAGTTTTAAGAGTCGTTTATTAGTAGAGTTCAAGTGTTTCGGATTTCCTCCAGATGGACCCTTTTTAGCAAAGTAAACATAATTTATATTACTTGCGAATTTCTCGGAAGCCTTTTGGCAAGAAATTTGACATATATAAACGACTTTCATGATGTTTGTGCCATTTAATTCTATAAAGTTAATTTGGTAAAAGGAACGGGGTGTAATTCGTCACGCAACTCGCTACAGCCCGTTGAATATTTAACGATTTATCATGGACAAATTCAAAATTGAAAAAAATGCTTTTCTCAAAGCTATATATACTTTGTTTCTTTAAGCTGTGACGCTAACAAAATTTTAGGTATTCCATATAGATGAATATTGAAATTTGGAGCCAATTCTCCTTTTTATGTCCATTATTTTGATTATTTTTTTTTTCCTCTCAGATGTGAAGTGACGCATAGACGTATAGATGCAAAAACTCAGCTATATTGTTGTGAAACATCGCCAAATACTCAATTGAAACATCCTCACTACGCGCTGTTTTTGTTTAATTGTGAGCAAACGCGGTACCCACCTTGCGTACAGCTTTCTCATGTCCAAATGTTCAGTTAATACACGATGTACAGCACTTTTTGAAATGCCACTTGCATCCACATACACTTTAAGTTAATGGTCATCCAATACTATTCTGTTGATTTTCTTCACCATTTCTAGGGTGGTCAACCCATTTAGTCGATCGCTGCTTTGTTAATCATGGCAGCTCGTACATCTTCGTTTAAGAGGTGTGCGAAAGTTTGTCCGTTTGGTCATCAAACGCAGTTGGGGTAGCCCAGCTAACATGAGTTGGGGGCGCAGGTCACCCTGTGCTGCGCTCCCATAACGTGGTGTGTGGAACAGCCGCTTATAGTAGTTGATGGAGATTGTGTCAAAAGCTCACCGCTATCTTCAAGACCCTAGACAAACAGGGGAGAACGGCTTAAGGCTGCTCGAACGGCGATCTCGTCTCCGTGACTAGGTACTAAGAATGAACGAACCGATACGAGTACCATGGAGAAGGGTTAGCCCCTGCAGTCCCCCCTTCA
The DNA here is from genome assembly GCA_008973525.1 of Stenopsyche tienmushanensis. NCBI lineage: Eukaryota > Metazoa > Arthropoda > Insecta > Trichoptera > Stenopsychidae > Stenopsyche > Stenopsyche tienmushanensis. The sequence continues at coordinate 783,285 of WACJ01000521.1, forward strand.
AATTGAGGTTGGACTCGTGGTGGCAGTGCTCCTCTGCCGCACCCTCAGGTGCAATAGTCTGAAGCTGGTTTTCCTGCAGAAACCTCGCCTCTTCTGGAGGGCGCGGAGCAAAAGGGGTGGGCGCCTGGATGCTCTGCGCGTAACGTTTCTATCGGTACTAAAAGATCAGTGGAAGACACTCCCTGTGTTGCTAGTCCGGGGTAACCTGGAACAGATCATGCATCAGCACAGGAAATGGGATCGCATATTAATGATCCCGCAATCCAGTTAGTCGCTGTCTGTTTTCTGTTATCTGTTGTAAACGAACCCGGGTGGGTGTTAGACTCTACGATAAAACCTAAAGGGGAGGAGAGGGAACCAAGCCTACGCCCGTTGGCAACGGTTGAACACATGGGTAATGATGTGGAGTAGAGGTGCGCCAAAGCAGCCTCGTCGGTTTGCTCATCAAATACTGTTGGGGCAGCCCAGCTAACGTGAGTTGGGTACGCAGGTCACCCTGTGTTGCGTACACGCAAAGAGGTGTGTGGAATTGCTGATTAACAGAAGTTGGTGGAGTTCATGTCAAAGGCATAACCACTATCCTCAATAGCTTAGTGCATACAGGAGAGAACGACTTTGACCTACTCAAACGGCGACTCAATCTCCGTTGCTAGGTACTAAAAATGACCGAACCAATACAAGTATCATGGGGAAGGGGTAACCCCTGCAGTCCATCATCTGCTACAGCCCCCCTTTTAAACTGAAATTGGACTCGTGGTGGTAGTGAAACCGCGGTAGTATTCCTTTGAACTTAGTATAACATCAGTCCTTCCTCGTCCAACGCACTTTGGGGTGCATGAACCTGGTGTTTCCTGCAAGAACTTCGCCTCCTTTGGAGGGCATGGAGCAAAAGGCGAGCAAAATGGGGGTTAAAGATCAGTGGAAGACCTTCTCTGTTTGTCTAGTCCCATTATATACCTTCCATGCCCGTTAGTCGCTCTTTGTCGTCTGTCATTGTAAATTGTAAAATAAGGAGCAGACTTCCCTAGAGTAGAATTAAAAATTGAAACTTAAGCTTTATAAGTTATGTACATTCTATCATAATATTTTTTTAAATAATAATCACAATCTATGCATTAGATCAGATACTTTTAAAACCTTGGTTACACTTTTTTGCTTCCTACAAGACGTGTAATTTTTATAATTCAACATATTTTAGGATTTATTGCCATGATTTTCTTTCAAACATTGTCTCACAGTACTCTTGAAACGTCCCAGATATCGATAAATCTCATGGATTAAGATGAAGAAGTCGTTAATAATGAGTTGCTACACAATGAGTGAATCCTTTAAGTACTTCCTAATTAATCGTATTATCCTCGAAGATAACATCAACTTGTCTACGAAGTCATCGTTGGTCATCCCAGTGCAGATGGAGTAGATTATCAGCATTTATAATTATCCAATATATTTCAAGTGAGCATTCTTTGAAGTTTTTTTTTGATAGCAAAGAACTTCGAAATAAAAAGATGAAAATATGTTTGTCTAATATATAATAAAATGGTCTTGCTACTGGTACAGTGGCTATTTTATGCTATGTATAGACATACACACAAACAATAAAGGCAGCGCGGCGCATGCGCGTAATATCACTTTATAACAATTGTCACTTCTTCCAGTAGGACTTAAAAGTTAAAATTGAAAAATTAAAAAAGATTCTTAATTAGTAAAGAATTTATAGGCTAGTAAAATGTAAGTTGCTAAAAAAAAGGTGTATCCTAGTTGACATGATTTCAACCCTTTCAATAATTTAAAACTAAAAAACAAAATGATTCTTAATCAATAAAAATGTCGGTATAGTTTTTACTTCAACAGAAAAAAAGTTACATTATTTTTTCAGTTTTTTTTTTAAATAGATCAAAATAAAATTTTATCATAAATCTGGTAGGAACAAAATAAGGTTATATATAAAAGATTTGTACTAAATTTGAAGTAAATCAATTGATTAAAACTTGAGGTATCATGTCAACCATGTTGAAAAAAGTAGTTTTGAGAAAAACGTGCTTAAAGTTTTCATTCTGTTAGGATTGGCTTAGTTGCCGTGTCATTAAAATAGCTATAACTTCGTAAATAATTGGAATTTCGGAAATTCTTTGGAAAATATATTCTTAAAAGTCTAAACGTTAAAAAAGTAAATATTGAAAAAAACGCTCTTAAAGCCTTTTCAGCTGGCTTGATTAGACTTATAATTATGAGGTAAATACATAAATTCCATAAATTGACTTAGCTTATTAATTTATTGAAACGATTCTCTGATGTAAACTGCTCATTTAAGATAAATATGGACGTTATATTGGTACAATAATATGAATAGAATTTTAAATCTTTATCTTTATACCTTATAATACTTACTAAAAGTAAAAGCTTTTAATTTAATTTAATTTTCTCTTAGCACGGCCGCACTATTAATGTTAGATTCATTGATATTAACAACTGTAAATTGCGCCATACACACTCCGCTTTTATTTAAATAGAACAATGTTTTTCACTTAAACCAACGGTTATTATACTTTTGGTGTACAAATAATAAAGATTTACACATTTTGATATGAAAATATATTTAAATAATCATAAAGATGATTTGTTAATTGTCATAATGTTTCTTTGTTACGTTTGTTAATGGGGTTATAAAAACCCGAAAATCCAAAGTAATATGAAAGAATTGCCTACTCGTCGTGATTAAATCTTAAGGGAACATGTATATTTTATTTTTCTAGTATAAATTCAAATAATTGTCTTTAATTACAACATTTTATTTTTATATGTATTGCTGTTCAAATTGCATATTTAATAAAGCCACGTCTCTCGTTTCCTCTCACGAGCACATCTCTTTGTTGTAGACAACGAACAAAGGCATTGTAACCCTTTAAAATCTTTGACATCTAAGCTAAAGTGCACAAACTTGCCGCAGGTGCTACAAGTAAAGCGCTCATAAATGTTTTTAAAATAGCCTAACTTTAAACGCTGTTGTCTCCGCGAAACATTTTCGTTTAAAATCTATTAATTTGATTCCAGTTATTTATTTATGTTGACATCATTGCACTATATTATTATAATTTGTTTTCAAACAGTCTCCAATTATACCGTAATTAAGTTTACGCTCCAATTATAAGAAGTTGTGAAGAGAGGATGCACATAGAATCGCAGATTACCTGCGGGCAGCATTTATGGGTCCTTAAATCAGAGAAAGTTGTAATTAATTTGTCGTAACTGTGTTAAAACTTTTAGCACGGTCAAAGGTTAAAACGGACCGGACCCAAAATCGATCGCGAGCTATTGTGTTACGTAATTTAATTACAGTCAAAGACAAAGGAAACCATTAGAGCAAAAACAGAATCGAGTTGCTAATTAAGCGCCTGGTATCTCATTACGAAAGGCATAAATTAGGCACATTCCTGATTTACTTCCATACATTTACATGAGCGTATATTCGTAGTGCGTTTGCGGTGTCTATGAATATAAAAGGTAATGTTTTTCCAAGGCGAAGAATAGTTGCCCCATAAAAAGGTTCCGGAAGATGCTGAAGGCTTGTTATACGTCATCCGAGCTCAGGCAGTGTTCTTTTGCACCCTTTTTAGGGTCAAAACGCCCCTCTAGGTTTATCGAGGTAAGTGGAGATAAAGAGAAGCGTATGTAGGGGGGTGGGATGGTGTGGCCCCCGAGACCGTTAGCTACGTCAAACTTTGCTCACTAAAATAATACACCGAAGGTACGCACCAGCTGCTCTTCCTTCTCACGAAGACTCGCTGCTTGCGAAAATGTCCCACCGGGGGGTAGAAAAGTCGATAACACATTTCTTACCGGCTTGTGAATTTTATTTGCTTCGCTTTGTATCCGTTACACATGGTTCAATTACTTTAATGGTCGTATTATTGCTTGACTGACTTAAAAAAATAATTCGAATCGGAAACACGTACACTGCTGTTTTAAATCAATCTTTATTCATGGTACTGTGTAATATATTTTTTAAAATTCATATATTAGATGTATCGATTAGTCTTTGCCGATTTTGATAGACGTCTGTTTGAGGTCAGTTTGTGTCCAGACAGGGTGTTTTTCGATTAGGGGTTAAAAACAACCAAGGCCACAAAAGCCATAAATGAAATTTACGGTGAAGTGTTACCATTACGACGTATCGATTTTGATTTTTTAAATTTAAATTGGGTAACCAATGTTTGAAAGATACTCTTAGAACTGGAAAAACCTTAAATTTTGATGAAGATACATTTAAGAGCCATAGTAGAAATAGATCCTCAATTAAATATCGAAAAACTATTGCAGAGGATGCATTCATCGTGGTCGACAGCTCAAGAGCATTTAAAACGTATCGTATGGGAGTTTGAATGCCACATGAATTGTCCGACTATAATAAAGGAGAGCGATGAAACTAGTGCAAAGTTTTTTTGTTAAGACAAAAAGTTCATATCTTTTTGTACCGAATTGTGACTGAAAACTTTCGCTGAGACAAAAACCATTTCCGACCCCGAAGCCTGGATTGACGACCCGCAACATGTGTATGCGTATACTGGAATATACAAGGAATTATTCATTATGAATTTATTAGACCTAGCGAAATAAAAACTGCACATGTGTATTGTCAGCAGGGTGAACTTTAAGGAAAATTGAGAGTCAGAGAGTTAAGCAGAAACAATTTAGTGATTCCGCAACACGATAATGCACGATCCCGCAAGGCAAAGAAAACGACTGAAAAAATCAGGGAATTAAAATGGGAAAAACTTCCAGATCCTCAATATTCACCAAACTTGGCTCAGACGGATTAACACAACTGAAGTCGAATATCATATTTGTACATATTTCGACTCAAAACAAGAAGAATTTTTAAAAAGAGGAATTGAAAACTCAAAACCCTTTGGGAAATAGTATGGGAAATATTTTGTTAATAAAAATGAAAAAAATAAATTAATTCTTAAATAATCGCAAAATACTCTTCTATATAGGTAATATTAAAATTTTGCGTAATATTAAAAAATATTAAAACTATTTAATTAATGTATGATGAGCGTGTGTGGTGGGATTCTGATTAGATATGGATAAAACAGATTATCTTCTAACGCAAGCAAGAGTGAGATAGATGTATAGGACGCTCTTAAAGAGTGAGCGAAATAAAAACTAATTGTATGGTTCTTGCAATAATGAATGAACAAGCAAAGCGATAATTACTGCCTACCGTAAATCAAGTTTGCATTAAACAGGGCTGCCAAAATCATTAACAATACATAATAAATGTATAATAAATTTTTTGTACGAAGTTGAGAGTACAAAAGATAAAAACTTTTTAAATGCACGCCGCTTAATACTTATCGAAGTTGTAAAGTAAGTTTAGTATGAAACATGTCTAACTTTATTGAGTCTCAAGAGAAAATTGACGTCCATAAGGTTAACGACAATCACACTTGTCTAGACGTGGTTAAACAAATTTAGATGCATTGGATAATAAAATGAATCCTAAAAATGTACAAAAATCGAATTTCTTAAATTAAGTTAGAAAGTGTAAAAATCCAATCAATCATCCTCGCTGAGTCTCAATTTTATTCAATAAATTGAATTTATTTGCACGTTTCTGCAAAAAAATTTCATTCGCTCAAATTATGATAGATTCGAATCGCAAGATCGCCCTGAGGGATTCTTTGATTTCTTTGTCCAACAATTCATAATCCACCCGGAGCATTTGACATTCTAATTGACAATTTTGTCTGCAATATTGCCATAATCCTTTATATTAAATCCTTCAATCCTTTCTGCCCGCTAGTGATCTCGGCTCCAATTTCCATGCTCAAAGTTCAAAGAACGGGTAGTGATGATATTCAATCAAAAATATAAAGTACAACAAACAGGAATCGTATCGTTTGAGCGGACAAGGGTTTTCGCGAACAATAAATTCAAAAGGAGCCCGCGTGGGTGGGTGGTGGTGAGGAGATGCTATAAAGAGGAAAACTTCTTTAATTAAATCCCTACGAAGCACTCACAAAAGGATATTTTCAAGGATACTTCAAAAGTCGGCTGGTCTCATGTCGGGGTCCTATTTGGCCTCATAAAGCATAAACTGCGGAATGAATGCGACGAGCTCATTAACTCCTTTTGTTGTTTTTAAATTCCATCTTCCAAGAATGTTAATAATGCCCTACCATATTCAAATCCAAATTCCATTTAAATTATTTATTATCCTCACAATATAGGAGTAATTGAATAATCTTCCAATAGTATAACTTTATCGATTCTTTATAGGATATAAAATATCGATAACATCATTTCCAAATAAAAATGTTCCTTTATCAACGTATTCGGTTTTTTCCCAAATCGATTCAAAATTGAAGATGCTTTATAATTTGTATAATAATTCAAAAAAAAAATTAAGAAATTCATGGATGCAAATCAAGTTTTGTGGACATGTTCAAGCATGGCATCAAAGTGCCAGGCGTTGTTTTGATGTGTTACTGGTCCGAAATTCGGACCGGTTGGACACGGAAACTTCGTGTTCACTCTTTATAGGTTTAATGGGTCTCAAACTTAAATTGCGCCAAAGGCCTCTCAAGTGCTAAATCTGCCAATAATTTAGGTACTATGCAACAAAGTACACCGATCATTTTTACGTGATAAATTGGTTCCAGTAATGAACATGAAAAAAACCTAAGTACAAATATTTTTTATTTCATATAGAAAAAAATATCGTACCTGTTCTTCTGCAAGTTGAGGAACGTGATCGAATCCCCATATCCAGTGAAAGCGTCCTCTGAGATTACGGTAATGTTGTTGGAGCGAAGATCCAAATGCCGAAGACGATGCAAGGGTCCTCAAAGCATCCGACGGTATCATGTGGAGACGGTTGTCGCCCAAACGAAGATATTGAAGATTTTCTGAAAAATACAAGTCGATAAATATAACTGAATTTGATATTATATGCATTAAATTGTTACTATACATATCACACAACTTGAGAAAACGTTACCAAAAAAGAATGAAAAAATCAACTAGGTGCCACATTTTGATGACCCTATAAATGAAATAACTTCTATTTTATTGAAGACTTGATTTTTCCTATAATGTGGCATCAATTATGTACTGAGTAGGTCCATGATTAATTATGCACACTCAGCTGTTCCAAATTATCATTAGGTTTCTGCTTCGATCAAAAGCTATTTTATTTTAATGACAAGCTGTTTTTATATTAGATTCTTAATAATATCGGGCAAAGTCGTCTATATGTGAAAGATTATAAACAGTCAAGGAAAATTACCGCAAAAAATATTTTATCCCTGGAAAAATCTCATATGAAGATCGCCTAAGTTCGATCTAAATTTGAGCTATTGAAATAACACTTGATCTGGTATATCTTGTATATAATTGTGTATACAAGATATACCAGATCAATTTTTCACAGTCGTTATAGTTACAAAACAATTCGCATGGTAATTTATATTTAGAAAGGAGAAAGACTAATTTTGTTTGACCTTATATCCTTAGGAGTGAGCCTTAATACCTTAGGTCGCCTTACTAATATTGATTCAATATTTGCTTTTCATTCAAATTCTACAAAGGAAATTTTCTATTGTTTCTGCTAAGCTCCCTCTGTCTGCTAATCTACATATATATTAAACTTGTGTTTTTCAACGACGAATATACAATTTTAATTTGTATAGCGCGTCGAACCCTTTGTTTGATGTGAGAGAGTAGACTTTGAACAGTTTTTCCAGCTCAAATGTACAGTTTTCCGATGCGGATCGTGAGGAAAAATTTTCAAGAAATTATTTTTCAATTTATATTTCACAATGAGCGAAGACATGTGCAAAATTTCCATTCTGCAAATCAATATTTTGAATGATTGTGGAAGCTTTGGGAGCGTTGAAAGCTCTCATGTATTCATACTTGATAAATAATTTTACAACTACGAGAGTAGTCCCAAAAGTTCAACATAAAAAAATTAGAATATATAAAATAAAAAATATATATAATGTGAACCGATGTAGCTTCTTTAAATAGCTATCAACCGCCGACTTCACCTCTTTTCAAGTTCAGTGCCGGATCAGTGGTAATGCACAGTAGGCGAAAATTGTGAAGAGTTGTCGGATAGCCTTGACTGCGGGAGGACGTCCTTCCCGTAGCCAGATCGCTCACATAACTAACCATTTGAGTAGTGCGCTAATTTAATAATCGTTTGTCCGCCACTTATCATCCACTACAAATTCACTTATCTATTAAGACCGCAGCAGCATGTATGAAGCTTATATTTAAATAAATAAACACGCAATATTCGATCATTTCTTTGTGTAAACATAAACAATACACTTGAAATCGATTCATTCACATATCATTATTAATCGATAAATTTGGGTTAATGATCTGTACAATCCTGGTAGACCATAGCGATGTTCATCTTGGCAGCTCGTAAGGCCTCGTTTGAATTCTGCCAACCAATATTTTATTGTTGTATACGTAGAAGCAGACTCCTCCAGAGTATTGTAATTAACCTCGTGTTATTGATATTCTATCATATTTTCTGCTTATTCAGGCGTCAAGCTATTTTTGGTTCTATATGAAAGGCTTCAATAATATCCGAGTTATTTGCCTGAAAAATATTTTAGCATTCGGGCTTAATTTGTGTTTAAGCGAAATTATTTTATCAATATCAATATCATAATTGAACCAAAAAGTACGCCAATTAAATAGGGATTTTCATTCCATAGCTAGTTAATATCCATCACTGTTTTCTAGTTAAATTTGAAAAATATTCAACATATTCCATATTATTTTATAATAAAGATTATAATTTTTTTGTAATTCATACATTTTAACGTTTTTTTAGTAGATATTCGAATTATTTTGGGTCCACCTAATTTTGGGACATTGAAGTGGATAATCTATTTCACATATCCAATCAATCCATGTCTTGCCCCAAACCTAATATAAATAATTTTGAAAACTTTACCGAAATTATCATGGCAAACTATTTTTCAGGATAATGGATGATTTTGCTATTTTGATATATACCGCAAAAAAAGTTTGTCCAAATATTGGCAAACAATTAGCATATTTTTCTCCACCGGGAAGATAAAAAATACATTAATCAATAAGTTTATAGGGTTTTTTCCCCTTTGAAATTTGATAAATATTGATGTTGTTATTATAACTTACAGTATTCAGTTTAATTAAAAATTATTAATCGACACAAATTTCTGTACTATTTTAAGCTTTACCCATTAAAGCCAAATTCAAATATTTTCAAACAAGCCTTTTAAAACATTCAAACGAGTCATTCGTTTTGTCAGTCGAATTGAATGCCTTCAAGCAGTTAGTGTTTCTGTTTGGGCCGACCTTCGCCTAGTTTTTATTTTTTTATTTTTCAGGCTGTCAATCTCACCCTTCAATTATATTCCTGAATGAGAAATAAGGTCCCTGGCAAAAGGCGCGGCTAGAATGGGGGCCCTCACAAAGCTTTTCAATGGCGGGGCTGAGCTTTTCAACCGCCTGTGGCTATTCAATTAAGTCTTTAGCTGTTTGGCAAGGAGAGCTCTAACCGAACTGACAACTGCCACTTTGAGCTAAGGAATAAGTCCGATTTTGGCGACAGCTAAAATTCAATTTGCGGCTTTCCCACACAACTTTTGGACCACCTAATACAACTGGATGTCCCCGTCGGGAGCATGATTTTGAAGGAATATCTCATATTTCAGCCGACTTTTGGGCGTATATTTTTGGATGAATGGTTATAATAATCAAGGACGCTTAAAGAAAGAATTTGGTCCATTATCAAGAGCTTATTTTTATTCCATCAAGAAGTTTTCATAAATATTTGCCAAAAGCACTTTTCTCGTAAAACAAAGAAATCATAAAACAGTGCTCTTTGGATATAATTTACGATTTTCTTTGCAATCTACAAACTTTTAACGAGGTGCATTCTCTCTGCGTATCTTATATTCTTGTTTCAAAAATAATAAAATTAATGTATTTTCTTGGAGTTGTATTTAAAAAAACTATAATATTTTCCTTCGGAAACGGAAATAAAACGTGTTCTTCGCTTGGGAAATTCCAAAAGAAAATCCTGAAGCGCTTCATACAAATGCATTTATGTAATCTAAATTCAACCATTAAATCTTTAATTTAATTAAAGAAAAAGAAGCTGAGTATATTTCATACATGTAAATCCTGATTGACATGATTTCAATCCTTCTAGTCATCTAAAATTTTAAAAATCATAAAGGTTCTTAACAAGTAAAATGGCGATTGTTTTTACAAAAAATCATTTTTTGAACTAATTTTTTCACAACTTTAATAAATTTTTTTAAATAGTTAAAAATAAAATTTTGACATAAATCTGGTAAGAGCGTTAGAAAATTATATGGAAAATGTTTTTATTAAATTTGAAGTAAATCTGTTTATTGTAATTTGAGATATTATGTCAACCGTGTTTATAAAAGTAGTTTCGAAAAAACGCGTTTAAAGTTTTCATTCTTAGGCTTAGCTGCTGAGTCATTAAAATTAATATAACTCCGAAAAAAATTAGAATTTTACAAATTTATTTAGAATATATATTTTTAAACATCTAAACTTTGAAAATATGCAAAAAAAAAAAATTGTATGGAAGATATTTTAAAAAATGGGTATGAAATAGTTCCGAGATTATCTTAAGCTTATGAATGTATTCAAATAACGCCCTTTGTGATATTTGAACGCTGATATGGATTATTTCAGCTTGTTGTTGTCGGAATTGGAAAGTTTTTTGTGCTGAAATAAACTTTCCTGCAAAGAAATAAATCACACGAACGTTTCATATTCTGGTTTGAAAACTCTTGGCGTGGACGGTAGTATTTCAATTCAAGAAAAAGGATAATTGTGCTATCTGCTTATGCGAATCGTTTAACTTGAAATATGACTCGCCTGGGATCAACATTCATTATTCTGTGAAGGAAAAACTTGTAGAGTTTAATTTTTTTTATCTACCGAGCATAGAAATTCCATGGAACAACGGAGTGCCTTTGTTTATTCTATACAGCGCTTTGAACGACTTTTGGCATGAAATTCTATGGGGGTTCTCGTAGATGTATTGTTGGAGGGCCGAGATAACTTTGTTCTTCCTTATCTTTCTATTCTTATCTTTATTGACTAATTCAAGATTATGGCATTGCTGTTCATATGGGTTAAAGTATAAAGAATTGGCACAAATAGTTTTCAAGCAAATTGACCAACCTAATATGCCAATAATGGCATATTAGGTTAAAATATTAAACGGCAGACTAATTCCCGTTGCATACTAGGCTGGTTTTCAAGCTATTAGAGCAAGCAAGTGCTGGTAAGCTGGAAGGATGGTATCTCTAGTTCCATTTTTGATCTAAAAAATAACTTAAAAATTAATTTAGTTCTGTTTATACAAAGCTATATTGGCGCAAGCTTACTCTGTTCTTTTGTGTACTGGAAATAAAATATTGCAGCTTTTTTCTACTAGATTTGATCCATAGTTTTTAATTATTTAAGATGATGAGAGCGTTTAAAACTAAATAGATGAACGATGATGTACTTGAAATGAAAACATTATTGCAATGTGTTATACTCTTCACTCAAAGTCGCTCACGGCAACAACCCAGAAGTGAGTTAGCAGAATTCTCTCCCTTATTTAAGCTAACAAGGAAGACTCAACGTCTTTCTCCGGTATTAACAGATACTTGAAGTCGCTTTTATAAGGCTCTAAACACACACGCGTATGTATGATTAGAAACGAAATTGCTAAATGGGCACTCCACCCATGGCACGCTAAATTAACTCGCTTATTCCACTAAAACTGACATTCTCCATTTAAGGATGCCCCTGTCGGGAACAGCTCTGGCACGTGGTATGCAAATGAGCCAGGGCCGGATCCAAGGAATTTATTTATGCAAATCGCCCACCGTGTGGAAGGTCGAGATTTAAGGGCCGACAACCGTTGTAAATTATTAAGCCAGCTCTGGGCGCGGACAATGGAAGAGCCTCTTTCTACCTCTTATGGAACCGTGATATTTGAATTTCAAATGGCGTGTACCCACAGGTTACCAGCGAAATCCGACCCTGTGATTCCGCGGCCTTCGGCGAGAAAAAATTTCTCCCCCTCTAAAGCGGAATCATCCCTTGCACCGGACGATTTCAGCATTAATCATACATAAATTAATCGGGAAAATTTCCAATCTACGCGATTTCATTGCCGTCCCGAATTGTTGGCCATTGGAGATATTTACGAGCCGGCCTATGAAGATTTATCACCTGAAATGAAATGGCGTTCCAGTATAATTTATAGTGAAATCATCAGGTGGTTGATAAAAAGGAGTTAATACTTGTTGAGTACCGGGATAATCCGATCTGACCTTTCTTCGTCGATATGCCTCCAGGCAATTTTACGATGGAATTCAATTCAAATAAATTGTTTTCGATTACTTCCAAGCATCGATGCCTGTAAATTGGAAATGAAAATTTACAACGTATTACAAAATTGCCGTAATTTCCCATCTATTTTCCGATCTGTACATCGAATCTACTCCGGTTCGATAGCTGCAATGAAATGCGGATGAAATGTATATTTCATATGTATTATGCTTTTATTATGCAATAATACATTATCTATATCAACGTTTATAATGAGTGAAATATGAATGCAATTCATACAATATAAGTGTAAGAAATTTGCATTTGCAAAGTTATAGGGAGACGAGGAGAAGCTACTATGTTTGAAGCTGAGAAAAAACTACTTTTTCTAAGCTCACGGAAGTGCTCCCATACGCCCTAGATGTGCATTCTTCATGAAATTTAGTTAACACGTGTATAATATACGTCTTCATCATATAGACTACAAATATTTAAAAATATAAAAAAATGTTTATTTCATGAACAAAAATCTGCAAAAAATGTTGGTAAAAATAGATTTTATTTTTCAATTGCTCACAATTTTTTTATTTTTCAATATTCTTTTATAATTTTAGTATAAGCTATATGCAATATTATACAAAGTAAAAATATATTAAAATTGTTCGCTGTATATCATTTGTCTAAGAGTTAGGACTTCCGTGATTAAGAATGTCAAAATATTTTTATGTTCAATAATGATTGCCTAGTCAACACATTCAATATTAACGCTCTATATGTAATACTTTTTGCATTAAAAAATGTTGAAAAATCGATAACAAGCTTGAAATATACCTTAAGTCTTAAAAACTACGATTATCCCGCTGATACGTAATCGCGCATATATGCGTTCGGGCTTGAGTGATCTTAGATCGTTGGTGATTTTCTTAGAATCATAATAAATAGTAGAGCGCTATATAAATCAATCATATACTTGGTAAGAAAAGTGATTATATTTGAAATGATATTGTATCGATTATTAACGATAACTCAAATTTATCGATTTTAAGCTTTGACAAATGCATTATTTTGTCACTAAAACTGAATACACATATGTGTTTTGTCTATATTTATGCGAAGAAATGAATGAATATTGTGTGCTATCAAAAGTGTTAAGGTTCATTTATTGACATCAGCCTACATGACAAAATTTTTTAGATTTTGCTCTTTTAAAAGAGTTTCATCCTAATTATTTTGAAATAACTATTGTTTCAGGGTCCGCGTTTCAAATAAGGATGTTTTCCTGCCGCTCTGTATTTAGAAGGTAATTGGAAGTATCACATGATTTTGTCTTTATAAATGCCTCCTAAAGAGATCGTCGATGATGAATATTATTATTTAATACATATAAAAACAACAGCTACGATATCATTTGGCACAATACAAAAGACTTACTTTAAAGTCGTGGACTCCCGGTTGACATCTCGAATTTCATGCGTTACCTTCGTCGCTGCGGCAGTCCCCGATCGTAACTTTGTTTGGCTACGGAAGCCGCACCGGATGGTCACTCAGAGTGCAAATGACAAATTTGAACATTTTATACTAAATATTCAAATACTTTCCTCTAATATTTATATGCTTTGATAGGTTAGATATTTATTTTTTATTATAAAAGATCAAATTTTATACACAATTTCCAATATGATCATTATTTTAAATGAAATATCTAAAATACATCTATTTTTATGAATTATTTGAGACACGAAAGAGGTAAATAAAGCAAGTTTGTTTTCCGAATAATGGTGAGGCTGTTGTATGGAAATTGAATGGTGCACTTGGGAAATGTTTAATGTCTGATTAGACTGAGATAGGTTCGTTCTTCTCGAATGCACAGTACAGTATAGACCATTAAGCAAGATAAAAAAGTAAATTTATATATATTTAGCCTTTGTACATACACAGTTCATAGCAAATATTGGCATAAAATAGATTGTATGTCGATTGAAGTTGTTGATTGAAGATCCTAGCTGGAATGCAATTTAATTCGTTCCATCCTCTGGTATGCTCCGTTTGAATCCAATCCTGATTGTGTCAATAGTGCAGATACTGCAGAAAAATAAATTTATCGAGTTCCAGTGTAGCAATCAACATCGTTCGGGATGGTCTGGGACTAAATATGGGAGATTCAATAATGTTTCCTAGCTACACGAGCAATTCTGAATTCAAAATTGATTGGTTTGATCTAAATATATGTTCCGTCGTGCAATAATATTCAGTATTGTGTGATTTAATCAACATTGAGGCTGTATAAAGTTTCTTTAGTCAGTCATATGGTATAATTTAACCATACGGAATCAATCTCAGTAATAATTAACATGTTTTCCAAGAAACTAAATTAAATGAAGCTGTATAATTCCACATTTGATATTGGATAATATGGCGAACATAAACCCCAAAGTATGTCCCATTAAAAAGCTTACATCCCCTCCGAACAGTCTTTTAATCCGCTTTTTACACCCCCGAAAGGTGCGTTAAGAAGGACTTTTTTCCGATCGGCTGTAAAAAAAGTCTCCATAATCCCACACAAGAGTGAGATAAGTGAGATGGGTTTGCCGCAAACTTACGATGCTATAAATTAAGTCGAAATTGGTGCTATCCAATGTCCAAAACTGAAGTACAAGCTCCTCCATTCGTGCTTTCTGCAAGTGCTTTAATGCGGAAGTGCTTGCAAATAAAACAAGTCGGACGGCATCTTACCGTATATCTTGGTTAAAGCTTCCCGGGAATGTGTCTGACCGAAAATATATATTTGCTCTCGGAGCTTTATCATTCGATGTTTTAGAAACTGACGTTTAAAGGAAGCAGGAATGCAATGAAATGGCCGATTAGCTAAAAGCTTTGCTTGGAGCTTTCAAACGTATCTCCTGTATTCAGAGCGATCATTTGCATAATTGGACCGCTCGTATCTATTTACACGAAGACTTTGCTAAATAGACTAATGTTTCATTCATTCATTTTTTAAACATATTTTATAAAGTGATTTTAATAAATTTGGTTACAGTAGCTTTTCTCGCAACTCTGATGCCGAAATTTTCGACCATTACTATGGTTTTTGTACCATCAAAATTGATATGATGATCGTTCTTCATAACATTTTCAAGTGCTGCGAATTTGTAATCCAATTGCAAGACTGCGTTCTGATGCTCTGTCACACCGTGGGTGATATATCTATTGGTTTGTTCAATATACGATATGATGCAAGCTGAGTATTAAATCACGTAAGCTCCCTGAATTTCGTTTTTCACTTTGTGTTTTTTTTGTTAGATAGGAGACTTCCTATATTTTCTCCCGTCCCAAAGATTCAGAGAAATCCAGATAGAGATGGATGCCTCAGACGCACTCGACGATCTCCGTCGTTGCGTCAAGAAAGCGACCTTGTTTAGATGGCAGGAGAGGTGGTCTGTGTCTGTGTGATCGCGAGGCGCTCGTTCGTTGTATCAGTGGTTCGAAATTCGGTCCGGTTGGACACGGAAACCTTGTGGCCACTCTTTTAATTTTAGGACATTTAGGGCTTTTTGTTTTGGGGAAAATGCATCTCCGGGGCTTTCTACGATCTCCATCGGATCCTAGAGGCCCTTCCTTGCGACCGGTAGTGATTAGTTGGTTCGCACCCTTTTTTTCGGGACCGCAAGTGAGACTCAAAACTCTTCCCTACCCTATTTAGCATATATCTATGTAATTAGAAGGAACGTGTCTTTGCAGACATGACAATGACATTAATTTCACGGTTTTGTTCACTGTTCAGTTTTAAATTTTCAATGTAAAAACCTGGTACCATTGCTACGTGTCGTGGTGGTTATTGATGAATTTATTAGGTGTTAGGTTAGCTCCAAGGCATTGCTTTGCTTGGTACTCGCTTTTAGAATACATGAATGATTAATTTGTTGCATGGCATTATCGCCTCTTGACATAGTTGACTAAAGGCTTCTTTTACCTTAGCAAAACTGGATCGGACACCGTGACAGACATCCAGTAGACATTAATTTTATATATATATAGATAGATAGATGAGGATTCATAAATCATTAATTTAAATGAAAACAGTGGAACTGTGGATCTTTTTAACGCTGATTTTTCGGAACAAATATGAAATCAGATACTTCATTTACGCGTTTTTTGTATGATTGAACCTATCTTATATTTTTATATGACATTCCAATCCATACCTTTATTCAATTTACGCGCGCTAAATCATTCACAAACATTCCAATTTTTAAAGTTCACATTGGTTATTATTATATATTTATATAAGCATTGTAATAAAATCTAGCATTTTTTTTGAAAAAAAAATTTTAAACTCAAAATTGGATTTATTATATTCAAATTATTACAAAACGAGAGGCAACGCCCGTGGCGCCATCGCCTGGTACGTCTTCCGAACCAAATATTTTTTTTTAAATTTAGCTAATATTCAAACCACCATATTTTTTTTTATTTATTGTAAAAAATGGTTTCACAATTAAATTTTTAAAAAATGTGTAGATTTGTTATGTACTTGCTAAGCTTTCGGTCTTCAATGGACTGTGCCGGGAGGCGGTAAGACACAAACATCATAATTTAAATTCATACCTGGATCAATTCATTTGGCGACAACAGCAACATATCGAAAACGTATTCGACTCACCTAGTCGCGGTTGCTGTTTTTCTCAATCAGCTGAATCTCGGGAGAGCTGAGTTTTACTTTTTGAGATTATTTTGGCTCACTTTCTTCACCTTCCGATATCAAAGTGGTTTTTCCAAAACTCTCATAGGGTAAGTCTCTTTTTTGAAAGAAGAAGAATTTGAAAAACTCTTTCGTATACAATTTCTTGAAGTTAGAAATAACTCTTCTTCTTCCAAAATATTATCCTGAAGTCTCTTAAAAACTGATGAAAAACAAACTGATCAATCAAATCAGAATAATTCATCAATCAAAAGCTTAAAAGATGCTTTCTAAATTATATTTAAATTCTAAATGATATAAATACCACAATTGTGTACAATTAACAAGCTAATGTTACCATATGGTCACGACACTTTTCAATCCATTAAAAATGATCTATTTAGTTCAATATGAGATTATTTTAATCATATTAAACTAAAAATTAATGTCCCTTTTACTCGTGTATTTATATCCTTAGGGAAATCGCGGAAACAAATTAAAATACACCCTAAAATCACCATGAGCGCCGAAACACATTTTTAAAAGCGGCTTAACGTTGATGAATATAATTAAAAAAATAATTACTGACATATAACCATATTGAAGTGCTCGTTTCATTAAATGGTCGTTTAAAACCCAGTGCTTTTAAGCGCCCCATGGGGGTGGTATTGCCCACTTTGGGAATCATTGGATAAGACCATTCGCCGGGATATATAGATATGCTTATGTATCCCGAAGGAATGCATTGATTTTCCGAGTTATTTCCTAGCGGAATTATTTTATTTATATTAGTGATTATAAGCAATCCATGTTATTAATTATATTAATGCTTTAACAGGTTTTTTTACAAGGCATTCTAACCAACACATCTCAAAATTGATTCAATTACGTATCAGATATCATTAAATGGGCAGGCCTGATCATTTTTGTTGAATTTATTTCAAAATTTAATTGAAACATCAAGATCCATTCAAATGTGAAGACATTTTTAGATTTATCAATACTATTAATTACCTATGTGGATTAGCCTGGGGTGCTTCGGTGATCGTACAAACCATAGAAAGCACGCATAGGTACGTATTTATCACTGAAAATGCCGCAAAAAACCCTAAAATAGAATGTCACAAAGTCTGTGTACCCAAGCGGTCCGCCTTTCAGACTGCTGTTACGACGAATGAGCACTTCATGATCAGACGCCATGTATGAAAATGTAATTTGTTAGGTCAAATAATTTTGGGACTGTCCTCGTAGCGGCTCATCGATGAGTCAGTGGCGTTTAAATGGCTAAAAAAATTGTGTTTAAATTAAATCTTACCTTCTAGTCCTGCGAAAGCGTTGTCATCGACGTGTGAAATTCCATTGCCGTCCAGTTCCAAAGAGTTCAACAGATTCAAATGTGAAAACACATTCGGCGGGATTTCCTTCAAATGATTGTGAGCCAAACCCAAGGAGTCGAGACTTCGCATGCCTGCAAAATAAGTTAAAAAACATATAATATCGCCATTGACAAACTTCACACATAATAGAGGCCTCCACATCGTCATGAAAGATTCCATCGTCGATCGTTTTCTTTCGGGCGACAATGATTAATGAGCGCCAAATCTGAAAGCGCGCATTTCATTTAGGCCTTCGTTTCGACTATCGAATGTGCTCCATCATCAGACTAATAGCGCTTCCGAAATTCGACGATCGGATAAATATTAAGTTAGGGGAGGCGTTCGTGTTGTGACAGGCGGCACCGGCTGTCATAATTTGATCGTTCCCAAACCATTTGCAGGAAGTACCACCGGCGAATGAATGACAATAATTGACGGCCATCATTGACTGGGTCAGAGTGGAAAATATCGCCTTTTATTTATTCAAAGCTATCAACGACGGCAAAAATAAATAAAATTCGTATATCGAATGTTAAAGGTCAGCGTACGAAGACGTTTTGTGTGGCTCCATTAGAATGGAAACCATTCGATCCAAATGCTTTCGACATGAAATTTACCATAGAAATCTATTATTAAATACTTACTAAACAGGATTTGGATCTTTCTTTGATAATGTGGATTATATAGAGTCTTTTTAAATATGAATAAAATAAATTATATGTAAGATATTCATTAATTTTTTTCATTTGTTGGATGGCATTCATTATGTTGGTTTTTAGTCTAAATGAGTTAAATCGCACGATATCAGTGGCCTCAAATCACTCGTGTAGAATGTCCATCATGGCATGCGTTATATGGCACGTAGCGTCATTCTGTTGGAACCACATGTTATCGGAATCCACATAATCTAATTAATAAGGTTATAATAATTATTATTGATTTGTAGCGCTCGCCATTGAAGGAACGTCTATATATAAAAAAATGAAAGTCTCACGTCCAATGTCCAATTTTTGTCCGGCGGCCGATTCGCTTTGATAAGGTAAACAAAGCCTTTTGTCAACAATGCCGAGAGGCGGTAATGGCATGCTCGGTTTTGCTAAGGTAAAATAAGCTTTTAGTTGCCTGAAAAATATATTAAGAACGAAAACGAGCATCAATATTTAAAAAAAACTTTAACAATTTATAGTTTGGGTGTTCCGGGCTAAGCTTTGCCTAAAGTGCGGGAGATTTCGTAGGAAATTAATGAAACTCTACTTCCTTCGTAAAATTGATATAATTCTTAAACCAGCTAATAGATTTAAACGAAATTTTAGTGGTGTCTACAAAAGAGCTTACTGCACCGATATATTTAAGCAAAACAGTGGTTTTCAATGTGTGGTACGTTTATCAGCGTGATAAAATTCAAAAAGTGACTTTTTGATATGAATTGTATGTAAAGGCATTGATCAAATGACATGTGAAATTGGGTATTTTAACAATGAAAATTGGCGTGCCTATAATTCTTCTCCGAAACATAAATCCGCCATGATATGTTGCGACTGTACCAAATTTTTATTGAAAAATGAAATGATGAATAATATCATCGGAGCTACAGTTTGAAATGAAATTTTTCAAAAATAGATTGTGTCCCAATGATTCCGACTGATATGCTATTCGAATTGAAACGTGTTCAGTTTCCGGTACGATCATCAACAAAGAACAGAAACACACAGGGTATGCGTGCATGCTTCTCACATGGACAGCCGTATGTGGGCTGCTCACGCCCGAAATTTCTTGCCAAACGGTACGCATCATATGGAATAGTATTGTGAATCTAAGAGCACTTCATTAGCACGGCATAAGCATAATCTTTAGGACGAATATAACAACAACATGGGGAGCCTCCTCTGATCCGAGCTGTGTGATTGATCCCCCTATTCGGGAGTATACACTATAGCCCGCTCGTAAAGTGCATAGAATGGTGCATGAGCGGGGGGGGGGGGGGGAGCTAACTCAATATTCTAATTTTACTTTGAGATTCTTTACATAGATATATGTTGTATAGGGTAGGGAAGAGTTTTGAATCTCACTTGCGGCCCCCAAAAAAAAAAGGGTGCGAACCCGCAAATCGCTACCAATCGCAAGGAAGGGCCTCTACGACCCGATGTGTTTTCCCCCAAAACTTTTACAAAGTGCCCTAAAATTAAAGGGAGTGGCCACAAGGTTTCTGTGTCCAACCGGTCCGAATTTCGGACCACTGACACAACGATCGAATGCCTCGCGATCGGACGCCATGCCCGAAAATGTCCACAGAACATGGTCTGCGTTCATGAACGGATCTCCAACCTAGTCAACGATGAAGCGATGGAAATCGAAAAATGAAGAAACTCCGCACTCAACGGATGAGACGACGGTACTAGCATACCCAGAATTTGACTACCAATTTTATCGAAAATTAACGCACCAATAACCAAGCAAAAAATCTGAAAATGCAAACAATTATCACCATACATAAACAATAAATTAGAAATATATTCCATTAATAACATAGCCGCTATTATCTGACAAATTTGGAGCGTCTTCATTGAAATGCCTTGTAAAAATATTTAGTAGAATGTTTTTTAGGGTAGCCCTTCAACTAGATGGTTGGGTTGCATCTTCAATGACCACTTGTGGCTAATGATGTAGCTCTACATTTGCTGTCTCATAATGATCATCTTTGAGTCTCTATATAACATGTTGTCTGACATAAGGGAGGATGGACTATTATTTAATTTTTGTATCATAGCATCTATCCCTCTTATAGCATCCACTTCGTTTGCGGCAACTTTTATTAATCTAACTTGCACTTTTTTATAAACTAAACATGTACAAATTTTGTATAGTTACCTAACTTTCCATACCGTTTTTATAGCGTAGTCCCTATCTCGACGCTATAGAAGGGTTGACTTGTATCTTTTAATGATGAAACTGATATATTAAAATATTTCTTGTCTTATCAATTTATTGTTCTTTTCCTATATAACAGATCTTAATGTATTCAAAAGTAGCTTTTCAAAGACTTCCGATAACATTAATAGCAGACTGTTTTTTAAAGCTTATGGAAATTATTTTGGCTATTCTCCATAGTGTATTGTTATTGAAAATATTTTTTTTCTTAGTGAAAAAAGCATGTTTATTCAGATGGTATTGCTTCCGTATTAAAAACACAATATTTCCATTGCAAATGAAAATGGAAACTAATTTATCGGATTAATTTACATATTTTTTCCTCGCAAAGACGGGGCTTTTTTCAAAGGACCAGACGAACAAAGAGGGATCGCCGAAAGTTAATATGAAAGTCGATACTTCAAAGGACATCCATTCGAAGGGCTACAAATTATTATTTTTAACAAAAACATTTAAAATTTCAGAACGTCACCGAAGAATGAAATTAAAACTCAGCATCGGGGTCAAATAGGGGAGGAAAAAGTTTACATTGTTTCCAACAAATACCTAAGTGTCTACGGAAAGTTTTGACCTTTTATAAATGTCACACTTTTCATCTCGACCGAAAATATTTTCGTTATTTCCTTTTTTTCTTATTTCAGCTTTCGTTTTTGCGGCTTTTGTTTCTGACTGGATGTTCTAACTAATCTCATTTCTTATTACTGCTAATTTTGATGCAAATATAATCTAGTTTTATCCATTGAGAAAAGCTCTTTTATTAAAGGTAACCAAATATGAAGTAAATTTTTCTAATTGAAACCTAACTTACCAGCAAAATCTCCTTCAGAAATCGATGAAATTTTATTTTCTTGCATTTCCAATCTTTTCAAATTTTCAAGAATCGCCAGAGCTTTCTGCGGAATAGCATTCAATTCATTCCCGCCGAGATTCAGCCTTTTCAATTTTCTGCAAATCAGAAAATATAATTAACATTTTGATATAAATAATAATCAAAAAGCACTAAATAATATCAAATCAAAGCGAATACGAAATCAAGCCAAATTCCTACGAGACGGCTCTTCTTTAATATGATTAATCAACCCGCATAAATTTCGTCCCGCCCTTAAGCATGCCCGTTAATAGCAAAGGTCGAATCCTTCAAAAAAATAACCCTAGGTTTGATTGAAATGCTTACTTTTCCAATCCCTTGAAAGCATCCCCTTCAATATTTGATATCTTATTCTCGTAGAGGGTCAAAATTTCTAAGGTATCGAGACCTTCGAAAGCCCTCCCGTGAAGAACGGACACTTTGTTGTGGTTCATATTGAGGATCAGAAGATGATGAAGACTTTTCAAAGCTGCTGATGGTACAACTCCTAATGAATTTTGCGATACGTCCAACTGCGTCAGCCCCTTTCCTGCAAAATAAAAAAATAAATATACTCGTAATACAGGAAAAATAAAAGCAATGATTCACATTTCAGCCTTCTGGGCTTATAATAAATATAATATATTAGGAAGGAAAGTATTCAAAAATTTTATGATCCTATGTTTGAGTTCAGTTTGCGCCCAGAAACAATACGGAAACATCTTTGTATTGTATAACTATCTATTAAACATTATTTTTGTAGAATAAGGGATACCCATGAACCACTGCAAACACATTTAAAGCTCATCAAAAAACGAATAGGATGGGTGTTGTGGGGGTAGGATGGGTAATGTACGCATTGAATCAAATTTAAGGTTATGTTAGATCGGGGAACTTTTTCGTTTCAAAGTTGGCGCGTCTGGGATATTTGTCGGCCATTTTTTACAGTCACAGTAAATCCTTCCGATTGAGAGGTCGTCGCGCGCTCCGACAAAACAATATCGCCGCTAATATCCATCAGAAACTCGTGGATGTTTATGGTAGTGATATGATAAGTCGACAGTATATCATAAAGTGGGTTAGGTCATTCAGAGAAGGCCGTATTGATACTCAAGATGAGGCAATGAGTGGAAGATCATCAAGTTGAGACCAGTCTCAAATTATCTCATCAATCCCGGTTTGTCCAGATAAACAGGGACCTAGTGGTTTATGGGTGAGTTTATCTGTAATCGCTAGCATAGAGTAAGCTGCGTACCCAACTCATGTTTGTGGGTTACCCAGTAGCGTTTGATTAGCAAACCGACGAGGCTGCTTTCGTCTATCTTTACTCCACATCATTACCTCAGAGGTTCAGCTGTTATCCACAAGCGTAGGGTTGCCTCCCCCCCTGGGATTTTATTAGTGGTCATCGTAGAGTGAAACACCCATCCAAGACAGGAGAGAGAAGCTTTTCTGGACTCTATCGTGACAAAGGATGAGACGTGAACCTGACAGCAGATATCTATGACACTGGTATACAAAAGTTGATGCCGCGACTACAGAAATGTCTTGATTTCGACGGCGATTACATTGAAAAATAGTTTAATATATTTATAAAGTATCCAGTGAATTTCAATTAAATACAATCATTTTTTGATCCCACATTAATGTTGTAACCTTAATTTCTGGATGGCTCTCATACGTTCAAAGAATCATTAACTTTCTTAGAATAAAAAAAACAATTCCAATATCTAAGCCAAGATTGACTTTAAAAAGGATTAGTTTGTGTATATGGTTGGTAGATCCGGGGAATAATTCATTTTCATTCTAGTATACATTTGAACATAATATATATAAATATATGACTCCAGAGGACTATCCAAATAATTCCTTATTGAAATACAAAGTGACTAATCCGTTGCTTATGTAAATGACGCCGCTAATGAAGTGGACGCTATAGGAGGGTGGATTGTGATCTTATATTATTCCTGCGATTTTAATCAATTTTTATACTATTTTTATCGTTGTTCATTGCATTTCTCCAAATAAAGCTAGGAAATATCATTGCCATAAATTCGACGCTCTTTGTCCCAATTAATCAATTTGTTTTGACTTTTCCAAAGTCATTAATTGAATCGTAAATTTCATGTCAAATCAGAGCAATGTTTGGCAACGACATTGATAAGGGAAAACATTCGTTAAAAAGACCAACAGGAATATCCCGTATCACCCGAATAGAAATTTATTTCCTATCGGACGGGATTCTCTCTAGAATACATAATAAATCAAACGATATTCTGATATTCCAGCGCAACCTTTTTTTCTCCCTACTGATTATTATTTCAAACGAATTTAAAAAAATCATGATCTACCAAAATTGCATGCTGTTTGTGTATAGGGTTTGAAATTTTGATGATCAAGTTGCTGTAGTTTCCGAGCTGAATGCAAGTGATTAATATGGTTAGAAGCGTATAGTTTGTGTTGTACGTATCCATATAGGTATTGGTTGAAACTGACACAATTCTAAGCCTTAAATTATTATTATTTTGAATAATGATCTTAACGATCAGTTTATATAGGTCCCGCGTATTTGTCGGCCATTTTGTTCAGTCACAGTAAATTCTTCCAGTGGAAAAATTGTCGCGCACTACCGCTACTTCTCATTCATGCGACATTCGTGTGTTCATCCGTTTTTTGTTAAAGATCTCAATTAAATTCTAAAAAAATATATTTAAAATTTTACAATCCCTATACGCATCAAATTTTAATAAATGTGATTATGGAATTCAAAAATGTTTCATATTTTCATTGCATGTAGTACTCTTTGAAGGAAAAAAGATTGATATTTTATGACGATAAGAGTGGATTTATATTTATGAAATTTATTCTGCTATACTAATTAAATGGTGGATAATAAATATGCAGATCCTATGTACTATGATACAAAGCCTTTTTAAAATGGCAAAATTTGCATTTAAATTATTTACACACCCACGATGCTATAATTCCTTTTAACCATATATTATTTAGATTAATTTATGAAACACTAGCGAGTATCCAACATGCGTTGCAACGTCAAACAAAACGAATGTTTGTGTTTTAATTCTATCTATTGAAGTGCTTTTATATATTTTTAATAAATACTAATTATTTGAGAAATACATTAAAAATGTAAATGATTCTCTTTGTGATATTTCAAGCCAAACAATGATTGTATTAATTCAATAACCTTTACGTGTATGTACACAATAACTCACCAAAGTTTCATTGCAAACGTATGAATGATATAAGAACGTATACGGAGTAAACAAACAAACACTAATTTTTATATATGATTTTTTAGTATTAACTCATTGCTCCAAATCCTTAACGCATTAACGATTGATTTAACTTTTTGATTTTTATTTTCAGGTAGAAAGTACTGTCTTTTATGGACTATAAACAAAATAATTAACTGATACTTCAATCAAATTAGTCAGACTCAATGTGGTGGGCCACGTATGTAATTCCCATATTGACAATTAAGTATATTGTTTATTTTTTTAATAGTACTAACCATGCATACTAAATTCAAGCGTGTCCATTCAAACACGCATGGCAGTTAATATAACGAGTTTGAATTAAGTGACGCTCATAAAAATATTTTTTATGACTTTTTTTAGTCGTATAGAAATTTTGTTTAAATATAAATTAACAGAACATTAATATATAAAGTCATTGGCTTTTATTATCGTGGATGAACGATATTTGTTGGATCATATATTTGGAGAAGAATTGCAATGAATCAATACATTTTATGGTATTGAAACATCCGAGGCCGTTTTAGGTTTGGTTGATGATAGTTTTTAAAATATGGGTCTCTATTGTAATATATTCTTAGGTATAGGGATTAATTTAAATGTTTTAATGTCTTATTAATCCAATGTTCTTGAAAATACATGACAAAAAATATTTTAGTATTATTAGGTCCTCCCAAAATAAATCCATTATTTTCACATGATTTCGTTTGAATTCAGTTTATGTCCAGACGCAGCGAAGGAATGTTTTTTTTTCTTGTTTAAATTTATTTTTTGTGTTCGAAATCTACGAAGAAGATAATCGACTTCGTATAAAAGTTTTTTTTAATAAACGCAACCTTCATGAAACTTTTTTGGAAATTTAATTGAATCGTGATAAAACAATAAAACAGATCGTAGGCGTAATGTTGGCCATTGTAGCGTGAGCGATTTACCATCCCCACATAGTAGTGCTCTTAATCTGAGCAGATTTATTTAGCTGAACAGCGACATCTTCCGTCTCTCTTCAGGTGCAATGTGTTATTTTAACAGCGCCATCTCTTGCGGCCCTATGGAGATATTGCACCTGCATACCGACGGATCACTTCTTGCGCGTGCACCGTTGCCGGTTGGGTAGTGACGCGCAGGAGGCGGGAGAATCGGGGGTTGGCCTTGGCTGCGGGAGGATGACCATCTTGCAGCCAGATCTCTCTCTCGTGTGGTATAAATAGTTATATAGAGAAGAGAGTTTTTCTATTCGATGCCCGTCTATTTCCATCCATTTGTCTAGCAATAGCACGGCCCGATAAAAGAACGGACCCGTACACTCAGCAGGACTCAGCCCCTGAGAGCTCCACCGCCTCAAAGTTCCACCATTAAAATTTGAATAAATAGTTAATATTTTATTAGAAATAAAAGCACGACGGGTTTAAAAAAATTAAAACGAAGATGAATTAAAAAAAAACCCAGTTGTCGCCAGCTACACCTTCTGTAGATTTAAATCCAAGATGATTGAATTACGAGTCCAATCGCATAACCGCGGAGCTACCTATAGGTACAAATATTATTCTAAGTACTTAGTAATAGAACTTACCTTCTTCTACCCTTAGTTTAAGTAAATACGAGTATGATTTTCTAACAGATACGAGGGTCATCCAGAAAGTAAGGTTACCAAATGTATGCAGTAGGGACACCAGATTTTGTATGCCAGAGTCTTTTTAAGCCCCTGAGGCTACGATCTAGAGTAGAGGTGTGGGAAAGCAGTCTCATCAGTTTGCTCATCAAACGCTGCTGTGGTAGCCCAGCTAGCAATGGTGACTAGTCTCCGTGGCTAGACACTACAAATGACCGAACTATTACGAGTATCATGGGGAAGGGCTAGCTCTTGCAATCCGTCAACCGTCCCCCTTCAAACTGAGATTGGATTCGTAGTGGGAGTGACCTCGCGTAGTAGCTCCTTTTCTTGTAGCATAACCTCTTCCTTCCTCCTCCAACGCATCTTTGGGCGCACGTAACCAAGTGACATTTCTTGAGGAGACTTCGATAAATGTTAGGAATTTCTTGGTGAAGGTCGTCAAGCATCACATGGTGATCATTTCGCATTAGTTCTTTGATTTTTTGCACAAATTCATCAAAAATAATTGATGATCTCCCACTCCTTACCTCGTCATGAGTATTAGTACGGCCTTTTCTAAATAGCCTAACCCACTTCATGAAATGTTGTTGACTCATCACATCACTGGATGGATATTAATAGCGGTAGTGTAGTGCAAAGTGAAAAAAATGGATGATCTTGCGGATCTTGTATAAACGGAAGGTAGCGGGAGTGCGCGACGATCTTCCCATCGGAAGAATTTATTGTAACTGAACAAAATGGCCGACAAACACGCGGAATAAAACAAACTGACTAAATGGTTCGATATTTACCTACTGAGCTGAGGGATGACTCTTCCACAACTGCTAAACTGCTGTTGTGAATGGTAAGGTGACGTATATCAAGCCCCAAGAAGACAAAGCCTTGGAGCTTAGGTAAGTTGTTGTGCCTGAGCTTGAGATAAAATATGATGGCGGAGCGCCCTTTCAGGGCAGCCATCGCTTTGGTGATGTGGATTGGATCTGTGAACTCGCAGAGCAAATCCAGTCCGTTTTTCTTGACGCTGCAGGAGCATGGTGAGATTTCCCCATGGGAAGGACACTGCTGCGCCGTCTGCGTGGCTGCAGGAGCCACCAGCACCAGCAGCGCCGCCAGCGCCGCCACCCACCGCCACATGCCTAAACACCGCCCGCTACCAACACTCGAACATGACCGCCAACACCTCACTCTGGAACAAAAACCATCAATTATCATTTATCCAATAAATAATATAAAAAAAATATTATAGAATATGATGGTCAACCGTATTCAAAACATATTTATATTCATGCACACACCCACATACTGTAGCGTTCCTATACAAGAAGAAAAGCAATTTCTTTCGGGAGAAAAACTTTTTTTACGCACAAAGGCAACTTTGATAAGAAATACAAATTTACATAGAAGAGATTTTCTCGGAAGACCCTTTTACCTAGAAGCATCTCCCTAGCCATCATGACGACTAGTCGTTTTCAATGAAAACAATCTAACGTGATAGAAATTTCGACACTTCTTTTGAGAGCTCAGAATCAAATTAAAATATTGATTGCCATAATTCAGCCGCCCGTGTATTTTTATCTTTAATCTTTTTCGTTTTGCACGCGGAAATTTTTAGATCACAGAATCCGGGGGAGTGAATTTTCAGCCCAAATTGCCGCTTTTTATGAAAAATGCGAACGGTTAGCATTTCCCGGGCAAAATTATCCCGCACAACGCTCGTATGTGGGTCATAAAATAACAACGTTACGCTTATATTTTGGCATTAATTGTAAATAAATACTGAAAAATCATTTTTAAGGACCCCTTTAGAGGATGTTCCTATCGAAAATGGAGCATAATTTATTCAGCATAAAAATAAACTTTAATATCACAAGCATTGGATGTTTCACAAGAATGCTTGAAATCCCACATAGCTGAGATTTATACTCAGAACGACCGTTTATTTGGACAGGATTTTAAATAAATTTCATCAAGCATTGAAAACGTGAGAAAAACCGATATTCTTCCCTAAATACGATTGACACTAATCATTAGTCTCACAGACTACTGTATGCATGTTCCCGTATCATATTCGTGTATCACAAATTGGCATCCGTATTAAAAACACGCTCAGAATGCAGATTTATCATAAATATCAACATTGGATTACACAAAAAAGGACATGAAACGCTAATTAATTTTCATGCGGATTTTATGCAAATATGTACAAAGCCTTGTCGTATATTCCAGGAATGTAATATTTACTTTTGTGGGGAAAGATACATTAATTAACGTAATCTGGCTTAGAGCTCTAAAATTATGGTGCACGATCCACTCTCTGTGTAGTTTGAAACTAATTAGAGCCGCTGGGTGGTGCTGCTATCAATGCGCAAGGAGCTGCTAAGCTGTTGCACGCCGATTAATTTAACATTGTGTAGTCTGCGACGCAAATTTTCATCGTCCCACAGCACTTTAATAAAACTGTATTCATAAAACCAAAAAAGTAATGAAAAAAACTGACACATTTCTATAGTCAAGTTCGTATCAAGTCATGGTTCAGGAAACACATTTTTTAAGCATTAAAAAGTTATGAATTTATTGAGCTAAGTTATTTTTTATCATTCTTAAAAATCAATTTCTAGAAGCCTTTTATCCGTTGTCAACAATCTAAAATCATTTTTATCGAAGAAATATATTAAATAATCAAAGAATTTGGGTACCTCATGAATTGTCGCTAAACCTGGGCAAAAATAAGAGTTGAGACTTGCAATATATAATTATTCTAAGTGATTTTGTTTTAGGTAAGTACATGTTTTTATTCTGGAATCAAACTCCCAAAAGTAGTATATAATAATTTTAGTAATCAGTTTGACAGACATCTTTCGTCTCTCTTCAGGTGCAATGTGTTATTTTAACAGCGCCATCTCTTGTGGCCCTATGAGACATTGCACCTGCATACCGACTGATCGCTTCTTGCGCGTGCATCGTCGCCGGTTGAGTAGTGACGCGCGGGAGGCGGGAATCGGGAGAGTGATCGGTTAACCTTGGCTGCGGGAAGTCGTCCCTCCTGCAGCCAAAACTCTCTCTCTCGTGTGGAATAAATAATTATTAAGAGAAGAGAGTTTTTCTATTCGACGCCCTTCTATTCCTATCCATTCATTCCAGCAACATCATGGTATGCATGATCATATTCGTTGAATTATGATATTAATTCTTTGCATAAATAATTAATTATATTCCGCTATGCACCAATATGCGCCAACATGATGCATCCGTTAAACATCTCTCAAAGCAAATTCTCCCCACAAACAATGATTGTACTAATTTGAAAACCTTCTTGGATACATGCCCAATAACTAACCAAAGTTTCATTGCAATCGGATGAATGGTATAGGAATGTATAGTCCGCAAACAAATTTACAAGCTAACTAAATTATACCCAGGTATTAATTTATCTGCCAATCCTTCATAAAATGACTTATTTGTTATTCCTATCATATCAACACGAAAGATTTTTTTCAGAATACCATCATTCCACTTATCAGTTTGTGACCGCATTTAGACTTCCGATCCCTGTCTAAATTCTGTATTTATTGTAAAGCAAAATTAAAAAACTAAGAGATATTCTGAAGATCAAAACTATGTTTTATTTGAAAATCCACGAATCCACGAAAAACACCAGTAGCAAGTCTATTTTATTATATATTACACAAACGCAGGAAATTCTTTTAGCTAATAATTTCAAGAAGACTTTTGCTTATTTTCTGTGTTTTCTTTTTTCCATTTCAGTTTTTCCCAATTTTCCCATAAATATGGATGTTCTTTGTCTTACAAATTGAAACATTTTTTCAGCGGACAGCGTATTTTTATTGCTCACCTGAATCGCTATATCTCTTTTTGTCCGGCGGCACAACAATGCGAATCATAATAGATTAACTTTCCAAAATTGATGTCGTAGAAAGCTCTCGACGCTTATGCTACATTTTCTTCGAGGAAATAAAATCGTACGAGCATTTTTATGGGTCGAAAGAAACGAAACGTCCCTAAGCCTAATGGCCGGGGGTAGTTTTATCGGCGATATAAAAAACATGCTTCGAATCGGCACGAGAAAAAGACCAGGGCACCTACACGACTCGAAACCTTAAAACATAAATCAAATTCATCTCGAGTAGGCATATGGAAAGTCTATTTTGAAAGTTATCATGGGGTACACACAGGGAAAGACACGTCCTAGTCGTTGCGTAAGCCAAATTTTATTGATCTGGCTCATCACGCCTTTTTCTTCACCTTTCCAGGTAGTACTCATTGAATAGTTTTAGGGCGTATATACACTTGTATGCCCGAAAGCCAATAACATCTATCTGCCGGAAGATAACGTCAAAACGGAAGGAAGGTCTGTCTGTTTGTCACATTGTCTGTCGGGCGTGACATATTAACCCCGCCCCGATATTCCTTTATGGACTAAGATCGATATATTTTCCAAAGGTCCAACAACGATTTCAAGGAAACTTTCAAGAATATAAACAATTAGTGTATAAAAGAAGGTTACACAAATCTTATTAAAAAAATACTAACGAAAATCATTGATCATAAATTTTGACCCGAGCAAGTCCTCGCTTTTTTATGGTCACTCGCTGTTAGAATTTGCTAAACAAATACCATTGTTTACGTTTAAATTTCATCACGAGTAGTTTAAGTCTAAAAAAAATCAGTATTTATATTTGAGCATATTAAAAATTATCTTAAATTGAATTGTCTCAACAAAAAACGTCACTAAAGAACTTTTATGAGCCGTCATTGAAGGTCTCGTGTACATGTTCTGGGAATGAGTTGTAGAATCATTATTAGTTTTTATTTAGTTTTAAAAAATGCATTAAAAACCAATGGTTTTTCATATCAAATATATGTTTTAAAAATGTAGTCGTCAGCCACACCTCCAGTAGATTTGAACTCATGGCGATTGAGTTACTAGTTTGACCGCTTAAGCTCGGGATTAGGGAATCCAGTCCCGGGATTCCAGACAGCTTTAGGTGCGACCTTAGGCGATGCCTAGGGGCAGTAACTGTCTAATATATGTATACATATATTTACAGTACATATATGTTTTTCAAATTATTATATTAACCTTTCTCTACCGGTGATGTATTTACTACACTTCGACTCTAATAATGGGAATATCGATATGAAATATAATAGATACGGGGTTCAGAATTTTTGTATTTCTCCGTAATATAATTACAAATCAAACAAAAGTATTGTAGTATATAAGTATTCATCTGCAGCGACGGAAATAAATAATTTGTCGGGAAATCGGGAATTTTCAGAGTATTCATCAACACACACTAGCATTTAAATATCTGATGACGATACCTTCAACGAGTGTGAAGGCTGAGCATACATTTTCAGCAGCAGGTTGCCTGGCTACCAAAATCAGATCCAGACTTAAGACCCGGGACTGATCCCGGGATCGTCTTACTCAATTCCGAAATCGAAATTTTGGTTTGGGATGGGATTCCCTACTCGGGACTTCCCACAGGTAAATTAATTATAATAATATAAAATAAAGTATTGTATTGCAGTAAAACAAAATCATTAATTCTCAGAATTTATGATTTAATTACTTACAAATATATTCAAATATAATCCGGAATTTTACTTTTTCAAGTCACAAATGGAAAATTATTCGTTTTCTAGTAAACAAAGGCGTGAGGGCAAGTGAAATTTTGAGGAAACTTGATCGGGATAATGTGCAAAATGAAAGTCATAGACGGCTCCCTGTAGCGAGCATCAATGAAAACAACATTCGATCCGTGTGTAAGCTTGTGGAGGGGGGTCGCTGCATTAAGATAATCGAAATCACGCCAGTAGTGATTGTTGGAAGTTGGAAGTGTCCATACCATTGTATCGGAACATCTTAGATACAGAAGAAATATCAGCAAAGTGAGTCAAAGACACAAAATAACGTACGGAAAGATATCATACTCAGCGACTTTTGAATCACTACGAGGAAGAAAGAGAGAAAACTCTGCTTGCCCGATCTCTAGACATAAAATCACTGGATTTCCTTGTCTAGAGACGTCCCCTATTCCGTGGCTCGCACGGCCTCCAGACCTGACACCGCTAGATTTAGGGCCGAAATAGGGCCTATGTGTGAAAATTAGCAATATACCTCTAACTCTAACTCTCAAATTTTTTTGTTGCTCCATGTGCAAAACACACTGTATATTTTATAAGAGCAAAAATTAAGAATTTTATGGATTACCGTTATTGGAATAATATAGAAAAAAATAATATTTAAATCTAAGAAAACGTGCTGAAACATGAGCGTATCCCATTGCATGGGTGCTGAATTTAGTATTCGTGTAATAGAAGTGTCTTTCATGCCATTTTACAACCACTATCTTTGGTTTTGGTCTTAAACTCGTAAGAGAGGCATTCCTACTTCCTTTGGGAAATTACATTGTTCTAGTTCCGTTATGCGCATATTTATAGATTGTGTGCGGCTGGGAGTTTGAATGAAACACATTGTGTGCTTTTCCTAAAATTAAATGTTTATTATGTATGTCATAGACTCCCAGACCGAGATTATGCCATATATTTTATGTAGAATTTGCAAAAGGGATCTCCTCCATCAATTGGCAATCCATTAAACAAACATTGATGGAAGGCGTAATGCAAAATGGCTTACGTCTTGTTGATTAAGAATGGACCGAAATAAATTAATTATGGAAACCATCAGAGCCACCAGAATGAGATTCAAAAGCAATAGCGTGATTGCCTTACGTCTATATATAAATATATTTGAATTTGTACTAAATACTCGTGTAACAGCTATCTGATGAAGTTTTGAACGGCATTTTTTAATCAATGACATCTTCTATGGTACTGCGGACACATGCATCTGAAATAACGACATAGGCTGAGAGCTATCAGCGTAGATCACGCATCATTTTATAACAAATGAGATTAATATAGTTGTGTTTTGGAGTGTTTCTGGACTATGTTTATGATAGTCTGGCGACTGGGTATGCTTGAGTTTGGAAGAGGAGGAAGTTGAAATCTAGTAAATATTTAACTTAAAATGCAGAACGAACCCGCTTGTGAGCGCAGTTATCTCGGTGAACACATGGAAGTGGGTAACAGCCCGGGGACTGCTCTGAGAGATCCCCTACGTCACTGGTGTCAGAAGTATGATAGCGATTCACCCACGTTACAATGGATAAACTGAGAGACTTGGATCAGCGCACTCAATTCGTTCAGAAATCATCAACAACAACGTCATTTTGAACCACAACAACTCGAGACTCGGTTCAGCGAATTCGTACCGTAAAGGTACCCCTACACATCTAAAAATTCTCAATATTTTAATTTTTTTTATAGAAACTCATATATGTTCATACTTACTATTCAACAAAAAATCGTATTATAAATTAAATTAACTAAAATCGCTATCATCGGATAAGATATTAAGCTCTTTCAACAAAGATAAGACGATTTTCGTTCATGTTGTCTTGAGAACAAGCGTTTGTTTTGATATTTAAGATATTCACATCATTTTTATTGTTGAAAAATTTTGTTATTCCCCTTTGACTATTCTGGAGTGACATCATTAACCAAATACCACCACTCCTTTTGCAAAATCTACTTCTTTAGATGTAAACTAGCAGGCTTGCACGGTAACTCTGCCTTTTTTTATTTTTCCAACACATTAATAGGCAATAATAGTTGAACAACAGAAAGCAGATATTATGCAAGTTGAAGATTAAGAAATATTCTGAAGAAATTAACAGAAAAGTGGATTTATATTAGAGCATAGCGTGTATGTTCTCCGGTTTGAAAGGATTAAATGCGAATTACTATTGCATCCAATTAATTTCCCTGATATTCATCTTTCATATCTTCACTTATGTATGAATTTGGAGGACTTAAAAAAAATTGTCTTCTTCGTTTTTTGCCTTCAAGCTGAAGATTTTCTACAACAGGGAAATTCAAAAACTGTTAAATAGCTATATATATTATTGATTAAATTCGTGTCGTTGTTTTTTTTTATGCCTATAAAACAGATACGGTGCGTATTTTTGGCACTGCCGATATATGAAAATTTAATATTTTTCACCATTAAGATGTAATAATGATGGAGCAGCCATAGAACATCCAAGACTGCCAATTATCTTCAGGTTGCTAATAGCAACTGCTAAACTAGAATTACCATTTGGAAGGGTAAAGAAGTATACGAAGAAAACTGAATACATCGTCCCCGAAGGCTTGCGGCTTTCTTCATGAGTCGTTAATTGCAAACGAAGAGTATTGTCTTACCAGTTAAGGTCTCAAATAGGCGAACTTAACTTGAGCAAATTTAATTAATGTTTATTATTTAAGCAGAGGCTGCTTGAAAGGTAAGCCTCGAGGTCCTTAATGCCCTAATAACCGATAATGTTTCTATTCAATCTGTCATAATACAACATGTCTAGACGGCAATTTGTCCCTCCATTATTCTTAATTCGTTGTTTGAGATAAAGGACACGAAAAAATGCCATTTTATTCCTAATATGATTACCGTGGCGTAATATATACGTCTGAGCCGAAAATCTACAAACTTAAATGAATAATACATTCAGGCGAAAATTATACTGGTGTGCGAGCCGGGGTTGAACAAAGGAGCGAACTTTTTACACATTTTTATTAGGTCGTGGGGTTGAAATTCGAGGGTTGCATTATTTTACGGCGCTAACTCCATTAGGGAAGATTCCCTCCGCAACACGTTTCCGTACAGGTAGATTGCTGCAAAGTTATTTGATTTGCTCCTACGTGACCCTTCCGCAGGGATGGACTTGTTCTTCAATTTGTGTACCACTTTTGGGAAGAATCATTTGTGCATTATGGAAATAGCTGACTGGATGTTGGGGACGTGACTGCAATTTGACCCGGACGCCCAAATATCATAAATTGTGCAACGTCGAATGCAATTCCTATCAGCGATGGCTTAAAATCGGGTCGGAATTAAATTATGGAAAATGACATTTTCAGGCTTCGAATGCTACATGATACTAATGCATTGATGCAATCAATCATGGCAAAAATGTTCAACGCAAAAATCTATTATTTTGATATGAGCCACCAGGCCAACTAGTACAGGCTTCGTGCTTGGTTAATTAAGCAATTTAGTTTTCCACATGGAAACCAATTTATAATGGATATTCAGATCATTTATAAAAATCGAATGGATTCGCATGAGATGAGCTTATAAAAATATACTTTTCTTTTAAGTCATTGTCTTCACAAGACCACTTTTCTCTCAGAACCGCACAACGCGAGTCAAGCATGTATGTTGTAGCATGGACAAACTATCATCCATATGCAATGACGCTGTTAATCGGACACTATGCCCCATACGCTTCAATGGTGTCAGAAGTGAGATCATTGTCGTTCCTCGAAGCGATCGGTCGGCAATGTGTCGGCAACGCCACAGAAGATGGTGCTGTTATATTGACACATTGCACCTAAAGAGAGACGGAAGATCTCGCTTTTAATCTGACGAACTAAATCTGCATAGATGAACAGCGTCATTGCACGGAGATGACAATTTGTCCATGCTACAATATCAATAAACGAACCTTAACACTATTGATATCACACAATATTCGTTCATGTATACTAAGATTTAAGTATACAATTGATTTATTTGGCTATCTACTATTTATTATGATGCTAAGAGGACCACCAATAATTTAAGAAGACCCTATATCCGATGGTTTATTAGTTGAAATGTGACAAAATAATCAAGGATGTCGTATATGGAATGTTTGAAATAACGATTGTATAGGGGTAACTTTACAGTAACGCACTCAATGTACCAACATTTTATTTTTTTTCCCTTGAATCCTTTCGCAGCATATACGGAAATCCTCAGGAAAAGAGTATTTTGAAGAAATTTACCTGAAGAAAATCGCTTCATTTTGGCAAATTAGCTAATGAAGTCTACTCTTCTATAGCTTCCACTTCGTTTGCGGCGTCTTTTATATTAAAAAAAAAACAACTGGTAAAATACGTACGTCAGTATGCCCTCATGCGTGTTAATCAATTGCACTTGTTAACATACGCATTTTGTATGAGTGCCCAACTTTCTATAGTATTTTGCTTCTATAACGTAGTCCCTATCTTGATGCTATAGAAGGGTTGACTGTACATTTATATTAAATATAGTTTACAAATGAACAAAGCCGCTATTTATATAGCCATATAGACATGTTATATCAACGCTGACATTTTAATTAACGTTAGACAAGTCTTATAAATTTGAAAGTTGTTCGCTCGAAACGTTAAGATTTATAGTTCATTATTTTGAACATAAAGTTGTGTAATATAACTGTCAAATTCACTCCCATGCGAATTAAAATCTGAAAGAATTTTAAAGTGGCAAACTTTTATGTGTCTTTAATAAAAACTTTATATTGGTGCAATGGCATCGTTTTTGTATTAAAAGTATATTGCTTTATTGAAAAAAGTAAGAAACGTGTATGGGGCGACCGATGAATCACAACTGCCAAGGACTAAAAAAGATGACATAAGAAATGCGACAGTTATTGCAAGTTTTTTCGATAAACAAGCCTTCGTTGTTGTACCATAATATTAATAATTTAATAGTTTATTATTTATGAAAGCCACCATTACACCACCGATAATATATCACAAAGTATTAATTAGTTAGTTAGTCGATTGCTCTGGTGTTTCGTCTCAATTTTTAAAGCATGCGCATTAAATATGATATTTCATCATGAGATAAACCCATCTGAAGGCTGGTGTAAAATTTTAATTCATTAGTTGAAAATTCTATGAAATTTCCTCAGTAACTGTAGCGCTTGGTTACACTATTACAAGTTGGCTAATTTGTAAAATTTTACTTTCGTTAAAATTTCGTCAGTTGTGGGTGAAATGGTACAAAGCCGGTAAAGAATCAAAATAATTATCTTTTATTGCTTGTGTGTAAAGATTTGTTACATTTACTGTTTTTGATTTGGTGAAAAAATAATAAATCAAGCGATCTGTATTCAAATTAAATTTAATATCAATGAATCCTTTAAGATTATCCAAAAATAATTTGAAGACGCGTATTATCATGAAGCAGTATCGTTTTTATGCGTTGTACTACTGCCAACTGCTGGGTAACGCTGAGACTACTTAAATTCAAATGGATAGATATGCGTTGCGCAACAGAGGATTCAACTTATATTAAACTATACCTATGTTACTCGCAAATTTCTTAGCAATAAATAGACGAAGTTTTATTGCAATCCAATGAACGGTATGGCAGCGCATTTCGAACGAACAAAAACCAATTCATTTTTATATATTAGATTTGTATTAAATTAAAAGTTTTCCATAGAGCTTGATTTAATATAACTCTCCCCCCCCCCCTTAAAAAGTTCCAATCGACTATTGTTCAAGAGCTCGACCTGAGCTGGAATAAAATGCTTGTATATTATACCATTAATCATTTTACTGATAATGGATATATCTTTAAGTGCAATAATGGCAAACCGAAATTAATAGCAAGTGAAATCCAAAGCGAAACGTAAGAGAGTTATTCTCATTTTAAATAAAAATAATTATTAAAGGTTTCATTTTACGCATACTAAAAAATAGTTAGTATTTTGAAACAGCTAGTAGCTAAAAAAATACGGGAACCTGTGTAGGTCGTGATTTAATATAAGAATATTAGGTATGAATTTTTTAAAATTATTTGTCGCTATTTTCATTGCTTTTTCTTAACAAAAAATAAAATATTTAAACCTCTTAGTTATAGGGATGAAAGGGTGGATTGTGTTTAATTCGTACAAATCTGAAACTGTCATTTGTACCTTATGTATTATATTTTATTGTCATTAAATCTTGTTGTCTAAGTTACACAACTCCTAAATTTAATTTACAAAGTCCAAATAATCCAATATTACACAAGATGCTAAAATATTCATTCAGCCTTCAACAACAACTAAGACTAAGTTAAAGGATCTACCAAAATAGTTTACAACTCAAGTAAATCAAGCCTGCAGCAATTTTATGCTAGACTAGTTATAATCTTTGATATTCAAGTGAAAATACTTTTTTTTAATTACCTCAGTGTTTATTTTCAAGGCTTATAAAGTGCTATGGCCCACTTACGATATTATGGTAACAGCGATGACCCAGTTTCACATGTCTCATAAAATTTCATTTAAATTTACATCCTTAGCATAATTTTGAAAACGTACAAGTCTACTCGATGACCCAGTTTACATTTCAAGACCTGTTTGGCCACATGAAGCCTCAAACACAATAAAAAGCTCGCTTTGAGCTTAAAGCTCCATGTTAAATTACGCGGCGGCCATAACGAGAATACGCATTGTCGTCGTGTAATATTGCGATAATTAGATAATGATGGGGGATTTCGTAGATAATTGGCCTCGAAACACTGCTTCATTGGGTAAATATTTCGTTCCATGGAAGGCTTTTATGGACAGCCCCAATTTAACCTTTCCATTTTGAAATATCGGTTACGTTCAGAGCGATAAGCGTTTTATGACGCAGACACAATCGACGCGATCTTAATGAGTCTTTAAAGTGTATCCTATGAACGATGGAACGTAATTTAGAACTCAATATTTTATTACTTGTGACATTCGACGATTATACTGAAGTATGAGATAGTACTTTATTTTTAAAGGAAATCTATAGTTAATTTTCTTAAAGAGGTATTCTGGTCTAGAGGCACAAATTTTGGGCGTTTTTCCAAGCTAGATAAAAAAGAAACTATAAATATTTTTAATATATATCTATTTACCAGATATTATAAATAGTTATAGTCTGGTAAAGTCTAAGGGGTGAAAAAATGGACGTCTTCTGTTTGACACGAATTTAACCCTTATAGTCATTAGATATGATTTTTTTTAAAAATCTCAATTAATAAAAATGTTGCTATAGTTTTTATTGCAAATAAAAAATAATAATTTTATTTCCACAAAATTATAACGGTTTAAAAAAAAACATTTTTTGGCCTTATTTTTTCACAGTTTTAATTTATTTTAAATAGTTAAAAATAAATTTTCAACATAAATCTGGTAGAGACGATATAAAATTATATCAATAAAATGTATACTAAATTTTAAATAAATAAATAAATTATTACATGAGATATTATGTCAACCATAATGAAAAAAGTAGTTTCGAGAAAAATGCGTTTAAAGATTTCATTCTGGTAGGACCAGCTTAGTTGCCGCCTCACTAAAATATTTATAACTCCCTAAATAACTGAAATTTTGAAAATTTCTTTACAGAATATATTTTTAGAAGTCTATACTTTACATTTGTAAAAAAAGCAAAATCGATTTTTTTCAAAATCCTGTAAATAATTTAATCAAACATCGATTTTGATACCATAGTATCAGTTCTTTGATGTGCGGCATTCTGTCGTTTTCATATAATAGATTTTTAAAAATGGATATTATTAGGGGGACCCAAAAGTATTCGAATATTTTAAGACCTCCATCCACATTGTAGACACGTTTTTTTAAATATTTTCAAATATGTTTATAGTGGTAAAACGAATAGGATGGGTGTTGTGGAGTAGGATGGGTACCGCACGACTTAATCAAACATAAAAAAACATTTTTTTAATGTACGAATACTTTCAAGTCCTCCTAATATATGATTTCGGGCTTAAATAAGTATGAATAAATGTTATAATTTTTTCTATGTCAAAAAAAAATATTAAAAGCTGCTAGAAGCAACGGAATACTCGAATATGCGCGAGGAGCGATTAGTTGGTGCGGACATCGGCAGATGTATGAACAATTGTGCTCTTAATATGTTCATGTCTTCCATTTTGATCTTATTTCAGGTGAAACATCAAAATGGAATAAATACAATTCCAATTGTTAGGATTTTGTGCTTATTAAGGCGAAGTATTATTAATTTTATTGCATTGATTTTCCAATGTAACATTTTTTTTTTTTTTGCCAAAATAAATAGCTTCCGTATATTCTAAGAATCTCCACTACTAACGTCCACCCATTTAAATATTCACAGATGTAAATCGAATCAAGATGTTAACCCTTCGAAATCGAATACAAGCCGCTTTAATCAGATTAATTTGTAGTCTCCTGGACCAAAGTCGGCGTGCAAAGTTTAGCAAAAGCTTTTCGCAGGTACGTTTGCGGGGGTGTTTGCTTTGGTCCACTTCGATAATGGTCTTTCCAGGTGAAAAGAAACCACATTCACCATTATCCTTAATGAGAGACACTGGATGATCTCGTTCAGCATCCGGCCACTCCAGACCTAGTGGACCACCGGAGTGTACTCAGGCCGGGGTCTTTTTTTTCTGTTTATTCCCCACTGGATAGTAGTAAATATACTTTGTCCATGTTTGTTCTGACTTTTACGTATTTATAAAATATGTGACAACCTATTAAGTTTGCTTTGGCCTTCGATGTGTACGAACTTTGAGAGATTTTTCTTAATTATTTACGCAGACGCTTCCACTTGAAAGGATCTTAATTGAAAAATTAAATATTCACAGTGGGGAGTCTGGATAAGGATTTGATTATTCATCGAGCATTTCAGGTGGCAGAAAATAAATAATAAAAAAACCAGATGAAAGAGTTTTACAAAAACATTAAACAAAGTACTGGGGTGTTCAGAAGTAATGTCGTTTTTTACGAGTCTTATTTTGATGACTATGCATCTCGAGAAAACACAAACAAAACAAATCTCAAGCACATAAGCCATGAAATCAAATTGGAAGGTCATGGACATGTACACAGAAGCGTTAAACGTCAGCTTAATCCTTCGTCACCGTCTCTGCCACTCTGTCACCGTACTGCCACTATGAATACAACCTCAGCTAGAAGTTGGCTGTTGCTTATAATGGACTACAAGAACTCCCTCTTCCCTATGGTACTCGTATTGGTTCAGTCATTCAAACTACCTAACCACGAAGACAAATCATCGTTCAAGCAGTAAAAATTATTCTACCATATGTGCCATAGGCTGTTAAAGAAAGTGGTGTCACCTTTTGCACATAGTCCTTATTTTCCTTCTGTAGTCGATAGTTCCGCACTTTTTCAGGTTTGCATGAATTCGACTGTTACTCACGGACTGGGTGGACGTTAGACTTTATGATGCCCACCCGTAAAATCCCACGTGGGATCAACCCTACGCCCGTGGGTAACAGTCTAACCTTTCGGGTAATAATAGCGGGGGAACCCATCTAGCATGAGCTAAGAGGGGTGTGGAATTGCTGACTACAGAAGTTGGTGGAATCTGTGTAAAAGACGTCACCATTGTCTTCAACAGCCTAAACTTACAGGGGAGAACGGCTTTTGGCGGTTCAAACGGCGACTCGTCTCTGGTTATCTACTACGAAACCTCTGCTATCCGTCATTTGCTGCAGCCCCCTAAATTAAAGTTGGACTCGTGACTATGCTAGATAGCTCCTTTGAACTTAGATTAACCTCTGTCGTTTCTCTTACAATGCACGTTCGGATGCATGTGGTCTAAAGCCGGTCTTTCTGTAGAAACCTCGCCTCCCCTGGGAATACGCGGAGCAAAATGAGTGAGCATCTGGATGCTCTGTGCGTAGCGTTTTTCGTGGGTTCAAAAAATGGGTGTAAGATAACTTTGTGTGGCTAGTCTGGGGAAACCCAGAACAGGCCGCATGATAGCGCGGGTAATAGGGTCTATTTTACCAATTGTTACCCACTGACGTAGGGTTGGCGCTCACAGGAGTTTCATCATTAGGGACCGTAAAGTGAAGCATCCAATCCAATAAAGATTG
Organism: Stenopsyche tienmushanensis; assembly: GCA_008973525.1. Taxonomy (NCBI): domain Eukaryota; kingdom Metazoa; phylum Arthropoda; class Insecta; order Trichoptera; family Stenopsychidae; genus Stenopsyche; species Stenopsyche tienmushanensis. The sequence continues at coordinate 826,172 of WACJ01000521.1, forward strand.
GATAGAAAAATTACCCCATGTACGAGTGCAGCCATCCTATAGATTACATAGGAGTGGGGAGCGGTTCCGAGACCCCGAAAGCTCCCCGGTTCCACGCTACACTGGGGTCAGAAGTGAAATTTAGGACCATTTAAAGGTTAACTCAAGGTTTCGACTGTTACTCATGGACATATAATAAATAGATAATGCTGTGTGAGCTATACAAGTATTTTCTTTTCTTTATTATTTAAAGCTGATGATTAAACTTCTCTCAGCCAAGATCAATGGCTCTCCCATATTCGGTGGTGTCAGATCCAAAATCATCTCACCCACATAAACATACCTTCTTCAGATAGTTATTTCCATTCATGCAGACAAGGAATAAATCAGCGCTTAAAGATCTTTTTTTTTTAACTCTATACAATTTTATTTAAATACTCACTATAACTATTATTATATTATAGTCCAAATCATCAATACTGATGAATATGCCTTTGAATTTCAACGCAATCATGCAATATGCACGCATTGACTGTAAATAATTGAACCGTTTATCGTCGGACAAACGATCTATTATGGATTGAATCTAATTATTATCAGGCCTCGGAACTGGTTAATCAATGCATCATTCACAATGTTGATATTATTAAATACAACTTTAAAACACGAACACAAATTTAGCTGGAAACCTTGAAAATTAAGGTCGTTTGCTTGTGGTTAATTATAGGGAAATATCACATTCAACACGGTGTCGAATATTCCCTAAATGTCAAATAAGGACAAATTTGATCCAGAGCGTTCATCCTATTTATAGACACGTTTGTACTATTTCGTTGATTTAATCGATATTTTCAAAAGCTCGGGGTTGTGAATTTGAGCTTTTTTTGCTCCACGTTTTTAATCTTTTATTTTGAAAGTCGACGTTCACCTTTTCCTGTCAACGTGACTCAAATAAAGCGTAGACCGCAACACATTATTTCATATTATCGCCAATTTTATCTGTCTCCCACGACCCATATTCTTAACAAGCGAATCAAAAATTTATATAACCGAAATAAAACTACCCCATCATTCAGGGATTGTAATAAGTTCGCAATACCAGTGTGAGCACGTATATTAAGCCGGAAAACTGCCACAAGTGCGGGGGTGTAATTTGAATGCAGTAAAAGTACACCGAATTATATTTCAAAGGCCACTTTGAGCTAAAAGCTTACGTGTGTTCATACTCTTCAAATGATCATTAAAGCTCTATGTCTACTTGAAAACTCATTTTTCTGATGCTGAAATTGTCAGCACTTGTGGAAGACTATAGGAAAGGCCATACGATTCGTTTTAATCAACTCTTATGCGGAGCTTCTTCGGGAGCTTTTATAAGCTGCATTCGAGTTCATAAATACCGGAATTTCTTAATTTTTGTCTGCATTTTTTAAATAATTTATGCAGACTTAAGCTCTTTCTTGCCTAAGTGTTTATTCGTCACTATGCTAAGTGGCAAATTCATGTTTATTAGCCCACAGGGACTAAGACTTTGAGAACACGACTGGAACTTTATTTAAAACATATTCACATAAAATGTCACGTAATTAAGACATTCGTAACTTGTATTTATACCCGTCTCTTAAAACATGTTACGCAAAGAATGTGAGAAATTCGTATTCTAACAAGGGTTGTTATCATGTGTTTACATGCATATTTATAGCAGAATAGTGTTTCATCTCTGTTACTGCCTCACGCTGACTAGTTTTGAGTAATTTAATACTTCAACGAGCTTTACGTCCGTGATACTCTGATGCTTATATCATGTCATGTTTCTAAACGTCAAGTGAAGTTAACTTTAAAATTGTTGCTATCAAAGAGAAATTTCACAATAGAATATATGTTATTTTATTAAAGCAAAATATTACATTAATTTCAAAGCAAAAAAATAATATACATACAAGATCTTGCCTAGATCTTAAAATGTCATGATTTAGAAATAAGGGGGTATGTTCCTCTTAAATATTGCTTTAAAACTACAAGGGTCATCTAGAAAGTAAGGTTACAAAAATTTCTGACACCAGTGGATTTTTTTGCTCTGTGCGTCATGCATTGCATTTTTAACTTGGGAGAACTTAAGAGACTGGAAAGACAGTGACTTAGTGATATGTTGGACTCTTAACGACAGAGTCCATCTTCTGCGCTGCTAAGCAGTCTGTTCCGATTGCCTTCGAGCTAGCTACACATTAGCGTCTTCCATCGCTCTTTTGATCCCCCGATAAACGCTACGCACAGTACTTCCAGGCACTCACCCCTCCGCATCCTTTAAAAGGGACGAGGTTCTCGTAAAAAGGCCAGTTTCAGACTACGTGCACCCGAAGGAAGAAAAAGGAAGAGGTTACGCTAAAAAGTAAAGGAGCTACTACGCGAGGTCACTGCAGCTGGAGACTGGAGCAGATGATGGATTGCAGGGGTTCCCCTTTTCCCATGGTACTCGTACTGCCGTATTTCGCCATTTGTAGTACTTAACCACGGAGACGAGTCATAGTTCAAGCAGCCGTAGCTGTTATCACCTATGTGCAATAAGCTATTGAGGATAGTGGTGTCGCCTTTTGCATAGAGTCCTGCTCCTCTTGTAATCGACAGCAACTCATGTTAGATGGGTTAAGCTAGCAGCGTTTGATGAACAAAATAACATGGCTGCTTTCATGCAATTCTACTCTACATCATTATCCTAGGGGTTCGACTGTCACCCACGGGCGTAGGGTTGCTTCCCTTGGGGTTTTATGTACGACATGTACGACGAAGTATCAAATACCAGCTTCATTCGAACCTGCCGTTTATATTAGGCAGGTCATGTAACGCGGATGCTGACTCACAGTGTCGCTCGTGCTATATAAGATTCGGGACCAAGTGGCAGTAGACCCGTCAGAAGACCTCGTATTTGCTGGAATAATAAGGTAGACATATACGTCACACGTATGAGCATGCACAATTGGAGGTAAGAGGCTGAAGATAGACGAAAATCGACATAATATGACCGAGGCTCTCATATAGGGCTGTATGAGCTCTTTACGTATATATGTTTGTATGTATGTACGATATAGCAATCATATTTAAATTGCATGAGTACTTAATGTGAATTGTATTTCACACAATTTTTATTCGGTACATGTTTTAAGCTATTCTTTGTATTACAAAAATAGCCGAATCATAAAGATCCAAATAAACAAAGCTTTAACGCCCGAGCAACAAATATCTAAAAGCCCCAATACTTAGCTGAATGAAACCCAAGCGTTAAATCGTCTTTACAACAAAGGCCACAAACGACCCGCTTCTTGATATATTTATTACGCGTGTGAAAATTTCATTTTTGGCCATTTTTATTTTCCAAGTGTGCTAAGACCGGCAGTAAAACATTTACAGCCGCCATTTTTCGTCGTTAGAGACTATCCACTTCTAAAGTTTAGGCTCATAATCAAATTTTACCCTTCGGCCTTATCGCATTATAGGGGTTTTCGCGATACGTTTTCTTTGTTTGCACTGCGAAGAAAACATTAGCCTTCAGATTGTTCCGGAATCAGCAAAAAAGCCTCCGGGCTGATGTGATTCGAGTGGACACCCAACAACTTGATAAATTGCCGGCTCGTCCTGCTGGGAAACCGATTTTTCGATTTGGTATTCAAATGAAACTTCACTGCGGTCAGCGCTGATAAAAATATTCCCGGCGAAAGAATATATTACAAGGTACGGTAATTGTCAATTTATATATTGATGGTAGAAAAGCATAGGGACTGAACGCATTATAAAAAATCAGATCTAAATCTAGACTATAAAAATATTTCGTTATACGTTTCTTATCCATTATTTTCAAGCAAATTTGGCCTAATTTTCTAATCCTTGGAAAGTAAATATACGGTGCGACAGGGAAACTACCTTATTTGAAATGCGCGCCATAACGCAAAAAATATTTTAAAAAGAGCGAAGTGAGGCTTATTCAAAAGGACCAAACTTAATTTTTTTAATTATATAGATTTAGTCACAATTATATAGTAGACGAGGAAGCAGAACGCGTTCACCTTAGAGGCGTACTTTTAAAGCAACCCATTAATTATTTCCATATGCTTTGAATCATTTTAATATCGCACCCGCTGATCGTGTTCCTTATATCAACAACATACCCGTTGATATGCTGAAAATAGTGGATAACGGAATCCCCCCCTCAGCTTCACATGGACGGTAGTTCAGTCAAGTTTTAGGGATTGGCCCCATACTTGGGAATCACATTGGACGCAGCTCGGTGAAGAAGATGGCCGATACCTTCGGCGAGATGTCAAGAATTGCGGAAAAAGATTGGGGCATCAAAGAACGCGCCTTCCTGACCTACATACAAAGGTATTTTTATAGCTATCTCAACCTATGCTGAGTGATCAAGATAATTCTGTTGTAGAGTCAGCGGGCGACTCTGATACTCATATTTAAAGCATTCCCCACGACGCCCACTGATGGTCTCCCTGGCGTCCTGCCTTTGGATATGAAGATCCAATGTCATGCGACGATCCTTTTGAACGGACCCCCGATATGGCACGAGTCGCTCAGACGCGACACTAACAGAAAGAAGCTCGCCAGTACCCAGCGACAGGGAGCGTTCCGAGTCACCGCAGCGTACAGGGCAGTGTCCGAAGACGCAGTGCTGGTGATCACTGGAATACCCCCGCTGGACCTCCAGGCAAAGAAAAGGGACTTGGACTACGAAGATCCTTAAAATCGCAACGAACGTGACCAGAAACTGAGGGAAGCCTGGTAACGGAGATGGGATCAGCCCAGCTAGAAAAGATGGACCTATCGACTTATCCCGGTCATAAGTCGGCGGAGGACCCAGAAACACAGTGACCTACCACTTGGCTCAGGTGCTCACTGGGCATAGATGCTTTGGTGCTGCTGCTGAAACAAGCACTCGGGGTAGCCAAGCTCAACGTTGACATCATGGTCCACAGCATGATGGGAAGCAAGAAGAACTGGGACCTTTGGCGCGACTACGTAGAAGAGATTCTGAGCGCCAAAGAGGGCAGTGAAAGAGAGAGACGCAGAGCGCAACAGCCTCTCCAACAATAGAATAAGGCCAATCACCTAAGACCAAACTACCTGTCCTCTTGAAGCAATGTGTAAAACAATACCAGGGGGCAGAGAAGGACAAGGGAGGGGTTTAGTGGGTAGGAACGAGTTAATCATTAATCGATAATCGTTAATCCCACACTACCCTGAATGGGTGTTTTTCGAAGATTCCCTTCCCACAGAAAAATATATATATATTATATATGCAGAGGTAGCGTTAGATAGCTGGCAGGAGAGGTGGTCTCCCTCCGATCTCGGAGTGTCGATGCGGATATCCGTTCATGAACACAGACCATGTTATGTGGGCATATCGTATCAGCGGTCCGAAAAGCAGACCGGTTGGACACGCAGTCCTTTTTAGGATTTTTAGCGACATTTTCGGTAATAAATGCGTACCCGGGGTATTCTATAATCTATATAATCACGAAAATTCGTCCATAGTCCTCCATGGGTGGCTTGCGTCAAATGAGGTTACGAGGGAGACTTGACTTCCTCCCAAACTTCTTTTTTCCTGATTCATTTTCATATTGTTGTTTGAATATTACAAGTAAATAAAACGGCAGTCTACCGCGATAATCTTGTTGTTGCCGACATTTATAATCATTTAAGGTCTAATACCTACAAAACAAAAACTATGTGCTTTATATCGCATTGTGTAGCATTAGTAGCGATCGTGCAGGGGTTTTTAAATATCTCTCTGTATCTCCTATAATATTTATGTTGTTTATTTTTAAAACAAGGAAGTTTCCTTGCCGCACCCTGTACTAAGGATATTAATTATGGGCAGGATTACATCGAGTGATAAATTTGCAATTATGTCTGTGATATCATTTAAAAATAATGACATTGGGCTCGATTACTCGTGTTATTAATGAAACCATATTTCATATCAAGAAAGACCGGAAAATACTTTTTATGCAAGTCCGTTATCAAAAATTTAACATACATGCAACACAACGCATTTAAAATTATCATAATATGTCTGGAATTCGGTTTAAATATTTGGCTTGATAAAAAATATATAAGGGCGATCGTGACCACATGGTCACATAAATATCATCAAAGAATAATAGTTGAATAAATAGGATTTTCTCGCCGATTTGGCATATTTTGGCGATCTTGGATACCGGAATATGACACCACGTCATGAGTTTTTATGACGATATTCCATCATCGCACGGGATGTGATCTCCTCGCGAGATGCACTTAAGGGAGACTTTTAAAAGGGTGATTTTTATTCGGTGATTCTCTGTATATTTTATATTTTTACGAAAATGCATCAATACTTTGCCTCATGTCTCGACACCCGATGTAAAAATGTGTTACCGTATGCGCATGCTCGTCTTATCTCCGGATTATCTCTATTTTAATGTACAAAATGCTTGATTTAATTTAATGCTTAGATGATTTTAAATGTTTAATTTTGTGAGTGCATCATCAAATATTTACAAACCCGAGCTAAAATTGGAGCGTGCCGAATTGATATATTTGGATTCTTCATATATTACAGAGTTTCATAACAATTTTCTACAAATTATGCTAAAAGCTGTGAAAGGTTTTCCACCTGTGGGAAGCTTTTTATTGCCGTCAAACTTGCAAATTGCTAATATGTATCCATTTCCACGTACATTCTACCATTTATCTGCATGCAAACTTAATCTGCAAAGCATTAGCTAGTGAAGCTTTCGCTACATCTCTGTGTCCAAGAGCTTCAAAGCTCCTAAATGCTTAAAGCACTCATACTCGACGCCCATCAAAATAACTGCATAGATCTCAAACGAACAACAGAATTAGACTGTAGCCTTTAGAAGCCTTACTTGAATAACAATTGGCAATTAAAAGCCAAACGTCCCGAACTGATGCTGAGACTGCTATGTATCGTATGCTGAGCTTATGTCAATTATAGCCTGTTTATCTTCCATTATTGAAACAATAATACTACGGTAGTTCCTCGCTATGTGCGTATTTATAACAAGAATGCTTTGATTGAATTTGCGAATAGGAAATTGGAATACCATCCGTCAATCGTGAGTTTCGCACTCGAATGAATGTCGTGTTTATTCAAATTACTGATTGATTTCCATATTAATTATTGAATCAAATTAAAACGGCGTTAATTGGATGATAGACTGCATTTTCAAGATTGAATATTTAAGGTTTTGTGTTTAAAAGCTCTAAACATGATGCTTTGGAAGAAAATTATCATATCTAGCTTGCAAATAATTAGCAGAGATACAGCTTGAATAGATGCTTCGAAATCAGTAAATCTATCTTGAACTTTGAACTCATTTTAGTTCAAAATATAAAAAGCAGCCGACATTCCGACAGTCGAATTTGTTATGTTGATGTGATACAACTTGAACTCATGACATTAAATTAATCAGCAGCAATGGAAATATTTTAGACTTATTTATCTCAAATGTCATTGAAGTTTTACAACTATTTCTCAGTGGTTGGATACCTTGAATGATGCATTGTCTATCGGTTTGAAGAATCCCGAAATGTGCCGAAAGGTGGCTGAAGTTTAGAGAAGCTGGTCCATTCAGAATATTTATGTCAGACTCTTGAAATAGAGAGGCAACAATCAGACCCTTCATCAAGCATATATCCAAGATCAGGCACGAAGACGATGAAAGAAAAACTTCTTAAAACAGAAAGATATACGAAGGGGATTCAAATATTATCCGGATTTTGCCACACAAATTTATTAGTAATATATATAAATACAAATGGAATACCTTATTTTTATATATAGTTCCCTTCATTGCAAATACAGTCAATCTTTCAATAGCGCTATACAAGTACGACGCTATAGAAAGTAAGGCACCCCAGGATTGACAGGATTCAATGGACCAAACATATGGTAGTCTCATGGAGCCAAGTTTGCATTTGCAGTCAGCAAATCAAACAATAAAATAACTTTCGCTTCCCAAAATACCAGTAGTTTCTAGACTTTCAGACCTTCACGAAACTTTTGGACCCAATCTAACACTTACGATCTTACTTAAAGTAATATCACCAAACTGTGTCTTAAATATTTTTAAAATTTCAAAATTTTATGATTAAACGAATAATTACGCGTTGCGCAACAGGAGATACTAATTCTCGTCTTTTTTCTTAAGTGACTTCCTGTCCGATGAAAAAATGTATTTATAATGAAGGGAACTATATAGAAAAATAATATAGAAGAACATTTGTATTTTTATGAATCACTAATAAATTTATACTGCAAAATTCCGAGTTATATTTGAATCTCCATCGAACAAATACCCATTATTTTATTATTGACATATTTAGCAATAGAGGCATTACTACCAAATTTGAAGTAATTAAATTAATAGTTGTATGAAGCATACACGGGTGCGGCAAGGAAACACTACCTTATTTTTAACAGAAGATATCAGTTTATTTTTTCGTTTTTAGAGAGACATTTAAAGACAGACGACGGACATCAGACAGCGACTGACTGGATTGGGGGTATATTAAAATCGAACCCATTTCCTGCGTTGCTGTGTGGTCTGTTCTGGGTTACCCTGGACTAGCCACACAAAGATTCCACCAATCCTTTATTCCCACGAGAAACGCTACGCGTAGAGCGTCCAGATGCCTGCCCCTTTTGCTCCACGCCCTTCAAAGGAGGCGAGGTTTCCGCTGGAAAGACCAGCTTCAGACCATGTGCGCCCGAAGGTGTGATGGAGGAGTAAGAACAGAGGTTAAGCTAAATTTCAAGGGAATACTACCGCGGGTTTATAGACTGCAGGGACTACTCCTTCCTCATGGTACTCGTATCGGTTCGGTCATTCTTAGTATCTAGCCACAGAGACGAGTCACCGTTCTCCCATGTTTGCCTAGGCTGAGGATAGTGATAGGTCTTTGACACAGCCTCCACCAACTATTATAATCGGCTGTTCCACACACCCTTGTATGGGTACGCAACACAGGGTGACCTGCGCACCCAACTCATGTTAGCTGCGCTACCCCAAAAGCATTTGATGAGCAAACCGTCGAGACTACTTTCGCGCACCTCTACTCCACATCATTGCCCCAGGGGTTCAACCGTTACCCACGAGCGTAGGGTTGGCTCTCCCGCCTGAGGTTTTTGGGTGGGCATCGTGGAGTGAAATACCCAACCAAAAGAGGGGGGAGGGAGATAGATTTATCTCAGCCAAGATCCATAGTTCTCCCATATTCGATGCTATCAGATCCAAAATCATTCCACCAAGACTTTTTCTCCTGCAAAGTTATGATGAGACCCTAGCTGTTTTGGGATGTATTGGCCAGAATGCCATATAAAAATACTGTTCTTATTAGTATTATCAGTAAATTGAGACAAATCTAATCAAAGTAATTAATGAATTTAAATAAGTATTTTTTGTAAATGCGATTATGAGAATTAACTTAGCAAATTAGTTTAATCTGTATGCTTATTCCATCATAGTATAAATCAGACAGTATGAGGCGTTAAAATTATGTTTTATATCAGGGCGTATCATATGAACGTTCGGAATTCGTAGAAGGTAATTCAATTTTTAAATGTGGTCACCAGCATTCTTCCTGTAGATTTGAATCCAAAGTGATTGAGTTGCAAATTTGATCGCTTTATCACAGAACTAACAACAGGTAATTTGGCAATGCGAAACTAAATTATTTATTCCGTTTTTATAAAACATCCACACTTTTTAGAATCAATAAATTATTCTAGCGCTTGAATTGCCTTGTCTTGATTTTAGAACTTTTTGATAGTATCGTTGTCAATTTCAAATAATCGATCTAGGCAAACTATTGCATGAAATATTTTTTAATCGCATTCGATTTGACTAACTGAAATTCCGAATTTTCATGTGGTACTAATGATAATGCATGCCTTTTTATAACAAGATTGTTAAATTATTATGTATCCATGTAATATGATTCTTTTGTGTCTAAAATTACACAAGAATATAAAAAAGGAGACGCTTTATACAAATTTAAAAAAGTGGAAACTTATTTCGAGGAGTTTTCTTCGCCGTTTAGGAGCGATTTTGCGATCGTTAGACTATTAAATTAAAACTTTTTCCATAAAAGATTTAAAGCTTTCAGACGTGCATTGATAGCGTCTTAATTACCCAAAGTGCTCAAATAAATTCCTCTGATGTGCTCAAGTTATCTGTGGGTGGAATAAATCGTTTTTATTAAAACTCACACTATGAAATCCCGCATCGGAAAATTATAGTATGTAAATTGTGTTGATGTTCAATGGGACCGTTTAAGGAAATGCAAATTCAGACTGAATTTCTGATCCATATACATGAGGTATACATTCAAATGCATTGGCCTGCAGTGTCGAATCTGAACATGTGGAAATGGATGAAATTGCATTTCCACCATGGCCGCAAGCACGATATGACCTTTTAAAGCATGATGTAAATTTTCCGGAATTTCATTAAAATACATGCACGTAAAATTTAAATCCCTACGTTTCTTATTCTAGGAGCACACTAGTGTATACAATTTATTATGGAAATGAGGCTCTACTGTTCAAAATTTATAGTGCGCTTCTACATAGGACACATTTTGAATACATCATTATAACCGTGATTTATTATATATATTAATTGTAACTTAAATTTATCGCAACTTACAGATAAATTGCGTGCTTAATGCTATGAAGGTCCTCGGATGGTACTCCGGCTCGAATCTGATGAATTTTCTTCGACTGATCTCCACATTGCTGACCTCATCGTCGACGACATTTGACATCAAAACACGCAGCTTCCGAACGGTTGAAGGTTATCACTGCAGATAACGCTTGCTTGTTTTGAAACGACTAGAGTCATAATGAGTCTATTAACAGATACAAATTTGAATGGAAGTGACAGGGGCGAACGAATGACACGTCTGCGCCATACAAACGATGAATTAAATATAACCATGCGTAAGGTCGCTACAATCTTATTTTATCCTTGGCGAAATTCCTCGAACAAATCCACTTATTCAAATGCGTACCTATTTCGGGAAATCGAAGAACCAGGTCACAGGAAAAAAGCAGAAAAAATGACTTATGCACGTGACGTATTTTTAGGGGAAGATGGATGTAAACATAGCATCGTAAAGTCAATATATTATACTTTAATATCAGGTGCATTTTTTTTCTTCTCATAATTGTCATATATATAATTGTAGGGAATAGAAGAGCGGATGCTAAAGTACAAGAAAATATATTATAATAAAAATAAATTAAGTAATACGAAAGTCGCAGCACGTGTAACTGTCAAACCGCCGATAACAGCGCTTATAAAGTAAGGTTACAAGAGCTTCTGAGACTGATATTTTTTTTAATTTGAAGTTGGCACCTTTAGCGCATAGGGTGGTCCTAATAATCATTTTGTTGGATCCCGCGTGTTTATCGGCCATTTTGTTCAGTCACAGTAAACTCTTTCGATGGAGAAATCGTCGCGCACTTCTGCTACCTCCCGTTATAGGAGAGACATAGCTTTTCTACAATAGGGAGAACACAGGGTGATCGGATAGACAACGACTTAAAACAAAGAGATCGTGTCCGAGCGCTGCTGTGTGATAAGACCCGAGTGTCCTCGAACTAGCCCTCCAGGGGATGAAATAAGGCATACTTAAGTTCAAAGGAAATATTCCTATCTTTATATAAACGAGGTCACTTCCACCACGAGTCCAACCTCAGCTTAAAGGGGGCTGCAGGGAAACGGATACCCAAGGAGCCAACTACAGCGTTGTTACCACTACCAATCGGAGGTCGACAAGCACTCGGAGTAGCTAAGTTCAAAGTTGAAAATATGATCCACAGCATGATGGTGATAAGAAGAACTGGGAACTTTGGCGGGAATATGTGGAAGAAGTGATTGCTGCCAAAGAGAGTAGTGTGAGAGAGAGAGTAAGAAAGGCGCAAAGGGGCTCTCCAAAACTAGAATAAGGCTATATTTATAACCAGACTACCTGTTCCCCAGAAACAATGTAATAAACAATACCAGGGGAACAGAGACAGACACGGGAGGGGTTTAGTCAATAAGAATCTGACACTACTCTGAAACCCATTAACCACAGGTTGTCTTATGTCATGTTAGCTAGGCCACCTCAGCAGCATTTGATAAACAAACCAACGAGGCTACTTTCGCGCACCTCTACTCCACATCATTACCCCAGGGGTTCAACCGTTGCTCACGAGCGTAGGGTTGGCTCTCCCGCCTGGGCTTTTATGGGTGGGCATCGTGGAGTGAAATACCCATCCAAAAGAGAGTGGAGGGAGATAGACTTCCCTCAGCCAAGACCCATGGATCACCCATATTCGATGGTGTCAGATCCAAAATCATTCCACCTACGGAGCTTTTTCTCCTGCAAATTTATGATGAGACCCTAACTATTTTGGATTGTATTGTTCATAATGCCGTATAAAAATATTGTTCTTATTAATATTATTAATAAATTGAGACAAGCTTAAATTATTAACGAATTTTAATGGCGTCTATACTAACAAAAAATATTCGTTATGTATGATGAAAATCCTGAACAAGAAATGCGCAATTGAAGGAGGCGTCTGCTGCTATTTTTAAGCAGTGAATGGCAATAAAAAAACGAGGAACTGCTCAGGTCATAATATATCAAAATGTGCTTGAATATTTGCTCATTAACATGATCACGTAAACAATTTGTTTGCAGACTTAATATATTCAAACAAGACTCAGTGTAACCTGTACCATTATCCAGACGAAATTTAGTATCCAGATCAAGCAGCAAGCTTGTCTTTATTGAATATTTTATAAGATTTCCTCGATAATTTAATTTAAATGTCTTTGTAATATATTGTACGATAAAATATGGCACGTTTTGCCGTACGAAAGGGCAAGAAGTTACATAATTCGAAATTTGAAGAGTCAAAATAAGGGGTTGGGCCCAAACATAATGGGATTGAAATGTTCGCTTAAAAGTCGATTTGTTCGCTGCTCATTATTTTCTTTAACGCCCACGAAAAAAATCATAATTTTCCACCTTCATAACAATTTCTATATATTTTCCGCCATCGGTATTCAACATTAATTTTTTTATAAAAAAAATCTTCCAATTATATTAATAATTTTAATATATTTTTGAGCCTAAGACGACCATTTAAGGGTGAGTTTTTAGTCCATAAGGCTGTAAATATGGATATATTGACGGAATAATACGTTCAGAATATGTTTATCCTATATCATTATGGGTATTAAATTACATACCCAGGATGTAATCATCATGTTCGTTTCCTTTTTTTACATGTAAGCCCGATAATAAAAATCATTTTTACACGATAAATGCTTCCCAATGTCATACTGTCGAGAATATCAGTGATCGATATCGAAACATCGAAAGAAAAACTACCCTTCATAAATAACACAATTACTGCTGTCCGAAAATGTTATCTAAGAGCCCCATCATTCTTTGACATTCAATACTTTTGAAACCATATATTTTCTAAATAACCAGGAAAGGACGAATTGAATGTCGTTTTACATCGAAATTTATATCCTTGCGCCCTTCATCTTTGACAGGTTTCATGATAGTGTTGTACCCATCTCGAAATACTCCTACGATATTAAAATAATAAATACTCCATCCGGAAAATTTTATTGCCCCATCAAAAAAAAACATTTTTTTCATACAAAATGAAAGCATAGTGCAAAAATAATAAAATACAATACAAATATATTATTAAAGAAAAATCTATTAAATTTATTGTATATTATTTAATAGTAAATGGCAAATTATTATGAAAGATTATAGTGCTAAATAATTTGTGCTATTTATCAAATTTTATGTTTCGCCAAAAAATCCGATCCGTATTTCTTCCAAAATTGGCATTGCCATAACCGTTAACGGCCAATGCTATATATCAATGATAAGCAACTTTTTATGACCTAAATTTGATCGTAGAGATATTGATGATATGCGGTTCTAACAGAACGGCACTGCGTGCCACACAATGCATGCCATGATGGACATTCTGCACGAGAGCATTATGAACTGACCATCGAGACCGTGCGATTAAACGCCTTTAGATTTCTTTGTTTGTGGCTATCTTAAATCAATGATCTATGCACATAAACCGCAAAACATTAATAGCTTCAAAGTCAACATAACGAACGCCATCCAGAAAATTCAGCCAGATTTATGCGACAAAGTCACCGAAAATAAAACCACCCGAATGCGCGCCATCAAGCAAAACCGCGGCGGACATTTGAACGATTTCATATTCCATACTTAATAGCGCCATAAAATATTCTTTCAAATAAAAGAAAAAATGAATGGATATCTCATATATAACTTGTTTTATTTACATTTAAATATTGGGCGTCTTTATTGTAAGGCCCTACACGTTTACATTTTTCCTGTTGCTTCGTTTGATGAGATTTTCTTTCGATTATAAATTGGAAAAAAAATATGAGACATTTATTTTCAATAAGATCTCATGTAAATGGGCCACTGTACCTTAAAAAATCCATTTTTTGATAATATTATTTAGATTTAATTTATATCGTATTTGGTTTGAAACAGCGAGTGACCATAAGACGGCAAGAATTTGCTTGGGTCTAATTTGGGATAGCATTGACAACGAATAAATCATGTTTTTACATAAATAGCGTTAAATGATTCCTTCATCTATCTATTCATATCTTCACATGTTGAGTGAACACTCGAACGATCCAATGAGAGTATGCCCGCACATGTTGTGTTTTTATTCATAATACAAAAAGTATCAAAAGTGATCCTATTTGAGATGATTTCAAACTTGATCAAATGAGTTGCTTTGTTATTAAAATTGAAGGCAGAGAAACTGAGATTGATAATCGTTTTATTTGTTGGCCGTTTTCGAGTATCAATTGCACTTCTTCGGTTGTTGCACTTTCAAGTCGTGTTTTGTGCTCTTTAGATAATGTATGATGTCTCTCAAAACATTGGCCTAAATGGAGACCAGGTTTTTTATATTTATTTTGTATATTCGTTAGTTTCGGACAAAAATATTAAGAATATTATATGATTACGTAAAACTATTGTAAATATGATCGGAGATGTCCACGAAAGCGTGCGTTAAGAGTCACTGCTTGTGTTTTAGGATTTTATCTGGACAATAGCTCCTTTTCTTTGTATCTCTAGCAGGTAGGCGAAACACTATGAAGGATCATAAAAACCAATATTCCTTTCCAAATATTGTCCTAAACACGATACGCAAAATAAAATCACATGGTTTTAATCTGAGTGGGGGAAAAAAATGTAGAAACAAAATGTCGAGTCAGACTCGACATAGGACCGCAAAGAGATAATTGTGAAAAATTAGACATAGATGTTTTCAGATAGATAGATAAAGGTAATATTGAACGATGTGAATTACATTTTGTAATCATATATTAAGAATAAAATGTATATGAGCATTCAAATCTTTCATATAAAAAAACGATTATCCATACCGGTACCACTTATATTTTGTTCATTAGTAAACGATTTTGAGTGATGTTTTAAAGGCTTTCAGCAAATCGTTTGTTGGCATTGATTAAATTTAGCATCCATACGATCCCAGTGGGCGTTATTGTGTTATTTTTGAATAATAGGCTCGGAATGACATTCGAAACGTCAAATAATCTCAAGTTAATGGAGCAAAGACGTCAAATGCTCCACATTCGCATATCATGATTGATCACACATACCTAAGGCCAGAGTTGAATAAACGACTAATCAAATCAAATCCCGGTTCCTTCATTGTGCCGAGTGTTATCCTTGCCAGCCGGGGAGCCAGCCACGTCCAAATGTCACATGAACAATAATACCGCACGGCTATAGCTATTGAAGCAGATCACTTCCTCCCAATTGTTGGGAGTACACCAGCAAGGATCATCAGATCAAATTACACAAAGTGGACCGAAGGCACCAACAAAAAACCCACATTAAACGCACATTTTGGCATACGCCGCGAAGAATGAAACGGTCCGTTTTCCTGCTAATGAGCAAATATTTGCAGGAAAAGTCGGAGGCGTATCCTTTGAAAACAGGACCAAACGAGTCAACACACGGCCAAGAACACGCTGATATTTGCTCCACAGCGGCCACTAATTCATCGATGCTCACTGTCTATACACATAAATAAAATTCATAAAAACCCGGGTTAACCGACAATTTTCGCCAATGTATTTTTAATCGAGATTTGAGCGAATTTAATATCATAACCGTATATACGTCATGTAAGCTGAGCCATGTTATGCAACGTACATGACGTCGCTCATTGTATCATAACACACGATGCAATAATTACATCTCATTACGATCCGTCCAATTAAATAGGGACATAATAATTCGACGCAAATAATCAGACTTACACAGTGCACGATTTTAAATTCGAACGAAACTCGCGCATTCACGACACAATTCACACGTTTGGGATGGGGTTTGTGGCACATTTTTATAGATTGGCGTAAAGCATTACATGCGATCACATTGATTATTACGGGAGGTCCCTCGGGAGCGTTTGATCCTGGCGCGGTTCTCGCACTAATGAGTCTACTCCGCCGCCGCGGCCCTCTGACGGGCGACAAATTTCCAATTCAGGGTGCACCTCGACAAGTTTGCAGAGACGATACAACTTATAGCGTGTCTGTCAAATCACAAAGGCGTACCGTCGTATTTTTTCGGCGCGCGATGAATATGTAATGAGGCGGGTCCCCGGGGCGACCCGATTCTACGGCGACGTTGAGAAGATATTCCGAATACGTCGTACGACACGCGGCGCCCTGGCATATTTATGTTGAGAAGATTCGGATGAGAGAAGATTCCTGTTGTGTATAGTGGTGGATTCGATGTCTATTGTATGCGTGGCTTGTCTACCATTCTTTGCATATTGAATGGCGTCGACACGCTGCTATGCGTCCCTCGACTTGTTAACATTCGTTCAGCACTCCTTGATCTGCTTTATTTTGCATGTGCGGCTGTTGTTTAAGCCGGGGGATTTGGTCCTGAAGGGTTTTGTTCTGAGGACTCGATTCATTATTAAGGATATGTGATGTTCAATCGGGATCACCTGATTTAAGACGAACAAACTTTATAGATACAGAATGTTTTGCACATGGACCGGCAACATTTTTTTTTGGGGCTTTTGCTACGTTTCCCATATAGGGCTTATATCCTAAGTGTCAGGGCTGTCAAAATATTTTTTTTTCAACATTTCGAAAAAATACCTAAAATATCACATTTAAATCGTCATAACATTATAATTTGTGATTTTAATAGCACGGAATAAATGTTTTTGTATTTTTCAAATTTTTTTTTTCTAAATTATTTTATGTAATTGGTTTAAAAAAAACACTTCTGTGCTTCCAAAATAGAGCTTATCAGTTTTCAAAAATCGGTTTTTAGGCAAAAAATATAAAATTTGAAAATCCGGTTTTGAATATGATTTATTTTTCTGAGCGCCAAAGAGGGCAGTGAAAGATAGAGACGCAGAGCGCCTCTCCAACACTAGAATAGGGCCAACTAAAAGGCCAGACTACCTGTCCTCCTGAATATAATTGTTTTTAAGTGTTCGGTTTCTCTCTTTTTGTACTCACATTTACAAATAAATGAGTTGTAATGCTTTTAACATTAAATGGAGTTTGAATAATTATCATATTTCCGTTATTTTAATTTTATATTTCATATTGTTGAGTTTCAATCCCTCGCCGTCTCGTGTCTCGAATCATAGAGGGCTCTGGAGGTCGGTGCACCTCTCATCTTGGCCTGAAGGACCTCGACGAGAAGCGAAAGGCATTCGTCCTCAGTGGCGATGGGGCTCCGCAGCCCCGAGACGAACTCGCAGCATGTGCGACGGAAATCCGTATTTAACCTCCGCAGAGGGGGCGATTCCTTATCTCCGACCGTTCATTCGACGACAACGAAAGGAGGAGTCCCCAAAAAGAGAGGAAAACAATTAAAACATGGTTAACTTTTAAAAATCAAATTTATTTACAATTTTGTAATACGGTGTCGATCACGACGCAGATGCATCCGGATGAATTAACACTTAATACGACCAAGGCGCCCCAGAAAGAATAGACAGTTTGTTCGTCCTGCAATCCTTAGGAACGGTCACCTGCAATCCTTAGGAAAGTCCGAACAGCATAAAAAACGGCCCGATTAAACGACCAAAAAATTATAAATACTCAAAAATAGTCACGAATTATTCCTATGCTACAATATTTTCTTAAAACGGTTTTGTTCGAAAGCTGAAATCCGAAAACCGGTTTTGTTTGAAAACTGAAAACCGATTTTGAAAAATGTCGGTTTTTATATAATTCCCTATTCCAAAGATACAAATAATATGCAAACAAATGAGAATTGTCAGTTTCTAAATTCTTTAAACAAAAAAAAAAACTAACAACTATTTTGAACTTAGTTTAGTTTTAAAAAATTATCTAGATTATACATTTTTCAACAATATTATTAAACTTGAAGAAATATCAGTTTGCCAGGGTCAGAATTAAAAAAATACTTTTATGCTTATGATGTTTTTGTTTTCATTATTTGGCAGCCCTAATCCATGATTCACACGGTCTCCAAACCCGACGCCACTGGATTTCTTTGTCTGGGAACGTCCCCTATTCCGTGGTTCGCACGGACTCAGATCTGACACCACCGGATTGTTTTATCTAGGGGCGTGCAATACATTATACATTATATATATTGTATACAAAATATAAAAACAGTTATTTCATGCTATTACGACTACAGATAAAAAAGGAATAACGATTTAAAGATGATTTTTTTGGTATTTTTTCAAAATATTAAAAAAAATCTTTTTCGACAACCCTGACATTGAGAACATAAGACCCATGTGTGAAAAAAATGTTTGGTCTATGTGCAAAACATCTTGTATAAAAACACAAATGAAGTATCTTATTTTTCTACATAGTTCTTTTTCATTGGAAATAAACCGAAAAAAGAAAGCGAAAAGTGGCATTCTCTGTTGCGCAACACATAATTATTCATCTTCTGGTAAACGAAGGCAGTCTACTATTGCCAACTGCTAGTAACGCTGGGGCAACTTAATTGAAGAAAAATAAGATGCTACATTTGTTTTTTTATATATCTAATATATAAAAAATAATCTCTGTTTGTTCGTATGTAATGCGCTGCCATACCGTTAATCAGATTGCGATAAAACTTCATTCATTTATTGTTAAGGATTGTGCAAGTAACATAGGTATAATTTAATATACAAAAAATAAAATTTGTTCGTTCGTATTTTATGCGCTGCCATACTATTCATTCGATTGCGATAAAACTTTGCCAATTTATTGTTTGCACTTTTTCAAATAATATAAGTATAGTACAATTAACCTACGTTTGTTCATATTTATAATAAAACCAACAAAATAAAATAAATGTCGTTATTTTATCATTCCTAATTAAACAAGATAACTCTTTCAAATTTTAAACGATATTTTTATAATTATTATGTATATGGTAGCAACACGCCGGGTACCAGCTAGTTATCAATAAATTTGTACAGCAAAGTTCCGTATTTATATTTGAATCTCTCTCGTACAACTTTTGAATTCCTCAACTTGCACGAAATCCAGAATTTCATACATAAACTTAGATAATATGTTTATTTGGCGGAAATTACATTTATACTTTACACATTTTAAAGATCAATTGATACAAGCAGTTGTTAGCCCTTTGAAGGCAGTGTTCATATTTTTCATTGTAGATCTGGAATATGTTATTTGAGGAAACAATATATCTATATAATCAAGCGACGTTCCTCTTCATCGGAAGAATTTACTGTGACTGGACAAAATGGCTGACAAACACGCTGAATATTATAGTAATCTAATGAAAATATTATATTAACAATCTTATTTTATTTAAATAAGGCTTTCGGCTCAATTGACTATATAAAAATGTAAATGATTTGTCAATATCAGTTGTTGTGAATTTTAAGAAGATTCAAATTCCAACCTAATGAATAAATAGTAAAATTCATAGTTAAGAGCACTTAAAAATGTTGAAAGTAAATACAAACAACGTTCAAAATAATACTTCTTTATATGAGATGCTTCAAATGAAAAGCATAATACAGCATACTTGAGAATTTTATAACAAGCAAAATAATGATGCACCATTAAGCTATAAAATTAATACGACTAGGATAAATACTTCGAACTTTCCTTTGAAATTCTGAACCAAACAACAGCAGTATTGTTGCATTTTCCAGCATAGTTCGACGTGCATAATTGATCATTTAGACAGCAAAATTAGCTTTAAAATCGATACCTGATTAAATATTCAAAATGGTGGCAAGCAAATGTCATACGTTTGACTAAATAATCACCTACTTATTGCTATTTTGCAATGCTCTCAATAAAATATTAACGAATTTGATCGGTTTGGGATAGTGAATATGCATGATGCTTGGGGGTTGAATTGTAATTCCATAAAACCGTATTAAATTGGTTAGTTTGGCGATCGTCCGATCTAAATCATAGCAACTCAATTTCACGTTGAATTATTATTATGATACAACCAAGGCAATGAAATATATTTCAAAAGAGACACGCAGACAAAAAAATACCTACGGAAAAGTGTAAGGAAAAGCCAAAAAATAGTGGAAAATTTATCGCCAAGCAGTACCGGATAAATTATGAACGAGGAGCGCACACAAATATTATTTACGCAAAGCCCTTTTATGTGTGTATATTTTATTATGTAAAATCTTCTAATGTGTCTATTCATCATTTTCTTTATATCATAGTGGGCTATCAATCATCTGGCGCTATTTTCTTTTCCAATATCGAAGACATTGAAATGGTTTCCATAATGTATAGGCTTCTATAAACAATTTGACAGTCAGGGAGACACCCCTTAAATCCAAATAAATTTCACGTGCATGGGGTGTGTTTTCTTTTTAAATTTCCACGTTAATAATTAAAGAAAATATTGCTTAATTTTTTTACATTTATTATTTCAAGATATACTTTCATCTTGGAAAAACGTCTTGGAAAAAATGCAGAAACTCGATTGTAAATTGCAATAATGCATCAAAGTATAGCAATAAAAACATTTATACTTAAATAAATAAATAAAATCCGAAAGAGCAAGATTACAGAAATAAGTTAGATGCAATAGTAGCTCTCATTTAAAGTCCCTCATTTTTTGATGGTGTCGCTGAATCAACTCGCGATGTTGTGATGCAAGATGATGTTGTGTCTATTGATGAATCATCATTTCACATCTGACACCAGTGGAGCGGGGTCACTCTCGCGTCAGAAACCCTGGGTCGCTTCCCCCTTCCAAGTATTCGCCAAAATGGCTGCTCTCGCATGAGGGTTCGTTCTGCTATCGGATCGTGATGAAGCTGTACTGTGAAAGGAGGGGAACGGGTGCGAATAGAAATATTTTATATCGGATGAGTGTTTCACTCTACAATATTCACGCATTAAAACCCCAAGGTTGGTAAACCCTTCGTCGAATAACAGGCAAGCCCTTGGGGTAATGATGTAAAGTAAAAGTAGACGATAGCACCTCTAATTAATTTGCTCATCAAAAACTTATCCTGTGCTGTGCACCCGTACAGTGGAATGTGGAACTGTCGATTATAAGAGGAGCTCTGGAAGAAGGACTCATGTGCAAAAGGCGACACCACTATCTTACAGCCTACTGCATACAGGGGAGAACGGCCTTTAACTGTGTCTATGGCTAGGGACTACAAATGAAACCGTTCTTCCTGCAGGAACCTCTTCTCATTTTGGAAGACGCGTAGTGTTTTTCAGGGGTTCAAAAAGAAGCGTAGGACATTCTTGTGTGACTATTCCGGTATGGGCTCTGTCTTAAAGAGTCCGATTATACCACTAAGTCGACGTCTGTCCGATATTAACTTGTTATCTTTTTAATTAATGGAGAGAGGGAGATCTGGCAACGGGAAGGACTTCTTCCCGCTGTCAAGGCTATCTGATGATACTGCGTCTGAAGAGAGTTGAAAGATGTTAATCCGGTAAATTTAATCTATACAGATAAACAGCGCCATTGCGCAAGGATACCATTTCTCCCACGCTACACTATCAATGGAAAGACCTGGATTTGTCTTCATCAAATCGCGCAGAACTTCGTAATCTAATGTTTCAGACCATCCACGACCTGATTCTTCCAGCAACAAAAAAATGTTCCAATCGAAATCTAGCAAACGACTCTTTGCACATTCATTCAGTAGCATAATCATCTCCGTACACATCACAAATGAATTTTTAATAATTAGAAGCAGCAAGTTGACTTGAAAAAAGGATTAACTCTGGTCATAAATTGGACCATATTCAACATTTTAACATAATGTGACATGTTTTTGAATTGGTAACATTTGATTTGGCGTGTTTGAATTTTTTTAAAAAATATTCGAACTTTTGGATTTTTCTCACGCTTTGCGCAATAAACTTTAAATTTGTTTTTAAGGAATAAAAAAAAATAAGTTTTCATAAATATGGTTTATAAATATTTTACATACATTCAAGGTAATATTAAGGCATTTTATTTTTTGAAACAAATTTCGCATAACTGCCACAATTTGCACAGTTAGTTCCGACTTTAAATATTGTTTTTATTAATTTATCTTTCACTTCCAGAGTATCTCCAGAGACAAAAATTACACAAAGGGAGGAAATTTAAGCACCAATATTACCGCAAGGACATTCAAATACTCTGATGATTGTCTTGAGTTACGACACACAATCTTAACCGTGAATATTTATTCAGAGGCAACTTCTGCGTAATAAAATACGAATTATCGTGTAAATTTATTCGTTTCCGTGTTTATGTAAATTTGACGGAAAGTTTCCAAATTTTCCTCCATACGACTTTTAAGGGCGGAGAGAAACCTTTCT
Organism: Stenopsyche tienmushanensis; assembly: GCA_008973525.1. Lineage (NCBI taxonomy): Eukaryota > Metazoa > Arthropoda > Insecta > Trichoptera > Stenopsychidae > Stenopsyche > Stenopsyche tienmushanensis. The sequence continues at coordinate 849,121 of WACJ01000521.1, forward strand.
GGAAGGCAGCCTATTTGTCGGTTGAATTTAATACTTTCGAACCCACGGGCATTCGATCTGTAGCATGGGCTTAATTATCATCCCCATGCAATGGTGCTGTTAATCTGTGCAGATTTAATTCGACGCCACGTGAGAGCAGAAACAGGAACACGAGAGCACCCCCACTTCGGCTCGTACGCTTCATTGGTGTCAGAAGTGAACAGAAACGCCATTGCATGTGGATGATAATTCGTTCATGCTGCAGATCCATTTAATTAAACAACTGAAGAGACATCAATGGACAAATCTTCAATGGCGTCACTCAGATGAAATCCATAGTTATGCATCAAGAACCGATTCAGCATATTCTTGTCGTCATCGCTCAATTTAATGACTTTATGATTGAGTTCTCCTTTTCCGTCATTTTTCAAAAGTTTAACGCTTGCCTTATCTTTAAAACTCTTCTTAAAGCCACCTTTCTTCGGAGAAAAAAAATCTTTGAAATATCGTTCGCGCACCTCTTCTAACGTTTGCATTTTTTCACCATCCGACAATGTGCAAAAGAGCCTTAACATCGCATTATCTGGCAAAGCTAAATCCAAATCATATTCCTCGAATTTCGCTCGGGAAGAATCATCCTTGTGATCAAGTCCCGTTTTACTATCCATGTCGCCTGGCATGATATCAAAACGACTCGGCATTACGTCGTCTTTTATGCTTCGATAATCGGATGGTTTGCGTTGATGCTCTGTAAAAATTCCAATTTCCTTCTTGTCCCTTATGTGCCGATTTTCGCCGTAATTTTCGAGATAACCACTCTGAAAGATTGGCTGACAATCTATCCATGTAATCGAGGAAAATAGCAAAAGACAAGGAAAGATCTGCAAAAAAAAATACATTGTTTTATAAAAACATTTAATATAATAACTTATAAGGGATGATCTTGGATCAATCCCCATATGATTTAATTTATGACTTAATGTGGGAAGTATTTGAGTGGGTTCGACTTTTATATCCCATATAAAAAAGGTTAATTAACCAAAAATAATTAAATTGAATTGGACCAATTTTGAGTAGCTGATTAGAAATTATAACTAAAATATTGTAGCATTGGGGAATTAATATACAAGGTTAAAATGCTGAATGCACAGTTAAAGAAGAAAAGAGACTTGATCGTGGGAAGATGTATTCTTCCCGCGGTTCGACTGTAGTCTCGTAGCGGATCTCTTCATATCCGTACTCTTGCTCAGATTTATCGAACCCGATAGTGAAAAAACTCACGTGCTTTTTTTAGTTTATACTCTACGTGACAATATTATTTCACCAAATAAAAAAAACATGCTTTACCTTATGAATCAAAAAGGACATGATTTCTAAATTTGACAACAACACCAAATAGAGACTATACCTCGGCTCGTCTCGAACTGAACTGACATAATAAATAGAAACGCCTGAATAAATATCAACCATCGGGAAAGACAGGCCATTGTCAAAGTTAAATTGGTCGAAAATAAACAGCTAATTGATAAGTGGACTGACAACATGATATCAATATTCCGAGAAAATTTCCTTTATATCTGATTTCACCGCTAACTCATGCGATTTCTTACTTATGACTAATAACAAGTGTTGATTAATTCTTGGAAATCATCAAGTTTTGCGCTTGACTGTATAGAATACATATTGAATTTAATAAATTATCTCATATTTGTAATTTTCAATATAAAGCTTCTATTCAGAAAACGAGCCAATTAAAAATTAATTTTAAAACAAATATAGATCGAAAAGCAATACAAAATTTGAGTAATATTCTTACAGTTGTCTTATATCGAGACACGGTTCAAGAAACACATATTTTTGTAGTCTTCACAAAATTTGTTGAGTTTTGAATATTTAAAATAAATTATAATCATATAGTGGACTCAGATCATCGTTTATTGTTGAGCATTGATTATCGATAAGCATTTAGGGCAATATTCCGACAAACAATATCTATTCATGTATGTAAGAGCAATTAGTGTTTCCCATAGCCCATCATCGATAAATATGCTTCTCATCCTACATTAATTACTTCGTCCATTACCTGCTAAAACGATAAGGTCCCTAATGCTCGTCTTCTTAAACCTTCTTAAAATTTCGAGTTTAATTTATTTTAACTAAAAATTGATGAAAACACATACACATTCGGTATGTTATGTAAAACGAGAATTATCTTAAATGTCTTGCAAATATTAGCCCTATTTATTGTTTGATATGTTGCCAAATGGACAATGGTAGTATGCAGTTGTGTACTCAACCGTTCCATCTTCTCGTATTTGGGGAAGCTTCATACATACATCATGGGTTTATAGTTCAAAATGCATTTATAAGCAATGAAAGCTAATGTTTTTTTATAATTTTAAATTAACATAATAATTTGATTAGGATATTAAAAATAAACGCTATATTCGTGTATCCATAACTTATCGTCCACATAAATCCTCTTTTCTTTCAGTACCGCGCAGCGTGAGTCAAACTTGTATATCAATAAATGAACCTTAACACTGTTGATAGTGTAACGTGGTAGGAAATCCTGATATCCTGAGAAAGTTGCAAGCTCATTAGATTCGGATTTTTTATTGATTTCTGTAAAGGAGTAGTGATACTCGAATGATGACACCACTCCTGACCTTCCATAAGGTGTCATCACATCAACGGCGAATTATCAAAACAGCGACAGATTGTCAAAGGACGCCAACTGTCAAAATAGCGATAGATTTTCAAAGAAGGATCTGGTAGTAATCAAAGCGATTCATGAAACTTAATTATCAAAAGAAATAATTATCAAAGCGAACGCAATAGAAGACAATAAGCCGGTAAGAAAAGGTGCCCAGTTCGAAGGAATTGTCGATCAGAACCCGACGGGAGATGACCTCTACGCAGGGAGGGGGAACGAATGAAATCATAAACGTGTTCCATCGTTCATCACGACCAGCTCGTGGGTCGGGACCATTGTTATGGACTACACCGCAATTGATCCTCTATTGATCACGCATCAGCACCAAGATGCTTGGTTCGCACCAGCAGGTTCGCGTTCACTTTTGTTGCCACGCTGAGTTGGGAATACGCCACGAACGGACAGGGAATGCCAAGAATGGATGGGAATAGACAGGCGTTGAATAAAAAGACTCTTCTTTTATAAATAACTATTTATTCCACGCGTGAGAGAGAGAGAGAAAGATCTGACTGCAGGAAGGACGACCTTCCGCAATCAAGGTTGACTGACGACTCTCCCGATTCCCTCTTCCTGCGCGTCACTCCCCAACCGGCAACAGGTGCACGCTTAAGAAACGATCCGTCAGTATGCAGGTACAATATCTCGCAGGGCCACAAGAGATGGCGCTGTTAAAATAACACATTGCACCCGAAGAGAGACGGAGGGGGTGGGGATGGTAAATCGTCCACGCTACACATTATTTATATAATATTTAGACGTTTAAGGGTACCTTTACAGCACAACTTTACCATCGGTGTGCGATCGCTCGAATTCGAACGCACATTTGCGCGTTTACTAATCAACGGTTTAATGTTGGATATTTTTAGAACGTATTAAATATTTACACCAGCTCCTGGAAGCGTTCTGATAAAAGTTTCACGGCCGAAAAAATAATCTTAGATCCTTGGATACGAGGTATACATAATAAATTAGAGCGAGTTTTATACACGTTTTGCCAAATCACATTTATTTACTTTGCCAGTTTTTAGCATTCAATTTGCGTTTAGAGCTTTCTAACTTGATGCAAGTTTACTCGGACTTTGGGACTTTTTCGATCAGTTTCCTGTCAATATAAATAAACGAAGGTTTTTCCCCCCCATTTTTTTTGTTCGAGTCCTCTTTTGGGACTAACCTTTTTCTAATAAAATGGCGAAAGAATTCGGGCTCTTCTCTGTATATATGTATTGTTAAAGCTCGCATACATTATGGAATATTGGGGGAGCTTTGTATGCCCTAATTGCATTTAATGGTTATTCAATCTTGGTGGGAATTCCAATATTTATTCAGCTTTGAATGACAGCTGGGTATGTACTAAATAGCTGATAGAATTGAATAATTAACTTAGCGTAATTATAGCCCTGTGATTATGTCAGAATTTGACTGAAAAGCTTAATGAAGAATGGCGTCCTGAATTGGATAAATATTCAATTTTTACAAACTCAAATCTTTTGCCATAAAAATTGCAAATCTTTATGGATTTATCCAAAGGCATTTGGATTTAAATTTATTCCCGACTAGGGACGAATAGTGTTGCAAGTATAATATTGTACAATAGTTTTCCACTATGCCTGGGGGTAAATGTTTAAATTTTCCATTTCCGCTCGTGCAATTTTCGTCCTTTCTCATATACTATACATTCGCAAAATGTATTTGGGTCATTAGTGTCCATTAGGTCACGGTTCCAGTTGTCCCATGGGTACTTTACCGGAGTTAATATACGAACCAGGACTTCCGCACTGTATTCCCACTGTAACTAAAAGCTATCTGTTGCTCCGAACAATACTTTTCGATACCCGTCCGGTATTAATTACAGTTCAATGATTTTCCAAAATAAATTTGTACTAATGGATTACAAATCGAAATGGCTTTTAACGACAATTTTTCTACATTTCCGATTCGATTTGTAATCATAAGACACACTAGGGATGTCTGCTACTATTGTAACATCCAGACAACGTGCAAGCACCACTAAAAGGAAAATGTTGTAAAGTAAATTAGAAAAATACGTGAAGTCGAAGTACGTCGTTTTCTACATTACTTTTTATATGTGGTGTTCTCAAATAGAAATGTGACAAAAGATACAAAATATTTGCTCGAAAACACTCTCTTTTAGTGCAACAGCTGTGTTTTTCGCAGCAATAAAAGTACATGTTTTATAAACTTTTTGTAGTGTTTTTATCAAATTTTGTATTCAATTACATTTTTAACTGAAAATTCATTTTGTTTCGATTCTCTTATAAGAATTTAAAGGTTGTTATTTTGCCTATTTAGTATAGTTTTTAATATTTTAATATTTGGATTGAAAGATCAAAGCATCAATATTGTTTGAAATTATTGATCTGAGAATGTGAATTTAAAAGATAAAGCCATTATTAAATTGCACTTGGGAGGTGGACAATTTCAACCCTTTTCCATGTTTGTAGGTGTCCCTTTCTAATAAATTTTACTTGCTTCTAATCCAACAATGGACATTATGTGATTGCTATGAATGTAAGAGGGTCATCCAGAAAGTAAGGTTACACAACATGTATGTAGGATCGAAAAATGCTTTTATTTAGAAATGCTTAGAGGCATATGTTGGATGTGGTTGCTTAACACGCGCTTAGTTCGAAAGACAGTAGTAGAGCTAGGCGATGTATTGCTGTGGGGCTGAGAGGTTAGAATGCGTGCGCTCTCCCTCACTTCATATAGCAACTGGCGAGCCGCCGAGCACCGTAATACACCAGCCAACGCGGTCAAATGCGGCCGAGCGGACGCGTGACTACTGACTTGTGACTTGTGACTTTGACGCGTGACTTGATACTATTATTTGAGCAAATTTATGACGTAAAATATGACTAATCTATGGATATTTTTTTGCAATTGAAATAAGTTTTTATGACTTAACAACCCTTATAAAAACATTACCAAAAGTTAGACCTATTTATATTGCTTTTGCGTCATCGAAACAAATACCCAATCGTTCATACCGATACTAAAAATATTAAAATATACTAACCAAACTTACTGAAAATAATGAGAAACCTTGTTTTGAAGCATTGTTAATATTTTTTAAAAAAATATGAACATATTTCATTTGAATAGGGCGTTGGGCGGAAACATATATTTCCATGGACATAGGAAGGCTGTTTTTGATTATAATGAATGTGCAAATTATTCATATTATTATAGTTCAAAGGGCATTATTCAATTTTTTTTCAAATCTTGGTCCAAAATACAATTATATTGCATTTAAAATAACAAAAATATTTGTTTGTAAAACCCAAAAAATGTGGATTGGATATATGAATGATAATTTTTGATTCTTCCAGCCTACTTGTTGGACTTGGATTCAACAGATTATCATTTATTCCTATACTTTCAATACTCAAATGACAAAAATAAGTTTTAAAATGGATTTCTATAATTATATTTATGTCAAAGGATTTTATGGATTATCCTAATTTATTTAAAAATCATATCTATATGTTGATTTATAATCACTCCATCAAGCAAATAAAAGTCGTATAGCATATGGAATTTCAGTTTATCAAATATTTCAACTGTTAACACATTCCGAACCGCTATATTTTATATAAAGTGTCACCTGACCTCCGCGCAAGTTTCATAGAATTTGTGTAGAAACCAGTATTATTCTTAAACAAGCAGACAGATTAAAACGACTTTTTCTGAGAACTTTCACAATGACGTACTACAACCATATAATGCGTGTTTGATTATGGGGTACTTCCCATCCATTTGGAAATCGGCGAAAGTCATTACATTGTCTAAGCCTGACAAAGACACCAGTAGCGCAATAAATTAAGGCTCGATTAGTGTACTTTCTACACTAAGTAAAATATTCGAAATACAAATTTTAAATAATTTTGGTAAAAATATTATTAATGGTGAGCTATTGGTTTTCATAGAAATCACTCCACGGCCCAACAGTTGACCTAACTGATCGAATATATTTCTATAAACTGCAACACGAAGATAAGTACCGATATGTTACTACGCGACATCAAAAAGGCGTTCAACACTGTCAGGCACTGCGGTCTGATTTAAATAATATTCTTTAATTTTCCAGTGGTCTAAGATTTAATGTTTTAAATCATTTTTTATGAATTGATAAATGAGTATATAGCGTGGGAGATTTACCATCCCCACGTAGTATCGCTGTTAACAGCGACATCTTCCATCTCTCTTCAGGTGCAATGTGTTATTTTAATGGCGCCATCTCTTGTGGCCCTGCGGAAACATTGCACCTGCATACCGACCGATCGCTTCTTGCGCGTGCACCGTTGCCGTTTGAGTATTGACACGCAGGAGGCGAGAATCGGGAGAGTTGTCGGTTAGCCTTGGCTGCGGGAATTCGTCCCTCCTGCAGCCAGATCTCTCTCTCTCGTGTGGAATAAATAGTCAATAATTGTATGGATCTAAAATAAATATTTCAGGATCAACCATAAAATATCTGAGCCATAAATGAATTTTTGAATGATATTCTTTTTAAATTACAATAATTTAATTTATTTTTAATAAATTAACGAAACTAAAAAAAACAGTGAGCATTTATTTATTATTTTTTATGTAACAATAATCTAAATTACAAAGCTTGCGTTTTCGCGTGAATAGACCTACAAAGGTGCCGCGTAAAACACGCGTTTTCAAGTAAGCGGACCGGAATGAATTAAAATAATATTTTAATACGTCCTAAATAGATGTTTGCACAAATTGAATATTTTGAAAATCAACTCATGCATGTTATTCAGAACCCCGTTCGACATAATTAAAAGGTTTGATAAGGTTTATTGCACATTACAACATCCCCTCATGTGGGTAATTATCTGCATTAACATAACGTCAAATGTATAATCTTCTCTGATTTTCCATGGGGTAAAACACTCATTACGGCCGTATTTATTACAGGGCATGTTTGCGAACTATTTGTACTATTGTGTGTGTGTTTAAATAATATTTAATAAATTTTAGCATGGAACACGCCATAGCAATTGGTCCAACCGCTTGGCGTAAGTGCTTCATAATGAGCCTAATTTAGCACGTTTCAGCAATTCAGCGATCTGAAAAAGAAAACAATTTATAAACACTGTCTTTGTATGTCAGTCTTGTTTTGGGATGAATTTTTCCAGATGTACCACATCGGCTAATAAACAAAGAGTAATGGCGTCCCTCATGCTGAAATTACAACGAAAGCTACTCGAAAGCTCGCCGGAAATTTTCTGCAATTTAAAACTTCATATTTGTTTTTGCGTTCAGTCTTCGGAGCTGTGCGGAAAGCAAGCAAATTTAATAAACAGAGACATTCATATTACATCTTGAAAAAATATACAATTAGGCTACCCAGAAGTTTTAATTTTGGACGAAGAAAAATACGCATACTTCAGATACTGGTGCTATTTTCGTAATGTACCTGAAGTCTTAAGGAATAACAAGAAAGCCGCGTGGATCTACCACTTAATTTACATACAGCCTTGAGTATGAACCGCGATATAACTTGAGACATAATCCATTGCGAAAACCGAGATCGATATTTTCATCAACTATAAGGTCTACCAATAAGAACGCTCAACTTTTGAATGTATATAAAATAATCTTTGTATAAAATATATGTTTATTTTTTTCTGTATTTAAAAGAATATTTTATGGCATTAAATAATAAATATAATATTATTCAAATTTTAGCTACAATTTTGCTTAATGATACTAATTTCTGCAAGATAATTTTTACTGATCTTGTCGCATAAATTTGGCTGCATTTGCTGAATTTAGTTCATTTTGGTGGCTTTAAAAGCATCAATTGTTTGTAATTTATACACATAAACTTATATTTTATGATAATTCTATGGAAAGAAATCTAAAGGCATTAAATTGCATAATTTCGGTGGACATTTCACGTTGCGGCCACGCGAGATCATGTGTTCAAATCGCTCATGCAGAACGTCCATCATGGCACGCGCTGTGTGATACGTAGCGCCACCTTGTTGAAATCATATATTATTAATATTTATATCATCTATATTAGGTTACAAAAAGTTATTTATCAACGATCTATAGCGCTCACTATGGACGGTTATGATAATACAAATTTCGTTTTGAGCACTAATTTTAAAAATAAAATTTTATAAACTTATATACATTATTCAACATTATAATCTTGCATAATAATTTGCCATATATTATTAAATAATTTATAATGTATTAAATAGATTTTGCTTTAATAACATGGTCGCTATATTAAAACAAACTTAGAGCGTTCCCATTGAAATACCCTGTATTTCAAAAGAAGCACGAATCAATGCAACGCATCTATTTTTAATTAAATTTCGCAGTCGTTTTTTGATGAATTTCATTCGCAAACAAGGCGACTACATCCAAAATCAAATTACACCCAATTCCAGGGCTCTAAATCAAATTTGTATTCGATTAATCCCTAATATAGATGCATGGTGGTGTTGAAACCCATTTAAGCTTTTCCCAAAACATTACGTTTTTCGAGGTAATCTCCACGTTAAACCCTTAAGCCTTCTACCTTTCGACAACGCCGTATAGAATTTACTAATATTAATTGCTTCCACCCCCCCGTTTTACGATCCTCGGGGATTATCGAAAACATCCAAATCCTTATAAAGACTGAGTGCGTACACTATAACGGATTGAATTGTTGTATTGACGCGTCTTCGCGAAAGATTGATAGAAAGATTCGTATTAAATATCGATTGAACCAAATAGGTAATTTTCATGGGGCGTAATGGAACAAGCAACCCTCTCATTATTCTCTGTCACAATTGTGATGTATCGCTTTGCACTTACAAATATGTGCGTAATAAACACGCAATTGTTGATGTTCTTTGTTTGCCATCGTATTTTTTTTTAATGAAAATGATGTATTATATTAAATTAGGTTGAGCTTATCTCGCAATATTTTATAAACACGCATTCAAATATGATATTACTTCATAAAAATACAAGTATGATCATAAAACTTCAACAGATGAACGCCACATTGACGTTCATACTCTCTCTCTGGATCACTCGGCTGTATATGCCACGGTAGGTTCAAAGGGTTAACTACTAACGGCAATTATTTACTTAAGTATACAAACATTAAACATCTTGTCAGCATGTTGACCAACAACTAAGTGGAACTATAAAATGTAGTCGTGATCTTCATAGTACCATTCTGAATGTCTGGTACGAGAATATACCATAAATTGGCGCAATAAGCCAATAAAATAACTGTGTGAATATTAGCATATATCATTAGTTATGCTATATTTTTATCATAACAATCGTAAGCATGACCCACATAGGTCTTAATTTTCCATTGGCAACTCACTGCTCCAAAATATTAGTGAACTTCCTCCGCCTATTTCGTATGTTAACAAACAATTTTATCGAGAATTCATCATTCGAAACTGGATTTTATAATGCTACTAGTACCATTTAAATTAATTATGCTATGCGAAAACATTTTGTTCAAACTAAGCTGTTTGGAACCCCTTATAATATCTGGTTAGCAACGTATTTATATTTTTTAAAAGGAATAAATATAAATACGTTGTTATCGGTGGTTTGACAGTCACAAACCTTTGTTAACTCGGGCGTTTCTCAATAAATTGGGCAACTCATTGTACAACTCGTCAGACTAATATTGTTTAAAAATGTATACATTATTAAATATTTATATTTATTATATTACATAATTAAATTTTAAAAAAAAATAGATAATATTTTTGAGGTTAAGTAATTTTCAAAATTATATTTATCAACTGAATTAGGGTTATTTAAGTGACACGGCAACTTAGCCCAGAGTTAAGTATTTTTCTCAAAACTACTTTTTCCAATACGGTTGACATGATTAGGGAATTCAATCCCGGGATCCCAAATCCCGGGATCCCGGATAGTTTTGGATGCTTACGAATCCCGGGATTAGTAAACGTAATCCCGAAAAATTTGGGATTGGGATGGGATTTAAAATCGAGACATTTCTGCTGAAATCTGGAACGCTTGGAAACAGTGGCGTAACTACTAATTGGCGAGCTTAGACGACGTCCAGTGGCAGTAACTGTCTAATCTATATATATACATATACAGTACATATATGTCTTTCAAATTGTTATATTAATCTTTCCCTACCGGTGATGTATTTACTACACCTCGACTCTAATAATGGGAATATCGATATGAAATATAACAGATACGGGCTTCAGAATTTTTGTGTTCCTCCGCAATATAATTACGAATCACATAAAAGTATTGTAGTATATAAGTATTTGTCTGCAGCGACGGAAATAAATAATTTGTCGGGAAATCGGGAATTTTGCGAGTTTTAGTCCGTGTCTCAGCAGAAAGGCATTATACGAAAATGGGGTCATCAACTCGAACTAGCATTTAAATATCTGTAGCAATCTGCTGCTGAAAATATCTGTAATATTTTCAGCAGCAGGTTGCCTGGTACCAAAATCAGATCCAGACTAAATGACGAAACACTCGATGTTTAATGTTTCTTCGGGCATATTTTCAAAATAATATTTGAATTTTTTGACTGATCCCGGGGATACAAATCCCGGGATTGAAATTTCGGATTGGGATTGGATGACATGATAACTCAAAATTTATTTTTGATTTATTAAATCAGGATACACCCTTTTTTTCATCATACCTTTTTTATTTTATTTTTTTTTTTTAATATTTTAAAAGTATCTGGTACAAAAATGTAAATTTAAAATATTTTTTGTTTCTTTTTTATCAAACTTTTGCCAAAATTTGTGCCTCTAGACTAAAATACCCTCTTAAAATATGTCCCGTATTTTTCATTTAAATCCACAGTCTCTGGACATAGACAGCAATCCCCTGTTTCGATTATTCAGAACTTGATCAACATTTAGGCACAAAAGTGGCTTAGACAACTTTTTAGGAGGACTTGCCCAATTTACTGAGTAAAGCCCACTCATATTTATAAATGGAACGAATTCAAATATAATAGAAAATTTTTATAGATATAAAAACAACATTTCAGGGGTTATATCTACAGTTTTCTTGCTAGTTTTTGGAACATCCTCTGCCACTGAGTATAAAGCAACCTTTCTTCACGAAATTATTATATTCTTACCGTACGAAGAATGCGAGCATTTCACGAAACGTCGGTAAATTTTAATAACACGCTCCCCATAAAAGAATGGGAAGAATTTTTATTTGAAGCATCATGCCAACTGGGTATCAGCACTCGGTGCTTATATAAATCCTCCATTTTCTGCTTTTATGCCACTCGTCTGATAAACTAGCTGTTGAGGCAAATTTACAACCGATATTTCTTTCATTCATTGCACGATTCGTTCGAAAAGAGTGTTGAATATGACGTAGTAAATTTCAAAAATGTTGCCGATTTTTATTGAATATTTTTTTAAAGGCGAACCCTGCGTAAAAAGCTCCCGCTCGATACGCCGTATGAAAAACATGGAGCTTTTTTCGATGTGAAAAGTCTGATAGTTTCTGCTGGGCTATTATAAAAGCTGCACGCGAAGATTACAGGCTTCACATGACAAGAAAATTTATTAAGCCTTTTTGTCTGGCGAAATTGAATAATGAAAAAAATCGGGTATAAAATTATTTCGCCCCCGCAAATGAAACAAAGCACGAATTTGCAGGCTTTTAAGTTGATTAAAATATTTTGGACGTTGTTTAAAAATTTTGAACGCAACTTAATTAACACTTTTCGAGACATTATTTTGCGCGATTTTGATCATTGGCGTGCAAAATTATCATCCCACGCGTTGAAATTATTTCGGCAAAGGTTTTAAACTTTTTCATGTATGAAAATCTAAGCAAATTTATTAAAAAACATCGTTTATTGCGCGTATAAAATGTTATTTTATGTAACATTTATTCCGAGTGTATACAAGTCGTTTGCCTCAATGTATGAATTTTTTATATATCAGAAGCTTCAAGATTCGTGCCTTTTTATGTGACATTTTTGCGGGATGTACCCAGGAGCATAAATTGAATGACGGGATGTCAAATATAAATTTTATATCCGAATACTTTGTGATCGAACAACCATTTATATTGAGTTCACCAATTTACAGAAATAAGAATTCTGCAATGCGAGATTAAAATGGTTCAACGCAAAACTGCTATTTTATTCCGAGTCACGTGATCTAATCGCGGATTAATGGCGGCCCGCTTGTGTGTGTGTCTGCGCAGGAAATATATATAATACGAGCCTTATTCTAGTAGTAGTCTTAGAGAGATCTAGAAGTTGTATGAGGTTGAAGAGCCTTGAGTTTTTATCGAAAGATAACATATTTGTGCAGGTTCGTCAATAAAGTCTCGCAGTTGGGTCATAGTACTATTTAATTATTTTAAAACAAGAAGACGAGTTGCATGAATGTGTATACTTTATAAAGCACAGCAAAAATACTACATGGCAATGATCCAGAATATTTTTTCAATGCTAATAACGGAATTTTAAACTCGGTTTGATCTCAAATATTCTGAACTCATATCTAAAAAAAAAAATAAAGCTGAAAATTCGCTGGAAAGATCATAACAACTATTTTCTGAGTTGATAAAAGATCTTTGTCGTAAGAATTCATATCATAGAATACCATAGCAAGAGAAACTTAAAGGTACACAATTACTTCTTTATGAGAGGCCATCAATAACAAAATGCAAACAAAACAAAATGTAAGCTTTCGTTCACCAGTGTGGATTATAAAAAATTATAAAAATTAAGTTTTCCAGTTTTTTTTAATGTTTCAGTCTGCTGTTCAAAAGGCTTTTAGCGATCCCTTTTTTATTGTATCATTACCAACCATTTTGACATGGTTTTTTATGGCATATATATGTTTTTAAAAATGTGGTTACCAGCCACATCTCCTGTGGGATTCGAACCCGAGATAATCGGGTTACGAGTCCAACCGCTTAACGTGGGACTACCTACAGGTACGTTTCTTCCAGCTTTCCTGTTTGATGATCAAAATTTCCAGCTTGTTACTCGAAAGTTCCAGTTTGTCGCTCAAAATCACCAGTTTGTTGTTCAAAGTTATCCAATTTTTGTTCAAAATTTCCTAATTGTTAATCATATTTTTTTAATTATTGTTCAAAAGTTCCACTTTATTGGCTATTATACAGAGTGTTTTGCACATAGATCGACAATTTTTTTTTTGGGGTTAGGGGAGCTCTTTGCTACGTTTTACACGGTCTCCAGACCTGACACCAGTGGATTTTTTTGCTTGGAGACGTCACCTATTCGGTAGTTCGTATGACCAATTGCATAAAATAATTTATTTAGATCAAAAACATAATGCAAAATACAAAAACAGTTATTTCGTGCTATTACAAAAACACAGATACAAAATTATGACGATTTAAAAGTAAAATTTTGGATATTTTTATAAAATTTTGAAAAAAATTATTTCAACAACCCTGACTCTTAAAACATAGGACATATGTATGAAACGTAGCAAAAAATCCTCCAAACTCGGTTTTGTGATTCTTCATCATTTGAAGATCCTGATTGTGGTTCTTGTATAACATAAGGAGTCTCGTGTTTCTCCCATGATATATGGCTTTCCAACAGCTTGATATTCATCACCAACATTATTTAATACTGTACAATCTTCATTATCAGCATAATCTCCACGATTTGCCTCACTTGTTTGGTATAAATTTGAATTTTGATGACTACCAGAACGTTGGGTACTTGCTTGGCTTCTATCAATCTGCAAATTGCTATATACCTATCTTCTCTGTTAAACGCTGTACAACCATATCTATTTCCTGGTGTTTCAACAACTCCGGTATACAAATAATATCTTGATTGTGTAGCATTTTGAATATAATTAGTATTAATACCTTGGGTATTCAAATTTACAGGATATGCCAGTTGTTCCCCATTTTTTTTTAATATGAATATGAAGATTGATAATGTTTTGCACCTCAACTTTCTATGTGTTGAGATCCTTCATTAATATCATTAGCATCTAGATTGCTACCTGTGTTTGTTCTGGATTATGAACTTTCCCAGTTAGCTCCAAGTGAAGCTCCAGATCCAGCTTGAATATTTTGTCTATACAGGATGCTTTGCACATAGAACAATATTAATTTGGGAGATTAGGTGAGATCATTTGCTACGTTTTACACATGCTCCTGTATCCTAAGTGTCAGGGTTGTCAAAATAGATTTTTTTCAACATTTTGAAAAAATACCCAAAATATCACCTCCTTTAAATCATCATAACTTTGAAATGATACATGTAATTGTATTTTTTTAAACGCAATAACAATTTTCTTAGATAAATGCTAAATGATAAATTCAGTTACCCATTGCTTATTCTGTACATCTGCAAAATTAATTAAATCTGACAAAAATATACTTTAACCAGAGAGCCAAATTAAAATTATAATAATTGAAATATGTAACAACAACAGGCTTCCCAAAGCGATTTAATTCGGAAGCATGCCAGAGTACAATCGAGAGATAAAAAAGACACGACGACTCTATCAGAAGAGGTCTGAAAAGTTTATTTTACAGACTGTGCTCCCTATTCAAAGCTCTCAACTCGTATTTATCTGAAAATTACAGCTGAAAATATTCTCTCGAAACGGGGACTGAATGAGATGAAACTTCATTGCTGTTGAGTGTGTCCTGTCTGCGTTAAGTAATTTACTATGACCCTCCAACGGAGCGGAGAAATTTTGAAGCAGGACTTGTTTCGCCAAAATCATGTAGGAAGGTCATATTTTATTTTACCCCCGGGAAAATTCGTTTTTCTTCTATGGCACGTTTGTTCCGGTAGTCAAACCATTTGGACTATTCTGCACAGCACCTAAAGGCAAAGAGAGCACCCCCAGGTGTGGGGATGAAATGAAAATATTGCCTGGGAAAATTTCAAAGTCCCATTTCATTCAGCACTCATTGGACCAGTGTATATTTCAACGTTATGGAAACATTATTTAAATTGTGTATCTACTTTGTTCATGTGTATCAAATGCATTTGCCGAAGTAATTAATTACTTTGTTTGCATTTTGGACTGTAAATATCAAAGGAGAGCTTAACGTATATGTGAGTTGTTTGAAAATGAAATAAGTTTTATATGTGGAAAATTTACCCTGTTATACCGGCATTATATATGCATGGAATTGAGAAATGGCATTATAAACTGTATGAATCAAATACGAATCACTGTACATTTTTTATGGATAAATAATTTTATTGCCAGGAAAAAATGTTCAATCCGGAATCGATAAAATTCAAATTAGGTATTCTTTGAACTGAAATATTAAAATAGAAAAGTTGTCACAATAACATATATCAATAAGATCGCTCGAATAGTTTGTTAAGTTATAGAGACCATGTTAAAGCAATATCTATAAAATTTATTGTAAATTATTTGATAATATATGGCAAATTATGCAGCTTTAATTTAATGTTTAAAATGCAAACAATTGATGCTCTCAAAGTCAACGTAACGAATGCCATTCAGTAAATTCAGCCAGATTTATACGAAAAAGTCATCGAAAATTGGACCTCTTGAATATGTACTACCAAACATAATTGCGACATATATTTGAACAATATTATATTTTATAATTAATGCCATTAAATATTGTTTTAAATAAAAATTAAAACAAGTAGATATCTTACATAAAGCTTGTTTTATTTGTATTTAAAAGTAGAGCGTTATTTTTGAAATATCCTCTAAAATATGGCCCGATGTCAATTTAAGTCTAACGATTCTCCAAAACATTATCAAATATTTATGCAAAAATATGCTCAACGTATAATTTTATTGCTAAATTATATGAAATAAATCCCTTAGCTTAAAATTCAATTACCCTAATTTCGGCTGTGTTTCCTCCGCCCAAAATAGCGGCTTACAACCAAATTTGTAATCGATTGTTGAGAACCAATTACATTGACGACTATAATTAGAGCGTATAGGGTGTATGATACAATTTATGTTTAGTACTGATTGGTCCATTTGTTAATAAAACAACAAATCGATCCCCTATTGATCTATGCATATCAATGCGAGATGCTAAACATTTGGGCACCCCCAAAAAATAATAGTTCCCGGTGGAAAGACATTAGTTTGTCCCATCGACAACGCAATCATTATATGTAAATTACCAATTCGTTCGAATTACTCGATCAAATTCTATTAAAATATCATCAGACGACCGAAATTATCATAAAATGTGGTCAATTTATGTCCAATTTTAATTAACGCAATGTTGGGGACCAAATGTAATTTGATGCACATTGTGCAATCCAAATGAATTATGCAAATTTATATTTATAAAACTTTGTAGTTGATGCGGGCGGTGGCATACATCGAAGTGTTGGTGCTTTTCATGTGATAATTTTATCCCATATCCCATTGATCCCATACGTAAGATAATAGTTTTATCTGAAACAATAAATTTAAAAGGTAGGTTTCATAATTTCATATCATAATACAGCAGTCGAGCATATAATTCCATCATCTTGGATTGATTTTTATATATTAGACTATGTCTATGTTACTCGCGAAATCCTTAGCAATAAGTGAACGAAGTTTTATTGCAATCTGATGATCGGTACGGCAGCGCATTTCGAACGAACAAAACCCAATTCATTTTTATATATTAGAAGATAACATCGTTCAAATATCCGCCGCGGCTTTGCTTGGCGGCACGTATTCGGGAGGCCTAATTTTCGTTGACTTTAAACATATAGATTTTTTGTAGTTTATACGCATAAACCAACGATTTAAGATGGCCGTAAAAGAATACACACAAATTCACCATCAAATACAATAAATAAAACAAAACCAAACACACTGAAAATTGTGGTGTTTGAATACATTATAACATTTGAATTTGGTATCTCTTATACAAAAGTTCAGTCAATCCTTCTATATCGTACATTTCTATAGAGTTTTTCTTAAAGCATTGGTGACTGTTTTTTGCATAGAAGTCTCTTCTAAAGCGTACGTTTTTGATAAATCACTAGCGCGGCGCTGTCGAAGAAGATTCGTCGAGAAGATTAGATGCTTTTCCCAATTTTCGATTCTTATATTAAAAAAGGTCTACTCTAAATGCATGCTGGAGTTATACTTAGCCTGACGTGCTATTGGAAGCTAATATAAGCGAAGACAACTGCACGTCCCTAAACAAATAAATCCATTGGTGTCAGATCTGGAGACCTTGCGAGCCACGGAATAGGGCACATCCCCATACAAAAAAAATCCAGTGGTGTCAGTTCTGGAGTCCGTGCGAGCCACGAAATAAGGCCGCCAAAACAATTAATTTACCAGACAGAGGTGCCCAATTTTAAGAATGTTTGTAAATAAATTTAATAAAAAATATATTAACCATAAAAAATATTATCTTAACCCTGACCATGGCAAACTGGTACCTCTTCCAGTTTAACGACTTATTGAACAATTTATATAACATGTTGCATATTGTTGGAAAGGGTATAAACTAGAGAACATTTTAAAACTAAACTAAGTTCAAAATAGATGTTAGTTTTTTGTTTAAAAAAAATTGAATTTGACATTTCTCATTCGTTTGCATATTTTTTTTAACCAATTGCGTTAAATAATGATTTTTTAAAATCAAAAATTCATTTTAAAATACAAAAACAGTTATTTTGTGATTAAAATGTTATGATGACTTTTTGATGGTTGATGGTGATTTTGGATGAAATCTTGACGCAATAAAAGGGTTGGCTGTATTTAATATTTCTGAATAATTGTGCCAACATTGTGTAAGTCTTTGCGATTTACTTTTTATTCAATCATCACACAATAAATTTATAATCATTAGATATTTAATGCACGATGAATAATCATGTTTATTTCTACGATGGGTATTCAAATATAATTTTTTCTATACAAATTATCCTCTTATTTCTTCAGTGACAGGGTCAGAAGCTTCTTATCCAATGGATTAAATATATTGCTAATGAAGGGAACCATGTAGAAAAATAAGATATTGAATTCGTATAGCAAAATTCCGGAATATATTTGAATCCTCCTCGTATATGATCATTTAACTTGGACTTGATAATTTAACGTGTTATGAAGATCAAGCTGCAAAACTATTGCGCTTCAGGGATAGTTGTTTGATCTTCAATAATATTCTCAAGCATGATACTGAAAGATAAGTTTGGATTGAACATGGACATGTATTTATGTTGGATTTGCATGCAAGATATAAGATTGCACCAAATTTGACATGAGCTTAAAGCTCAAGCTGAATTTGAAGCTTTCGGCTATGATTGTACTAATTAAATGAATATATATTATTTAAGTATAAGATGAAGAATTGACTTAAAAAGCACATTAAGCAACATCGTTGTTGTGATTTTTAAGCAAATATTTAGATCCATTTATGCCGATCCCTATTAAGTATCGAGTGAACTTCCAAAGCAACGACAGGAAAAAGCTTCTATCAACACATATGATGCTCTTCCGCCCGGAAATTATATCGGGAAAGCTAACTAGGGGTGCTCTGCTTAGGGGTAACAGTCTCCAATGATCGTAAAATATGATATTTTTGCACTGAGAAACAAGTTTGCCAACAAGCCAATGACATGAAAGACACATTTTAATTAAAGATTCCATAGTTTATGACCTTTTGATAGAAGGCAAACAATGTCGACATAAAATTAATCGTAATTTTGCACGCTCATCAAAGCAATTTTGACTTTATGCAAATTTAAGCAGCCTATACACGAACATAATTTTCAAATTTCAATGATTAAAATTCCGAGTTTTACCAGTATTGGAGCTTTATTCAAAGACATTCAAATATCAGCTAGTTTCGAATATTTTTGCGATTGTATTGCCTTTAATAACATCTCCTGCTTTAAAGCACGAGCAAAAGACAATAGGCATAAATCAAGAGCACACAGCTTACACAACGGAAAGCTCAAAAGGTTATACAATCATATTTCATCTCTTTTTTATGTCCTTTATGTCGTAGCTTTCTATTTGTAAGCTTATTGCCGACGGAGATTATTCAAATGCTGGCAAGTTCGATTCGATCTGTCTCCAATTTATACGACGGAGCCTCCTAAGCATTATTTTTTCGTCGATGATCGGACGATAGAAAGATGGGAAGAAAATGGAAAATTCGATTTCGATCGGAACGTATTGGAGCGCTACATTTTCTGGAAAAATCAATTCGCTCATCTTGTTTGCATCGAATTATTTTTGTATTTATTCCGGCCTCATTTTTGCAAGTCAAACAAAAGCTCGCCAATATAACTGAAAGCTTTCGATTTAAATCCTGCGGGAGCTTTATTAATTTTGGCTGTACAGCATTTATCAATTACTGAAGCCCTTTTAGTAAATATATTTGGATGAATTGTCCTTCAGGAAAATTAATTATTGAAACAATCATATACACACAAAAATACAAATGCAAAAATATTAAAGTAAATACAGTGTGTCATTAATTTGAAACAGTGAGTAGCCATTCAGAGGTATGGATTTGCTTGGGTCATAATTAAATTGCAAAGCTTATTTTTGTAGAAGTATTGTTAAGCATTATTTTTGAATAACAGATAATATCTCCAGATCCCAAACTAACAAAGTACACAAGCATCATTTCATGCTACTATTACATAGGAACGGAGTCGCTCTCGGGGCAGTCCCTGGATGGCTCCCCGCTCCCTTGCGCTCATCGGGATGGCCGCACTAATGCACAGATGGATGGAGATAGACGGGTGTCAGACAAAAATATTCTTCTCTGGTTAACTTTTTATTCAGCACGAGAGAAAGAGATCTGGCTGCGAGAAGGACGTCCTCCCGCAGCCAAGGCCAACTTACCACTCCTCTCAACTCCCGCCTCCTGCGCGTCACTACTCAACCGGCAATAGTGTACGCGCAAGAAGATATCGGTCGGTAATTGCTGGTGCAATGTCCCCGCAACGCCACAAAAGATGGCGCTGTCAAAATAGCACATTGCACCTAAAGAGAGATGGAAGACTAAAATCCAAAATCGAATCAGATTCATGACAAACAATCGAGGAGTTATCCTCATGAACCACTATATGACGGATACTATGGTATGATACCCTTTAAGTGTGCTAAAAATTTATGATTTTGATAGATCATCATATAGAGATAGGGGGGACCCAAAAATATTCGCGTATTTTGAAATCTTATTTGAAACCAGTTTTTGTCTTAACATAATAATTAATAGATATGCACTAAAATCCCTAACGATTAGTTATCGTAAATACTGGAATCTCATTGTGGATATTTTTAACCCATCGGCAAATCGAATAGGATGGGTGCTATGGAATAGGATGGGTAAAGCACGCTTTTATCGAAAATAGCATTATGCTTCTAAACTGGATTTTTTTTTACAAAAAATGAATCGATTAGCTGTCAGTGCAATGGAGATGGACTTTTTAACTCAATATTTGAATACCTTTGGGGTCTTCTAATATAACATTATAACAAATGTTTATTCAAAGGTAATTAGTATATATTTGGTTGACAAAGCCCAAACGCTTATTGTTCTCAAGCTCAATCGCAAATCCATTATACAAACACATGATGGATGGCATTAGGTAAAATGGTGTCAATCCTGTTAATTAAATATGATTAAATTTGATTGATTATTGAACCCGATAAATCAATTGTTAACACCTTCATCATATTGTCATTTAATTTGTTACATATTGTTCTGACTAAAAAATAGATATTCAGAATGGAATTCAATTATAATGATAGAAAGTATTTACTGCTCATTTTCATTTGAAAAATATTTTAAAAAAGGTTTAGAGGCTTTAATCCGTTGATGAGTAATCGCGCATATGTGCGTTCGAACTTGAGTGACACAAAAAGAGCATTATCGCACATTGAGTGCGGAGATTAGTGAATCGGAAACAAAGGTTGGTGTCTTGTATCTTATAATGCACTCGGATATCGATGAAAAGGTCGTGCTATAAAGGCATCCCTACACGTTCAAATATTGCGATCCATAGCGATCGGCCCAAATTCATCGATTTTAAGCTTCAATAAATGCATTATTTTGTCACATGTGTAATATTTGTAATTACGCAATGAAATGAATGAATATTGCATGCTATCAAAAGTGTTAAGGTTCATTTATTCAAATACAAACTTCGCTCACGTTGCGCGGTCCCGAAAAAAAAAATGGATTGGTGTGAACATTTGGAGCATTTATTCAAATAAAATTCTACTGCTGTGAACTTATTACCTGCGGCATTGATGATGATTATACGTCTTGATGCTCATGCCAAAAAATTCAATTTCATAAAATAAGCTATGGCCACATTTTATGAGATGAAAGCACGACAACCAGCTGTTTATCGGTCGCTCTTTCAATTTATCCGATCCGGGTCAAAACCATTAGGTCGAATTCAATCATCAGTAATCGACGAGCGAGAAATAATTTTCCACCCCCCCCCCCCCCCGTGTCCGATAATAGAGCCCGGTTAAAAGAATAATTCGTGACATGCAACGTTAATTGGGCCGAATGTACTCCGACTAATGATCAAGTCAAAGTTTGCCCACGGAATGAGCTTTACGTTTAATTTATCTCCGGACACGACGTTCGCTGCAACGTCAGTCGTACGTGTCCTGTCTTCTGATTTATTCCAGAGTCCATTCCGAGGGTCAATCCGGGATGGTTGTTTTACGACTGTGGGAGATTATTATTTGACTCGACGGATGCAGACGCCATGCAGGACCCTCGTAAATTGGTGTACTCATCTGGTAGTCCGTTTGGCTACTTCCCGGCTAATGAATTTTGTAAAAGCTCCATTTATAACTATTATATGAAGGTGAATTCTTTTCGGACGTAGAAATCTACTCACGTCCTTGCAGAAAATCTTCAATGTGATATAATGAGATTGAGAAATCTTACATTAGATAAGCTTTTATTAGAATGACCAGGAAATACAATAACACATTTTGTTTGGAAATCTTAAGCTTTATATATTAATATGTCTCATGATTAATTTGCTTTATGATACAATGGATATATAACTCTTATTATATCGAATGGTTGAGATAATACAATGATATCTTGATATTTTCCTGGAAGTTTCATTTAAATAATATTATTGTACAAGGTCTTTCAATGGTAACGCTCGAAATTCATTAGATTATAACGGCCATGTTATTACAATTAATACTTATTAAATTTATAGTAAATTATTTAATAATGTATGGCAAATTATTATAAATAATAATAATGCAGAAAAACATATTCAAATTATCAAAATTTTATTTTTAAAATAAGTATTCCGATCGAGAAACGTTTCGCCAAAAAATCATCTTTAGCGATGATTATTAGCGACGATAACTGCTAACGGCGAACACTACAGATCGATGTGGGTTCTAACAGTATGACGCTACGTGCCATGCAGTGCATGCCACGATGGACATTCTGCACGATCGATTTGAAGACACGGTTATATCACGCGGCGGTGATGTTTAATATTCCAAATATTTCAACTCAATTCAACCGCGCTTAACTTACAACATCATGTAAGACATGTGATTACAAATGTTGATAATGGTACACGCCGTCAAATCATAATACAATCAATCCTTCTATAGCGTCGAGATAGGGATCACACTATAGAAACAAGTACGTGTTTAGTTTGTTAACAAACATAGGTTACTAACAAGCGACATGTATTTTACCCGTTGTTTACGTAAAAGACGCCATAAATTCTATAGGGAAATAGCTCTATAGAAGTGGACGCTATAGGAGGATTGACTGAACAAAGGCTCAAGTATAATGAATTTATATGAGATCAACCATTGACTGTAAGTTTTAAATTCCTAGAAAACCAATGTGTGAAAAATCACAAAAAGAAGGAGAATTTACACATTTTTTTCAACGTTTTCATTTTTAAAAAACGATCAACAACATCAGTTGATGATTTAAAATAGTCAGTGATCACAAAAAGGCATGAATCTGTTCAGGTTGTGATTTGAATTGTTCTAAGCTCGTGTTTAACCAATTATATCTAACATTAAGCTAAAATCTATAATATTGTATAAAAATATGTAACTATACACTTTAAATAATACAAAATTAAAAATATTAAATATGATTAATGTCATTGTGTCATTTAAATTTGATTTAAAACAATTCATTTCACACATTATTCGCTTGAGATGTGAGTATGCGCTCACATGCTGAGTGTGCACTCAAATTATTCGCAGAGAGTATGCACGCACATGTGGCGTGCATCATTCCATTGTGATTTATTTTTAATGCCATTTTTTTATTTCAAATATAATAAGCACCAAAATTGATCCTATTTGCGCCTCAAACATAAAAAACTGTACTTTGTCCTATCCAAAACATTTGCGTTTATATCGGTAGTGCCAAAAATACGTGCCGTTTTTATACTTCTGTTATAAAATTAAAATAATTTTGAATTGTTTGCTTCTCGCGCATCGAATTTTTTATCGAGGATTTTTAACGTTGCTCTAAATTCCGTAATTGGAAGAGCAATCACGTAGGGAGAAAGAAGTCGTTCAGTGAGTCGGTTCGATGTAACCTTTGGTGCTTACATAGGTCTGGCAGCGTCACCTGGTCTCGTAGACTAAAAATAACACGTGACCTGCTATTGTGTGCCCTACGACCCCTCTCGGATCCACCCCCAGTTTTCCGACCCCCTGCCATACTTCCGCTTCATGAGGCACCAATTCCGCGGCGGGATGAAAACGAGCAGACCATAACACACTCCAATGCGAGCATTCCATATCGCGGTGGCGACATTCAAGGAATTTTAAAATCACGCTTCAGTTGACGGAGAGCTTCGAACGCCAAAAAGCTGAAAAAGCTCCCCTGTGTTCAGAGAAAATGTTCCAGGAATATTCAGCCCTCATATTACCGAGTAACCTTCGAGCGTGGAGATGAACGCAAGCCATTTAACCATATGTAAAATTTATTTTTATTAATCATTTCGCGCGAATTTCTCTTTGAAATAGCAAATAGCTCGGGGGAAATTTATATTTTCGCAATGGAATTTTAAAAAAAATTATAGCGCTCTGATAATTTCATCAATGTGAGATTTATAAGTTGTATATGAGAATGGTTCGAAATTTAAGTGTTACGTGAGAAAATAATATTTAAACATGATTCCCGCAGGATATTGTCATAAGGAAAATTTATGCGAAGACATTGAAGTGTACATGTACATGTATATAAAATTGGAGTACTAAATCAGCACCCACCCTTGATAATTAGATTTCATTCCAGACATACAGATAGGCTTAAAAAAGGAACACATTACATAAATAATGCCTATTGAAAAAACGAAAATTCATGTGAAAAATTCAATCTAACATCGTTCATCAGCAATTTTTTAATGAAGTTATAAAAGAGCTGCATTATTAATCAGATTTCTTAATTTTTGGAAATAGATACTTTGACATTTAAACAATTTGTAGCTATCCATAGATGCGCAAATTTAATAGTTTGCGTTTCTTTAGGGCCAATGTAACGAATTGGCAATAAAAAAAAGTTCTTTCGTTTTGGAAGTGGGCTTGAACGACACTCTAGCGACATTTATAGAATAAAAAAAATTCGCTTCCAGCAGTAAAACTTCTATCAGTTTGTTAGAGCAATAGAGCCTTCGACTGTGTAGCTATTCCCCCTAATAAAATTATTGAACACCAGTGTGAGTGTTGCTCGAAATAATCGCACAACCTATACGAGGACTTCAATAAATGGCGATAATGATTTTCCCATTGTTAAATATCATAGTTTAATTGCATGATTGAATTTATCAACATGTAGATGGATAGTGCCAAAAATACGTGCCGTTGGCGTTAGTCTTGTAATGTTTTTGGTGCTCTGCGCTTTGAAACATTTGGTCAAGCTTGAAATTGATACATTTGGGGACCGAATAGTGTCTCATATAGGATCACTTTTGATATTTATTGCATTAGAAATAAAAGCATGGCATTCAAAATAAAGCGCTGTGGAACGCTGTACGTCACATGTGCGTGCATACTCTCTCATGGATCGCTCAGTTGCGATTACTCGTCATTCAACGTGTGCGAGAATAATGTGTAAAGATCATAATCTTCAAGCTTTTCTTTCATATTTAAATTTAAAATTATCGTTGCTTTCACACATGTTTTTTTAACCTTTTAATAAAAATATTTTTTAAAAAAACAAATATTCTTTCTTAATTCAGAATATATTTTAAAAAATCGTCAGGGTTGGCACTTTAAGAATTGGCAGAAATTATCACAAAATGTTGTTAATTCTTCCATATTGTATGAAAATCAAGTAGCTTTTTTGTGCAAGCTATACCCTATTAAGCGTTTAATCGCCAGTGACTCACCGGTGAGTCGCTGTGTCTAAAAATCATTATGCCAAGGACATATATTGATGAATTCAAAAATGTCTATATATTTTATTAGATCTTGATGCTTCCATTTAAATTGTATTTAAATAAATTCATTATAAGTGATCAAGGCTGCCCATTGAATAACCTATGTAGTTAATTATTTGCGGTCCTATGTCGAGTCTGGCTCGACATTTTGTTTCTACATTTTTTCCCCACTCAGATTTAAAGTCATGTGATTTTACTTTACGTATCGTGTTTAGAGCAGTATTTGGAAAGGAATATTGGTTTTTATGATTTTTTATAGTGTTTTGTCTTTCGTTTTTATCATGATGTTTTGCTAAAAAAATGTTTTTATTAGTATTATTAGTAAATTAAGACAACCCTGAATAAACAATAAATTTTAATGATGCGTATATTAAAATGTATTATTGTAAAAATAATAATAAAATCATCATGTGTGTGACAACCCTGAACAAAAACGTTCAAAGCCTGTAAATGATCCCGCAAGGTAGAATTTGGTAAACATGCATATGCTAGGCCACACAAATCGCATTTAGATAATAAAATATATAAGTCAAACAACTTTTTCCGCAATTTCTAATATTTCTAAAATCGCTTGCGGTTAAATGGTTAAACCCTGATTTTTATTTTAGGTATTATTTTAGTTTTATTTACTCAATATTCAAAGGCAAATTTAAGCAGCCTTCCCAAAATATCACAATGGATACCTCGTCGCCAAAGAAAACAAACTATTAATGTTTGATTTTTATTAGATATCGCATTACAAACTTCGTACATAAACAATATTTTTACTATGCCTATGTTATTTTTGCAAGTATAAACAATAAATTGACAAAGTTTTATTACAATCGGATGAAAGGTATGGCAGCGCATTAAATACAGACAAACAAACATTATTTTTTATATATTTAGAAGATAAGTTTTTTTTCTATTTTTGGGGTGGTTTTTAACAATTCTTATTATGGAAACATTGTCAATCATTTTGGCATGGTTTTTCATAGTAAATATATGTTTTAAAAATGTGGTTTGTGATTTGAACCCACGGAGATTGAGTTACTAATCCGATTGCTTAATCGCGATTATTTTAGAAAAATATTGCAAAACTATGGTATGCTTGGTACTCAATATGATTACATAGTCCTGAAAAATTCTTTATTATTACAAAATTTCGCTATGAAATATATCTTTGTTTTAGTATGATTATTATGTGCATTTTCATAAGAGGGTTGCTGTTTTTACTGACGGATCCACAATGAAACATTTTCGAGCGAATTTTCCGCCTCAAATGGAGTTTTCGATATTTAGAGCTGTTCGTATTATTTGTTCTAAATTCTGGATGCAAAGAATGAAGAATACCCCCTGTAGATAAAGCCTCATCCGCACAAAAAACTCTCAATTTTGCATTCGAAATAAAAATCCATCAGCGTGTGAAGATTTACCTTTTATAAATGTAAAACACAGGCTCACCCACTGATGCGCCAAAAAGGACGCAGCTCATCCGAGTTTTTCAGACTTTTAATGAAAACTAAAAAAAAGTTCACAACAACGTGCTCTGAAAAAACACAATCAACTTTTAAATAAAACCAAGCAATTTTTGCCATGTAAAAATCCATAGGAAAAATATTTCCAGGCATCACTCGTCACGGCGAATATCTCGCATAAATTTCCTATCGAATTTTCGTCGGTGAAAATTTATTCTCATTTGGATCTTTATTTTTAGCTTGGAAGAAAATGGGAGTTTCCCCAAAGCTGTAGATTTTCAGCGAAATGTGCTCATTTCGTTTTCTTTATCTGACACTCTCCGGCCGTATTGTATGCAAGTAGAAAACGTGCTGTCTTTACATATAAAGCTTTTATTGTTTTCCGGACTTTGTGGCCTTATGGGAGAATTACGCATAACGCCTAAAAGCTGCACGTTAAATTTTAATTTTGGGCATATATGGTATGTATTTAATGATGCAACGGGCATTAAATCGTATCTGTATATATAAAAATTATTATCTGTTACAATTTAGTTTCTTTGGGGGTTTGTTTGCGATCTATACATTCCTGTACCATTCATCTGATTGCAATGAAAATTTGGTGATTTCAACAACTAGCCGATGCCCAGCGCGTTGCCACCACAGAAGTAATAATTCCACAAATATCGTTTGTTGGTTTTATTATAAATATGAACAAACATACAAACATTGATTTTTATATATAATATCTACTGTAAGTTAATTGTACTGTATTTATATTACTTGAAAACGTGCAAACAATAAGTTGGCAAAGTTTTATCGCAATCGAATAAACGGTATGGCAGCGCATTAAATACGAACATACAAACATTAATTTTTATACATTAAACTATGCCTATATTACTTGCAAAATTCTTAGCAATAAGTGAACGAAATTTTGTTGCAACTCGATGAACGATATGGCAGCGCATTTCGAACGAACAAAACCCAATTCATTTTTTTATATTAGATATGATAATTTTTACGCAAACAATTCAATACAAATCGCTCAGATTTAATCTCATTTATAAATTTTCCAAGTCAATAACACAATACATGTTTGACTTAAATTATATTCATTAATGCAATTGTAAATACGATTTGCAGCCGCGATGATTTCAAACAAATTAAATTTCATCACAGCAATATCACGTGAAAATTTTCACACATTTTCAGCGTTTATATAAAATTTAAATGGGTCGATTTTCGCTGAAAACATTCCTCATTGTGCTGAGGGAGTATAATTGGGAAAAACACGTTTATATGAAGCATTAATAAATAATTGAAAAATTCGTCGAGGTATAAATTCGTTTGAAGTTTGTTACTTTGATTCACGTTATATTTCCCAAGAGCGTAATTAATCAGCAAATCGAAATTTGTTTGTTCCTTATTAACATAGATTTCTTTATTAGGCACCGCATGAAAAGCCTTTTTCTTCGAAAAGACGTAAAATTTCCGCGGAAAAAATGCTACATTCTGTAAATAATATATCCGGGTATGCGAGCCGTTTCTTTTATTCAACATTTGAATTGTGGAAAAGTCGCTTTTTTATTTATGGGCACGGTTTTCTCGTTTCTTCGATTCGGGTCCGACTCTGAAGTCGACAATATGAAATTATTAAAACGCAAATATAGCTCTGTGTAAACGCACTTCCATCACGTATTGTACGCTGGAAAAATTGACAAACATTTTTCACAGTCCGAGAAAATTCCTCGAAACATATCGACACTATCTTATCTGAGCTAGAAAGAAATCATTTTTTATGAAAAAAAAATTACTGGTATTTCTAAACATTAAGTCATGTGTTATGGTGATCATTAAGCTATGACCACGTCAATAACGAAGAAAAACCACAAAATGGTATTGGATAACGTCGGTTGAAAGTTCAAGAGCAAGCAGACATGGTAAGCATTTCAAAAAGTGCTGAATATCGCATATTAACTGAAAATTTGCACATGAGAAAGTTGTGCGCAAGATGGGTGCTGCGTTTGCTTAGAATGGAACAAAAACAGCTTAGTGAAAATGATTCCTCAATGGTAAAAGATTTGCCATTGTAACGTTGAGGTGGGGGTACTCTCGGGGGCAGAGTCCCCGGGTGAATCCCCGCCCCCAAGTGCTCGCCGGAATGGCCGCAGTAGCACACGAGTCCGTTCTTCTATCGGGTTGGGTTGTTGCTGGATGAATAGATGGGATTAGACGGGCGTCGAATATAAAGACTCTCTTCTCTAAATTACTAGAGAGATCTGGCTGCAGGAGGGACGACTTTCCGCAGCCAAGGCTAACCGATGACTCCCCGGACTCCCGCCTCCTGCGCGTCACTACTCAACCGGCTGC
Source organism: Stenopsyche tienmushanensis (assembly GCA_008973525.1). Lineage (NCBI taxonomy): Eukaryota > Metazoa > Arthropoda > Insecta > Trichoptera > Stenopsychidae > Stenopsyche > Stenopsyche tienmushanensis. The sequence goes on from WACJ01000521.1 coordinate 879,062, forward strand.
GAAGACATTGCAAATGTAATGTCTCCGCAGGGAAACAAGAGATGGCGCTGTTAAAATAACACATTGCGCCTGAAGAGAGACGGAAGATGTCGCTATTAACAGCGCTATTACGTGGAGATGGTAAATCGCCACGCTACACTAGCAACGAAGAGCACTTTAAACAAGACGTCGAAGTTATTGAACATCTCTTGGAAAAGTATATGAGCTGAAAGGAAACATATATTTTTTTTCCATATTTATTATGTTTTTTATTAGGACGGGTACTTCTGGGACTACCCTCATATTATCTTCAAAGCAAAAAATAATAATTTAAATATCCTTAGAACTTTACTTCTACGTCATATTTCTTTTGATCCTCTTTTGCATTAATATCAAATATTCCTAAATCATTTTTTCAAATCCAATTTGACCCAAAACCTTAGATGATAAAATCCTCTTTCTGAATTTATTATTATTATAAGGATTTTATTCATTCAGGCCAAATTTAGCACTACAAATAGAGTAAGAATCGAGACCATAAAAGGGATCATTTGACATTTTTTATTTTACGTTTTCGTTAAAAAGATACAGATTTATTGCTCTAGTTTAAGCTCCTGTGGAAAACATGGATAGAGGAAGATTTATCTCAACTAAAATGTTTTAATACTCCGATTTTATTATAAAGAAAAATATTTTTTTAATAAAAATTGACTAAATTTGGCTGCCTACAACACATTACATATACCTCCGAGCGGACGATGATTCTCGAATAATCGAAACATCTTGCAACGAATGTGATTGCAGAAACGACTCAAAAAAGCCTTAAGAGGCATCCAAATGAGAGTAGGGAGATCGGATATGAGTGAAAATGATAACTGGGCCCCAAGAAATAATTTAAACATAAAGCATTGTTGCTTTTAATTTTTTGTAAATTTGAAATAAATTGTCGCCTGCACATTGCCCGGATATTTCTAACTTGTATGGAGTCTTTGTATCTCGTGATCGTTGCTAGTATTGAATGTTTAATTAATTGATATACTAGATAATTAAATATTTTAATTATAAGAATCGAAAAAATAGCCGTCAAGAATTCATTTGAACGGGGGTGTGTCCGTCGTTCATCGGCGCCGGCCTCATCGTCGATGATAATAATGGAGAGCGCTCCGATGCTCCGAGTGTCCCCTGAGTGCGGCCCCGCGACCAAACAACGCTGACGGTCGGAGATTATCGCAGTGGAGAATGCAACGAAATGGGGATCCGATACCTTACAAAATCACTTTGCATATATATAATTTAAGCATATATATTGCCATCTATTGACAAAAATAAATGCAAAATACTTCATGTTGAACATCTGACACTAATGAATTAAAAGATAATTCTTTATTTTAAGCCGAAATAAAGAAGAAATTTTATATTGTCTAAAGTAGGTCATTTCCGTTTAATATTTTGATCACGCCGACAGCTATTCAACGAAATTAGCACTTTTTCTCGTCGTGGAGAAATCCTCTATCTGGCCCTTTTGCTTCTTACCATCGTTCATCATTCTACCTCCAGAATGGACACAATGTTTTACACTCCTAATAGAAGAAAAGAAAAAATATGTTTCTTTTTCCTGAAAGAGAATGTCAGTTTTGCTGTTTCAGCATTATATTACTTTTATAAGGTACAAACATTGCCAAAAAAAACCGGGCAAAACACGCTTTATTGTGTCATTTTCCGGTCATGCCATAACAGAATTATTTATATTATTTGCCGCAAATATTTATTAATATGTATGAAAACATTTTTAAAAAGACTTACTGATCTCATGGGCTGTTTTAAGAAATGTTTATCTGCTTACCTCTGCAAAAAGAAAAATATGTAATTAGTACAGATTATTAAAACGAAAACGATATTCCATACGGTTTAAAATTTAACAAACTGGAAATGTTCCTCCTCAGGGAACAATACAAACATTCTGATTATTTTCATGCCTTTAAATTGTTTTCCAGGCGTAAAATGTTCCATAGCGCTAGTTTGTATTTAAAAATGCCAGCCTGAAATGTTCAGCTGAAAATCGATTGAATTCCAGCCGGCAACACATTCGACTTTCACCTCACGCAAAACCTTCGGGAACATTTCAAACTTAAAGTCGTGATCCTCGTTGCTCTAATGTGCTTCGGATACGGGAATAAACAGGTTATTTATTAACTTTGGGCTTTAAAACGCCAAAAAAATACAATGGAATCGAAACGTTTTTCAACATAAGTCTATTTCGGCTTAAATTAGAGTACGTGATATTTCGACAAGGGATGTTCCTAAATAAATTATTTATTTTATTTTATAAAAAAATATTTGACGTTAATTGAAAATGATATCGCCATTATTAATCTTTGATATTCTTTGGAAGAATAATATTAAAAGTACTCAGAAAAAAGAGTGCTATAATAAGTCTCAAAAAGATTCATTTCATTATATGGTGTATTTACTGAGAAAAAAATTGTTTTAAAATTACCTATTTTTTGGGCCGTCAAAGTGAGATGATCCCTTAAAACTTCTTTCTACCAATTGGACACACGTTTTATCCCTTTTTTAAAAAATAGTTGATTTTGATTTAAAATGATCTAAGAGACTGTTAAATGTATATTTTTTCATCTAAAAAACTCTATAAGGAACGAAATAATTGATAATCAGATGGTGCCAAGTGGGTGGTTATGGGAGATGCTAAACAGTTCTCTCCCCCCCAAATGCATTAATTTTATCCCGAGTGATTTTATGAATGTGTAATATTCTGTCCAGTTGACTGCAGTATTTTTCAACCATGATTATTTCTCCGGATTTCAGCAATACAAAATAAATTATACGGTAAGGTAATGTAAGGCCTAATTTAGGGGTTCATTCCATTTAGTTTCTGCAGTCTTCAACTTCAATTTCTGAGGCTGAAATTGAAGTTTAGGAGATCCACTTTTTGGTTTGTCTACTAAAGAAAAATTGGGCGATTTAAAATTTCTAAACAAATTCTGACATCGTCGAACCAACAGAACTTTACCATAAATGGACAGATGTTTTTAGTTGTGGTTTATAGCTTAAAGTGTAGTAATTTGTGTACAAATGCTCTAAACTGGATTATATGAGTATCGACGACATTATATGGTTCCAACAGAACAACGCTACTTGCCACACAGCGCATGCCATGATGGACATTCAGCTCGAGCGATTTGGAGGCATGTTTATTTCACGCGACGGTGGCGTGAATTGGTCACCAAATTTGTACGATTTAATGCCTTTAGACTTCTTTATTTGATTATATCTTAAATATTTGGTCTATGTGTGTAAGTCGCAAATAATTGATGCCCTCAAAGTCTACATAACGAACACCATCCAGCAAATTCAGTCAGATTTATGTGACAAAGTCATTGAAAATTAGACCTCCCGAATACGCGTCCCCAAGCAAAACTTCAGCAGATATTTCAATAATATTATATTTTATATTTAATGCCATAGAATATTCTTTCAAATATAGATAAAAAATTGATTAAAATTTTATATATAATTTATTTTATATATATTTAAAAATAGAGCATTGTTATTGAAAAGCCCTATATAAAAATTAGTCAGAAAATAATAAACTTTAGTATTACAGTCAACGCTTCTATAGCGACTTACGTATTTTGTCCGTTACTTACGTAAAAGACGCCGCAAATGAAGTAAACGCTATAAGAGGGTTGACTGTATTTATTTGTATATTACATTAAAATACATGGCATATCAATTAAATTTTAATATATTGTTAACCAAGTGTCAACAACGCTCCATCATATACTAATTATCCATCGTGTACTGTTATCAAAGCGACGATTAAATGATAATATCAGCCTCAATAACAAAATATGCTTTGAAACATGTTTCAACCGCTGGTGCGAAAAACCAATGAATACCGATGAGGTGCTTATGCAAACGAGCTAACCACCGATTTGTATGGGAGTTTAACACCTCAAACCCGTCGGAACAAAGTGGAAAGATTGCTGATGAGTGATCGATATCGCCCCATGCGAAATTAATTCCCGGTCGACACGGGCAGAGCAAGCGAAGGATAATTAATATGGGAAGCAGGAAGGATTCAGTGAGGCGGCACAGAGGTAAAGGTTGGCATAGCAACAGGAAACCGGCTCCACTGCCGCTGCTCCCTGCCTAATCGCAATTCGGATTTATCCCGGAAAAATTACACGGAAAATTGTGTACAACTCGATGTGGAAAATACGACCGTGTTGCAATTAATTAAGACGCCTCCGTCGTGATCGATGATGCTAATTTAATTTGGATGCTGGGACGACCTGCCTCATCCGTCCGACTTATATACTTCCACCGGAGATTTTTTTACTGCAGACCCTTGTATCTTCATTTAACTCCTTTGAGCTATACTCAGCCCGGCTAATTAAGTTATTTATTACATCAAATTAAAATAGTATTCATCTTATCATAAAATTCGCCTAAAAATATTTCTGCATAAATTGGAAATTTGATATAAATTATTTATTTTTATTGTATATACCGGCATTAAATTAAAATATACAAAGCTGCTTTTTTGTCTACAAGCAGTTTACGTCAATCATTATTAAATAAATGTCATCTACTTTCGATGTAAAGTGGTTATGGTTTAAGTAAATGTGGCTAAAGTTACAGTATGGGAACTTGATTCAAAGCATTGCAATATTAAGTATATGTGATATTTATAATAAGCAGCTACGGCATAGACATTTCAGTCTTGTAGCTATAAGACATTTATATAATATTTATGATTTAATATATTTATAAGATATATTAATGTTCCTCTGAATTATATGACGACATTAATCGAGCTAATCATATACTAATAATAGCCGACTATAGAAACATCTTTTTGCAGAGGAGTGTTCCATTATGAATAATCGATGTCATTCCCGTGTCACTTTTTTTGTATAATCTTCCACGTTCACAAAAGAATTTCATTTTTATGCGAAATTATATATAAGAAGGCATTAATTAATAGCTAACTGAGAGGGCTCAAATTGTTAAAGTTGATATTATATACATAAATGATGAAATTGTTTAATTTTTTACCTTAAAAACTATTAAAAATAGATATACTTGGCAGAAGAATCAAAAACTTATTTGCTCATACATCTGCCAATGCCCGCATCAACTAATCGTTCCGCGCGCTTTTTTGAATTTTTCCTGGCATTTAAATGATTTTTATATTTTTTACTATATTACAAACAGTCTTAACTATTAAATTGTTTTAAAAAAATATTTAATATATATTAAATCACCATATTTAACACTATAAATACCGTGCACACACATATGTGTTTTTCGTTATTTCAAATTTAAAAACACAAAAAAACACGTTAAATTTTATTTTTACTCAAATGTACTTATTCAATGCCTTGTATACAGATGTGACCAATATTGTATTTCACTGAAATATTAATGAAATTTTTATAATACGCCGTAAATAAATAAATTTGCATTTATATTTTAAGCAGCTCTGAAGGATGTTCCCATTGAGACTTTCAAGAGGGCGTACCAGGCAAAAAAGTATGTAGATGCTCGTTGAGAGTTCTTTGGAGAATATTATCATATTTTAATGGTATTGTCGATAAATCTTTTTAAAAAATATATATTTCATTAATTTAGAGATACACTTTATATATGTATAGGGAAGAGGTGGGGAATGAATCGTGACCATATAAAGGGGTCTCCATAATCTAATATAGTTCGTAGAAAGCTCCAGGGACAGTTTTATTACTATAACGTTTACAAAATGCCATGAGGTCTTTGTGTCCAAATGGTCCAATTTTCGCATCGCTGACATATTGTATTTGGAAGCCATGCCTGAACACGTTCACAGAATATGGTTTACGTTCATGACCGAATATCCGCGTGGACTATGCGAACCCATTCGCAAAAGTACACAACAAGGAACAAAATCGAAATTAATTTCCATTCCATATCCGTGAGAACACGCCCATTTTCAACTTCGAGTAGCAACGAACCCACAAGCGAGCGCAGCTGTCTTGTAGAGCACGTGGGAGCTAGGAACTGGATACTCCCTCCCATCCCTCGGAAATCGCCTCCACTCTACGTTACACTGGTGTCAGAAATGGGAATTTCTGACGCTACAGCGTTATTGCATGGGAATGACATTTTTCCCACGCTACATTACATTATAAATGTATATTTTGTTATTGAAAATGAATTTTTATCGTCGGCAACAAATGTTTCTATGATAAAAATCTTTTTTTTTTTTTTTTGGAAAAAAATTTATTCAACATGTTTACTGTTCATGTTCAATAAATATATTTACAATCGGCGCTGCTAATATTTCCTTATGCTTAAAATTTTGAAAAAAACATGATATTTTATTGATGGAACTTGCCCTATTTTCCTACATTAATTGTATGCTTTGTATTCGAAATCACAAAATACGACATCGTTCATACATTTATAATGGTTATTCGTTAATAATTCTGTTCAAATGTAGTATATTTGTTTCGAGCTTTGCTCGTTTAAAAGTTCAAATGTTAAGCTCGACATAAAAGACACTTGTTAAACAACCATGCATACGACGAATACTTTTGCATGGAAGATGGCACACATTGACATTGCTGCTAACTTTGTTAATCAGAAATCCGTTTGCTGCACATCTGTTCAACTTCGGATGATGATTCCTTTTTGCTTTATAAATTCCAAAATGGCAATCAGCTTCGTTGCCAATTATATTATTTGAGCACAAAAGCTTACTATTGCCTTGTGGGACTCGGGCAGTAAATTCTCGGGGGGGCGGAATTCCGGTTTAATTATCAAGCAGCGTTTCACCGCTACAAAATTAGTCATCAGGTCCTCATAAAAGAGGCTCAACAGTTTCAATTGTCTGCCTTTTTACGTCTGTTTTTACAGGGCCGTTACGCAAAATTGGCGGTTGTTCAGCCTCGGGCTCGGTCGTAGACACCGCGCATAAACAGTCCGACCCGAAGATAAATATTCTTTTTTTCTCGCCTGACTTTAACTTTCCACCCTCGTAACAACTGACTTTCCTGAATTATTTGAGGGAAGGCTCGACTTAAGCATTATCAAACAAAATATAGAACAGAGCCATTTCATATGTTGAACGTGCATACATTCATCGTTCAATCGATTGTTCCAGTTTTAAAACTATTTTAGACCTTTGAAAATTACAGACATCAATTTGACTTGTTTGAATCATAATAAATAGAAGAAAGTCACACACTATATACTTAAATCTCAGCCTGATAATGCTATTGTATCGATCGACCCAAATATATCGATTTTAAGCTTAAAAAATACATTATTCGGTCACTAAAATATTGTGTGCTATCGACAGTGTTAAGGTTCATTTATCGATATACATGCTTGACGCACGCTGCGCGATCCTGAGAGAAAAATGTATTTATTTGGACGATAAGCGATGGACATACGAGTATGGCATATACGTTTAACTCAATTTTAAATTCACTCACAAATCAAAGAGCTAATAGATATCGAATACAATTAATGTATCAGGTTGGGGAATAAGTTCGTAGCGTTTTTATATATGCTTTGTTTTGAAACATTTTTTAGCTTTTTATTCATTCGATAGAGATGTTTCTATTATAAAAATCTATGTTAATCATCATTTTGAATAATTTAATTTTTTATTGCCTTTGAGTCTTAAAAATGGAATATCCAGGAGGTAAAAAAACAACGTTTTCGACATCTACTCTTCATCGCTTTTCATCGAGGTCAAAAAACTGCTGAAGCAGCCCTGGATATTTACAACGTATACGGAGAAGGTATCATAGGTGAGTCTACAGCACGGAAATGGTTTGCAAAAATGGCAATTTTGATGATGACGATACGCCCAATAACAGAAGACTTTCTGAATTCGACGAAGAGCACTTTTGAATGGGTGACTTGAGAATTGGTGGCTCTAGAAGATACGCCAAAGTCGAAAGTCAAGCATGAATGCCTCTGAGCTCTGCATAGCTCAGCTACATCACATGAAAGAGACTATTCAACTGAAATGATCTCATTGACAAGACCAAACCATATTCCTTCGCGACAACGCCAGGCCCTATGTTGCACAAGTCGTCAAAAACGCACTCCAAGAACTCGAATGAGAGGTCCTTTCAGCATTCGCCATATTCACCAAACCTTGCACCGACAGATTACCATATTTTCCACTCCCTGTCAAACCATATGAGAGGTGTTACCTTCAACAATGAAGACGACCTTAAAAACTGGCTCAACTAATTTTTCGATACCAGACCGGGCGATTTTTGGCGAAACGGCATCAACAAATTAGTCAAGAGGTGTAAGAGGAAGTAATGAACAGCAACGGCGAATACATAATTAATTAATTTATTGTTAAAACTATTGATTTTTGTCTAAATAAAAGTTTTTGATAAAAACGCTACGAACTTATTCCCCAACCTAATAATTTCTTTCTCATCGTCACTCGACGATATAAAACAAAGTCATATTCAATTTGTATATAATAAAATAATATCAAAACTCTTAGATGTCTCATTATACACTCGTACATCGATGACAAGATTGCGCTGTAAAGGTAGCCCTACACGTATATATATTCTGAAATATTACAAAAAGCGATCCACGATCCTTTTCAATGAGTATGGGATATTTTTAAAGTCACAATAAATAGTAAAAAGCTACATAAATCAATTGTATACTTAAAATTCAACCTGATAGCAAAAGTGATTATATTTGTAACGCTCTTATGGGACCCAATAATATCAACGGTGTTAAGGTTCATTTATTGATATATAAGCTTTATTCACGTTGCGCTGTCCTGAGAAAAATATGGATTTGTATGGACGATAAATGATGGACATACGAATCTATGTTTACCTCAATTTAAAATTAAATCACCAAAGGCTTAATAAGATCATGTACAAAGTGTGGCAGGGAAATTACCTTATTTAAAAAAAAAATAACACAAAAAATATAGGATAATTAATGCATTTATTGAAATTGAATTATATATAAGGTAAAAGTATAAAATAAATTTATTTCATTTTGTTGATTCTATTATAAATGTGAACAAACATAGATTTTTTATATATAGGATCTACCTGTAAGTTAATTGTAGTGTACTTATATTATTCGAAAAAGTGCAAACAATAAATTGGCAAAGTTTTATCGCAATCGAATGAACGGTATGGCGGAGCATAAAATACGAACAAACACATTTTTATTTTTGTATATTAGACTATGCCTATGTTACTTGCGCAATTCTTAGCAATAAGTGAAAAAAGTTTTATTGTAATTTGAATAAACGGTATGGCAGCACATTACATACGAACAAAGATTAATAAATTAAAAATAAATTAATTTTAATATATAAGATGTTTTAAAAATTATATCATTAAGGTTGAAGCTTTTCACCAGGATGCAGCAGGAAAACTTCTATTGACTAGAACGAAAATTATTGTAATAATATATAAAAACTTTAAATGTTTTTCTATAATATGAAAGAAATAATTATACCAATATCTTCCATATTATTTGTTTTTGAAATAAGGTAGTTTCTCTGCCTGCATTCTGTATAATTCATCGTGCGATGAATTCTTATGGGTTTTATTAACTATTGCAATTCTTTTGTGATGTTTATTCGATTTCAAATCTATACAAATAAATACGCTTTTTAAAGATTGTCGTCAAAAAATTTAATTAAAATCAAATAAAAGCATTTTCTATCCCTTAACTGGAAACATAAATTCACTGGGCTGATTTAAGTATAAATCTTTAAGCTTTCCGAGCGGATACTCGAATCATTAATCCACAGCGCTTGTTAGTTCTTCAATCGCAGTTTACATAAGAACGTCGCGTTCATTCTTATTTATTATTAGTTCGTATAAATTCCAATTTAATATTATGATTTTAATATTATTGTGTTTTCGACGCTAAAAATTAATTATTTCGGCTTAAAAAATGACCATTAATATGCTTTATAATAATTGAATCAGTATGGCGATCCATTCAAATCGTGAACCATAGTACAAGCTTGCGTTAAGGGTTGAAATGTTCGCCCGGTAAATTTGACAGCCCGATAAGAAAACAACGGCTCGAAAAGCGGCATTTAAAGTTGAAATATGATAATTTCGGGTTTTAAATATGTTTTTCGTGTAAAAATATAAAATCAGCCCTCGTCTTCGTTCGGGGAAATTTTTAAACAACCCCAAAAAAAAAAAATTACGCTCGAGTTGATAACACGTGGGGCGAAAGGTGTTCCGAGTATATATCAATATTTTGCGTATTAATTTCAAGTAAAATATTTGCATAATCGCGATAGTCGGTATCGAACGACTTTCGCAGGGGGGGGGTTGACAGGTTGCTTCTGTTGGGGGTGCACGTGCGTGACACGTGATTGACACGCACATCGAGCCCGGATAAATTGCCGGTTAAGCCTTTGCTCTCCACAATTTGCGGGTCGAGAGTGGGAATACCTTGGACGCTTCGGAAATCAACCACAAAATTGGGATATTCCCGAAGTGGCGTGACGGGGAGTTCCCGAGAAGAGTTTTGGGATACGTCACATACAGGTGATTTGATCCGATGTGCTTTTTATCGAGGCTTGACAACCATCATGTAAGCTAATAGTGCATAAAGCCTCACTTCTCGCATTATAATGGTGATTCAAATATAAACCGGAATTTTGCTGTATAAATTTATTAGTCATGCATATAAAAATACAAATGGATTATCTTATTTTTCTACATTATTTACTTCATAAAAATATAAAATTATTTTATCGGATTGAAAGCTTCTTGATTCCATCGCTGAAGAAAGAAGCATTCTCTGTTGCGCAACACGAAATTATTTTTATTATTTTATTCGTATAAAAAGACCTGAAATCAAGACAAATTTTAAGAAGACTTGAGACACGCCTTGGTGATGCTACTCTAAATAATAACCAAATATTTGATTGTGGCCAAAAGTTTCGTTAAGGTCTGAAAGTCGAGTAACATTCCTCTGAAAAATTGATAACTACGATATTTTGAGACGTCTTTCTTCTTTAAGAAGTTCTTTCTTCACTTCTGGACCCTGATAGAGGAGGATTTCAAGAAGATGACCAATTTTGAGTTTGAGAAGACACTTCGACGAAGCATTTACCACCATATCACCCATCGCTTTACCTGTTTATACTTCACACGCTCACTTGCTTGCCACTGGTTCTCCAGCCATGTAATGAATAAATACATTATGCAAATTGTTCGACATTTTATTGATCGCCTGCCTCATTTCGAACTCTATCATCTAACGAATAAAATCATAAGCGTTTTCCGTCGTTTATCGCAACCGACTCGTTGGTCGGGATCATCGTTTATGGACTGCGCCGCGATTGATCAAATATCGCACAGAGACAAATTTTTGCCGGTGATCGGATCAATAACTTTTCTATATAATGAAATAAATGTATTTATGATAAGAGAAACGCACACACCCAAAGAAACGCTTACATTATTGTATGATTCAGTTGATACAGCCAACCCTGATGATGGTTGATATGTACAATAAACAGCTGCGCTCTGCATGCAAAACAAATTTCGCTCAAAGTTATATTAAATGTAAACTCTCAAATCAAACACCACATCAACCTAATATAAGATTCAATTAAAAACATGCTCAGTAAACTAAGTGGTCTATTTGCTGCTAAATTGCAAGCTTGTGCATATACAAGGCGGTAAACATCGTTGGAAAGTTCCAATAGGAAACATTTACATACTCTGTCAAATATTTTCAGTGTCAAGCGCTTGAATTTGATAACATGGTTGCAAACAATTACCTTAATTGATATTTACGAGACTGTTTTATCTGCCACAGTTTTGCTTAGTGGTACATATTCGGGAACGGCGTTCGTTATGTCGACATTGAGGGCATCAAATGTTGCGATTTATACGCTCAATTTATTCGTGCAGAATGTCTATCATGGCATGCGCTGTGTGACACAGCGTCGTCCTGTTAGAATCACATATTGTCAATATCCATATCATCCAATTTAGATCTCAATAAGCTGCTTATCATCGTTCTGTAGACTCACCATTGATGGTTATGGCAATGCCAATTTCGTTTTGCTTTAAATCCAAATGGTCAAAGCTTGGTACTCATCCTATCCCATAACACCCATCCTATTCGTTTTTAGCTGATGAGTTTTAAATGTATTTGCACAGTGGTCCTTGTGGGATTTCAGCCTTTGCGATAACTCATCGATTTTTTACCGTAGATATGATTCGAGTAAGTATTTTATTATATTATTATCAACATTCGAAGGCCCTTTCGTTCTTGGTTCATCCCTTAAGGGGTTACATGGGTTTACTCGGCGAAAAAAAGGTCTATTTTCAACAATTTTTTTTTAATGTAAAAATTGAAATATTTTATTCAAACTTTTTATATTCATAAAGATTTACATTTGAAAAAGAATTTTTGAAATTTTCAAAAGAAAATATTCAAAACTCCGCCATTGTGACGTCATTTCCCGTGACCCTCCAAAAAGCGTTTTGACAGTAGAACTCATGACAGGATCATTTTAAATTAAAAAAAAATATCCTTATTTTTAGTTAAGACTATAAACTAAAATCTGAACGAAGGAAAAAAAACAAAAAAAAAATTTGGATTTTTGGTAGACCTTTTTACAAAAAAATGCAAATTTTGGTGAAATTTGCTCAGTATATATATTTTTTTAAATAGTTGTGATTGAAAAAAAAAAGAGTCCTTCGTCCAAGTTCTTGTGAATTATATTTTGAAGGTTAGTGTAAAATTTCATCAAGATCGGTTAAGTAGTTTTTGAGAAATTTTGACAAACAACTTTGAAAACACAGTTTCGAGAAAAACGCGTTTAAAGTTTTGAGTAACAATAAAACTGGTTTTTTTTTTTTTTTTGTAACTTATATTGAATCGTCGATTCCTGGGCCATAAAGTAAAGAACCTGCAGTAACTGCAATGTCCAGGGCATCCTTTTGCTCTTGTCTATGATGAATCCTAGCTTCGCGAGTCTCGCTCGCTGATTTTTTTTCGGCTGCGCACATACGGTTTTCATCTGAATTTCGGACATATTCGTGATGAAGTTTTTAATCCATACCTTGCATAAATAATAATGAAGCTAATGTTCTTTCATTAAAAGTGCAAGCAGCGACTAATGCAGCAATATTAACGATCTTTGAACCAGCAGGAAGTATTTTTGGAGTAACCTTCCAGATATAGTATTTTGGTTCAAGCTTTCATTATTATTTTGTGTGAAACCACCAACACACCGCTCCAGAAGCTCATTTTTACTGAGATCTTCATAGATAGGTTTCATTGCAGTCAAAACATAATTTGGTAATGGAGTATAATCATGTTTGAATGATTAAAGAGTGTTCGTAGCCGATGCTCGCTGCCAAGCGCACCAGGAGTCTGGACCTTTCGGGCAATTTCCGTGCTGAGGATTTTTGTCTGTAGAGCTGTAGTGATAATATGTAGCCCATATAGCGTCTTTCATTTTTCCGCTGACTCACAAAATTCTTCTTATTGCCAAACCATAATAAACAGTTAATTTGTCAATTAATTTACCAGTAAGTTTACCTTTGCCAGAAAGAGTTTTTTTTTTCTAGTTTTTTTACCGTTGACTATTTTTTCCTCAGCTATTTTATTGACTAAATCACGTAAATGGGTACTCATCATCTTCTGCACATGTCCAACGTATTCTTTTTTGTTGATAAGAAGATCTTCACCGTAAGGTTGGGCTTTGAGAATACCAGAGTATGTTTGACTGACTTTGAGCACGCACCTTCCCTGGGTCGTATCTCAGAAACTTTTATTCGGATCGACTTAAAAATTTAGGATAATATTTTCAAGATGTTGTAGAAATTAATAAGATAATAAAAAAAAATCGATTTTTTCAAACTGCGAAACCCATGTAACCCCTTAAGCTACTATTGCCCGATTTAATTTTCTGGTACCAATATCTGCGACCATCCAAAGTCAATTGAGCTTATGTGCGTGATTCGACGAAGCTATAAAAATCACTATTTCAAGGGTGCATAAAACAATCTTACACGAAAATTTATTACGACTATAACAATTTGGGTACAATATTTGAATTGTTAAACGTCTATAACACTTGTAACCATTTTCCAATGTGTGTAATAGTGTACCGTGATATGCACGGATCACGCAACTATAATATGGGCGCTTAGTCAATCGCAAGACTTAATCACACGTATCTAGTCCATCGATTGTTCCAATTTTAAAACTATTTTAGACCTTAGAAAATTACAGACTTCAAACACAAATTATGTATTTAAATGCATTTTAACACGTACAGTTGTAAAATCGATCGAAGGATATTTTTACAACTTGTCATCTATGTCTGATGTTCGATGAGAGCTTAAAAGCTCTGATAAATTTGTCATAACTTTATATCATTTTTAGGGGAAAATTTACAAAATAGAGAGTCATCATATCAATTATCAAAAGATGACACCAAAATAATATCATAACTCATAGTCAGATGACACAAAGGATTCAGTTAAATGACAAAATGAATTACAATATTAGGTTTAAATGAAAGTTTATCAATAATGAAGAACAGCAAGTGGCTATGAGAAAACAGGGACGATGTTGGTTCGCATTAAAAAACTTAACTTGCAAGAATTTTTAGATTTTTTTCCTTTCTTCAAATTTAAAAATGTTTATTTTAAATGCAAAATATTATTAGATAAATATGTGCTTGCAAAATAATTTAAAAAAAATATTTTCGTATATATTTAACATCCAGTTTCCTTCAAACTGATTATATTGAGGGGAGTGTTAGCTTTAAAACGCACCCTTTAAAGCTAATTTTAAATAATCATAAACTTAGATGCTGTATTCATATGTCCGCCAATTATCATCCGTACAAATCCAATTATCTGTCAGGACCGCGCAGTGTGTATGAAGCTTGTATATAAATTAATATTCGTTCATTTATTTGCGTTATATATACTTTATTTAAGCAATATATTTGAAATCGATTAATTTGGGTTATTATTAGTCGATAAATTTGAATTATCGATTTATACAATCGTATGATGTACGCAAAACCATATTTCTGTCTCTGTCTCCCATTCACAATCTCCGAACTGCAAGACATTATCTCCGTCTCTGTCTCTCTTTAAACTCAACGTACAAGACACTCTCCATCTTTGTTTCTCTCCGAGCTCAACGTGTAAGAATGTTCTTTCTGAATCACTGGAATTCGATCGCAAATACGCGACTGAACTCCTCAAAAAGTTAAACTTGGGAAATCTATCAACGAAACGTTTCTATTAATTTAGCAGGCCTTTGGGAGTGATTCCTTGTTCAAATTACAAGTTCTCCGATGGCACAGGTTGTTTAAGGAGGGCCAAGAGGAGGTCAAATTCAACCCAGCAGTGGAAATCCATCAACTTTCTGAATAGATGAAAATTTGACGTTTGTGCATGATCATTTGAACTCTGATCGATGATTAACCTTTTCGTTAGTGAGCAAATTTAAAATCGATGAAGTCGTTGTTGTCATAATCGCTTTACACCGATTACTTTCTGTCAGCTCCTAATCAGCGTAATACAATCTTCAATTCGAGGCAGAGTCAATTGTAAATGAACACTTGATAGTGAATACAAGACCACGTCATTTCTTTACATAAACAATGCACAAAAAATCGATTAATTTGCTCCTCCTTTAGAAGGAAATGATAATTAAACAAAGACTCATTCAACACGCAGCGAAGAACGGCAAGCAGTTAAATAAACAAACACTCTCTATAACACACAATATTCGGTCATTTCTTTGCGTAAACAAATAACACACTTGAAATCGAAATCATTATAAGTCGATAAATTTGGGCTTAACGATCTATACAATCATGCGATGCATATGAAGAAGCTCTCCGTCTCAGTCTCCCGAACTGCGCTAAGTTCTCTCTGTCTCTGTCCGCCTCGGAGCTTCAATGCACAAGAGTGCTCTTTCTGAATAGTGAAGATCAAAACGGATATTTCCGTAAGTACTCCCATACAGGTTAAGCCTTCAATGGACAGCAAAAACTGTATCGCATTGTAACCGAAAATTTGAACACAAAAACGCATACAAAATTCATCACAACAACGCGCTAAGCCACAACACCATCGTTATCAACGATTTTCTGGTCCTGAAAGGGAAACATTGAGGCACGATTGAAACCATCCAACCTCATGTTACATGAGGAGAAGGCATTCCAGGATGTCTTCCAGGCCTAATAACACCGCCTCCAGATGTATATCAACGCAAAAGGGCGCTGTTTCGAAGTTTTTTGATTGAATTTCTGTTAAATAATTCTAAGAAAGCCCATAATCGAGATGTTCCTGAGATCCTGAGAACTTTTTTCAAACAATTTTGACCACTCGTTAATATCCTAAATCAGCAGATAAGCTCGAATCAAGTCGAATATTCTTAAATTTGTTAGATTATAGCGGCCATGTTTTTAAAATAAAAACTATCAAATTTATTGTAAATTATTTAATAGCATATGGCATTTTTTTATAAAAATTTATAGTGTGAAATATTTGAAAAACTTATATATATTATCAAATTTTACTGTCAAAATCTTTATATCGATGAAGGATTTTTATGGACGTCTGTTTGAGCTGAAGAAAGTTTTTCTTACACCGAAGAATATTTCCGTCTTCAAAGCCTGGATTGAGGATCTGCTAGATTATTTTGTGCATTAGGTGAGATATTCAAGGAATTATTAATTATGAATTTATAACTTACAAATGGAAAGAATTTCAACACCCTTCCATATTCACCAGATCTGGCTTCGATGTATTATCATATTTTTCGACCTTTAGCACATTCTCTAAAGGATAAACGCTTTTGAAATTCATATTTGCATATATTTCAACTCGAATTTATTTAAAAAAGATGATAACATTATTTATTTAGGAAAGCTTCTATTGAATTATATTGTGTAATTGTACGATACGCAAACATCCATGTTTGCGATAATTTATTGAGGAATTTACATTGGCCATTTTGTGGGGGGGTCTTTAATTGATTTACGATAGGAAGCCGAGAATTTTACGACCGAATATAGACCAGTTTATGACTCGAAGGCAAAATTATATTCTGTAGAATAATACTCGTATTGCCTTCGGCCGTAAAACTCTGAGGATATGATAAAACTCTGGCATTATAAACTTTTTTCGCCTCTTACTTTTATACGGCCTATTTGAATATTTTTATTCTAGAAGATAAATATCTATTTGAAATAAACGACTCTAGGCTTCTTTTAATCATAAATATGTCTATAGGTGTATACGGGAAATAAGAAATTGGAGTACGCCCAAAGTAGCTTTGGACGTGGATAAGAGGAATTGTGAACTTTTGCGTTATTAGAGCGACTCGAAACAAAGAAATTCTTCGTTTCTTAATGGATGTGATGGGGGTATAAATAAATGAAAACTAGCTTGGTAGGCTTTAATCTCGTATTGCGCCTCGTACGCTGATGTTGATTCTATTTTGGTCCTGGATATTCAACGCCGTTCGTATCTCTTATGTTCAAAGCAATTGCTATGAACATTCATGATATGATCGTGCGAGCCTTATTTTGAGAAACCGTCGCACACACAAAAATATCCGTTTGCTTGTATGTGTGTTTAAATTTGATATATATCCCCTAATTTGTTTGCCTAGCACAATGCCAACCCTGTTTACCCGCTACGGGGGTGACAGATAGGGTATTAAGACAGAGCTTCCTGACACATATTTTATGAATCCCACTATTTTAATGGGACCTTAACAAATTTATAGCCTCCGACATTTATTCCAGAGAAATTCCGCGCTGAATTTCGTTTGATGTAGTTTAATTAAGTCGGCGAAAACAAACAAATTTTTACCGTCGATGAAAAAATGGAGGATCCTTCCGAGGAGCCAGGATTAAAAGACGTCGGCGAGATGTTCTCTCGGTGCGACCGAATTTTTTCCGCCCTTAACGGGGAAACGTAAAATGAAATCCAAAGGCTTTTACGCAATCTAATTTTGCGCCTAACAATATTTTTCTCGATTTTCATCCAAGATACGCAAAGCCTGTTTGTTGTTGTATGAAAGATGACGTGAATCACCTCTTCATATTTGCTGTTTTATCCCCGGGGATTAGGCCCCTTCTTGATACAATGGACCCTGTGCTTTTAGAAGGAACAAAGAGGATACGCCAAAATTGGGCGGAATTTTCGAACTATTTTTGGACAATTATTAACATGACTAATAATAAATGTTTTTATCCGCGATACATACCATTCCGACATTAATCTTCTGTAATACCTCATGCTCAAGCAAACAAAGTCCTATATACACATCATATTTGTATTACAGCCAATGTAAATTTGGTGGTTTTTGCTGACATTTTCGATAAATTACATGCTTTCAACGACGACAATGTGATATGTATACTTATTTGACCTTAACTTGCGGGAAAATATAAAAGACTTTAAATAAAAATGATTGATGAACAATTTTTTAATGTATATAATTTTTAAACCTGTTTTGTACAATCTTACATCAAAATTTACACAAAGGAATCATTGCACGGATTTGAATCTATCGAACTATTTTATCCCAAATGAAACGCTCAACTTTTAAATATAAATAAAATAAGTTTAATGTAAGATATATACTTAATTTTTACTTTATATACAAGTATAATATATGGCATTTAATATAAAATATAAAATTGTTCTAATATTTGCCGCAGCTTTTCTTGGTGGTATGTATTCAGAAGGTAAAATTTTCGACGACTTTATCTCATAAATCTGGCTGAATTTGCTGAATGATGTTCGTTATATTGACTTTGAGGGCATCAATTGTTTGCAGTTTATATGCATAAATCTATAATTTAAGATAGTCCCAAAAAAATAAGTCTAAATGCTTTTAATTACACAATTTCAGTAGGCGTCATGCGAAATAACTATGCCCTCAAATCGCTAGTGAAGATTGTCATATTAAAAGATCTGTAAAAAGCTCTTGAAAAAATCTTTTAACATTCTTATAATAATCATATTGATTAAGTATAACTTTGTGTAAAGTAATTTTCTTTATATTAAGGTCGTAAACATTTGATTTGAATTCTGTGATTCAACGTGTTTATATCAAAATCATGCTGAAAAAAACATCAAAAATGAAAATATTTGGGCAATATAAAATCATCCTAATTTAAAAGAATAATTAATAATGTGGCTATAGTTCTTAGCTTAGATAAAAATAAAAAAAATATTTTCACAAAATTACGACTGTTTAAAAAAAAGTCATTTTTGTCCTCATTTTTTATAGTTTTATTTTTTTTAAAATGGTTTTAAATAATATATTATCATAAATCTGCTAAGAACGATAGAATGTTATATAAATAAGTTTTTTATTAAATTTGAAGTAAATTAATTGATCAACATTTGAGATATCATGTCAACCGTGTTGAAAAAAGTAGTTTTGAGAAAAACGCGTTTAAAGATTTAATTCTGATAGGACCGGCTTAATTGCTGCATTACTAAAATATATTATAACTTCATTAATTATTTAAATATTGTAAATTCTTTTAAACTATATATTTTTAATGGATTAAGCTTTGAAAATATGCAAAAAAAATAAATTGGAATTTTTCAAAATTCTAGATTAAAATACATCCTTAAATCCATTTTTTTCATTGTTGTATTATAATATTTATTTAGATATTAAATAAATATATTGTGTTTTTTTAGCACTGAAACCTAACTCAGTTTTAAGTACTTGTTTTATGTTTCATATAACATAAATTCGCACAGATACAAATATAAGGGCTTAAAATAATATTTATTATTTTTTCCTTTGTACAGCTCTAGAATACATATTTTATTAATGAAAATCTTTGAAAGAGCTAAAATTGCTTATTACAATAGTATCCTTAACATTAAGGGATGAAGATAGGGGTAATTTTGTTACAAAAAATATCTTCTTTTAGTAAAAAGGGCCCTTATTCAACATAAATTAATTTTATTTTTGTTCGTGGCTTATCATATGGTACTATAATTAATACAGGGATTAACAATTCTAGTATATTCAAAGTAATCCTGTTTGAAAAAAGGTAAATGGATCGCTATAAGATAGATCCAATTTGGCATCGATTGTTTCAGTTCTATGTTTCGCTACGGTAATGAAACAAAGAGATTTCGAAACAGTGGTGAACATTCAAGTCGGCACATTGTACGGCATACAAAGGATTCAAACAAATAAGGATCATGCTAATAATTGCTTTCCTTGATTAAATAGAATATTGTATATGTGTATTCGACACTGTGATTCTTAGAAATACATAGATTTCTTATTTAAAGATTTGATCTTGATAATATCCCTTTGGGTTCTGTTTGATGTTAATGATTGATTTCTTTATATTTATATACAAATTATAAATGAAAAATACTATTGAATATATTTTAAGACAAGAGCGTTGAAGGACATTGTTACATGAAACTACAAAACAACTATTTCAAGCTCAAACGGTTTCAACAAACATATCAAAGCTTTGATGATGAAATACTAGAGCTTTCCATTTCCATAGAGAGTTTGAACGCTTTAAAATTATTTTACACTTGGCTTTGTTTTCAAATGCTCACTTACATTTAAAATCCGAAGAATATTTTTATTTAACATTTTGTAAATACTATAAATAATATTTTTAAATATATTTGAAACATGATGAGTTCTCCCATACGTAAACAGCAGAATATATTATATTAATTCTCGAATTTAATCAACTTTCAAAGCATGTAAATTGACGCTTTTAAAACATGCCGAAATAATACCAGACATGTAACATTTTCTCGTTTTGTATTCTGCAGCAAGTCTGAATTTATCTCCGAAAAGCTTGACTTGTTACTATTCAAAGTTTTACAGCTGAAATTCTATGGTAGATCCAAAACCACAAGTGTGAAATTGCACCCAGCTTACAATGCAGCAGCAAAGCTCGGAGAGATAAGTTCGAACTTTGACAATCACTGGTTTGAATTGTTGGAAGTTGGTCATATCAAATTCTTATCTTATTTCGGGCATCACACCCTCGTTTATCCGAAAACATAAACTAAACTGTGTGGCAAAATTATGCCAGTAGTGTTTTCACACAAGAACACAAAATATCATAAAAATACACATGAACAATGTTTTTTTTTTGTTTTTTAAATAAATAAACAGTTTTCTGCGAATAAACTTGAGTCATAAAGAAAGAGTATGTTCGCACATTAAGTGTTTAAATTAGTGAATCGGAAACAGAGACGGGTGTCTTCCGTCTCATCATACAATCGTACATATATGGCAAGAACGTGTTGTAAAGGTACCCCTACACATTTAATATTGCAAAATAATATGAAGGATCATAAAAACCAATTTTCCTTTGCAAAATACTATCCTAAACACGATACGCAAAATAAAATCACATAATTTTAAATCTGAGTGGGAAAAAATGTAGAAACAAAATGTCGAGCCAGACTCGACATAGGACCGCAAAAATTTAAAATTACATATCATGTGTATTTATTAAGCTTTAATTCTTATATAGATAGAATTCAGACCCAACTGCGAGACTTCAATGACGAACCATTCCTCAAATATAGCCACGGCTTACAAATTCGTATAGATGACTATTGTTGTTTTAAAAAAAATGACAGCCATCAATAGTGAACGTTCTCGGTGAATTTGTAAATATTAAAAAAAATGGTCATCATTATGTGATGCAATACTTTTATTTGAAAGGTCTCAGTCCAATCAATATCAAAGTTGAGCTAGGTTCTACTCTGGAAGAGTCTACCAGTATTACCATCGACTGAAAGTGTGCGAGCTAACACTGAAAAATTGTACATGAGAAAGCTGTGCGCAAGATGTATGCCGCATTTGCTCACCATGGAACAGAAACAGCGCCATGAGGTTATTTCAATCGTGTGTTTGGCGATGTGTCACGGCAATAAAACTGAGTTTTTGCATAGATTCATAACCATGGATGAAATATAGGCGCACTATTTCCTCCTCCCTTTGATTCTCCACTGACGCATAGCAAGACTAGATAAAAAAAATAGTAAGATAGATTTTATGGTTGGGGGGAGAAAGTTTAATCTCGCTTGCGAACTTATTTGGTGCGAGCCCCCCATGTAAATTAGTCTTTATGGGAGAGAGCTTCCGTGATTATAGAAGGATTTCCTTCTCATAACTTACGCGGAAAGCCCTAAATGCTCTAAAAGAGGCCACAAGGTTTGTGTGTCCAACCGGTCCGCTTTTAAGACCGTTGATACTTCGAATTAGCACCTCGCGATTAGATGTCATGCCCGGACATGTCTACATAAATAGTCCAGAATGGATTTTCGGAGATCGGAGACTATTTTTGTATTTATAAAAACTCATTTGATATAATTTTAAATATTTTCCATATTTTGTAATGCTCAATCAATACGATTTGAATAATATTTTTAACGACAATTTTGTGTGTTTAAATTTGCATATTATGAAGATTTTAGATCAATTTTCGGAATATCCAACAAGGAAACAACATTTAACTTTGTATAAGTTTCCAGTGGGTTTATATAAACCTCAGATGCAAACTTTGTCGAGTCCTTTGAGAATGGCGCGTATATAAAATGACGTTATTTTGAACAAGTATGTTATTTATAAGTCGTTAATATTAATTTTATCCAAAAGTAAGCCCGAAATAAGTTTTAATTTATGCGCCAATATTGAATTGGAATATGTTTTTCAGGGAGGATTTCCCGGTATAAATTTCTCGGTTTTTATCGATACAAATGCGAATGTCATCCTTATCGATGAGGGTATAGGGCCCAGTCAAAAAACTTGCATAAATTGAATGTAAGCGTATACGTTACTGAAGAAAAATAACAAAACTGTTGAATAGGGTGGACTTTTTTGTTCGTGGAATCGATCCGCATGTACGCCGCCTTTGTGAGTTCTAACTGCGAAAACGGTAATATGACCCAGGCCGGATTACCCGCTTTTTAGTAATATCCAACCCGAGGGATTAATTTTTATGCCCTGAATTAACCGAACCTTCCGACAATTTTCGGCCCCGGGTATTATGTAAAATTAAATGGGCGGCCATATTGTCCAAGATGGCGGATCGTGTCACGAACGACGCACTGATTAGAAGGATTTGTGGCGACTTTGCGCCCATGGCGGGCATATTTTTCCGGGTCATCTGGATGGAAAAAATAGCCGCTGAATCAACATAACAAAGAGCTGCATGAATAAGAAGTGGCACCCCAAATTACAGGAAGGACTTCGGAAATGCGCCCTGTCACGAAGTTCAAATTTGGGACAGGAAATAAAGCCTATAAATACGAATGTCTTGCAGGAGGCTCCATCCGGACTTGTTTTTGAACGCGTAAATATTTTTGCACGCAAATCAGATAAGCCTGATGAAATTTTCCGAGTGTGAATATAAAAAATAACTCCAGGGAACAGGTATATCAATACCCATCTGCTTTTTTCGCAGTGGCAAAATTCGTTAACATATATTTCCATGTATTAATTCTTCCCGTATTATTCCCCTGGAGAAGATAACCGGACTACGGAACAAAGCATTTGCAATTTAAAGTACGTAATGAACATACATAGTGGATTAAAGCGTTTGAATGAAACACACTATACATTAAAGCGTATTAACTTTTTCTTTTAAAAAAGCTATCATGGGAAGGGCGTAACATTTCATATGATAAATTTGAGCTGACGTTATAACAAATATTCCACTTTATCGCAAACAATTTAAAATTCCGAAGGCGTTCAAGACCTGAAGACGCCTTCCATTCCTAGACAGTAAAGTTGATGTTTATGGCTATCCGATCGAGACTATAAAATAGCGATTTTTGCATTATCGATCTGATTTAATGGAACTGAAAAAGCGAGTATTTACTGAAGCGTGGTTTATTGCTTGAGGTTATGTGTAGCGCGGACTTCTTTTCCTCCTCAGTTACCGCTTTACTTCACTGGACCAAAATGCGCCAACATGATGCATCTGTTAAACGTCTCGCAAAACAAATTGCGTACACTAACAATACTTGTACTAATTCTATGACGTTGACATACGTACGCACAACAACTCTTAAAAATTTCATCGCAATTGGATGAATGGTATAGGAGCACATACAAAACATACATACACACATACATACAGATTTTGAAACAATTAATCTATAATCAAATCATTTAAATATAAATATTCAGATCTTTAGAAAACCCGAAAGTATTCGTACATTTTGAGCTCGGTTTGAAAAAATTATGCTTATACAACTGAATTTTTTTAAATTATTTTTAAAACTAACAAAATCCATTAAAAGATGAAGAGCTTCAAATTTTGAGGCTCTTCACTTTCGAGGAGTTATCACACAGACTGAAATTCCCATGGATCGCTGTGCAAACACATTTAAAACCCATCGACAAAACGAATAGGATGGGTGTTGTTGAATAGGATGGGTACCGCACAACTTAACCGAATACAATAAAAACAAGCAATAATACACGTGCTACGCTTTTTTTTCTTACTTTCGGGTGCACTTAATATAATTATTTCTTGTAAATCATTGTAACGTTGAGGCGGGGGCGTTCTCGGGGGCAGAGAACCGAACCGAATACGAAGGCCTGTCGAATAGAAAGACTCTCTTCTCTAAGTAACTATTTATTCCACACAAGAGAAAGAGGGAAAGAGACCTGGCTGCTGGAGGGACGACGTCCCGCAGCCAAGGCTAACCGACAACTCCCGCCTCCTGCGCGTCACTACCCAACCGGCAACTGTGAACGCGCAAGAAGCGATCTGTCGGTATGCATGTGCAATGTCTCCGCAGGGCCACAAGAGATGGCGCTGTTAAAATAACACATTACATCTGAAAAGAGATGAAAGATGTCGCTGTTAACTACGTGGGATGGTAAATCGCCCACGCTAAATTATAAATGGTTATTATAAATCACTTACAAATAGCTCTATCTTTTTCCATTGAGCATTTATTTCTATATGAATAAATGATCTAATTAGATCACACTTAACATACACTCAATGTCGACATATTGTTTAATTTTTCAAGCGTTCCTACGGTCATGCATAGGACATACATAAAAGACACACGGAAAGATGGCCCACAATGTGATTAAATTCTAATGCTTAATTTTGATATATTAGGTGTATTAATAAGTCCTTGCCGATTTTTATGGACGTCTGTTTGAACTCCACATAAGATAATGAAATCATCTTCGTAAGTCTCAAGAACCCTCGATTAAGTATCAAAGAACAATAATGTATATGAATAGGATACATTCACCTTAGTGGACAGTTCAAGAGCATTTAAAACTTATCGGAAAGATTAATTGAGTGGGTATTTGGATGCCGCACGAACTGTACAACGATAATAAAGGAGAGCGACGAAACACGTGGAAAGTTTTGTTATCAAGATAAAAAGTTCGTCCTTTTTTGCATAGAATTGTCACTGTTATGAAAAATAGGTTGTTTGTGACAACATAAGTCGTAAACGTCAATGGATCAAACACCATGTCCGACTCCGAAACCTGGATTGACGACCCGCAAGATTATTTTGTGCGTTTGGTAGGATATTCATGGAATTATTCATAATGAATTTACGAAACCTGGCAAAACAATAGCTGCAGATGTATATTGTTAGCAAGGATGAACAAAAAATTGAGAATCAAATGTCGAGAATTATTCAGGAACAATTTAATGATTCTGCAAGACGACAATGCATGACCCCATAAGGCGAAGAAGACGATTGAAAATATCAGTAAATTAAAATGGGAAGAACTTACACAGAAATACAATGAACAATGTATGCTTATATTGTTAAATTGTTATCAAATTATGCGATGTTTCACCAGCTTAAATATATGTAAGCATTTCAGACAAATTCATTGACATCGAACGGAATTAAGGCATTAGTTATTAACAGGCAATAAAGCTCAGGGAGTATACTCTGAGTATTAACGCCTAGATTTCGATGAATATTTAATATGTGTAATATTATCTAACACAATCGATTGTGTCAATAGAAATCCTCAACGATAAAAACCCTTTGTTCAATTAACCGTGTGCCCCTCCACGCTATTCCGAAATATTCCATTACGCAGCTTGGAACTTCGTTATAACGCTCGTCGACGACATAATTGAATCGCACCATAAAATCTGATATCGGAAGAAGTCACAAAGTCCAATTCAGGTGGGCTTTGGAAATCAATGTGATAAGGAAGTTGAAAAGGAGCAGATTCGTTCCGGCCAATCAAAATACCCTGCGGGACGTGACGGGGTGCGTCCGTCACTTCCACAACGGCGAAAAGGGATCTTTTCTGCAAAACTAGGACGAACCGGAGATGGCAAGGCTCACAGGTCGCTAACCTTACATAGAAGAGATCGCTGCGATACACTTTATTGTCCAAGGATTTGAATCTATTTAAATAAATTGGATTTTACGATGGTGGACTTCGAGCTCGCAATCCGGTTAGGGGATGACTTGCAAAGTTGCTTTCGTGCTTTCGATAAATTAAAATATCTACCGTTGAAAGTATTCCCCCGCTGAGACGCATGGAGTCGAATTTAAATCCTGTTTATATGAAAAAATCACATATACGCCATATGAAAGTTTATATTAAAGCCGAAGACAAAGTTGGATTGTGATTTTTGCGATATACAATACGTATCCTGAAAAAGTTGCATGATACAATATCGCAGACTTTATGTATTAAAATGTTTCAAATATAATCCGAAATTATGCTATACAAATTTTCGTTCCCATCAGCTTTGTTGCACAACGCGTAATTATTCGTTTTCATTTAAACAACCTTAGCGTCATCTAGCAGCTGGCAGTAGTAGGCCACATTCATCTACCTATCTATCATGTAGAAAATCAATCAATAATATACCTTTCAAGTCCCAAAATACCATAGCCATCATTTCTCCAGAGGAATGTTTTACGACTTTCAGAATATCATGAAATGTTGAGCCCAATCAAACACTTGGGTCTTATTTAGAGTATATGTCATTAATAAATTTGTACAGCAAAATTCCGGGTTGTATTTGAATTCCTCTCGTATTAAATAGGTTGTTTAGTGACTTAGCAATTGAACTCATAATTATTTTGGGTTCAAATCTTCAGTAAGCGTGATTAGAGACCATATGTTTTAAAATCATTCCCAAACCCTACCAAATTTAATATTCTGATTTTCTAGTTTTTTTTTTTTCAGTTAAAAAATGAAACGCCATAACTACTAGATAATAATTGTTTTTTAAATACATCATCATAATCATTATCGTAGTGCAATCACAAACAGTCCCCTGCAAAACAAGGATCTCTTCAATATTTATTTATAAGATAGGGTCACATCGAAAATTTTGTATTCATTATACACTTATAAACCTCTCAAAGAAACCATTTTCGAGTTTCAAAATTGTATCCATAGTCAAACATTTTTACATGGTGATTTAGTTACGAGTCTCACCGCTTAAACGCGGAACTACCTACAAGTTTATATTTTAATTTATTATATCAAAATATATGTATTTTTCAGTTTATTATATAATATTATGCTTTGGACTTGTATTGCGTTTAACCTGTATTCGTCCCAGAAGTGCTTTATATCACCCTTTTTGACGCCCCGAATTCGCCACTTATGAACATTCCCAAGTGACGCAACTCGACGAAAGTAATCCCACCTACATTGTTAACATCCCGAGATAAAATACTTCGGGAACACATTCGCCGGGAATCAACAATGGGTTTGCTAGTTCTGGAAACGGCCAAAGATCAGATACTCGACCGCCGGAGGAGAGAGCAAAGGTGCGGCGCAAAAAAGGCACCGAACGAGAAAACTTTGATTGGAACCAAAGAAAGAATCCGTTGTTCAAATATACTGTTGCTGTAGGGGAGGAAATATATCTACCCGAAAGTTTTCCAATGAAGAAACGGAGAAGAAAAACGTTGCCCTTTTGTTGGGCACTTCATTGGATGCCGGCTTTGGTACTTGAAATGTCTTCATCGAGCGCTTTGCAATGAGATGCATTCGATTTACGACACTTTCAGATTGTTACGCCTTTCTATGATGGTAGCTTACAAACAAAACTTTATAATTGGAAAAGTTATTTATGTAAAAATACATAAAAATAATTGAAACAGACATTAAATAACAACTAAACTGTGTTTCCAAGTGAAAAATTTACGCGACATTTACATTCCTTCCGGGGAAAGTTTGCTTTTTATAGTCAATTTCCATGTAAAAATTCGTATTTTTTACAAATACAAATTAAAGTCGCTTATATTACACCCGGATGAATGATGATTAAAAAAAATATTCCTTGAACGTTCCTATTTTACTAAACATTTTCGCATCCCAAGGGCCCATCGAACCCATCACTGTCAAAGCGGCGCTCTGGATGCGATGTGATCCCTGACTTTTATTTTTAAATCTCTCGGTGCGGAATCGACATCACGATCTCGCACATGACGATCTGTAATTTAAAAGACGAATGTGCCATCAAGATCCGAGCCTGAAAAAAGCACATTTGTCATTTCGCTGCTGTCGTGCGACGCTAAAGGGTTATGTATATGGAGCTTTTATATCATGATTGATTTTTACAATTCCATTCCTATCGGAATACAGACTATTTTACATGCATCCTTTTAAAATGTACATCCAACATATCATACTCGATAAAAAATGATTTTTTGATAAAATCGACACGGTGCATTTAGTGCAACTGTCAAACCGCCAATAACAACATAGCTTTTAAACATTAAAACAATCACCGTTTTTTAACCTAAAATAAATTAAACGAACCGAAAAATTTGAGTCTAAGTATTTTTTAATGTATTATGTCATCAATCTTTCAAAATACGTAGCAAATTTCTTGGAAATTATTCTAAAAGTTAAGACCCAAATTATGCAAATCCGAAATTGATCAAAATCTATTTTTGTCTGATCGTTTGAACTCGGAAATTTGCCAAAATTTTGGAGCAGCGAGTGATCATGAGAGCAGCGGGACCTACTCAAGTCAAAAAAATGACATGGCGTTAAAAATTGGTAACACTTACATTGATAGATATTTTATCTATTATAAATGACGGATTTATCTTATCAAGAAAACTATTCATATTTTTAAAATGTAGTCTTAAAGTTTCACTGCAATAATTGCGCTGAAATAAAGTACTTCCAGATAATTCATCAATTTGTCCCAAAAAAAAACCCAATTGTTAATCAATTGGAGCAGTGAGTGAGACTGCAAAACAAACTTCTGCTCAGACAAGCACGCTAATTAATTCAAAAATATATCATCCCACTTCTGACACCAATGAAGCGTGGTATTTGCCAAGATGACCGCGCTTGCATGCGGGTCTGTTCAGCTCTCGGTTTTGGAGCCAAGCGGAGAGATAGAAGTGGACGGGTGTCGAAGTAAAATTAAATAAAACTCCAAAGGAAGGGGAGGGGCCAATCCTATGCCCGTGGGCAACGGTTGAACCCGTGGGGTAATAGTGTGGAGTAGAGATGCGCGAAAGCAGCTTCGTCGGCTTGCTCATCAACCGCTACTGAGGTAGCCCAGCTAACATGAGTTGGGTACGCAGGTCACCCTGTGCTGCGTACCCTTAAAGAGGTGTGTTGAATTGCTGATTACAGAAACTGGTGGAGTCTGTGTCAAAGGCATCACCACTATCCTCAATAGCTTAGTGCGTACAAGAGTGAGCGGCTTTAGGTTGCTACAAAATACAAATTACTGAACCGATACGAGTACCATAGGATCGTACATTAAAGACTCTCCACGCTCGTTAGTCACTGTCTGCCAGTGTCATAGACCCCCGGCCCCACTTCTTTTTGGATTATCTATTGGATTCTGGGGTGTAATGATACATCCACATCTCATTCTACGTCACAACCCAAAAAGAGTCCAAAAAAGTTTCTACCTTCTATACAAAACGATCTAAAAATTCAAGTGTGGTGTTCCTGTATGAACATTCTGGCTTCTCATCTCGAACGCAACTTCTTATAACCAATTTTTTCTGGCACAATATCAGCAATAAGACTTTAAGAAATACCAGGAAATGGTCAAGCGACATACGGCGGTCATTTTGAATTTGTTCTTATGCACAAGTTCATCAAAAATGACTAATGGTATTCGTACGGACTTCTCTGGACAATCTGAGCTACTTTGTGACATGTTGTCGACTCATCACATCACTACCATAAACTTCCATGCGCTTCCAATGGATATTCGCGGGGGTATTGTTCCGTAAACTCAAAAAACAGATGAACACGCGAATTTTGCATAGACGGGAGGTGGCGAGAGCGCGCGACGACTTCTCCATCGGAAGAATTTACTCTGACTAAACAAAATGGCCGACAAACAAAGTTTGCGTTAAAAATGCGATTTTTCACAAGCACCAAATTTATTTTGAACTGTATAACATAAAATGGTTTTGTATGAAAATTATATATATTTTCTGTTAAGCCATCATCCCTTTAAACATTAAACCTTCCGTTTAAATGATTATTTCGTTCAAAAACCGCGCAGAAAATTTAAAACTTCCATTAGAGATACTCCCTAAGCAACTTCGAATTATTAAAGCGTCATCTGCAAATGACAAGTCCATTTAAAAAAAGGTTTTAATGAAACGGGAACAATTTCATGCCGAAAATATGTCCACGGCGAGCCTCGTCGAAATTAAATTTACTTAATACATCGGCATATTTAATTCAGAGCCGTGTCACGTTTATTTCGACTCCGACACGACAAAGCACTAGACCTTCAATCATGCGATGAAAAAATTAAAAAGCAATCAATTTCATATCAATTCGCGACTTTTCGCTTTTAATAGCGTAAATTCGAAACAATTCCGGCAGTCCTGTAAATCTCAAATTGATTAATATTTTTCAGCGCGGAAAATGTATTATATTCGTGAGTGCTTTCATGAAATTGTAATTAATCTTCGGAGGAGAAAACGTGTCACCGTCTTTTCTTGCGCAAACATCCCTTATTTGGGGGTGAAATCGCTTAAAAAATGTATATTTAAAGGTCTGCGGGGAGATAAAGCGGGCCACGTCATAAATTTTAATGCCGTCATTTCTATGCATATTGTGCGAGTACACCCCCTCACGAATGAGATGATTACATTAAATGGAGGCTTTCGTCTAATTAGATACCGAGAGGGTTACAATTAGCGAAACACAATTAGGATATATTTACGAAGGTGGAAAATGTTCGGGCCTGTGCATATTTTTGTCTGGGATATTAATTCTAAGCGTATGTAGTTTTGGTATTGCAGCCGCAACTTTGCTTTAAGCTCTAATTCCCTTTCAACCCTTGCCGAATTTTGGAAGCCTTGATAATGCAGAGAATAACATCATTAATACCGTGCGGAGAAAAATCTCAAATGTAGGTTGGCATCATTGGCACATTTATAAATGTGAACCTTTTCATATGAGGCTTTAAAAATAAATTCTTTCATTAGGGTACTCCTATCAAAACCCGCTCAGCGGTAATAGTAAAAATGTAATTTAAGCATTTTTCCCTGAAAGGCTAATATGTATTTGATTACAGAGTTATGGCAAATGTGAATTTTATTATACAAAAGGCCCTTGGAATGAAGCCTTATATTTATTTTAATACAATCAATATTACATATTTCACATTTGAAAACGTTCAAATGACGTATTATTGAATGGAAGCATATCAAATTAAAGTAATTTTGAACAATCTTGATCCAAAAAACCTTATACGAGGGACCTATTAGTACATGGCAAATTATTATGGAAGGTTGTAACGCTGAATAATATGTGCAAACTATCAAAATTTCTTTGCAAAGTTTTAAAATGGATGATATGGATATCGACGACTTGTGATTCCAATGAGACGGTGCTACATACCACACAACGCATGCCACTATGTACATTCTGCAACAGCAACAAAGTCGTGTTATAAAATATTGGATCCAAGTGCAGTTTGATCCAAGCTTTGGCCCATCAAAAACATATTTTCAAGATTTGAAACGTGAATGACATTTCCAGGAAAAAAATATGTAGACATCACCTACATCAGATAAAGGATTTGTTACTTTATTCAGAAGAAAAGCATATAAAGGTGAGTTAATTATAAATTGACTTAAAGATGTTAAGGCCGATAAATTAAGGCCGATTGACACAATCGATACAATAGCGTTTCAAATAGAATCACTTTTGTTATCACGCTGAACTTTTAAGTATATAATTGATATATGTGACTTTTTAATATTTATTATGATTCTGAAAAGACTACTGGCAATGCAATTGATTATTTGTATTTGTATAATTTGGCCAGAAATTTAATTAAAACGTGAAAAAATGATTTAAATAAATAATAATATTGTATTTAAAATATTAATAGAAACACAGTTCTAAAACGAAACACTTTTCGCAATGTTTAAACATGTAGGTGTACCTTTACAGCACGATCTTGCCATCGATATACGAGTGTATGATGAGACGCAAGACATTCTTTCCATCTTTGTTTACGATTCACAATCTGCACTCAACGTGCGAGAATGCTTTTTCTTTGTTGCTTGAATCCAAACGCATATATGTGTGATTACTAATCAACGGGTTAAAAATATTTTTAAAGTGCAGAAATTTACATCCATGCACAGTCAAAATATCTACTAAACAATCCATGATAATATGAGCATGCGGTTACGATAAATGACTTTTGGAAAAACTGAAGTTTAACATATCACTCAATAAATTTGTAGGGGTTTTTGTTGTTAATATCTTTTTATCTAGGATTTCGAAGAAAAAACTCGCAGTCTTTCTTTTAACAGCAAAACCCACAAAAACTATCATCTTCGCCAAAAATTTGGCTCAACAGACAATCTACTTTGAATCCTCATCTACTTTGAATTCTAACAAAATACGAAAATGGTTAAAAAATAAAAGGAAGTGTCGAATAAAGCAAATAAAGCTAAATAAGAGCGTGTCACCTTTACCTGCAGAAGAGATAGCTGTCCTCCTTCTGTCCAACCTGACACCATCCAACTCAAACTCAAAATTAGAATGTTATTTTGGTTTAGAACTGTCTCTGGAGTATTAAATAATGCTATAAAAACCCATATTAAAACCAATTTTGGTTGTACAGAATACAATTCTGGCATACCGCATCGACCATCAATATTGACATTCTGTCTCTGCATGAAATTTGATAAAACGATGCACCTCATCCATGACTAAATAGAAATTATAATACTAAATGTTCCTCAATAAATAAATAATAATATTGATTTATAAATGTAAACCGTTCAAAGGCACTTGAATAATTAAACAGACCATACAAAGATTTTCAATGTATAGACATTGATGTATACTCCCAAGTCTTACATAAAGCAAATTTCCAATTTAATTATAGACCATGTTGACACAATATACTCAATAACAATGACCCGGTGGACACAATAACTACAATATATTGCTTTCATACACAAGAAATCGTTACATTTTTATGTTGGTATTTCGTCAGCTTGAAGAGCGATAAAAGCCCTTTATTTCCCAGACAGCTTAATTAAAATGATTTCTTCCCTCCGTTGATTTTTATATGAGGGAGTCCTTTTTATTTTATAAATTCTGAAGGACGCGGAAAAGGCCGTTGGTAGTACCATCGTCTAAATATACTCCTCTCGAAAACTGAATATCTCTTTGGATGCGACCATCTTGTATTTAAATTTATTCAATTTGTGTCGGTGTAAGCCCGACAGATTACGTCGTGGTCTTTGTTAAAATTCCGAATTGTAATTAGTATAGAAGAACTGTATATTTAAGAGTCTGCCAGCATAAACATGTAATAAAGGAGAAATTTTAATTTTGGACTAAACTGTTATATAAATACCGACGACATGTGGTTTCAACAGGACAAGTACAAAACTTATAGGGACCATGCTATAGAAGAAAAACGCTATAGAAAGTTAGGCATCCATAAAAAATTGTATTTATTTTGTTTGTTAACAAGTGCATGTGTTCAAAAAAAATCTTGTATTTACGCGAAAATCTTAAAACTTTAGCTTAGTTGACTTGATAATATTACAGTGAGAAATATTCCAAAATTTCAGTCAGATCGATCAACAACTTTTTAGCCCACAACTGGTGAACATTTTGAAAATGCAGTTTCGAGATAATCTCGTTTAAAGTTTCAATGCGATAAAACTATCAATTTTAGTGATGACCGATCAACCAATGATTCCAGGCGCATATAATAGATCTTCAGCTTTCTCAAAAAGTTGATTATCTTCGACTAACTGTTGTTTTCGGGTTATACCAGCTGATTTTGTCTCAGAAAGACTCTTACGATTCTGCCTCGCTACCCGCACTACATCGGTATTTTCAGCAATGTCTTTACGGTAGGTGCCAATAATTAAAAATAATTAATACTTTTCAACGCAATCGCCATTGAGATCGAGATATTTCTGTAGTCGTGCATCAGAATTTTTATGCCAGATCCATAGACCTACGCCGCATGAATTTTCTGAACACCCATCTCCCACAAAGCTTTTTGTAACCAAGTTTTTCTGGCATAATATCACTGAGGAGACTTCGAAAAATTTCAGGAAATTGTTCATCAATTTTTTAGAAAAAAATCATCAGAAATGACTGGTGGTCTTCTTTGCTTAGTCGCAAGTATCAGTACAGCCTAACTCACTTCGTGACATATTGTCGACACATCATTACTATACTGATATTGTCTTGCAAAATCAAAAAACGGATGACCACGCTGATCTCATACGAACAGGAGGTGGCGAGAGCGCGCGACGACCTCTCCATCGGAAGAATTTACTGTGACTGCACAAAATGGACGACAAATATGCAAGACCAAATAAATTAATCGTTAGAATGCCCCCTATACATCATATATGCCAGTTTCGAAATTAAACATTTTTCCCGGCCTCAGGAGGCCTTGTAACTTTACTTTCTAGATGACCAAAAATACGATCAAGATTTGTGTAAATAATTTATAGCGATTTTTACCACAATTTTGTCATTTATACATTAAAAAATACTTTTTCAAGAAAAAATATAATTCATTTATTCCATTAAGTTTTTCGAGGCCGTGAAATAACGCTAAATTTCGTCCACGACCGAAACTTTTATTAAAAAAAAAAATACAATATCTTTGCTCATGTGTACTTTCTCTCTAAATCACGATTCAAAAGTTTCTAAATGTATTCCAAAAAGAACAACCATATTTCATCTGTCACATTCCCCTGCTTGTATCTCTATACAAATTCTCATATCTTTGTATTATATACAAAAATCCCGCCATAAGATCAGTTCTCGTACAAAAAGGCGGTCGTTTATTTTCGGCGTTTTATTTTTTCGAGGAATTTAATTACGGCGACGTTTTGCGACTTGTATTTTTTAATTAATATAATTAGAATGTCGCTTTGGAGAGACATGGAGTGAGTCCTGTGTTGTCTCCTGACCTTCTTCGGTAATATATGGCGCTCATTTCCTGCGAAGCCTTCTCCTGCGTCTGCGCCCTCCATTAGCGCCCCCATATTCATTTTCATTTTGAGCAGCCCGCTGCTTCTTTAAACCGTTGTTTCATTAGAATTTCTAACAACTTCCACGCCATTAAGAAGAAATTTATACTCTGAAAATTTTACAGCTTTCTTCCGACGGGTGGAGTTGAATCCCCATATGGCATTATATCCGAAGCTTTGTCTCCTGTTTGATCTTAAAGCTCCCGAATCATGTCCAACATTTGAATACCACCTTATTCGAAATATATATATTGCCGCTGTCGGAGATCAATATTCAATGAAACTTACACAATGTTTAAATTGGGATTTTCGAAGAAATATATAAATAGCTTGAAAGCACTCCACAAACTTAGCGTCTAAATTATTGAATTTTCATCTTTGATTTATGATGAAAATTAAGTTTTTGCGCCATTTTCACACAAATTTATGCGATATTTTAAGGGTAGTTTTAATAAATATACATTATGAAATAAAATAGACCCTATATCATTAACCATATTTTCGAATTACACTGTTACTACATATTAGTCTCACAGACTAACAAATAAGTACGCTGTTATCCTATATTTTTAATGGGGACAAAATGCACAAATTTTGCATTTATTTGACTCTGCTTAAGAAGTACTTGGGGTAAGATCATAAATTTTAAAAATATCTTTGATACTCGCACTGAAGTCTCTTCTCATAGTCACAGTATTGAATCGCTTTCGCCACCACGGTTCAGTGGACGTGGACTAATTGTCCATAATTATGTTTCTGTTAGATCCGTAAACAGTTTCAGAAGGTTGATTCACTTTTCACACGTAGTAACTAAACATTAGTCTGAGAGACTAATATTTTGCGGAATCTCCGGACTTAATTGAGATCCACATGCAGTGAGTGTACGTGGGTCACGAATTTGCTTATTTAGAAAGGCACTAACCAGGGCGGGTAGTCGGTGAGACTAATGATTAGTGATCTAGGGTTAAATACTAGAAAATAATACTATAATTTAATGTATAATTATTTCTCACTGTAATTAAATTTTCTCATTAACCCTATGCAATCTTCAAAAAAAACTTTCAGCAAATCCTCAAATGTTTGCAACGTTTAAAAAAATACAAATAATAAAAAATAGTCTGAAGGTGCAATGTCATGAGAATATGGTGGATGTTGTAGTACTTCCAAACCCAGCTTCCTTATTTTGTTCTGCGTAATCCTTACTATGTGTGGTCTTGCATTATCATGCTGTAATATTCTTATTTGGTTGTTAACTAGCACTGATCGCTTTTTGAGCGCTTTCTGCTTTTAACCTATCTAATTGTGCACAGTATAGCTCTGTTGTGACAGTTTGGCCAGGTTTTAATAATTCGTAGTGAATTACACCAAAAAAATCCCACCAAACACAAAGGAGGGCCTTTTTCAAGGATAATTACAGTCGAGGGTTAGAAACAGGTACTTGATTTGAAGAAAGCCACTGTTTTTTCTTTCTCGGACTGTTGTAGAGGACCCACTTCTTATCCCCAGTAACGATCCTTTTTAAAAATGGATCGGTTTCATACCTGGACAATAGAGATGAACAAATGGTTATCCGTTGTTCCAAGACCGTTGAAAACATAGACAAATTCCCTGTCTATGTTTTTTCCCGAGTCTTTTCAAATGGTCTTTTACTGTCGACCAGGGACAGCCAAAGTCTAGCGATAATTCCTTTATGGTTTATCGAGGATCAGATTCTACCAGAGAATTTAATGCGTCATCATTGATTATTGGAGATCGTCCTGATTTTGGTTTATTTTTCAAATATCTGTGGCCACTTTTGAATTTTTTGAATCATCTATGGCATTTTCGAATGTTTAATATGTTGCCATATGTATCGCAGATGCTCTGGGTGGCTTTTTTTGCTTTTAATCCTTTATCGAATAAAAATAGTAAAGAAGATCGCAAATGGGTGTCATCAATTTTTGGCTTGGACATTTTCACTATGGCTTAAAAAATATAAAAATATTTGAAAAAGTAAGAGAAACAACAGAGCTTTAAAATGACACCAACCTTGACATATTCACTCGACATCAACCCGAGGCAAACTGATGGCAAAGACGCAACCAAAAAAATGACATTTCTTTCCGCTTTATCAATATATATATATATTTGTTTCAGTTATTTTGGTCAAATTTCCAGCAATAATTAATTTTAAACTTTGTTGAATTTTAGCTCCTGTTTTGTTAGATGTTTTTATTGGTTATTTACACTACACAATAAACATCATTTTTACTTTCTCCAACTAAAATTCGCGCCTCAAGAGTCAATTTCAATCTGTCAGGTGCCAATCTAGCAATAATATCCTCTCCCTTGTTATTTTTAAAAGATATACTGAATATCGAGAAGGGTCGTATAAACAAACCCATGTAAACATGAAGGGTCCTATGTAAACAGATGAGAGAGGGAAAAAATGATCACCGTTTGGTTGCAAAGCAGCGTTATATTTTGCGAGAAAATTGCGCTAAAAGTGCGGCGTAGCGATATATAGACGTTTAACTGCGTTTAAAAATTGTATACTTGGTGTGATGGCATGCTTGTTGTGTGCAATTTAGTGAATATTTTTTAATTAATACAAGCATTATTTATGTATGAAATTTGTTTTGCAATACGTTTAGCGGTTGCATCATGTTGGCCCCGGTTGCAACGATCCTAGCCCTTCGCTCGTGCTACACGTGACTTGAAGCAATAAACCACGTAGCCAAGCCGATTACCTGCCTGTATTATATAAAACACGCTCTCGTGATTCGATAATAAAATATTTACAACGGAGGATCTGCAATATTCATACGAAGTATTTCAACCGCGATACAAAAGAGCTTTTGACATAGTTCGAACAAAGGTATGTGGTCTTTACTTGTGATGAAGCTTTAAGCATACATCTATGAATTGTTTGATATAAAATGTTTCAACTTATTTTAAAATTTATATAATGAATTTTAAATTTGTGGCCTAAATTTTCTGCACGTCGTCAGTCTGGATGCTGATGTTTTACATATAAGCTTACAAAAAGAATAGGAATTCAATAAACGATTCATATCTAGAGTAAATTGTACGTGTTTAAACGATGAAAGAATATTTTCATTTGTTGAAAACACATGGATACAAACGATTTTCATCACTCCCTGTTTAGCTATTCTGGATAAGAAACCAATTTTTCTAGCAGTTTATCGCGGTAATTAATTTAATGGTACAGAAGGCCCTTGTCATGGCTTGCATAAACAAGATTTTCATTATTCTAAACACAGTAAAATAAGCATAACCCGAATTTTATGCGCAATTTAGTGGCCGTATGTTACATCGGGTAAAGTGACCACCGTACCGTTAGAAAGGTCATTCCGTCGTTTATGGGGGGTGCTGAAAATAATTATGCGTGCTCCACTAACTACCCCTACCTCAAACGAATGCATATAAATAAAATTAGATTCATTAAAAAGAGAGAAGTTAAATTGGGATAATTTTCTACATAGAAATAAAGATAAATGCGTCCATTAACTACATTATTATATTGTTGAAATATATGTTTAGTGTACGGTGAGTAAAAACAGTGGTCCCCGGGAGTAAACGGGATAAACGCCGGCCATTACTCAGAATTAAAGTCTAAAATGTTTACCATTTTTACTGGCCTGACAACAAATTTAAAAAGCAGACTGAAGTACATTACTCCATCTAATTCTTCTTTATTAATTCCATTAATCCATGTTAAACAAGTCAAACGTCTTTTGCATATTTTACAGGTCTAAGAAAGGCATTTTAATGCTGCAGAACAACTTCATCAATATTTAACGACCTTT
This sequence comes from Stenopsyche tienmushanensis, assembly GCA_008973525.1. Lineage (NCBI taxonomy): Eukaryota > Metazoa > Arthropoda > Insecta > Trichoptera > Stenopsychidae > Stenopsyche > Stenopsyche tienmushanensis. The sequence continues at coordinate 918,426 of WACJ01000521.1, forward strand.
AAATAATTCATGCCCGTTGACCTATGAATAGAACGTCCAGTTTGTTTGTGCCATTTACAATGAGCTGTGGTAATTTTACAGGCACCCAAACGTTAATAACATCATTATGAATAGTTCAATGATATGTTTTAAATTTTGATGCGAAATGTCATATCGTTATAATATATTAAAGAGCCTTAACAAAGCGATGTGTACCATGAGGCAACAAGTGGTGTTTTACAAGCGGTATATGCACGCGGAGCAATTAGTTGTAACGAGCGGTGGCAGATGATAGATGAGTATGCATTTTATCTAAGTAACCCCATTTGATATCATATCTTTATTTATTTTAAAGATTTATTTTTGCTCAAATTTAAATTAATTCAAATTATTGATCAATTGACAAAGCAACACCGTTGATCTTGGTGATTAGTGCACATTTATCCAGGCGACAACATCAAAAATGGTTATCTTAATAGCGCACCGTTTTCTGACACCAGTGTAACGTTAAGCACGTCCCTAGAGCTAAAAATCCCTGACCCTAAAAAACCCGGGTGGATGTAAGACTTCACGATGCCTACCCATAAAATCCCAGGAGGGAGCCAATCCTACGTCCGTGGGTAACCGTTGAACCCATGAGGTCATGATGTGAAGTCCACGGTTTGCTCATCAAGCGCGACTGGGGTAGCCTAGCTAACATGAATTGGGTGCGCAGGTCACCCTGTGCTGTGTGTGGAATAACCGATTACAGTAGTTGATGGATACTGTGCCACAGGCTCGCCACTATCCTCAACAGACTAGGTAATCAGGGGAGAACGGCTTTAGGCTGTTCGTATGGCAACTCGTCTCCATGCTTAGGTACTAAGAATTACTGAGCCGATACGAGTACCATGGGGAAGGGTTAACTCCTGCTGTCCGTCATCTGCTGCAGCCCTCTTCAAACTGAGGTTGGAATCGTGATGGCAGTGTACCCGCGGTAGTATTCCCTTGAAGTTTAGCTTAACCTTTGTCCTTATTCCTCTATCGCACCTTCGGGTGCACATGGTCTGAAGCTGGACTTTCACGAAAACACTCTCTGTGTGGCTATTCCGGGGTAACCCAGAAAAGACCAGACAGCAGAGTAGGAAATGGGTTCGATTGTTAATGAACCCCCAATCCAGTCAGTCGCTGCCTGATGTCTGTCGTCTTGACCCTAAAAAACACAACTTTCGTAACTGCAACTGCAGTCAAAGTTATTCGTCGACAATCTGTCGACTCACTTATTTACAGTCTTAATCTGGCTTTTCCATATTTTGTTTCCTTGCTTAAAAATAGTTCAGAAAGCGAAACACTGGGATACGATTGAAACTATCCAAATCAGCTTTAAAGGATATCCCGAAGAAGGCCTTCCAGATCTGGAAATACCGCCATCAGGGGTGTATCAGTACAAGAGGGTACTATTTTGAAGATTCTTGACGTATTACTTTTTGAACGTGCTAAAAAATCCCGCGCGCTACCATGATATGTATTTGCTACACCATATGAAATTCTCTTATATTTGGGTAGTTATATTATTATATCATTGTTTGTTATAACAATTGTAGTAAATATGTCATGGTCAAGGAAATGTTTAAGTAGATTTCTACTATTTATTATGATTTTAAGTAGATCATCAACGATCTAAAAATGTCCCATACCTGATGGTATATACTGTATTAGAAATAGAAGCTATAGATCGTTTTCGCAGTATTTAAGAATATTTAGACGTGTACGGGTAACTTTATAACACCATCTTGCTATCTATGTACGTCTCTGTCTCTGATACACTAATCAATGTTCGAAAATACTCTTCGATGCAGCATGTGCAAGATTACTCATTTGCGGGTTAAATTTGACTTCGATAAATATTATTCTAGCTTTGGTATTCAATGTTAAAGCTGTCAATGAATATTGTATAGATTTATGTTTATGACAAGATAAAGGCAGGTAAATCATCCCAATTGTCCTTTGTTATCCTGCGATCTTTTGACACGCACACCCCGAAAAGTCAAGGATCAATACATGCATAGGTAGGTGTAAAATTCGCGAGCCCTTCGAGGTCAAATCGGAAGGATACGCTTAGACACTTTGGTGAACTTTGACGATATTTTGTCAAAGTTCAGAGATATCCCCTAAGCTGGCAGTCTCCTCTTTATCTCCGTCCCGTTATTCAGGATGTCGCCGGAGGAGGCCGGCGCGTACCAATTGACGTCATTAAAAAGATACGTACCATTACGTCGAACCATTTCCTCGTCAATGGCGAATTTTCCGACGACTTGTCTTGTTGACATTACCTCGTTACACGCTCGTATCCATTACACTTTGCAGTCGATTTAGAAATGACGGTCTTGGCGCAGAGGCCGCTAGGGTTGGCTCCTTCGATGCCATTATCCCCTATTGTGTGGGCGACCCATTATTTTTAGCAAACGCAACAGGACTTAAAAATAGATTTCCAGGAATAAAAATTCGAATCGAAAATATTACACGACGGATATTTTTCGATCCTATATAAATGTTGTAGCGTTACTTTCTGGATGATACTCGTATCAGATAATATCATCATATATTGATATTAACCTTTTTGAAACAAATACTCTTTTGCAAAAAGGACTAACGACAATAAAAGCCGATCTAATCGGGATTTCGATCCTTTTTCAAGTATACACGCCTTCTCAATTTTGGCAAACATTCGAAATATTTCGACGGAACGATTGGCACTTATATTGCCTCATTTGATGCCTCCCTCAGATATCCTTTGTTTCGCGATATCAGGTTGTTATGTCAAGATAATATCATTTTCGTTCTGGAAAGGATATTTGATATCCTCACAAGACGTGTGTTATCTGCGAGGACGATATTTTTGTCTGTTTTTCTACGTTTCCGACGCCGTTCGCGAAGCAAATTTGTTTCGAATTATTGTCGTATTTGAGCGCACAAGTCCATAGAGATCGTGGATTCCAGCCTCGCATGAAATTATTTCCTGAATGTTTGCATTCTGCAGCAGTCTCTGAGCTGAAAAACGAGAACTGTAAGAAGTTCTTGCGGAATTATTTTGCAACTGCAACAAAAAGACCGCGCGGTGCATTTGAGCGGTTAATATGAAACCAAGATCCCTGCCTGGGGTTGACAAAGGATTTCAAAATGACGCTATAAAATGTAAAATCTGAAGTATATTCTGAAATATTTAAGTAAATAGAGTTATTTAATAAATGATTATTCCATCATACCGTAACATATGTTCTTTTAAATTCGAAATGAATAATACATGGGCAATCATAGTTATAGCCGAATGTTTTATACAATTTCTAGAATTTTAGTTTCATACGATTAGTTTGTATTTATACTCAAAATTGGTATTCAAAAACTTATTTAACTCATTTAATAGTTTATAGTTAATGAAAATATTCGGTATGTCCTTTATGACGCTTTCCAAGATATCAACAAAGCATCCCTAATTCGCATTTGCAGCTATTTGCATATAGATGGTCGTTTATCTGCAAATTTGTTCATGAAACTGACCTAAAGATTCTCAATGGGATTCAAATCAGAATTAATTCAAAGTCAGTCATGGAGTAATATTCTTCATTTTCAATGCATTCTATTTCGTAACGAAATCCAAACATAATACATAATGCGGCGTAAGATTGCTTTATGGCTATAATTGTGGAAAAAATCAAAGAAACCAAAGAATATTTGTCTTCCGAAGAATCAAAAATCTGCAAATCTTTACTACTTTTCCCAAAGAATTGACTTACGTTAGAATGCTTTATCTTTATCGGACATTTTCACAATAATCTGATCTTTGTAGCGTTACATTTATATCATGAAATTGTTTTGTTATGTCAACCAAATCAAAAAAAGTGTATTGTGGGATCTGAGAATTTTATGAGCGAAAATTCCAAGAATAAATAATTAAAAACTATCGGTTCTTTCGTCAATGGTCTGACTGCAAAGCAACAGACAAAATTATGGTTCACCAGATATTCTTTGGATTCAAGCATCAGGAAGATTTTACTTCGCATTTTATAAACACTCTCGACTTCTCAATATTAAAAATATCGATAAAAACCTGATCAACCTGAATAAGAATCATCTGAACATCGCATCGAATTGAATTTGCCTGAATATTGTCTCTGTGTGATTATTAGGGTTCATCCTGGAATAAGGGCTATATTCTGAATTTACACTGCACTTTGTGTATTAACATATAGTACTTCGGGCATGCACATGAACTTTATGCACCTTATGACAATAAAATTGTCAAACCATGTCAACCACCGGTGACCGACACTGAGTCATTCAAATTGCGTCAAAATCAATAACTCTTTCTGGAACTGTATTTCGAGATAGAAAGATTGCTTGAAAAGGCTTCACATTTCTAGGATAAACTATTTCTACAGTATGTTTTGTTGGCTGGGTCATAATTTTTGGATTGTTTTACACAGGACGAAGAAGCTTTTCTAGACTCTTTCATGATGGGGGATTTGACGTGGGTGTGTCACTACACCCCAGAATCCAAAAGACAATCCAAAAATAACTAGCGGCGGAGATGACACTGGCATATAAAAGCTGATGCCTCAACTATAAAAATATATTGATATCGACAGCGATTACGTTTAAAAATAGTTTAATATATTCGTCAAGTAATCTGTGAATTTCAATAAAATACAAGCTTTTTTCGATGCTACATAAATGTTGTAACTCTGGATGGCTATCGTATGACACAATTTTGAAGAAATTGCGAAAAAAATACAACCCCGAATGAAGAATAAAAATAAAATGAAAAAAAATCCTACGAACTTATTGAGTAATGTGCTAATTTTTAGAATTTAAAGACTCAAATTTATTATTAATCCAAAGCATTTATCTGCCAATTTTGCCCATTTAAATGCATTTCATACTGTAAATATTACAACTCTGGCTGAAATTACTTTAATAACTCAGCAATGAATCGACTAAATATCATTTGAAGAAGCGAGTCGCCTTAAAAAGATAAGGACCTGTTTAGGTCATGATGATCATCATTTTTAATAAGGGCGAATAAATTTAAAATAAATGATATTAAAGGATACACTCAAACAATGTAAATTAATATAAAATTGAAGGCTTTGTTACAAAATTGCTGCTCTGTTAAAATTCGAAATTTTTCCATATAAACTGATACTGTATGAGCTAAAATATATGGAAAATTTATCATGAAAGTTGCAAGCACTCCTCTTTTATTAATGCGCTCTTGTCTTGGATTTCAGTTCCACATCGCATAGTTACTTTGTATCAAAGGCATGACTATCAACGCTTGACTTGCTTCGTTAAAATAGCTTAAAAGCTTGAACGTCGATCTGCGAGACGACATTATTGCATCAAATTTTATTATTTGCAATTATGCTGCTTGGATGATTAAAAACGCTTTTAGAATCAATAAATTTAATGGGGAATTTATAAACAAAAATATAAAATATGCTTGAAAGTTTTCTGAAAATTGTATAATACAGAGTGCGACAGGGAAACTACCTTATTTGAAAAATGCACCTTGAAACTATAGTTATTTTAAAAATAATGAAATTACACTTATTCGAAAGAATAAACCTTAATGTTTCTTGTTATGTAAATTTAATAACAATCACGCAGTAAATAAGAGAGAAACATGCGTATTTTAAGGCGCACGTTTCAAATAAGGAAGTTTCCCTGCCACATCCTGTATTTACAACGCTATATTGCATTCAAGCAATCAATATGTCAATTTCCGTTTTTATAAATCACTCTGATTGAATAGCACCCATTGCAATTGCATTTATATAACAGTTCCATATGGAAAAGCTGCATTTGGATCATTAGAACTGGTGATGTTTCATCAAAGATGCAACATGATGTCTATATCGTTAATATTTCACAAATCCACACAGCGTCGAAATTGCATTTGTGGCTTTAAATTATCCAGAGGATACGTCGATGGAATGATTTATCAACCAAAAAACAATCACATAAAAGTAACGCGATACGAAACCGTCAATAATTAGGCAGTTATACATCCATACAGCTTCATACTTTCATCACAAAGTTGAGCTAATGATGATGAATAGTATTATTTCACCTCTCGAAATTTTTATATCAAATGAAATTCATCTTCCATAGGATAAATATATGTGTATATATATATATATATATCATCAGCCCCAAGAAATCCACTATAGAGCAAGAGCTTTTCAAATGCTCCTCCGGTCTCTCCATCCTATCCAATTCCATCCATTGCATCACACACATATTTTTGATTAAATTTCTAGACGTCTCCTGTTTTTCATCCTTTTAAATTGATTAAATCGATAAATACTTTCATATACGTACAATTAATGCGCTAAAATTTCAACACGAGAAACTCAAATATTAAATATGGAGGTTGGAAATTCTAATATTTTACTATGCATTTATGTTTTAATTTAAGGAGCTAATGATATCCAAAATTGGCAAAGCAAAAAATATGATATGTGTCGTTGGATCATTGGTAGAAACATAGCAAATATATTGGCATAGTTCTCATGCTGGTTAGCCATAAACGGTTGTCTGAGGCATGACACACATGTTGTGTCATGGATCATTTTATTGATAACTATCGAGTAACCGGCATACGTTGCAATGCTACACGCGCTCAGTGATTATTTGAACAAAACAAAAAACGCAGTAGAACAGTTATATAATATAATGCTGAAAGGCTAGGATCTATTTCTCTCCCGTGAGCGGAGCTCATCCCCGTAACTCCCACTTTACTTTCAACAAACAAAACTTCTACTAATTCAAAAACGTTCACTAAGATGCGCATAACAACTCTGCAAAGTTTCATTATAATCAGATAAATAGTATAGAAACGTATACGGAACAAACGCACTACAAACCACAGACATTAATTTTTATGTTTTTAAATTATGAAATTTAACGAATTATTTTTATTTCATATCCTTAATTAAGCCATTCGTTTTAACTTTCTTTGGTGAAATATTAAATATCGATAAGATTAACATATTAGACTGTAATCAAATAATGTATATGTTGAAATTTGTTCTTAAATATAATTCATATTCATTGTAACCATGTGATCACGCTCGTTTTTAAAGGATTCAGTACTGTTTCAATCAACAATAATCTTTTATGCTAAAATTGTTAAAAATAAATTAAATTAAGCAGGCTTAATTTATGGTGGGCTATAACAGTTATCTTTTTTTAAAATAAAATATATATTATATTTTAATTAATTGTTATTTAAAAGAATAAAAATATCCTGAAAAATTGATGATGGCTATTTGAACAATATTATTTTATAAAAATATTTTCTTAGATATTGCTGTTTTCTAATAAATAAAAATGAATTGGGCTTTGTTCGTTCGAAATACGCTGCCATACCGTTCATCGAATTGCAATTAAACTTCGTTCATTTATTGTTAAGAATTTTGCGAGTAATATAAGCATAGTTTAATGTAGAAAAATTAATATTTGTTTGTTCGTATTTAATGCGCTACCATACCGTTCATTTGAGTGCGATAAAACTTTACCAAATTATTGTTTGCACTTTTTTAAATAATATAAGTATAGTACAATTAACTTATAGTAGATCTTGCATATAAAAATCAATGTTGGTATGTTTGTGTGGTAGCAACGCGCTGGTTACCAGCTAGTTATAAATAATAATTTATTTCAATCTGTATTTGTAATGCTCAGGACATTCTATTTTTAGGGCCCCTCTGTTAACTCTGTTATTCGAACAACAGGAACAGTTTATCTCACAAATGACGACCCCAATCGAGATTTTCCGATGAAAATTGAGAAAAATTGACACATTAAGCTCCTCCACGATATACGAGTGACATAAAATTTCTGGCATTTGGACACTATTTTTTTCTTGAGGTACAATTCAGATAATCGTCGATTGTTTGTCATGAAAGAAAATGAATTTATTGCTGTAAGTATTATTAAAATTAAAATTTGTTGCTTGGAGCATACTTTGTTGAAATATCGAGTAAACATGAAATGTTTAATGAAGCGTCCCACGGAAAACAATCTTGATAATGGATTTTGAAGAAACCACATCTGGTCGTACTTGGCAAATACTCTGATAAAGAAAGCTTATTTTAACTTTTTAAATATTTACCTCAAAAAAAAATATTCCCAAAAAATGTGTATGCATTATGTAAGACAGGGATGATCAAATGCGACCAAGTGTTAATTAAATTTAATGCCAATTTATATTCTACAGCCTCGCCAAATTCATATTTTATAATGATTTCCAAAATACGTGCTTGCCAAACTTTTTGATCATGTACCCGTAATTAAATAATTTAATATTCAAGCTATCCTCTCAAGTCTCGAACTCGTTACGGTAAACCAATTAACATCAACTGTCTCCCGATGCTAAAAACTACAACCGCCTCGTCCGATGGAGTAGTTATCGAAAAATAAACTTGCCATAAGAAAAAAGAACAGCCAAATTGACATCGCCTTCGTAAGAAAGTGATTATTAGCAGTGAGAGTGTCAGTGAGGAGATACATGTGCTTCCCGAGGGATCTTCTGCCACTGCCTCATGAAGATATACTGCTGTAACTTACTATCCATGCAGCCATTAAATTACGAGTTACAGCTCGCTTCAAAACACCATTACGTTAATGGCCAAAGCGAAAAATGCTTAAATATTGCGCAAAGAATCGAAATTTAGACGACGAGCGTACAGGTGACTCAAAATCGATCAAACAGAATATAGGCCAAAGTCGAGAAGAACTATAAAAATACAATATAACCCTTCGACTGCTATTTCACAATCGACGATATATCGTATTTAAGCACTCTAAGCGCTTAAACATGGCGAATTTCGTCATAATTTCAATGTATTCGATCTGTTTATAATAGAAGATATTTTTCATGCGACTTGAATACATTGCTTTCTATTAAAATACAGAAAATCATATCTAAAGCTGAAAACTTGAATAAATCTGTTGAAGTATGAATATTTCAGATTACTCCACAATCTGTATTTGAAGCTGAATATTTATAATAAGCGTCCAAAACTTGACCCACTTTTTAATACTACAATAGTCTTTGTAATGAGAATCCTTAATAAGATGCACTGTGCATGTTAAAAATAATTGCATATTAATTTTTTAATTAATAATAGGAGTAAGTGTTGATTGCATGTATGTAAATAATTCCATCTGGAATTGTATTAAGCCTCATAATTCAGATGAAAGAACATCCGCATCGCGTTAGCTAAAATCCAACTGGAATGAGATTATTTGTTTTATATTGTTTTTCATACATATGAGTCCATTATTACAGTAAAAACTAAAAAAAAAACGGTTTAAAATGCGGAACGATTTTCTCGATTTTTTTATGACGAAATGTCCAAAATTGAGTTTAAATATTAAACGGTTTAGAAATGTTGTGGGTATTTTATTCATAAAAATAAAAATATGAACAACTCTTTCTATAGCGCCTACTTCTATGGAGTTTTTCCTATAGCGTATATGTAAATCAATTGAATCAATGTACGCATTTCTTAATGCATTATGTTCACACTTTTCGGAGGTTTACAGCCATTCTATTTTTTTTATAATAAAACTATTTGATTTTATACTACTATTTACACTACGCCCGTGGGCAATGATTGAACGCTTGGGTTAATGATGTGGAGTAAAGATTTACTCATCAAACGCTGCCGGGGTAGCCCAGCTAACATGAGTTGGGTGAGCAGGTCACCCTATGCTGCGTACCCATAAAGGGGTATGTGGAACAGTCGATTACAGTAGTTAGTGGAGGCTATCCTCAACAGCCCAGACAACCAGAATGGAACGGTTTTAGGCTGTTCGTCTTCGTGGCTAGATACTAATAATGACTGAACCGATACGAGTACCATGGAGAAGAGGTAGCCCCTGCAGTCCGTCATCTGCTGCAGTGCTCTTCAAACTGAGATTGGACTTGTGGTGGCAGTGTACCCGCGGTAGTATTTCCTTGAAACTTAGCTTAACCTTGGTCCTTCTTCCTCCATTGCACCTTCGGGTGCACATGATCTGAAGCTGGACTTTCACAAAGACACTCTTTGTGTGGCTAGTCAGGGTACCCCAAAAAGACCATACAGCAGCGCAAGAAATGGGTTCGATTAATAATGAAACCCCAATCCAGTCAGTCGCTATCTGATGTCTGACGTCTTGATCAAATTCATACTGTGCTCGTGTTTTTTGATCTCAATATGAAAATTTTAAACAAAAATCAGAACTCATTGATGAGTACGCACGCACATGTTGCGAGCCTCAGCTCTCTTTAAATAACTGTTGAATAAACTGTTAAATAAACTCAACATGGTACTAAAAGTGATCCTATTTGAGATACTATTATATTAGTAGTTTATATATAATAAAATCATAAATTTTGAAGATTATTTATTTTATTTTACTTTTATTTAAAACCACTGGGCTTTATTGAAATTTATTCAGTTTAAATACAAACTACTAATTATTCTGCATATATATTATATTTTTTTATAAAGAAACCCACTCCCAGAACTCACTAATCTAAGAGTTAAACACTTACAACTCCTCAATAAAAGTAAATACGTATTTAAAATCCCTTTACTTATTGCATTTTGATGGATATTTATAAAGCGTGCTACACGTCCCTTACCAAATTCAACGCCATCATCTATGTCTAAGGTTCATTAAAAATAATTTAATATTTATTACAAACATCAACAATTTTGTTATTAAAAAACTGACCAAATTAAGGCGATAAATATTGATGATTCCTAATAAAATTATTATTGTATTAGGTTGTCCCATAAGTTTCTTTCGCAAATGCGCACAAAGACATTTGTATGCAAGAAAGTGTGATGTTCTAAGTTCAATGTGAATATCCTTTTTTTATTATTGAACGATGTAAAATCAAAGAAAACATTTAAGACATGTGATGCTGCATTGTTTTAAAAAAGGTTTTAGTGCTAGTGATACAGTAAATGAGATTTTTATGGTTTATGGGGATGACGTTACAAGTGTTCAGATAGTTCGCAGTTGGTTTAGGAAGTTCAGAACCGGTAATTTAAACCTGGAAGACGAAGAACTTTGCGGCCGACCATCCACTATGAACACAAATCTAATCATAGCCATGGTTGAAGAAAACCCACTATATATTGTTCGCGAAGATCTTCTTCTCGTACGACATAATAGCCAACCTTTTTTGAAGAGATTTGTCACTGGAGATGAAAGTTGGATATTCTATGAGAATATCTAATGTAAACGGTCTTGGACCAAGGGTACAGAAGCATTAACTGTAATTAAACCTGGCCTACATCCAAAAAAAGTTTTGCTATGCATTTGGTGGGACTGGAAGGGGGTAGTTTATTATGAGCTACTTTCAGATTATTATTTATTTCTTTCATTGAAAAATTCTTTGCGTGGTAAAAATTTTAATTCAAAAAATGTACCTTGATCAATATTTTGCCAACAAACCTGGGAAATTTTGGCAAGAAGGCATTATGAGGCTTCCGGAGAGATGGAGAAAGGTAATAGAACAGAATGGATCATATATTATTCAATAAATTTTGATGTAATACAAATTATTGTTTATTTTTTTCTTAATATGAAAACGAAAGAAACTTATGGGACACCCTTATATTAGTTGGTTTTATTTTTTAAATTCAGGAATAAATATTCTAATGGTCATAAATTATCATTAACTTTTTTATTAAATAAATAAAATATACTGGTGAAGCTGTAATCGGTCTGTGTGTCCGTGGGTAGCATTTATAAACATATTTCTTACACTAAATACTTTTTGATCAAGATTTTAATTATATTTTCCATAATATCAGAATTACTTTCAATATTTTAAATAAGGCATTTACCCACAAAGTTGTTTATTGCGATTCTTCGCATTATTTATTCATAAATTTGGGTCAACACTCCTTCCTTACACTTGCGAAATTGTACCCTCAATCCTTTTGGGTACAGTATTTAATACGCCCTCATAAAAAAGGCTCGGGCGACCCATGACAGAATGTAATACCGTGACCATTAAAAAGATGTCCATTCATCGCCCGGCGTTCCGCAGCATCCCTATTAATGGGGCAGATTTAAAAAATAAATCCAATCAAAAATACACACAAAAGTTTGATGGCCACTGGGCGTGATACAATGGCAACAATCAATATGTGTTTGTACATCGGCGGGGTGTATTCGATGGGCGCGAAATATGACCGCCATAAATATCGACCCTCCATTTTTCAATATCTGTGTGCCACCGGAAATGGAGCTATGAAATATAACGTTGCTCACAGAAAACAGGTGTCCTCATCCCCCCCGTCGATGTATCCGAAGGGGGTGTAAAAATATTTTTATGTTCGCACAACATTACGCAAATATCTTCACGCCCCGCTCGGAATACGCAAACGCGCATCAATCTCCTTATTTTCATGGTGAACATTTATTATTTAAAGGGATGCTCCTGGAAATGCCAAACAATGCTTTTAAAATACAATGGAAATATTCGAATATATTATGTAATATCGGCTTTAAAATGATATTGGGGTTGCCAATTTAAAAAGGACCTGACCTAAAGATAACGAACGGTGTTTACAAAAATAATCATAAAATATTGATTAGCGAGCTGACAGACATGGTAGGCATTACAAAAAGTGCTTCATATATTGACCGAAAATTTGGACATGATAAAGCTCTGCACAAGATGAGTGCCGCGTTTGCTCACAATGGAACAAAAACAGCGTTAAATGCAAGTTTCGATGGCAATATTTTACAGCAATGAAGTCGAGTGTTTGCGTCGATTCATAACCATGGATGAAACATGGGTCTGGAATCATGAGGAACAACTCTGACTCTATATTGTGATTTAAAACAAGATAAAATAAATTACTAAGATAGATTAGATATATTGGTTTTATGGATGGTAGAAAGTTTAATCTCGCTCGCGACCTCATTTGGTATATAACATAGAAAGCCCCGAATATGCATTTATGCACGAAAATACCGCACTAAGCCATAAAAAAATAGGACGGAATATCCATAAAGTCTGTGTGCTCAACCGGTCCACTCTTCAGACCGCTGACACGACGAATGAGCGCTTATGTTTAAAAAGGAACATAATTAATATCATAATTTGATTGCATAAAATGCACCAAATTTTGATGCTTAAATTGATTCTATTCAGAGAAGTGATCATTAAAATTCAAATATACTGTATTCATTTAAAAGTAAAGTTCAATCAACTATTTAGAACTAGTGAGTGATCATGAAAATGCAAGGACACACTCGGGTCGTGATTGTATTGTATCAAATGATCAAAAAAAATCTATTTGATTAAAAGAAATAAGAATAAGACTATGAAGCTAATGAATCGGTTTTTAATCGATTTTTTCGATCGAATAAAAAAATTTCATATGATATCTAGGAAATTATTTTTTTAAATTTGTCTCCTTATATTCACTTTTGTGAAGTTACTTTAAATAAATAAGTTGAACAGAATTCTTCATATTTTAAAGATTACATCTGAAACAATTTTCGCAATTTTACTTGTCAGTTTCAGATTCTCATTAGTGAGAATAATGAAGGATACAGCATTCGAATGCTCTAATGATCATATCGTACCCATTGAGAATCCTTTTTTTTGTATTCCTTGTCTAGAAGGAATATTTCTCTTTCTTTTTGGATTAAATTGAAAATGCAACCTTAAAAAAGTCTAAATATCCTTAAAATATAAAATAAAATATTTTACTATCCTTAAAGAGGATATCATATTATTTAATCAGATTTCAAAATTTGTATGGTTTATATATAAAATTATATTCTATGAAAAAAAATTAATCTCCTAACCTAAAATATCGTTCGATGTAAGTGATTATAATTTTAAGTCCAACAAGGCTTTTCGGTACAAATATAATATAGTCAATCGTTTTATAGCGTCCACTTCTATAGACTTTTTTCCTATAGCGTCTTCATGGGTCTTTTCGTAGAGCGGTTCCCTTCTATAATGTATTCTGTGATGCTTAGGCGTTTTCGGGGTATTACAAGCGCGGCGTTGTTGAAGAACATAACATAATAAGACCTCTGTAATAATTATTCCCGTATGCGTCGATTTTTTTGATTTATAATTCAATACTTTGTGGTTTTCAAATTTTACTGATATTTTTATATCCTTCCAAATTATGAAAAAAATGATCAAATTATTTATGGATTTATTTTTATTTCTTAGCCACGATGTCTAATAGACTCAAAGAAAAAACGTATGGAATGGAATGGACGTAACGTGGAATGGAAACGTATTTCGCTAAAACAAAACGCAAAAATTTTGGAAAAAACACTCGGATTATGCGGGGATATACATTTGCTTATAGCTTATTTATGGAAAGAAAAAATACAATCAAGCCCTAGTTAGAAGAAGAGGCCACAAGGTTTCCGTGTCCAACCGGTCCAAATTTCGGACCACTCTAAGGCAAACACGCGCTCATCCATTGCATGATCGTTACTAAAACTACATGTCGCTTTAGGGTGCGCATTTCAAATAAGGAAGTTTTCCGGCCGCACCCTGTATTTGCGAGAAATCTGAATGATCTTTATTGAAAATAAATCTTGAATATATTCATTTTTTGCCTCAAAAAGATCTCTTTGTACCGAACTAAAGCCGAAATAGAGGTTGATTTGCGATAGTAAAAATATCATGAAACCCTATATCTTTTCAACGGTTGTTATTCAACGGCACCGTAATTGTTTTCCAACCAAAGAGTATCGAGTGCTCGTTTCAGCATCGAAGAATAAAACAGTTTTTGTCCATAAATCTGCCCAACGATTGCATAATATCCATATCTGTATCTGTAGCTCTATTTCAACGTTTAAGGTCGAAATAAATCTTCCAAAGCATGACCTTACCGAGGAACTATTTTTGCTAAATAAATGTCGGTCAACGCTTACTGTAAAAGGTAACACTAGATTAATGGATGGCCGTCATGCTTAAAAATAAATCGGCCTGAAAGAGCGAAGAAAGATGAATTTACAGCAGAAGAATTGATCTCAAAATGAAATTTGAAAGCGTGCACGTATGCATTTTCCGTGTGCATTCGCTCGATGCAATAATGCAATTCTAAGCCCGCTAGCGCTTTCAGCGTCGAAATTGGCTGAATTACAAGAGGCAGACACCATCACGCATAGCCATTGTATTCAATAGCGTCCTCGAAGATGTCCTTTTAAGCTCATTTCTAAAGCGTTTCATAAAATAGACGCTCAGACGTCTGATCTTTTGTAAATTCGGACAATAGAAATTCTTCAATATGCTTTAAATTCCGACACGAATTCCCTTCAAAAGATCGAACTTTTAAGCCATTTGAGATCGTTCAAGAATGAAGCTCGGACTTTTGAGTACATCAACAATTCCTTTGTAAACTCTATCGCATTGAAATATAAATATGGCTTACAGGACTTATTACCCCACTCGTAGCTCTCATTACGTTTACCCTTCAAACACTTGCTTTTGCGAGCTCGGCGCATGCTGCATGCACTTGCACTCAAATTGGAAAGTCACAAATGCATCCACTTTTCTTTTGCATGCCGAAGTCTCATAACGGTAATGCTTTAAATCATAGATGAGCACACGTACTGAAATAAACCCGAGATGCAATGAGCAACGAGCATTAGACGTAAGTGCTCAAACGTAGCACAAGCCTGAATCTGACTAATATCATGGGAGTATGCAAATTTGTTGTAGAGCTATTCCTTAATAATTCATCCGATAATCTTATTATAGTGCCTCCTAATAAAGTATGAATTTGCAAATCTATGCGTATAAATTGCAAACAATTGATGCCTTTAAAAATCCAGCAAATTCAGCCAGATTTTCGATGACAAAGTAATCGAATACATACCACCAAGCAAATTTTCAGTAAATATTTTTAAAATTTTATATTTTATAATTTTTGCCATAAAATTTCCTTTGAAATACAAAAAAAATTGAATAAATATCATATACATAGTTTGTTTTATTTAGATTTAAAAATTGAGCGTTTTTACTGAAAGACCCTATAAATTTGTAGCTATTTTCTGGATGTAATTCTCATTCAAAAATACATTCCAAATTTGATTTTAATAAATTGGCAGGTTATTATTTCAAAAAATCAGGTTTATTGTCCAAATAATTTGATTCTTGAATATACAAAAAAATATTAAAATTAAAAAAGTTATAAGATGATAAAGTGTAAAGGCTAAAAAAGGGCATGTCCTAGATGACACGATTTTAACCCTTTTAGTCGTCCAAAATAAAAATGATTCTTAATTGGTAAAGACGCCGCCATAATCCTTAAAATAGCGACTGTTTAAAAATAAAGTCTTTTATTTTGGCCTTATTTTACCATATGAATTTAATTGATGTAATTAAACCTGAAACTAAACAACTAATAGTAAAAGAAGAATTGTCTATTGGACGTATATTAATTCTTGTGACGATTGAATATGATGACAAACTCGTTGATATCGTAAAGACATGGAACAGCATTCGAAACTCACATTAATTTACATAATATTAAACTGAAAGGAAGAGCTGCAAATGCTAATAATAGTGAGTCTCGTCTATATCTCGAATATGCATATCTTGTTAATAATTCAAGACATCATATCTATTTCCTTTAACAGTTTTGCTCATTGATTAGCAGTTTTCTTGGAACTTGGAATTTCCAAATACTTCGCTAATAAAAAAAGCCGTACGAGCTGCCAAGACAAACATCACCGTAGATCGATCAAATAAGGTGACTACGCCAAAAATACCATTAAATTCGCGGGTTAGCAGATATGGTCGTAGAGATTATAGAAGGCCTTGGGTACGCATTTTTTTGCTAAACAAGCCGCTAAAAGCTCTGAAAAGGTTGAGCGAGAAGCCACAAGCCCAACCGGTCCGCCTTTCAGACCGCTGACACGAAGAATAAGAGCCTTGCAATCAAACATCATGCCCGAATATAACCACAGAATATGGTTTACGTCCATGAATAATTGTCCGCATGGACACTTCGAAATGACTGTCAAGAAAATGGACTGAAAGTGGAGAGTGTTGAGAAATAAAGATATTTTTTTCCAATTTTTTTAATCTTTTCTTTATTAGTTCGTACACTTCTGGGACTATCCTCATATGAATATTGATCCAATAATAACGTTCTTCATTTGAATCATGTAAAATTCGTTGTAAAAGTCGTAAAACTTGAGACCTAAAAATGCAAATCGCTATGTGAATTGCCACAATA
Organism: Stenopsyche tienmushanensis; assembly: GCA_008973525.1. Taxonomy (NCBI): domain Eukaryota; kingdom Metazoa; phylum Arthropoda; class Insecta; order Trichoptera; family Stenopsychidae; genus Stenopsyche; species Stenopsyche tienmushanensis. Next base: position 935,684 of record WACJ01000521.1, read on the forward strand.
ATGGTGTTTGACTACATTGCCAATGTTTTAGCTCAATCAATGATTGTTTGATGATGTTTCACAGCGATTAATCTGAGCTTTTGTACACATCGCCGGGAAAAATGTATCGAGATGAAAGGAGACTATGTTGAAAAATAAAGATATTGTTTTCCAAATTTTTGTTGGTTTCGTTGTTAGGTCGGGTACTTCTGGGACTATCCTACTATGGATGTATTACTTTTAAAGGTTATACATCTTAAAATATACATAAGGTTTGGGTTGAAAGGAAAAACTAATAATAAAAGGTCTGGAAGACCCTTCTTGCTGTCCCACTTTTTCGCAATAGGTTGAAATATCACCTTTGCACCTTTTATCCAGCCTGATTCAATACTAAAGATTAATATATTATTAGATTGGAAAAAGCAAGCTTAAAATAGTGCCGGATAATATAGCCTCAAGCTCATATTACGCATTCATATAAAAAATAATTAAAAATGGACGGGACTTACTTTTTCCATCATAAATTCATATCGGAAAAATAATATTTCCACAGCCACGAGTTCTATCACAGAAATAATGAATGAAAAACACCACCTCGCATCGAGTGGAGGAAAAGGTTGACTTGAAAGGAAAAACTAATAATAAAAGGCCAACAAAGCCTTTTACAATCCTTCCCACATCCTCGCAAGAGTTGAAATATCCTTCTGCACCCACGAACCAATTAACCCGTCTGCTCTCAAGTGCGAACCCTTCCGAAGAATCTTAAACAACATTCAACATTTATGATAAAACTAAAACTGTATATACGGATGAATTTCGATAATATTCCAGTTTCCGTCAGAAACCATAACTGTTAGCGTGCGAAACTTTGACGCAACTTCGTCCAAGTCAGAGAGTGGAAAGCCATGTTATGTCTAGTGTTTCCGCATTAATTGTCTACTTTGAAAAGCAAACTTGGCATAGCATTTGCGAAATTCATTACAACGCTTTAAGCTCCATTATATCAAACGATCGTTGTTCTGCAAGACAATCGTCTACAGTGTTTGAATGGCCGTCCTTAAAGCTGATGTCACACATATGCTATTGTAAGACGAAGCCAAATGTTCAAATTTAGTTTGACCCACTTAATCTAGAATTTTGGAAAAAATTAAGATTATATCTTCCAAAGGAATTTCCAAAATTCTAATTAATAACGGAGTTATAGCTATTTCAGTGACGCTGCAGCTAACTGCAGCTGCGTTAAACGGTTGACATGATATCTCAAGTTTCAATCAATTAATTTACTTTATATTTAATACAATTTTTTCCTATATAACCTTCTATTGTTTCTACCAGATTTATGTCAAAATTCTGTTTTTAAATACTTAAAAAAATTAAAACTGTAAAAAAGTGAGGGCAAAAAATGACTTTTTTTTAAACATTCGCCATTTTACAAAAATATTTTTTTATATATACGTGCTAGGTAAGGACTATAGCAATATTATTAATATCTAAGAATATTTTTTTAAAATTGTATTTCAAATTACTAAAAGGATTGAAATCGTGTCAACCAGAATACGCTCTTTTTTACTCCTTACACTTTACCAGCCTATAACTTTTTGTATGTTGTATCTTGATTTTTTTTTGTTATATGTTTCTTTTTTATCGAACATGGAAAAACACCCAAAATTTGTGCCTCAGACTAGAATATCCCCTTAATATTTTTATAAGCATAAATGCAATCTAAATTCATAGAGCTCTAAATTTCTATCCCAATCTTCAGACTTTTCAAGAACACAAATTCTCGAAAAATCATTCTTTTAGAAGGTGTTATTTTTATATTTTCTAATACAGATGCATTTTTAAACGATTGGTGAATAGAATATAACTTGCATTTAGGTGCCGCATGAATTTTTCTTATTAAACGTGATTAATTTACAAGTTTATTTACCAAAAATGAATCAAAAACTGGTTAAATAAATTCCAGTTTTATTGACGAGAATTCATCTTTCAGGCTATATTACAAATTAATAATTAACCCTTTGATGCGTATGCACGCACACGTTGCGTATACGCTCGAATGATCCAAAAAGATTATGCCTAAAAGAGAGTACAAATATTTTTCAGTAGAATTGGAATGGAATTTTTCATAACCCAGTTGAAAAATCATACAAATCAATTATATACATAAAACTCAGCATGGTACCAAAAGTGATCCTATTTGGAGTATGATTATGGTTCCCAAATGTATCGATTTCAAGCTTGACCAAATGTCTTCTTTGTTATTAATATAAATATAAATTAAAAAATAAAGAACGTAAGTTTTGTGATGGTATTTTTGTTATAGACTTTAAAACAGTTGTTGTTCAGTATATTCTGAATATAATTTTCTAGATATAATTCGTCGAAATAGAAGATAAATAACTCACTAATCAAAGGGTTAACAACAAAGGCAATCGAAAGAAAATATTTTACTTTTTAAAATAATTATAAAAGAGGTATTCCATGTTTTCCAGCTTTCGCAAAATATTGCAAATTACGAGTGAGCTTTTTCATAGGCGCCAAATCGAAGAGGCAGTATTGAATTCAAAGCCCACTTATTTCATCAATCCCGAAATAAACATCCCCCCACAATAGAATCGGGAAAATATTAGCATATCAATAAAGTTTGGCCGTTGTTTTTATTTGGGGAAATTTTATCGAGAAATTCCTCAGCCGGGGGAACGAAAATGGGCCTCAGCCTTAAAAGCTTTTCACTATCGATTTTATGTTGACCTCTATCAAAAGCTCTTTGCAGAAGTGAATCGCATACCCACCGCCGTGGCCCTTTCTACAAAATGGATAGAAATAAATTCGAAGATAAAGACTCCACACTTCGTTGTGAAGCCTTTAAATATATCCGGAGCGTTCCCGTTAAAAATTAAGGACCGGCACGTATAACGAGCCGATCGAATGAAACGTATTATTCGAGGATATTATTCGGATTTTCCGCTTTAAAAACATCTATTAAACACATTTTGATAAAATATACCAAGGTAAATCTTTGTTAAATATTATGTTATTTGCACAATTTCCATATTTATCATCAAACATTCAATATGTTTTGCATTCGAAAAAAGCAACGCCGCATGTAAAAGTCTTGAAAGTCAAAGAACCAATTTATAAAGATTCAGAATCTGATAATTTGCAGACAAAATATTCATGCTGTTTGCACGCAAATGGAGTTTAAGTGCGCCAATTTAAACTTTCGCGCCAAAACATTTGGAATGTGGTCAAATACCATTATTGTGGCAATACACATGGCGATTTGCATTTTTTAATCAAGTTTATTAACGAATTTTGCATGATTCAAATGAGTTCCAAAATACCCGATTTAACAAAGAAAAAACCAAAAAATATATTTATTTATCAACATTCTCCTATTTCAGTCTATTCGTTTTGACAGTGATCACGGAGTATCCATGCTCGTGGACGTAGATCATGTTCTGTGGATATATTTAGGTATGGTGTCCGATTACGAGGCGCTCTTTCAGTCGTATCGGCGGTCCGAAAAGCGGACCGGTTGAACACATAGACTTTATGACTTCTCTTTCAACCTTTTTAGGACCTTTAGCAACATTTTTGACAAAAAATGTTTACTCTGGGCCTTCTATGATCTCTACGATCGGGAAATCAACCCCAGTGGTATAAACATATAGGTGGTTCGCACCAAATATTCGTCTTGGCAGCTCGTACGGCTTCGTTTAAACTCTGCCACCCAATGTTTTATTATGCTGAATGAAGGAGTAGACTCCTTCAAAATAAATTCTTAACAATATAGCGTCTAAAAACTTAAAATTCAAGCTTTATAAGACCTTTCTTCCATAGTATTTTTTTTTTTAATAACAACCCCCATTTATGCGTCAGATCGGGTACTTATGAAACTAACCTCGTAAAATTTTCATCTTAAGATAAAGCAAAGTGCACAAACTACTATGTTTTTATTAAGAATCTTGAAGAGTACTTTAACATTGTAAATCTGTAATATTATACAAGTAAGCCTTCAAGCCTCCAAATATATATATTATAATATTACTTGGCAAATGGAAGCCATAAATGTAGATTTATCGGAAGTTTTCCATTAGGGATTAAATATCAATTTTGATGAATTAGAGCCCAATTAATTTTGATATAAAATATCAAACAAGTTCTCAAGATGAACCGTTGATCGATCATTGCATTCCTGCCTTTGACGCAATGTGAAAAGTTCAACCCGTCGGCCTGTTGAAACTTTCTTAATTCTAACACTTCAAATGCCACAGCAGAGCTTAATTGGTCTGTTATAAAATTAATTCAGGTGTGCATATCACGTGACGCTACATGAATTTTTGAAGCTAAAGCCTTATGGCGTGATACAATGAGTTAAACCCATAGCCTCGTTATAGTGGAATTATTCAAATGAAAACGATCACGATTTTACAGCTTATCATGTGTGTGCTGCTACATATTTTATTTTAGTTGCTGTAAAACTTTAATTTCATAATTTTATTGACAGACATGTTTTCTGCTCGATGGCATGTCAAAGCTCCATCAACTGGAAAATCGCGATGAAGCGCGTGAGGAAAAACTGAACGGTTTTTAATATAAAAAAAAAGTAAACAGTACAATAACGAAATGTTCCATGGGAATCAATGAGGCAAATAACTGGTTTGAATTCAAATAAAGGGGTTGAAAGTATTTATTTATTGCACAGAAATCTCTATCGAGACTTTACTTCTCAAACAAATTTCATAGAGATCTATTTTGTATCAATAAATGTAGTCTCTAGTGTTTTGCCCAAATAATTTGTATTGTATAGGGGCGTTCAATAGAAACGCTCAAAGTTTGTTGGAATATAACGGCCTTATTATTAAAGTAAAATTTATCAAATTTATTGCAAATTATTAAATACTATATGGCAAATTATTATTAAAAATTACAGTTTTGAATAATATGTATAAGTTATCAAAAAATATTTTTTAAATTTGGGCACCGATCGAGAAATGTTTCGCCAAAAAAATTATCTTTAATGACGAGGCTCATTTTTGGATGAATGGATGTGATTTTTTGTAGTCTAAACTGGATGATATAGATACTGACTATATGTGTTACTAATAAAACAGCGTTAGTATGCCACATAACGCATGCCACGATTTATATTCTGCACAAGCGATTTGAAGACATGATTACATCGCATAAATCGCAAACAGTTAATGCCCTCAAAGTCAACATAACATAACATAAAATATTATTTCAAATAAAATAAATATACAGTAGTTATCTCACATATAACATGTTTAATTTACGCTTAAAAATTGAGCGTCCTTATAGAAATCCCCAAGAAGGAAGAGCAAGAAATTGCGGAAAAGGCTTGCAAAAAAGAATAGATTTCACTCTTTTTTTTGAATATTTCCCCATAATACGATGGGGACTTTTTTCCTCTTTAATCCCAATTTGTAATAAATCCAAATTAATTTTCTCCCGCCTGCAAATCTCTTTCTAACACCTTTCAACGTTAGCTTAGTTGCTTCCTTCTGGCGTAACGCTAACCCGATTTCTTTTGATTTAGTAACGATATTTCGCCTTTGTAAAATGAAATTAAATTTCACCTCGAAGATTAAAAATATAAAAGGTCTCACACAAGGAAAAGGGAACATTTAAGGCGTCCTCCCCGCCGGGATCCCGGATCCGGGGTGCACAATAAATTTCAATATTAAACTCTCCCCCAGAGCGAAATGTCAAAACCAAATATCGAACATCGAGAAAAAATCAGTATTTTTCGATATTTCATTTAAAACTTTGATGAGCCGCGGCTTCTTATTCGAGCACAAATTTGGAGAAATAAAAGCATCGGGGGTGGATACCGTTGAAGATGAGTTTTCACAGTTTTTCATTAGGGAAAGCCATGAAAATTCATGGATCAATGTATGAATTTGCATTTTCATCAATTTTAAAATTAAATAAATTACCACAAACTTGATGATGACATACTAAATTGTCTATTATCTATAATAATTAACTTTTCTCTCAGGACCGCGCAACATAAATGAAACTTGTATATCAATAAATGAACCTTAACACTGTTGATAGCACACAGTATTCGTACATTTCTTTGCATAACGTGTATGGGAGCCTTTACCGCACGACTTTGCCATCGAAGTACAAGTATACGATGAGATGCAAGATAATCTCTCCGTCTCTGTCTTCGATTCACAATCTCCGCAATCATCGTGCAAGAAAGCTCTTTACCACTCGAATTCGCTCGCATATATGCGCTATTCCTAACGGTTTAAATTACTAGCAAAAATTATCCATGATCAAATTCAATCTGTTTAAATTTCACAAAGCATCTGTTCTGATTCAACCTGGAAAACCTATCACAGTCCAGGTGCCCGCTTTTATACGTTTTAAATGGATCCTTTATTCGCCCAGATAAAATTTAACAGCGTATTTCATAATTGTAAATGCTTTTATTGTGGGTTTTTAATGAAAATAAATATAATTAATCGCTTAAGAATGTTCGAGCTTAACTAACCGGATGGGGTGGAAATTATTCGTGAGATAAATTAGTGGGTTCGCCCTCCGAATTTTCCAGATTTAACCCTACAGAAGATTATGTATTCAATTATTTAGATCATACAGTAAAGCGCGAATTACTCAATAATGTAAATTTGTATTATATATTGCTCCAGGAACAAAATTTTATTTTTTAAACAACCCGAGAAAGCATTACAAAAAAGCATCTAGCCGTTACATTTGAATTTAAGAAGAACGAAGGGAATTCAAATATAACCCGGAATTTTGCTGTACAAATGTATCTTATTTTTATACATAATTCCCTTCATTAGAAATACATTTATTCCATCGGATAGAAAGCTTCTTGATAACGTCACCGAAGAAAAAGGGCAAAAAAATAGCGTATTCGTACGTAAACTCACTTTTGTCTCAGCTCCGTGCAGCGTGAATGAAGCTTGTATGTCAATAAATGAACCTCGACACCGTCGATAGCACACAATATTCGTTAATTTGTTTGAAATATTTCATCGCGTTTTGTCATTCCGCATTGTTTTGCATATATAAGTTGAATATATACGTGCTGTTGTGAATAATATTTTGTTGTTATAGTTTAAACAAATTCGAAAAGGATTAAAAATTCTGCTTGATAAAATTAAAATATATCCGAGAATACTTAGACGTGTAGCGGTTCCTTTACAGCCATCGATATATGAGTGCATTATGAGGCGCAAGATCCGTCTTTGTATCCGATTTTCTGCATCCATCCATATAACATCCATATAATATTTTTATTATGCTTATGTTATTTATACAAATGTAACCAATAAGTTGACAAAGTTTTATCGCAATCGGATAAACGGTATGGAAGAGCATTAAATACGGACAAACAAACATTATTTTTTTTATATTAAGCCATGCTTATGTTACTCGCGCAATTTTTAGCAATAAGTGGACGATATTTTATTGCAATCTGATTAACGGTATGGCAGCGTATTGCATACGAACAAACAGATAATCATTTTTATATATTAAAAGATTAATAAATTTGTACATCAAAATTCCGGTTTATATTTGAATTCTCTCGTATGTCAAGGATCTCTTTGGAATTTTTATTTTTACAATTTATTTCACAAATGTTCTCATTTCAAATCTTATTTTGATCTTCTGCTATTCGCTAGCTTAAAATACTTTATTCCTGCTGAATGAATTGCTCGGCAATCGATACTCACAATCTGTGGCTAAAAATGCTACGGCTTAAAGTCAAGGCAGACGGAAATGGCGTGAGGTTTTCGATAGCCGAGTTTTTACTAAAGATAAAATAACCTGACAGCTGAATGAAATATTTCATATCGTACGTTAACATCGAAAATTTATTTCGGAAAACACACTGCGCCGAAACGAATACAGAATCAAACATGTTGTTAACATCAATTACCACTTGAATATTTAAACAGCGCTACCCTTTAATTACAACTGGGATTTGGGTTAACATGAGCCCTTTTCATTGCGTCGGAATTCAAATGGGAATTTTATATAGGCATGGATAAAATGTCATATTTCAATTGAAAATCGGCTGTGTCAAAGTTGCGCCCTCGGCGACAAATCCCGTGAAATAGGGCGTGATGCTGCTGTATGTAAAGAAGATAGGACACACCTGTTCCTTGGTTGGAAAATTTTAACTACAATATGGCTCCAAGAAGCAAACACTTTGTGTTAATTCATATTTAAGACTTATCTGCTTATTTCCCCAGGGAGAAGATATGCGGAGCGGCCTCGGGGCCTATTGTTGTGCCGCGAGAAATCTCATTGTTTGCTTCGTAAACATCTTTTCTAAGAAATGATAATTTATCACCTCCCCCGACGCATGTTTCAATATTATCCACGCCAAAAATATCAAATAATTCATTTCGCCAGAACACACTTTGGATAACGACGTGGTTAGCTTCAATTTCTGCGTCGAAATTTCTTCGCAGCAATCGCCATGGGGACGATCGTCGTAACATTTAAATTAACTGTCGATGTCAGAATACGTAATTTAAATCATGTTAGTTTGCTAGGAATGTTGCTCTGAATCCCATTTCAGCTGTACGTATTTCAAAACGATAGTGCTGAAATGCCTCGACATTCTGTCGACGTCTTTGATCCACAAACGTTTTCAACTACACTCTACTAATCATATTACAAAACTACGATTCGATAAGCAGAAACGGCTTTTAGTTCTGCGAAATAATTTTAAGCGTAAAATCGCACATCCTGTTTGAAATCGTATGGCAATAATATGTACGTTTGGAGCCATATATTAAGAGCATTCTCGCACATTGAGTGCAAAGAATAGTGAATCGGAGACAGGGACAGAGTGTGTCTTGTATCTCATCTTACACTCGTATATGTTTAAATATAATACACTGGAGAATTTTACATTCGTACGTGATGAATTGCATATGGAAGATGGAAGATCAAAGCGAAAAGTTATGAAAAAATCAAGAAATTTAGAAATTGAAGAGTTTGGAATTGAAGAGATGGTTCATACAAAGACGATCAACTCGATAGCCAATATCTGGTCCATTACTGTATGAAAAATAAATATTTTTCAACACAAAATTAAATGAAAAATCCACCTTCAAAGCAAGCTCAGGCTGACTTGAAAAATTCAAATGACGACATGATATCAGGGAACTTGAAATTCATGGGGAAAAGCTTTCTGCTGATATAACTTCAGCAAATACATTAATTGACACGTTGAAGCTATTTGTGGAGAAGGAAGAATTTATATACAATGCTGATGAGACTGGCTTAAATTGGAAAAAAACTACCCAACAAATCTTTAGCATTCTGAAGCTTTTTAGTGTCCAGATGTCACCAAGAAATGGCTTGAGAACCAAGAAGAGTGTAATTCAAAACAGCTTACATATCTTAAGAGTATTCGCGATTTGTCAATTTTTAAAAGAAGAGCTAACTTAAATCCCAAATCAATCATTGATTTTTTTAATATATAATATTCAACTTTCCCTGTCTTTTTCCGTCAATTATGATTATTTTCAATTATCCGGATTTTCATTATACAAACTATTTTCATCACCAATTAGTCCGGATAATCGAAGTTCTGCTATACAATCTTGATTTACGCTGCGCAGTCCCTGGGAGAAAAATGGATTTGTGTGAACGCTAAGTGGAGGACGTTTGAATAGAGCATTCATGTTTAAATCAATTTAAAAACAATAATAAAAGGGTTAAGTTCAATTCAATTTTAAAACAATTCATAGAGTGTCATATAGTTGCCGCCAATATTGATAAATTCATCTATGTCAAAATTTCATAAAAATCCGATGCCTAGTTCATAAATTACAGTGGTTTAATTGACGGTCACTTTAATGTTCACAAAATAATTTTGGCAGATCGTAAATTGAAGTTGCGTGAGGTTCATTATTTTAACATTCGTCCATGAGAAAGCTTTGTCCGAAGTGGGTACCGCGTTTGCTCACGCTCGATCACAAAGCAACAACGCGTCCACAATTCAGATCGCTGTTTGGAGCTGTTTCGGTGCAATAAAATGGATTTTTTCATGCGGTTTGTGACGATCAATACACTCCAGAGCTAAATCGGCAGTCAGCTGAGTGGACAGCAACCGGAAAAAGCAACCCAAAGCTATCAAAAATGCATATATCAGTTTGCTATAACTTTATTATATCAAAAACGTTTTTATTGTGTTCAAAAACAGTTCCCTGGAGTGTCACACCAAAACAATAAATTGCTTTAAATTATTAAAGATTACAACAGTCCTCCGGTAACAATTATATTTTAGTTATCTAAGAAAAATTGTTTTGTTACAATAAATGAATATTAGAATTTAAATATACATTTGCTTATTCCTGATTACATCTAAATTGAATTTAGCGTCTCTTCTTAAAAAAAACACCCATCTTTAAATACAATGTGCATAATGTAGCATCTAACATAACTCTATTTATTAAGTATAAATTATCGTCGTCGTGAATTGACTCACGTATAAAATCAAGGGATGAAAAGATTGATTTAGACCATTCCCTCATCAACGTCTGAACTTTATACTTGCCGTTAAAAATTAACGAATTTGTTCATGAAAATTTTAAAATCCTGGACTGTAAAAAGAGCACAAGGGAAACGCATTTTTTTTCGGCTAAATAAGGCTTTGACCGTATTAAAAAATTCAAGTCAAATTCCAATCCTTTTGATCTTAAAAGGAAAATCCGGTCGCGTACTAATGCGGAATAATCCTCTTCCTTCCAGATAAATTCCTAATGTCGGCTCAGATTTTTATGCCTCGATGATCGTTCGCTTATTTCCCAAGTGACACAAAAACCAGCTTTTATTCTTGTATATATTCCATTGTGCTTATAATGATACTCTTTTATATTTACAAAATCACTGGGCGTTGTTAAAATTCCATTATGCCACATACGAGGGTTCAGCTCTTGCCGGGCCGATATTAACGCCGTGGAAATTTGCGATGAAGTTGATACGCGAATGTATGATTAATTTCGCAGGGCTATAAATATATGATGGTCAGCGGATTAAGGAAAATCCTTAAATAACACAGGATATGCGGGAGTGCACCCGGCCACCGCAAGTACAATCAGCGGCACGGAATGTGGCCCAAACATTAATATAGCGTCATGAAGCAATTATGTTTCATTTAGTTAATTGTTTAGATGAAGTTATGTAAAATAACTTGTGTTCGTTTATTAAAAGTGTATATTCGATAAGTATTGATTGTGTTTTAGCTTCTATGCAACATTATGTTCAGAAAAGTGTTAGCCGCGATACAAATGCAGTCAGTTAAATGTGGTTTATTGACAGTAATTCGTTTAAATTTTGTTTTATTGTTCAGAGATGCCAATTGCTGTAGCTCAAGTCACATAGGCAGTACCCTGACTGTATCAGACTGATCTCTACACAAGAAAATCTGGAAGCACAAGATACACATCGGCTCATGATGATCAATTTACCATCTTGGAAGATTGTTTATGAAATTGGTTCCTAGCCAATATTATTAAGTTTGGGCCACTTTCCGTGCCGCTGGGTGTATTTAAGTCAACCAATTGTTCAAATTATATTCCAACTGTCGAAAGCAATCTCATTTAATGTATCATTGCATTAGATTTGGAATGAATTTAATGATTGAATGAAGCTTCGATTTATTTTTTAAAGAAGATCTCTCAACAGAGAAACACCAAATTGAAGAAAAACCTTTAAAAATACTTAGCTTCATACGACAAAATAAACGAATACAAATCAAAAGAATTTTTGTGCAATAATAAAAAATCTCCCTCAACCCGTTGATGAGTAACAGCGCATATGTGCGTTCAGACTTGAGTAATTGCCTCGCACATTGAGTGCGAGGATCACAGACAGAGACAGAGAGATTGTCTTGCGTCTCATCATACAAAAGCTGTAAAGGTACCCCTACACGTCTAAATATTCTTAAATATTGCAAAAAGCGATACATAGCCGAAATTTATTTTGTTACTAAAACTGAAGACACACATGTACATTGTTTATGTAACGCAAAAAAATGAACGAATATTGTGTGCTATCAACAGTGTCAGGGTTCATTTATTAATATACAAGCTTGACTCACGCTACAAAGTGAATCTGTATGAATATGGCATCTATTTTTAAATATTTTTATAAGTAATAAGGTTAGCAAAAAAATATTTATTTATTAATTTTTTACAAAACCTGTATTTATAGCCATATGGTGATATAAATACAATAGATTCCGCGAAAGCGCATGTCGTTTTAATGAGACCACAACCACAAACTATATTTATTTTAGAGAATCGTGCTCAAATTCAAAACCACGCATTCAAATAAAGGCTCAAATGAATTTTATTCTATTTCTATACACAATTTAAATTAAATGTATGTACCGCTTTTCGAATAATAAAACTGTTCGTCGAATAATAAAATCGTATTGAAAGCTTGAGCCATTTAAGACTATTGGATGATTAATATGAACATCTGCCATAATAAAAATCGATTTTACATCTCTAAAAAATTACATTAAATTAGGCGATATTCCTTTGATCCTTTAAATTGTCACTCCGGCAAAGTGTCGAAAAACCGAAGTCCTTCGGGGAAAAAAGCTTTCATCGCCAATTTTCATGCGATTCTTCCCACGTAGGCGCAGCAAAACTAAAAAGATATAAATTTGCAAGCAAATGTGAGGCTTACATCAGCAGAGATGTAATCGAACCTCCGAAAAGCGTCCGAAGTGAAATTTTTCCGAGGAAAGTACTAGATCTCGTATTATGAGTCCGCGCGGAGACATCAAGGGGTAGGTCTTAACCACCCCATATAAAAAGGTACGCCTTAAAAATTCCAAATAACGGATTGTCCATAAGCATTATTCAGACGAAGCCCTCCCCGGGCCTTGGCAAGGGGGGCACTAACTGGAAAGTGGGCCCGGGTCCTTAAGGATGATCTGATATTTATTGAAAGTAAAGGCCAATGATATTGTATTACAATCGAAATTTCGGGATGAATCATTTTATGACGCTAAGACGTAATTTATTCGGGATCGATAACATGCAACTTACTTTCATGCTATAATAAATTAATAAAAATTCGTTATATTTGCATATGTGATGGTTTTCAAAGTCATGAATTCTATTTTCAGTTGGTGGTTTACAGATTGTATTTACCTGCAAATGTTCGAAGATTTTAAATAGAAAACAAGTATGGGTGGATTTGTATTATGTCTTTGTAAGGTTGACATTTTTTATCAGATATTTATTTACATTTTTAGAATAAACAAAAACATAAAAAAGAAAATAAAAATAGTTTAAAGGGTAAAAAAGGGCGTATTCTTGTTGACATGATTTTATTTATCTAAAATTAAAAAATTCTATATCGCTATAGTTCGTACCGCAACAAAAAATAATAAATTTAATTTCTCAAAAAGGCAACTGTTTAAAAAAAAGTCTTTTTTTTACAGTTTTAATTTTTTATAAATAGTTAAAAACAAAATTTTGACATAAATCTGGTAGAGACAATAGAATGTTACATAATAAAATGTTTGTATTAAATTTAAAGTTAATTAATTAATTAAAACTTGATATATCATGTCAACCGTGTTGAAAATTAGTTAAAAAATCGCACGGCAACCAACAGGTTAAAAGGTTAAAATTGACTTAGTTGCCGCGTCACTAAAATAGCTATAACTGTTAATAATTGTAATTTTGGAAATTTATTTGAGATATATATACACTTGGGTCTGTTTTTATGCGATAGATACGTTCCACGGGGAGTCGCATATAAAAAAATCGCATAAAAAAAGACTTGAACTACATATAAAACTGAGGGATAGGTTCCATTATTTTTAAAAACCGCATAACTTCAAATCATTGTGATAAAATGTACCAAAAATCGCATAAAAAAGATTATTAAAAAAATACAAGCTTCATACACGCTGCGCCGGTCCTGACGGATAAGTAGACTTGTACGGATGATAAGTGGCGGACATACAGATATAGCATCTAAGTTTATCATGATTTTAAATTAGATTTAGTGTTGATTTTATATTTTTTATGCGCATTCGCATAAAAAAAGCTTTATCCTCTATAGGAAAATGAGGGATTGGTTTTCATGTGTGCAAATATGTGCAAAAAAAACAAAATCATTTTTTTCAAAATTCCAGATCAAAATCCCCCCTTAAAAATATCTTGAGAAGATTTTTAACAGAAAAGTCAAGTACATCAGTTTTGCTATTAGGTAATTTTACAATATGAAGCTAAACATAATTAAAGTAATAAAATGTTGCTTTTATCCGTTGATGAGGAATCCCGCATATGCATGCGTTCTTCTTAGAATCATAATAAATGTTAAAAAGCGACATAAATCAATAATATATTTAAAACCTAGCCTAATACCAAAATTGATTATATTTGAAACGCTATTATGGTACTCAACAATATCAAGAGTGTTAAGGTTCATTTATTGATATACAAGTTTTATTCACGCTGCGCCGCCCTGAGTGATTTTTAATTTGTATGGACGATAACTGATGGATATACAAATATGTTAAACTCAATTTAAAATTTGCTTATTAATCAAAGGGCTAATGTATGGATTTTCATATATTCTGCAGTTAAGTTAAGCCCGGTTTAACCATAAAAATGTTTATTTACGTGCTTTGTATGAAAGCAAAGAATCATTCGCGTTTAATTACCCAAAGAAAATTAAACGGTCTAAACATTTTAGATTGTAACAATAAAAATTAATGTTTTGTCGTTATACAATGAACAAAATAAAAGGGAAGAACAACTATTGCTATCGCATGGGATATTTAAATGTACCATTATTAAATATTTAAGTTAACCAAACACTATTTGAATTTCAATTATTGTAAATTATATCATAAAAGATATGGAACAGGATTCGAAATTCTCTATAATTTACATATTACTATTGTTAGCCTCTGGCGGCAAAAATGGAGAGGACCGACTGCGTGGGAATCTGTGATTCCCATGGCCCGGAGAGAGCTGCGGAGGCACTGAACGCCGCCGTCATAGAGGCTGCCGAGGAGGGACTCGGTCGCTCATCAAAGGCGAGAACGGCGCAGCCCCCGTGGTGGAACGCTGACCTCTCGCTTCAAAGAGCTCTGCTCAGAAGAGCGAGGAGGAAGTGGCAAGAAGCCAGAAAGGCTAACTCATCGGAGCTTGCGTTACGCAGCAGGGAGAGAGCCAGACTCGCGGCGGCATATAGGAAAAGTGTTGAAAAAGCCAAAAAGACCACTTGGCGCGAGTTTGTCTCGGAACACGGGAAGAAAGGACCCTGGGGACCGGCATACAAGGCGGTCTCCCTGGGAAGCCGCAAAGTGGGCGCTGGGATTCGCGACTCGGCGAGCGGAAGTATTGCCACGACGCAGACGCAATCGATGAGTTTTCTCATGGAGGCTCTCCTCCCGCACGATGTGCCTGAGGATGACCTCCCAATACACCGTCTGATCAGGCGCGATGCATTTGCTCCCTACGAAGGCCCGGACGCTGCCTCCCCCGATCTGGAGGAGGTAGAGGATATAGTGAGACACCTGAACCCTGATAAAACGCCTGGACCTGACAGGATCGATGGTCGAATAGTCAAAAGAGCATACGACAAAATAAACATCGATCTCTGTCACGTGTATAGCGAATGCTTCCGCACCGGGGTCTTCCCGGCCTGCTGGAAGATCGGGTTGGCGATAGCCCTCCCCAAAGCGAAATCAAGCAAACCACCGTGCGACCCTAAGGCGTACAGAATCATCGTTCTCTTGCCGATACTCGGCAAGATATTCGAAAAAATCATCGCCAGCCGGCTGAACCTTGTCCTCGAGGGCACCAAACCGCTCTCGGACAGACAATTTGGGTTCAGACCAGGCAGGTCCACGGTGGACGCCATCGACAGAGTCATGAGCGTCGCTGAGGAGAGCGGGTGCAAATACGTATTCGCTGTCTTCCTGGATTTCCAGGGGGCCTTCGACAATGCATGGTGGCCGATGATTGTTAAGAAACTCTGCCGTAGCGGAGTACAGAAGAACATCGTCGGCCTCATCAAAAGCTACCTGTCAGATAGGTTGGTAATAGCGCAAGCGGGGGGGGAGTCGATCGGGAGGGGCCTCTCGAAAGGTTGCCCACAGGGCTCAGTGCTGGGCCCACTCCTGTGGAATGTCCTCATGGACGATGTCTTTGACATCCAGCTGCCTCCAGGCTGCCAGCTCTTCGCGTACGCGGATGACCTCACGATGACCGTGGCCGGCGACTCCATAAGGGAAGCGGAGGAGAGGGCGCATGGGGCGTGCAAACTCCTCGTTGAGTGGAGCGCCCTGAACAAGCTCTCCTTCGCTCCTGGCAAGTCGACCGCGCTCATGTTAAAGGGGGGCGTCCGCGACGGAAGGGCTGTCCCAAGACTATTTCTAGGCGAGGAGAGAATCCCCTTCCAGCGAGAAGTAACATATTTGGGCGTCACCATCCAGAAAGGCGGTAAATTCGGGAGGAACGTCATAACCGCGTCCGAAAAGGCCGGTAAGGCGTTCTCCAAAATGTCCAGATTGGGCGGGACGGACTGGGGGCTGAGTGGCAGGAGCATGCGCATAGCGTATCATGCTATTTTCGTTAGCATCGCCACCTACGGAGCCGGAGCCTGGGCGCACCGTCTAGGCCGCTCAGGGCGGCGGCTGACTGCTATCCGTAGGTTGAATTCAGTGCAGCGCATGCCACTGCTGCGATTGACAAAAGCATACAGAACGGTCGCCACCGAAAGTCTGCCCATTCTGGCTGGAGTGCTCCCGCTGGACCTGCAACTGCAGGTCACCGCCGCAACTTATCGCTGGAAAAAGGGCCTCCCGCTCGAGGTGGGAGGAAAATGTCTGGACGCCGATAAGGCAAAAGAGCTGGACATACAGTTTAGGGACGAACTGAAGAAGTGGGCCCTAGCGGCCGCCACCGAGGAGTGGGAAAGGAGGTGGAGGGACGCCTCAACGGGACGCCATTTGGCACAATACTTCGTCACCGTCGAACAGAGGCTTAAGGCCAAATTTGTTTGGCCCGGTCATTGGACTTCCCAGTTCATGACCGGGCATGGCCACTTCAGTGGTCATCTTATGAGGCTAAAGTTGGCCGATTGCTCGGAGTGCCCATGCACTGCACCTTCCATGTCCTCTGATCACATTCTTTGGACATGCGAAGGCATGGGGGCCGAGCGAGAGGAGCTTTTGCGACGTGTCCGCGGACCCTGCGAGGGGCCCGTGGGACACAGAGACCTGGTGGCTCGTCCCGGCGCCTTCAGCGCTTTCACGAAGTTTTGCGACAGCTACGGAGCCAAATGCACCGTTGGTGGCTACTACGCCAAGAACTGGAGCGATCCAAGGACTGGCGTAGCTAGCCCAGAGACTGACGATTCCTCTGACGAGGCATTTGCAAGCGTGGACTGCAGCTAACAGCTGGGAATCCACCCGTCGCGCGCAAACTTTACTTGCGTCTCCGGTTGCGGCCCTCAGCCGCTACCGGACTCCTTCCACGAAGCTATATAAGTTCGACGCAGCCGCGCGGCTGACCTCTCCCATCCCCGGCATTGTCAGCTACGCTTGCAATGCCCTGAATCTAAACCCCCACTGTCGCAAAACAAGCTCGGCCACCAGGTGGAGCAAAAGTCGGTCCTCTCAGGGGGACAATTAGCTTTTCCGCTTTGATAGCGCGCTAGATGTGCGGGCTGCAATAAGGCCAAATTGGCCTTGGGTGCATGCTCGGGTGAGGGTGGGCCCCCCCGTCCCCCATTATATTACTATTGTTACTACTATTTACGTATTGTCTATATCCTTTTTTTATAGCGAAGTGGTTACAATCAACAGATCCCAATATTAGTTCCATAAATTTAAATCGGACAATAGAAGCTTAGGGGATGAACCGGGAACGGGAGAACTTTCAAATACATTAAAATCTATAATCGCATCAGATCCACGGCAAACGCGTTGGGACAATTTAAAACTCATCGACAAAATCAATAGGATGGGCGTTATGGGATAGGATGGGTACCGCATGCCTTGACCAAATACAACAAAAACCAGCGACGAAACAACATAAAGATGACAATAAGCCGGAAAGTTTTAGCAAATAAGGGATCAAATAACACATTACACAGAACTTCGTCATAAAATTGTAACTGTAGCAAAAGTTAGACAGTTTATTCTAATTTTAAACATAAAAATGATTGGATGATGATTCTATTTTTGACAATCAACCCGGTTTAACCCCATGGAAGGGTTATTATGTATGCTTGGCTGAAAAACGTTTGATCAATGAAAAAGGATTCGTATCATGAAAATTCATATATTCACACTGCAAAGACGTTCTGAAATAAATCTACATTATTTCCAAAAGAAAATGAATTTAAAAAAATAAACGAGTTAGATACATTTTTTTCAACCACCCTATACATAGTGGCATGCATTAAGTATCACCCTCTCGGCTTCTCATTTTCACTAGGCTGTAAAATTACGTACCCGCCTAGAAAATTTCACATCAGACACGTCATCTTATGAAAAGAAATTTCTAGTCCTTATCATCAAACTTACAAATAACCATGTTTCCTAATTTCCATAGAAAATGTCGCTCAAGCGTCACGCGATACCCCAGCGTTCATATGTATTTTGCATCCCTAATGTATTATCATAATAAATTTGCCATAATAAATGTATTTTTTTCGCATTAAAGCCTATCTCAAGCCTAGATGATTGCTCTTCCCAAGACTTTGAACGGAAACAATTGCCATTTCTAAAGCCGTTGTTATGATTTCGCCATAATTATCTTAACATGTCACAGGAGCACCTTACTCAATATGCAATCTTGTTTAAAGTTCCCCGACAACATATAAAGGGAATTATTAATTTAAACAAAGACGGCGGAGTTTGTAGGGATAGGCTTTAATGACCTCTCTTAATTACATACAGCCTACCGTAATCACAGGGCATAAAACACCAGGATCTCCTTGTTATAATGAAGAAACACTCACGACATTATACGTATGTGGAGCAAACTAATAAATTTTGCTATGGTGTAATCAGCACACAGTGACATTTTTTATGGCCGTTGTACATTACAAAAAATACTTATCGGGATGCAAACAAAATACGAATTCATGATTATATTAGTTGTGCCGATAATTCCTTGCCGCTTTTGATAGAAGACTGTTTGAACTCAATTTAAGTTTATCAGACACAATGAAGACAGCGTATCTGTAATATTTTTAAGATATGCTGCTGTTTTTCGATTAGAGATTGAACCCCACCAAGGCTACAAAAATCATAAATTAAATTTACGGTGAAATGTTGCTATTACGATGTGTCGATTGTAGTTTTCAAAATTTAAATCGGGTAATCGATGATTGAAATATACCCCTAGAAATGGAAAACCCTTAAATTCTGATGATGACATATTTGAGAGCCATTAAATAATGAAATTCATTTTATTTTGTTGTTTTTGTTATAAATATGAACAAACATACAAACATTGATTTTTATATGCAAAATCTACTGTAAGTTAATTGTACTATATTTATATTACTTTAAAACGTGCAAACAATAAGTTGGCAAAGTTTTATCGCAATCGAATAAACGGTATGGCAGCACATTAAATACGAACAAACAAACATTGAATTTTATATATTATTTTATGCCTATGTTACTCGCAATTTTTTAGCAATAAATGGACGAAGTTTTATTGAAATCTGATAAACGATATGGTAGCACATATCTAACGAACAAAACCTAAGACATTTTTATATATTTGATAATTGGCAAAGACTTTTCGATACATCAAATATGTGGCCATATAAGACTGACATCAATTCGTTAAATAGGAATAGGAAATTGTCCTTCAGATACTGACAATTTCCTCATGTAAATTAAAGAAATGTTTATAAAAACAAATAAACTCGAGTAGTCCATAGAGAGTATGCTCGCATATGTTGCGTCCAACGCTCCATAGCGCTTCATGTGCTTCTAATTCTAATAGTGCGTATATTCAAATAAGCTTATCCCATATACAAGTCAATAAGGAATATTGATACGACATTTTAAACGAAAAATATTTTAGCAAGACATAAATATCATTAAAAAATATATCAAAATATCTTAAATGACACTTCAGTAACCGCTGCTAAACTTTTGACACTTTCTCGACAACTTAATGAAATATCCTTGTTGAAATTTACAAACTGAAAATTTCTCTTTTTATGTTTCTCCCCCGGCAATTTTATCAAATAGCCTTTGTTTATATATTTCCATGTAACCAAGAAAAAGCATCAAGTTCAGCTCAATGCCTTAAACTATGATAATACGATAACACTTATATGGGCGTTTCTCCCTTTCTTACTATTTTGGTATGTTAGGACCTTCATTTTGTTAAAAACATGTTAAAGATACTGTAAATTATGGTTAAATTTAAAATAATCGTTTTTCAAAAAGTATGTTATTTTGAAATATAGACAAGGGGACTGTTCACAAAATTCTAAGTCATACTTTTTTAGTTTTATAAGTATAATTAACAATCACAATGTTAAAATAATCAAATAATTTGATCGATTCCTTAAGTTATTATTTCAATTAACTTAATATAAAGCAACTATATAGTTACACGCCAGGGAACTGTTTTTGCTCTTTTAACAAACGTTTTTTTATATTTAAAAAAATGTTATTTAAATTGACACTGTATATCGAGCACAGGAAAAATAGGTAATCATCTTTCAACGTAACTACGAAATATAAAAACATTTGTACATTTCCATGCTTTCAAATTAATTTGAGTGGTGGTTTCAGTCTGATATTTGGCGAGTTTTCAAATACACAGTATATTTGTGGCTATTTCAGATTAATTACGCATGAAAATGCATTTGAAAAGTGTGCATCCCTATTGATTACCATATTGAAATGCATTAATAGTATTTGCGGTCATTTGTGAGTCTATGTATGAGGATATTAACATGATGAAATTTCAAACAATGCGTTAAACCTAGATAAGATATTACCTTAAATCAAGATATGCGTGACCGTGCGGTCACGTGGATTTTATCTAAATTAGAGTGATCTCATGATATAAAGAAGTTTGAACTCAATCGAATGATTATTCACTCCAGTGATCCAGTTTTAGGCAGCAGCAATGAATACGTTAATTGGATATTGCAATTTCAAGAGGCAAGCTTTGCATTTGGATTCGTCGCAGATATTCGATAATTGGAATAATTTCACATCGAAATTGAAGCTCGTTAATAATGGCAATAGATTGCAGTTTGCCAAGTGCAACATCAACAAATCATTCCGTTCGTTGCATCGGGGCGACCATTCGAATATTGCGCAAATTGACGAACAAACCCCGTTTGATTTTACGTCGAAACGTTGGCAAAATACGAGCCTTCCCGTAAAAATAAAGTGCCATAAAATTTAATCTCGTTCGAATATTTGCGTCCCTTTGAACTCGAAATATAATATCGAAGCGGAACGCAATTTCGCACAAAAAATTGTAACAGGCTGAGCCATTAACGTTTCAGGTTTTTAGTCTGCTGACGTGCGGCTTTGTGCTTTGTTTTATTTTTAAGGATTTAACTTGAAGGATTGTCTTCAAAGCTTATAATGACGTCGTTTATGACTGCTGCGGCTTCTCTCTGAGACAAAACGAGTCCGGTGGAAAAGCGCCATCAGAAGCTGGAGTAGAAAATTAGTGTCGTTTAAAGGGAGCGTCTGTTCGGAAGAGTGGACACAAAACGTTCGAATCAATCTCGACGAAGCCTCCTAATGATGCATCTCTGGGTGCCTCCCTCTTTACAGGCTGGATCAAAAGCAGTGAAACCACTTCCGGCAGGTTTATATTCACCAGGGCGTAATGCGACTACATCCGGCTGCTGCTGGGATGCTCCTCGCCAGGAAATAGTTCCGCTGTAAAGACGACGATGGCGCCGGAAGCTTTAAGCTTCGATTATGTTCCCGTCACGTATTATTCAAGTGGAGTGCCGTAGACTCTAAAAGGGTAGATTTAGAACCCTTAAAATCAAATTTGAGCTCATTCGCAACAACTACGTCTGCCGAAATCTTTTTATTTAATATAAATAATAAAAGGAAGATTTCCCGAGTGATTTAAGGAATTCATAACGAAGCCTAGAATCAAAATCAAAGCCGAGCTAGATTCTATTCTAGACGAGTCCTTCATTTATAATAGTAAATTATTGAGAGGAACGAGAACGTACAAGCTGCCAAAATGATGAAGAAAATGCATTGCATGTTGATTAAAAATTTGGATATGATAAAGCTGTGCGCAAGATGGGTACCGTGTTTGTTCACAATAAAAAAAACAGCGTCGTAAGTGTGTTTTAATCAAGTGTTTAGTGATATTTCATAGCAATAAAGCTGAGTTTTTGCATCCATTCATTACCATAAAAACATGGGTCTATCACTTAATATCTGAGACAGAGGAACATTATAACGGCTATTCGCTTGGGGTGATTGTACAGATCATAGAAGATACGAATTTATCATCGAAAATGCCGCAAAAAGCCCTAAAAAAAAGAATAAGAAGTGGTCACAAAAGCTGTGTGCCCAACTGGTCCGCTTTTCAGACTACCGACACAATGAATGAGCGCCTCGCAATCGGACGCCATGTCCACAGAATATGGCCTACAAACATAGATATCATGGATTGAAAGGGAAAAATCGGCTCTAAAGAGGGCAAAGATGGTTTCATCTGCAGATAAGGTTATAAGCATTCATTTTTTGGGATGCGCGTGTGATAATTTTCATTGATTATCTTTATATTATGCGAACTCATTGCATCGTTTGAGTTATTAAATCAAGAAAGGGGGTCGCATTTGGCTAAAAATAAGTCTTGTTTCATCGAGATAATGGACTAGTTCACACATTCGATATCACGGTGACCAAAATCAATGAATTGCGGTTCGAATTGCTTCCTCGTGCACTCTGTTCGCCAAATTTAGTCTCCTCAGATAATTTAAGAGATAAGCTTACTGAACATCGCTGAAAAAATGTATTAAGCTGAAAGAAGTAATTGAAAAAACACTCTAAGGGCAGCGGTCCTTAAACTGGGGTCCGCAGACCCCCGGGGATCCGCGAAGACATACTGGGTCTCCGCTAGAGTATAAACAAAACATTTATCTATACACTTGGGTCTGTTTTTATCCGGATTTATGCGGTTTTCGAAACATAATGGAACATATCACTCATTTTTCTATAGAGGACGAAGTTTTTTTTTATGCGAATGCGCATTAAAAAAAATCTAAAATGAACACTTCTGCAATGACTACCAAATATCATAAACATGAAGATTATTTTAATTATAATGTCAACTGGAAAGCCTAAATATTATGTTCGATTAAAAAGAAAAATGTCAATATTTAAAACAACGACTTAACATGAAATAGCAAGTATTAGCCCAGGTCATGATTTTTACCGCAATAACGTCATTCAATATTATCTCACGGTTCGTGTTTTTGATAAAGACATTTAATGCAGTAAAGTATAGTCAACGATGGGTATTTTGTTATCTAATATCGTGCAAGAATTTGAATGGCAAATCAAATTAACGGCATTCGGTCTGCAAAGCCCCGTTTTCAATTCATCAGTAAATCATATTCCCCATGCCTGGATATCTTATGATCCGTTTACCATTTATATTCAGCGTAGTATGTTCAGTTCCGTCAATCAACGAGAAAAAACATTTTTAAATTGCATTTGATATTCAGCTCCAGATGTAGGAGATATAAAAATTTCGTCGAGTGTATTGATTGTTAGAGACGAGAGATATACAATAAAAGGAAAGCCCAAAAGTGTAGATTGAATGTGATATGAATTGTAAATGGCGGCCACAAAGGATGTACATCTGACGGAAATATTTATTAAACCCACACACAATCCCGCAGCCGCGATTTCGACGCAACTATAAAAATACTATAGTAAATTATCATTTTCAAAAATATATACAAGATGTGAAGTGAAAATTTGAGCTCTTAAATAAATATTATGGGTATCGAAAAGTATTCGCGTATTTTGAGATCTTATATATTAAGTAATTTTATCTGTAGAACTATTATTAGATATTATTTTTCTGCAACAATTTTTTAATTATTATTAAGGGTAAAATTTTTAGACCCGAAACTAACAAAATCCGGCATTGTATGGTGCATTTTTTTATTTGGATTTGAATGCCATAAAACTCAAAAATCATTATGGTGCAATGATATTAATCTGCAGATACCAATATTGGTTCCAGAAATTTAAATCAAGCAATAGAAGCTTAAACCCTAAAGGAGAATTATCCCAGGGTCTGGGACCCCCCTCCACTTAGTCGAAAGAGCACTCTTGTACATTGAGCTCGGAGACAGACAGAGACAGCGAGAGAACGTAGCGCAGCTCGGGAGACAGAGACGGAGAGCTTCCCCGCATATATCGAACGATTGTATAAATCGTTAACCCAAATTTATCGACTAATAATGATTTCGATTTCAAGTTTGTTATTCTTTTCGATACCCCTAATATAAATTATATTCTTTGATAAAATGACGGATCAAATGCTTTCAGACTGACAATCGCCAACAAAAACCATGTTTTCATTTATTATGGACCGGATTTGGGTATTCCGAGGCATGGCTCTAATTACTCTGATCCAGCGGGATTTTGTGATCCAATTTCTGAGAACTTTTCAAAAAGAGGGCGAAAAAACCTTTCAGGCAAAGTTGTTTCGAATGCTAATGACAATTTGAAGCCGAATTTCGACACAGAGCCCAATCAAACGTGTTGTTGGCGCATTTTTACACTCACAGGCCCGGACAAGATGGGATTTCATTAATTTGCAAGAATCGTGCGGGTTACATCGGGAACGTTTCATAATTAATGCGGCACTTTAATCATTGAGAGTATTTGCTTTTTAGTCTTAATTGAGTCGAATATATTAATTAAGGACCAGTAAGGTTTTTAAAGCCTTTTAAATTATGCAGACGTTTTCATCAATGTAATAAGTTTTTAGAGCGCAGACGGTTTACCTGAATAAATTAGGGGTGCCTTTTTAATATTCGCCATCGATTCTGTGTATTATAAGAGTTTGATGAAATCTTTGGCATCTAAAAATATCAATTTTAGACACTTAACCCACGAGCCACCGAGTGGAATGTATCAAAAATATGACGGCATGTATCAAAAAACCTCTATTGAAAAGACAAAGAAAATTTAATTCAACAATTAAAATTTTTGACTGAATTTTTTTAAATAAAATTGTAAAGGAACCCATACACCCTTTATCTTAAAATGATAGTTTTTTTACATATTTGATTTGTAATAAAATTGGATTCAATTTTATTGAATTGTTTTCTTGATCCAACCTATTTATTATATTAAAAGACAAATAAAAATATTTTTTATAAATTTATTTTAAAAAAATTGGCATCAAATTGGATAATTTTCTTTGTGTAAATTAACATATGTTGCAGTATTTTAGACTATAAATCCAAATTTATTCGAGGGTTGTTTTTAAATAATAAATATATCCATTGTTCTTCGAGATCTACCCTTTGTGATGGTTTTATTAATAAAAACTATGGATTTTTTTAGATATTATTGTCAGGAATTTTAAAAGCATCTCCCAAGCGGAATTCGTTATATAAATACATTATTGTGTCTGGAGTCATAAATATATGATTCGGGGGTGAAAAATCTAAGCGTGATTCACTGGGTTGTTTTTCTACAGGTAATGGAAAGATGACATTAAATATATGAATTTGGGCGTATAATTTCGCTATGGATGAAAATGAATGTCTTCCTGTTATTGTTGAAGCTCACATCGTAAATGAGATTAAAATTATTCAACAATGTAATGAATTTTCCACACAAAAGACCGCCGGTGGGATGAGCGAAAAATAATTTGAGCTACGTGCTTTGTAAATATAAATACTAATTTTATTCAATCCTCTAGTCGTGGAGCATTTTATTGTTATTTTTTTATTAAAAAAAATCTTTGCGTTATGACTAATGCGACCCGCGGGAAAAATAAGGGATGATACGCACCTGCTGGAGGAACGGCGCGCACTTTAAAATTTTCCCAACTTGTAACTTTCACAAAAGCACTTCCGGTGGGACTCCGACGAGTGTCTCTCAAACTGTGGACCGAAACTGGCCGTTCGAATGTGGCGCGGGCGGCTCGGGCAGCGGCTGTAAAAGTGTGGCGCGCGGGCGCCGAAGCGAGCCGACGTGCGTCCCGCTTGGTGGCGTTTGCTGGACTGGCCGCCGCCCTACGTTACCCCACAGGTGCCAACCCACCCGCCTTTAAAAAACCCCCCCGCAGCCCTACAAGCCACCCACGTCTAAATAATAATCTACTCACACGAGTATCTTGTGCGCGTCTTCAAACAGACGCCATTCAATTTCGCTGAACTTCCAGGCTCTCTGCAATCATATCAATCCACATTTTTTTGCACCCCATAGTGCAAATTTACATGCTCTTCATTTTAAAAAAGCCTGCTGAATAATCCATGAAAAATTCGTGATGGGACACAATGGAAAAAAATGCATACTTTCATAAGTATCGAGTTCTGACACCAGTGTATTATCGCTAAAATGATATCTATTGGAAGCGTTTAAATATATACTAGTTTTAAACTGTAAAACTACACAGTAAATCACAAAAAAAACTTTATTTTTTATTGTGACTTATTTTAATTGACTTTAAAAATTAAAAAAAAAAATTTTGCTATGATACTAATATGGTATTTTTATGTTTTTCTATGTCTATTTTCTTGAATCATTTCAAATAGATCAAATTTGCATTCATAGTAGAACCCATGGAACAAAAAACATTCCCCCATCATAAAAACCGCGCATTCAAAAAGTTTATTTTCAATACACTAACTGTTATGATAGGTCCTCTGCTGCGATCATAGCTCAAAGGGTGAATACATAAATAATAATTTTACATCCAACCGACGCTATATCGGATCGCCTGAAATTTGTATATCCACACATTGTAAAATACAGATTTCAACTATAAAAATACACAAGGATTCATTCAATATTTAAATTAGAAATGGGGACAAAAAGCGCCCAAGGATCCTTCATCCCCGCCGAGCAACAAATCGGGTCCATTCCTCAATCTCTTTTCTAAATTCGAATCAAACATTTGATTAAGGGTGTCGGATTTGTTCAACAGATTTAACCGAGCGGGAATCCAACCCGCCCGGAGCCCGCTTAACCCGCTGCCGACCGGCGCCCAAATCGCTATGATCATTTCCCGATAGGGTCACCTGCGGCGAACGGTGCGAAATTATATTAGGCCTCCCCCTGATTTCACCCTTTGTTAACCCTTTAATCTACCTGCCAAATGATCAGCCGCTGCTACCCTTCACCTCCGCTAAATAAATCGATAGCACTTAATTTTTTGGCCCGACACCTGGCGGAACACTTTGGCACAAATCCGCGATTAATATTTAACAATGAACACACGTGGGCCTCAGCTGGGATCCGAGGCCCGCGGAGTGCCTCTAATTAAAAAATATTGCCGACATTCGAAAATGGCAACGCAGATGGTTCGCGTGGTTTATTGGACGATTACGCGACCATTCCCTGGGCGACGATTTGCGACCCAAATAGAAATTTACAGATCGGGTAATGTACAAGTATATATCAAAATATAAGACCTTTTTATTCCACTAAATATAATCCTTGTAAAGGATATTGTTATCAGAAGCAAAACTGTGTGTATACATAATTAATTTAATGCTCTGAGTATATTGATGAATAACTTTTTATGCGGCGAAAAAATAAATCCCACTTCTGACACCATTGTAACGTGATGCAGTTGGATACGCATTTTTTCCACAATACGTTTGGAAACGCTTTTTATACGCGTATTTATTTAAAAAGAAAAGTGGAGCCGTACTCCGAGACTTTTAAGTTAAATTAACGATATTTAAGGAGAGATTGTGTCTATATTTTAAGGCGCAAAACTTTATAAATTTAAGAATAGGGAATAGGGGGAGCAAAACATGAAATTTAACATATAATCAACTGACATTTAAAGCATTGACAATCAACTTGGTCCTTGTCCACTATTGGACATTCAATATTTCGATGAATGATGAATATTTTATAAATCGCATACATTCATAAATACCAAGATCTGACACCAGTGTACTATTAATAAAATGATATTTATTAGAAGATGATATTTAGTACACACTCGTTTTAACCAAAAAAAAACTACCCAATAAGATTTTAAAAAACCTTTGTTAATTTACTGTAGCTTTTATATTGTACAAGTTCAATGATCTAATATATAAAAATGAATTGGGTTTTGTTCGTTCGAAATGCGCTGCCATACCATTCATCGAATTGCGATAAAACTTCGTCCATTTATTGCTAAGGATTCCGCAAGTAACATAGGCATAGTCTAATATATAAAAATCAATGTTTGTTTGTTTGTATTTAATGCGCTGCCATATCGTTATTTCAATTGCAATAAAACTTTTCCAACTTATTGTTTGTACTTTCTCAAATAATATAAGTATAGTGCAATTAACTTTAAGTAGATCTTATGTATAAAAATCGATGTTCGTATATTTGTTCATATTTATAATAAAACTAACAAAATATCATTCCTAATTAAACAAGATAACTCTTTCAAATTTGAATGCTTTTGCGACCGTCTTGATATGGTACATTTCCTAGAGATTTTTTAAAAATTGAGCAGTTTACTTCAGGAGATTACTATTGTGTTTGTGCCCAAAATGGTCTATTCCGTTTATTAAATTTGTTTAATTTAGGTTTCATTCATAAAATCCATATGAACTCAATTTGATACATACACAATAAATGAAATGACATAAGGCGTCTGTTTTATTTAGACGAAATTATAATATAATAAACTTATCCTCGTCATTCGTAGTGGGTTTTGGGCGGCCTGGTCTTTTTCTGTCCTTCTAAATTCCATGATACGTTCCTTCGATAGATATCTTCTTTTTTAGCAATAACTTTGATTAAAAGGTCTTTGTTTTATATAATCGCAATACTTAATTCGGCTGATTGCGGCATTTTAATTTAATTTTTAAATAAAGATAAAATCAAGAATTATTCAATCTTAACCCTTTAGACGCAATGATTTATGCCAGTGGTGTCAGGTCTGGAGACTCTATGACATACGGAATAGAGCATGTCCCGAGACAAATAAATGCAATAGTGTCAGGTCAGATAACCGTGTGATTCACAGAATAGGACATGTGCCCGTACAAAGAAATCCAGTGGTGTCAGATCTAGAGATCCTGCATCCCACGGAATAGGGCACGTGCCCAGGCAAATTAATGCAGTGGTATGGGGTCTGAAAACCGTGCAAGCCACGGAATAGAGTACTTCCTCAGACAAATAAATTCATTGGTTTTAAGTATATGCAATTACGATGACGTAAAGGTAAAATTTTGGGCATTTTTCAGTGTTGAAAAAAAAATCTATTTCAACAATCCTGAACGTAAGACATAAAGACTATGTTTGAAACGTAGAAAAAATTGTCGGTCTATGTGCAAAAAACCTTACATAAATGAACTCAAGCCTGAAAAATTAAGAGTTCTCTGGACATTGCTTAAATTACAACAAAATGCGATGATTTCAATATTTTCAACAATTAATTTAGCCTAAATCAGGACGTTAGAAGATATTCGCATGCACTTTACTACTCACTGCTTTGAGTCCTCATAAAGATTTAATATTTTACACAACTTAATACCCTTTGATTGGTAAGTTTTTTTAAATTTTTGTAACGCAAACTTTCCGCGAGTGAGTTAATTTTGTCGAATTTTTCTTCTTTTTTTAAAAAATTATATGAAGAAATTAATACAACATTGTAAGGAAACATTTAAACACAATTATTGCCAGATTTTTAAATCTTTTTAATACATAATTCGTTTGGAAAATCAAAATATTGATAATAATTTAATAAAAGCGCCTTGCGTAAATCAAAATATACGAAATTGACTTGCGAAAAGCTAAACAAGCCTTCGAAAACCTGTTTTTTTTATAATTTGATATTAATTTCCAATTACTTGGATACAAGCCTCCATCTACCGTTTTGTTATTTTTGACAGCTTCGTTAATATCGCCTATTTATATAGTATGAAATTAACGACGAATATCGAGCACCTTTTGATAGAAATCTTTTGTGAGCTAATTGCGCATTTCACGCAAACCTCAACTAATACAACACTAATCTCGTATACAAGAAACGCACAATGCTTATAGCTTTCATTTTGATTTATAGCCAATATAATATTTATTATTTTGCGTGACTTTTGCGTGCATATATCAATCTGTAAATAATGCAGGAGGTCATCGGATAAAATGGGGATTTAATCGCATTTTTTGGGTCTTTCTATTTTTTTAAATAAAAAAAATATAACAACGAAACTCACGCGTTGCACTCCCATAAATAAATTAAGGACACGGGTTCGATTCCCAAGACGTAGAAAATCCCACCCGCTAGAAAATTTATCGCAATGCAATATAAGCACGAGATTGCGACTAAAATTGCATTACATACAGAATCACGGTAGAATTTTCAAAGCTCCATTTAAAATTTATTCTATTACTTCTTGTATCCAAGTTTTCTGTTACAATGAGCGTCGGAATAATTCAATAGTTTTAATTATGTACGATTGCAGGGAACTAAATTTGTTCCCTCGGTTTTTTGAGGAAATTTCGCTGGAAAATGTCTGGAAAACTTACATTAAATATTGATAAATTAATATTTGTATACAATCGTATCTATATATTATTACAGCCCTCAACGATCCAACTTTGAATGAAACAAACAAATTCGAACATTCAATCAATCCATTCCACAACTCGATTCATAATAATTTATTAATGGATTTCAATGTGAAAATATACTATTATTTTAACCATATGCCAGCCCTTAAAGCTATAAACAAATAACAATTTTAAATATTTCAATATTTTTTTTCTCCTTAAGTTATTATTATAAATTATATATCTTAACATGGGATAAAATGAACCACAAATAAAATCATCATTTTATTGAGCGCATAGCACAAGTCTGGTGGATTGATTTCGAGATTAACCCTTTGATGAGTATGCACGCAAATGTTGAGTGTATGCCCACATATATGGTATACAGGGTTCAAAGCTTAAACTTTTAAGAACACATGTTTCGAAGGAACTTTCAAAATTCCAATTATTTACAGAGTTATGGTAATTTTAGCGACATGACAACTAAACCGATCCTACAAGAGTTAAATCTTTAAACTCGTTTTTATCAAAACTACTTTTTTCATCAATATTGACATGATATCTCAAGTTTTAATTAATTGATTAACTTCAAATTCTCTACAAATATTTTTTATATAATTTTCTATTGTCCTTTTTTACCCTTATATTTTATCAGGATATTTTTCATTTTTTTTTTATTTTGAAAATCATAAAAAAATATTTTTTGATTTTTTACTGCTCTCTTAGGCGTGAAAAAATATTTAAAAAATTGCAAAAATAATCACTCAAATACGATTTTCATTCCCAGTGGCTGAATTTCAAATCTGCTTTTATCAAACTTAAAAAAAGAAGCTCATAGTATTTTTTCTGGAAGATTAAAAAAATATCCTTAAAAAAAATTAGCGGCATTAACCATTTATCGTGCCTACAAATCCAATTGTCTCTCAGGACCGCGCAGCATGAGTCAAGCTTGTATATCAATAAATGAACCTTAACACTGTTGATAGTACACAATATACGTTCATTTCTTTGCGTAAACATAAACAATACACTTGTTTATCATCAGTTTTAGCGACAAAATAATGCATTTGTTGAATACACTTGGGTTTGTTTTTATGCGTTTTTGAAGTTATGCGGTTTTCAAAAATAATTACCTTTTTTATGCGAATGCGCATAAAAAAATATGAAATTCATCCACATTTAAAGCGTCCACATGTAAAAATAGTTTTTATAAAAAAAGGGCATCATTTCCACTTTTTAAAAGTATTATATTAAAAACTATAGAATGAGTTTCTAACTGCACTTGAAGTTTAGAAAAAGTTTTCAATTTTGGATTGTATAAATAATGTTTCATGTGCAGTATCTCAGATTACTCCACACACTTTAAATTCTTGTTGGAAAGCAGTTTGGTACGAATGTGACATTGTCAGCTGAAATCATTACTTTAGCAATTCCAGTGAAATTTTAATTGTAATGTAATTATTGATTAATCTTCGCAAAGTTTTTTTTATGCGATTTTTGATACATTTTATCACATTGATTTGAAGTTATGCGATTTTTAAAAACAACGAAACCTATCCCTAAGTTTTCTATGTAGTTCATAAAAACACACCCAAGTGTATATATAATTAATTTATGTGGCTTTCTTCTATTTATTTTTTTATTATAAGAAGACCCCATAATTAATGGTTTTCAAATAGACTCGGACAAATTGTATTATAATTTTAATGTTTTTCTTTTCGCCATGTTGATAATTAATGTGATAAAAAAAAGTTCAATTATCGCTCAAATTTTATTTGAAATGTGACAGAATAATAAAAGAGATCGTTAATGTAATATAAACGTGTAGGGGTACCTTTACAACACAACCTTGCCATCGATGTACGAGTGTATGATGAGACGCAAGACACATATGCGCGATTACTCTTCAACGGGTTAATCATAATTTTTATCCACCTTTCGACTTATCTTCTCTGAATTAATAGAGCATCCAGATAAGAAGAGATTGTCAGATTGAGATATAACCTAGTGAAGCTTAAAAATAATTATTATTTTGCCGCCGCTCATTTAAACGTGAAATCATTAGCTAATTATTTATCTGAGATGCTTTCATAAATATTTCATATAATTTGGCTAGCTTTTAATATGTTTCCCTCGGGATAAAAACTCCATTATTGATTTAATTACGTACCTTTGCCAATAATGTTAACATTCGTGTACAAGTAGCTGAAATCGGAAAATTTATATCAATTTGGAGGGCAGAACATGATTCGATAATATAATTCGATACCAAATACCGATGGTGCTTTAATAATGTAGAGCATTCGAGACCCGACGCCTAATGAATATAGATCGACCTGAGATTTTGTACGTTTTTGAATAGCTGAAGGTCGATTCCAGTCTAGCCATTTAGTCAAATTAATTTTCGTTTAACAACGGCGATTTTCCTAAATTAACTATAATTTCAGATCAAAGCCACTGGGTTGAATCACCTGGATAATTGGGCGCCGTGAGTCCAGACAAATCACGCCTAGTAAATTTTAATTATAAATTCGCCGACGAATGTACGTTTCGGCGGCGCCCTAAATAATATCCCCAGGCTTACCAATAAAAAGCTCGAATGTAAGCTCGGGGCTTCCGAGCTTTATAAATTTACATCCCGATACACATAACGCTGATAGTTGTGGGAGAACTTTGAGACGCTGACGTGGCTCCCGAATTACGTCGATGAACCCGGCTCACGTTTCAATCGCTCCCGGATAGTGCAAATAAGGCACTTGATGGAGCCAAAATTACACATTGTCTGCGAAACATTGTTTTACACCGAATATTTGAGTTGTTGTGCAAATGTCAGGATTTAATTTGTGCTTCACATGGGCATCGCCGGTAAACACCGACTTAAATTTTTGTTATAAAAAGGGGACTATCGCGTTCGGAATTCATCGTTATGGATGATCCCTCAGGGCGACATTGAAACTTTAAAATGCCCCCAAATAAAAAGCTATTGTTCCCTATGGTAATCAAAAAAACGCTGACGGAATCAATAAATTTGCTTATCGTATGCCTAATTTTCTATAGCGTGGTCCCTATCTCGACGCTATAAGAGGGTTGGCTATACTGCAAAAATAACAGCTTGATATCAAAGCTTGTTATTTTCTATGCGAGGACTTGTAATATTTTATGCCATGTTAAAAATTGCACAAAAACCTATAAATAGGCAACTGTTGTTGTAGTGAAATAGATCCTGGACTTTATCATTATAATTCAAATTCAAACACAGGTTATGGAAGAATTTTCACTATAAAGACTAATTTAAAACATCAGTAGTATAAGTATTTTCAAGATCTGAAAAAGTAAATTCACTTGGTTCTATTTTTATGCGGATCTTTTTATGCGATTTTGAAGTTATGCGGTTTTAAAAAGTATTGGAACCAATCCCTCATTTATCTATAAAGACGAAATGCGAATAAGCATAAAAAAAAGTCACGATCTGCGTAAAAATGTCTCCAAATCATGAACTGCCTAAAAAATTTATGGTTAAATTTTAGTACAAAGTTTAACCCTTTGAATAGAGTGCTAATTTAAAATCATGATAAACTTAGATCGTATATTTGTCTGCCCACCACTTATCATCTGTACAAATCCACTTACTTCTCAGGACCGTCGCAGCGTGTATGAAATCTGTATTTAAATAAATAAACACAAACAATAGCACACAACATTCGGTAATTTCTTTGCGTAAACATAAACAATACACTTGAAATCAATTAATTCATTATTAGTGGATAAATTTGGGTTAATGATCTATACAATCGTACGATGTACACAAGGCACTCTCTCATTTTACATTTAAAAAAAACGATTTCAACATAGAAGCATAACGTTCATTCGTTCATTCGTTCGTATGCTGACTAGACTTTAATAAATCAATTCTAAGATAAATATGTAGTGTTTTTATTTTAATGGTTTTTTTATAAACTTTTTTATGCGATTTTTAATACACTCTATCACAGTGATTTGAAATTATGCGGTTTTTAAAAATTTTGCAAACTATCCTTCAGTTTTTTATGTAGTTCTAGTCTTTTTTTATGCGATTTTTTTATGCGACTCCCCGTGGAACGTATCTATCGCATAAAAAAAGACCCAAATGTACTTGTAATAACAACGAAGTTCATTAAGGGATTATTCTAGGCTAGAGGTACAAATTTTGGGTGTTTTTTTTTAAGTTCGATAAAAAAGAAATAAAAAATATTAGTAAATAATATTCAAAAAATTTTTAAAAATATAGGCTGGTAATGTATAAGGGGTAAAAAAGGGCATCTAATAATAGTCATTTAAAATTTTAAAAATTAAAAAGATTCTTAATTAGTAAATATTTCGCTAATCCCTACTTCAAAGAAAAAAAAATATTTTCACATTTTTTTTTAAATAGTTAAAAATAAACTTTTGACATAAATCTGATAGAAACAATAGAAGGTTATATGAAGTAGATTTGTACCAAATTTGAAGTAAAATAGTAAATTAGAGCTTGAAATATCACGTCAACCGTGTTGAAAAAAGTAGTTTTAGTAGATTTCATTCTGTAGGAACCGGCTTAGTTGAAATTTAAAAATTTAAACTTACTTGCTTTCTTAAAAATAGACTTTTAAAAATCAAAAATATTTTTCCGTGAGCTGAAGGGCTAGGATCCAAAAGTATTCGCGCGCTAGCTTCATTTCACCAGACTAATAGGCGCCAACGTGGTGCATCCGTTAAACGTCTCGCAAAACAAATTTCGCACATAAACAACGGTGTTGCTTATTTAAAAACCTTTTTGGATACACGCCCAATAACTCTCACAAAATTTCATCGCAATCGTATGAATGTTTTAGAGATTTATAGTCCGCATGCAAACTAACTTGTGAACAAAAAATCATTTTTATTTCAGATATAGCCTATATTATTTTGTATATACAATCAAAACTTCATGCTCTCAATATTAACATGCAATGACATTATAACGTCGTTCAAATGTTAAATGTAAAAACATGTTAAAGTCGCATTAAGCGCCAAGACTGCCTCGAGTTTTCCCGTACACATTCCCGCACAGCAGTGATGTTATTAATAGACCTTGCATTTTGGTGACGTACGGATATTGGCTGATTATTTAACGAATTGATTGATTCAAATTTGGTCACCAAATGTCATATAGTCGACTCGAACAGAGCACCAATTTAGAAAATAAAATTTGATATTTTACACACGTTTTTCAAGGCTATAAATTTCCATAAAAATTTGTCATGCATTAATAAATAATTAATAATAAATTTGTTGCATTTCTTTTTAATAATATAGCCACTATAATCTAACAAATTTTGATGGTCCATATTGAAAAACTTTATATTTTAATGAGTCATTTGTAGCATAGTTAGCTCGTTCAAAAATGTGCAATACTGTATGGAGGGATATCAGATTTAATTGTCTCGCCGTCTGGGCTCTCTAAATAGATTAGTCGTGGTCTGGGTCGTTAAGGTGTTAATGACTTTCCTTAAGCAACATATTCTCCAAATCTAAATCACAAAATGATACTACACCCTTAAAGGTCACATTCGAGCGCCATTCCTCATATATCCCAGCGCAAAAAAACCTAACAATGCCGATGTGAATAACTCACTGTATTATGTTTATTTTTAGCTTTATTTTATTTCGGCCATCCAAAAAAAATGCGCATGAAGTTGTAGGCCTCTTTCGCGTAGGGGCGCTTTTCATACCCCATTTTATTATGTAAGAACGGTGTAGTTAAGTCGTCTCATGAATGCAAAATTTAGCGACCCCTAAAAACTTCGTTTGAATTCACATGCTTCATTCAATTAAGCACGGTCAATGTTGCCCTGACGTATGCAAATACATTTTTCCTGAATGTCTGAATATGTAAATATGGATCTAATGTCTTATTCTGAGCGTTTGAAATTCATATTTTAAAAATATTTTCGGCCATTCCGTTAATCGTGCACGCTATCGGGACTGATTAGCAGGAATGCTTTTCAAAGAATGATTTAATATGCATGTATTATTTTTGCTGACGTTTTTGATGCCTTAATATTATGATAAATGTGTATTCTGGTCCTAGCAGAATGAAATCTTTAAACGCGTTTTTCTCAAAACTACTTTACTACTTTCAACACGGTTGACATCATATCTCAAGTTTTAATAAATAGATTTATTTCAAATTTGTTATAAATCTTTTTTATATGATTTTCTATTGTGCTTACCAGATTTATGTTAAAATTTTATTTGTAACTATTTTTAAAAAAAAAAATGAATCTGTGAAAAATTAAGGCTAAAAATTACTTTATTTTTATTTTATTTTTTATGTAGAAACTATAACGATATTTTTATATTTAAATGACTAGAAGTATAGAAATCGTGTACCCTCTTTTTGACAATATGAAGATTTTTGGCATTTTTTTTAGAAAATACAATCAATATTTGTAAGAAAAGGGTGCGCTATTTGTCATGTGCGCACATGCAGGGATGATATGTTTGTTTGGAAACGGGCGATACATTTGATAGTAACGTAGCGAGATCTCAGATGAGATATTAAATATTAAGGGAGCACCGTTTTCGCAAGTGTTGGTGTAGTCGGGGGTTGAAGGGTGGAATCCTTTGGGGGTGGCGGCGCCGGCGCCCTGCAACGCCCTTTGTGCGATCGACGCCGGCGCGATCCACAAGTGCTGAGCAACAAGCAACACAACTCTCGTTGCACTCAATGCACCTTGTGCCCTGCACATCGGGATATAACCTATTTACCCCATGACCGGAATTATCCACCCCTTCAACAAAATTTCGACACGAAATTTGAAACCATATTGTAGCTGCTTATAATAAACACTATACGTAGTTAGCATTAATACTTCAATCAAGTTCCCACGCTACAACTTTTAGCCACGTCTATCGAAACCCTAGCCACTTTGTATCGCAAGAAGACGACGTTTATTTAGCAATGATTAACGTAAACTACTTGTAGACAAAAAATCAGCTTTGCAGCTTTTAATTTAATGCCGGTATGTACAAAACAAAAGTTAGATCTTTGAAATTCCTTCTCGTTTTTTATTATAATCTGATTTTATTATAAGCTTATCCATCGTTGATCCATGAAATTTCAAGCTTTTATTCTAATGCCATAATGATTTAAGCATAGGTTTTCATAATAAATGCGTTAGTTAAGACCCAATTTTAATTTCTTTAAAATTAAATTTTCCATCAATTTGTCAGGCTAGATTTATCCAGTACCACAACTGCTATTTTGGATTATAAGCTTTTTCTTCATAAATTATGTTTTAGCACGACAACACGTCCAATCATGGGTCGTTATTAAAATTTATTACATGAAGGATTGCGGCGAAACAAGGCGAGATCAAGCTATCAAATCAAATAAAATTTTCCGTACTAAATTATTTTGTAAAATAAATTAAAACTCAAGGTTTCGCTGCATTCGAGCGAAATATGAGGGTGGTCCAGAAAGTGTTTGTATGCCAGTGTCATAGACCCCCACCGCCAGCTCTTTTTTGATTAACTTTTGGATTCTGGGGTGTAATGACACACCCACACCTCATCTCCCGTCACCATGAAGTCCAGAAAAGCTTCGTGCCGTGTTCGTGGGCCATGTGAGGGGCCAGTAGGACACAAAGATCTGGTGACCCGTCCTGGCGCCCTCAGCGCCTTCAATACATTTTGCGAAAGCTTTGGCGCGAAATGCGTCGATGGCGGCTACTACGCCAAGCACTGGTCCGCTCCAGAGGCTGTCGGGGCTAGTACCGTCGAGTAAAGTAGAGTCACACCCACATTGAGATAAGATGGGAAGCTCAGAAGCTCGTCTACATTTACAGCGTGCAGCCGCGCGGCTGACCCCTTTTTTTTTTTTTTTTTTTTTTTTTTTTTTTTTTTTTTTTCCTTCATTTTTTAATTTTTAATTTTATTTTATTTTATTATTATTATTATTTTTTTTTCATTATATCCCCTTTATGGTTTCGCGCTTTGCATTGCGCTCGGTCACCAGATTGAGCAGAAGTTGGTTCCTCCAGGGGGACGTTAAATTAGTTTTTCACTAAATTAGTGTTGTTAGATGTGCGGGCTGTCATAAGGTCGTTTTTCCACTTATGCAGGACGATCCAAAAATTCAAGCGCGGTGGTCACGCAATTTTGACGGTGCTACGGTGTGAATATTCTGGACACCTATCTCGCATATAACTTCTTGTAATCAAGTTTTTCCGACACATTATTACCAAGAAGACTTTAAAAAATATCAGGAATTCTTCGCGAAGGTTGACAAGCGTCAAACGATGGTCATTTTGCGCTTGTTCTTCAATTTGTTGCACCAGTTTGTCAGAAATTACCGATGGTCTTCCACCTTTTGCCTCATACGGCGTATCATATCACTACCATAAGCTTTAACGAGCTCCTGATGGATATTCGACCGGATCTCGCATGGACGGGAGATGGAACGCGCGACGACTTCTCCATTGGAAGAATTTACTGTGACCGAACAAAATGGCCGACAACACGCGAAAACATTGCACCTGCAATTACCGACCGATTGCTTCTTGCGCGTGTTCCGTTGCCGGTTGGCTAACGAGGTGGGATTCGAGGAGAGTCGTCGGTTGACCTTGGCTGCGGAAGGTTGTCCTTCTCGCAGCCAAATCTCTCTCTCAGTGTTGAATAATTATTTAGTTTAGAAAAGATTTTTGTTATAACTTTTTGTTAGATGCGCGGTCATCCCGACGAACGCATGGGAGCGGGGAGCTCCTACATAACATATATTTTACAAATAGAATATTTTTTAAGTCTTCGAATTTTACAAAATGCCAATTGTACAATTGAGTCTCACTCAAATGTTGAATATATTTTTGTTTTCGTTGTAATCGCATTTTACTCAAATAAAGACTAAAAATAAAGCAAAACAAGGCATTAGAGATGCTGCTAGACTTCTGAGAATTAGGGTAATTTATTGAGTTTGGTAGAATTAAGGTACTCATCGTTCATCCCTTTATGATAGAATATACTGAAACAATGGTGATAAAGGCACAATATGATTAGGCAGTTTATTTTGCGAATTACTTGAATATTATTTATCCCTAAATATTTTTAGTCATATTACATAGCATTGAACTTCTTAAATTAATAAAATAATTTCGGGGAATCCCTTGACGATAAATAATCATGTTGATGATCCATGTAAACAATATGAATCTTCCTAAAATGGGAAGCCTTAGTTGTGACAATCGCGGGCCGTATGTTAACCGCTTATTAATACTTTGGCTATCTGACACACAGTAAACCCTCCTATAGCGTCCACTTTGCAGATCGCAGATTCGGTATGATTTATGGATATAGATATAAAACTTAATTTTATTGCTAGAAAACAAACATGCATATCGTGACATGTAACTCGTAGGACCAAAATACGAAAAATGTATATTTCACGCAGCTAACGATACAATCGTCGCTGCAGTGTCACGTTCTTATTTCAAACACTTTAGAGTTCTGATTAAAAGTGCACCATAATTAGCAAGTAAATTATTTTTTTAAATCACTGGAGCACTTAAATCTTATTACTTGGCGTGACCGAGTCGCGTGCTTATCTAAGAGCGCGTGCCACAGTTTTACTATCATTTTTCTTGGCGTCATTTTACAGTGAATTCGACTTAATTTTTCATCGGAAAACGTCGGAATAAATACACACAGGCACGCATAAACCGCAATGTAAATGTATGAAACGTACATATTGACTGCGCCTGAAAATGTTATTCATGAAAGAAGTACGGCCCAAGCAGCATTCCCTGGCCAAGCAGCATTTCACTTCTTATGAAGATACCAAAAAATGAGTCGATTCTTGGATAGCCTCAAAAGACTTGTCGAATGCGAACAAAAATATGGACAAAAGCAGTGACTAGCGATGGGGGACTTGTTTGAAAGTACTTTTTAAAAGGATTCATTTTCAAGAAAAACGGCGAGAACTTATTCACACACCCAATATTTAGATCCGAATCTTAGACGCAACTATTGAAACCAATGATTGAAATCCCGTTTAAATAAATATGGAAACCAATGCTGAAACACCATATAAAAGTTTATATCTGATGAAGTTTCAATAATCCGAAAACGCTTAACGTTCGTTAATGGATATGAAACCTCAAGTTTCTAAGAAAATATCGGATAACATTTGGATCAGAACTACTTATAATAACATTCATGGAGATGTCTTCTTGATAGTTCCAAACCCAATTTGTATTACACAACTTTAAAATATTCAAACGAGCAGAGTTTAATTAATTTGGCCAAATATTCGCAGATTGCCGAGTGCTTGATATTTGAGCGGGAGCTTTTCCAATTTGCTTAGCGAACAATTTAATTAAGAAAATAGTGGAAATTTTTCGCGCTAATCTTAAGTTATCCCCGCTGAACTTCAGACATATCGATGATCATTTTCGAATGGAACCGAACTCTGTCACTATGATTATGTGACACGGGGACAATAATTAAATTGGGCCAATTAGAAAGCCGCAGAACACATCAACCCCACACGGAAGGGGGCAATTTTACGATTGCGTGTAAAACACGGAATTTAATAAGGTCGTTTTATTTACGTGGCGCATTCGTGGATTATGTACAATTTGGGCCGAAAATTAAATGATCTAATGGGCAATTTTTAAAACGATAACTGTGCCGATTAGTACTCGCGGTGGGCTTTTTAATTTGGAGCTTGGAGAAACTATTTTGAAGGCTTCCGCGCGCTGTTGTTTGAAGTTGAAGTTGTGCGTGTAGGCTGAAAGCTTTCATGGAAAAAAATCCTTATCGCTTGAGGTATTTTTTTTTCTAAAAATACATTTACGAAGGTGTTATTTAAAATTACACCAGTATCTAGAAGTCACAACTCGTTTCCTGAAAGTGCTGTTTTTATGTCATTTAGGAAGGTTAACGTGGCAATATTTCGCAGATAGGGATACAAATTGTTCCCGTTAGACATGCAATATATAATTTATTGACAGATAGTATTTAATGAATGTATTTCATAAAAATATATATTTTAAAGACAATAGGATTATTTTTTATTACACATTTGCGATTTTTTAAAAATTCTTTTGATAGATTTTTTTGCCATATCTAGAACTAATGCAAAACACGAACAATTTCAAGAGTGTTAAAGTTAATTTATATTATACAAGCATTATACACGCTGCGCGGTCTTAAGAGAATGTGATTTCACATTAGAACATAGCATGTATGTTCTTCCATACAGAATGGTTTAAAATTCCTAAATTTAAAGCTAATAAGCTAAATAAACTAATAAAGCTAAGCTCTGCAATATGATACTGAGCGCGCTTCCGCTTTTTTCGCACAGAATCCGACCATGGCAAAAGCGACGGCTCGTTGCCAAAGGGTTGAGCATGCAAATTTACTTGAAATTCGCATAATATTTTAAGAATCAATTTAAATTCTAGATTTTATATAATGCAAGCAGGATATTCAGATAATAACCAAGTTTTGCTCAAAAATAAGCGAATTTAAATCAGATAGTAACCATGAAAAAACGAGGATCTACTTCGGTCATAGTTTCCTGAAATATTCTGAAATTCAGATTTTATACTAAAATGTCAAGAAACATTCTGAAGATTCACGCCATGGAGTTCCAAATAGTTTAAAAGCGCGGCATTGAAAATAAAGCCCTAAGGAGTGCTGCACATCACATGTGCGGATTTATTCTGTCTTGACCATTCAAATTGTGCACGCAACATGTGCGTGCATACTCATCAAGGGGTT
The DNA here is from genome assembly GCA_008973525.1 of Stenopsyche tienmushanensis. Taxonomy (NCBI): domain Eukaryota; kingdom Metazoa; phylum Arthropoda; class Insecta; order Trichoptera; family Stenopsychidae; genus Stenopsyche; species Stenopsyche tienmushanensis. The sequence continues at coordinate 978,249 of WACJ01000521.1, forward strand.
AACCGAAACCATATTTGCTTGAAAGGGAAGATCACCAATCATTCAATCAGCGAGTGATCATACAAAACAAGGACCTACTTAGGCTACTTACAATATTTATGTAGTCAAGAATCAGCTTCTGTATGCCAATGTTATAGACCTTTCGCACCAACTTTGTTTGGATTGTCTTTTGAATTCTGGGGTATAGTGTCATATCCACGTTTCATCCTACGTTACGATAGAGTCCAGAAAAGCTTATTCTTCTAGTGTTAAGAGATTTTGACGTTGCTCTGATGTGAGCATTCTGGGCACCCATCTCGCACACATCTTCTTGTAACCAAGTTTTTCCGATACAATATCATCGAGAAGACTTCGAGAAATGTCAGGAAATTCTTCATGAAGATCGTCAAGCATCACAATGTGGTCATTTCGCACTTTTTCTTCAATTATTTGCACAACTTCGTCAAAAATCAATGATGGTCTCTTAATAACCTAACTCACTTTGTGATATGTTGTCGACTCATCACATCACTACCATAAAATCCCACATGCCTCCGATGGATATTAGTGGCGATATTGTTCTGCAAAGTTAAAAAACAGATGATCACATGGATCTCGCACGTACGAGAGATGTCGGGAGCGCGCGACGACTTCTCCATCGGAATAATTTACTGTGACTAAACAAAATGGCCGACATACACACAGAATCAAACAAACTGACCCTCACAATACCCAATATTAATTATCAAAATAAAATAAATAATATTTTGACGTAGCTGAGATCCTTTTAATAATGTATAATTCAACATGTTGTGAATGACTATGCGGTCTTTTATTTATTCGGCGAAAAAGTTCAACAGTTGGCGAGAATTATGGCCGTCGCCGGAATGATATAAACACATAAAAAGGGGATGAAAAGAGGCTATGTAAAAAGGGACTGTAAAAAATATGAAATCGCAAAAAATATACGCAAGACATATGAGCGTGGGTCGTCCCGGAGGATTCGTCATCATGCTGTACAAACAAACAAACAAACAAACCGAAAGAATATCAGCTTAGAGATTAATGGATTACAATGAGAATACATTATCTATTGTGTCGCGTCTTCGGGGACTTTGCTTTTAAATTTTATTTTCACGCTGTGCATTAAAATTAGCAGTGTCAAAAATATGTACAACTTGTTGATGAAAACGTAATTTATTCCGGAGTAAATTGCGTTTCGTTCCGTTGTGGATTTTAATTTCGGCGGGATTTTTGATAGTACGAGGCCGAATATAAAACAGGGATGAAGTGAGAGCCTGGAGCATGGAAACACGTATCCTGGGAGGTATTCGCCTCGTTTGAACAAAGAGATAAATGGAGGTTGCTTAGTGAAATATGTGTGGTGTTAAATCTGGGCTGGGATCGTTCGCTACTAACGAAGCATAATTATTCCGATTAATAGCACGTATTTCTGAGTACCTATTCGCGTGCTTCGACAAATCCGCCCTTTCGAATGTGTAAATTCGTTCGATGAATAATTCGGGATGGATGGATGAGGATGTCATCCGCAATTTGAGGAATTTGATGATGGTGATGGTATTCTTCCTAGCCCATTCGTCATCAATTTCGCTTTAAAACAATTGAAATAACATTATGAATGTTAAAAATTAGTTGTTCGTGTCACACATAATGTTGCGCTGGCGCAACATTGAAACAAATTTTATGGAATCACTTTGTATGAAGTGTATCTAACATTTCTTGGATATTTATGTGTGTATGGTTTTTACAAATATTTCATCTCTTCCTTGCATTTTCTTCATTGCGGGTTAATAATTACCATTTATGCTGAGGTGTCCAAGACTGATGTTTCTTCTCTAAGTTCAGATTCTTCTTTACTTTCCAATAGAGATAATACAATCTAAGATCTGAAGTCAATTTGTGTGATAGTTTGTTGCCAGTTTGTATATTTTCTAGGCATTGACAATAGTACTCCAATCCAATTATATATACATATATACAGTACATAAATGCTTTTCAAATTTTTATTTTAACCTTTCCCTACCGGTGATGTATTTACTACACCTCTACTCTAATAATGGAAATATCGATAGGAAATTTAATAGATACGGAATTCATAATTTTTGTATTCCTCCATAATATAATTACAAATCACATCAAAGTATTATAGTATATAAGTATTCATCTGCAGTGATGGAAATAAATAATTTGTCGGGAAATCGGGAGTTTTGCGAGTTTTAGTACATGTCTCAGCAGAAAGGAATTTTATCAGTCACATTGGTGGTGTTATACGAAAATGGGGTCATCAACTCGAACTAGCATTTAAATATCTGACGACTATACCTCCAAGGAGTGTGGAGGCTGAGCGTACATTTTCAGGAGCAGGTTGCCTGGCTACCAAAAATCAGATCCAGACTAAATGACGACTCATCGCAAACAAAATGGACACTATAGGAGGGTTGACTGTATGCCGTTTATTTAATTTATTAAAAAAATTATTATATTGGAAAACTTATCAGATTTATCTAACTTATCCTTATCACAAAGATGATTGTGTTGCGTGGGCAATTTACCATTTCCATCCAATAGAGCTGTTGATCTGAGCAGATTTAATTCGCCAGATTAACAGCTCGCTTCTTGCACATGCACCGTCGCCGTTTGGGTGGTAACGCGCAGAAGGCGGGATTCAGGGGGAGTTGTCGATTAGCCTTGGTCGCGGGAAGACGTCCTTCTCGCAGCCAGATCTCTCGATTACATTACGGCCCTAAAGAACGGACCCGCGTGTTAGCGGTGGCCATCCCGATGAGCACGTGGGAGCGGGGAGCCACCCGGGGACTAAAACAGTACAAATGTACTGTTTTATTTATTTCATCAAATTCATGATATTGGTTTTTATGTGAGAGGGATCCCTTTATTATTTAAACTCCAATAAAATTTTATTTGATGGAGGGAATAATGATCAGTGAATATAAGGAATTAAAACTATTTGTTTAATGTCAGTACTTGACATATAAAATATGTGGTTGTTTTTACTTTAAGCATATTTAATTGAAAACAACTAGGAAACTCCTAGCGTTGCGTCAACGCAACTTTAAGGAATATGAACATAAAAAATTAACTTGTTGATTTTATCACTTTGTTGAAGTTTCAGACTAATTGTGAATGCATTTTAAAACATGCACGATGAGTTTTGTATAATAAGTTCATTTTGATGACATTTTGTGAAGTTGAACATCGTGTTGCGTATACGCAACATTGGAAAAAATGTAAAATTTAAGAAGGAGTTTAATATTAATTAAATGTCATCAATATTCGTCTTTTTAATAAATATTAAAAGCAATTTTATATCAATATTGCAAAAAACAGAGCTCAGGAATAAAAATATTACATATATTTCATCTTTGATACCGTTACCTTTATGGATACTTATATTCCAATTGAAAACTTCCAGACAAGATGATCACCATATAGTTAACCATTCCCTCGGGATTATGTCTTTCTTGCTACTCGTTTCAAACAGTATTCAAAGCAGTGATCCAGAACTATTTTATCGTAAGAAAATTTGATTGTTCTAATTTTTTAAAAATGAAAATTACCTATCCTGCAAAAAATCCAAACTTAAGATATTAGAGCTTTCACTATTTTTCATTTTTATATTTGGAATGAAATTATATTGAGTATTAAAGGACTAAAATTTCAACTTCTTCCATTGAACGGTAAATATTAGGAGGACCCGAAAGTATTCTAAAATTTTGCTGCTGCTTCATGCATTATGCATTATCATAAAGCCAAATTGACACTGGATAAAATACGGGAATTAAACTGAGAGTCCACTGGACTTCATTCTAATGAATTTTCATTTATTCAAGTCCATTTAGATGAAGCTTAAGAGAAAAACAATACAAAAATGCAGTTAAAATGAAAATGCATTTAAAATATTTTTTGCTTCAAAGTCGTAAATTTGTACAAAATAAGGATCAAAAGATTGCCAAAGCATTGAAAATATTTTTATTTAATGAAAGGGATCATATTTAATAATATTGTATATAAAACTTTTATTATTAATACTTTTGAACTTGTTTTTACTAAATTTTCGAATACTTTCGGGTTCTCCTAATATGCATCCAGAACTAATTAAAGAGTAGAATTTATTTTCCATTTCAATTATTATTTTTAGATTAAATACCTGCATTATTTAACTCATTTCAAGAATATTAGATATTGTCTATGAAGTTAATAATTGATTCATAAAATATTAATAGTACTGAAGGTCTGCTTAAGCCACAGTACCAAGACATCGCCATAACGCAGTACGTTGCAGTTACATTGTATCGATTTTGAATATTAAATAAGTTCTCCGTGACAAAGGTCGTTATCTTTCCCAAGAACTAAACGTAATAAAGTTTTGTTGCGTTCGCGATAAACTCACCCCCACAAGAAAATAATATTAGCGTAGGGTGAAAAAAAGACCTAATTAAATCGCCTCGGGAGTCACCCGGAGCTATTTCTGTTTGGTTAATTACATCCTACACGAAAGTGGTCCACTCCGACAATTTGAATAGGTTTTATGGTTTGTTTAGCTCCTTCGTCACAATTGGCTCGAATCCATTTGTGGGTCGCCCCGGGCGCACGATGAAAACAGTCCTCGGCTCGTTTGTAACAGAGAGATATTTCAATACAGGCAAATGTAAAGTGTTTACATGTAACACTTTGTAAGTGTTTAAAATTTATTTCGGGTGTAATTTTAAATAATCTTACGGGAAAATCATTTTAACGCGATAATAACCGGTCACTCATAAATGCACTAATGGGATCATAAAACAGTAATATTGACAGTTTTTAATACCATTTTATGGTCACTAGTGTCGATATATAGTTATTTGATCACGTGTGTAAATTTTGCTTAATAACTAGGGGTGAAATATTCAACCCCAAATCTTACAATGTCCGTATTAGAAATTCTATGCTAATTTTTTATATGGATACAAGGCGCCTCGGGCGTTCTAAAATATTGAATTTTACAGCAAAGTGTTAATTCTTACACAGATATTAAAGCCGGTTATAAAAGTTTGTGTTAGGAAATAATAGCTTTAAGCTTGAAACTTTAAGCAAATTTAGTTAATGACTTACATGAACTATTGACTGGATCTAAGCCATGTAAAATCATCGAATACTTATATTATAGACATGGAAACTCATTTAATATATTACAAAACAATTTAAAACTGATCGATGTAGTCATTTTATTTTAGTAAAAGGTTGTACAATTTTAACCATGGATAATGCGTTCACATTATTCAAACGTACGAACGAAAGATCCATTGTTTTTAAGCAAAATTGTTTAGTGATGAAGCTCATGGTGTGCATTTTGGACCAATGGAATCATTGAGCTGAATTTCTAGAAAGATGATGCTTGAAATGCTGTTACTATGTGATCCGGGTGGGTGTTAGACTCCACGATGCCCAGCCATAAAACTCCAAGGGGGGGGGAGCCAAACCTATACCTATGGGCAACGTTTGAAACACTGGAGTAATGATGTGGAGTAGAGGTGCGCAAAAGTAACCTCGTCAGTTTGCTCATCAAACGCTGCTGAGGTAGCCCAGCTAACATGAGTTGGGTGCGCAGGTCACCCTGTACTGCGTACCCATAAAAAGGTGTGTGGAACAGCTCACTTCCTCTGGAGGGCGTGGAGCAAAAAGGGGGGGGCGCCTGGATACTCCGCACGTAGCGATTCTCGTAGAGCTAAATGATCAATGGAAGACACTCTTCGTGTGGCTAGTCCGGGGTAACCCGGAACAGACCATACAGCAGCGCATGAAATGGGGTTCGATCTATAATGAACCCCCAATCTAGTCAGTCACTGTCTGATGTCTGTCATCTTATCTTGTTGCTATGTGATACCAATTAATGTTGAGTGACTTTTTGTAGGCCACAGTTGAATCATATTGATGTGTCTCATATTTTTGTCAGCGATTCTGAAAATATGTTTGCCTTGGTGATTAATTCACATTTACCCACTCCCCAACATAATCTCTTCTCCCATTCAAAATGGTTCTCCTTATAGCTGATCGTTTTCTGACACCAGTGTAATGTAAAGCGTAGCGCTAGAGCTTCAAATCCCTGGAGTAGTTCCCTGTCTTACACAAACGCTGCAATATTTGCAAATTCGCACGTGGGTTCATTCGCTATCGGGACGTGTAAATCTGAGTAGTAAATTCTCGTTAAACCCGTTGATAAAAACAATTTCCTGCAGCCAAACTTATTAGTCGACTGTCTATTAGTGCATTCGCACCCCAATTTTATTCCAATATGTTATATTTCTCACGGTATAGTTACTCACATGGTGTTAACCCTATGGTTTTAATTTGAAGTAAGCATAAGTGCTATATTCGTGTGTCCATCACTTGTCGTCCACATAAATCCACTTTTCTCCCAGGACCGCGCAGCGTTATTCAAGCTTGTATATTAATAAATGAACCTTAACACTGTTGATAGCATACAATATACGTTTATTTCGAGAATATTTAGACGTGTAGTTGTACCTTTACAGGCTCTTTTTGCGTATCACTCGAATCTGAACGCATATATGCGCGATTACTCATCAACAACGGAAATTAATGCAATCAATTCGAAATACATAATCAGAATTAATTTAGTATATGATGGATTTCATGCTAGAGCTTCCATTAACAATGCATCAAATTGCAATATGAAATATGGAGTATTTAGCAACGAGCTTTCACAACTGCTCTCAGAACTTCGCCTGAGATGCTGCTAAAGTGAATTCTGAAATTAATAAGTTCCCATCTTAATTCCACCAAAGAAAAATTGCTTTCGCTGAAAGTTTCAGAACCGAAGAGCTCTTATGCGATGCTGCTAAAGTTGCCTCAAAAGCGAACATATATTCATTTCATACATTTTGACCGCAATATCGAAGCTGCATCCAAGATTGTATATTTCGCTATAATTTTCAACATCAAACTGCATACATTCCTCCCTTTGAAGTACATAAATTTTCATCAAATAGCACATCTGATGAAAACTTCCACAGGCAATTCCTATACAGAAATGTATTCAAATATACGATGCTTTTCATTGATACTTCAGAAGTATCAAAGAACTTATTTATTGGTGTTTGTTCGCATGTTTATCATATTCACGGGATACATTATATTGACTTTGGCTGATAAACAAGGGTAAGTTTTCGCTTTATATTGTTAACCACACGCAAATTGCTTTATACGTGACGTGTGATAAATTGAGGATAGCTACAAAGCTCGAATAAAGACCGAGCCATAATAGCTTCATTATCTTCCAACCGTCTATTATTCTAATTTCTATTGCTGTCCATATACGCACATCCGAACCCAAATATATTTCCATAATCGATACTAATGAAGTAATTATATATTATCTTCCTTTCTTGAACGATTGAGCTCGTTTTCCTATGGATTTCCTGTGGAAAAAGATCGGATCGAAGTCACCAAACGAAGAGTATTTCAACAAGAACGTTCCAAGTTTGTTGTATTATAACGACCAAATTATAAAAGCAATGTCTATTATATTTATATTAAATGATTTATTAATATATGGCAAATTATTATTTAAATTTATATTGTTGAAAAATGCATGTATGTTATCAAATTTTATTTTCAAAGTTAATGCTCCGTTCGAGAAACGTTTCGCGCATTAAGTTAATTTATCCTCGACATAACTTTCCTACCGAGTCGGCTATTTGACATTTAATAAACAAATTCAAGCAGTGATTTTATTGACAATATATGGTTTCAACATAATGGGACTATGTGGCACACAGCGCATGGCACGATGGATATTCGACATGAGCGATTTGATCGCATGGTTATCTTGCACGATGACTACTTTCAGAATACGTACCACCAAGCAAAAATGCGGCATATATTTGAATAATATTATATTAAATATTAAATGCCATAAAATAATCTTTCAAATAAAATTAAAAAAATAGTAGATATTTTATATATAATGTATTTTATTTACATTTAAAAATTGAGCGTCTTCATTGAAAGGCCCTTCATTTTTAGATAAAAATGATTTTTAATTGTGTAATATGTATATAATATTTAAATCGACAGCTAATGTATGTTGATATTGAGGGCATGTTGGGGTGATTGCATAAACAAGACGATATTGATCACTATTTGCATTTAAACCAGATTTATCAATTTACTTTTCCTTATTTAGTTAATTACACGCGAGCGAAATTTCTTTCCAATCCTGAATCTTCTCCCTTGGATTGAGTCCCAAAATTCGATATCGCTTTTCCGACGTGTGCAGAAACATTGTCATTATAGCCTCTCTTCCCGACTTCCGTAATCTCGGCTTGAAATAGAAAAGGCAGTAATATTAAATTCCTGGCGTGATATCTTATGACAGGTCACCTTGGAACAACGCTCCTGGATTTAGTGGTGTGCGTGACCCGCGATTCTTCTCCGGGACCCCAAACCTCCTTCTCAATAGGTTGTATTCATTAAAAGGGAGCAGAGCGATGTAACCGGATCCCGCCGCTTCTCTTTTTAATAAAATTGAATAACGCCAAGGCTTTAATTTACGACCTGTACTTTGGGAGAATTTAAAGGAAGACACAGGAAGCAACGTTCCATTATCGATCATAATTGTTGCCGTTGAGGACTAACAAAGAGGGCCATTTTGCCCTGAGAATGATGACAACTTTCATTTATTATGTAGAATTAAAACAAATAAACCCCTCCTTTAATCCAATTAGTCAGAATAAAACATATATTTCTGTAAATCGTAAAACAATCCATATATAATGTATTAAAATTAATGTGTGTCGTCGTACTGTCGGTTTGTTAGGTATACATTCCTTTACCGTATATCCAATTGTTATGAAACTTTGGGAAGTTGTTGTGTGCACTTTTTTTAATGTTATAGGATTAACACAATCATTATTCGTGTGTGGATTTTTATTTGCGAGACGTTTAACGGATGCACCGTATTGGTCTGATGAAGTTAACCGAACTTTGGAGCAGGGCGGGGTGAGCCGCCGGGAGAAGCAGGGATAAGGAGAAGGATGCATGCAAAATGTGGCGGATGTTTCCGCGCTACAACATTAGCCACATTCATCGAAACCTTAGCCTCCTTCTATCGAAAGTAGACGACGTTTATTTAACTATAAATAATGTAAAATATTTATAGACGAAAAAGCAGCTTTGTAGATTTTAATTTAATGTCGATAAATACAATTATTCAGATTTTTCATTAATATCAGCAACGTTGGTTAAGATTAATATGGAATCATTGGGCCACATTTCATAGAAGATGATGCTGGAAATTCTATTACTGTGTGATACCAATCAATGTTGAGTAACTTTTTATGGCCTTAATTGAATCATATTGATGTCTCATATCTTTGTCAGCGATTCTGAAACATCTGTTTGCCTTGGTAATAAATGCACATTTACCCACGCCCCAACATAACCTCTTCTCCATTCAAAATGGTTATCCTTATAGCTGATCGTGTTCTGACACCAGTGTAACGTAAAGCGTAGCGCTAGAGCTTCAAATCCCCGGAGTAGCTCCATGTTCATTCGCTATCGGGTCGTGAAAGTCTGAGCAGGAAAGCGCTTGTTAAAATCAAGATCATTACTCACCCAAAGAGAAGGACCCCAGCTGTGAGCTATGAGGAAGTCGATAATAAAAACACAAATTAAAAAATACTCTCACGGTATAGTTACTCACATGGTATTAACCATTTGATTAGTGAGTTGATTTTAAATTGAATTTAACATATTTGCACGTATTATCGACACAGACCCAATTTTCTCTCAAGACCGCGCAGCGTAATTCAAGCTTGTATATCAATAAATGAGCCGTAACACTGTTGATATTATCGCGCCTCATAATAGCGTTTTAAATAGAATAATTTATGGTGCCAGGCTGAGCTTTAAGTATATAATTGATTTATGTGGCTTTTATTATTTATTGTGATTCTAAAAAGATCACCAACGATCTAAGAAGACTCCATACATGATAGTTTTCAAACGGATACGAACAAATTCCATTATAAAATTCCAAAAAATTCCATCTGTTAATAATTAATATGATATATTTAGACGTATAGGGGTACCTTTACAGTTCGACCTTGCTATCGATATGCGAGTGTATGATGCATTCGAGCGCATATATGCGCTATTACTAATCAACGGGTAGACATGCGTTGTGTGTTTTTCAATTTTGTCAATAAGCATATTTAATACAAATAGGACTAAATTCAAATATATATATCATTATATTGAACGATTGACGTAAATATTTATTTTTGTCCAAAACACAACTTTCTCAGATTTATTCTAAGCTCACAAGACATGATTTTTATGATACGAATCAAAATTATTGATACAAATGTATATTTTCGTAAGCCCACTCCGACCCTTTTTTTCGGCGTCTTCTTTCTTTTTTGTGTAATCTTCTTTCTTTCTTGTGATTTTTCGATTTTTTCGCAACAACAAAATTACATGAAAAGCGTACATTTGTTATTTCTATGTTATATACATAAAAATTCCCTCGACTTTGATCATTATTTTTATGGCATCCACTTGCGGTGAATGTTTTCATTGAAGCAATTTGTTTGTGTTAATCTAAATTCATGATTATTTTAAATACATGTTTTCATTATAATGTAAATTTGATGAATGTGATTTGAATAGATCTTCCTGAAGCCCATTACGGTGATTTCCTTTCTCGCATTTTTACAATCGGCGACCCCAATTTGATCTCATACAAAAACCTCGGAGATTTGACCCTTGCATAACGAGCATCTTTTGATACACATTATAATAAGGTCTAATTGGAAACAACGTCGATTTCATTCAATTCACCATACCAATTATCTGTTTTGATTATTTGTTCGAACATTCGTTGGGATCGATATGAAATCTGTCCCGGAATTGGGTTTTCAGTCCCAATTTCCGACGGCGAATATGTGCGAGTTTATTGTATCAAGTTTTGCTATAATGAGCACATTGTTTTATTCAAATGTCTTTTGAGTCGAAAACGTAAAGAAAAAGACTAAGTGGGTCCGTAATCCGATATCTTCCTAAATATTTCCACGGAAAAGTCCACAAGGCGACTCAAATCGGTGACTCTCAATGTTTTCTTAACTAAATTTTTTTGTCTTCTAAGTGCAATTTTCTTAATAAATATGCAAAAGAATGAAATCTATCGCTTTTTTTTAATCTGAGTAATCTGAGTAATACACTATATTGCATTTTTAAATTCAATCAAACAAACAAAACACTAAACTATATCAAAAAAGAAGATTTTCGTTAAGGTAAATGTCATTAAAATTTTGAAACAATGAGTGGCTTTAAAAATATAAATACCAATTCAGATCATGATTTGGGTTACATTAACGATCAAAATTTGCACTGTGCTAATATCTTTAAACTATAGCATGAAACTAAATTTAGTAAAAATCTTAATGGTATCTGGATGTTTAGCGGTTAACGGGGGATTGCGATCGACGAGGGAATATTGCTTTTTTGGCCTGTCTACGTTTATTACGTAAAATTTTCTTTAAAATAAATAATCCGTTATTAATACGCTTTACTGCATTTATTCACCCCTAATCTTTGTATATTTATTTTAACAACCCCATGCATTTATCGCGAAGTGGAAGAGCCTTTTCAATGATGTTGACAGTTAGCTTTCGAACGAAAGCAGCTATTTAAATCATTTTCAAGAGGTAATTTTCTTGAAGCTTAGTATGACACTTCAATTCCTGTAGCTCTTCGTTGGTTAAGGGTTCGTCGTGTGATTTAAGCAAAGTTTGAACATCGTCTGTATCAACATCTTTAATGTCTCCATAAATGACCAAAAGACTAATTTCTTCCATGATATTTTGTTTATAATTTTCATAATTTATGTGATCGTCAATATTTTTTGTACCTCAATATTTCATTTCTTGCTTACTACTTTTTAATCTAAAGTAATTGAATTTGTCTTGAATTTGCGTTACAGAGGACCCTCAATATATTAGCATCACGCAAATAAATTTAGTCATAATTCATACAGCGCCTCATACAGTTTAATCTAAATACAGCCGATCCTTCCATAGCGTCCAGATGAGGGCTACGCTATAGAAAGTTAGACACCCATAAAAAATGTGTAAGTATTTAGTTGGAAATATTCCATGGAAATTTTATATCCAATTTTTCATCATCAAGATAAAATTCAAGCTTTGTAGCGGCTGGGATGAATATGGAAGGCCTTCTAATAGAAAGACTCTCGTCTTAGATAAGCTCTTTATTAAACACGATAGAGATATTTGGCCGCAGGAAGGACGCTCTTCCGCAGTCAAGGCTAACCGGCAACAATGAAATGTGTCCGCCACAAAAAATTGCGCTGTTAAATTGACACAATGCGCCTAAAGAGAGACAGAAGCTATCGCTGTTAATCTGGCGAATTAAGTAAGACCAGTTTTAAATTATATAACATTTTTATTAAACCTATCGGAAATCGTGAGACAGAGACGAGTCTCTTGCGTCTTATCATACACTCGTGCATCGATGACCATATTAAGCTCTTTCGACATGATAAGACGACTTTCGTTCGTGTTGTCTTGAGAGCAGGCGTTTGTTTTGATAATTAAGATACTCGCATCATTCTTATCGTTGACCAACTTTGTTATTCCCCTTTGACTGTTCTGGAGTGATGTCATTAGCTGAGTATCATCACTCTTTTACAAAATCTACTCCTTCAGAAGTAAATTGGCAGGCTTTCACGATAATCCTGTCCTTTTCATTAATAGGCAAACATAGCTGAACAACAGAAAGCAGATACCATGCATATTGAACATTAAGAAATATTCCAAAGAAATTAACGAAAATTGCGTGCTATCAACAGTGTAAAGGTTCATTTTTTGTGCTTGGTTCATTATCAAGCTTGTTATACGGAGCTGACAGATAAGTGGATTTACACTAGTAGATAATGTCGGTTAGCCAGGGTCTATCCGTTAGCCTATGGTTTCTGAATACAACAATTATTTCAACCAACTAAATGTATTTCTTTCTTTAAATTTGATGTGAAATCCAGAATTCAAACTTTAAAAAAATGTTACCTCATTTGGTCAACCACTGCGATGTTCATCTTGGCAGCTCGTACGGCCTCGTTTAAACTCTGCCATTCAATATTTTACTATAGCAAACGATACAATAGACTCCTTCAGAATAGAATTTCACTTGGCTTTGATATTAGTTGAATCGATACCTTTCAAAATAAAAGTATTTTATCACATAACACTGAGTTATCATAGTATTATTTTTAAACAACAAACTCTATTTATATTATACATCAGGTCGGGTACTTCTAGGACTACCTTCGTATTAATATATGTCGAATATCTGATACAACTAGCATAATCCAAACCAATATCTTTCTTTACTGTATCATATTTTAGTATAAATATTAAATTGAAAACATTTATCATCTATTTGTTGTATTGGGAACCATTTTTTTAGCGGAAAAAGTTTTTTGAGCAGTTAGTTCGGGCTAAGCATATCAATCTCCCCGGGGAACCTGTGGATTATTTCCAGCCTCCCACGGGTTGAGTCTTGCATGCTTCTCATACATTTCAGTCTGGCCTTCTTTTCCATCGGATAAATCCTCTTCACTCTCGGGAACGTCAGGAGAAATAATAGCCTCGGCTTTATTCTATCGATTAGGTTTGATTCAATGGGTATTTTCACGTTCCGCCCTGCACGAGCGAAAAACGCCATAAACGCTATTCGAAATTCGAATTTCCGCCAGGCTAAGGGATGGAAGCGAAGCCCTCATTACCATAAAACGGAACGTGGAAAACCACACCAATTACATCCACGCTTTTCAGCAGACAAATAGTGGAATCATTATTTTCGGCAATTGTCTTTTTTTGGCTCGGAATCGCGTCTTCCACAAATTAAATAACTTTTATGTAATGTTGTACGCTGGAATGTTTCCCTTGCCTTAATTTACGTTTTAAAAGTCGACTGCCTTTTCCTCTATCTTTTAAGTTTGCTTTCTGGAAATAAACGATTGCTCAAAAATTCATGAAAGCCATTATTTATAGGCGTGCTAAATTCTTACTTATTTTCCGTCCATGATTTTTTTCAGAGTATAAAACTAAATAACTCAGTACGCAACATCAATCACATTTTTTCTACGTTTGTAAATAATTTATAATTTTAAATAATACTTATCTCGACCGATACGATTTAAAAAATGTATTGATGCATGAAAAAACGACCCTTATGCTTCATCAAGCTGATCAACCCTTGGATTAATAATTATATTCAATTTCACACGCATACAAGGGGTGCATGCAACATTAAACACTTTCATAATTATGATAATATATAACCTAATTAATAAAAAACTTTATATAACATTGATGTGCCATAATAGAAATCAAGCAATTATGCTTATGATATACAGGGTGTTTTGCACATAGACCGACCAAAAAAAATTGTCAGGGTCAATCCTCAGACAAAGAAATCCAATAGTGTCAGATTTGGAGACCGTGCGATCGATGGATTAGGGCACATCCATTGACAAAGAAATCCAGTGGAGTCAGATCTGGAGATCATGCAAACCACGGATTAGGGCACGTCCATTGACAAAAAAATCCAGTGGAGTCAGATCTGGAGATCATGCAAACCACGGAATAGAGCACATCCCAGGCAAAAAAAATCCAATGGTGTCAGACTAGGAGACCGTGCGATCCATGATTAGGGCACGTCCACTGACAAAGAAATCCAGTGGTGTCAGATCAGGAGATAGTGCTATCCATGGATTAGGGCACGCCCACTGACAAAGGAATCCAATGGTGTCAGGTCTGGAGGCTGTGCAAACCACAAAATAAGGCCGCCAAAATAATTAATTTACACGGCAGAGTCACCTGTATACATACCAGAACTGAACCAAAAACTAGAAAGCTTGGCGGGAAAATTTCTGCAACTGAACTGATTCAAAAATATCGGTTTATTTCGGTTCTAACAACGGTAAACCGATAAAACCGATTTTTTGAGTTCAAAAAATGTCCTGCTTTTAAGCATATTCTTCAGGTCTTTCAATTGGAACGCTCAACATTTGTTAGGTTATATTTTTAAATAATCATATTTTTAAAGCAATATTTATCAAATTTATCATAAATCATTTAATAATATATGACAAATTATTATGAAAGGTTATAACGCTAAACTAGCTGAATTCGGGCGAAAATATTTCATGCCGTTTAGATTCTGTTTTAATTTTCAGTGAATTAATTATACACTTAAACCTTTTTTTGTGCGGTAAGTGCGCTCCGCGTAAAATCGCATAAACAAAGCTATGACATACATAGAAAAAGTGAAGATGCGTTCCATGGATTTTAAAAACCGCATAACTTCGAAATCGCACAAAAAGAGGTTTGAGTGTATTAGATTGGATTTGGGGATGCAATTTGATTAATGGATTTGATCCATAAATGTTATCCTTAGAGATAAGCGTGATCGTATGGTAACGTTAAATATTATTACATACTATTTCATCTATTATTCCATTTTAATAAGGTAGTATTCCGTTAGAGTTCAGCGCATTACACAACCGGTCTTCAAAATTTGAGTCGATTAGTTCGATAAATAATCAGCCAATATACATACGTCACTGAAACGCAAGGTCTGCTAATAACATCGTTGCTGTGCGTGAGAGAGTACGGGAAACCCCGAGGCCGTCAATTTCTCGTCGTCCATAAGAACTTGACCTTTTTGCGACTTCAATTTGGTAATTTTCACATCGGGAATGTGATATAAAACCCATCTGACGGCTCTGGAAGAGTTGGAAGTTAACCTAAATTTCGCCAAAAAATAATCTTTAGCGATGATGCTCATTTTGGATGATTGGATTTGTGAACAAGCAAAATTATCGGATTTGTATCCCAAAAAACTCGTTGCTTGATGCGAGTTTTTGGCCTGGTGGAATTATCGGTCCGTACTTCTTCCTAAGCGAAACCGACATTACCATAACCGTCAACACCGTCAACCGTCAACGTCAACGGAGGGTCTATGCGCCCAACTGGTCCGTCTTTCGAATCGTTGTCTTTGTCGGTTGCCCATGGGAATGTAAATACTTGCTCAGGTCATGATTTAAACTAAATTTATGGCCTAAATTTGCATTTCAAGCACAACTTGTAAATTATTTCAAAAATATATCATAAAAATTAATTTCGACATTGGATTTATTAACAAAAATTGGCATTAATGTAAGAATTTATATTATTAAATGTCATTTACATAAAGATCTAATACATGCGGATCAATACCATTCAATTGCGCATAATTTTAATCATACTATAATATAACACCACATGATCCCAGCTTATGTAATTATACTAATAATGCCGGGAATCCAGTGAAGCGTTTTAACCGAATCATCCGCTTGAACGGAACAAATCAACTTATTATGCATTTCCAGCATAATGATTGACTGATCCGTAATCCAGTTATTGAGCATAGGCACTCAATCATCTAACTATCAATAGTCTGTTTCGCAAAATTTGCTGAACGTTTATTTCATCCAAACAATTCGAAATTTATTAGGAAAGTACGCGAAACGACTCGATGAGAACAAAGGCATTGTTCTCATAGTCATATATTAATTATTAGTGGTAGTGCTGGAAATCATACTATCTCCGGAATAGAAAGAGTCTCAGTGTGTTCCCCGGGGAATGGTACTCGGATAAGGTTTTGAATTTACCAATACGAAATATGCGACAAAGCCAAAATTGTATGAAGTGAACAGCTCCCGAATGACTTCTGAGAGGATCCCTGTCAAAAAGTTACGTCCTATGACAAATGTATGCCACGACTTCCAATGTTCTTCAATGTCCCTATCTATGCTTTATATTCCATAGGATCAAAGTGTTATTTTTAAGACGTAACCTAATTTTGTTATGGAATGGGCAAATTTATTGGACAAATAGCTTAATGCTTGAAAATGTAAGTAATGTCCAAAATCATCGCATCGATCGCATGATCTTGGTGATGGCTACTAAATCGAGACATTTC
The DNA here is from genome assembly GCA_008973525.1 of Stenopsyche tienmushanensis. Classification (NCBI taxonomy): domain Eukaryota; kingdom Metazoa; phylum Arthropoda; class Insecta; order Trichoptera; family Stenopsychidae; genus Stenopsyche; species Stenopsyche tienmushanensis. The sequence continues at coordinate 995,310 of WACJ01000521.1, forward strand.
TGCAGAAATCTGGACGCTTGAAAACAGTGGCGTAACTACTAATTGCTGAGCTTAGGCGATGCCTAGGGACAATAATCGTCTAATATATGTATACATATATGCTTTTCAGATTGTTATATTAAACTTTACCTACCGGTGATGTATTTACTACACATCGACTCGAATAATGGGAATATCAATATGAAATATAATTGATACGGGATTCAAGTTTTTTTTATGCGATTTTTGCTACATTTCATCACATCGATTTGAAGTTATGCGGTTTAAAAAAAAACCACTTTTCTATGTAGTCCAAATCTTTTTTATGCGGATTTTTTATATGCGACTCCCCGTGGAACGTATTTATCGCATAAAAACAAACCCAAGTGTTTTTTACAAATACTATTAATAATCAATGAACATCCATGTTTCATACGTTTCAATTATGGGAATCCATTTGCGCGGAACGTCCAATTAACGCGTAAATACTGCTTGCACGCGTCGACAAACATATCATATGCACCGGATCAATACTAATAAACGCGAAAGGTCCGATATCTATACGAAATTAATATCGTAGACAATTGCACAATCGATATTTTTACATTGACATACTTTTTGATATGCTTGTATAGAACTTAATCTATTTGCAAATTTAAAAATATTTTTATAAAGAACAAAGCCAATCGCACACAGCGAGGAGTGTCGAAAATACAAGCGATTTTATCGATATTTTTGCAGCCATCTTCGATAAAATTCCACAATTGAATCATTTCGCCGTTTAAAATACTGTCGTTTCTCTGAAAATACAAAATTCTGTGTGCTTTAGAAAAGCGGAGCTTTTGTGAAAGCTCCGAGTTAACTATTGAAATCGAATTATCGCAGAGACAATGGGATTTACGTGCAATTGCCACAAATGTGTTTCGACGTATTTTAGATATTTTCCATGACGAGAAGATGATTCATCGTCCGTTTGCGATGATTCGGCAGATTTGAGCCCGAAAATATATGTGTTATTACCTAGCCGACACCGAATTATGTGCAAAAAAGCCGCTTCTTCGCGAAATTTATTCTCAGCCGAGGATCTTTTTTTGTTCTGATCCTTTTTTCTTAAAGAGCAGAACGTACAGAGCGTGACCGAGGAACAAATGGACGGTATATTCAAAATTGAGATAAAAACTTTTTTCCCCTGGATTATATGTATATCTATAAGCCACACAGACAGCGGCCAAAAGTTATCCCTTAATTTCTTTTTCTTTCCGACATGAGCGAGATAGATAAAATATAACATGTGTATTTGTTTGCTTTTTCAACAAAAGGGAGCATTTATGTAACAATATTATACGATCGATTTCAATTTTAGATAGCCATGGCTCTGATTTATTCCATGACGTTATACTAGCAGTCTTCCAGTTGTCACAAACAAGTATTGCTTTGAATTTAAATAAACAATCATTGAGCAAATCTGCCCTTTTCTTTATTCCAAAACAAAACTAGTATATAATATATTGAAACGCGTTTGAGGAAAGTTTTGCAAAGCTAAAGACTCTCATCGATGCAAATGTATGTCCATACGGAGATCTGTTCATGGACGGATACATGTTCTGTGGACATGTTCGGGCATAGCATTCGATTGCGAGGCGATCATTCGTCCTTGTCAGCGATCTGAAAGATGGACCGTTTGGGCGCCTTGTGGCCACTCTTTCCTTTTTTAGGGCTTTTTGCAACATATTTGGTAAAAAATGTGTACCTGGGGCCTTTTATGACATCTACGATCAGGGAAGTAGTCCCAGTGGCAAAAATACATAGGTAACTCGAGTGAGACTGATCATGACCATGCCTGCAGATGGAACTATTTTCACCTTCTTTGGAACTGATGCTCCTTTGTCTTCCAGGTGGATGTTAGACTCCACAGTGCAATAAAACCCCGGGGGGGGAGTCAACCTTACGTTCATCAATCGCTGCTGGGGTAACCCAGCTAACATAAGTTGGGTGCGCAGGTCACCCTGTGCTGCGTACCCATAAATGGGTGTGTGTAACAGCCGGTTACGATTTAGCTTGATTATGACTTTAGCTGAATATAGCCTCCTCTGGAGGGCGTGGAGAAAAAAGGGTGGCTGCCTGGATGCGTAGCGTTTCTCGTAGGGCTAAAAGATCAGTGGAAGACACTCTTTGTGTGGCTAGTCTGGGGTAACCCGGAACAGACCATACAGCATCCCAGGAATTGGGTTTGATTAATAACGAATCCCCAATCCAGTCAGACGCTGTCTGATGTCTGTCTTGTTCCTTTGTCTCATCATCCATGGTTGTGAATCGTTGCAAAAACTCGTCTTTATTGCTGTGAAACATTGCCAAATACTGAATTAAAACAAGCCCACGGCACTGTTTTTATTACATTGTGAGCAAACGCGGCACCCATCTTGCACACAGCTTTTTCATGTTCAAATTTTCAGTCAATGTGCAATGTACAACAATTTTTGAGATGTCTACTATGTCTGCTAGCTCGTGCGCTTTCATTCGATGGTCATCCAATACAATTTTGTGGATTTTCTTCACGAATGCTGGCGTGGTTACCTCATTTGGTCGAGTATTGCGATGTTCATCTTGGCAGGTCGTACGGCCTCGTTTAAACTTTGCCATTCAATGTTTTACTTATGCAAACGAAGGAACAAACTCCTCCAATAACGTAACATTCTCTAACCTGAATCTTAAGCTTTATAAGGTAGGTACTTTTTACCATTTTTTTTTAAACAACATCCGCCATCTATACATTAGGTCGTGTACTTTTGGGACTACCCTTGTATGTGTCTACTATTTATAATGATTCGAAATGTTATATTCATTTATAGAAATACAAATGATTATTTATGGTTTAATAAAAGGGTTGTTAAATTTTATGTTGGAAATATGGAGCGCTGCACACCACATGTGCGGGCATACTCTCTTTTGATCATCCGGGTAGTGGTAGCCCTGCCCTCAAGTAAATAAAAATGTATATATAATGCTCTTTGGGGTTAGTTATATAAAAATACTATTCAAGCTATTAAAATAATTTTGAACAGCGAGTGACAATGAAAAAGCGATGACTTGCTCAGATCATGATTTGACCTAATAAATTTAATAATTTAATCGCAAATATACGTTCCGAAATGAATCAACATCTTAGTTTTCGTCATTATGAATATGATAAAAGACCAAGGTATCCAATAAATGGAAAAAATATGCATTTGGTGTAACACACTTTTCATCAAATTTAATGCCATTATCCAAACTAATAACCACATATTTATAAATTACAAATATATTATTATAATGTGAAGAAAATTGATGTTGAAATATTGATAATCGACAAAGCTAAAGCGCTTTAAACTTATATAACACTTGTCTCAGCGCATTCTATGGCAATCAATCGGAATGTACTATAGAGGATCTGGAATTTTCCTCTCCGACGCGATTTTTCATCCCCATTGCGTCGTCTTTATTGCATTTCCATGTAATTTGAACACAATGCAGACTCACTTTGTCCGCCTATTTTTATTCGTGCGCCCAAGGAAGAGTACAGAGGCGCGTGACGTTTAAATGAAGACATTAAGGCTCCCCTTGAAGGATCACGCGTCATATTCCCTGCAAGATATATAGCGTTAATAAAAGAGTCCTGCTCTCTTCCTGTTCTTCCGTCCTACGCGTATAGTCATTCTTTCATGAGGTAATTCGCCAGCAGGGTAATATGCGACGACAAACATACACAAAATATTCAGCACGCCGTAAATCCTATCTGTCCGGCGCAGCCTCAAACAAATCGCAATCTTCGTGGATTCTTCTAAAATTAATCACATCCTCACTCAGATACATGTGATGAAAAATTGTTTAAATGTATTATCTTTGCCTTATTTAGAACCAATTCTTCCCTTTCAGTCCATTGTTTTGACTGTTTTATCATTGGGAACTGTGGACATCGCGAGGCGCTCATTTGTTATGTCAACGATCCGAACGGCGGACCGATTGGGCACATAGACCATATAGCCACTCCTTCTTTTAAGGTTTTTTAGATATTCTTGTTAAAATTATCAAGGGTTTTTATAATGGCTTAGATCCTGGACTTATTAATTAAAGATTAATAAAGTCATACAGGGACGAGCCCATGAGTGAGCGATTGAATTTGCAAAAATCATTAAATTATCATTTATATATAATGATAATTTCGCTACTCACTCATAGAGAATCCAGGGAATCCAATCCCGGGATTCCAGACGATTTTAGGTGCTCATGAATCCCGGGACTAATAAACATAATCCAGAAAAATTCAGGATTGAAATTTTTATCTAACCGAAATCGTACACCTCACCAGCACGATGAAGGCTGCTAAATCGAGACTTTTCTGCCGAAATTTGAACGCTTTGAAACAGTGGCGTAACTACTAATTGGTGAGCTTAGGCGACGCCTAAAGGCAGTAGCTGTCTAATATATGTATACATATATACAGTGCATATATGTTTTTCAAATTGTTATATTAACCTTTCCCTACCGGTGATGTATTTACTACACCTCAACTCTAATAATGGGAATATCAATATGAAATATAATAGATACGGGTTTCAGAATTTTTGTATTCCTCCGTAATATAATTACGAATCACATCAAAGTATTATAATGTATAAGTATTCAACCGCAGCGACGGAAAAAAATAATTTGTTGGGAAATCGGGAATTTTGCGACTTTTAGTCCGAGTCTGAAAGGAATTTTATCAGTCACATTGATAGTGTTATACGAAAATGGGAGGTCACGCGGTCATCAACGAGAATCTGATAACATTTATGGATCAAATCCATTAATCAAATTGCATCCATAAATCCAATCTAATACACTCAAACCTCTTTTTGTGCGATTTCGAAGTTATGCGGTTTTTTAAATCCAAGGAACGCATCTTCACTTTTTTTATGTATGTCATAGCTTTGTTTATGCGATATTACGCGGAACGCATTTACCGCACAAAAAAAGGTTTAAGCGTATAATTAATTCACTGCAAATTAAAACAGAATCTAAACGGCATGAAATATTTTCGCCCGAATTACATTTTTGCACATTTAATCCTCAGCTTTAAAATAAACAAGTCAGAGATCCCATAATTCGTTATCATCCCGTGTATAAATTTGCAGACAAAGCCTTCCCAGCAAAATGCACGATCATCCTGATGAAATGGGTAGATAAAAAAATAATAACATGACCTGGATGAAAATGGTGAGGATTCGCATATACACACAAAGGAACATATTATTTGCTAATAGCAGTAGGAAATTGGATTCTTCATACCTATAGGGAAATCATGATTCGATCGCTTAAATTTTTGAGCCCTTATTTTGACTCATTGACGCTGAGAATTGTGGAAATCCGTGGAAAATACAGTGTTTCATTTTCATTCTTTGAAATGTATTAAGGCCATCAAAAGGGGCTTCCCATTTAAATTCAACGAAAATCTTCAAAGGCGTCGCTCATTTTTCACGCAGCTTTTGAGCAAAAGTTTTTGTTCCACTAAACACCTGGGATGAATAATATGTGCCCGCCGTTGTATTGGGGAAAGTTTTCTCCTGGATGGACCAACTCTCGTTCCGGTTCGTCGACCCTTAGTAAACTTCCCCAACTTTCGCGCAAAAACCTCCACAGACTATAATGCAGAAGCTCCACTTGACACATAATAAATTCACTACGGCGTCAAGCGGGAACTTCAGTCCCCTGGCGCTTTATTGACAATTCGGCTCAATTATCAAGTACCACAAAAAAGGTAGCCGACATGCATGTATAAATCGACATTTGTCATGTGATCATTAGCGGGGAAAAAATAATAAATAATATATTCGAGTCAACTCACGTATTTTTGGTCATTGCTCCGCAATTTACAAGTTTTCAGCCCGGGGACTGTAATCAATTACGAACATATTATTAGCATTGCAAAACAAAGAAATAAAAAAGCGACACAACATCCGAGCCTTCATGACGTCCCAACATGCGAGCCTCGAAAAAATTTGCACAAAATTCCACAAAAGCACTTGATTTTTTCCAATCCGAGCACTAAATATCACATTTTTACAGCTTTCATCGCACGCCACGCGTCTGACACTCTGAGAGTCTAAAATTCGGCCATATTTTAAAAGGTCTCGTATATTGACCTCTTTTTCATGCGCCCCCTTATCAGACCGCTTTATAACCGTGTTTATGCAAATTTGATGCTTTTTTTCAGCACGCGCATTTTTCCACCCGCGTTTCTCCGGCAAAGCAAACAAGTGTTTTAATGCGTTTCAACCCGTCTGTCAATAAGATGACCTGAACAGACTTTTTTGCTTTTATAATGATTTTTTTTTTTAATTAGCTATGTATAGATCTTACCAAATCTCCCGGATTGAAATTTAGAATTAAAAAAAATGTTCGGGATCCTTGTATTTTGAGAAAAAATAATATTTATATTTTTACACCTAGAGTCATTTTTTTTTTCATAGAATTTGTATAAGAAATCACGTTTTTCTTCATATTCCGTAAGGAAATTTTAATCCTTTCGCTCCATAAAATATTGCATCATTGCGCGCGCATAAGACATCTATCGGTGAAAATTATAATTATAAGCGAATTTTCACACCTTTTTATTCGTTATTCAATTTAATAATTTCAGTTTCGCTCATAGATGTCAATGTGTGATCATTTTCGTCGATAATTCTAATTGTTTATTTTATTTAAAAATAAAATAAATAATACATTGAAAAAATTATTTTAATTATTATGTGTTATTAGACTAAAACTATCTACATAATTAAGCTTATTATTTACACGGTAAATAAATTAAATCACAGCATCGTAATATGTTTGAGTTCTTCAGCGTCGTCCAATAGAGGATTGCTTGGGCACGATTTAAAAGCATCCTGCTCCATTGATTTGTCGATGAAATCCTGTTTCAGATGAAAGTCGTTGCTCGTTGATGTATTCGGCGCGTCATACATGGAAGGTTCTTGTTGAAACAAGATTTGAACTGGACTTTTTCTCTGGACTTGGAATCCTGGAGTTCTTATCTGGGACTGAGGAGTGAGCTGGCAGAGCATTCCCTTGTATAATGCTTGACTTATTAAATTGTCGGCGAAAAGTCTCTGATCTGGATACATCTTTCTGAGCTTGGCCACGACCGTGTTTCCTATGGAGTTCTTCTCGTTTGATTTTTTTGGTTCCTTATCGCAGTTAGTTTCGGTAGCCGATGCAGGCGTTGATTTGGCTAGCCTTTTATTGCTTTTTAATTTGGCCTTTATGCAAGATGGATTCATGGTGGGGTCCAGAATGTCCTGCAAACATAAAACATATTAGTAATTGATGCGCATGCTGATTGTTAATCTATTTGAATGTTTCTCACCATTTCTGGCGCCGTCCCCAGAGGATCTTCATCGTCGTCGTCTATGCCTCTCAAAAATTTGAATGCATTCCAATATCTCCATTTTGGCTCCACGACATCTTTTGGATTTCCAGATCGTCGACTTTGAATGATTTTAATTTTTTCTCTTCTGCAAGAAGCCATGTGCGATTTCATCTTCCTTTTGCATACTTCCGTCTCGATGCCCGACTCGGCCGCTACTATCTTCCAAGCCTCCTCTTTGTTCTCCCTATTGTGGAATCCCCTTACATGGGGATTCCATAAGATACTGTGCTTCTTGAATGCCGTTATCAGTCGCATAGACTCCGAATAAGTGAGATCCAAATTAATGGGAGCACTGGTCATGGCTGCCGAGCATCCAACCTCGCGTCAACCAGTAAACTGTCTGCGCGCCTACACAAAATCCATACGTTGTGCTTCTAGCCCAGCTGCACGCAAACTCGTTATACCCAATGGAATGCGTCCGCAGGAGCTGAATAATCAACTCATCTCTTTCGCACTCGATCAAATAAAAAGAGATGGCACCAACCAGTATAACGCACACTAACAAAATGTCGAACGCGACTTCGTCCGTGCCTGTACGCTATGGACGACACAAATTCATATTCATTTATTTTATTCAAATTATCTTTATCAACAATTAAAGCATGCTGTGATAAATACACGAAACAATATTATTCCAAAACAAACACTACTCAAAATAAAAACACGTTCCAGCATAGCCTACAAAACAAATATGTTGACGCGTGCACTGCGTAAATCTGGCAACGTTGAAAAATATCTATTTTTAAAATATTAATTAAAAATCCCATATCATTTATAGCATGTATATTTAAATTTAATTTAAAACATTTACAATAAATTCGACATAATTATTTTATTTTAAATACGAAATAAAATATTAATTTTAGTACAAGAGACATCTATGATTTTAATATATAACTCATATCTATATTTTTTAATTATAAAATATGCGCTTAGATGTCACTATAAAATTTTGTCTAAATTCAATAATTATAATCTAAATTTGTAACAATAATTTCGATATACATATTTTAGCATGGATTTTAACCGTTTGCTGTGCTGCGTTGAATTTAACAAATTCATGCCAAAAATACGCATAACTATAAAAACAGATAAATTTGATAATACGCAAAATTAAAAAAAAATGCAATCATCGTATACGAAATACACACCAAATTAAATATACAATGTACTCTCGATTATCCGGATGCAAATTATCCGGATTGCGGATTATCCGCGTTTGAAAAATATAAGTCCACTCCTGAACATAAATCGCCATTAACCAAGGTGGAATTTTTAAAATCTTCCTGTCGGTATGGCCAGAAATGATTATGGACGGGCAGTGAGATTTTAAAAGATTGTTTTAAAAAATGAGTTTCGTCGGGTAAAACGTCTTTATCGTCAAAGTCTTCTGAAAACTCGCGAAAAACGTAGAATACCGACCCAGTCGAGAGTTGCACGTGATTTTTATTTTACTATGAATACTCTATTTTACATGAATCAACACTGATTGTCTCTATCCGTTTTTATTATATAAACTAAGTCACTTAATCCCTCTTTTCTTCATTATCGCTTAAACAACCCACTGGATCATATTTTCTTCATCCAATTTCGTTTTGTATTGAGAGTTCGTAATCTTTCTGTAGACATGTTCAGGTATGGCGTCCGATCACGAGGCATCCTTTCGTTTTACCAGCGGTTCGAAAAGCGGACCGGTTGGATACACAGACTTTGTGGCTACTCTGTCCTCTTTTAGGGCTTTTTGCGGCATTTTCACTCTGTCCATTTGCGCATTACCATCCATACGCGTTCAATCCCACATTCATTGTTCGTTTTAATTTTTAACCATTGAAGATTGATGGCATTAATCAAAATAACGTTATGGAATATTAATAACAACATGATCATTAGGTCTCCCTCGTCATTTCTTCAATTATGACGGAAGTATATGCTTGCCATTTAATAACGAAATTTTGATTTTATCATAGATTTCTAATGATGTTGTGCTTCAAATGTAAGATAAGTCTTATTGCAATATCAATAATAATTTATTGTTTTTGGGTATTTTTCGGCGAAATTAAACAGATACAATCGTTTAAATCTGCATGGATTTGCTTGCGTTTTCAATTATTTCTTTAAGATTTATCGCTGATATGCCAATTAGCATGTTGTCTAAGAAAATGTTCCAATCAATGCATCTTTCGATGTGGAACAGTAAATGTCCATAGCAGGCTATCAAAATCGCGATCTATGCCATTTTTTAGTGCATGAAGTTCAGTAAATGTTAACATTTTCATCAAAACAAATTTAGCATTCTTATGCATCGTTCGTTCGCCAATAATGGCACATGCTATGTAGTTACTTGTAACAATTTCTATTTAAAATATCATGTGAATTTAACGTTCTTGGCAAAAATCTACTATTCCACACGAGAGAGATCTGGCTGCTGGAGGGACGACTTCCCGCAGCCAAGGCTAACCGACGACTCTCCCGACTCCCGCTTCCTGCGCGTCACTATCCAGCAGCCAACCGTGCATACGCAAGAAGCGATCGGTCGGTATGCAGGTGCAATGTCTCCATAGGGCCACAAGAGATGGCGCTGTTAAAATAACATATTGCACCTGAAGAGAGATGGAAGATGTCGCTGTTAATCTGGCGAATCAAATCTGTTCAGATTAACGGCATTTTTACAACCAAATCTAAAACAACAGCAACGACCGATTTATATCATGACCCGAGCTGATGTACACTTTTTATCGTTACTCGCTGCTCCAAATGATTAGTAAGATTCCTATTTGATATTCAATTTTCTTTGTTATGTCGCACTTATCTGGAGACAAGTCTGGGGATTTTGGTGGCGTTTTTTCGTAAAACACCAGACGGTCTTTTTTTAAAATGTGTTTGGGTACGGCGTTTTTTTAAAGTATTTTCAAATAACACTTAATTTATTTTTTATCAATCAAAATATATTTTTGTAATCAGCAATAATCCAATTGGGATGCCCAGAGCAGTCTTTTCTGTTTATTCCATTTGTTCGGTTTTGGTTACTTTTGTGCTAAACGTCCGTGGTAGACTTTGGGCGGTCCGGTATTTTCCTGTCCTTCAAAGTCCCAGTCGCCTGGTATCGTCGATAGTGCATCTTACCCTTGTATTTTTCTTTGTTAAAGTATTTCCTTATTCTCCTACATCGCTTTCAATCTTCATCGCCATTAGCAAATATCAAAGCCATATTTTATATGTTCAATAGAGAGAAAATTGACGATCTTATCCTCTATATCCACATATACCTGCATAAAACCAGCGCCCTTCAGTCATCATCAAACCAATGCAAGGTGTCTGACATTGACCGTCTTTGAAAATATGACAATTCGAACATGTGGGTGACGTTTCATGCCATCTGGGTGAGCCAAAGCGGGAGCTCTTATTACATACTTTCTCATATGGCCAACATTATATATCTTTGCGAATATTATCAGCTTGTGATTGCCCATCACATGACTATTTTTTTGCACGCCAAATTAAAAGCTTTTTACGCTTAATAGATATATGAATTAAATTAAATTAGTGTGCTGTTATCGACGGTTTGACAGCTACAACAAATCGAATTTGATATTACTCGACCTGATAGATTGTATGCCATTAAAATAAGCTATGGAAATTGAAAAGCTCATCTCGTTTATGGACGTAGAAAGTTCATAGGGACTAAGGTGTATTTGATGATTGTTTTGGTGTCTAATTCTCGAGACATTATAATTTGATTGGATGGCACAACAAGAAATGGAAACTCCCCCAAATTAGGCACCTAATAAGCGTGGAAAATTAAAATAAATAGTTTGTGCGTGCTCACTTTTATGACACACTGTATATGAATAACGGTACTGCGTTTGGGCACGCCAAATGTTATCGGGACACGTTTTTGGTAAGAGTTTCTCTTCTTGGCCGGGCACCTTTTACTTTTCTCTTTTTTGCGTAATCTTAACCGAAATAAATTATTTCCTCTTAGATCACTTCCACATATTTCCATAAACCATCCCATATCAAGTTTTGATATAGTGGATCAGATCCTGTACTTGATTATAAAGAATCAACGCACGTACAGGGATGATTAATCAAATAAGACAGATCCTCTTCTCTCAGATCTCAGATTATAGATCCTCTACTATCGATAATTCTAATAAGAATTCAACAATCCCTAGAAAAGTTTCCCGTGTAGTTAACGAATTTGACACAGGGTACAAAAACCGAACAATTTAATAACCATGTCCTACGAGGACCCGCTATTTCTCCACAACTGGTGGCCACTTGCTCTCTGAGCATGGGGGGGATGAAAGTGTTTTTATTTTAATTATTTTTGTATAAACATTTTTATGCGACTTTTGGTACATTCTATCACATTGATTTGAAGTTATGCGGTTTATAAAAATAATGGAATCTATCCCTCAGTTTTCTATGTAATTTAATGCGAGTCTTAAACTCTTTTTTAATGCGATTTTTTTATATGCGACTCTCCGTGCAACGTATTTATCGCAAAAAAAACAGACCTAAGTGTATAGATATATACATTATACAAAAAAAGAGTATTTGATCTCAGCTCACAACCCTGGGAGAGTGCGAGCCGCCCAATCGAGATCGTAGAAGGCCCCAGGAATACATTTTTCCCCAAATTTATTACAGAAAGCCCTTAAATTGGAGGGAGTAGCTACAAAGTTTCCGTGTCCAACCGGTCCAAGCTCTGGACCGCTGACACAACGAAATAGCACCTCGTGATCGGACGCCATGCCCGGACATATCCACTGAACATGGTCTGCGTCCATAAACGGATCTCCGCATGGGCACTCCGAGAAGTGGGAAATCCCTAGTGGAGAGAAGTCCTAAACCACCCGTGTTCTGTGAGGAACTGAGATGTTCAGTAATCCGGGACGGCCCAGATTAATTATCAACAGATAACGACATAATAAATATTCAAATTATAAAGGAATTGAATGAAGGACGAGGTCTTCTTATATCGTTCGTGGTCTTCTTAGAATCATAATCATCATCATGATAGTTCAGCCACAAACAGTCCACTGCTGAAGTAGGGCCTCTTCAATATACATTCACAGGAAGGGATTACATCCATTAGTCTGTGTCATACATCCACACCCTGGTTCGCTTGATATTGAGGGTAGCATGACCTTCGAGTTTCATTTAGAACACACACCCAGCGGGCCACCTGGATAAACGTGTCGAAGGACACTTTAGCGATCATCTCGATAGGAATTTTGGGGAAATTTGTAAAGAATAAATAGTTTTCCTCAGGATATAGTAAAAAAATAATATAGGCGACCTGAAGTATAACGAGTTCAGTCCCTTCTTTCTTCACAAGGTGAAGGTAACTGACTAAGGTGAAGTCCTACGTGACGCAAAAATACATATCGGATTCGGTCCTACGCCAACTGAGGGTGTATTTCCGTCCACAAGTGGGATTCTTCCTTTGTCGTTCTTCCCAGCCGTCTGCTTGTTGTTATTCTCGTGCTTGTTCCGTTCCTTTAGTTTTCATCCTTCATTCCTTTAGTAAACCATCCAAATAAGTAGGGATTTTCCAGTCGCTGGTCCATAGAAAACCATCAATATAAGCATGGACTAATAATATTAGTATAGTATTAGGAACGTTACCGAAACCGTAACCAAAATGAAAAGATAACAGTTCAAAGCTTCGATAACTGTACAAACCGGGACATTCAAATAATATTTAAGTAGTCAGTCTGTAAAGAAACATTAGCTTAACATAATAAATTGTAGAAAAACACATATTTAAAACTCAGTCTGCTACCAGAAGTGATTCTATTTAAAACGCTATTATGCGGCCCGACAATATCAACAGTGTTGAGGTTCATTTATTGATATACAAGCTTGACACACGCTGCGCGGTCTTGAGAGAAAGGCGGATTTATATGGACATAAATATATAGCATCTATGTTCGATTTGAAATAATCTCACTAATCAAAGATACGGCGGGATATTCCTAAGGCAGATTTATTGAATTAATTCATGCTGTCGTTGATCAATTCGTTTGTTCATTTGAATTTATACCACTGCCTCTTTTATTCAGCATACTTCCTCTTTGAACATCATACTTCCTGCTTGATAAATGAGCCATTAATGACCGTCAATTCAATTTCATATCAGCCTTTGTATTACATGGAGGATTTAAATGACACCAATTAAGAGCACTTTCCACGGTCCTATTATTCGGCACGCTTGAGCAGATTTTGATGACACAAATTTACCGTTTGATGATCATTGCTAAGAAAACTGAAGATTGAATTGCCGATGGATCTTCGGAGCGTAATTGCTCAATCATGTCTAATCTGTTTTCCAACAGTTCGCCTGATGAAAATGACTTGTCTGCGTGATTAATTGCTTTTGTTCGTTGCGTAAGTCGGCATGCGAGAACTTCCACTGATTTAACCTTAATTGGGCACATTACTGTTAAGATTTGGTGTTAAATAAGTTATGCAATCTATGATCCAATACAGTATTTGGGTTAAGATGAATATTTCCGCGAATTTATGCTATGGTTCCGCATTTTGTGAAATATCAAGTCGTCCGAAATGCCATTAAACAAAGGATATAGTCTGTTATGGTCATTTTATGATATGTTGCATAAGAACCAATTTGTTTATTTTATAGGCATATGAAGGATTGCAAAATTATAAAATGATATGCCAAATCTATTGATTCAATTAAAACTATCATCTCATTAACACATTTCTCAACATTTATGTTATACAACTTTAAACAGTCCAACTCCATAGATATTTTGCTAAAGTACAGATATGAAAACAAGTTATATGTAAGATAACTACTTATTTTTTAAATTTTTTTGAAATAACATTTTATGGCATTACATATAAAGTATGATTTCATTCAAAAATACGCCGCAGATCTACTGGGTGGCACGTAATCGGGAGGTCGTCGTTGCTCAAATCGCTAGTGCAGAATGTCCATCATGGCATACGCTGTGTGTTACTCGCGGAATTCTTAGCAATAAGTGGACAAAGTTTTATTGCAATCCGATGAACGGTATGGCAGCCCATTTCAAACGAACAAAACCCAATTCATTTTTATATATAAGATATCAGATGGTGAAAAACTCCAGCTATTCAGTCAATAAACTCCGATTATTTCTATCAATTTCAACTCATACCGAATAGTGCATTCATTTAAAATATAAGCACGACATTGCAAATAAAGCACAGCACACAACATATGCGTGCATACTCTTCATTCAAGCTTTGATTGATGAATTAAAAAGCATATATTTTATAAAAAAAATCGCATTTATTTATAACAATATTACATGATAAAAAAGATCAACAATTATACATAAAATTAAATTAAGTCAGATCTCAAATTAAGGCTAGAATATCATTTAACTAAAATACAGATTTATGTACAAAATTAATATCATGGTAACAACTTAAATTTATCACAATTACTTCGTATTGGATCGCATCCTATGCACTATTATATTGTCGAAATTAATTTACATGGATGATTTTTTAGAATCAATGATTGATTGACAGTCTTTTCGCGAATAAAGACTGACTGATCTCGAGTCAATCATCGATTTGCCACAAGCCTAAGCTTTTAACGTGCATTTAATGCATTTAAATACACAAGTGTGTGCTATTAGCGTTTGTATTTGATGTCGCAAATGATAGCTTTCTTCGCATTAAAGCTGAGAGAAATCTTTAACGGCCTAATATTTTTTATTGTCGGGTTTATGTGTTAATTATGGTACCGAGAAATGATTATCATTGACCCTTGGATCGTGCATTTTAAGCCATTTTTCATAATAATTGTGTCGGTCGATGGTTAAATCAGATTCGCCCGTGCGAAAATTTAAATATCGAAAGTGTATGGGTCACTTACGTTTTCAATCTCTGTCGATATAAAAACTATCAGAGTCAGATAATGAACGCACCATTAAAAAGGAAACGGAAACTTTCGAGCTCACATCCGAAAACTTGTTTCCCAGTCATGGTCTTATCGAACGTGTAACCGGCCTAAATATCAAAGAAAAAGTCGGAGCATGCGTCGAACATAAAACAAGTTTCGTTCGCTGACAAGTCACGCCCGCTACACGACCATTATATTCTATTAAAAAAAAAATCGGGATGTAAAAAATCGCCATCGATCATCATGAAAGGGAAAAAGCGATCAATTTTATTTCTAAAAATAAATATTTGAAGATCCCAATCGATCCCAAAGAGCATCCATTCAACGTTAGCTGTTGGACCCCAATCGTGATAATTTGAGACACACCGCCAACACAAATAAGATTCTCTGTCTCAAAACTATCATTAATATATTTTATTGCATGTCAAAAGCATTCGAGCATAAATAAAACACCAAAGAAATCCTTTCACCGGCTTAATAATGGTCGTTCAAAACGAATTAGATTAATTCTCATGTCTTGCCGTCATGACGAAATGTGTGACATGGATCTATAATTTATTAAAAGAACAAAAAAACCCTTCAGTCACTATGTACATTACAATGCACAATAATTTTAAATGCTTTTTGTGAGCTAGTTTATGCATCATTGAATTTGGGACCTTTTGTATATCGTAGTGTACATCATAAAGATCAAACCCAAAGGTTTTCATAGATCAAAATGAGTCTATCCGATATCAGATATAGATGATCTCAATAGAATATTTCTAGGGAAAGGATTTTTCACATATGCATTTAAAAAAGAAAACTTTCCAAGTCTTTATTACAAAACGAGACAATAGCTCATTTCCGAGAAAATCAGAGAACTTTTTTAGTCCATGTTGTGGACCGCAAAAAAGTCTGAAAAATCATGTTCATGAATTCCAAAACCAGCACCTCATGTACTGTTCGGTAGTGGCTTCATTATCCGAATATCAGCGCACTTTTTATTAGTATTGAATTCGTTTTGTTGGCTGGGCCGCAAAAATCGTTGTTGATAAGCACATATATCCCGGTATCAATTATTTTGCATTATTTTGGCATGATCTCATAAAGAAAGACTCTTTTTATCGAATAAAATCAAGATCCTAGCGTGAATTGCACTGTAATTTGAATTTAAACGTTTGTGTACATTGTAATGTACATACGGTTTTTGGCTCTCTGGTTAGTGGTATCTGGTCTCTGAACTAATTTAATATGTCAGTTTATTTGTATGCTTGATTTCCATGCGAAATTTTATGCAAATTACAAATATTTTGATTCCAATCATATTTTTCAATAATAGACTTCAAATCTGATGTCATTACATGAAGATATTTTAAATTGATTTGAGATTGAATCACCAAATAGCGATGACAAAGACGATGTCGAGATACCAATTGAAATGCCAAGATATGTTCAAAAAAAGGACGAGGGTTTTCAATGAAGTCGAATAGTAACTGAACATATATTTGTGTTATTATTTAATTTGAAAAAAGATGATTTTCCCTAATAGAATACATCTTTATTATATAATAAAGCTATGTAATCGCAATACATTGTGTTTATAAACCGATTTGGCAATTAAAAACGATTTTATACCGCTCCAGCACGTATGTACATTACAATGTACATACTGTTTTTTCATGAAAAATGAACACAGAACAACAAAAAATAGGTTTCATGCTTGTTTATAGTTCCGGATAACTGAGAATCGGGTCTGAAATGGTTAATACGTGCAGCGTTTTGACGTTTCATGCTTAATAGCTGAATAATCTTTTAATTACGACGGTACATTTATAAATGGATCACTTTCGCGCACACTCGGAATCGTTTAGACATTAACATTCAAATTGAGTCGCATAAATTACGCTTGAAAACGTCATTTTACGATTCGCGATCGGGCGCGTTTTTTGCATTCAAACGGACCAATCAGAGCGCTTGAATTCGTTTTGGCCGTAACGTTTAGCGGTTTTATGCAATGCATAAAGAGCGGAAATAAACAAAAATTGTACTTTCTCCGAATTTAACGAAACCTGCTACAACTCCGGTTTGATTGCGATTTCAATCGATGTCGGTTTTATTTCAGTGTTTCAGTATATTTACATGCAATCGCAACAAGGGCACGCTCCATAAATTTAATTTCCATTCTGACGAGTGTTTTGATTAAAAATTTAAATATTTGCAAGAAAGTCATTAACGCGCCGTTTTATTGACGTTTAATCAAATAAAAGGCATCAAAAACTTTCTTAGCGCTGCAAATCCAATTATCATAAATAGTTAAGCGATATCATAAAGTTTATGATGGGATCTATGGATATAGTTTCACTTTTGATTGCTGCATCAGTACTTCATCCGCTGTTGTCATAACAATACATTTGCATTTAGATCTAGAAAGTATAATGTATACGTGTACGTGGTTGAAATTGTACTACCTTCCATTTAAATAAACTACTACTTCGTTACAGGTCCACTTTTATCCCTTCACTCGGCTCCGTGACAACCCGAAAGAAAAACGAACTGCATGCGATCATGTGGGAGCTCTCCACCACGCTACATTTCCATTTGGGCCCACTTCTGACACCATTGTAGCGTAGTGGAGCGGAGACGCTTTCGGGACGGAATCCCCAGGCTGCTCTCCGCTCTTACGTGCTTGCCGAGATGATCAAGGCTATCCGACGACATTGGGACAGTTGGAATGACAAAGTATTTTAACAGCATATGAATTATATACCACCAACCACGAACAGCATGAATATATGTAATTCCTTCAACATTCCTGGACACCAGAAAAAAATAGTTTATGATCATTCTAAGCGTAAAAATAATGACTGTCTTTAAAATTTACACCCGCTTCGTTTAATAAACCCGGCTTAAGCATGAAAAAGTTTCGTTTATGTGGTTGGTGGGAATTTGTTTTTGTTATAACTTGTATAAAATTATTTCTTGTTTTCGTTAAGTTGTTTTTTTTTTTTTAGAAAGATATTGATGTTAGCTAGAAACTATAATCCGGATTTCGTGTAATATCGATACTTTCACTCGAAATTGATCTTTAAACGGCAATCTATCAAGTTGTTTGGACCAGTTATGTTTCAAATACAGTCAGTCAAATAAGACGAAGAAACCAGCTTCGTCCATCATCTAGCGAGCGTCGATGGATCTGTCCAAAATTCACTAAAATATATCACTGTTTGGCACGACTCGTCGATTCATGGATGAGCTTTAAAGCTCATCGCGGAGCCTCATATTAAAAAATAATGAGGTCCTACATAACTGCCGCACTTTGGAAAGTCCGATGGCGCTTGGACGAAATCTGATCTTTCGCCGACTTGAAGAAGCACGTCCAGTCCCCTTGTCCATTGATTTGAGCGCTCGTCTCGCAAGATCCAGAATCCCGGATTGTCCGCTTTGAATCTCAAGGCGACTGCTCCAAATTTCGGTATGGTCACTGTGTCTTTTTTGGCAGCGTCCATGAGGTTCTTCTTCGTGAACAATTTGCCTTCTTCGTTCATCGTCTTGATGGATGAAGACTCAAGCGGCTTTGAAAACTGATTCGATCCCACAACATAAAAGCTGTATCCATGCAAATGGAACACGTTATCTGTCTCACCTCCTATGACACAAAAACAAATGGTTAACAACAATCAATAGATTTTTAAAAAAAATCATTTTTTTTAATACCTTGATCAACGAGGATAATCTCCACGGTGTTCCCCAATGGTACAGATCGAACATGGACGCATTCACACCTCATGGCTTGCTTGCAAGCATCTCTTGCACAAAGTGTTCCGGCGTGACCATCCAGAGGCTGCGTCAAAAGTGGTGAAGGTGGAAAAGTGAACGTCACTCCATCCATCTCAGCAGATCCTGTCAAATAGAGCAAAAATTGAGCCACATTTGGTAAAACCACTTTCATCAACTACACAAACATATCGGTAGTCATTATATATATTCGATCTATTTGTTAATTTTGATTAGAACGTATGCACTTGAATGAAACATGTGCTTACAAGAAATGATTGATTGCAAGAACAACCCTGTAAAATTTCACTTGGCATTGCTAATAACTCTCATACCCAATCATTATTTTTTTTTAATTTAAATTAAACGCTAGAGGAGGTTTCAATCAGTCATTTTTGCTATTTAAATCATTCTTCATCATAAAAAAAAACCATCTTGATACATTAACCTGCCATCGTTCAAATACTGCAGATAAATCATTACTATAATACTTCATGACGTAGACCGATTGTCTTTTTTAAAAATTAGATTCAGCACGATGTTTAATTATAACTTAAAAGCAAATCTGCCACGATTCAAAAAAAGCTACGCTAAAAAATGCATTGAACATATAGGGTATTTCAATAAGAACGCCCAACTTTTAAATTCAAATAAAACAAGCTTGCATGTAAGATATCGACTCAATTTATTTTTTATTCGAAAGAATATTTTATGGCATTAAGTATAAAATACAATTTTAATCAAATTTCTGCCACAACTTTGCTGCATTTGAATATTCGCGGGATAAAAATAAGGCAATACGGGGGAGCGTTTCTCGAACGAAACACAGTCTTTGAAAATAAAATTTGATAATTTAGCACAAGTTATTCAATATTATAACTTTCCTATAATAGTTTGCCATTTATTATTAAATAATTTGCAATAAATTCGATAAATTTTTCTTTCATAACATGTTATTTATAACCTAATAAATGTCGAGTGTTTTTATTGAAAGAAGCTGTACTAGCGTAGGCGATTTACTATCCCCAAGTAGTAGCGCTGTTAATCTGAGCAGATTTGATTCGCCAGATTAACGACGACATCTTCCGTCTCTCTTCAGGTGCAATGTGTTATTTTAACAGCGCCATCTCTTGTGGCCCTACGGAGACATTGCACCTGCATATCGACCAATCGCATCTTGCGCGTGCACTGTTGCCGGGTGAGAATCGTCGATTAACCTTGGC
This sequence comes from Stenopsyche tienmushanensis, assembly GCA_008973525.1. Taxonomy (NCBI): domain Eukaryota; kingdom Metazoa; phylum Arthropoda; class Insecta; order Trichoptera; family Stenopsychidae; genus Stenopsyche; species Stenopsyche tienmushanensis. The sequence goes on from WACJ01000521.1 coordinate 1,015,642, forward strand.
GGCGGGAGGTCGTCCCTCCTGCAGCTAGACCTCTCTCTCTCTTGTGAGGCGGGGAGCCGCCCGGGGACTCTGCCACCAAGAGCGCCCTCGCAATATTATAATGAAAAAAAGGGTCCCCGTTCTGATACAATATTTTTATTTGAAAGGTACTCAGTCCAATCAATATCAAAGCCGAGCTAGATTATATTCTAGCAGATACGGTAGGCATTTAAAAAATTACTGTACATTGCATATTGACTGAAAATTTGTACATGAGACAGCTGAGCGTAAAACGGATGCCGTGTTCGCTCACAGTGTAAAAAAACAGCGTCGCGAAACGATGTTTCAATCGAGTATTTGACGATGTTTCATAGTAATAAATCTTAGTTAAGCCATGAATCGATGCTATTTTTCAATTACACACTAACCTCTTTTTGTGCGATTTCGAAGTTATGCGGTTTGGGATTAAATAGGAAATAAATCATCAATACCTACCGAAATTTGGAAAAAAATTATAATTTGGGACTGTGTTTAATCATATTGCATCTGCTATCGCTGAATTACGACCACGCCCTTTATTCTGGTTTAGATTTTTGAAAAAATTGATTTCGTTTTTCTTGCATTTTTCTTGGTTGCATTTTTCCAATGTTTCGACTTTTAAAAATACATTCTTCCAAAGGAATTTATAAAATTCCAACTACTTACGGAGTTATAGCTATTTTAGTGACGCGGTAACATGACCGGTCTTACCATAATAAAAAAATTTAACGCGTTTTTCTCGAAACTACTTTTTTCAACGCGGTTGATATTATATACCAAGTTTTAATTAATTAATTAACTTCAAACTGTTTCAAAATTTAATTTTTAACTATTTAAAAAAAACACAAAATAAGGCCAAAAAATGACTTGACTGAATTTTTTTTTAAACAGTCGCTTTTTTTTTGACTTAGAGACCATAGCTACATCTTAAAATTTTACCAATGATGCAAGACGTCCTATAAATATTACCAAAATTATTATTATTTCCAGTTTTTTTTTTACTTTTTTTATGCGATTTTGGATATATTTTTTATAGCTATTTTTAAAATCCTTGGAACGCATCTTCACTTTTTCTATGTAAGTCATTGCTTTTTTTTGTGCGATTTTCCGCGCAACAAATCTACCGCACAAAAAAAGATTTAAGCGTACTTGGGTTCGATTTCGACGGAATAGACAGTTGTCAAATTTCTATGCTGCCAGCATGGCCTCCAACGATTTAATCGTGTTATTGCCCAACCACAAAGTATACAAATTCGACTTGGGACGCATTCAAAAATATTTTAATGACGGTTCTCCGTTGCATATTCGATGATTTCTCGAAAAAGAAGTATAACCGGATTTTCTTCTTATAACTGTAAGATGTAAAAAGGCGAACCCAGTAAACCAAATTAATGTTGGTTACTCGTATTTTGAAGCTGAATGAGTGCTCTGTAATTTAAAAACGAGCAGCTGTTGCAAAAAAATGCAATTCAACGCCGATTGCATTTTGGTGGATGATTGCATCTGCGGTTTTTTTTTAATCAAGGTGCAGAGATAATTCTGACACCATTGCATAATCCATGATACATTTTTTAACATACCTGATTATTTACGCAATAGCATGATAATGCAAATCAAAAACATGAAGCCTTATATAATCTATTATATTATATTTTTTGTTCGTGTATAATGGCCTATTTCATCGATCAATAGACGGCATCACAATGTTGAAATTTAACACGCTGTATGAGGTTTGGATAAAAATGGATGTCTTGGAAATATAATAGCATGTTTTCATTGCCACAAAAGAGTTTCTAGCACGATTCGCAAAAGCCAATGGCATAGAAATCGGAATTGCAAGAATTAAAGACGTCACCTTCGAGCTCGACAAATATTGACAATTGCAGTATTTGTGATGGATAACAATATTCGTTGCGAAAGTCTCTCTCCATCCAAGTGACATCCGAACAAGCGAAGTGAAAGTTGACATTTGAGAACCTTCGGGACTTAAATAAAATAAATTTAAATTGATCATGCCATATTAATCAGGTGAATTGGACGTGACTGTGAAGGCTGTCCGTTTTTTACGAGATGACGATAAGTAGTTCTTCAAATCGTCATACATAAGCATAAGTATGATGCGTATACATTTGATTCCACTTTCGTATCGAATCAAATTTAGCATATGAAAAAATCGCGTAAAATATAATATGTAATATATTAGGTGTATTGACAAGTCCTTGCCGATTTTAATAGACTATCTGTTTGAGCTCACTTTGTGTCCAGACACGGTACAAAAAAGTATCTCTTGCAGAGGATGCATTCACTGTGATCGACAGCTAAAGACCATTTCAAACCTATCAGGAAGACGAATCGAATGGATGCCGCACGAACTGTCCGATGATAACAAAAAAGAGCGACAAAATACGGTTAAACTTTTATTGTCCAAACAAAAAATTTGTTCCATTTTGCACCAAATTGTGACTGGGGATGAAAAATGGATTGTTTATAACAACCATTTCCGACTCCGAAACCTGGATTGCCGACCCGCAAGATTAACTTATGCGTTTGGTAGGATATTCAAGGAATTATTTATATTATGAATTTATGAAACCTGGCGAAACAATAACTGCAGTTGTGTATTGTCAGCAATTGGAAAGGTTGAACAAAAAAATAAAAGTCAAACGTCGAGAATAAATCAGAAACAATTTAGTGATTCTAGAATATGACAAAGCACGACCCTATAAGACGAAGAAGACGACTGAAAAAATCAAGAAATTAAAATGGGAAGAACTTCCATACTCTCAGAGCAGTACAACAAGTCACGAAGATAATCCGAAGGGCGTGAAAAAGCTCAATCAAGCAAAGCCAGGACGTTGTAATGGTCACACTGGATATCAAGAAGCTAATCGTTGGCGCGCTCCAGGAAGAGTTTAAAATATCAGAGTACACAATCGAGCTCGTCTGCGATTACCTTAAGGATCGGTATGTCCATCACAGCCAAACGGATCAGAGAAGAAGACTGGAAATAAGCGTCCCACAAGGGTCCGTGCTGGAACCAACCCTGTGGAACGTTCTATACAACAGCTTGCTGAATGCAGAGATACCTGCAGGAGCAGAACTTGTTGCTTTTGCTGACGATGTCGCGCTGCTGGTAACAACTCGTCATCCAGGAAATAGAGGGAATGAAACCCTCGCCATAATCAACGTATGGATGCGAAAAAATCAACTTCAGATGGCGGCAGAGAAGATAGAGAGTAAACCAACTTGTCGTTGACGGAAACGAGGTTTTGAACCTTAAAACCTTACGATACCTCGAGATCCTCAAGGACTGCAAGCTGACCTTCAATAAACACATAGCTGCGCAGACGGTACAGAAGGTACCCAGCTAATTCAAGCAATTCATGCCCTATGTCGGAGGGCCAAACCGTGCAGAAGAAGAATAATAAATGAAGTCATACACTCGATCCTTCTGTACAGAGTCCCGGTATGACATGAGTCGCTAAGGTACGAAAGCAATAAGAAGAAGCTGGCGAGGATCCAACGGCAGGGGAGGCACTCCCCTCGCTAGACCTCAGACAAAAAAGAGGGCCTTGGACTTTGAAGATCACACAGCATGAGGAGAAACTGAAAGAAGCCTGGCAACAACGATGGGATCATTTCAGCAAAGGAAGATGGATCCATCGACTAATTCCGTTAATAAGTCGGTGGAAGGCCCGAAAACATGGAGAAATGACATACCGACTGGTGCTGGTGCTGATGGGGTATTGCTGTTTCTGATCCTACCTAAAATGAGTAGGCAAAGGATCAATCGAAAACATGATCCACAGCATGATGGTAAGCAAGGAGAACTAGGACATTTGGCGGGAATATGTGGAAAAAGTGATGTGATAAACAGTACCAGGGGCACAGAGACGGACAAGAAAGGGGTTTATTCAGTAAGAATCTGACACTACCTTGGGTACCATCAACTCCAGGGTGTCTCCCACAGAAAAAAAAGACCTGGCTCCGACGGATTATTATCTTTTTCGATTTTGGCACATTCTCTAAATAATAAATGCTTTCGAAATGCAACTAAGTCGAAAATTATATTTGTACATATTTCGACTTAAAACCAGAATATTTTTTAAAAAGGGAAATTGAAAATTTTTAAAACCAGTAGGAAATAGTACATGGATAAAAATCATATTTTTTAAGATTTTTTAAATAAAATAATCGCCAAAAACTTTTCAATACATCTAATACAAGAATTACTGTCAGAAGAAGAGACTGATAAAGTAAACTTGATTAAAAAAGTACATATGGAGGTTGTTAAAAGTTTTGGCATAAAAATATAATTTGGCTGGATTTGACAGAAGATTTAGAATTATATTAATCTTTTGTAATATTTTTCATCGTAATTCTTTCAATGCACATATTTTCAGTCAATCCTTCTATAGCGTCGAGATATGGACCATGCATAAAAGACGCTGCAAACGAAGTGGACGCTATAGGAAGCTTGATTGTACAAGGTGCGGCAGGTATACTTCCTTATTTAAAACGTACGCTCTAAAGCAACAATTATTCCTAAGAAGAGTGGATTGGCGCTCATTCGAAGGGTGTTTTTTTTTTTTTAGATCCTTATGACATCCATCAAAGCATGAATCTTTGATGTGTCATATCCGATAACGGATATAGGGGATCTCCATAGGAGATCTTACTTGGGAAATGATTTAATGTGGTGGTTTCCCGTTGCCTTCCACACGTGGTAAAGTAAGGATAGGATTATTTGGAAAGGTAGGAGAGGAGAGAATCTATGAGTGAGTATCGAAATTATCATTATTTATATAAATGATAATTTAATTATTGTTGCAAATTTAATTACTCACTCGTGGGCGTCCCTGCACGACTTTATTAATCGCCTCAGAATTTACTTTTTCTAATCCAGGAAATCAGGGTAAACCTGGATCGAGACGATCGATCAGAAATATTAATATTTCCGATCTCCCAAATTTGTTGGTACGGTGAAAATTTTTTCCACAATCTGGATTTGAACCCGAACCTTTGCAACAAGAGTCCAGGATCTAAGCCACTATACCAACACTTGGTCTAAGGGTTCGAAGGGTGTAGTTTAACGTTTTTTATTATGTAGATTTAGCAACGATCATGCAGTAGACAAGGAAGGAGCGCGCGATCGCCTTAGAGGCGTACTTTTCAAGCGGTTTAATCATCGCCACGCAACATACATTCAGGAATCAATTTTTAACATCACATTAGCGGATCGTATTACTGATCGGTAGTTTCTCTGCCGCATCCTGTATTGTAGTTTTGGAATTCAACCCAATTTTTTATAATGAACGATCAATCAATCCCACACTTCACATCAAACAAACGCTAAGCATCAATTATGATTATATTCAATACGCATGTACAACATTCAAGTTTATTTTTTTGTCGATGATAAATCAATTTCCGGAGAGTGGTTATTCAACTCTCTTTCGATCGACACTTTTATTTTTTACTGCATCGACTTTTTCTAAAATCATTCTGCATGCCGGGCCATTTAAATGCATGTGATTCGGCTTAAATTTGCCATGCATTGGTGCTGATTTAATTATATTATATAAGAATTTCGTTTCGTGCGTTGATATTGATTGACATACTTTGGAAAAAAAACCACATCAAGATCAATAATGAGGCGGTTGTGAAACATTCAGAGTGGTTATGCAAGGACATAATCGATATATGGCACGCCACATCAAGTACGTATTACCAATTTATCCCTTTGATGAGTATGCCCGCGCATGCTGCGAGCAGTGCTACTCGACTAACCTAGATCTAGTTCTAATTATGACCTAAATAGATCTTCACATTCTCATGAGCACTCGACGCTCCAAATGTTCATCGATCCCCTTAAAGCAAACACGGTTGCTTTTTTTTTGTTTTTACGGTTGCTTTAATTTTGGGCGGTCCGGTATTTTCCTATTCGTTCAAAGTCCCAGTCCCCTAATATCTTTTCTAATGATATAATCATATTTTAAGCTTTAAGATCTCTTTATTTTTTACTTAATTTTGCATCAACACATTATGATTGAATGAATTAAGATAGAATAAATAATAAATTTAGAAATACACTTCCAAACTTATTGTTGGTAGTGTATAATGATTTCTCCTTGAATTAAGTTGTGAAATTAACAACTGCGTATTTTTCAATTGGCCAATATCTAACACGCTTCGTCATGTATTTTGTTTTTTTTTTGTGATTTTTAAAATAGCTTCTATTATTAAATCAATCTTCAAATGAGCTAGAAGAAAAGTTGATGGCCATGATGAGCCCTATACTCATGCAATTATATAATTATGTTCAATCTTATAATTTTATCCTGAAAGAATAGAAATGGACGGTTATTAGATGTCCGTTGTAATTTTGCTATGTTTTAGGCTTGTTTATGATAGATCAAAGTCCATTTATTCCATGTTGGGAATCGTAAAGGGACGGAATGCGAAGAGTTTATATGATGCAATTGGGTCGTCGAACAAGTCTTGTTATACTGAATTCATCGATCCACGCTTCGTCGGTTAGTTCGAAAATGAAGGAAACCATCGAGTTGACCATTGGTTCAACAAGAATCAGAAGCACGTGACGACAGAATCTGGTTTAGCAAGCATTGACATTGCGACACACGAGGAAAACCTGACGAGCCGGCTTCCGACAACGTGGACTTCTTCAGCAACCTTCGGATTTGTCTTACCTGCGTTTGGATGATAAGCCTGCTTCTTGTGGCGGAAGGGCAGATAAATGGTCGTCTGCATCTTGTCTTTTGTCAGCTCTTCCGGCATCTTGTTGAGTGATTGCACTTCACTCACGCAAAGAGTTTTCTCCTCGCCACACTTCGATCCAGCCACCGTATTTAATTCACTTTCCTGAATGGTTGCAATTGCTTCTGCTTTTATTGCACCATCACTGCTGCCGACATCTTTTATAACTGCACTTTCATATTTTAATACAGCTGCACTATAAACTGGCGATGCACAATTTTCAACGCTCGATACCTTAATCCAATAAGATCGGACGTCTTTGTTGGCGTTCAATACGAAATCGGCTCTTTCACCTCTGCCTAGGATCAATGAATTGATTTCCTTGGGGACGACAGGATGGCCATCCAAAGCGATCAGCTGCAGCATGTGATCTTCGATTTCTAATGTTACAGGGCATCCTTTAACGCCTCCAGCATGAGCCACCCTAAAGCGATATCTGTTGCCTGGGATAACGCTGAACGACGACAATGGAACAATGCTGTTGTCTTGTGGTGATGATTCTTTCTTGACGCCTTTACCATTGACGAGCAAAGATGCAACGGCCAATGGTATCGTATCTAATATGCTTTGAATAGCAAATCCATGGCTCCATTCCGATATGACCATAACATGCTCATTCTTATCATAGTCGTACAACTTCCTCTGTGGCTCAATCTTATCAGCTTGTCTAACGACTGAACGCGCCAAAGAGACCATCAGAAGATTCAGCCCCGGAATGTGCATGATAAAGATGAGTGCCTGGAGCTGAATGCACGAAATTTATACTGGAAGGTTGTATAACTAGGAATCGGACATTGTGTAACCATCGGCACTCCGTCCATGAAAGGCGTTTCAACTTGCGGCTGTCCACGCCAATGCAAAGTCAATCCTTGTCCAGGAACTCTATTCACAACATCAATGACCATGATGTCATTTTCGCACACTTGTATACTAGGTCCAGGCAGTTGTCTATTGGCAGCTAAGATCCCCCGGGAGTGTCCATCTGCGCTCACGCAATGACTTTTATCGCAATCCGTTGAATTTCCAGGACATTCCTTGCACGATCTACAAACAAATCAAACATTAACAAACTCCAAATCGGATCTTGCATAATAACTATCTGTCTTGGAAGCAATTCGAATCAATTACCTGCTGAGTGATTTGTAAACTTCCAACGTCAATTTGACCCTGCAGATCATCGGCCAGTCCAGTTCGTGACATGGTCTATCGCAGCTCTCAAAATACTCCTCTGCAAAAACACAAATTTGATTATTGTACGTCCACTACCATTACAATGACCCGATTTCGTACCAAATTCACAAATGTAACTCTTCAATTTGACCGTGAAAGTTCAAGACATTAGAGGATGAAAGTAATAAATCCACTTTTTGCCGAGCAAATTCGCAATACGCATTCTGCCGCGTTGGGCAATAAAGCATGTCCGATGGGTAAAACAGAAAGTTCAATATTTTTATGGCTTTTGTGTATATCCTATTGATGTATAGCGAGTGCCACGGGTCTTTTTCGTCGAAGAACTTTCTCTTCAAATAAAGAGCTTATTCATCAGGAAGCAGTGCCGGAGAGCGTATTCCGTTATTGCGTGATGATTTCGTTTTTTTTTTCACTTTTAATCATCACAGTTTGGACTTATGTAACCAACGATCATGATAAATATGATTCATTCCAATTTGTATGTGTGTTTTTTGTGTTCACGCTCGAAGTAACCAACGTTTTTTAGATTTGACGTACCATTAATTTAATGCTGTTATCCAAGCACATTGCATATTGAATGTACATAGAAAAAAATCGATTTGCACCATAGCAATCCCTGACCTATGAATTATGGCTGAAATTGCGCAATATTGTTTTTTTGGTGCATTACATTCATGAACAAAAGCATTTTGCATAAGAAAGAAAGATCTTTTTTGATTAATACATAATCTTGCATATTACATAGTTACACATGAAGATTCGGAATTTTAATTTATCAAAGATCGACCATGATTGATAAAAGTTATTTGCAATTGTTGTGTGGCCTGAAACGTTTTGCCGTTAGAAGTTTGGTCGGCTTAAAGCTCGCCATAGTTTTTGTGGTTAAGACCCCCACATTGACACATTAAGATGATAGAGCCGAGTACATGAGTTCAAACGTGCGTTCTTTTTGGTCTAGCAACAGATCTCTGCCTTGGATGGAGGCCGCATGCCTTGTGATCATCGCCAGTATCGAAAGATCTGCGCTGATGGCTGAATAAACAATAAATCCCACTTCTGACACCACTGTAACGTCCATGCAGCATAATATTTCTGCGCATTTTTATAAGTACAAATTGGGACACAAGGCAGCGATAAACACACAAAAACCTTCAATCCCGTAACAAGGGGGCGGCGAAAAAGACGCCTGCCACGGGCGCAACTGTATTTGGGACGCAAAATACAGAATACCGATTCAGTCAATAAAATGAAGGCAACAATATTTTCGATTTGTTAAATTTAAACAACCCACCCGATCAGTATTCTTTTTCGGACAACTTCGTTTTGTAATGAGAGTTCGTAATCGTTCTATAGACATGTTCGGGTATGGCGTCCGATCGCGAGGCGTTAATTCGTCATGTCAGTGGTCGGAAAAGCGGACCAGTTGGACACATAAACCCTTGTGGCCACTCTATCCTCTTTTGGTACTTTTTGCGGCATTTTCGGGGATAAATGCTTATCTGGGACCTTTTATGATCTGTACGATGAGGTTGCGAACGAGCGTTTCGAGCGTTAGAATGAACGAGCGTGCTTCATCCATGGTTAAGAATCTATCCAAAAACTCGGTTTTATTGCTGTGAAACATAGCCAAACATTCAATTGAAACATCATCACGAAGCTGTTTTTGTTCCATTGTGAGCAAATACGGCACCCATCTTGCGCATAGCTTTTTCATATCCAAATTTTTAGTCAATATGCTATGTAACAGCCCTTTTTGAAAGGCCTATCATATCTGCTAGCTTGCGCACTTACAGTCGACGGTTACTCTAATATAAGCGATCATAAAGATTAAATAAAAATCAAGTTAAAACAATTTACATAAGTAACTTACGTATTTTGATTGCTAAATAGATATTTTTTTATAGAAAGGTTATTAAAATAAATAGGAAATGATTGTAGATAATTATAGTAATTGTATTACATAATAGTGTATATAATATGCATAGCAAATCAAATAAATATTTGCTTATATTGCTCAATAAAATGATGGTTTTCTTTCCAGTTTGTTGGTTATAAATCCTCAAATTTTATTAAGCAGTATATTTTTATTCCAGATAAATAATAAATGATCTAGCCTAATTAAAAAGTACATTTTCATCATGATTTCACTTGATTGAATCTTCATTGTCCGCTTTAAAATTGCTCCAAAAAAATCTCCCATATGAACAATTCAATAGCTGCATTCGATTGTAAGTTACAAAGTATGGCAAAGTTTACTAAACATAAGTCAATTTGTGAAATGATGATAAATGATGATGATGGTAATTAGGTAGACCCTGGCAGCTACTTCTTCCATGCACATCATATGCACACGCCGAATAATTATGTCAAAATTAACTAGCATACTTATTGAGTTTGGACATTATTAAGACATAATTATTAATGAATCTTTAAGTAGAATAGAAAAATGCTCTCATATCTTAGATCAATGTCTGCTTATATCTATCTTGTTCTTAATTGTAGGGATAATCGACCCAGTTTCAAATAGTGTCATCATATACCATTCAAAATACATAGTAATGAGATCAATCGAATGCATCCTTTCATTTCAATGCTCAATATAAAAAAGAGAAATTCACATCGCAGATCCAAACAATGAACGAATTTTCACCACATGAAATTTTGCTAAACGGAACCTGTTCTTCGTTTGCTTTCACTATATTGTATTCCAACATGTTTAGCTTGGATTTTTTTGACAATTATAATCATTAAATTTGAACAATCAATATCGATTAAGTCCCCCATAACAGTATATATTAGGGGGACCCGAAAGTATTCGAAAATTAAGTACACAATGTTCAAATGTATCGTTTTGGCAATCCTTCTATCCATTTTATGTAAAAACTTTTCAGCTTAGAAGCAAAAAACTATTTTAAATGCATTTCCACTTCAGTTGTATTTTTTAATTTTTTACCCATCCTATCCCAAAAAAAAATGTACCAATAAGTGTTTATTTTTTGGATGCTTTTTAGCGAGAAAGAAAAGGGATAGAAATATAACCTATAATAAATAAAAACCCACGTGACATTCATCTAAAATCGGACAAGGCCAAATATACTACTAGCAGCGACACTATTACAGATAAAACTACAATCAACCCTTCTATAGCGTCTAGATGGGGACCAAGCCATAAAAGCAAAGCACTATAGAAATATACTAAATAATAACCTTACACGTTATGCCCGTTGCTTACGTTAAAAGACGCCGCAAACGAAGTGTACGCTATAGGAGAGTTGACTATATTTCAAAAATACACCAACCAATGCTACATTGCGCTAACACTGTGGCGCAATGATGCCAGAAATAAAGAAACTACTAAAAAATTGAAAATAGATATAAAAAAGACTCGGAAGAATAATTTAAAAAAAATCTAAACACAGAATTACAAAAAAAATTAATTAAAAAAATATATAGCAGAAATTCAATATAATAAATGTAGAATTATAAAAAATAGAGAAAACCAGCTCTGAACAAAAAAAAGAATGTCTGGCGTGGAAAAATACATCAGGCAAAGAAATATTATATTCATAGGAGGAAAGGAAAAACAGAGAGACTATGAGCAAAGTATTGTTTGTGCTGGAACTGAATTAGAGATGATTAGAAGAATGGGAAAACACAACGAAAATAAAGTATTGTTGTGTTACATAGGAGCGGTGGCTCCCCACTCTCACGCGCTCGTCGGGATGGCCGTTCTTCTGGGGGTGGACGGGCGTCGAACGAAAAGACTCTCTTCTCTAGGTAACTTTTTATTCAGCCCGAGAGAGAGAGATTTGACTGCGAGAAGGACGTTCTTCCGCAGTCAAGGCCAACCGATAATTCTCCCCGACTCCCGCCTCTTGCGCGTCACCACCCAACCGGCAGCGGTGCATGCGCAAGAAACGATCGGTCGGTAATTGCAGTGCAATGTCCCCACAGCGCCACAGAATACAGCGCTGTTAAAATAGCACATTGCACCTAAAAAGAGACGGAAGATGTCGCTGGTAATCTGGTGACGCTAATCTTACTCAGATTAACAGCACTATTGCATGGGAATGCTACAATTACAGTACAACCACGCTACAGTTGTGACGTTTACTACCTACTGCAGAAAAATAGATCTATTGTAAAATTTAAAAAAATATGAAATCCAAAACTGAATATCTTAAAGAAGAAACAAATGGAATAACTGAAAAAAGAGAAAAAAACAGTCCGAAAATCATCTAGAAAGAAAAACATCGAAAAGGATGACGGAAAAAAGAGCAGTAGAAAATAAAAAAAATAAAATTAGAGATAACACCTTCTAACCAAAAAGGAAATTCAGATCGACTAACACACTACAGAAGAAAAACAAGACCCAATCCACTTAAGAAAATCACTCCAAAAAAATCAGAACACTTCACACCCACAAAGACCAAAAAAATAACAAATACTAACATAATTAATAAGATATAGTTATATATAATATATAGTTATATCTTGTTGTTGGATAAATAAAATTAATCACAATCGCAATCCTATAACAGCCATCCTATTCATTTTGCGGATACTATTCATTCACCTTAGGCATCTTTGAGCGTTTTACTGGCTTTTGTGGCAAAATTAAAAATAATAATGTTTAACAATAGTTCTACAAAAAATACAACTTACAAAGATTTTTTCGTTACTGTATCTGGATACAAACTCAAATATAAGGTCTCAAAATTTCCAAATACTTTCTGATCCTCCTAATATTATACATAATTTGTATGCTATCAACTTTCAGTCGTCGAAAATGCTGATCTATTGAGCGTATAAAATCCAACAGTTGTTAAGATTTCAACATGTTTTTGTTTCTTCGGTGGTTTAATTAATGCTGTGGGAATCGTACGATTTTTCAAAATTTCCCATATCTTCTGATTGTATCAATTAGCTCGATTCCCAAATTTGTTACAAACGTCGTGCAAATTCACATGAAAGCTACGAGACAATGCAATGACCTGGCAGCATAAACCATAACTAATTTCCTGGTAAAAGTGTCTCCATTTCGACTTGCTTTGCACTTCCGCCATTTCATATGTCAGTGTCATTTTTTTTCGTCAGCTCAAATGTCGCGCCGCGAAATACATTTTTTCGTGACTTTGCAGGCAATTAAACCCCCAATCCGATTGTTAAATACCATCTCAGACAATGGACGTCTGCATTTATCCGCCAGCACAACCTTTGAGAGGCTCGCATTACCAAAAAAAGAAAGTCTCGCGCCTCCCCAATCATTAAACATTCATTGAGGCACGAGCGTAAATATTTTGCGAGCGCAAATATATGCTAAAATATCACTTTTTCTTCAGCTGATGACTCTCATTAGCGATCTGGATGACCTCAAAAGGAGCGCATTAGTGAGATTCACTATCGTTCATTATTTATCTTTGAAGAAATCCGGTGGCATCGCGGATTTTTAACCTCCGAAATATTCCAAACATCCACGGGATCTTATAAAATATAGGACACTGTCATTTCGATATATTACCAGGAAGATCTTTAGACACGAGCAGAAGGTATACAACCATCTAAATAAAGACCCAAACAGATCCATACATTTTAATGCCGCTCTCAATAAATATTGTTACATATGAAATGGCGGAAAATTTGTTAATCAAAGATCGATCGTGATTGAGAAAGGTTCCGTGCACTATTTTACAAGTTCGATTATTGGAATCTAAAAGAAGACCCAAATCTATAATTAGGGATTGTAGCATAGTCGATTTACCATCCCCACGTAGTAGCGCTGTTAATCTGAGCAGATTTAATTCGCCAGATTAACGGCGATATCTTCCGTCTTTCTTCAGGTGCAATGTGTTATTTTAACAGCGCCATCTCTAGTGGCCCTACGGAGACATTGCACCTGCATACCGCCGGATCGCTTCTTGCGCGTGCACCGTTGCCGGTTGGGTAGTGACGCACAGGAGGCAGAAGTCAGGGGAGTCGTCGGTTAGCCTTGGCTGCGGGAGGTCGTCCCTCCTGCAGCCAGATCTCTTTCTCTCGTGCGGAATAAATAGTTATTTAGAGAAAAGAGTCTTTCTATTCGACGCTCGTCTATTCCCATCCATTCATCCAGCAACATCACGACCCGATAGAAGAATGGACCCGTGCGCTAGTGCGGCCATCCCGACGAACACGTGGTTCAAAAATCGGATGGGTGTTTCTATGAGAAAGGGCAATACACGCTTGTGGGTAACAATCGAACCCCTTGGGTGATGATGTAGAGAAGAGAGGTGGACGAAAGCAACCTTGTTGGTTTGCTGAGGTAGCCCAACGCTGCTGAGGTAGCCCAGCTAGCATGAGTGGGGTACGCAGCTTGCCCTATGCTATGGAATTGCCGATTATAGAAAGAGCAGGAAGGACTGCGCAAACGGCGACACCAGTATCTTTAACTGCCCATTGCAAACAGCGACTCGTCTCCAGTGGCTAGGTATTACAAATGACCGAACCGATACGAGTACCATGGGGAAGGAAGAGCCTCTACAGTCTGCCATCTGCTGCAGCCTTCTTTAAGCTGAAGTTGGACTAGTGATCCCGCTTGATAGCATCCCTTGAATTGAAGTGACTTCGCGTAGTAGTTCCGCTCACCTCTTTCGCAGAGTGAAAGGGGTGGGCTCCTGGAAGCTCTGTCCATAGTGTTTTTTGGGGGTTTAAAGAGCGGTCTACAAGCACTCGGAAAATATGGCACAGTAGCGCAGGGCATGGATTCTGTCTTAAAGTGACTGATCTAAAATATTCTTTCTTAAAACTAAAGGATGCCATTTAGAGCCAAAAATGTATTGACTCTAAAAGTGCGGTCTTTTATAAAAATAGATTGAACAATTTACTTAATCTTTAGAAAAAGCCTATTAATGCTAATGATGAATATTTTGATTTGGTATAACCATTTTTTGTAAATATTTTAGCGTTTATAACTATCAACTACGGTTTCCGAACGTTCATGTGTAACGCCCTAATAATAATGACTCCCCTTCAATCAAACCCAATTTTATCATATATTTACAAACACATAGATCTTCTCAAGGGTTTTTTCTACTTATCCGAAGTATCTTAGCATTTTTTTAGATTTTATAGAGCTTCAATTAAAGCAGTTGAAAACAACATTTGATGATTAAAACTAATTGGTATTTTCATACCAAAATAATTATATTTGGAATTTAATCTTGTGGACTTTGTATATGACACCATCATAAACATCTCATGGGCAATTAAAGGCTCTCACGGGGCCCTTGGCGCAATTTAAATTTGAGGCCCCATAGCAATTATCAATGACGTCCACGGCATCCATATATTTCTTGTGTAAGTTCAATGTGTAAAAATTTACATACAATTTTAACTTTGAACATGTTCTTGTTGTTGACTCTCTCCGACACCAAGAATTTAGTCAACGCCCCATTAAAAAAAAGTTGTTGGAGTTTCGATAAATCAGCTGTCTTCGCATTCAGACTAAAATGCTACATGATTTTCTGCCTTCGATTTGAGTGAAAGCGATTATTAAATAAATTTATTTTATCCTTTTTATTGTGCTGTATGATCGCAATATTGTAGCACTATATAATTCTGTGGTGGGCTTGTTCTTCATGGATTTTTTTATCGTTGTACAACCGCAAATATTGGACATGTCTGCATCACAAATAGAGTGAAAATCATTAATTGTATTCCGAATCTAAAATTATTCCCCCCCCCCCCCCCTTTTTAAATTGTCAAATATAAATTATCTACAATTTTATTTCTTTGCGCAGAAAGCTTAATTATACATCTTATTTTAATAATAAAATATTAATATTACCTGGCATTGGCGTTATATACACAATTAGCGACACTATGAGAATTAGTCCTAAAATAATTCCAACTCTTCTGAGCGAAGCAGTTCTTATAGTCCATGGGCAATGGCTGCTTTCCATGCTCTGCACATGTATCCTGACCCATTTTTAAATATTTTCCGAGTCACAAACACTAAATTTAATGCGTTTTGGCGTAAATACGAATTTTAAAGCTGGCCGCCGCGTGTGTCCTTAAGGCCAAGTCGTAATATTAAGAAACATATTTTTGTCCTCGAACTGTCACTTTCAATCTATTTCTTAATGCTGCTGAGAGCGGTCTTAAGATCCATTTTGTCGACCAGACTGAGCCGCACCGACGACGGCCAGCTGATAACTGACGTCTGGAAGTATCAAAGTGCTGCCGGCAGGTAAATATAAAGACTCGTTCACAGTACAAGCCGCGCGAATATTTCTTGTATGGAAGCATCTTACATCATTATGCTTTTTCAATGTACGTACGTAATAAAAAAATATTTATTCAACCGTATAATTTTCTTTTATAAATTAATATACGAGGGTGATTCAAATACAACCCAAAATTTTGCTGTACAAATTTACAAGTGATAAAAAATACAAATGGTGTATCTTATTTTTCTACATAGTTCCCTTCATTAGAAATATATTTATTGCATCCGGGTTATATTTAAATCGCTCTCGTATATATACAAAATAAACGCAAGAGAATCTCGCGCCGTAGAAACGAAACTTCTTAGCTGCTATGAAAAATTGATTTTATGCATTAATCTTATAAAGGCTGCGCTGTGTGTTGTGTGATATGTAATAAAATAGAATTGCTAGTGGTGTAGTGATTGCTTTACGCTGCGTATAGAGATACTCGCACAGTGGAGGAGGCATGACGCATGCGCGTAGCGACTCTATAATGTATACGACGGACACGAATACACTACAGATGATTCTTCCTCTCTTTCTGATCAACTGCCGGTTAGAGTTTCACTATTCGCAACGTTCAAGCCAATTTACTATATCGCGCCTACACAAACGAAACTTCGAAAAATGTTGCAGTGTGCCATAACATTCGAATAAAATTGCGATAGTCTTGATAAAATAGATAATCTTAATACATTTCATAATAAAATAACTATAGATTTCACATTGAAAATTGGAATTATTTTTTTTTCATTTTGAATGCGCATTTAACTTAACGGTAACTTCTGAAGAAAATCGTGATAAACGGGGGATCGCGATCAACGGGGGAAAAATAATGAATTACTTCTTTCTGCGTTACGAACAAGAACCAAATGTAATTACTTAGCTTAGTCCATGTTCATTGGTTTAATCATTCCAATTCTTGCAGCTCCTCGTTGCTTAAAAGTTCGCCGTGTCATTCAAGCAAAGCTTACACATCATTTACATCAACAATGTCTTCATAAATGGCTTAACGACCCCCATGATGTTTTTTTTAAAATATAATTTGCATAATGAATGTTATCATAAACAATTTCCCTCAACTCCTTTTCCCAAATACCCTTCACATACGACTGAATAATTTCATTCTACGCTTTTTCGATATTTCTGATACCTTTAATAATACTAGATTGTATCCATCAAACCCGCTTGGCATTTTATGTTTAATTTTTGATCTGAAGAAAATCTGAAAGAAAAACAACAAAAAAATATCATATTATGCTCATTAACCTTTTGAGGAGTGAACAAATTTAAAATCGATGAAGTCTTGTTGCATCCACCATACTCACCGGATTTCAAAGAGCCTCGCAAGATGGGTACCACGTTTCCTTACAATGGATCAAAAGGCATTTGATTTTGTGAAGCTTTGGCCACGTTAGCTTTCGCAGACCATCTCTTGCCACTTAATAATTTAACCTTTTCGTTAGTGAGCAAATTTAAAATCGATGAAGTCGTTGATGTCATAATCGCTTTACACCGATTACTTTCTGTCAGCTCCTAATCAGCGTAAGATAATCTTCAATTCGAGGCAGAGCCACTTGTCATGAACACTCGTCATTTCTTTACATAAACAATGCACAAAAAATCGATTCAAGTGCTCCTCCTTTAGAAGGAAATGATAATTGAACAAAGACTCATTCAACACGCAACGAAGAACGGCAAGCAGTTAAATAAACAAACACTCTCGATAACACACGATATTCGATCGTTTCTTTGCGTAAACAAATAACACACTTGAAATCGAAATCATTATAAGTCGATAAATTTGGGCTTAACGATCTATACAATCATGCGAGGAACTATCCGTCTCAGTCTTCCGAACTGCGCTAAGTTCTCTTTGTCTCTGTCCGCCTCGGAGCTTCAATGCACAAGAGTGCTCTTTCTGAATAGTGAAGGTCAAAACGGATATTTCCGTAAGTACTCACAAAAAGGTTAAGACGAACAGATATTTTTTCTTTAAAATATTTCATCTGCTAGTAGAATTTTCTAACAAGTCAAACAATTGGTGAATCAAAAGATGATTTCATTTGAAAATATGTTTTTTTTTCTTCAATTTCTTGTTGGGAGCTGCTATATTTAAAAAAAAACATTAACATTTTAAATCTTTGCTTCAATCGTACAGATCATTTTTTGTTCATGGAAACCAAATAAACATCCAATTTCAAATCACTTCAATTATAGAATCTATTATGCTATAATAAAATCGTATCCACACGGTGTAACCAAAGCTTTATTTATATACACCTTGACTAAGAATATTGCATTTCATAATACTCGTATTGTGCTAGAAGTGAATGTTCATAAACTAGAATAGGTGAAATGTTTAAGAATTACATAACCAACTCTTCCCATTATGCCATACAAAAAATGTACACTATTATTATGTTTTTTTGTTTAATACATATTTAAAAAACCATCAAAATCCGGAAGTCAACACATGTATGACACTTTCGTTTTAGGCGAATTCATAATAATCTTTCTTTTATTGCATACAACACTTTCAAATATTTGCTATAAAATGAGTTAAATTCACATATATGTTTTTTGTATACATGTGTTGTTATTTAGAAATATTTCCAAATATTGAATAATACATAAAATTTAATAACAGTCAAGAAAAAATATTAAGTCAATATTATATCAGATATACAAAATAAATTGTATTAAATATTAAAACTCCAAATTACTCACATTGAAATATTATAATACATGTAGTAATAAAAATTACAGCAATTCCTGTTCAAAATATTTTAACTAATTAAATATAAATTTAATAAATTGGCATGATTATTTTTATTCAATTATATTTATTTGTCATTTTTTTAATGGAAAATAATAATCAATTTTTCAATAATTGAAACAATTATATTAAAGTGGATTTTGATATACAGATGTATAAACGAAAATAGTTCAACACAATTTAAAAATATTTTGTAAAATATAATATAATGCTCAATATTGCTTTTGTTATGACCATTTATTGTTTTTTCTGGCAGCTGTCAAAGCAATGAACGATGGAGGTTACGAGGGATAACTTCTGGTCCGTTAAAAAGGATATCGAGGCTGCTTTGCCAACTTCCACTTTTGTTTCTGTGGATCTTGAATTATCTGGACTTACAACTTCCTCTGACTTCAAGCATAGGTATTTTTTTCAATAGAGGTTATGTCTTATCAATAAAATAAACACAATTATAACCCTTTATAAAAGAAAGTCCAATTTATATTTTTAAGGGAATGATTTATTATAAAATATACACGGAATAGAAGTCATAGACACTTAAATCACGCCAATATTTTATAATTCATGATCATTTTGTTCAGCTTATGATATGGTATAAGCTGAACATATGGTAATTGCATAATCAAAAAAATGACCATTAGTTATATGTACAATGTATAATTTTTTTTATTTGTTATCTCAATATTTTACAGTATGTTGACGTTGTCTTGTAGAATGTATATCTATCATTAAATCGATTTTGTATTTTTTTGGCACTTGGGTTCTATTTTACTTCCGATATTCAAATGTAGATTTATTCAAATTATTAAATAAATCACATATATGTTGAACTTATGCACTAATTATATTATTTTCCAGCTTATTTGATTCTGGATGTGAGAGATATGATAAGATTCGCAAGGGAACGGAAGGAATAATTGCAACGCAAGTCGGCATAGCTATTTACCACATAGACGGCCTTAAGAATACGTATACATCGTCTTTTTATACATTCAATTTATGTCCCCAAGCAGTCGGAAGCATAAATCAACTATGTACATTTGAAGCATCAGTATTCAACTTTCTGCAAGAAAATAATTTTGATTTTAATAAGGTATTTACATCAATATACAAGATATAATCTTTGTACTCCAGAAAGCTCTTCCCAGTAAATTCAATAGGGTCACCTCGAGTGGTTTTTTACCGTCTCCCGAGGAAAACTACTGTCTGGATTAAACACATTTTGTTTTCATTTTTCAGTTTGCTTATAAAGGTATTCCATATTTAACGGAAAGTGAATGTAGTAAAGTTAAAAATAACATATTACATGGTACTCTAGAAAACTCCCTGGATAGAATTGAGTTCAACAAAGTTAGTGATATCGTATCCCAAGTTAAAAGGTAATTTAAAATATATATGTTAAGTTTATTGTGATTTCAAACTCATCCATATATTTTTTTAAAAGCTCTTTATATTAAGGCTAATGATAATTAATATAATTCTTTTATATTTTCAGATGGATGACATCCTCGAATGATAAAAGTCTTACTTTGAAAGACAATAAAAATCTTCAGATATTCATTTTTTATAAGCTCGTTCGATTGTTTCCAAACTTATCTGTAAAAATTGCCGATTCTGAAGTAAGTTCAAAATTTTGTCAGAGCTTAAAATAAATTTAAAACATGTGTACAGATAAGAAGTCATTGCATAACCACAAGCGAGCCTTTATGCTCAAAATATCACAGAGAGGTAAATCTCCAAATAAAAACAAACACAATCATATACCTATTTCCCTAATAATATAAAAATATTTGGAGTTTATTATTAAAATATTCTTTCATTTTTTCCCCAATATATTTTAATTAATGAACGATTGCAAATAATGTATAGTTTTATATTTATATATTAAGGGTCCCCAAAAAAGGGCAGCTCAACAGTTAAAAACCAATATGCTACCATAAGCATTATATAAAATATGCAACACAGTATATGAATTATGTCGTAATATAGACCGTATTCATTGGCATTGGCGTCGTATAAGCCATTAGACTGATTTTGGATCTTCTTAAGAGTCTAATTTAATTCTGGTATTATATCCAGTATAGATCACTAATCATTAGTCTCACAGTCTACAGACTCAGAACAGAATCAACATGTATGCACATTTCCAAATTTTCCCTGCCCCGCCCCGCTCAGTACCACTCTAATTAAGCAAAATAGGGACCCAAGCGTACTTACTGTGTATGCAAGTCAATGGTCAAGTAATATGTAATGAGAGTGTAACTCGAAAACATGATTAGTGATGCCATACTTTATTTGTATAACAATCAAAAGCGAAATATCGTTAATTTATTTTTTTGTTCACAGATTGTCATAGAAAAAACCCAAAACAAAACAGATAATCTTTCCGATAAAGATCAAACTGAAACAATTATTAGCTACACAAAAGGGTTCTCCAATATCATTGATCTTTTGCGCATATCAAGAAAACCGTTGGTATTTCATAATGCATTGATGGATTTAATATGCATATATAAACAGTTCATAAACCCTCTACCCAATAGATATGATTCCTTTAAAAATCACATCCATGAATTGTTTCCAAGGATTTACGACACTAAATTTATATTCAATTCAATGTCGATCATGCTAAAAAGAAACACTGCCACAGATAATAGCTCGCTTGAAAAGTGAGAGCCGTAATATTTCTTGCAAAATAAAAATTGTTTAAACCTACTCACCACTCTTTCTCATTTTAGTGTTTACTGTCTTTTAAAAAAAAAATCGGATGAAGGTGCGTATTTGTATGATCCCATAATAAAATTGAAAGAAGGTTTTGCTGAAAATGAACAATTTCATAATGCTGGATGGGATGCCTATGCCACAGGTAACTTATTTTTGAATAATTGTTACTTAAATATTTTCCTTTGAATTAATTTCATAATTAATCATTAATCCAGTACGGTGGTAGACGGTAGGGGTTTTGTACTAGCCGCTGTGGGGCTCTTCCCCGAGCATTGATATTGTAGAAGGCCTCGGACTGCTCTAAAAGAGGAAGGAGTAGCGACAAGGTGTG
This sequence comes from Stenopsyche tienmushanensis, assembly GCA_008973525.1. Taxonomy (NCBI): domain Eukaryota; kingdom Metazoa; phylum Arthropoda; class Insecta; order Trichoptera; family Stenopsychidae; genus Stenopsyche; species Stenopsyche tienmushanensis. The sequence goes on from WACJ01000521.1 coordinate 1,037,705, forward strand.
TGTGCCCAACCGGTCCACCTTTCAGACCGCTGACACTTTAAATGAATGCCTTGTGATTGGACGCCATGTCCACAGAACATGATCTATGTCCATGAACGGATCCCAAATTCGAACATATAGAAAAATAAAATATATTCGAATATGTGGAAAATTAAATTCAATATATGGATACATTTCCCCGTCTTATGTCTTGTAGAATTTGAATATCAAATATTTCATTCATTCATAATGAATTATACCGCGCATATCCCACCATATGCACGAAATAATATGTCAAGGCGTGAGATACCTATCTTACCCCATAACAAACACCCTATTTGTTTTGCTAATGAGTTTTAAATGTGTTTGCACAGTGGTTAATGGTGATTCCAGTCTTTGTGATAAATCCTTATTTGTTTTGTTTTATATTTGCTTTATTTTATAAGAAATGTTTACAATACGGGGGAACATACTCTATATTTCTTACTGAAATATTTCCATCATTAATTGATGTGGGTTTTGACCTATTTTAAAAAGTATTGTACCTCTGAAAAACTAGCATTGAAAAAATTGTTTAACATGAAAACACTTTGATAAATCTGTTACCTTGAAATAATATTCCGCTTCATAGATTTCATAGTTTTGAGATGATAAATTTTCACAAAAAAATACTACGCATTCTTTTCTTTCATCGCATTGCTTGGTTTTTCATTTGATGATGTTTTTAAAAATGTAAAACGCTTATGAATTGTGTCCCTCTTCTATTATATTACAAATATCAGCATGTAAACATTTTATCTTGACGCTATTATTACTTTAAAAAATTTTTTTAACGTGATAACCCTAAGGTTTTAAATAATATACGCTGTACATTAATACCTTATTCGGTGCATCCTCGATTAATGCTGATTCGATATAATTCGCGATCTTCTTGAAGCCTAAAAATTGTAAGTTCATTTGTTACATTTGTTCTCATTCGTCATATATACTATCAATACAAGCAAAGTGCTGCGTAAAACCATTTTCAATGCGTTTTTAATAAACACGATATTGTTATAAATTGAAACAAATTAATAACATATATTTTAATTATTTTAGGTTTCTCTTTTATCCGTATTGCACATTGGGCAGCGTGTACAAATTCCAATACTCAAAGATTATTCACGAGCTCTGAACATTTGGCATGTCTTAATAAATATTGCAATCAAATTTATCTTAGTCGAGGCTGCCAACCACATATAGTAAGTTACGACGAATTAAAGTAAATTATAAAAGGAATTAATCTGTCTTTATTTTTGTGATAAATGACGTTAAAATAACTATTTTCAAATCATTTTTTTAACTGTATTGCATATAATAACATAATACACAATATCTCAATTATTTTTGGTAATTCAATAAAAAATTATATAATTATATATCATTTTTACAAGTTGTTATCAGATCCAAACTTTAAATGTTTTAAATATAAATATATTTGTTGTTTTTTCAGTGCTTAGATGATAGTGATCCTGCTCGTCACCGACCTCAATATTTGCACGTTGAAGTACTCAAAAGAACACCACTCAATATTGCCCAGGTATATAATATTACCCATCAAACGTTACGAGGATAGTCCTAGAAATATTTTACCTCTTCATTGTTGGCAAATCTTTTACCAACGAGGCGGCCAAATCTGGCGAATAGGGTGCATGAGGAAGCAATCAGAATTTTAATTAATTGATTTTGGCCACTGCTATAACTGATGCATTGTCATGATAAAATAACACTTTCTTTTGAGCCAAATGCGACTGTTTTTTCTTGATTTCATCACTCGAACGTTGCAATAAGTTTGCATAATACTCGCCATTGATTGTTTTTCCTTTTTGAAGATAATCAATGAAAATTATCCCACGCACATTTCGAAAAATTAACGCCGTGACCTGCAGATGGAACTGTCTTCGCTTTCTTTGAAGCCGATTCTCCTTTTTCAGTCCATTGTTTTGCTTGTATCTTTGTCTCGTTCCGGACTTCTGGAGGTCCCAGTTCCTCACAGGACACTGGCGGTTTAAGACTTCGCTTTCCAAGTGTGGACTTTCCCCGATCTCGGAGTTTCCATGCGGAGATCCGTTATATCAGCGGTCTTAAAGGCGGACCGATTGGTCATACAGACCTTATGGCCATTTCCTCCTCTTTTAGGGCGTATTGCGGCATTTTTGGCGAAAAATGCGCTCCCAGGGCCTTCTATGATCACTACGATCACCGAAGCAACCCTACCAGTAAGAACATAGAACATAGTTTTTCCTTTTTGTATATAATCAATAAAAATAGTCCCATGTGTATCCCAAATAACTGACGCCATAACCTTGCCTGCAGATGGAATTGTATTTGTCTTCTTCAGAACTGATTCTCTTTTTTCAGTTCATTGTTTTGTCTGTTCTTTTGCGTTCGACTGAGTATTTCACTCTACGGTGAGGTGAACGAAAGCAGCCTCATCACTTTGTTTATCAAACACTTACCCTGTGCTGCATACCCGTAAAGTGGAATGTGGAATTGCTGATTACAGAAGAAGCAGGAGGACTCTGTGGCAAAAGGCGGCATTACTATCTTCAACAGCTTACTGCATACAGTGGAGAACGACTTTCATCTGCTCGAACGGTGACTAGTCTCCGTGGCTAGGTATTAAAAAATTATCAAACCAATACATGTACAATGGGTAAGGAGAGCCCCTGCAGTTCATCATCTGCTGCAGCCCCTTTTCAAACTGAGACAAATTAGACACATGTAGCAGTTCCTTTACGTTTTAGCATAACATTTCTTGTTGCATGTTATACCGCATGACATGTAAGATGGATGAATGAGAAGGGTGGAAGACATTTATACAAGTTCTTTAGCTCTACTAAATATTGTTTGTCGTGTCCCTATTGGACTTCCCAGTTCTTCATGGGACACTTTGACGATTCAAGACAATATGCGATGTACAACATTTTTTAAAAACCTACTAAGTCTGTTAACTCGCGCACTTTCTATCAACGGTCATTCAGGCATTTCTGCAAGTTTCTTACAATGTTCATCTACGTAACTCATATGGCTTCGCTTTAATTCAGCCACACGATATTTATTGTTGTAAACGAAGGAGCAAACTCCAGAGAAGAATCTAGCTCGGCTTTAATATTGGTTGGATTTAGACCTTTCAAATAAAAGTATTGTATCACATAACAATGACCAATTTTTTCCATGTTTACAAATTCACGGAGAATGTTCACTATTGATGGCCGCTAAATCAAATACTAAACAACGTAGCGTCTTCAAACTTGAAAGTTAAGATATATAAGGCAGGTACTTTCTACTATAGTAATATTTTTTAAACAACAACCGCCATCTATACGTCAAGTCGAATACTTCTAGGACTGCCCTCGTATAAATATCCTTATGTTAATAGTTAAAATCGATTACTTTTTCTACAATATTGGGAAATGGTATATGCAGTATATATTTATATTGTCTCAGATCGAAAATAACTAAGTCTAATATATGAGATCATTAACATATTGTCATTCTTCACAAGAAAAACTGACGTTGAATAATGTGACATCTTGAAAAAAAATCAAATAATACCAAGAAATTATAGAAAAGAATACCAAAGGTCAAATCTAGAATTCTTCAAAAGTTTTGAATGCTTGCCAAGTGTAAGCAACATATTTTTAAATTCTTTCAATAAATTAAAGATATCATAAAGGCATATAAAACAATTCTCTATCGTTTTAACTATTTAGCTAAAATGGAATATTAATGTTGTAATTTTTCCAAGCGCAGGATTTAATTGCGAAATATCGCTAGGCTCTTGATCCTTTTAATGATCCATTTCATGTCGTGCGACATTTTATGCCAATAAATACAGTAGTACATTTGAAATTTTACATCGGTGGACATTTTATTTTATTGTTTCAGAGTTTTGGCTCTAATCCAAAGCTTTCGCAAATATTAGACGAAAGTGTCACTAATTGTACATACGGCAGACAGATGATAATCTGTGCAGGCCGCTTACTATTTTTAAATGGCTATTTTGGTTATTCACGAGTGCTTTTTTTTACATTTTGAAAGATGTTTGCGTTATGCAACTTTTGTATTAAGAGTCAGTACTAAAAATACAAAAATCCAACTAGTGACAATGACACAGTTCAAATATAGATTCCAAAAATCCACTTTGCGTCCATTACGATATTATTTAATCGCAAAAAATAATCATTGACGATTGCAGATCACCGATAAAATTGGAAAGTTTGGCTCAATCGACGTTAAAAAATATGGAAAAAACTCCGCACTAGTCGCCGTATCTAACTTTAATATGTAATTATGGATTGATATCTTTCAATTGTGATTATATTTACTATGAATATAAATATAAAAGCATCAATTTTTTAGCGCAAGGAAAATTTTGGATAATTTCAAACAAAACGACGAACTGAAGATATCTAGTTTTAGCCACATAAAGCATTCTCCGGCCGTAAGGATCACATTATGGTATTAAAAATTTGATTACTGTGACTTTCATTAATATCTTATACGATTTATAATATTTTTTATTTATTTCAGGAGCAGTTTCGTCGTATCAAGCGGTTGTCTAATAGCTTTTATGTACTGCAAAATAATAAATTAAATATCATCGACGAACTTCCAAAATTCTTCCATAAAAGAACATATTCCATATATTAATCTTTAATATATGCTCCCGATACTGATACGCATATATGCTATGCATATATATTATTCAAGATCATGTAGCGCTGTCTTGCTGGAAATAAACGAAAATTTGCTTGAATCAATGGATTTCCCGTTTGTGGTTCGATAATAATATAAACGCGTTGTTACAATGTATACGGTGCATTCAATTGACATTTTAAAAAAATCATGTATTGAACTTATTTGTTAAAATAGCTAAAAATCTTCGAAATGGTGCTCTTTTGTGTTTACTGTGCTTTGAAGGCTCAAGCGTCAGTCAGAGATCAAAAAATCACGCACATGCATTTGATAGGTTGATGCCCGTCTACTAGACGGGATTCATCTGCGACTCTCAGCCCTCCTTGAACGACTTGTGCCATCAGATGAATTAATAGAAAGGTTTCGGTGGCGTACTTCCCAAGTTTAACACATTGCATCGTATTATATTACCTCAAAAAGAGGTATACGAGAGTTCAGAGGCGATTTTTAAAGGGGGCGTTTTATAACTAACATTCCCCTCAATCTAACCTATCACGTTAGAATGCGCAGCAGTGTATCATAATGTCCAGAGGGAATTAAATGCATTACATTTTAAACGCGCCCTGTATTTTAATTGTTGTATGAAATTATATATATATATATATATAAAAGCACTTAATTATTATCTTTTTAATTGATGAATTTATTCCATGAACTTGTAGAAAAAACATGAGCAATATTAATCACAACAACATCTGTTATCGGATAATAGTGATATTATGAATCAACGAATGAGTGATGAGATTTTTTGTTGTTTTAATAAATGAAGGATCGAATGAATTATTTAGATCTAATATAGAATTAATAAAATATACAAGATTGTTAACTATAAAAAGGAATTATAAATCAAATGACCGACAACGACTGGCATCCCGTTTGAAGATCTAAACGACGGCGATGTTCGCATTAAATAGAGAACGCGAGTGATAAAAGTCCAAAATAATTGATTAGTCGAGGAAATTATTTTTTTAACTAGGCTGATAATTAACCGGTTTTCTTTAAAGTGAAAATAAACAGGTAATAAATTAGGAACTTTGGTGAAAATCCAATAAATGGTGTTTGTTTTTCCTTGAAATTTCGGCATCCCGCACGCACAAGATCACCCCATCACAGAAAACGGCATTTAACTGAACTGATCCTATAATTTATGAACAAGTCTTGACGCTCATAAATATATGTATTTTATAATAATCATAGGAACTTACTTCTTTCCGAGTGCGTTTGCTGGCCCGCGGCCAAAATCGATTAATCGATATTCTGAATAATAACTTTGAGCGTCTTATAAATAAATGTTGTATTGATTTGTTCGCATTTTAATTGAGCTTTAAAATTGCAATTTTTCAAAGAGGGTGTTTTTTTTGCCTTTTTTTCATATGAAATGTCCGATCTTTACGGAAAATATCTTTGCTTATAGTAAAATAATTATATTTCAATGCAACTTCTAGATTAATTAACCGAGTGCTTAAACTAAGATGCCAATAACATTTTTGAATTTTTGTTTAAAAAATGAACCGCGTAGATGACTGACTGCATCATTGATGTCGAAACGCTTCGATCAGAAGTTGAACGAAATTCATCGACTACTCTACAAATAAATTTGTAATGTTTTTATTTGAGTTCCGAAAATTGCATGTACGCTTTTATTCGCTGAATATAAATCAAATTGAATCATAATATGAAACGTATTAAAATTTCACGACCTTACACAATCGGACATTTCATATGAAAATGCTTGATAAATTCTATTGCTCTGAATCTTTCGGCACATTTGACTAATCTTAGCATTCCGTTTGTCATGTTTCTTCAATTTTATCTAGAGATAGTGAATGTTAGATCTTAGAATTAGATTAAAGATGAGTCAAATGTTATTGTTGATTCAATTCAGCTTATTAAAATATCTTCTTACAATACAGTTTGTAGATTTATTGATATATATTTAATTATGCTTAGCCATCAAATATTCAATATCGTAATTATCACAGTGAATGATGTCAATGTATGATCATTGCAAATGCTAATTATTTCATGTAAATGAAAATATTTAACACATTCGTCCTATTTCCCCAAACGTGAATATATCAAATTATTTTATCTGAAGATAAAATAGAATCATGATCGTCTACATGAGATCGCAAATGATTCAAATGACTTATACATTGTGCAATGTATCGGCCATGTGGAAACTGTAAAGCAATAACAACGATTGTGTTAGTTTAAGAGCTGCGAAACATACAATGATCGTCATCAAGTGACATCGGATCGATTAAATCGGGTAGTCATGGACATGTACGGTGCCGATTGTTGACTTCGTCCTTCGCCGCCCTCATCACCGGGCAGACCATATAGTACGGATGTCATCGTGCACACCTTGAACCGCCTTAGACGTCGTTTTATCGTTTCATTTGACTGTCAACAAACAATGACCTCATTTTCGTCATACAGGGTCTTCCAATAGGAACGCTTGAAATGTATTAGGCTATAGCGGCCGTGTTGTTAAAGCAATATCTGTCAAATTTATTGTGAATTATTCAGTAATGTATGCCACAACCGTCATGCCGAGTCGATTATTCAACGTCAATCGGTTCGATAAATAATCAGCCAATACCCGCACGTCACCGAAATGATAGGTCCGCTAAAAACGTCGCTGCTGTGCGTGAGAATGCACGGGAACACTCGAAGCAGTCCAGATCAATCCACACGAAATACACCAGCATTAAATGCATCCCGAGACAATGTTTTTGACAACGTGTGGTTCCAACAGGACGACGCTACGTGTCACACAACGCATGCCACGATAGACATTCTGCAAGAGCGATTTGAGGGCATCGTGCGATTTAACGCAGATCTATGCGTACAAACAGCAAACAATTTATTCCCTCAAAATCAACAGAACGATCGCCATACAGCAAATTCATCCAGATTTATGCTGCAAAGTTATGTAAAATTAGACCTCTCGAATACGTGCCACCAAGCAAAGCCGCGTAATTGTTGATTAGGAGTAGTAATACGAGGGTCATCTATAAAGTAAAGTTACAAAGGCTCCTGAAGTTGGGGGACTCATTTTTTGTTTTGAAGTTGGCTGACATGTCGTATAGAGGGAATCTTAACGGTCAATTTAATTGGTACCGCGTGTTTGTCGGCCATTTTGTTGAGTCACGGTAAATTCTCCCAATGGAGAGGTCGTCGCGCACTTCCGCCATCTCCCGTTCATCATCTTGATTTTTTATTTATTTTTCGCATGGAATAAACATTTTTTTTACCAGCAATAGTGCGGATTTAACTCCTTGTCCATCTCTTGTCGTGCCCAACCCAACCGTTAGGCATTTGCCAAACACGACACTCAGGCTGAAAATATCCACCTTCTTTACCTTGATCGACTTAATTCTTCTGCGTAGCTATGGCTGCTCGTCTTCTTATCCTTTCAGCATCCTCTTTAGACGTAATCACTTCAGAGGCGAAGTTTCTCCAGGTCATTCATTATTCCTCGTTCTCTGGCATCGAATCCATCATTCCTTCCTTCGACACTCGTTCATCGCCTATAGAGGCGCGGAGTATTCCCCGCTCTTCCTCCCATGCTGCACATTCAAACATCATGTGCTCCGCATCATCCACCTCTGCTCCACAGTGGTGGCACTCGATGGTCGCCTTTTTACTTATTCATTTCGGATAGGCTCCGAAGCAACTGTGTCCGCTGAAGAGCTGAGTCAAATGATAGTTCAGTTGTCCATGTCTCCTTTCGCTCCACTGTAAGAACATTTGACGCGATTACATTGAAGAAATCCTGAGCGCCAAAGAGGGCAGTGAGAGATCCAACATTAGAATAAGGCCAGACTACCTGTCCTCCTGATGCAATGCGAAGCACTACCCTGGGATTAAACTGAGGGTGTCTTATGCAAGATTCCTCTCCCACAGGAAAAAAGACTACGTGCATCCGATGGTGCGATGGAAGAGGAAGGAAGAGTTTATGCTAAAACGCCATGTAGTGCCTAGCCACGGAGACGAGTCGCTATATGAGTAACCATAGGCGTTCTCCCCTTTATGCACTAAGCTGTTTAAAATAGTGGTGTCGCATTTTGCACAAAGTCTTCCTGCTCGTTCTGTATTCGGCAATTCCACTTTACACAGCACAAAGTAAGCTACGCTCCCAATTCATGCTAGCTGGGCTACCCCAGCAGTGTTTAATGAGCAAACCTACGAGTCTACTTTCTCCCACGTCTATTTTATATCTTTACCTCGTTGGGTGGGCACGTAAAGTGAAACACCCACCCGACAGGAAATAGAAGCTTTTCTGGACTCTATTCTGCTGATCGATAAGTTCTCCTGCATTGTGTCAGAGGTTCCGCTTTAGAACCTTATGTACAACTATCTGGCACCTAAACTAAATAATAGGCTTTTAGTTTCCTGGACTTAACTAGCTCCTTCCAGAACTGGCAGCGAATTGTTCAAACTTCCTTATTCCCTGCAAATACGTGCAGGAGCCACAGTGGAGCAGGAGAATTTTTCAAGCAACTCTCCCTAATTCATTGCCTTTTACGCTTGGTTTTTTGGATTTAAAGTGCGATGACTGGCGGCTGAAATTCGATTAAAAACAAGCATTTTTCGATCCTACATAAATGTTTGTAACATTACTTTCTGGATGACCCTCGAACTTCTAATCTCGCACATTTCTTGGTGCGATGAAAATTTTGTTTGTCATTGATTCGAATCATAAGAACAGAGTCCAGGAGCTAACCCACTATACTAATGTTTGATCCAAATACTTTATTGCACGTTATAAAAATGAATTATCAGTGTATTTGCACGACGATAGCGTTGGCTTCGTAGTCTTGTTTCCGCCGTGCAAAATCGGACATTTCATACGAAAAATCCGATTCGCTCGGGGAACAAATTCGTTTTGAAATACCAAACTGCAGCGGAAATTTTAGTCAGCATCAAATAATGGATTCGGTCGTCAAAAAATAAACAGTCTAGTTTCGTAAGTAAACATCGGTGTGAATTACGTGTGGGTGCTATTTCAAGTTTTGAATTCCACCGCGGCTGCTGCTCAGTGTTATTAGATTTCCATTGACATTTCCGGTCCATGCGATGACATCGCTGGAAATACAAATTGATTCTGTTTATCGGAGATAACTCCCATACGTTACGACTGTCGAAGATCATCCGGGGAGATGAATGGATCTCCCATTTTCCGGCCAATTTCTCCGGGGTCGTTACGATTTCTCTCGCGGCTTAAAAATCGGACATTATCCCTATTATAAAGATATCGACGCTTCACTCTCCGAGTATAAATACTCATCCGTGAGTAATACTATTTGGAAAACACTTTTATCCGATAATAAAACAGTGAGCCTACGAAGCCGACGAGAGATGCGAAGGAATAAACCGATAGATAATTTATTGGATTATTTAGTTTTGCCGATATCCGATATATGTTCTCCCAATATACAGCGCTCATCAAAGAATCGGCCGCATAATATTTAGAAAATAGCACAATATTCCCCTAAATATATATTCGATTCGGAGAATTTTCAGCATATATACAAATACATCAACGCGTGCATGATTGAATAATAGCATATTATTATATTTGTGCTAAATCCGAGCTCAGATACATTTTATTGCCATCCTGATGAATGCGTTGATCGTTTCAAAATAGCCAATTGTTTGGTTTCATGCGAGGCCATTTTATTTACGAAGCTGCCAACAGCCAGTCTTAATTTGAGCAAAATTATTACATAAACACTGTAATTAATTAGTGTATAAATACATGGTGCGGTAGGGTAACCACCCTCAAAGCTTCAAAACTCGATGCATTGACCAGAACGAAGGCCACCGTAGCTCTAGATCGCCAATCATACACTTTCACTATTTATTAGTCTCACAGACTAACAAAATATACGAAAGAATATTTATTAAACTTAAAAAATATTATCAAATAACTTTAAAAAACGTATTATTTGCAGTCATAGCAGCCTGGAACTGTGTGTTACCCATAAACAATCGTGATATGAGAGTTTCAAAATAGATAAGTATTCAACGTAAAATCTTCAATTTTCAAAAAATATTTGATACTTGCACTATATCGCTTCTTAACACTTTGACGTGCACAGCCGTCAAATTCCGTCATGCGCCAGCAGATAATATTTGCTTTTTGCGCCAGATAAGTCTATGCATACCGTCTTCGTGGACACTTCAAATCTTGTCTCACATCGACGAAACTCATCGAAATGAAAACAAACTTAAGGGGTTACATGGATTTACTCGAGGGGGAAAAGTTCTATTTTCAACAGTTTTTTTTTAATATAAAAAGTAAAATATTTTATTCAAACTTTTTATTGTCATAAAGATTTACATTTGAAAAAGAATTCCTGAAATTTTCAAAGGAAAATATTCAAAACTCCGCCATTGTGACGTCATTTCCCGTGACATCTCTGAAAAAAGGTGCGTCCGCGTTGACAGTAGAACTCATGACAAGATCATTCAAAGTAAAAAAAATCGTCTTTTAGTTAAGACCATAAACTAAAATTTGGACGAAGGAATTACATACGTATTGAGAATACACAGGTTTAGGATGTTGTGTAGTCGGGCGGGTGAATGGAAGTGAACGCTCGTCATAGATGGCTTCTTTGTATTAATCACGAGAGAGAGATCTGGCCGCGGGAAGGATGTCCTCCCGCAGCCAAGGCTATCCGACGACTCCTCGCGACCCCCGCCTGCGATGCACGCGCAAGATGCGATCGACGTCGTTTCTTCAGACGCAATGTGTCATTCAACGCCGCAAAAGATGACGCTCTTAAATTGACACATTGCGCCTTTAAGATAAATGGAAGATGTCACCGTTAATCTGGCGAATTAAATCTACATATATTAATATGCGGCTCTAGAGACATGTCGGCACTGTTTGTCCCTTTTCCCAAATATGGCGTCTAAGAGACTATTATTTTGTGGAATATCCAAACTCGATTGACATACACATGCAGTAAGTACGAGTGGGTTAATTTGTTTATTCGGCAACATCTGTAGTCTGTGAAACTAATGAAAAGTGATCTAGGGTAAATTATATCATTTTTAAAACATGATGAATAAGAACTTTAATTATTTCCCTGTAAAATATAAAAATAAAATAAAATAGCTACAAAAAATCGCTGTCAAATGGCCGAACTTATACGTGGGGGATTCAAATATAACCCGGAATTTCCCTTCGTTAGAATTACATTTATTCTATCGGATAGGAAGCTTCTTGATCCCGTCACTGTAAAAAGAAGGCGGCTTGTACGAAAACCAGTTGTGCACGTATTGTTCGACCGCAGCGTTGTCTTGAAATCGTTGCCCTCCTAATCCCTCTATAAATATATGATAGTCATATGGGGCCAATTCTGGATTGTAGAGTGGGTGTTCTCAGTATAATTGGGTGAATTTATGGACAACTCGAATCGGTTTTCTTTAATCAATCAATAAAATACCTTTCCAGTCGGTAGACTGTTACTCGATTTTCAAACCCTCATGAAACTTTTGGGCCCAATCAAACACAAACCTCAAGTCTCCTCAAAATTTCGAATAAATATGCGTTGCGCAACAGAGAATGCTATTTCCCGCCTTTTTTCTTCAGTGGCGGGTTCAATAAGCTACATATCCAATGGGTTAAACGTATTTCTAACGAAGGGAACTGTTCAGATAAATAAGATACTCCATTTATATTTTTATGTAATATTAATAAATATTAATATTAAATATTTTATGTAGCAAAATTCCAGGTTATCCGGGTAACAATGGCGGAAAACAAGAGCACCCTCTGCGTCTTCCATAAGGTCCAAGACCCATCCGCGACGAATTTTCATTCAAAAATAGCAGCCATGCAAGTCGATTTCTGCAAGCAATAAACTCGGAAGTTTCGAGCTAAACGCCTACATACGCCGAGTATTTACGAGCTATAATAATGCGGTTGTTTCCGCGGTCGAAATAAACTGGTCATTGACTTCTTCTTCATAGATACGCACACATCGCTATGTCCTGGTGTCGTTTTGCGGATCCTTAATCGAATTTTCATCCTCCTTGTTGCCGCCCTATAAAATTCGAATCGTATTCCGACAGGCTCGTTAATTTCCCAACAGATAAAACATCAAATGCATCTCTTGGAACACTCGCTCTCCGGTATTTACAGATGTGTCTTTTGCAGATAATAACACGAAATAATGTAAATGTTGAATATTTGCCAAGAAATCGCGAAATGTATTGCACTAAACGATTATTAAACGATCTCAAAACAATCGCAAGACTAATTCGCACCAATTGATTGCGAAAAATACTGCATCTCATTAAAACATGCCGCTAATTGATAGCGCGTATTTGTTATTCTGCATCTTGGATGTTTGGGCTTATTTTAGATCGTGGACGACGCATTTATTTTCAATGGACCAATCGATATCTCTATTATTAGGGGGACCCGAAAGTATTTGAAAATTTAGTAAAAATGATCAAATTTATTAATAACAAACATTTTGGTACCTAACCTATCGCACAATACCCATCCTATTCGTTTTACGGGTGAGTTTTAAATGTTTGCACATCGGTCCATGGGGATTTCAGTCTTTGCGATAAATTATCTAATGTTTGTCGTGGATCTGAGTCGGTTAGAGATTTTAGTGCATTTTAAATTCTGGAACCTATATTAATATCTGCAAACTAGGGAATCCAATCCCGAGCCAAAATTTCGATCCTGGAATTTCGGGATTGCATTACATGAGGAGAAAAATAGATAAATAAAACACTAAAAAATTCAAATATTATTTTGAAAATATGCCCGAAGTAACATTAAAGCATGGAGTGTTTCGTGTTATATTAGTAGAAGTGATTCGTAATTATATTACGGAGGAACACAAAAATTCTGAACCCCGTATCTATTATATTTCATATCGATATTCCCATTATTAGAATCGAGGTGTAGTAAATACATCACCGGTAGGGAAAGGTTAATATAACAATTTGAAAAACATATATGTACTGTATATATGTATACATAGATTAGAGTGTTACTAACCCTAGGCGTCGCCTAAACCCGCCCATTAGTAGTTACACCATTGTTTCCAAGCGTCCAGATTTCAGTGGGAATGTCTCGATTTAGTAGCCTTGTGTAGATGTATGATTTCTGTTAGATAAAAATTTCAATTCCGAATTTTTCGGGATTATGTTTACTAATCCCGGGATTCATGAGCATCTAAAACTGTTACCACTTCACCAGTACCCGACTTAACGTATAAAACACGATTGTTGTTTTAAAAAAATATATAAATAAAAAACACCCGCACGCTACCATGATATGTATTTGGTACACCACATGAAATTTTAAAAAATTCTGAACACCGTATCTATTACATTTCATATCGATATTCCTTTTATTAGAGTCGAGTTGTAGAAAATACATCATGGTAAAAGAAAGGTTAGACGAGATCGTACAACTTGCCAAGACGAAAAGCACAGTAGTCGACCAAATGAGCTAATCACCTCAGAAATGATGAAGAAAATCCACAAAATGCTATTGGATGACCGTCGACTGTTAGTACATGAACTAGCAGACATGGTATGTCTTTTAAAAAATGCTGTACATTGCATATTGACTGAAAATTTGGACATGAGAAAGCTGTGCGCAAGATAGGTGCCGCGTTTGCTCACAACAAAACCATAACAGCGTCATGATGATGTTTCCATCGAGTATTTAGCGTTGTTTTTGCATAAATTCAAGATGAAACATGGGTCCATCACTTCACATCTGAGGCAAAAGAACATAGAGACCCTCCACTAAATCTAGCTAGGGACAATGCCAATCCGCTCAATAAAAGTGCACAGCAAGGTGCGTTCATTCTCAACTTCGATTGACCACGAACCTTACGCACTGAGCACAAGAAAGAAACTAGCTAGATTTTGTTACTTAAAATAAAAAATAAAACTAGCTAAGTTCGCGACGCGTCTGTGCGTTCGCGACCTCATTTGCCACGAGTCACTTGAGTAAATTAGCCTTTGAGGGGGCTTTCATAATCGTATAGATAATAGCAGGCCCTTAAAGAGAACGGAGTGGCCACAAGATCTGTGAGTGCAACTGGTCCGCTTTTCGGATCGCTGATATGACGAAAGAATACCTCGCGATCGAATGCCATACCCGAACATGTTTACTGAACAATTACAAGTGTTGATTCATGTAAAGTAGAATGGTCAAGTAAAATAAAAACCATATACAACTTTCGACTGGGTCGGTATTCTGTGTTTTGCGCCCGTGGTGGGCGCCTGCTTTGCCACCCCCTTGTTACGGTCCTGTCCTTCGCCATAAGCATCTTTGAGTTATTGGCTTTTGTGGCATACAAATCAAAAAAACAGATGTAGACTTTATTCGTTTTGGAAATAATATTTAACAGCAGTTACAATGATGCTTTCGCCACTGCGTCTGGACACAAACTGAGCTCAAACAAAAGGTCTCAAAATTTCCAAATACTTTCGGGTCCCCCTAATATAATATCTTCGATTAAAAATCACTAAAGATTTGTTGTTGTTTTGTGGAATCAGCAGTATTGGACCACAAGCAGCTATGAACTATGGACACGTATCTGCTTATATGAACAAATTAATAAGCGTGTGCTCCAATTTCCATGCGCATCGCTTGCATCGCATAAAAATTGATCGGCAACCTTCATCAAAAATGCAAATTCTCGAATGAGTTGCGATTTCAACGGTCCTCGACCAGCGATGTGAATATTTTGGCGCTAAATTCAAAATTTGGAATGATTCTACAAAATCGAATATTTTCATATGAAATGTCCGACGGAATGACGCGTAAATTGTTCTATATAATCGCCGTTTACGACGATTATGCCATTGTCAGCGCTCAAATGAAGTGATCATTCTATTCTATGACACAATGTCGAGTGCTTGGTGGATCTCATTGCTCCGAGTTTCAAGTTTTCCGGTGCCTTTGCCGTCAATGATGCTTTTTGATGTGCATTGTGTTTATCTCATGCGTTTTTCAAGTGGTCAATGAAGTATTTAAGATCGTGTTTCCATCGGGTATCCGGTATTTTCATATGAAATGTCCGTTTTTTGCGGTTAAACCCGTTCATATGAGCAATCGCGCACGTGTGCGTTCGGACTCGAGCGTTACAGAAAGAGCATTCTCGCACATTGAGTGCGTGAATCGGAGAAAGAGACGGGTGTCTTGCGTCTCATCATACATTCGCACATCGTGCTGTAAACGTCTAAATATTGCGAAAAGCGATCCATAGCGCTCCATTTTCAATGCTAATACAAAAATTATTATTTAATCAAATCATTATTTCAAACATTACATTTACAATATTTTACTCTTTTGCTGCGTTAAATTTTCTTGGATTTTTTCTTGGAAATATAGTAAATAGTAGAAAGCCACACAAATTTATTATATACTTAAAACTCAGCATTTTATAAAAAGTATTTCTATTTAAAACGCTATTATGGGGCCCAACAATATCAATAGTGTTAAGGCTCATCTATAAATATACAAGCTTGAATTACGCTGCGCGATCCTGAGAGAAATGTGGATGTGTGAAAAAATATTTATATTCCTTCAATAACTCCTTTTTCCAGCGATGTTTTACCACTGAGTATTTTTTTTTTTTTGAAGTTTAGAAAAAGTAAATAATCGCAACGGGCTAAATCTGGCAAATAGGACCTTGATTTCATCATTCAAACGTCGCAATAAGTTCGCATAATACTCGCCTTTGATTGTTTTTCCGTTTTGAAAATAATCGTCAAGTCTTCGCCTTCTTTGGAGCCGATTGTTCCCTTTCAGTCCATTGTTTTGATCGTTCTTTTGTCTACCGCCTGAGATATTGCTGGGTCATTCTGGATTACTGGATGCCCCAGTTTCTCACAGAGCACAGAGCGGTTTAAGACTTAGCTCTTAAAGTTTTGGCTTTCCCCGATTTCGAAGCGTCCTTGCGTCTGTCTATGAAATTCTGTGCACTCATTCGTCATGTCAGCGGTCCGCGAAACGGACCGGTTGGACACACAGACCTTGTGGCCGTTCTGTCCGTGTTTTGTAGTATTTTCGGCGATAAATGCGTGCCCAGAACCTTGTATGATCTATGCGATCATGAAAACCCCTCCAGAGGCTATACATTACATAGATGAATCGCGCCAAATGGGATCGCGAGCGAGACTAGACTTCGACAATAAAACTTATATATTTATCTATTTTACTAATTTATTTTTATTTAATTTTAATTCACAATCATTTTGTGGATTTTTTTCAAAATTTTTAATGTTGATATTCATGACTGCGATGTTCGTCTTGGCAGGTCGTAAGGCCTCGTTTTAACTCTGCCACCCAATATTTTACTATTGTAAACAAAGAAGCCGACTCCCCTATACTAGAATCGATCGAAACATTTCATCATCAATGACGCTAGTTGCTAGTCTACGTGGTTCATTTTTTATTCTGATGTCACACAACATGCTGACGTTGCAAGAATAATATTATATGCTAGTTTCGATAAAATTATTATGGTTTTCATTGAATATATTAAATGTTAAATGATGATCCTTTCCGATACAAATGCCTCTTTACTGCGCTTTGTTATGATGCAATTGTGACGAAGCATTTTTAGAAGATTTCAAGTCTATAATGTGCATCATGTTCTATGATCAATAAATTATTATGAGCAGGAAAAAATGAATTAAAAGTAAGTAAGTTATGCTGATTGAAACAAAAAAAGTAGCAGAGACCTTTGGATAATCGACGAGGCGGTCGTTGACGACATCGGATTTGGACTTGACACAAAGCGAACAATGATGGCATATTAAAACAATGATGCATCATTACCGATAATGACATTCAATTTAAATATAACAATTTAAAAGTCAATTTGTTCATTTCATCGTCAGATGCGATAGACTCGATGGATAGGATTGCTTAATTCTCTCACGCTAAAAGAAATCTCGTTGGCTGCTGTTCCACCAAAAAATATAGCCAGACCTCCTGTGATTAGTTGCAAAACTACTATTCAAATGTTGGTCCAACGTCCTATTCTTGAAGTATCCAAATATTTTGCCCGTTTGTTATTCTTGTGTCATCAAACGTTTTGTCTTAAATGTCTTCGCGCCTATTATTTTATTTTATTCGGCTTTGATGAAATTCATCTACCAAACAATTATGCATTATAGCTTGGAGTCAATTTTCCAAGCAAACTTAACCCTTTAGCATCGAGAGAAATTTCGCAAGCCATTGCCAAAAGAGCGGAAGGCACAACTGCCATTATTACATTAAAATATAATCACCCAATCTCTCTGTGCTCAATGTATCCATATAAATTAATTTTATTATAGCAAAACGTTCAATAACAGCTCCCCAGTTAAACACCAAAGCGATATGGTTGCTTTAGATCAATTAAAACAATAACTTTAGGAAACAATTTAATTATTTGTTATGTTACAAAAAATAAACGACCTTAACTCTTTGCGGTCCTATGTCGAGTCTGGCTCGACATTTTGTTTCTACATTTTTTCCCCAATCAGATTTAAAATCATGTGCTTTTATTTTGCGTATCCTGTTTAGGACAATATTTGGAAAGAGGTATTGGTATTTATGATCCTTCATAGTGTTTCGCTTACCTGTTCGAAATACAAAAGAAAGAGGCTGTTCGGATAAAATCTTAAAACACAGGCAGTGACTCTTAACGCGCGCTTTCGTGAACATCTCCGATCATACTTGATGGTGTTTTATTTGATAATAAATTGAAAAATAACGTTTTATCTTAAAAATGTCTAAAATATTTAGGGACTGCTTAGTGCTGCACGATCATCGCTCAGCCGTCAGTCCTCCAGCAAGAATTATTTTTTAGCTCATATTATATTTATATCTTTAAAAAAATATTTCGTTATAATAGATGAATATTCCCTGCGTATATCAACATAACTTAATTGCAATGAAATCAAATTAAACAGTCCTCTGCATCATAACAGGCAAAATACGGAACATATTAATAAGATCAATGAAGAAGATGGCACATTTCTAAAGCTGTACGATAATAAAATCCAAACATTTAGATTCGATCAAGACAATGAAGCAGATGTTACAATAATCATGTTGTCAGATGTTATAATAATAACTCCCTAATCCAAATATACATTTAAAAGTTTTGATCCATACTTGTTCGATACTATTTTTTATTTGCTTATTTATCTCCTATTTAAGTGATAATTAATTTTCTTTCATTATAATGAGACCGATTCTCATGGCCGTAACAAGGGCGTGGTAAATCAGGCGCTCGCCACGGGCGCAACTGAGCTTGGGGCGCAAAACACAGAATACCGACCCGAAACAACGCTGATTAAACGCGCTCCGAAAAGCGGACCGATTGAACACACAGTCCACTCCGTCCTCTTTTAGGGTTTTTTGCGGCATTTTCTATGATCTATACGATCACGGAAGCAACGTAGCGTCTAGACACATTCTATTATAGTATTTTTTTTTTAAAAATCTATACATTAGGTTGGATATTTTTGGGCTATCTTTGTATATTATTTTTAGTGCATTTATAATAATCTTAGTTAACTTGCCATGGGACTCAAAACTCAAAGATTCTTACAATTTGCGTTACTGAACGGTTCTTTTATTCATGTAAAACTTATCAAGCTACTCTCGGAAAAGAACAAATATAGACTCAAGTTCCGGAAATTCAAAAATCCACGTGATTATCTTGAGTTTGGAATCCTTCGCGATCGGTGCAACAAATTAATTAGAGACCAATACGGACTTTATATCAGTAGAACTGAGAACAATATCAAGATGAACACAAAATCTTTCTGGAAATATATAAAAGAAAACCGAGCACAAGCTTCCACTTTTCCTTCCAGCATGTTTTTCAACGAGAAACGTGCAGTCAATGGTATCGACATATGCAACTTATTTGCGGAACGTTTCTGCTCAGTCTTCAGCCACGACGATCTCCCTACAACAGAACAAATCTTGCAAGACAAATCACCTCAGTCACTACCGCTTCATTCGATTGAAATTTCTGTGCACCAGACTTTCAAGAAACTGAGCTGCATCAATGTTAACAAAGGTCCCGGCCCAGACGGTATCCCTCCACTATTCTTGAAAAGATGCGCCAAATCCCTGTCACTCCCCCTCACGTTAATATTCAATCATTCCCTCAAATTTGGTGAATTCCCTCACGAATGGAAGAAGGCAAAGATAGTGCCAATACATAAAAAGGGCTCCGCCGAGGACGTATTGAATTATAGACCCATATCCATTCTATCCGCGTTCTCCAAGCTGTTCGAATCCATTGTCTGCCCAATCATCACTGATCATATCGACAACCTCATCAGTGATAAACAGCATGGTTTTCGTCCCCGTAGATCAGTGATTACCAATCTTCTCTGCTACGCCAACAAGCTAGCAACAACAGTAGACCTCAAAAGCCAAATATATGCTGTGTATACGGACTTTTCCAGTGCTTTTGATAAAGTTGACCATGTAATTCTCCTAAACAAGCTACTGCGCTCCTTCGGCGTAACTGGCTCCCTTCTTAAATGGTTCGCTTCTTATCTAAGTCAAAGGCCTCAGTCAGTGGTGGTTGGAGGATACGCGTCTTACGAATATACTGCAACGTCCGGTGTTCCTCAGGGATCGCACCTGGGGCCAATCTTATTCACTCTGTTCATTAATGATATCGTTGACTGTGTTACGAACAGCGACTGCTCCCTCTTCGCCGATGACATGAAAATCTTTAAAGAAGTCAAGTGCTCTGCTGATGCTCTTCTCCTCCAAGACGACATTAATCGCGTTTATTCATGGTGTATAACTAATAAAATGGTGCTAAACGCAACCAAATGTCAATCCATATCATTCACTAAAAAAAAAAATCCTATTAAATTTTGTTTTAAAATCAATGGAGTGCCAATTAATGAGTCTTCTGAGGTGAGAGACCTGGGAGTTCTGTTCGACAAAAAACTGAAATTCACTGCACACATCAATAACATTGTCGACAGATCAGCTAGATTGGTGAGCTTTATTAATCGCAACACAAAGCAGTTCAGGAAGACCGAACCCAAAATCATTCTTTTCAATGCCTTAGTCAGAAGCGTGTTGGAGTATGCTTGCGTGATTTGGAACCCATGCTATGCTGCGCATTCTGAGCGCATTGAAGGAATTAACAGATCCTTTACGCGGAGCCTGGCCTTCAGGTCTAGCGGTATCAGCAGTAGAAGTTCCTATCATCAGAGACTTGATTTCTTCAACATGGCTAAACTATGCGATCGCCGTAGCATGCTCGAAATAACCACAATTTATAAAATACTAAATAACATAACAAATTGTCAGGAATTCTTGAATTGTCTCAAAATTCGGGTGCCTAAAGTCAACGCTCGCCGTAAATATAATTTTTTTGAACTGCCCCTGAGTAAGTCCAATCTAGGTCTTCATGCCCCCTTGCATCGCACATGTTCCAAACTCAACGATATAATCAATGTCACGGACTTGGACATTTTCAATGACGGTCTTGCAAAATTCAAACATGTCGTGCAGCGCAAGTTTTGTGAAGGTACTACTAATTATCGTCACTTATAATGTTTTTCTGTAATTTTTTTTTCTTTTTTTAATCTTTCTTCTGTTATTTTTTATCTTACTGTTTTATACTAAATCAAATTGCTATTGAACTTTCATCTTATTGTTTCCTAATATATTGTAATTCATTATAACCAATGCTGAGCACACCTCTAATTAATGTACACACCAGTCATGCTTTTATTGTGTTTTTTTTTTTCCATGTAATGTTATGTATGTACATTGTTGGTGAGCCTTTTTAAATAAATAAATAAATAAATAAAAACACAGTCCCCTGACATAGATAACAATATTCTTTATTGATTTTTCAGAAAATGCTCAATATTTCCTAAAGCCATGGATATATTTTTGGTTCATCTATAGTTTTTCTATCGCCCAGTTATACATCTATTCCTTTAATAAGATTTGATTATGTGCAACCAAAAAAGTAACCTGGATAATTTTCTCAGGACGACTTGCTCAGTTTAGTGAAAAACACTCATGCACACAACAAATATTGAATGATACTTATACGAATGTATGTCAAATACGCTGTTTGATATGATATGGCTTGTTATTTGCAAATCTGATATTCGGAAGTCGCTTTGTATAATTTCATCAAAATGTTAAATTAGTGTAGCTCAGTTTTAAGGCTGATAAGCTTCAAACAATGCGCGATAACATACAAATATCATAATTTAATTGAAAATTATGTACACCACTTGTAGTTCACTTCGGTTCGATCTACATAAATCCAGTCTCGTTGTTTATTATTGTATATATTACACAGTTACACATGAAGATTCGGAATTTCAGATAGTAAAAGGTCGACCGCGCTGTCTTTAACTACGGATTCATAGCTAGTTCACAATGATAAAACTCCATTTTTAAATAACACCATTGTGATATAAAAAAATTATACGACAACAGGGAAATATCTTGGCTGTAGTCGGATGCAGATGAAACTCCAGGATTCAAATGCGCCAAAAATTGCGTATGGTTAAATCGAAAATATGCACTAGAAATTAAAAATAATGTAATGATGCTATGATTCAGAGTTTCGAAGAATTGAATTGATTCCAAAAGGGCGGACTTTAATAAAAATGTATTTAATCATTTAGTTTCTCTTTGGCAAAAGGTTATTTTGGTTAGATAAATTGAATTCCGAAGACTTATATGTAACACCCTAATAATTGCAATGACTCTGTATAAATGGCACGGAGAAAAAAAATAATATTTTTATGCCCGAATATGATTTTCTACGAGGCAAAAATAAATGGTAATCTCCTAGAATTTATGAGTGTTTGTGCAAAATTATTGTTGCTCAAATCTGTCAACTTGTCAAAATTGCATGATAATCTGTTGTTTGGTTCACGAATTACAGTGGTTTTAGTGACGTTACTTTTTTTTCCTTTTAGAATCTCGTGTGTTGATAAAGCATTGCTTTTTAATTCATAAGTAAAGCAAATGCTTAACAAGTGTTTTTCGAAATCTGCTTCGTCGAAAAAATGATAGAGAACTGGTTTCCTCATTTTGATCCGTTGATGAGTAATCGCGCATATGTGCGTTTAGACTCGAGTAAGACAGAAAGCACATTCTCACACATTAAGTGCGAGAATCGGAGACGGAGATGGGTGACTTGCATCTCATCATGCACTCATACATCGATGGCAAGGCCGTGTTGTAAAGATACCCCTACACGTTAATAAATGACATAAATTAATTATATTCTTAAAGCTCAGCGTGGTAATAAAAATTATTCTATTTCAAATCGATTTTAAGCATTCTTTTGTCACTAAAACTGAAGACACGCTTGCTTATTGTTTATGTTTACGCGAAGAAATGAACGAAAATTGTGTGCTATCAACAGTGTTAAGGTTCATTCATCGACATACTCTTTGATCCGTTTTTATGCAGATTTTTAATTCGATTTTGTGGTTTTCAAAAAGAATGGACTGTATCATTTTTCTATAGAGGACAAATATTTTTTTTTATGCGAATGCGCATTAAAAAATCTAAAATTAACACTAGTACAAGCAAATCTCTCAACCTGTGGGAATCGACCATAAGAGCAATTAAGAAAAATGAAGTCGCTGTATGTTTTAATATTATAATTTTTAATAATTATAATGTATGTTTTAAAATAATATACAAAAATAGTCCCAAAAGTACCCGACCTAGCGTATAGATGGCATTTACTCTTGTAAAAAAATACTATGATAAAAAAGTGTCTAGACGCTTCGTTGTTTCATGTCGCAAAAAGCCCTAAAAGAGGATGGAGTGGCCATAAGATTTGTATGCTCAATCGGTCCGCTTTTCGAACCGCCTGAACCTAAAATTAAAAATATTTTTTTCGTGCGGTATGTGACATTGGATGAAATATGGATCCATGACTAAACTTCAGAGTTAAATCGGCAACCAGCTGAGTGGAGAACAACTAGCGAAAGAAGCCCAAAATGACCAATTTCAGCTGATAAGGTTTTGGCCTCCGTATTTTGATATATTACTAATCAATTACCGAATATTATATGGCTTTATTGGTGAGTTTTATGAAAAAATTGCGAAAAAACGACCCCAAATCTCCTCAAATTTTCACTTGATTTCACGTTTTTGTTTACGAGAAAACGAATAAATATGCGTTGCGCAACAGAGGATTCTACTTTTCGCCTATTTATTCAGTAACAGGATCAAAAAGCTTCCTATTCGATGGAATAAATGTATTTCTAATGAAGAGAACTATGTGGAAAAATAAGATATTTATCATTAATAAATTTGTACAGACAAATTCCGGGTTATATTTGAATTTTGCCTAAATGTTGGGTTTTTTCTATTAGTCATCCTACGAACATGTTGTTTCATTAGTCATCCTATGAACTTATTGAAACTTATTGAGTAATGTGTTATGCTTCAATGCTTCAAGAAAGAGGAAAAGCTCAAAATTGTACAGATGATTACATAGCGCCGATGTCAATGTCACTGTTTAATTTCATTCCATAACGTCAATGTCATTTTTTAGCGAGTGAATTTGATGAATTTAAAATCCCGGGAAATGAAAATGTGTTCGTTTAATTTTCGAGAATATCTCGAGACGAATTCGAGTTTTACTACGTCGGCATTACTGCAAACGTGCGTCAGAGATTCAAGCGAACCGACGTAGCAAACGCTTCTATGGAATTCTTCTACATAATTTATTTTCAATAAACGAAAATTATTGGAGAGTCTACCGATAAAAATTCGATAGGCGAAAAAATGAGCTTGTGATGTTAAAAAAACACATTTATCGGCAGGAATAAAGAAGGAAGGAGCTTCAAGACGTTCGGATTTATCTCGACTACAACAAGGAAGTTAAAATAGAAAATAAGTAGCTGACAGAGCAGATTCGCCCGACTCTATGAGTCAAGCAAAATTGCATAAGCAATTTCGTCCGACTGTCCAAATCGAGACGATTAATAGCGCGTCCGTCCAAATCACCTCGATGATTAATGTGTTCAAATAACGGAAATTCATTCCCGCAGGAACGGCATCGTATGTGGCCACAATCCATCCCTGGGCTTGTTCGATCGAGCCGCGCTGATTCTATCGGGAAGATAAGTTGGCCAAGCACATAAAAGATAAGAATGATGATATTAGAAGGAGTGGGCGCAGACCTAATTTCTGTAATTAAGAATTTGAGATGATGCGATAATTATTATACAACGTTTCAGCGGCTGAAATATAAATCGGCATTCTTCGAACTTACATAATGAATATTATCGATGTGCAACAACCGAAATGAAAAAAATAAACGCTTCGAACCCCTGTAATATACACTAAGCGGCACGGAATGTGGCCCAAATATAAACATATCGATATGAAGCAACTATATTTCATTTAGTTAATTGTTTATGTGTAGATATATAAAATAACTTGAGCTTGTTTATTAACAGTGGATATTTGATAAGTATTGATTGTGTTTTAGATTCTATGCAACATTATGTTCAGAACAGTGTTAGTTACGCTATGAATACAGTGAGTTAAATGCAGTTTATTGACAGCTCTTCGTTTAAATTTTGTTTTATTTTTAATTTTTTATAATGTGCGATTAATTTAGATTTCAGAAATCCTTCAAAGATGCCAATTACTGTAGCTCAAGTCACATAAACAGCAGTACAAGATGCACATCAGATCAGCTACAGAAATCCTCAGGCAGCATCGTGTTACTCGAATAAGATTCTCCTGCGAACATACTGATTGGACAAATGACCAATGAAGCAAAGTTTTATCTACGGATAAGTCCAGAGTGGTTTTGAAAGCGCCAGATAATCGTGAGTGAATCTACAGAAGAAATGGAGAGCGCTTTTAAATACCATAACTACCAAACAACCTGTGATCTTGATGTGGAATCTTTTTTTCCAGGGGAATCTTGCATAGGATATTCTGACGTTAATGGGCCTCAGGGTAGTGTCAGATTCTTGCTAACTAAACTCCTCCCTTTACGTATCTGTCCCTCTGGTATTATTATCACACTGCTTCATAATGGCAAGTAGTCTCTATCACTGCCCTCTTTGATGATCAAAACTTCCTTTACATATTCCCGCCAAAGGTCTCAGCTCTACTCTCAATCAGGCGAAAGGTCATATTTCCTTGTTTCGGGGCCCTTCACTGACTTATGACCGGTATAAGTCGATGGGTCCATCTTCCTTTTCTGGACTGATCCCATCTTTGTTGCCAGGCTTCCTTCAGTTTCCGCTGATCTTCGAAATCCGGGTGGGTGTTAAACTTTATGATTCCCACCTATAAAACTCTGGGAAAGGGGCAACTCTACACCCATAGGCAACCGTTGAACCCCTGAGGTAATGATGTCCTGCGCAAGCAAGCCCAGCAAGCAAGGAGCCCAGCTGACTGCGGAGTTGGCTACGCGGCTCACCCTGTGATGCGTGTCTATGAAGAGGTGTGCGGAACTACTGATTACAGAAGTTGGTGGAGTCTAGATCTAAAATGATCGAACCAATACAAGTACCATGAGGAAAGGGTAACCACTGCAGTCCGTCATCTGCTGCAGTCTCCTTCAAGCTGAGATTGGACTCGTGACCCCGCTTTATAGCATCTTGAATTCCTTGGTGAAAGACAACTTTATGTGGCTATTCCGGGGAAATCCGAAACAGACCGCACAGTACTACGTGTAATAGGGTCTGTTCAGAAGACCCTTTCAACTGGTAAGCCGCTGTCTGTCGATCTACCAATTGATCTTCGAAGTCCAAGGCCCTTTTCTTTGCCTGGAAGTCCACCAGGGGAATTCTGGCAATCAAGAGTACCGCGTCTTCAGATATTGTTCTGTATGCTGCGGTAATTTCACGAGGGATTTGTGATAGTATGGAGTGGCATAAGCTTTGATGAAAGTACAGAGTTGGCAGTCATCAATAGAAGCTGAGTTAAAAATTGAAGAGGTTCTTGAAAAAATATTGTGTCTTATCCGGGACTCATTGGCAGTCCTGAAGTTCTGATATAAACCCAATGGAGCATATTTGGGGCAAATTTAAATACACCACAGACACGGTTGTTGCTCCCTATGACCAAATTTTTCAAGTCAACGTCAAAAACATAATTCAAAGCATATCTGACCGCATGCAATTAGTCACACATATATCAATATAATGCTCTATTCTCTATATAATGCCATTTTTATATAAAATTTGCAGGTTTTTTGCATATTTTTAAGCTAAATATTAAGTTTGGGCCACTTTCTGTGCCGGTGAGCGTAGTATCGAAATAAATGCTGAAAAGCTCCGATGACACAATGCGTTGCGCAACGCCCTCGCTAATATCGTCTCTTATTTGAATAAATCATTTGCGGAGAGTCAATCTCAAAGCTTAAGCATTTTTAAAGTGACTTTTGATGAATGTGCTCGCTTCGCGAAACATAATTAGGATATCAATCTTAATGCGAGATTTGGCAGAGTCAATTAACCGGTTTTTTGTGCGTTCGAATAAATTTAGACCCCTGAAAAGTTTCGATCTGAATCGGCGATGCGATATTGGATTTCAGCGAAAATACATGGCGTGAGTCGTCTTTTTGAAACGCTAGATGTTTTTCAGAATCGACTGACACACAATGAGAAATATGTTCCTCGCTCCGCGAAATATTACTTTTCAAATGGACGCTAAGTTCACACATGCGTTCAAAATATTCTAATGATATCCCCCGTCTCTGCATAAACACCTGACGTGCCATATTTTCAGCGCTCTCCAAACCGCGGGAACAATCCAGACGCAAGACACAGGAGCAACAGGTGAATGTATTCCATTAATCGTCCGTCGAATGAAACATCGACTTCGATGTCGTCGAATTGGCTGACACACTGCTCTATATTGGATTATTCATGCACTCCATTTCACTACAGAAGTGCTCAAATCGTTCTTCGGAATTCAATTAAAAATGCATCGTTTTATTCCACAAGTGACTGCTTTCGATCGTTATGTTTAGACGGTCACCATCGGACATCATGAGCGAAAGTAAAACTGCAAATAATGTATTAAGGTGATGCATAACACAGCATAAATACACAGCAAACAAACATACATAAATCAATGCCAATTTCAATGCCAATCACGCAAGCGTTTTAGTAATAATTTATTAGGGTATCCGGAACTAATGTCGTTTATTTCAATGCGATTTAAAATATGTTTTCTTTGCTTTTGTGTATATGGTGGGATTCTTTTAAAATTTTGCGTGTGTGGTGGGATTCCTTTACCAACTTTAGCATTTTGTGTATATGGTGGGATTCCTTTAGATGTTGTCCCAATAGACGCGTTTCTCCTATTGTTGTTATAAGAATAAATTGGGAGATATTTTATGTCAAGCCGACAAACAAGATACTCTTACGAGAAACTTTATAACGCGTCCTTACTGCTCTACAAACTAAAGGAGACCACTTTGAAGACGGCGCATCCAAAAAACTACATTACATATGGATACCTCTAATATTATTATATGACTCCTTGCAATTATATATAAATCATCAACTCATCAACCAACTGATTTAACAATTATCTATATGGATTTGTAAAAAAATATATTTGCAGAAAATGAATAAAAATTGGTTTTTATTGTAGGCGATCAAATGACCGCTTATGGCAAGATTAAATAATTTCAATAACATTTTTGATGATTCAATTCGATTAATCGTCCCAATGTTTATATTTTCAAAAATTGTGTGCGTGGATCTGAACTCTAACCTTTAGAATAAGATCAAAATAAATAAACCACTATGTAAATATCTTTAATAATGGGTAAGATAGCTTGAATGACTCTTGAAGAATTGATTATCCATTGGAGGCGAGTCAGATAAGTTCCAAATACTTCAATTTTTTACCGTCGATTCGAAAAACAATCCATGACAAGGAGCTAAAGCCCCACCTTAATAAGTCACCACCTTATTTTGTTATTCTTCTTAAAGCGCCTCATTTGTTATAGGATCAATCAACAATCTTAATTGGAGATTTTTTAAGAGTAAGGATTATTCGTTTATTATAAGAACGATTTTTTTGTAAAAACTTTTCGGTTTAGAAGCAAAAAACGATTTTAAATGCAATTCCACTTTAGCTGCATTTTTGAATCGTTCTTCTCTCAGGCTGTGCTCCATGGATCTAAAAAGATGGATATCCGATAATTTTCCGACAATACACATCTGCAGTTATTGTTTCGCCGGGTTTTACAAATCCATAATGAATAATTCCGTGAATCCCACCAAACGCACAAAAAAACTCTTGCAGGTCATCAATCAATTTGAAATGGTTTTAATCTCAGCGAAAGCCATTGACATTTATAGCTTATGTTATCTTATATATGAAATGGACGTCTCTCAAAATCGGCAAGGACTTATCGATACATCTAATATTTCATATAAAATTTGAAATTACAATAAGTAAAATTTTGCAATGAAAATTGTCTCTTTTTAAGATCCATTATAAAATGTAGGCAGTCTCAATAGGATTTTCTTCTTCCAGAGATTTCTCGTTTTTTTCCAAAAATGCTTATAATATTAGGTTGAGTCATAAATAGTTGCCGGCGAATATTAAGCCGTTATAATTAATCGGTTTTTACCCTTGATAAATCATCCGTATTGACGTTTATGTGATATCATTAGATAGATATGAGTCCTATCAGTCTTTCGACAAAATATTAGACAAAACGTACGATGTAACTTTACCGGATTCTAAATCATACTGTTATAATGTCATACTGTTACACGATAATGTAAAACCGCATACAGCAAAATTGACGCAGTAAAAAATTCTGAAAATTGAGTGGTCTGTCTTACCACATTCTCCATAATCTCCCATAGACCCTAAATAACTACCACCTATTCTTTTATTTGCATTATTTCTTAAATATAAATTTTAAAAAAATAATGAGGATATGAATCACGCTATCAAAATTTTTTTTCATCTAAACCTGCTAAATTTTATGAAATGGGTATTGATAAGTTACCATTAAAATGGGAGAGAGTTGTTACTAATAATGGTGACTAGTTAATAGAGTAATATTGCTTTGTTATTTTGTTAAAGCTAAATAAATGTTTGAAAAATAATCGGCAGTTATTTATGACTCAACCAGATACAATGATTAATAGAATGTATCCTTTTTAGAAGTAGAAATTCAAGCTCCATTAGTATTTTAATAATGTACTTTTTTATAGAACAGATTGACAATACATGAGAATTCAAGCGAAACGCATGCCGTCGACTTATAATAAATAAGCACGTCAAATTTCAGCATTCTAGATATCGTATGAAAGGACCGGATTTCGACAATCAAATTGGATACGTAAACAAGCCAAGTAAAAAAAAACATTTTTCCGAGAATTTATAAAATAATCAAAGATCATCAACGTCGTTTTTCCTCGTCTGTCTTCCGTTTTCTGAATGAGAGTCGACTTCCTTAAATCACCTTCTCCTCCGACGGTGTTTATGCATCGAGCAAATTTACAGCGGGGTCTTTAAATGTTGCGCGTTTATTTATAAGCGAAAATGTATATTATTGTAACAACAGTGCCAAATATTAACGATCGTAAATTTGGGGATTTTATGAACCAATAAAAGTTCCGAAATTTCGGATAAATTTTACGCCAGCACAATATCGCTATTTTGATTTTCCAAGTTATAACAATTGATTTATAGGTCGAGGAAGACTCGCGGCCCACGTCTATTTTTTGCATAGCAGAGCAGATACAAAAACATTGTATCCAATTATGCTTCGGTTATTAAAATAGTACATAATAATAAATTTGCTCTTTAACAGCGAATTTTATTTTCGTTGTAGTTATTTCGCCATAAAATTCCCCCACAGGCATAAAAAACGCATCACTTCGTTCAACATGTCCGAGATGATGATCGATTTTCGCCACGAAATTTGACAGTATCTTCATCACATGTCATTATATTTAACAAAGACATTCCCCTGTCCATTGCCGAGGAAATTCCATCAGCTTGGCTTACATAAAAACACTCTGAAATAAGATTTCGGAATGGCAGGGGGTCGATGTTGGTTCACAGCAGCAATAGGATTATCACTCCTTGACGTCCAATAAAGCGACTTTAGTCCTACATTAACCCAAAATTCTTACAGCAATAAGTTTTGTAGCTTTTCTAGAGCGACTGGCCGCAGGCCACAAACGACCCAATCTTTCATTCTAATATTAAAACCATAGCAAAGGACGAGCATAACCTGCGGCCGATTGTAAACCAGGGCGCAACAAATTATTCTCAATATCGTTTAAAAATTATGCAGCAGCAGCAGCAGCGTCATGGAATCGTCCCACATTTGCGTAAAATCTGCTTTAATTGGCGCTTTAGAAAATATATCTAAAATAATGATTGTTCAGTTTCTAAAATTGCAATGAGAAATTGGACAGCAAGAAGAAATACGCTCATGCCGCAAGCTTCTCAAAGGCATGCCGTCCCAGATTCGCTTGATTTCATAGATTATGCTTCAAGATTTGTCCTAGATAAATGTATTTTCTAGCTCCTCTACTTTTACACTTCTAATGTTAATCGTATGCTAAATGAAATAAATCAAGATGGAAAAACAATACTGCATTGCTGCTTTCCTTGACATGAGTCAATCATTCGATTCGAGTCATGAATACTGTTTCTAATTTAAATCCTATATCCGATGGACGTTCCATCACTCAAATCGGTTTAATTGAATTCAGTTCCATTGTAATAATGAAATTCTAACTGTGTTGTCTGTCATTTACCCTGGGAGAGTCTGCTATTTCGTTTACGACAGTAAATATCACGTGACAAAGGGTCCATATCCAACCGGTCCGCTTCTCGGATCGCTGATAAGACGAATGAGTGCCCTGTGAAAAACTGGGACATCCAATAATCCGGAAGAGATAAAGTAACAGTCAAAATAATGTACTGTGGCGTGAATGAATTATCTTCCCCGTGCAATGGTGTTGTTAACCTAAACAGATTTAATTCGGCAGATTAACGCTTATTGCGCGTGCACTGTTGTCAATTAGCTGGTGACGCGCAGAAGGCGAAAGTAGTGAGGAGTAATCGGTTAGCCTTGCCTGCGGGAGGACATCTTTCCCGCAGTCAGATCTCTTGCTCTCGTGTTGAATAAAGAATTGTCTAGAGAAGAGAATCTTTCTATTTGATGCTCGTCCATCCTCATCCATCCGTCCGGCTACATCATGACCCGAAATAAGAACAAGCTCCCACTCATACGTTACACTGGTGTCAGAAGTGGTATCTGGTGAATTAAATCTGCTCAGATTAACAACACCATCGCATGGGGAAAATAATTCGTCCACGCCACAGTGACCTCCCGATATTAAATTAAAAGGCTGTGAGAGAGGACATCGTCATATCTAACTCCCGTCGTCATCTCGAAGGCTTCAACAGGACGTCATAAACAAGCTTTTTTGGATCCAGTGTATTTCTCCCAGTTTGCCTACAATTAAACAATTTTCATTTTTACAAATGCTTTTATGGCCATCCAACCAATAAATTTATTTCTTCGATCGGAGTCACATTACTGTTGATTCAAGCGTAAAATATTATTGTTGAATTTGCTCAACGCACTGTCCCTGATTTGTCAAATGACTGTGTTGCTGATTACCGTGGATTTGACTTTCATCACACAAAAATATTCATCTTTGTCCAACAACCTTTGGTGCGAGCTTCGAATGCGCCATTGCTAGTCTTGATCGAACGCCTTCTCAATGTCTATCAACTGGACGTACAGTATTCCATTTGAATACTCCATTCTTCTAATGCAAAATAAAAACATTCTTGTTGCAGGACTCCTCTACAAATATTTCTTCGGATTTACAGATTTTAATTATAAGAAAAATCAACTTTTTTGAGTATTATTAAAATTTTCAATGGATGCTCGTATTTAATATTCACAATCTCATAAACTATCAGATTCAATCAATGAATTTCTCCAAGATGTTTGATCGATTGTTAGAATGTGTTACATAAGTAAATATAGATCCAAATGACGTATTCTTGTAAGGTCAGGTCCTAGCAGCTATTTATTAAGTCGTTAAGCAAATGCAGAACAAAGTGTTGCGAGCGATTTTAAATGTGCCTCGTTATTCTCCAAGCTACGTGATTATAGTTTTAAATAACCAACGACTATTAATGCCAGACTAAACAATCTAGAACTTAATATCTGATCAAACTAGCAATATGTGTTAATAAAATGGCGAATATAGCTGTTGATTCTTATCAAATATTTTAAGCAAGATTTGCATTATATTAATGTATAAACAATGCGTTTAAAACATAATGATCGCCTTATATTTGATTAGAAAGTCGCAGCTTGTTATTGTTCAAATTCAAAATTTGGAGCGACGAGTGACTCTAAAAAGACAATGACATGTTCAGATCGTGATTTGAACTGCTCTACGCAATACAAGAACAAATAAGTGTATAAGCTTATAGTTATCCGTCAATGGCATGTGCTAACTTTTCAATCAAAGGATTCAAAAAAATAGCACAACACTCAATAAGTTCATAGGATGACAAAATAGCCCACAAAATAAATTGTATGAGATATCAGAAGCTGGATAGATATCAGAAGACTCTGTTTTCAGCATTTTGGATCATGGTTTGCTCGCACTCAATCAACAATAACAACGCGTCCAAAATTCAGAGCGCTGTTTGGAGCTGTTTTAGCGCAATATAAACGATTTTTTATGCGGTATGTGACAATGAATCAAACATAAATCCATCACTACACTCCAAAGTCAAATTGGCAGTTAGCTGAGGGAACAACAACCGGTAAAAGCCGCCAAAGAAGCAAAGCAAAAAGTGTAAAATTAAAAAAATCCTACGAATTTATCGAGTGATGTTTTATGTTACGATATGAATATGTTTCTAAATTGAATTTATGGTAAACATAGATGCTACATTCATATGTCCACCACATATCGTCCACATATCAATAAATGAACCTCAACACTATCGATAGCACACGCAAGTAAACATAAACAATACATTTGCGTGCCTTCTTCTGTAGCACTCCAGTCTGAGCGCATATATGCGCGATTACCTAATCAACTGGATAAAAACATTTCTTGCTCAGTATAATGATTGCTACGCTATGTGGACCTGGAGTGCATGCCCTCAGGGCGGCCTGAAATAATATCAGACACTGGGAGGATCGATGATTAGAATCAAACTAACGGCACTATAGTCGCTTGACGCTGTCATCAAAGCATCCGTAGAGTTGGCATCAGTCTTTCGATCTTTCCACCTGTTGTTCTATTCCTCGATAACAAGTCTTCTCGAATTTCGGCACACATTATCCAGATCAAATTCTTAATTAAAGGTACGCTTACCTCGAACAAAAACTCTTCCATTCAGTATCTCATATTTGTATGGTCGTTTCAAGATACAAGGTATTAAGATGTACATCTGCTCCCGTATTATATTCCAATCTCGGGATGCAATATCCCGTAGAAAATTCCACATGAGCCCTGCGATAACGTTTGGGTAATCAGGTCGTGACCGGCTTAAGCCGCGTCGACCCAATTCGAGAAATAACTCCTGACTAGACTGAATAGATTGGCCGGTGCCCTGTCCAAGCACAGCTTCGCTATGATAACATCCCACAGGGTGTTATCAAACGCTTCCACAAAATTGAAATTCAAATGTTCAAATCCTGGAAGCGTAGCGCGTTTGAGATCTTTTCGGGCGATGTTAAAAGATGCGCTGCTGTCGTAGGCGCGGAAATAATTTTATTATAGACCTTGGACATTCCAACAATATGCCATCGTATTAAGGCCGTGAAAATCGATTATCTCGCAGAAAATGTCTCTGAATAGTTTTATTTTGACAGTATTGATTTCCATATCGACCAGATCGCTCGGATGTGGAGGTCAAGGCACCCATTAAAAATAGCCGAACGAGACGAGTCTTATTAAGATTTATATATACATCGATTTGCCCGTCTTGAGCTAATTGTGTCGCTTTTTGGCAGGGGACTGTGCGAATTTCTCCCGTCGCGGTCGGCTCGAGCTGAGAATCGTCGTTTTGGGGAATTACAGCATTTCACTAATAGTATTTAATTGATTATGAAACGCTGCAGCCTCGACATTGGATGATGGCAGAAGACGACGCGCGCTGGCATTGGGATATTTGCGACGTCCCGACGTCAGACAACTCGTCACTGGCGTTTCGTATCCAGTCGGACACCACAAATAACTCCACCTCGCGTAACAATACCGACTGACGCACATACGCTTTCAGCCTTTTCGGCGTTGCCTCGCGACGATAAATGAGGAATCCGACATCTTTCTAAATATATAGTGCAATTTTTATCGGGGGACCTGCAGCCGCGCTCTGCACTTTTTAAATCTGCGACGGACATCAGTGGCGGATTGTGCACTTCGACCAATTCCGACAGAATTTTCCGATAATAATTTCTATAAAAAATCAATTCCGCGCCTTCATTATAATGTAGCATATGCGCAAAATATGCTAAAATAAATAAAAACTAAATAAATAGGTGTTTCACATGAACGTTCGGAATTTGTAAATGAGAATCAAAATGTCATAACTTTCAATAAAACATAATCAATTCTATCATAATAATATCCATTAAATTAATATTCTTCTGCCAACCATAAACTAGATCATTTATTCCATTTTATAGCTTAAAAAGTCGTTTTAATAGCGAAACATTTCAAAATCTGATGGAGAGGGATTTTGCAAATAAAATAAATATGCTAAAATCTCGCTATTTAAAGTATTTAATTAAATGGCCAAATGTTGTTTTGGAATAATATGCACCCATTTCTATCCATTAGAATTGGCTGTTTAATTTTTATTATCTATTGCATATTATTTAGTAATGACTTTTCTTGATTTTTAAAAGAAATAGTGTATTATACCAACTCACAAACAAATGCTCGAACTATTGTATGTCAATAAGCTTATTCTCTAACAAATCAATCCTGCTGCAAATTTTTGCTGAATTATCCCAATTTAAAATCATTCAAAAAATAAGCAAAAAAGAATTATTCTAACACTATTCTGTTAAAATTCATGGTAAACATGGAAATAACAATGACGACGTTTTTAAAAACTATCGACTACGTCAGTGCAATTTAAAATAATCGCACTGAATCATGGTCAATCTTTGATTGACTGAAATTCCGACTCTTCATGTGATACACCCTAATATTTAATCAGGCTATTTTTCTTCTTATTGGTCTTAATTTATTTGCTATAAATGCATTTAAATCATCAATTAAATTGGGAATATTATCTATCTCCCAACCACCACCCATCAACTATATAACTTCTATTTTTGGGGATGAATATTTAATATTAATAAAAAAATAACATAATAACGTATAATATATCATTTTCAAGATGTAAAATGTCTTCTAAGAGGAAATCTTCGTCTATATCAAAACTCTGGTAATTTTCCCACAAATGCTTAGCACAATTAGGAGAATAATTGTTTAGATTTGCACATCTCAGGTGCTAAATATTCATATTGTTAGATGGTTAACGCATGGATATAACTTGCTGATCAAAAACTTTGGTGAATTGTTGGGCGCGTATCTGAGAAGGTTTTTGAATTAGCACAAAAAATTGTCTGTGTGCGGAATTTGTTTTGAGAGACGTTTGACGGATGCACCATGTTGGCGCATATCGATCTGGTGAAATGAAATGAGCGCGCGCATGCTTTTGTATCCTAGCCATTTAACCCGCGCTACATATTATCCGAAGCAATAAACCATGCAATTGCGTTTCTTTCCAAATAATTACTAAGCGCATATGGCATTGCAATGCATGCCGGAATGAATCTTTATAATCGACTCCATTATTTACACACAGGTCCAGTAATTGCGTCATAAATTTTCCTCAAATTTGTATCAAACTCTTGGAATATGGTAATAACATACACAATACAATGGTATTCGTCCCATAATTATGTTGCTGGAATTGTGTTTTTAAATTGGATTTTGGCGATTCGGGAGCAGCTGCCGCGCCAGGTCAATTTGCGATGAGCCCGCGCTCGATTCTAAACATATCTTGAATCTTTTCAAAAATTATTTCATCCAGATACAGATAGTCCCGATGGGTGCGGATTCGTTATATTGCGGTAGTTTATGTACAATCGTCAAAAATTGAACATAGGATGCCGCCCGCGGGTTCGAACAATTTGATATTATGAAAGCTCATCAGGAACGTCAGCGAAGCGTGAAATGAAGTTATCCAATCGAGTATGAAGGGTGTTTGGATTAAGTTGTTCGGAGAAATGAGTTGAAGATCACATCAATTATGAAAATGATAATCGAAATATCATCGAAGAGATTAGTACTTTGGTTATTTACCGAAAGCATTGAAGGTGTTGATGTAGATGATGTTCAAAGTTTGCTTAACTCTTTTGGTGCCGAGCGACAAAAATGTACCTAAGCGAAAAATGGCAAACCAATTTAATCAAATCAAATCCATATATTGTCTGTCTGAACTGTCCTCGAAAAAAACCTCGAACGAAGAACCGGAGAGTATTCGAAGATTTTTTGTAAAAACGATTTTGATGCGATAAAAATTCTCTATTTAACTCCCGTATTTTATTTAGGACGTCGTTGGTTAGCTTAAGTTCGGGCATGACTTCCGATTGCAAGGCGATCTTTCGATGTATCAGTGATCCGAAATTCGGACCAGTTGGACATAAACACTTTATAACCACTTTTTCTAATTTTAGGGCATTCTGGGTTTTTTATATGAATTTAGGGGAAAATTTATCCCTTTCTACGACTTCCACCTGGTCGTAGAGATCGCATTATCGTCGTCTTTCTGCTGAATAAATACGGATATTTCTCTTTTAATTTTTGATGCAAAACTTCCGTGTCGACAATAATATTGCGCAGTTACAATTTCTCCCGGTTTTATGAATTCAAGGTGTGTGATACCCATCCTATTCCATAACATTCATCCTATTCGTTTTAAACGAGTTTAAACATGCACAGTGGTCCATAGAGATCTCAATCTTTGCGATTACTCTTCAATTGTTCGCCGTGGATCTTACTCGATTATGGAATCAAAATTCAAAGATCCTCTGGTCCAATTTAAGTTTCTGGAACCAATGTTGAACATATGCAGACTGTTTGCATCACTTCACTATAAACATTATTAACTCTGGTGGCAAATCAAAATCATCACTGTTTCTGGATATAAACTGAGCTCAAACATAAGTTTCAAATATTAAATTATGTTAATATTGCGGCTTTATTTCATACGCAACGATATATCGTCGTTGGCACTTTGCGCAAATGTTGTCAACGACGATATTTCGCTGTCCGGCATTAAGAGGGTTAAATTATACAGCAACGGAGCTATGCACTCACACGCCAAACAAAGTACACTAGATACTTGTTTGCAATGTAGAACTAACGTTGATCCGTTGATGAGGAATCCCGCATATGCTGCGAACGGATTCTAATGATACAAAATGAACATTCTCGCACATTGAGTGATAAATGGTTACACATAAGAATATAGCATGTACGTTTACGGAAATTTAATATTAGCTAACTAATCAAAGGGTTAAATCACGACCCGTGATATTTAATTGTCTTTTATTGCCTTCGATGTCCTATAAATTACCGATTCCCTTTGAAGCGTCATCGTGCGCGTGGGCTCATGTAGATCGAGTGCCATCTTTTGTTGGCAAATTAATTGCGTTACGCTATTCGATGCATGCTTTTGCATAATAATTCCTCAATATATATTTTGAAAGCGTCCTGCATCCGCTCCTGTAGGACGATGTAGTGCGTCACGGGCGTGTCCGACAATAGAGCTCGGAGGAAAAAAGAGCTTTCGCGGCCGATGCGAGATGCGAGGATCGTCTTTGGCAGCCACAGCCTCGCACATCTCCGGTCAAGATCTCTATTCCTCGGGGTCGCGGATGTTTGGCAGCCGAGGCCGTCGCCCAAGGTCGACTCCTCGGGGATTCTCTGGATCCTCCAGTTTCGAGCTTCTATATATAACGACCCCGGGAGTGGGACGCCCTTCGAAGGCTGCTGGCTCCCTCCCGACCCTTTGCCAAAGCTCCCAGGCTCGCGTGCACTCCCGGTCTAATTGCGGAGCGACCGGCGTCATAATCGATCGCTTCGGTATACGTCTTGTGCGCGACGTCCAGGGAGACAAAGAAAAAGACGTTTATATTTAACGCCAGCCCGACTGCGGAGCGCAAAGTCTCGTCGGCGACCGAGACCGCCGGACCAGCCGAAGAGATTCAATTTCCGACCTGCGACTCGACACCCAATTCCCGTTTCGAGCGGGAAAATAAACGGGGAGCTCGTCAAACGGATAATGTGTCATCGAGAGATTCATTTTTTTTTATTGGGCGCTTTTTAAAGAGCGAAAGAATTCGTCTTTTAATTTAAGAGCTTCGCGGACACGGCAGCCGGCCGCAGACCCGCCCGGGACTCTCTGGCAGCGCCCCAAACCACGAGGCGCTCGAGTGACATTCGGGACGTCTCCCTTCTCCGAGACTAGCCCTTTGTCCATCGTTTCCTCACCTCGGCGTCTTCTTCTGCAGCGACCGACTTTCGGCAATCGAAGCGATCCATCCAACGAGCGAGGGCGACCACTCCGCTTGGGATTTGCCAACTTCAGAAAAGCCATCGACAGCAACAACAAATCAAACGAAAATACATCATCCTAGTAAAAAAACATCCGCATAAAGTTAGACAAAGAGACGACAAACTGCTGAAACATCAATATTCAGGCGGTCAAATCGAGAGATTACCCCAGCGCTTAAAAACTTTCCTCTCAAATAACCCATCGATTTGAAGACTAACTAAATACTAGTACTAAATTCTTGACAATGTTTGTATAAAACTGATAACTAGACAACAAAGAGAACGATTACAGCGACATTATCATGCATGCCTATCCATGGCATCATATTTTGCATAAGCTCTCGATCTCGATCATCATTTGGCATAGTGCGTTAATTCCTTGGCGCTCGTCGCAAAGGTTCGGGTTCAAATTCAGACTGTGGAGAATTTTACACCGTGTGCCAATAAATTTGGGATGTATTAATATTTCCGATCGAACTGGGTTCAACCTGATTTCTCACCTTTGAAAAAATATATATGCATAAGCGGCAACAATAAAATCGGTCATTTCATATGAAAAATATATTTTCGTCGCGATCGAACAATCACATTAAATTGTACACTGTCCATAGCTATGGATCAGCTTTTGATGATCGAAAAATGACAAAAATTAGCACATCAACGAGGGTAGTCCCAAAAGTATCCGTCCTAACAAGGAAAACACAAAAAAATTAGATAGAAATTTCGCAAAACGGGCATCAATCGACGACTTCTTCTTTTCATTGTTAGCAAAAAAAAATACCATTGAGCCATTTTTTAGGTTTGGAAAAAGAAAATAATCCATGGGGGCTAAATCTGGCGAATAGGTTGCACGAAAAAGCAATCCGATCTTCAAATCATTGGTTTTGGCCACCGCGATAGCGGATGTGTAAACTGGTGCATTGTCTTGATGAAACAAAACTTTATTTTTAGCCAAACGCGGCCGCTTTTTCTTAATTTCATCACTCGAACGTTGCAATAAGTTCGCATAATACTCACCGTTGATTGTTTTTCCTTTTTGAAGATAATCAATGAAAATTATCGCACGCGCATCCCGAAAAACTAACGCCGTGACCTGCAGATGAAACTGTCTTCGCCTTCTTTGAAGCCGATTCTCGGTTTTGCTTGTTTCTTTGTCTCGTTCCGGATTCCTAGAGGTCCCAATTTCCCATAGAACACGGGCGGTTTAAGACTTCGCTTTTCAAATGTAGACTTTCATCGATCTCGAAGTTTCTATGGGGAGATCCGTTGTAACAGCGATCTTAAAGGCGGCCCGATTGACCACACAGACTTAATGGCCATTTTCTCCTCTTTTATGTAAGAACTAGTGGTAAAAATATATAGGTGGCTTGCACCAAATGTGGTTGTGAGCGACAGTAGACTTACCCCTCATCCATAAAAAAAAAAATATTTGTCTAATTCAGTTTTGCACCTTATTGTGCACTTTTGTAAGCGGGCTGGCATGGTTCCGAATAGCAGATCCAATAGTGACCAAGTGATCTCAGCTTTATTGCCGTGAAAAATCGCCACCCAACACTCGATCGAAACATCCTCACGATGCTGTTTTTGTTCCATTGTGAGCAAACGCGGTCCCCATCTTTGCGTTCAGCTTTCTCATGTCCAAATTTTTAGTCAATATGCAATGTACAGCACTTTTTGAAATGCCTACCATGTCTGCTAGCGGGCGCACTTTTCATCGACGTTCATCCAATACCATTTTGTGGATTTTCATCGCAATTTCTGGCGTGGTTACCTCATTTGATCGATCACTACGATGTTCATCTTAACAGCTCGTATGATCTCGTTTAAACTCTATCAACCAATATTTTACTGTTGTAAACAAAGGAGCAGACTTCCCAAGAGTAGAATCTAGCTCGGCTTTGATATTGGTAAAAAACTAAATAACGTAGCATCTTTTTTACACAACAACCGTTATTTATGCGTCAGGTCGGCTACTTCTGGGACTATCCTCGTACTAGAAAAACTTGCACTGAAGCATTTAGCCTATGAAAATACGGTACTTTAAGCGACTTTCTCTTCGTTTTAATTCGCTGTATTCTTCAACATGGGAATGTTAGACTGATTTAGACTCGGATGACTCGGTTTAGCTTTAGCACGATCCGTGGTAAACATCCACAGATATCAACATAATCGTACAAAAACGCATGTTATGATCGTTTTCTGACAGATGCCTTCAAAACAACAACTCTGCTCGTGAAAAATGCCAAAAGAATTCATCAGTATCTCCATTTTTTTCGTTTAAAGTATCCATTTACCTGCCCACGATTGACCGAGCAACAACGGTTCTTCCGCCGACGATGCAGCCATTATGACTTCGTCTGAAAATCCAAGAAATGATACAGTAATCATTCAATTCCACCCGAGGAATGCCCAAAAAAACGGCGGACTTGCACTCATTTTTTTCAAGATCAATACATTCAGCACTGGGAATTCTAAACAACTGAACAGCACTCATCAAAAAGTCTTCGTTTTCCTTCAAAGGAGCGCCTCGGCACAACTCTTGGCTTGCCAGATTTGACGTCAATCTTCAAATTCCAGCTGTTATCGGCCATCATATTAACATTCCAGCGACATGCAAGTGCCAG
Source organism: Stenopsyche tienmushanensis (assembly GCA_008973525.1). Taxonomy (NCBI): domain Eukaryota; kingdom Metazoa; phylum Arthropoda; class Insecta; order Trichoptera; family Stenopsychidae; genus Stenopsyche; species Stenopsyche tienmushanensis. The sequence goes on from WACJ01000521.1 coordinate 1,079,722, forward strand.
TACATTTAGAATTGATGCTTCTTCTTATGCTGAAATTAAATGTATAACCAAATCAGATATGAAATAGGACGATCAGCATAATATGCATGATTCTTTTAATCGATATGACCACATTCCCACTTTTTCCACACGTTTTAAATACTGGATCGTTCATGTGATTTTGTTTTGTGATGGTCTTTTCAAACAATAGCTTTGAAGTTTCCAATAAATACATGCCATCGTGTGATGATAGAATCACTCATCTTTTTCCTCGTTATAATCACCAAAATTATCCAAAAATATATTTAATTTTATTAAAGCTTTACAGCATTTTTTGCACCACTATACCATAATTCACATCTTAATATTTGTTCGAAACATGTATAATAAACAAACAAAATAAGCTGAGTTACACATGGATGTGTGGACTTATTAACACATTGCAGTCCGGGTATTCTGCGCTCGATTTCGCAATAAAATCATAAAACTCTACTTCTTTGTATATCTTGTTTTCAATCTGTGGTTGTGTATCAGCGCGATTTATTTTAATTAATATTTAATTGAAATTCACAAGATACACACAAATTACAAATACAATGGAAGCTCGCGTTACGAGTTTAATTCGTTCTGAAGGGTAGCTCGTAAGCCGAAAAACTCGTAACCCGAAGCAAGTTTTCCCATAAGAAATAAGGAAAATGCAATTAATTCGTTCCGAACTCCCAAAAATATTACTATGAAAAAAAATCTATTTAATCGTTTCCCGGGAGAGCTGTCAACAGATTCACTCTCGTAATCATTGACATACTTTTTTAGATGATTTTGGCTCACTTTCTTCACTAACTTTAACTTTTCTCTTCTTTTAAATCGACACTTGTTTTTGGCATCTTTTCAACACGCTGCTGAAATGATCCATAGCAACTTAAATAAATAAATAGACCTAATAGTTCTGCTTTATCTGGATGATTTTCTTTCACACATTTTTGTAATTTTAACCACACTGAAGTATGAGCTCTAATCTCTGTTGTCGACAATTTCTTTTTTTTTCCCGCTCCTCTTCCTCCACTCCCGACAGAGCTTCCTTTAGTTGACGATTTGTTGTTCATGCAACTCCTTCAATTCGTCGACGCTGAGGTTCTCGCTATATTCTGCAACAAGTTCTTCAAATTCGTCTACCTTGAGGCCTAAATGATTGCCCAGGGACACAATTTCTTCGACAAGCTCCATTTCACTCACAAACTCCTCGAAGTCTCGTTCTAAAACCACCTCAGGCCACAACTTTCACCACGCAGAATTCAGTATTCTTCTTGAGACACCCTGCAGGATAGAAGTTGTGTTGTATGGAAGGAAGATAATTTTTATTAAACTAAACTCCTCCAAAATATCATCCTGTACTCTCTGAACTGAACTTAGTGTGGGCAGGAGCATTATCCATAATTAGCATGGCTTTCAAAGGAAGACTATTATCCAGCAGGTATTTTTTTTAACTCAGAACCAACAGCAGAGTCTATCCATTCAATAAACAGCTTTTCATCGTGATCCATACCCTGCTGTTTGACCTCCACATAACAAGCAATCTGTCCTTTCGCACTTTGCACCTCTTGAATGCTCGCGGGTTCTCTGAAGGGTTAAAAAGAAGAAGTTTATCTAATTATCGCCACTTGCATTCGCACAAAAAAAGAGTGTCAGACGGTTCTACTGTAACTATTTTTCAACATAATCGCCCTTGAGCCGAAACATTTTCTGCAGTCGGGGCATCAGCTTTTCTGCCAACAAACTTCAAGAAACATCAGGAAATTCTCCATGAAGGTCGTCAAGCGTCACACGGCGGTCTTTTCACATCACTATCATCAATTTCCATAATCTCACGATGAATATTCGCGGCGGTATTGTTCAGCAAAGTAAAAAAATGAATGATCATACGATATCGAGTTCATACGACATCTAAAGTTACGTCATTCTCATCACGCCTCAATGTGGACACGGACGGAAAAGTGTTAAGCAATGTCTCGTCGATAATGTTTTTAACACATTACTTAGTAAGTGCGTAGCTTCTATCTCTAAAATCATTGAGGCAACCAAACACCAGGATATTGGAATCGGAAATTTAAGCAGAAATGGGATCATCTTTTTGTATAGAACCAAAAAATTGAGATAAGTCTGATATGAGACGATCGATCGGAAGATATTAATGACCCTCAAATTTGTTGGTATGATGAAAATTTTATTCACTATCTGGATTTGAACTTGAACTTTTATGATAAGAGTCGTGAAACTAGCTCACTATGCCAACGCTTATTGCGATGTTTGTTATTCTAAATTTAATCAATAATCATGAAAGAGAAATAAAAGTAATTTATACAATAGAGTGATAAACTATACTGTTGTAACAATAACTGTCATAACGAATTAGCATCGATCCCATTACAATCTGGTATTGGTCTCCTATTGTCCGGATAAGGATTATGTTTTCTCCCTATATACGATAGTCCTTACACTATCAATAATAAGTATAGAAACGCTTAATACTTTGCGAAAAGACTCAGTATAACTAATCATTTTTGATATTAAATATATATATATATGGACATTGTTAAACATATTTTCCTTGACATAATTACATAATATAAACATTCCAATGATAACGTAAATAGGTTTAAAAAAAACCGTATATAACACTATCATAAATATATCCTGCTATGGCATATATTATGTACTATTTAATTGAATAGCAATTAAACAATCACTCGATAAAGCTCTCCGATATTTTTATATGTTATTCAAAAATCTGAGAATTTTAGGGACCAATTCAAAGCCAAAATTTTCAAATTTGGAGTAGTCCGTCCATAAGACATATTTTTTGTTTTTATACCCAGACCAATCTATTCATTGCGTTTAATTTGGGTCCATATTAAATCAACCCACTTTCAATTGTAAACACTATGATATGTATGAATAATATGGCATCCATAGTAGATTTTGGATAAATAATAATATTGTATTAGAAAAAGAAGGATGACATTAAAAATAAAGCGCTATGGAGCGCAACATATGCGTGCATACTCTCTCTGAATCACTCGAGTGCGCTCACAACACGTGCGTGCATACTCTTCAAAGGATTAAAATACAAATGATAGTTAATACATACATTGTTATTTTAATAAAGATCTTTAATATAATAACATTAAAGGGGTATTCTAGTCCTGAGGCATAAATTTTGGGTGAATTTCAAGTTCAATAAAATGGAAACAAAAAAAATTTTAGCAATACATTTTTTAACAGATATTTATTGATATTTTCAGAATATATAAAAAAAATAAATGATAAAAAATTAAATTAAAAAATTTATAGGCAGGTCAAGTGTAAAATAGAGCGTGTCCTGGTTGACACGATTTCAACCCTTTTAGTAATCTAAAATAAAACAACAACAAAAAAATTGTTGATGAATAAAGATGTCGCTATAGTTTTTTCCCTTAAAAGAGAAGATATTATTTTATTCTTATAAAATGGCAACTGTTTAAAAAAAGTCATTTTTTTGGTCATATTTTTTCAGCTTTAATTTTTTTAATATGGTTAAAAATAAAGTTTTGATAAAAATCTGGTAAGAACCATAGAAATTTATATAAGAAATCTTCATACTAAATTTGGAGTAAGTCAATTAATTATAAATTGATATATTATGTCAACCATGTTGAAATAAGTAATTTCGATAAAAACGCGTTTAAAAATTTCATTCTGGTAGGACAGACTTAGTTATCGCGTCACTAAAATAGCTATAACTCAGTAAATAATTGAAATTTTGGAAATTCCTTTGGAGAATATATTTTAAATAATTTATTTTTTGAAAAAATGTAAAAAAAACATTTTTTTTTTTTTCAGAGTTTTAGACTTGGAATACCTCCTTATGGAATGCTATTTATTCTTCGGCGATCTTAATGTTTATAGATAAAATCGATGATAAAGCTGATCGAATTGAAAGATAACCGAAATCGGATGAATTTATGATGACTTCGAGTGTAATTTAACATAAATCTGGTGTTTTTTTTGTATAGAATTCGTTAAAAAAATAAATGATTTTGCCGGCCTGATGAAGTTCATATTGAGCACCATTTGAAGTTGAAGTCGATGACGTATTTAGTCGTGCCGGATCGAAAAATTCGCACGTCGAAATTACAATAAATCCACACTTTCGACAATAGCCCGCGATACAAAGAGGATTCCGACGGCTTATTTTCATTGCGCGGGGAAAAAATCGGCCTGTTTTTTCGGCCAATGGCGAAAACAGATTTCCCACGTGAAAAAAGCGAAACAATGGCTTCGCAGAGCGTCTCTTCGCTCTTTGGACGCTGTAGGAGGGGGCGACTTTGTACAGCGTCCCTTGACGATTGATCGCGGGCGCTCTTTCAGCGTCAATTAGGCGCCCATCTGCAAGATTGTCATTTGCACAGGAAAATAACACAGCCGTTCCTTTATCTATTTTGACCATCGACGCTAAAAATATTTATGCTGAAAACGTACGGGAAATATTTTGGGGTTGCCCAAAATAGACAAAGGGCAACGTATTCTCGGCCACAACTCTGGATCTGTATTCGATCAATCAAAAGCGAGGATCGCTAATAGATCAATGTTTATAGACACTCGGATATTAAATATTTTCTAATGCCTCGATCGATCAATCATCGCCTTGGATCGATTTATCCATCGCGCGCGATCCACGATGGAAGATCGCGATGGATTGATCCCAAGTCCTTCCGCGATGCGTTATAAATAACCCGCAGGATAGGTGCGCAACTCTCACGGCAAAACGGATTCTATATTTAAAGGCAAGTGACCCTCGGGTGCACTAAATCCGCGGTGGGACACAAATAACTATATGAAGATCATATCTAGCTTCTTGTCATCCAGCACAAATATTCGGGAAAAGGTCGGGAAAGCAGACTCTCTTCGGCTTTAATAACAAATCGTACGATCAGCGTCTTGTACACATCATTATATCATTTTACTCCCGGAGCTATTTTATCCCAGGCCACCTTTTTTATCACACCACCCACGTAATTCATATTGGCTTACTCATCATATCTTATTTTTTTCGTTATCTCGGAAATATTTACATACTGACGTTCTGCTAATGCAACGAAAGCAAATACGCTCATTTTCGATGTCACATCCAGAGACGAGAGATTCGAATTTGTGCTCTTGGGGTCAATTTTAACAATTTGCTTCATCAAATTTACATCCCTTTCAGCTTTCTAGTTTAGGAATTTAAGATCAACTTTGATATACGATGTCTTCGATCAAACGCATCAATAACGCCATAAAATATTCGCTTCTTTTCTTAAAGTAATCGATGGATAAAAACCATAATACAGAGCTTGGGCGACTTTTACCGGTTGCTGTTCAATCAGCTGGCTGCCGATTTGAATCTGGACTATATTCGTAAATCCATGTTGCATCCATTATCACATTCCGCATAAAAAAAAATATTTTATTGCGTCGAAACAGCGCTCCGAATTGTGGACGCGTTGTTATTTTTTATCAAAGTGACGATACAAAAGTAGCGTCCTAAAACCATTGTAACTTGTGAACTAAATATCGCGTTATTATGGAAGTTTGACATGTATTATTTGAGTATTAGTACCGCTAAAAAATTATGGCACCAACTTATATATCATCCCACGAACTTATTTAATGATGTTTTAAATGATCAAAGAATGCATGTTTTCAGTTAATTCGAATGAGTCTGTGTTTGATAATTTAATTCCATCAATTTCATATTAATCCATGACATGATTTAGATGTTAGAATTTAGCTTGTACAGTCAACCCTTCTAAAGCGTCGCGATAGGGACCACGCCATATAAACAAAATGCCATAGAAAGTTAGGCACACATACAAAATTTGTACGTGTTTACTTTGTTAACAAGTGCAAGTGATTAACACGCGCGAGGAAGCATTGACCTTACGTATTTTGCTTGTTTTTATATAAAAAATGTTATAGAAGGGTTGACTGTAAATAGGATAAGGACACGTTAATTTTGTAAACTGCACAATTTCTTAGTATTTTTGATTAATTATTATTTATGGAATGATACGAATGTAAATCCGAATTTACATCATAGATTTAAGCCGTCAATAAAATAAAGACAACAATATTTTCGACTGATTGTAAAATTTAAACAACCCACCCGATCAGTCCACCTCGGACAACTTTGTTGTGTGAGAGTTCTTAATCGTTTTGTAAATATGTTCAAGTATAGCGTCCGATCGCGAGGCGTTCATTCGTCATGTCAACAGTCCGAAAAATGGACCGGGTGAACACATAGACATTGTGACCGCTCCGTTTTCTTTTAGAGCTTTTTGCGGCATCTTCTATGATCTGTACGATCATGGAAGCACATCGCTCAATAAGTTCGTAGGAATTTTTGTAAGTTGCAAAAAAATTACCCTAAATAAAAAATAAAAATGTTTAAAATTTTAAAAAATCAACAAAAAGTAAGAAATGTAAAACTAATCAATAACTAAATAATTCATAAAAATTTCACCATTCTATGTTAAAATTACGTCATTCTCAAGACGCGTTAAAGCGGTCACGGACCTTAAAGAGTTAAAATTAATTGCTTTATAGATATTTTGAAATTATCTGCAGACTCTTTCTGGGTTTTAGGCCAAGGGATGACGATATATCTGGAAAATCTTATTCAAATACCTTATGTCTAATCTAGATGTATAAGTTTTTACATAAAAATTTAATCTTCCTTTTACCAGAATAAAGAAAATATTGAATTTCTATACTTAAGTATACTTAATCATATGTTCATTGAATTTTATGAAATTATTGATTCAAAGAGAGTTATAAAAAGTCCCATTTAAAATAACACCGTTCTACGGTTTATCTTCGCATCAATGAATTGTTACGATTGGAGGTCTGAACATGTCCCAATATTTCCATGGTCACTCGCTGCTTCAGATTTGAGATGAGCTCCCTTCCACCAAATACGGTTGTTATATTTATATGCGTCGAAATCTAGAAAACGAAAATCAAAATAGCTTGTTGTTAAACATGTTTTCATGAATAACCACAATCACTATAACCACAATCTAAAAACGCAACGACGGCGCAATTAAAAATATCACACTTGTTGGCTGATATGATTGGGCCGCATTTAGATGGAAAATGTTTTATCAATTGAATGCGGATTTACATAATTAAGGAACAATGAAATGCTCCCAGCTGTAAATAATCTGGTAGTATTTGTAAACCACATTCTTTCATAGTATGTATGGAAAAATACGTTTAATTTGGGACTATGAACAGATGAAACGATCAATTCGCAACTATTGTTGAGATGAAATATTGTATCGTTTCTGTTTGAATTCTTAAAAATGTTTGCCACACGATGTTTTAACCCTTTGAGTAGTGAGCTAATTTAATTTAAATCTTCATAAATTTAGATGCTATATTTGTATGTGCGCCACTTATCAGACAAATCCACTTATCTGTCAGGACCGTCGCTGCGTGTATGAAGCTTGTACATAAATAAATAAACTCTGTCGATAGCACACCATATTTGGTAATTTCTTCCAGTAAACATAAACAATACACTTGAAATAGGCATTGAAAATGAATCGCTATGGATCACTTTTATTTGAGAATATTTAGACCTTTACAGCACGACCTAGCTTATCGATGTACGAATGTATGATGAATCGCAATACACTCTATCCGTCTCTGTCTCCGATTCACTAATCTCCGAACCATTTTAGTAAATGATCTCAATCATTTACTAAAATGGTTCAATAAGTAGCGAATAAAAGCAAGCGAAAGTGTCAATATATGTCATCAGTGATAAAGATGACAGTATAATTAGAATCTTGGTAGTTAAGAGATAAATTTACAAGCTTGACAAGATAAATCTCAAGATCCGAGAAAATTCAGCACATCACTCATGATCATCGCAGTAAATGCATTCAAATGTATGTCAACATTAAAGTGTCATCTGATAAAAGATGAATTATCTCGTTTGCCTTATCACAAATACGTTATTAAGAATTTTTATGGTCATCAATTTATCTTAGATCTTAGCGTCTGATTGAGATATTTCTCTTAATTTATATTCTATGAAAACTATTTATATTAGGTAAACCCAAAAGTAATCGAAATTTCTTCGATGAGCTCTTTTACAGTTAGTTTGTGTTTAGACTTTTATGCTGTTTTTGTTCGATCAAATAATGAAGACAAACGAAACACTGAAAAGAATCACCGATACTATGGGAATATTCTGAAACTAAACAAGTGCCATCTTTGGTTTAACCCCTTAAGTTGATATGACGTATATATCCGTCAAGACCAAAGTCCATGCAAAGTGGGTATGACGGATATATCCGCATTGTGAAAGTTAAGCAAACCTCAATAGAAAATGACGGATGTGTCCGATTGCAGTGTTGTTTACGTTAAATGTAAGAATGATTCATCTCGGGAACTGACTTGTTCAAATTTGATGATATACTATTTTTGTATACTAGATATGACGCGAAAAAATCGAAAAGGCACAAACAAGGAATTTAGGCGTAACGAAGGTATAAAACGTCCGTGGCAAGTATCTAATTTGTGCCCCCCCCTCCAATTTTTTAAAAATTAAAATCCACCCGCGCGCTACCATGATATGTATTTGGTACACCGTATGAAAAATTCTGAACCCCGTATCTATTACATTTCATATAGATATTCCTATTATTAGAGTCGAATTGTAGTAAATACATCATGGTAAAGGAAAGAGTAGATAAGGCCGTACGAGCTGCCAAAACGAACAACGCAGTGGTCAGCCAAATGAGGTAACCACCCCAGAAATGATGTAAGCATAGTAGACATGATAGACATTTAAAAAAATGCTTTACATCGCATATTGACTGAAAACTTGGATATGAGAAAGCTGTGTGCAAGATGGGTGCCGCGTTTGCTTACAACGAAAGAAAAACAACATCGTCATGATGTTTCAATCGAGTGCTAAGCGATGTTTCACAGTAATAATATTGAGTTTTTGCATCAATTCAATTCAGCAGCATGAGTCATGATTCGTCACTGACCCGAGCTGTTTATTGGTCCTGCCATTTGGGAACATACCAGCCCGCCCAGGGGGAAGTCCAGACTCTCGTTCGTGTCATTTGGTGCGAGCCACCTATATGTGATCATAGAAAAGGCCGCAAAAAGCCCTATAAGAGGACGGAGTGGCCACAAGGTTTGCATGTCCAATCGGTCCGATTTTCGGACCGCCGACATAACGAATGAACGCATTGTTATCGGACGCCATACATATCTACAGAACGATTACGACCTCTCATTACAGAACGTAGTTGTCCCAAAAAGACTGATCGAGTGGGTTGTTAAAATCTTATATGAAAATATTATTATCTTTATTTTATTGTCTTTATTTATGCTATAACGAAGAAAGATGGATTAGACAACTTAGTATTATAAAAACGGACAGATTCAACCGGTGTTAATTCATGTAAAGTAGAATGGTCGAGTAAAATAAAAACCATATGCAACTTTCGACTGAGTCGGTATTCTGCGTTTTGCGCCCCAGTCTGGGTCCCCCATGGATTGTCCCAGACGACGCTCGATCTACAAAAGATCCGTTTTTGTGGTGAATTGTAACTGGAGACGAGAAGTGTGTGCTATACAATATTCCTGTATGAAAAACCAGTGGCTTTCTTCCGGATAAGTATTTGTTCCAACCCTTCGATCAATACTAACAATAAAAAAGATATTTCTTTGTGTGGGGTAATAAGAGAACTTGGATTGAAAATTCTACTTCATCCAGACTATTCACCAGATCTCACACTATAGGGTTACTGTCTTTTCAAATCGTTAGAACGTCAAGTCGTGAAAAAATTCGCAATGTTGGAGATGTAAAAACGCACTTGGAAAAGCTTTTCATTAAAAAGTCAAAGGACTTTTCCGAAAAACGAATTTCCAAGATTTCTTTAAGAAATAAATGTTTTTTACAAGCAAAAAAAAAATAGAATACTTTTGACTTTGCCTAATACTCGGTACGCAAAAACTCCCCATTTTATGTTATTTTATAAACATTTCATCGCATGTGAAATATAATTAGAGTACACAAAAGCATGATTAATGGACATCATTGAGAACGTATATATAAACATAATTATAGTGCGTTTCAATGACTTCAAAAATTCGAACTGTGCCCTTTAAGTCAATAAGGTTGCCAAATCATGCTTTAACAATTGAATTATTATTTCCTTACGAGTGTTGGCAAAGTGAGTCAATTCCTGGACTTGTTATAAAGGATCAGGTTCAAGCTGCGACCGAATAATTTGCAGTGCCAAAAATTTATATGAGATCAATTGAATAGATCAGGGCCGCTTATGATTCATTTGCAACAATAATTGTTTTAGATTTTAAAAAATAATGTTTAAAGAAACTTAAATTATATCTGTTTAAATACATGATGATTTAAAATAAATCTTTACACAGGGGACTGTTTTTTAATGTCTCTCTGTAACGTGATAAAAAGGGATTAAACTGATATCTCGAATGCTTGTTTCTTCTATTCATTTTTTTTAATTAACTTAGTTTTCCTGCCGAGATATTCGAGACATTTCGAGACAAGCATTATTTGTTTTACTCTGGTTATAGTCTGTTGCAGAAATGGATGAATTCTTGTGTCGATTATACGTTTTTTATTGGCCGTGGATAATTTATGCGATATTCAAACGCTTTGTTCGCCACTTCTGCTCAACTTGCTGATAAATTTTAAATGTGCTGTGCTCTATGAAGTATGAAATTCATGCAATAATTCTACAATGATTTGGCGTTGGTCTGATTCAAATGATCGTCTAAACAAGTCCTTCAATTTTCGATTCGACATAAAGAAACGAAAAGAGGAACGTTATTGCTAAAAATGACATTTAAAATGTAATGTTTTTTGCTTGATAAAGTGGATAAAATTTTGACGTTGCGGACATGAATAATCGTTCATACTGGCATTAAATTAAAACCTACAAGTACATGATACAATATAGGTTAAAGTTTGACGCGGTTAAAGTTTGCAACTTTAAAAACATTACAATAAAACAAATTCCGCACACGAATAATGATTGTGCTAATGTAAAAACCTTTTCGGATACAAGCCCAATAACTCTCCAAAGTTTCATCGCAATCGGATGAACGGTATAGGAATGCATCTTTAGCAAACCGACTGCACGCTGACACACATTCATTTTTATATATGTAGAAGAAGAAGATAGACGATTGAAGATTGATTTACATGTCTAAAAAATTGTTATAAAAGTCGGCAATGACATCACCGCTGTAAACTGCCGTTTTATTTACTCACAATATCTAAACAAAAAAATGAGAACGAGTCAACTTTGTAGAATAGCATGGGTGACATTTCTTCCCCGTGCAATGGCGCTGTTAATCTATGCAATATAATTCGCCAAATTAACAGCGACATCTTCTGTCTCTCTTTAGACGCAATGTGTCAATTTAACAGCGATATTATCAGTGGCGCTGCGGATACATTGCGTTTGCAATGACGACACCTATTGAGTCTTCGAGAGTCATCAGATAGCCTTGGCTGAGAAAAGACGCTCTTACCGCGGCCAGATCTCTCTCGCTCGTTATCAATAAAGAAATCAGCAAGACGAAAGTATTTCTATTCGGTATCCGTTCACTTTCATTACTTTGCATGGCTACATAGCGATCCGATAGAATAATCAGTCCGAAAAGCGGACCGGTTGGACACAGACTTTGTGGTCACTTCATTCTCTTTTAGAAGTTTTGCGGCATTTTTGGGGATAAATTCATACTGAGGGCCTTCTTTCATCTGTACGATCACGTAAGCCCCCTCAGAGGCTTGCTTACATAGGTAGTTCGCCCCAAATGAGGTCGCGACTTCCCTCCATCCATAAAAACTATATATTTATCTATCTTACTCATTTATGCTGCTATCTTGGCTAGTGTTTTAGTTTTAAGCTACAAAATCTAGCAAGTTTCTCCTCCGCACTAGTGTCTTCAAACTTTAAACTAAGTTTTATAAGGTAGACATTTTCTATCACAGTATTTTTTAAATAAGCAGCAATAGTGTTATTTAACTTTTTTTGTAAATTTGGGGGGGAGGGATGCAAGTTAGATATTTGCCACGGGCGCTTCATACTCTCGGTACGGCTCTGGCTTCAACCTATGTACCGATATAATACGTGGGAGCGGCCCCGTTCCACCATGCAACATTGGTGTCAGAAGTGGGATAATTAATCTGCACAGATTAACAGCGCCATTGCATGGGAATGATATTTCACCCAGGCTACAGTAGGAATAATTACAAAAATAATGTCGCTCCATCTCGTATTATAAAGAATATCCTGCAAAAGTAAGTGGCAGTAGTGTGGCAATGTGGATTTAGTTGCTGCAAAGCATTTCATTCCAAAACGACATTCTTTTGCGGCGTTCCTAATAAATTCTGACGAGGTGAACGTATTATGTTCTGAGAAAAGCTGATGCCTGAAATACTTCACAAAGCGTAAGAGCTCGCGCAAAATGTTTACATGATCCTGCGACACTATAACAACAACACAACCGCAAAAAACAATACTATTTTAATCTATCCACCGGGAACCTCGTTACATTACATTTCAAACAATAGCACAAAAAAGAAAACAATTATGTAAGCTGGCTTCTATACAGTATTTTGAAAGCTGGAAGATGGATCGCCGCACAAATGTCATTCGCATAAAATACATGGCTGCGGACAACGCTCGAAATACGCGAAGTGCACGAAAAACGTCCAATCTAACTATCTTAAATCAGCTATCTGATCTCAACGAATGATTCATTTGATCCTGAATCCATCACATCGGCCAAGTGCCGAATGATTTAGCGTTTGGGATTTTTTCGGTCGAAAATTATAAACGACAAACGCATTGCACGTCGTCGTTGATTGTTAATCAAAGGGGAATAATTGATGAAGAAGATTCGTCAGGCGTTTGGAACTCGATTGTTGGGATTGATATTCGACAACACGTGCGTCCACATCACGTAATATTGGGCTATAATATTATAAATAAACGGCAGCTCTAACACTAAAATATATTGAAGCGGGTTATTTTCTTCGACAGAGGCGAACTAGACATTTCGACTCGACCGTTTTGTCCGCTCAACGTCACAGGTCAGGAAAAACCTATTTTTTAAATTTAAATGATAGTCAAGACGTCCAGGAGCTGAGCCCTGGACAGTCTTCTTCGGCGCCGGATGACTAAGGAAAGACTTCAATTCAAATATTGAGTTATTCGGCTCGAACTATTTTGAGCATTTCATACGCTCCGATGTTGCAGATGCGATAGTTAAAACTTTCGGCTTGATCTCCTTTGTCGATCGTTTGAAATACAAGGCTTATAATTAGGCAGGGCATGTTGAAAAAGAGAAATCGCCCTCCCAAGAAACACGCTAATGAAAATCCATCAAACTCGATGTATCGTTTTAGAAAGAAACAAAGAAATACGACGCCAATTCTTAGAATTTCAACACATAGTATCGTTTTCAGAACATCAATCGTACGGCAACAATGGGTGTTTTAATCGACATGGAAAGCTTAATAAGTGTATATCTGAATATCCGTGGATAACATGGATACATTATAAAAAAGCAAACAATATAGATTTTATTAAAATTGTGCACCAAAAAATTCAAATTCAACTTATGTGAATATAGATTTTTGGTCAATTTCTTTGATCCCTAGTGTTTGTCGGCCATTTTGTTTAGTCACAGTAATCGCGATCTTGTATGAGGCTGTCATTTTTTTGTGCGGTTTTCATCTGCGCATGGTACTTATGCGTAAATCAAAGGGTGAATATATACGAATGGAGGATTATTCTTTCGGCGAACAACACTAAACATTCAATACATTTTGGAATGTAATATTGCATTGAAATCGTATTATTAACCTGTTAAGTGGGTGGGACGTATATATACGTCCAACGTAAACTGCATCGAAATTGGTTAGGACGTATATATACGTCCTAACAAAATAGCGAAATGCAACCAAAATTGGTTGCACTTCGCTATTGTGTTAGAGTGGACTTAGTAAACGGTGACTAGTAGCATAAGGTAAGATTTAAAGGTAAACTTATAGTTTTAAAATGAAAAGACAAAAAAGACGTATTGATGCTCAGTTCAGACAACATAGGAAAACACCAACATATGCCATTAAAAAACAGCATTACACCTAAACCTTCACGCTTGGTTGAAAGGCATTTTCAAAGAACAAATGAAAGGGATCTAAAGCCAGGAAATGTCGAATTTATTACAAAAAAAGGAAAGAATCTACATACTGGTGTTCGGATTGTCAACAACTGTTTTAAAATATATCACACAGAAATTGACTTTTGAATTTATGTATGAATATATATATATTTTTTTAAATTTATGTTTCCATTTTCTTTATGTGCTTTTGTTTATTGTTTTGTATTTGTTAACTTCTCTATATGTTTATGTACCTAAATAAATAAAAAAAAATATGTTTCATTGATTTTTTTTATAAATTTTAAGCATCGTTAAAAGAAACTCACGCCAGGTGGGCGGGACGTATATATACGTCCTAACCAAAATGTGCGCGCTCATTGTATGTTGCGTTATTAAAAAGGAACTTCCCCGCTCAACATGTTAAAGGGTGTGGCAAAACTCATTCCCCATTTTTTGTTGGGGCGAAAAGAAACGGGTTTTAATCCCAGAGAGAAAGAAACAAGTTCAACAAGAACACGATTTAAATCATATTTAATAACTTTTGGAACATGATTAACAAAATCGTTGACAAATTCTTTTGCGTATGGATTTCTTATTATTAAATATTAAATTTAAAAAACTACAAATCAATAATTTTAAAGAAACATTTTAAATCATTATGTTTAATGGGGTAAAATCCCAAAAAAATGTATTATATTAGGGCAATTTGAAATAATTCCAACTCTTTGGACTGGAACTATAACAACACTAGGATCTTATGAACTACCATGCAAACACATTTAAGACTCATCGACAAATTGAATAGGATGGATGTTCTGGAATAGGATGGGTACCGCACGCCTTTATCATACAAATCCAAAGCGAGCAACGAAACATGTACACAACTCGTTAACAATAATGTATATCCAAAAAAAAGGGGTTTTTTCATGGATAGGTGAGATATGCGACGTGATACGCCTGGGGAGGTTCGAAAAAATAATTTTGAGAAAAAAGTTCAAACCTCTGAGAGGTCATGGACATGTACGGCAAAGCGTCAACTACAAGCTTCGTCCGAATCCACCGTCTACATTGGGTGCATATAGCGTGGATACCGATTCAAAGAGTCCCTCTTATCATATTATATATAGCTATAGATTCATTTTAAATCATTATATATATATGTATATAGATTCGAGACCGAGTGGAAGTAGACTCGTCGAAAGACCTCGTCTACGCTGGGATAGACAAGTAGACATAGACACCGCACATCTGATCTTGGGCAATTGGAGGGAAGAGGCTCAGGACAGACGGAAATGGCGGCATACATTGTCGGTGGCCGTATAGCGCTGTGTGAGTCACTTAGCACTTTGACGTACACAACCGTCAAATCCCGTCATGCGTTAGCAGATAATATTTGATTTTTGCGCTAGATAAGTCTATGTATACCGTCTTCGTGGACACACACAAGCCTTATTTTTACCTAAAACCTTTATGCACAAAACCTTTCTTTTTTTAAACGGTAAATAACAATACTGTCCATCGTTTAAGTCCAGAAAATTTAGCAATTTACTAAATTTGATCAAACTGCATTGAACTATTTTTGAGATAATGGGACATTTATCTTCCATAAGAGTCCATGTAAATGAGCCAATTTTCCCGCTTAAATTTAAATCCGCACTTTGATATAAATATTTTTTTGTTGACATAAAAGAGACTGCAAAATGTCATTTAAAGCAAACATCTATAATGTTTCCCATGCATAATTAAATTGAGCAAATGAAAATAGCAACTAAAAAACGAGGAAAGCTCTGGAGTCTAATTGGTAGATAAAGTATGCTTCCATACTTCCAGCGTGCACTCAAACACTTGAACAGAAGTCCTGGTCTAAGCAATCTGTTTATTTTCTACGCATCTTACGCGTTAGTAAGATTTTGTCGATTTTTAATGCTGCTTATGCTCTAAAAAGTGTATCGGTATTGCAATTCGTTAAATAAAAGGGGATTTTAAAAATGTATCATTAGTTAAGTAGTCCAGTCGGAGCTTTCATCTTTGAAAAACAGCGTGAAAAGCTCTTAAATTCCTCCTTTTTTCAGACTGTTTGTTTTGTGCAAGACGATGAAGATCATAAATTAGAGAAGCTCGATCACCTGTTCGAGAGCGAGGAGTCACACTAATTGAGTTATAATACACTTCAAAGCTCGACCGCAATTTTATTGTTCATCTTTACGATCGATCGCACTGTCCACTTTGCCAAAAAAATATTTTCGTATCGTTTCATAACAATAAACCTTCTATAACAGATAGAGATCTCGCAACGCAAATGCGAACGGTATTATGAGATCGCGAAACCGAGATCCGCTGTGCGAGATGAACGACAAAAAGCTGCGCCTGAAGCTTTTTTCGAGCCTGCAAAAAAATCCCAAGCGAGAGCCTGAAATGATGGATCGATCGAATCGGAGAAGATCCAAATGCATTTCTTGCCGAGTAAATTGGGTCAAAATGATCGATACATATTCTTTTATAAGATGACTGCACGAGAGAAGTGACATTGGCAACCAAAATTGCCCAATCGTTTTATATGTAGGGCAAGACGTGTATTAAAATGGACCAGCAGACATCGCCAGCTAGACAGGTGCCAATTTTTTTGGTCCTCAGTGACGATAATCTCTTTTTAAAAAACGTCTAGGCTGAGCACAATGTGTTACGACGGATAAATCATCCAAAATTTTAACCGAGAAATTCTGGTCCAAGTCCGTAGATCATCAGCTCAGGTACCCGCCGCGATCGTCCTGATCTCTTCCGTCAGTCCGAGTCGACGAAATAACCGACATAAATTCACCAATGCGAACCAGCATCGGATGAGCAATAACTTTGCTAAAATTTTGACAACGCGCGTCAAGCGCTCGCATATATTTTATTGGCCAATAAAAGTAAGCCTTTACACATTTCAATACAGTTATAAAACAGTCGTTAAAGCGAGTAAGATCTGTGGATATTCAATAAGCTCCACCTAG
Organism: Stenopsyche tienmushanensis; assembly: GCA_008973525.1. Taxonomy (NCBI): domain Eukaryota; kingdom Metazoa; phylum Arthropoda; class Insecta; order Trichoptera; family Stenopsychidae; genus Stenopsyche; species Stenopsyche tienmushanensis. The sequence continues at coordinate 1,096,953 of WACJ01000521.1, forward strand.
ATGAATTGCTCTCCCAACCCTATTTATATCATAGGAAAGATACAATTCCGCAGCTTCCAATTTATGGAGCAAGTCGCTTCCAGGCACTCCTCGGACAAACGAGCCGACTTCGCGGAAAGCTCCGAAAATTAAATTTGGCAAGCGTTTTGACCGACTATTTGCCAATGGGACCTTAGTTTATTGTGCATTTAATTCGATCTAATTGATACGGTAGTCAAATTGGCAGATGCCTGCATAGAATGCACTCTCCGATCGATCTACCATCGACGATGCTCGGCAGGAATTTAAAAATGCCCTATTAACCAATTCTAACGCAATCATTGTGCACTGCAAGACTAGTCTGGCTTCAGTTCATGGAAGAGTCACATCCTAGTGCGTTCGATGTTGAAGACGGCATAACCTATGATCACCCGGCGAGCCACCTGGATGAACGTACTGAAGGGCGCTTTAATCGCGTTGGACGGCGTGGATGGTTTATCAAGACTGGGTATTATATTTGGAAGACAAGACCAAAACGTCTTTATTTTGTAACAAGGCCAAGATCTTTCATTCCACTTCTGACACCAATGAAGTGTAGGATTTAAGCTCTCGGCCCGTTATGTGGCCAGGCTGATGGGATGGAGGTATATGGGCATGGAATATAAAGACTTTCTTCTTGGATAACTTCTTTATTAATCGAGAGAAGGAGATCTGATCATGGGAAGGATGTCCTTCCACGCATCCAAGGCTATTCGACGACTCTTTCACGATGATAAACCGACAACGAGCAACGTGTCCGCAACGCCATAAAAGATGATCGCACTCGCACGCGGGTTCGTTCTTCAATCGGATCGTTGTGCAGCCATGCGTAAGGATAAAAATGAACTGGTACCGAATATAAATACTCCCATCTTACTGATCTATTAATTGATGGCGAGAAAGAGAGATCTGCCCGCGGTAAGAACGTCTTCCCGCAACCAACGCTATCCAACGACTCGGTGTCGTCATTGCAGACGCAATGTGTCCGCAGCGCTACAGAAGACATCGCTGTTAACCCTTTGAGTAGTGAACTAATTTAATCATTAACATTAACATAGATGCTATATTTGTATGTTCGCCACTGTGTCTTACCTCTTTGGGGGGTTAAATTGACACATTGCGCCTAAAGAGAGACGGAAGATGTCGCCGTTAATCTGGCGAATTAAATCTGCTCAGATTAACAGCGCCATTGCATGGGGATGATAATTCGCTCATGCTACAACTCTTTTAACACATTTTAACACACTTGTTAACTAATACATAGATGATTTGGTTTAGCTTTGCTGACAGCTTTCTTGGAAGGGATTTAACCCTTTGGCATCGGGGCGTCGCTTTTATGACGGTCGATTTCGGTGCGAAAAAAGCAGACCGTCGAAAAAGCAACGCTTGGCTATTATCAAATTAAATAATTATAAGTTTTAAATTATATAGAATTTTAAAATATAACTTTTACAAAAATGTATCATATTAATATAGTTTTTCGTGTTTATCATTATTTTATTTTTTTATAAACCAAAATAAGTCTTCGATGGTCTACAATATAAAAGCCAATATAATTTTTAACACGTACACGTAACACGCATCTTCACAGTTTAAATGTATTTTTTAAATTTTTTTTAAAAAAAATTAAATAGTTAAAAATAAATGTTTGACATAAATCTGGTAGGGACAATGGAAGATTATATAAAAAAGTTTCATAACAAATTTGAAGTAAATCAATTGATTATACCTTGAAATATCATGTCAACCATGTTAAAAATAGCTATAACTCCATAAATAATTAGAATTTTGGACATTTATTTGGAGGATAAGTCGTCATGCTCCATACTAATTCATCCGCTGAAAACATCAAATAATGCAGTATATATCAAAATAATCGCGCTCAATTGAAAACGAAATCCAGCAACAGTTTGAAACAGCGAGTGGCCACAAAAAAATGAAGACTTATTCGAGTCTTGTTACAATGGTACTTGTGTACAATGATTTTGGGTACATTTTGAAGCACCCATTCAAAAATTACAATGAAAACATTACAAAAAATACACTATTAATTCATAGAACTACGATCAACAACACCTTTATCTGACACAGGTAATAAATCATCAACATCATATTTCGGTCAACGAACGATATGCGAGCCAGATGATGCATATTATTTTTATCCTGATACACGTAGCAGGACCTCACTCATGCCTTGTAATCTTGCCAGATTACTTGAACGTACAACGTACGATATTGTGGGTCAAGGGGCTAAAAATAGCTTAGTAAGGCTTAAAAACACAAATGGAAGCGTATCCCCAAAGTCGACGTCCATAATGAAAATCTAAAACGAACAATAAGACGCTAATATATCCTAGTATCAAAAATAAATAATATTGTACATCGACGTGACGTTCTACATTGGTAACGCTTGATTTGGCGATGTCCATAAAGGATATCGCCTATTATGAGCTTATAAAATGCATTCAAACAACAACGAGACGCGGAGCAATCGAGGAAATGACCATTAATAGATGGACGCAATCAACAAGATCACCTCGGAATTAATGAAAGTACTTGGAGTTACTTGGAGCGGTTATGCTTTTTAGCTCGATTAGATTTAATAGATATTTTTAAAGCACAAAAAGCGCCCTTCAATCACAAAAATAAAGCTTTCTTTCGATTTGTCCTATGAGATTTTTTTTAATTTTAGCAGTAGCGGATTTAGCACTCGAGAGGCCCTTGGCGTAATTTAAATTTGAGGGTCCTGGACCCATTATTTTCAGCTTGGAACAAATTCTGACATTGATCTTCGTCTGAATTCTGCGCCTATATGTAAATCCTGCTCTGCATTATTGACATTTTTCAGCTCATCGAACCCGTAGCTTGCTGATAATCATCAGATTTGTTTTGACGTCGTGTCTCATTTTTATTGCGATCATGATTTATGCGATCCAGGAATATTTGGAGATCGTCGATGTTTTCAGAAAATATTGCTGTATCATCAGCATAGCGGATGGTGTTAATTATTTGGCATTGAATCGTTCTTGTCCTTGTCCTAGAGATTGAAGCAGTAGCGGATTTACATATAGGCGCAGAAGGCGGGCCTTAAAAATTCAGGGGGGCCTCAAAAAGTTTTGGACTGACCGCGTAATTGAAAAACCAATCAGTCTATATCCTGATGCTGCGTAATAGTGAAATCGTATTAGGAAACCGCGCATATCGAAGATCGAATGTCAGAATTTGTACCAGACTGAATCCGTTAATAATTAAGTAATCCCCCAAAAATTCGGAATTTAAATTTTTATCTCACAGAAATCGAGACATTCCCGCCGAAATCTGGACAGTAACTCTGGACAGTAATTGTCTGATCTATGTATACATACATAGAGTACACAAATGTTTTTCAAATTTTTATATTAACCTTTCCCTACCGGTGATGTATTTACTACACCTCGACTCTAATAATAGGAATATCGATATGAAATATAATAGATACAGGGTTCAGAATTTTTTTTATTCCTCCGTAATATAATTACGAATCACATCAAACTATTATAGTATATAAATATTAATCTGCAGCGACGGAAATATATAATTTGTCGGGAAATCGGGAATTTTGCGAGTTTTAGTCCGTGTCTCAGCAGAAAGGAATTTTATCAGTCACACAATTTTGGCTTGGAATTGGATTTCCTACTAAAGAGTCAGTTTGGACAATAATCTTCTCTCTCTTGTTATTTCTATTTCTAGAGGAAAGGCTGATTATTGTGAAGAAGCCGTCTATGTCCTGTTGCCGCGTAATATTGAAATCGTAATAGGAAACCGCGCATATCGAGAACCTCATAAATACAAAATCAACCTAAAATTGAAAATCTGGACCTTTTACCGCGTAATAGTGAAATCGTAATAGGAAACCGCCTATATTGGGCCGAAAGGTCCAAAAAAACAGCCGAAAAACTGAATGGACCGATGGGACCTCAAACTTAAATTGCGCCAAGGGCCTCTCAAGTGATAAATTCTTTACTAGATTGAAGATAAAGATAAAGATGTATTATGCATTTATGCAAATATATCTATCGCTTAACCCGATCGTTCGTAGGCCTCGTTATAAGTTAAAAATGTAATACAAGATCAAACGCTTTATCAAAATCTATAAAGCAAATGCATTCAGATTGTCGAACTTTGTATCATCTTTGAAGTATTGTCTGCATTATTTTCGAATCAAATTGAGTCTTATAGAACTTTTAGCATTGTGCCAAATTTAAGAATGAACATCCGTCAACGATTATATCATTTCTATGCTTGGACTCTGCGCCCCTTTGAACAATCTCGGTTAACAGTCTTTCAAATAAAACTGTTGTAATCCAGCTGCTTTTTTCAAGCCAAATATTTAAAAAAATGATTGACACCCTACAAGTGTGCGTTGTTTCTATTTTGCTCGTTATAACCGAGACACGCCACCGGAAATCGACGGTGGGGGCGAGAACAGCGTGCGATGGAGTCGAATGAATGATCTCCGCGCGGTGCAGTCATTGTGCATCACATCCTCGTCGTTTTTTTGCACAGCATACTTCTTTGTGTGGTAAATTTAGAACTAAATGGTTTATGTAATTCGCAAATAGCGGAGCCCGAAATACATTTATAAGCAAACCTGACTTTTTTGAATACTCATCTCGAGTCCCGAACGGTTACTTCAACACGTGCTAACCTCCACAACGTATATGAGAAGTAAACAGTAATAAATTTATTACCATCCTGCGAGACAAGATACTTGTGTAAATATTTACACCCATTTTTATAAACCGCTTTACTTGAGTAAATATTGGTTTATTAGAAAAAGATCGCTACGATTTTCGCTGACCGGCTATTGTGTAAAAGCTCCCAGCGCCCCCGTCTAAAAAGTGAACGCCCCCAATTTTTTTTTAGAAACATTTTCATCGATAACAACGATTTATTTGTTGATTTTTGTAAGAATGCTTGTCTGAATTATCTACAATTATTAAATAAATGTGTTTTATATTGGCTGCATTCAAGCCATGCGGTTATACTATTGAATATTGAAAGAAATGTATGGGCGGATTCCACGAGCGTGGTTTCTTGTGCATGGTTTACTAGCATGCCCATTACTGCAGTGAAGTGATCACACTTTTAGGCTAACGATCACTTGTGAGACATCTTTTTAACACTAAATTATTTCTTTGTCATTAGTTATATTTTATAGGAAAGCTTTTAAAATGCAACCGATGACGGAGTAGCTGACAAAAGTAATATTGTAAACCTAAACATGTGGTCACTTCACTGCAGTAATCGGCATGCTAGTAAACCATTCATAAGAAACCACACCACCACCACAGATCGATAACGATTGCACAATGATTGCTTATTGGTGAAAGTCTGATACATATGTTGTATCATCAGCTCATACCAATAGTCAATACCATGATACACACATTGTATCATGCTAATTTAGTTTCATTTTTCAAATTGATGCATGAATATTGCCACACTAAAAGCTATCAAAAAGACGATGCGGATGGACCAAATTAATCTTTCAACATCGATTGAATCAAATGTTAAATTTTCGAAGCATAGTCGCAAACAAACATCCGCGAAAAGTTTATTTGTTTGACGAAATTCTGAATGAATATTAATTATAGCATCATCATCATAAAAACGCTATAAGTATATATCGTAGGACCAGGGCTTATTGTATCCATAGCTCATGTAAAATAATCAACACTCTCTAAAAACGGCTCTGCTATAAAAACACGATAACAAAATGGTTTGTTAATTTCCGCTGTTTTTAAAATGGGCGACGCGGTTCGACAGCTTAAGAACATGGTCGCATTAGGACCAAATTGCTGGAATCTTTAAAAGTATTATACCTGAGAAAAAGAGACCCATGTGGGTCTCTTTTTATGCGAATTTAAAGTTATGCGGTTTTCAAAAATAATGGAACAAAAATATATGTTTCTATAAAGCATAAAGCTTTTTTATGCGAATTCGCACAAAAAAAATCTAAAATTAACACTAGTGCAAATTACAACCGTTATAATGTGAGTGTGTATAGAGCGATGGGCGAACGGAATTGTGTTTAAATCTGGCAACTCTTCTCAAAACGCTTAACCCTTTGCGGTCCAAATAAAAAGTTCCAGGTCCTTAAATATTTAAGACATTTTTGAGAAAAAAATAATTTTGTATATCCGTTGGTTTCACACGAAAATATTATATGATTACGAAACAAATGCAAACTGCAAAGTGTTAAGAATTGCATTTGTATAATTATCGAGTAAAATAGACTTGAGTAAAATAATTCTGAGATAAATATGTGTTGCATTTTTATTTATGCGATTTTTGATACATTCTATCACATTGATTTGAAGTTATGCGATTTTTTTAAATAATGAAACCTATCCCTTTAGTTTTCGATGTAGTTCAAATCTTTTTTTATGCGAATTTTTTCGCGACATCAGGGCTAAGAAAGCGCTTTTACATAGTGCATTAATTTTGGGAAATTTCACAAAGTCTTTCTAATTGTATTAACGTCTATATATCGCTACGTCGCACTTTCCGTCGAAATTTCTTGCAAAGATGCTTTGCACTCAAACGATTAAATCAGATCATCATTTTTTATACTCTTCTTGTTTGGATATTGGTGTTTATATGTTTCTTCACAACAATCTGCTATCTAGAATTTATAAAAAGAGAGAAGAATATTGACCAAACTGACTCTTTAGTTTAGTCGAAGGAAGATGATGTTTCTTGTGTATTACAAACAATCAATATATATAAAAAAAAAAGCAAAAAATACTAGAAGGAATTTGGGTTTCTGTAAATGCAACAAGAACCTTAAGATTTTAAAACAGCTTTGATGATTTAAATTTTTGGATCAACAGTGGCAGCCTGGTATAAATTCTGATATTCGGCCCTCGACATGCGCGGTTTTCTATTACGATTTCACCATTACGCGGCATCGAAACAAAGAACGACCTAGTTTTTCAATTGAAAGTTGGTATTTCAACCACAATTCTGTCAGTATATCTCGGTTATAACGAGCAAAATAGAAACCGACGCAAAAAGCAGCTGGATTACAACAGTTTCATTTGAAAGACTGTTAGCTGAGATTGCTCAAATGGGCACGGAATCCAAGCATTAAAATGATATAATAGTTGATTCAATTTGATTCGAAAAGACTGCTGAAAGAATGCAGGCAATACTTCAAATATGACAACCTGATTCCATTTGCTTTATAGAATATGAAAAAGCGTTTGATCTTGTATGACATACTCAATAACGAGACTACGAACAATCAGGTCAAACGATAGATATATTTGCTTGAATGCATAATACATCTCTCTTTATCTTCAATCCAGTAGTGGATTTATCAATTGTGAGAGGCCCGTGGCGCAATTTAAATTTGAGGCCCCATGGATCCAATTAATTTTTTGACCTGGGACAAATTCTGATATTCGGCTCCCTTTTGGCCCTTTCGACCCGATATGCGCGATTTCGTATTACACGGTAGAAGGTCTATATGCCGCATAAAAGCAAAACTGTATATTTTTGTGCATATAGGTATCAAATACATCTCCCACGATTGCCAATGGTTGTCTACTATGGGAATAAGTTACCAATAATGGTGAATGCTGTTCAATCGTTTCGATTTCGAGTGCTTATATAGAAGAAAAGGAGAAGTAGCGCTTTTGGCAGGACAGTCCGAGGATTAATGGCTTTCAGAGTGCCCTGGGAAATATTTTCGAGAGATACTTCTTGATGTTAATTTTCTCGTTTGGCTAAATGTCTAGACATAAGTTGGCAAGGTCGAAACGTAACAAGGGCATTCCCGTTGTCCGCTCTCCCGTCGGAGATTATTTTGGAACGCGGGAGAAAATACAAATCTCTTATGGCAGTCGACTCTTTAGGACCTAACGCTTCTAAAATAGAAGCTGCTAAAAATGAAGGTTTTTCGAGCGAAGGTGTGGGAAGTGGACCATTATACAACGAAACCGGGCGAAGCGAGATGACTTTCAGAATAGAAACCCTGTTAGCATTCTGGGACTTATAAACCCGCTATCTCCAGATGTCAATCCACTATTTTTAAGCAGCAAGACGTCCAGTTCGCGGTGTTGTAACGCTGATGAAAAATGGAATAATGCAATTGGATAAAAACGTGATTGTTGAATGAGCGTTTCCTGGGAATCGAAAGGCAAAGCACTGTTGGATTAGATGGGATAAGAGTCGATTGGTCGTGATGTTGGTCTGGTTCCAAGTGTTGACAAGGTCGCCGTCCGCAAAGACCCCCAATCGCAACGAGTCGATGTATTTTTTCAGCCGTTTCTCCAAAAGACGACAGCCGTTGTGCAACCCTTAAATGGAAAGCCCAACAGACGCAGTCAAGGGCGAACTAATTTCGGATGCGATATTCCAACAATTCCCGATCAGATCATAGAATACCGGCCTAATTATAGCGCAACCTGTCACAGCGTCGTGGACGCCAGGAGCCAAAACAGCAACGCTAAAAACCGCAAAGATAATAGTCGGGAATGCAGAATGGTAGATTGACAATTGCGGTATACGTTTTAATTAAAATTCAAGTCCGATACTTGCGACTGCGACGATTGCCCAATCAGTCATCAGATCAGTCGTTACAGTCCAATAAAAACACACGGAGCGATGCTAACGTAAATTGTTGGCAAGAGATCCAACGGTATAACATCGGGATTTAGTCCCGAATCGCCATCGTAGCCCAGAAAATTGTTTACATCTTTGAAATACGCGTCACAATTAAAATTTACTCGCACATTACATCATGCGAATCGCCGAAAAATATAAAGGTCCACCATCGATTGTATAACCCTTCGACGCCGATGCCCTAGCGTCTGAAAACAATTTAAATGACATAAACGTCATCCTGATAATGTAATCTTGTATCGCTGACATATCAAACCATTGTAACATGTCTACTTTTACATTAATCGACTCTATCAAGTCATCAACGAATCGGATCACTTCAACTGTATAGATCCGATATGGTGCTCAATGTGATAACCAATCAATTACATCTATAATTAATACATAGAAGCATCAATAAAAATATTGATTAGGATGAAAGTTTGCTTCTTTGACATTCAAAAACCAACACACGTATAAAGCTGATTCTTTCTCATTTTATTGTTTGGATATTGAAAATAAACAAAACGGCAATCTACCGCTATGATGTTGTTGTTGTCGACACTTATAATCATTTTTTAAAACCTGTAAATAAACATTATATAAACGTCCAATACTATGTGCTTAATATCGCAGTGCTTTGAAAGATGCAATACTTCAATCAATTGCGCTACGACTTTAGCCACATTTATCAAAACCCTAGCCATCTTGTATAGAAAGTAGACGACATTCATTTAACAACAATTAACATAAACTACTTGTAGACAAAAAAAACAGCTTTATATGTTTAAATTTAATGTCATAAATATGTCATAGATCAAGACTACAATTATAATGTCTCTCTGTAGCTCCTATACTGTTTATGTTATTCACTTTTTAAATAAAATAGTTTCCCTGATTGATTATTTTTTCATTCTGGTTACTTATTTTGTAACAATATTAATCAGCTATCAATGCCGGGTTTTAAAAAAGAACACTGTATTATTCCTTTCTTTGTCTAGCAATCAGTAATCATAAGATCATTTTAGATGTAATGACGACTTGGATGCGTATCCTAAAGTTTCAGTTGCATTTATGTTGTTTGCTTATGCTTGGCTCTCATATGTTCTTCCTTCACAATGCCTTCCACCTTTAAATTTTGAACCATAATTCAACTGTTCTCTGGCTAGCCAACCTTTCTCTGAAAGTCTCATCGCTATAGCTACCTGCTAAAGTTGCATTGTGCCCCTACATATTTAAAAAAAAAGGTGCCGCAAATCTTTTGTGCAATAAAAGCAACAATAACTCCATATTTGAAGGTAATGGAAGGGTACCGTAGTCAATTTTAAATACCTGAACTTGTAAAATACTGCACAGATCTTTCTCAATGGCAGTAAGTCTCTCATCGACTGAAATCCTAATATTTCGCCAATTTGCTTGGATCAAACGTTCCATATTCTGACACATTTTTTCAGAATTTGCTTTAAAGGATCAAGAAGAAGGTGGTTTATATTGGACTTTGAAGTCATCTTGGTTCAGATTTTCTCAGTTCTGAAAAAATGAATTTTTGCGAACAATATAATTGGACATTTGGCTATGATATAAGATACAAAGTATAAGAGCTGCGAGTGGACAACGAATCAGCCGCGAAGAACATCTCATTATCAATATGCTTCTATCTGGCAGATCTACGCCCAAAAAAGAGCGATTGGTTTCTTTAGATTTTCTTTCTTCGTGGTGTAACACCAATAAGATAATACGTCCTAATGAGGGTCAAAAATTCGGACGCAGTCCACAGTAGGAATAAGGTCTCTAATATCAAGGAAATGGATCACATCTTTATCATCTGCATTATACAAGCACTTCTAACCATGTGATTTTAACGACTGGGCAGCTTTCCTGGGAAATTATTAAGAGACTACTCCATTTCTTCTTAATTAATTTAAAATCAAGTATTTTTCCTCATAAATGCACAAAAAGATGTTTCTGTTAATACTGTAGTTCCTTGTCCTTAGTGTGTTAAATTGATGTTTTAATAAATTATCTAATTTTCTACAGTTTTTGCCACCAGAGCTGCTCAATTTATGTTCATTACTTACCTCATAAAAAGTGTTCATTGGAAATGCAAATCGCTAAATGGGTTACAATTACAATAGCAATTGACTTTGACACTCAAACAACTTGTCAACAACAGATGTTAAATGTTCCTTCGGCTTCAACTTGGCTGTATATAAACCAGACGGACACAGATGATGCTGAAGATCTTCAGATGAACTTTGATGATCAGTTGCCTTTGTATCGCTTATAATATCTTCTCACAGCAAGACATTATACGAGGGTCATCTAGAAAGTAAGTTTACAAGGGCTTACGAGGCTGGTGGATTTTTTTTAAGTTGGCGACTTTGCAGAACCATGAATATCCATCGGAATCTCGTGGAAGTTTATGTTAATGATATGATGAGTCGGACAAGACGAAGCAAAGAGTGGGATACCATCAGTGATTTCTGACGAATTTGTGCAATAAATTGATTAACAAGTGTGAAATGACCGCCGTGTGGGGCTTGAAGACCTTCAGCAAGAACTTCCTGACATTTTTCCAAGCCTCCTCGATGATATTGTGTTGGAAATTTTTGATTGCAAGAAAATGTGTGCGAGATAGATGCCCAGAATGTCCATAAAATGTGTTTTGCATAGGAGTAAGAAGCTTTTCTGGACTCTATCGAGACGGGGGATAAGATGTGATCATGTCACTATATCCCAGAGTCCAAAAGACAGTCCATCTAATGTTGCTGAATTGGCTTTCTTTCATTTCTATGACGAATAATGCCATTTATGATGCCGGTTAAATTAAAAACGGATTAACACAATATGGAGATACATATGATGAATATCCACATTATTTATATACCAACAATACGCACGTTCGAAAATAAAACGGCGTAAAATCTCAACAGTAAGATCGTGCCAAAAATATGCGAGTTTTACCTAAAAACTATGCACGGCGCGATCAGCCTCTCGCTCGGCCCGAGATGAAGTCTTCAGCAATGAGACTTTTATACGCGGTTTCACTGAAACGTTTACGATTGGGCAACGATAACAATCTCGTTTGCCGAATCGCAATGTTCATAAACACGCTAATGATTCGTGTGGGTAATTTTTTCGAGTGCATATTTACATTTATCATACTTTTAGCGTAATCTAGCAGCGGCTTTCAAAATCGAAAAGATAACGAGAACCAACAAAGCATTAAAAAAGGAATAACGAGAACAATTGCATTGTGTTGCTCTGAATCAACGCGCTCTATTTGCTTTAATTACGTTCATTCTCGATGCTTCGGATTCGAAGTGGGAAATGGTCTTAATCCTTTGATGAGTGTGCCCGCATATGCTGCGAGCGCACTCGAGCGATCCAAAGAAAGTAAGCACGCAAATGTTGCGGACAGCGCTTCATACTGCTCCCATGCTTCTATCTCTAATAGAATATTATTCATTTAAACTATGATGCCGTCGTTTTATCAAACGTTATTTTAGTAAAATGTTTCATTCGAAAAGCTCGTTCATTTTCGGACGACTTCAAACGTATAAAAATGATTAACTGGAAGGAATGCAAATCGTATTTACATACATCCATCCATTCTTCTCATATAAAGTATACAGTATCACCGAAAGAAGAAATAGAATATGCTATTTCGAGCTTCACTGTGCTTAAATTTCATCGCAAATCAAACAGCTCACTTCCCATTCAATGGCCAATCAAATCCATTGCGAGACGCATAAATTCGCAAATGTTTACACAACTATAATACATTATGCACAGAAGAGAGCTTCATTAACAGAATATCATAATGTCGGAATAAATTAAGGATCACGCTGAACGACGAACAAGCAAACCCGCCCAAACAGCCAACCCGAAGAAAGACCCACGAAAAAAGAATCAATTCACGCCACGAAATGTTTCCTTCGAATAACTACATGGGATAGGGGAAAGTGTAATATTTGGGTAATCGTTTTCCTTTTTTTAACGCATCGGAATGTTGCCAACATAAATGTTTATTATGCTTCGATTCTTCGCGGTAAAAAATAATATGCAGCGAGCAAAAAAAAATAACATCACTGATTGCGAAAAAATGAGCTTCAAAATGATTTAAAAAAGAACTAGTCTCGAAACTGAAGCGTTTGAAGACTCATTGACGATTGGAAATGCTCTATGCACACTTTCATCAATATTTGCCTTCAATATGTTCCATAGCGTGAAAATTTCGGGCGTTTACATATGAAATGTCCGAAAGTCGGGAAAGCATCGTCTGCATAGAGCATTTTAGCCGGGATAAGTTTTATTCTCTTCAGATCTAAGAAATCAGACTAAATCTGAATCAAGATGATCAATCAATCATCGAGATCGAGACATTACTGTAGTCGGGGCACCAGCTCTTTTTGGATTTCTACTCTGCAAAAAACATTGTGTGACCATTCTGGGCATCTATCTCGCACCCAACGTCTGGTAACCAAGTTTTTCCGACACAATATCATCGAGGAGACTTCAAGAAATGTCAGTAAGTTCTTGCTGAAAATCTTCAGGCGCCACACGGCGGTCATTTCATACTTGTTATTCAATTTTTTGCATAAGTTCGTCAGAAATCACTGATGGTCTCCCATTCTTTGCATCGTCGTTTGTATCAGTACGGTCTTTTCTGAACAACCTATCCCGCTTCATGACATGTTGTCGACTCATCACATCACTATCATAATCTTTGACGAGCTTTCAATGGGTATTCGCGCGGATAAGAGGTGGCGAGAGCGTGCGACGACTTCTCCATCGGAAGAATTTACTGCGACCTAACAAAATGGCCAACAAACACGCGCGATCTTACTCTCTAGATTCGTACATACGTACACTCAAACAAAATCATCTATGTAATTAACATTTTGCATTCGAAATTAGAGAACAATTTATTTATGAATAATTTTTTTGTTTTATTTAATCAACGCATTTTATTTGGTTGAACAATAGTTTTTAACTCGTTCGTCGCTGCGTCCACCACATGCAAATATAAAACAAACAGAATATAAAAATTATATATTATACATAACATATAAAGATATAAAATTAAAATAAATAAAATATACATATGCTATACATAAAATTAAGTTTAAAGTAAAATATAACTAGATATTTTGCGACCCTGTTTATATTTTTTGTTCGTTTCCTGGCGATCGAGAATTTGTCAGTCGATCAAACAGTATCCGAAAAGCGAATCCAGCGTCTCACCGTTACGTATTTCTATAACGATTTACCTATGTTAATTTTGCGAACGTCCTTCTATAATGTCATCCAGATGACAACTGTTTAAATATCTTTCGAGATCGATCTCGAAACTTGCATTCCTACCCTTGTCTGTTCGTACATCTTCACTTTGATTTTTTTTAATTTGACTAATAAAAGTGTTTTACCCATGCGTTATAATATCGCATCGCTATTCCTTCTATTTATGCTCTGACTATCGAATTCGGGTCCCGTGAGAAACAATACCGATTCACATTGGGCGACGAGTGTGTTAAATTACTTAAAATGATTACATACCGGCAAAATCGGATACTTCATATGAAAACAACAGTTAAACTTACAAATTTGTTGTTTTTAAGTCACACTGTGGTTCTTCCAATAAATACGAATTAAGCTGTTTAATATAATATTGTGTTAAACAAATGGGAAAGAAGAGGATTAACACTTTACAGTGCGTGCTTGTGTTGATGCATGATTAGAATGACGTAACTTTAACATGAAAAAAATGTCGTACAAACTTAATATAGATTTAAATTTCTTTCTAAAGATGATAGTATACACATGTATCAATATCTTAATCGTTTAAAATATATGCAAATTGTCGGAAAAATATAGAATATTAGAATAGTAATATAAAAAATTAGATTTTCATGATTTTCTTGTGAAATCGCCTGGACTTTGGGTTAAGTAATCCGGAATGTAAAGTGTTAACAATGACTATATTCTTGACAATTTTCAGATCTTCAGCAATTGTTCAGATTGTAATATACACGTCGAAGTCGAAGCGAGACAAATTACTGGTTTACATTGAAATAAGATCCAAATTAACATAATACTACAGACATGGTGTATTATGGAGCCGTGAAGATGTATACAATCTACCCCCATACAATTTTGAAGCATGAGGGGCCCTTTTGTGATTTATTCGTGTGGGGCTATTTCTAACAATAATGTTTTTTTAGACGGTTTTATAGTCATATTTCCTGTAGATTTGAGCCTGATTCGATTGCTAAATCGTCGGACTACCTACAGATAGAAACGTTGGTTTAAATGATTGCATTTATTATTTTTGACTTGATAGTGTGGATCTTCTTCGACCGTCGGTTGGAAAGTTTTATCGGGGTGGCTCGAGGGAGGCTTTCGGGAAACGGGAAAGTCGGTTCCCGGTCGCTCGCATTCTCGAGAAAGGACGGAGCACCTGTACGAAGCGCAGGGAGGGGGCCCTGGCACTCGTCCCGGGCCCGCGGGCCCCCCTCCGCTCCGCCCCCGAAGCTTATATAAGGACGGCGGGATCCGCGATCGGCGCCCGTCAGGTCCAGCAGAGCAGGCGCTGCCTTCGTTTTATTTTTAAGTTTCCGTTCCGTCCATGGGGTCTTAGCGGTCGAAGCCGACAGGTGCCCCTGCGACGTTCCCGCGTTCAGTTCTCCGCTTCCGTTTGACCGATTTTTCCAGTGAAATAAAAAAACAGTGAGCTCCCCTCCGGTAAGTCTGAGTGAAGTGTCCTCCCGCTCCCGGACGCGAGTGTCTCCCGGCCAAGTGGACGACGGAGTTGCATAACGGCGGCGAGAGGCGAGTCGGTCATGGCCGCGTTTCGGCGACTCGCGACCGCCGTCGCGCTCGAGGGTTGCCGCCTCGAAAAATACCGACGGCCGAACGAGCCGATGGCGACGGGCGACGTCGCCTCCGTTCCCGTTTCGACCTCGCGTCGCGCATAAATTACAAAAATAGACGAGGCTCGTTATGCATTCCATACTTCTCGTGTCCGTCAAACTGTGCGTCGCCGATGCGCGCTATTTAAAAAAAAATCGCAAGACGAGGTCGCCCGCTCCGCTCCGTCGTCTAGGAGGGATCTCCGACGACTCGGTCCGATTCCGTTTCGACTCGACGCCGAAGATCCGGAGCGATTACGAATTCGCCCCCGAGGTCAAAAAAATCGAGTCGAAAATTCGGATTTTACACTTGAACCCGAACACGAGCCCACTCAAAATGCGGCGGATGAATTTATTACGCCACACTCGAATTCCTCGCCGAATATAATTTTACACTTCCTAGTGTTATTTGCGAATATTTTCCTCGCAGTATGACAGATAAATATATTCCGCGAGGCGAGGGGTGCAGCTCGGACGCTCGCTCCGACGGCGCTATTTCGGTCGACCCGAAGGGTGTCGCGCGTCGGAGCCCCCCGCCACCCGAACGCAAAAATATAGCGTTCGACGAGGATCGCGGGGTCTGCAGGTCCGTCCGATTCGAACGCGTCGATCGCCGACGGTGAGGGTTCGGACCTCGGCTAAATAAAGCCGGGCGCCCTCGGACTCGGGGATCCCTGCCAAGACGGCCGAGGGAGTCCCGCCGGGCTAAAAGCGTCCGCCGGGCTCGCGCCGGCCCGGGCGCTCCCCCCCTCGCGGGGCGGGGCCCGCCGCGGGACTCCCCGGCCTCCGTCGGCGGCGGGAGAGACACTTTCGATTTAAAAATACCGCACTCCGCGGACGCGCTCGAAATACCCCGCGTCACGTGACCGCGCCGCCCAATCGCCGGCTCCCACATATCTCGCGTCGCGCGTCGCCGGCTCGACTCGGGCCGCTCCGTCGGACCTCTCCCCCCGCGCTCCCCACCGCCGGCCACCGACCGCCGAGCGCCAGTCGTCTCAGGGGAGGCGCTCCGCCGCGAGACCTCGCTTCTCCGGCCGACCGCGTCCCAGCTCCTAGGGGGCGTCTCCGCGCACGGAGACCCTCTCAGGTCGGTCGCGCTCCGCGGCGCCCCCGTCGCCCGCGCGCCCCGCTCCCCCCCCTCGGCCGTCGCCGGCGGCCGCGGCGGGCGAGCGAGTCGCGCGCCGGCGTCGGTGACGTGTGCGTCACGCCGCGGTCGCCCTAACCTCGCTGACGGCCCGCTCTCTGCGTTGCAGGACAGACGACCCAGCCGCCGACCATGGAGGACGCCCACGCCAAATCGGTGGACGAGGTGCTGAAGCACTTCGGCACCGACCAAGACAGAGGTCTCACCCTCGACCAGGTCAAGAGGAACCAGGAAAAATACGGACCCAACGGTGAGTCCGCCGCCCGCTCCGGGCCGCCTCCCCCGCTCCCTCGCCCCGTCCGCCCCCGGCCGGGGCGCGCGCTCTCGCCCCCGTCGGAGCGAGGTCGCGCGCCCCGCCGCGCTCGATTCGTCGCGCCGAAGGTGAATGTGCGTTCCGTCGGACGGAGTGTGTGTAAATTTGCTCTGACAAAACAGAAATTGTTTGAACAAAAGTCGGCCCGATCTCCGAGACGAGGAAGCGACTCTCGAAGGAAACGCTTCGATCGAATCGAACGCCGACGGTGCAACGGAAGCGGACTATTTTTGTCGAAATCCAATCGGCACGCGGGTGCGACGGACGGAACAAGTTTCTGCCAAAATGGGGACGAAGACGTTAGTTTCGCGTAGAGTTCTAAAAATACGAGCGACGCGCGTCACACTCGACGAAGAGACGACACGTCTTCCGCCCGCGGGACGCGGAGTCCCCCGGCGGGCGCCTCCGCCGCGGACCGGTTCGAGTCGCTTCGACGCGCTTCTCGAACGCGAGTCGCTCGCGACGGAAGACCCGCTGTCGCGCTCCACTTCCGGGCCTTCCGAGTCGCCCCCGACCTTTGACCTCCGTCGGGCGCTTTCGCTCTCCTTCGACCTCGTCGCCGTCGAGACCTGTTGAATCGCAGACGAGCGAAAGCGCCGATTCCGTTCGAAAGATTGCCGCTCCTGAAACGAAACACTCCGAAGACGTCTAGAAAGAGAGTCCGAGCGATCGCGCGCTCGCCTCGTTCGGGCCGTCGATCCTCGCTCCGAAATTGAGAAAGCAATTACCCGCAGAGAGTCCTCGAAACCCTCTCGATCCCTTTCCGATTGATTGCCCTCCTTTCTATTTTTACTCGTCTAATCGTGTGCTCTTTTATCTTTTCAGAATTACCCACAGAAGAAGGTATGCAACTTTGCGCTCTCAGAGATGAAATAACGCGATCGCGACTTCCGTTAATGACCTTTCGATGCAAATCCTCGTCTGTTCTCCGCGATTGTGATTTGGTCGTGTAAATATTTATGTCGAGCGAACGCATCGCCCCCAGACCGAAAGACAACTGTGCAAATAATTCGAAAACACCTTCCGACGCCGATGTGTACTCTCGCGTTTGATTTGTTTGATCGATCGATCTTTCCCCGTGTCTCTTCCGCTTCCGTAATCCGCTGCTTCGTTTTGTAGGAAAATCAATTTGGCAATTAGTATTGGAACAGTTCGACGACCTCCTAGTAAAGATCTTGCTCTTGGCCGCCATCATTTCATTCGTGAGTATTGCGGAGACTTCGGTATGTTTCGCTCCGACCCCGTCGCGCTAACGAAGAAGGTTTCATTCGCAGGTGCTCGCTCTGTTCGAAGACCATGAGGATGCATTCACCGCTTTCGTCGAGCCCCTCGTCATCCTGCTCATCCTCATCGCGAACGCCATCGTCGGCGTGTGGCAGGTAAGATCGCCTCCGTCCCTCGGGAGTTCGACGACCGACTTCCTCTGACGCTCGAGTTTTGCCCGCAGGAGAGGAACGCCGAGTCCGCCATCGAGGCCCTGAAGGAGTACGAGCCGGAGATGGGCAAAGTCATCCGCGGGGACAAGTCCGGCGTGCAGAAGATCCGCGCGAAGGAGATCGTCCCCGGAGACATCGTCGAGGTGTCCGTCGGCGACAAGATCCCCGCCGACATCCGCCTCGTGAAGATCTTCTCCACGACGATCCGCATCGACCAGTCCATCCTCACCGGCGAGTCCGTGTCCGTGATCAAGCACACGGACGAGATCCCCGACCCCCGCGCCGTCAACCAGGACAAGAAGAACATCCTCTTCTCCGGCACCAACGTCGCCGCAGGCAAGGCGCGCGGCATCGTCATGGGCACCGGCCTCAACACCGCCATCGGCAAGATCCGCACGGAGATGTCCGAGACCGAAGAGATCAAGACTCCCCTGCAACAGAAGCTCGACGAGTTCGGCGAGCAGCTCTCCAAAGTCATCTCCGTCATCTGCGTCGCCGTATGGGCGATCAACATCGGCCACTTCAACGACCCCGCCCACGGCGGCAGCTGGATCAAGGGCGCGGTCTACTACTTCAAGATCGCCGTCGCCCTCGCCGTCGCGGCCATCCCCGAAGGTCTCCCCGCCGTCATCACGACCTGCCTCGCCCTCGGAACTAGGCGCATGGCCAAGAAGAACGCCATCGTGAGGTCTCTGCCCTCCGTCGAGACCCTCGGCTGCACCTCCGTCATCTGCTCCGACAAGACCGGAACCCTCACCACCAACCAGATGTCCGTCTCTCGCATGTTCGTCTTCGAGAAGATCGAGGGCGGCGACAGCAGCTTCCTCGAGTTCGAGATCACCGGCTCCACCTACGAACCCATCGGAGACGTCTTCCTGAAGGGCCAGAAGGTCAAGGCGGCCGACTTCGACACCCTGCACGAGCTCGGAACCATCTGCATCATGTGCAACGACTCCGCCATCGACTTCAACGAGTTCAAGCAGGCCTTCGAGAAGGTCGGAGAGGCCACCGAGACCGCCCTCATCGTGCTCGCCGAGAAGATGAACCCCTTCAGCGTCGGCAAGACCGGCCTCGACCGCCGCTCCAGCGCCATCGTCGTGCGCCAGGAGATCGAGACCAAGTGGAAGAAGGAGTTCACCCTCGAGTTCTCCCGCGACAGGAAGTCCATGTCCTCGTACTGCACCCCCCTGAAGGCCTCCCGCCTCGGCCAGACCGGCCCCAAACTGTTCGTTAAGGGCGCCCCCGAAGGCGTACTCGACCGCTGCACGCACGCTCGCGTCGGACAGACCAAGGTTCCCCTGACCGCCAACCTGAAGAACCGCATCCTGGAGCTGACCCGCCAATACGGCACCGGTCGCGACACCCTCCGCTGCCTCGCCCTCGCCACCGCCGACGCTCCCATGAAGCCGGACGACATGGACCTCGGAGACTCGAACAAGTTCTACACCTACGAAGTCAATCTAACTTTCGTCGGAGTCGTCGGCATGTTGGACCCTCCCCGTAAGGAAGTCTTCGACTCCATCGTCAGGTGCCGCGCCGCCGGAATCCGCGTCATCGTCATCACCGGAGACAACAAGGCCACCGCCGAAGCCATCTGCAGGTGAGCCCCGCTCGAATCGGAACTCTCGGATTGTTCGCCGTCGAAAATACTAACGCGTTCAAACATTACAGGCGTATCGGAGTCTTCACCGAAGAGGAAGATACGACCGGCAAGTCCTACTCTGGCCGCGAATTCGACGATCTTCCCATCTCCGAACAGAGGTTGGCCTGCGCCCGCGCTCGTCTCTTCTCTCGCGTGGAACCCTCTCACAAGTCCAAGATCGTAGAATACTTGCAGAGCATGAATGAAATCTCCGCTATGGTCAGTAAACCGACGACCGGGCGCTCGAAATCGCATCACCTTCGTTCATTTTATTAATGAAAACGTTCGGTGTTTCATTATAGACTGGTGATGGTGTAAATGACGCTCCAGCTTTGAAGAAAGCCGAAATCGGTATTGCCATGGGATCCGGTACCGCCGTAGCCAAGTCTGCCTCCGAGATGGTGTTGGCCGACGACAACTTCTCCTCCATCGTCGCCGCCGTCGAAGAAGGTAACGTCGCGTCGCTCGTCCGAATGCGCCGCTCTTTTTTCGCTGCGGAGATAAAATAACGTCCGTCTCCGTTGTAGGTCGCGCCATCTACAACAACATGAAACAGTTCATTCGCTATCTCATCTCTTCCAACGTCGGTGAGGTCGTGTCCATCTTCTTGACCGCCGCTCTCGGCCTTCCCGAGGCCCTCATCCCCGTTCAGCTCCTCTGGGTCAACCTCGTCACTGACGGCTTGCCCGCCACCGCCCTCGGTTTCAATCCTCCCGACTTGGACATCATGGACAAACCACCCCGCAGAGCCGACGAAGGTCTCATCTCCGGATGGTTGTTCTTCAGGTGCGTGAGCAGACCAACGGTATCCGCCGAGGACTTTTCGATCTTTCGATAATCATCCATCGTCCACAGGTACATGGCCATCGGAGGATATGTCGGCGCTGCCACCGTAGGAGGCGCTTCCTGGTGGTTCATGTACTCGCCCATGGGACCGCAGTTGTCTTACTGGCAGCTCACTCATCATTTGGCTTGCATCGGCGGCGGAGACGACTTCAAAGGAGTCGATTGCAAAATCTTCAGCGACCCCCATCCCATGACGATGGCTCTCTCCGTGTTGGTCACAATTGAGATGCTCAACGCCATGAACAGGTATATCTTTTTACCGCGAAACTCGCCAAGTGAAATGGTGCATCGATCTAACCGATTGTTTTATTTATTTTTATAGCTTATCGGAAAATCAATCTTTGATCGCTATGCCTCCATGGTCGAACATGTGGTTGATCGGTTCCATGGCTTTATCTTTCACACTTCACTTTGTCATCCTTTACGTAGAAGTTCTATCAGTGAGTATCCGTCCGAGCGTTCCGTCGCCGCCGTGAGACTTTTTGTAAATGTGCTTTAATCTTTTGCAGACCGTATTCCAAGTGACGCCCTTATCAGGCGAAGAATGGATCACAGTAATGAAGTTCTCCATCCCCGTAGTGTTGCTGGATGAAGTTCTTAAATTTGTTGCGAGAAAGATCACCGACGGTGAGAGCGTGTTTAATGGCATGCAATGGATCGTCCTAATGTGGGCCGTGTTCTTTGGCCTGCTGCTCTACGGGCCACTATAACGTCCCGGAAGTAGTGGTGTGGCTGAGAAAGCCCTTGTTTGATTAGTTTGTTTCCCTGATCCCCGATCTAATACCACTTGTTACTAAAATAAAAACGGTCATAAGTGTGTTTTGAGTGTGAAGAACTGATACTTATTTATAAGACAATTTACATTACATGCTATTGGTGCTATGCCATCTGACAGTTTCACACAATAAATGGACCTCAATATTCATTTAGTATTTATATAGTTTAAAATGTGTCTCATATCATCGGGAACTTGTGTTAACTTATTTTTCTAGCTATTGTTTTTCTTTTTAGTTTTTTTTTATAAACTTAGATATTTATAAACATTAGAGAACTTATTAAATTCTGAGAAACAAATTGTGCACCTTGTATACTTTCGTGGAAGTGCCTTTAAGCATTTAACATGTACCTTTATCTCATCCCTTTGTGTTAACAATATTTTGCCTGCCCCCCTTTTTGTTTGGTATTTTGTAATTAGGTATGTTTTTTATCAACTGATTTTTGGAATAAACGAATACCATGTATATTCTTTAGTTGGTCACGTGTGTGTGAATACAATTGTTATATGATCACACCGTGTGTGGCATGACTTGCACGCACCCTGACTTGTTCCTCAATTCACACGCCCGCGTCCGCAAAACGGACGACGGGCAGCCAAATCTTTGTGTGCTCAATGATGTAATTCCATTAGTCTAAAAATGAATATAATCAATATTTGACTCCTTGCATTAAAACGTCTCCCCGCGTTGTAGCGCGAAGGAGACGCCGATCATTATTGTGATGGCTATTTTATTGAATTTGAAGGACAAGAATCTGTTTATAGAATAATTCATAAGTAAATGATTTGTTTCTGCTCGTTCTGATCTCGGAACATGTGATTTGTAATATGTAAAATAGCAGATTATGAAAATAGACGACGTCATGCAATAACGCTAAAAATCTAAAGTAAATTTTAAGATAAATGCTCTTCATTGATAAAAGTATTAGATGTTGATCGTACAGAATAACGCCTAAGAAAATGTATGATATTTTCTTCTGCTGATAGGCTTAACAAATCAACTGATCGATTAGAACTTACATATGTGTAAATAATTTGATCGTGATTATTTCTTCGTATTAGTTAATTATAAATGTACATACATTAATATTCATCGATAACGAGTTATAAATTGATTTGATTAAGTTAATGCATCGGAGTGAAAATATAAAAATATATGAATTTTTGTCAATGTCCCCCATGTAATTACATACTGTCTTTTGATTTCAATATTAACAAAATTGTGTGTGAAATAATATTTCAGTAAGAGTTTTTTTCGACTTTTATCCTGTATATATAATGTGGAGTTGGATGCAAAATATAGCAAAATTGTGACAAATACTATGTATAATGCAAACTACATTTAACTGTAGCAAATAAATATTTGGAAAGTATTTGATACATTGGACTAACACCATTTGTGAAAAGTACGTTAAATGAATGCTGCAAAAATTTAATAATATGTCTTAATTACAGGTAAATTTTATTCTATTTTTCTGTCTTATATATTATATTATATTATTATTTATGATTTTTTTGTTATACATACACATGGCATATATATATATGTATAGTCAACCCTTTTATAGCGTCGTGATAAGGACCACGCTATAGAATGTTAGGCACCCAAACAAAATTTGTACGAAGTTAGTTTGTCGATAAGTGCAAATGACTGACACCGTTGCTTACGTAAAAGACGCCGCAAACGAAGTGGACGCTATAGGAGGGTTGACTGTATTTTTTACATTTTATAAGTTAAACACATCTCATTGAAGACATTTTACGATTCAATACATTCACTCTTTCGACCTTAATTGTCCGTAATTGTTGTCTCGCCTGAAATAATCGACATATCCTCGTTAGTTATATATTGTCTATTGTTACATTCAATTACCTCTAATTAATTTACCAGGTGTATTTCGTTCGACTGTCCGTTTAAACATAGCATGTATCCATTGTCTAATAATTGTGTCTTTCCGTACAGTGTCACCGACGGTATCATCGAATTAATTGGAGAGAACCTAGGGCCGGCGGCCCGCTGAGGACCTGTTTCAAATGCTAGAGCCTTCATCCTAGACTAATTGTATTCCATGAACATTATCATTGTACTTGTATGGTGTACCTCCTTCTGTGTAAACTTTGCGTAACACTCAGTTGTTGTTGTGATCTCTACCTCTTTGAATTGTCTCTATATTTCTTCCGACTCACTGCATGCTTCTTCTTGTCGCACAAACTATCCGACAGCTTTCACTATTTTATTTTTTCTGATGAAAATGCCGCCATTTCTTTTCACTAACAGCATTATTGTTTTTCAGTGGGTGAAAGAGTGGTTGACAAGTGGTAAACATCACTGCAGAATTGCAAACTACTGCCTATTAGCATCTTAAAATCTGCTGCTTATTCTATCTTTTTTTATCTCATAATTGGCTTTGTTCAACCTACCATTATTTTTTTTTTCAAAATTAATCCCCGGGAAAGATAATACGCACAATATAAGGTCCTCGAATATCCTGATGTAGCTGAGGAAAAGGGCCGCTGCTGCATATTACATCTGGGAATATGTTGCCATCAGCCACTCATGAGAGATTGTCCTTTCAAAGGGCTACAACCCACCACCTAATAACAGTGTGCAAGTGAATGTTGAACTGATTGATGAAGCATTGGTGATGTCAGTGGTAGAATAACTGAATTTATTATAAAACAAATTGTGTATATATTATATAAATAGGAAAGTATTTTAAATTGTTGAATAGAATATATAATGTGTCCGATTTGTATTGTGCCTGTCGGGTGCGCGGTAGACATGTACGAGGGTTGTTGTTTTATATGTACTTAATATCAGACAATATTTATTTATTTTATCTACATGTTTTGATATATAAGCAATATTTACATGTTAACTTTTCCTATCAAACGTGACCCGACATGCATTCGATGCAGATCAAAAGAAAGTCAGAATGACATCATTAATCTGACAAATTAAATACCTGTACATTATAATGTATTGTTTTATACAATAAATCGTTAATAAAGCTATTTGTTTCTTACATTTTTACTCTTATCTCTTGCAGACGTTACGTCTGCATTTTTATTCATAATTCTGCATGTACACAATCCTTGTTATTTTTTCACTGCCCGCACAAACCCTAGATCACTATGCGTTCTAAGTCTGTAGTCTGTGAGACTAATGATTAGTGATATAGGGTTGTGTGCATAAAAATTACATTTTTTTTAAATATAATTCGATATAAATGCTTTAATATACTCGTAAAATTACACATTTGTATTTTTTTGTCATAATAAATATTTGCTTCCATTTTTAGCAACGTAATAAAAACGTGCGATCAATAAAATTGTCTAAAATGAAAGTAAATATTCGAAAATTATGCAAATTTATCAAAAATGTACATAACTTATTTGTGATTTTATATTTATAAAACGCCATGTAATATGCGAAACAAGATTTTTTTAATTAGGAAACGTACATCCGTTAATTATAAAAAAATAAACGTAGCCTAAATATGTATTTAGAAACTAGTTTATCTAGCTAATTTATGCTTTTTAGTTATGTATTTTGACTAATGACTGATGACCGACCGTAGTACAACGACCGAGGATATGGAACCTACGGTCTTAGGGCTGCACATGGCCTAAATTTTTACGGAACGATTCCCATTATGTATTTATAATCAAAGTTCCCTGAAAACGTCGCTTCCCTATCCCCGGTCTAGTCCTATTGATTTTGAAAAGCAAGTCATTGTGATTAACTCTTTACAGTCCATATCCGCATGATATCGTAGAAATGCGTAATATGCTATCACGCAAAAACATGCGTACTATAAAGAGTTAAGTATTAAATAAAAAGCCGTGATATCATTATTAGTAGTGATAGTATTTATTTTATTTATTACTAGCGAATACCCGGCATGCGTTGCAATGCCACACTTAAAGATATAAAGTGTATGTATTTGAATTCAGTTTATTGGAATGAATTTAGATATTTTTAATTACACTGAAAAACGGGTTTACGATCGCGCTTAGTAATTATTTGAAAGGTACATTAAGATTTCAAATATATATCTTTCCGATACTTCGAGTCTCCTGACGGACTCGTGGACGCGGAATAGTTGACGGCGCCTTGGCGATGCTCCTTGTGAGTATCCTCCATCCAGTACTGCCAATGTGCGATGTTGGGCTATGCATTGCCGTCGCTTCGTGGTAGATTTTTTTGCTTGGTTATTGATGTCTTCATTTTCGATAAAATTGGTAGCCATGTTCAGGGTATGCTAGTGCCGTCGTCTCGTCCATTGAATATGGAGTTCGATTTCCATCACTCTCTCGCAATTTATTGCTATGTTTTTGTACCATCAAAATTGATGTGATGATCGTTCTTCATACCATGTTCGTGTATTGCGGATTGGTAATTCAATTCAAAGACTGCATTCTGATGCACTATCACCTCGTGGGTGTTGTATCTATTGGTTTGTTCAATGTACGATATGATACAGGCTGAGCATTCGATCCCGTAAGCTCCATGAATTTCGTTTTTAACTTTGTTCTTTTTGTTGAACAGAAGATTTCCTATATTTTCTCCCGTCCCAAAGATTCAGAAAAATCCAGACAGAGGCGGATGCCTCAGACGCCTTCGACGATCTCCGTCGTCATGTCAAGGAAGCGGCTTTATTTAGATGGCAGGAGAGGTGTTCTGCGTCGGTCGTCGGCCGCCACCTTTCATTTTCTTCCTCTCGGTTAGGCACCGCCTGAGATGTCGCTGGTCGTCCCGGATCACTGGACGTCTCAGTCCCTCACAGGACACGGGTGATTTAGGGCCTCGTTCGTTAGGTTTGGGCTTTCAACAACTTCGGAGTGTCCATGCGGAAATCCGTTCATGAACGCAGACCATATTCTGTGGACATTTTCGGACATGGCATCCGATTGCGAGGCGTTCCTTCGTTGTGTCAGTGGTCCGAAATTCAGTCCGGTTGGACACCCAAAATTTGTGGTCTCTGCCTCTAATTTTAGGGCATTTAGGGCTTTTGTAAAAGTTTTTGGGGGAAACGCATCCCTGGGACTTTCTATGATCTCCATCAGGCCCATCCCTGCGACTAAGTAAAATTAGAATATTTAGATAACTTCCACTCGCGCTCAGAGCGCAAGTGACCGCAAGAAGTGGAGTGAGTGGTCCTTGCAGACATGGAATTTTAATTTGACGGTTTTGCACTAAGCTGTGCACTTTGCGAGCGGACTGGCATGCTCCCGAATAGGGGGATTAATCACACAGCTCGGGTCAGAAGAGGCTCCCCATTTTTTTGTTATATTCGTCCCAAAGATTGTGCTTATGCCGTGCTAATGAAGTGCTTTTAGATTCACAATACTTTTACATAAAATGCGTACCATCTGGCAAGAAATGATTTGGGCGTGAGCAGTCCACAGCAGTACAGCTGTCCATGTGAGAAACATGCACGCATAGCCTGTGTGTTTCTGTTCTTTGTTGATGCTCGTGCCGGAAACTGCACACGTTTCAATTCGAATAGCATATCAGTCGGAATCATTGGGACATAACCTCTTCTTGAAATTTTTCATTCCAAACTGTAGCTCCGATGATATTGTTCATCATTTTTTTTCACTAAAAACCTGGCACAGTTGCTACATGTCGTGGCAGATTTATGTTTCGGAGAAGAATTATAGGCACGCCAATTTTCAGTGTTAAAATATCCAATTCAAATATATTTTTATATAGAATGATAAACTAACTAAAAGTTGTCCTTATGTTTTGTTCGTGTGTTTACGTGTCACTTTTTGAATTTTATCACGCTGTTAAACATATCACATATTGAAAACCACTTTTTTGTTTAAATATATCATTGCAGTAAGCTCTTTTGGGGGCACCACTAAGATTTCGTTTCAATCTATTAGCTGGTTTAAGAATTATATCAATTTTACGAAGGAAGTAGAGTTTCATGAATTTCCTACAAAATCTTCCACACTTTATGCGAACCTTAGCGCGGAACACCCGAACTGTAAATTGTTAAAGTTTTTTTAAATACTGATGTTCGTTTTCGTTCATAACACTTTAACGACCGCTCACGCCCCGTTTGCGTGAAATTCGAGCCAAGCGTCGCAGACCGCTCACGCCACGTTGGCGTATTCGTCACACGCAACTTAGCATACAAAAAAATAAATATTTCAATAATATTATGCTTTAAATCGTGATTTTATATGGCAGTACATACATTCACAAAATATCGGTCCCGAAAAAAATATATACGTTTCTTATTTTTTAATCAGAAGTCAGTAGTTTTTATATTTACGGTATTTTTTAATCGAATACTAAATTATTCTCAACATTTTGTCCGAAAAATCAATGCAACATAGGGTTAAATCATGCGTTAAATATTATACGTCACTGGCATAGATTGTTAAGTAAATATCGGACCGCATTTATTAAAACTGATTTTAAGAATTTTATCTTTCTAAAAAAATATTTTGTATAAAAGGTTGGCAATCACTGTCTAGAAAAAAACCATATTTCCAGATTTACAATTATACACAATCTAGAGACTTTGAGAATTTTATCTCCGTCTAAAAGTTGGTTATGTGAACAAAAGGTTTGCAAACCCTGTCCAGAAAAATTCCATATTTCGAGGTTTACAACCGTACATAGCCCAAAGGCTATGGGAATATTTTGAGAATTTAATCATTCTCTAAAAATTGGATTTTCTTAACTTTTCCATTTTTAAATGTAAAAAAGGTGGCAACCCCTGTCCAAAAACAGCGAATTAATTCTTTAAAGTTCTAAAAATCAATAGGAACCTAAATTCTAATTTTAATTCCAGTCGGTTAAAAGGTTCAAATGTTATGCTAAATTTACGAAATTTATTGTTTCAATCAAATCGTGTTGAATCCTGGAGTTAATTTCGCAATTGATTGATTTGTTGTGTGTGAAGATGCATCCAAGGTCGGGCATTACTTTGCTTGGCGGGTTTTCGCTTTTAGAAAAGATGAACGATTGAAATGTTTAATTATTGATTTGGAGAGGCATATTTTGTATGTGGTTGCTTAGCCACACGCGCTTAGAACAGTGACACGCGGCCGCGCCTCACTTCACCAGAACAAACTTGACTAAATGCTCCATATCGGGCATGCTATTTCTGCCTGTCGGCATAGTTTAACTAAAGACTAAAGGCTTATTTTACCTTACCTAACCGGGCATGCCTTAATCGCCTCGCGGCCGCGCCTCACTTCACCAGAACAAACTTGACTAAATGCTCCACACCGGGTATGCTAATACTGCCTGTCGGCATAGTTGACTAAAGGCTTATTTTACCTTACCAAACCGGGCATGCCATTACCGCCTCTCGCGAATCGAACGCGAGACATCCTCCGGACGCCGCTGGACGCCGGACGCCTTCTGGACGCGAGACATTGATTTTTATATATATAGATTATTTTCACTTAACAGTATTAATACAGTTTATTTTTGTTGTATACCAATATCATCATCATTACCTTTAATTTTTCTGCATTTTATCTATCCCTTACGATGCTACGTATTTAATATGCCATATGACATTTTAAAACCCTATATTTATTATATTTCATATTGATATAGATAGTATATTGAGATTCAATGTAGTAATGCTGTAAAAATTCCCATTATTACAACTTTACTACAATTTGACTCTGAGTAGTAAATACACCATAGTAAAGGAAAGGTTAGCGTAGCAAACTCTTGTAAATCAGATTAGAAGATCGTTCATGGTTGAAATTGTACAACCTTCTACTAAAACAAAATTTAGGTGTCGTATTTGGATGACCTTCTTAAGAATACCTTGTCCAACTTAGTTCACAATCTCTACGTCTAGATTGCAGTTGATTCTAAACGTTTATTGATTTACTATTGGCCCATAATTGTTCTTATCTTTTTATACTATCATATCAAAGAAATATTTTTCCTTTGTCCTTGGATAATCACAAGTCTTCAATATCTGTATATTGATATTCAGAAAAGCTTTATTTAATAAATCCTTTTATCTTCCCTTTAAATAATACGATAGTCAATTATAAGAAAAGGGAAAGCGTCACTATCCTTTATTATATTTTGAACAACCTGTTGGACTTGAGTCTTCCCTGTAAATTTATAAATAGTTGTTTTTCACCCGTAGCATCTATTTATATTCTAAGACAATTTTTCACAACATTTTCCTCATCATGTTTAATGACTCTGAGAAAGCTCACCGCCATTAACTTTCAAACACTTTAATTTAGTGTGTTTTGAATGTCTTAACATTTTTCTGACTAAAATTTAAGAATGGATTAACGCTCTAAAAATAAAATATAAACTAACTCTTTATGCTTTTATTTATTTTATCTCATTTTTTTATATTAAAACATATAAATTTAAATTTTATCCCCCTTATTATAATTTGAATACAAAAATATATTTAATAATTTTACTATGTAGCAGTCCCTATAAGAGGCTGATAAATTATATCCAGTGTGTTTTATGTTTTTTTTATCTGATAAATAAATCCGATCAAATGACCGACCTTTGATTAATAATATTTTATATATTTATTAGAAAATAACAATTAAAACTATTTATTTAAAAAATATAAATATATAATAAGGACAGTAAATTAAGATTAAATGTTGATTTTTTAAATTAATATTTCTCAAATTATAATTTGTGCGGTTATAAGCCATTTAATATAAATAACGATTAAAAAAAAAATATCCTTCAACTATCTAAGGATTTTTCAAATATGTTTTTCTTATGATATAATATTTAATTTATTTAAAATGAATTATATTTGCGTTAATGATGAATTTCGTATGGCAGTTATGACGTAGGCCGATATAAAAGCTTTTAAGACCAAATTTCACCTCGCGGTTTGAGCTGTCAGATGTTCAGTTCATCTGCTTGTGTCGATGTTATTTAAAAAACATACTTTCTTATGAGTAACCCTGATGAAATGAGTGCTTCAAGGTATTTATATAACGATACATTATATTTGTTTTAATTTTTGGATAAATCTCGCAATTATAAAAATGACTTCTACATAAAAAAAATGTTTAAGTTTCATTATATATGTTAATTAATTGAATATAGGCCATAGCTCGAAGAATATTCGCAAATTCACATTTTTTATGCACTCTTCAAAATATTTTTATTTAAATAAGCACGATTTCAGATCTGATTTCGAACTTCCAAAAATAATGGCTTCGTTAGAATTATGGGATTCATCACAGGCCGAAAACATAAATACTGAACAAAAAGAAGATACACCAGGTACACCTTTCAAAAGATCCCTTCGTAAAAGAATACAATCGCCCAAGTCTACCGCAGCCGTGACCAATAGACGGGTTATTTTAAAACCAAAACGTATTCAACCAAATATTATGTCGGAGGAAGATATCAAAAAATTGTACTCAAACGCTAAAGTAAAAACAGTCTCGCAACGATTAGAAACCATATTCGAAGAGCCGAAAGCCGTCAACGATACGATTTTATTGATAGGTGGCAAAAAGATCAAGCGCTCATTAAAATTTCCCGAAAACTCTCTTCATACAAAGGAGAAAATTAAGAAGAGACGATCCAAAATCAAAAGATTTTTAGGAAACAAAAATTTTACAAATAGAAAAAAAGTATCTATGCAATCATTTCTCAAAACGCTTCAAAGTCTAGACACTGAAGATCCACTGGAAGATAGCGCCGATAATAATTGATTATGTGTAGAATTTATGTATGAATTAATTGAACAACGAAAATGATCTTAAAAATCTCCTTTTGATTGTGGATGTACTTATCACCGTTTATAAAATTAGTTTATACTTAATAATGCGTGACGACGTTATATACAAGTTTTTATTTAACGCCGTTTCACTTTATCAGAACGTCAAATAGAAATAGTGACTTTAATTTTAATATTTTTTATGAATGCGCGTCATGTATTATTATTTATTAATGTTATGAATTTGGATAAATTGGACGATTCATAAACAATTTTGTTTCATCTATGAAGAATAATTTTACGAAATGCTCTCAGTTCTTCATAGTATTAAGGATAGTTTAATGTATGATTATATCTCTCCAAACCATGACAATCGGTTCCTTTAGTGATCAATGTGGTCACAATGTTGTTTGTGATTATTAAAAATGTATTAAAATGATGATTATAAATTTATGTCAACTGAGTATTGGGAGAATCTAAGAGTATTCGTATATTTAGTAAAATATATAATTCCCTTCGTTATTCAACACATCTTCCCATTGCTTTTAAATTGTTTTCCTCTCGGGCATGGATCTGAAAAGATGGAGATCCATTGGGGTCCGGTTTAATTCCTGTATTTTATCTAGTGTCAATTTTGCCTTTTGAGGGTTCGTCGTCTTCTGTTGAAAAAATATGGACGTTTTTCCTTTTAATTTTTTATGCAAAGCTTTTAATTATCATCAATAAACTTGTGCAGTTATAGTTTCTATCGGTTTCATTCATTCATAATGAATTATTCCCCACATATCTCCGCCATATGCAGAAAATAACCAATTTAACACACTACGTTATATTTCTACATTATAACAACCATTATATTCGTTTTGTTGATGAGTTTTAAATAGTCTCAATGGGATCCCTGTATTTACTCATCAATTGTTTGCCATGGATTCGACTCGATTGGAGATTTTATTGCATCGTTGTCAAATTTTGAAGGTCCTCCTATTCTCAGTTAATCCCTTAAGTTTCTATTGCCCGATTTAAATTTTTGGAACCAATATTGTCAACTGCGGACGATTTCCACTTCACTATAAACATCCTTGAGTATTTTACGTGCTTTTATGTCATTTTAATCCAAATAAATAAATAAAAACAGTATACAATACTGGATGTGGACTTCGATAGTAACATAAGGTCTCATACACTAATACTCTTTGATCCCTCAGTACAAAAATGTTGACATACTCTAGAATACAATCGATCTAATTGGTGCTGTGATTTTCAACGCAGATTGCAAAACTTACATAAACTTGTTAAAAATTATTTCAAACTATCCTGGAATTTATCTCTATCATTTTAAGCAAGTATTATTTTTTTTTAATGAAATATATTTATATGCTGTTTTTCATTTGTTGTGCTTTATGGTGAATGCTATGGTTTATTTTTTATAAACACAATTATTTGCCTTTGGAACATTTCTGACTTCTTTATTGTCAGTGTTGGTCGAGGCATCGGAACAGGTACTTGTCCGGAAGAAAGCCATAGTTTCTTTCATACAGGATTATTGTATAGCACCCATTTCTCGTCTCCACGCCGTAAAAAAGGATAGGCTTCATAATGATATAGAAGAGATTGATTGTATGCCATAGGTCGAGCGTCTACGACAATTTTCAACGATAAAGCCTCAATTGTTTGATGAGGATCTGATTCTATCATTGGCTTCAGGATATTTTTACGCGGAACCCTGCTATAAACGATAATGTAGATGATTATATCACTGTGTTTTTGGTGATAAACATAATAGTATGCATTTTGCTCATTGTTAAAGATCACACTTATAATGTTTACGTCAACATTAATACAATTACATATTTATGCCTAAACATGTGGCTTTTTACATTTTAAGAAATTCGATTTTAATTTACTTTTTAGTTTTAATATAAGATCAACTATTAGATCGACATTGTCAACTACAAATTAAGCTTCTTATCGATGTTTAAATGAGAGTAACATTTTACATGCAAGTGCCTCGCTGTACATATTTTTAGTGATTAGATTATCGTAGCGTGTTAAGAATAACTTTTATTTTTTCATGTAATAAAAGTACAAAAACATCAATCTGATGTAATCAATTTAAAGCTTAACTTATTCGTATAACATCTCATGTAATAATATACAATAGTTTATACTGCAAATAAATTTGTCGATGCTTGAGGACGGAATGAATAAATCATTATAGATTTAAAATTCACCACAATAAATGTAATTAAGTGCCAATTTTAAAATGTAAATTTGTCATTAAGAAATTAAGAATAAGGGTATCATTTAAATATTGCTGTATATTTGTTTGTTATTTATTTAGTATATGGATTTAGTAAATCTAAATAGAAATTAAAATCCAGCAATAACAAAATCTAAAAATCAAAATAATTCTGAGCGTTGCCTTGAAATTTGTTATTCGTTTACATTTAGATTTAATTTTTTTTAACAATCATGCTAGTACGAGGGTGATTCAAATATAATCCGGAATATAGCTTCATTAGAAATACATTTCTCTCGAGCATGTCCCAAATGTGCTTGATTGGGTTCATATCAGAATTACGAGCTGTCCACTGCATTTTGCAAATGCCAACATTTGCAAGGTACGCATCGACACAATGACTTCCTTGATGACTGCCAAATCTGTACGCACTTCAAAGTTTATGCCGTCATTTACAGATTCTGCGTGAAAGCTCACTGTTTGGTAGTTATGATAAAGAAGTACTCTCCACTTCTTCTGTAGACTCGCTCACGACCATCTGGAGCCCTCAAAGCCGCTCTGGACTCATCCGTGAATAAAACTTCGCTCCGTTAGTCATTCATTCAATCAGCATGTTCCGGTTGAATCTTAATCGAACAACACAATGCTGCCTGAGGAGTTCTGGTCCTCGTGCCGATCTTCTAGCATGTAAATCTCTCTTTCATCCTTTTAATTGTCTGCTAACTCACATTGATACCTCTTATCGATTGGAAATGCTGCTTAATCTCAACCGTAGTGAAGGAACAATTTCATAGGACTTCCAAGATGATAATCCGATCATCACAAGCCGAAGTGTCGTACGTAGGATAGCAGCCACCATATGCTGAAGTCAGCCTTATTCAATAAGCTACACTGCCTATGTGATTTGAGCTACAGTAATTATTTTACATACCCTCGCCTAAACAGTTAACTAAATGAAACTAAGTTACTTAATATCGCTGTTTATGTTTGGGCCATATTCCGTGCCGGTGAATGTATCACTAATAAATTTGTACCGCTAAATTCCGGATGAATCTGCCTCGTAGTTAATAATTTTTATTCAGACAAATGCGTCGATTGAGCAATAAGACTTCTAGTTTGGTAATGTGTAAAAAACAAATAGTAATTGAATAATGAAGTGATATTGACAAAGCCTTTTACGTTAAATACAATGAAAAAGATCTACACTCTATATTATGTAAAGAATGTTTTTATACGTATTGAAACATATCTAAGATGTATCCTGTTGGTTTCTATTGTCACGTTGTATCAAATTACTATTTGCACGAATAAAGGATTTATAATTTTGACTTTTTCGTTTGGGAAAAATAGCACCTTTTGCTATCTCTTTGAATGAAGACAGCTTTTCAGACTGAATATATTTTAATTATAATATAATTTTGGTTGGATGGGTTGTTGGCAAATTTTCAGCGTACATATGTTTTAAGATTTGCAGCCCGAATAAAATCATCACAGGCTGAAAATCGCGGACATAACGAACATTCCAAAAGTGTGAAAATAATGGTGTAAAAATACTGCGTTGTATGC
Organism: Stenopsyche tienmushanensis; assembly: GCA_008973525.1. NCBI lineage: Eukaryota > Metazoa > Arthropoda > Insecta > Trichoptera > Stenopsychidae > Stenopsyche > Stenopsyche tienmushanensis. Next base: position 1,132,205 of record WACJ01000521.1, read on the forward strand.
ATTTTTTTTATTTATTAGTGAATATATTATTTCGAAAATTGTTATACATCCTTCCGATAAAATAAACATAGAGAGCAATACTTAAATATTATCATTTTAAAACAGATTTGTAAATTTGCCAATATATTATTTAATAACAAAAACATGTATTTTAGAGTTTAAATATTACAAATATTGTACTTAGATTTAATAAATAATGTTTTGATAAATAAAAGCTGAAAAATACTGCTTACTTTTATTGCTATTATTAGTTTTAATATAGAAAATCACAGATATTTTGTAAGTAATTGGATTTGAAGACGACTTTTGCATGTGTGCACGTCAATCGAAACTTGAGATTCTGCAAAATATTAGTCTCAGACGCTAAATACTTCTTAACCTTTTAATTGCCAACGACGCACCGGCGCGTCGAATTTGTACGCGCTGATGAGTCATTGGCAGTTAAAAGGTTAAGCATAGTCAAATACATAAATGCAAAATTTGTGCATTTTGCCCCTACAGGGAGCACAGAATGACAAAATACTCATATCACTCCTGACGCAAGGCTATTTGTGGAGAGCACACAGTTCCAGGCTGCAAAGAGTGCAAAGAATAAGATTTTTTTAGTTGTTTATTTCGACTAATAAAAATTTTGAAGTTTAAATTTGTTAGTCTGTGAAACTAATATGTAGTGACAGTGTAATTCGAAAATGACTATTGATTTAGGGTTAAGGTCGCTGAAGAATAGATTTTACAGCAGTTCTTTAAAGATTAAAAGGCACACTTTCATTTGAACATTAATTGACCAACGAGCAATGGAAAATATACATAAAAATCATAGTACAGTCAACCCTGCTATAAAGCGCATTTCTATAACATAATTTTTCTTATCTTCGCCCATATAAATTGAAACCCATAATCCCAAATTTTGTAAGGGCGCCTAACTTTCTACGGCGTTTTTTCCTATACCGCCGGTCCCTATCTCGACATTATAGGAGGGTTGACTATATAAAATGTTATTAATATTCTTCGATGTATTTTGGGATGAATGTACAATAATGATACAGGGTGAATTATCCTTAGAATAGAAAAAAATTAACATAATTAGACTAAGATTATTAAGTGAATGCTGAATGGTCCCAAGATTGGATAAACCCGTATGTCTCCCTGCATAAAAAGGATTCAATCAAAAAGTGTGAAAACTACAGAACATTGTCACTCATATAGCATACAAACACGCTATTTAATAGCAATGAGCCGACGGAATTCGTCAAAGGGAAAGGAACCAGAAAGTAGATACTGAACATTTGCCAGTTAATTGAGAAGCCAAACACCAGGGTCCAGGGATTATAAGCATTCAACTGTGTTAGTTAGAAATACCTCTGGAAAGTGTTGACAAATATGGGAGTTCCAGATATCGAGTTCCAGCTCATTTCAGTCATAAATTACCTCTACTTTAAAAGCGCTACAATAGTAAAAGTTACTGTCCAGAAAGGAGTTCTTCAAGGATGCATCCTGTCTCTAGATTTATTTAATCTGTATGAAGAATTCTTGATGCAATGAACACTAAATGGCTGGAACTGGAGAAATGGTCAAATGCCTCCGTCGTGTGGAGATCAAAAGCAACAGATTATGTCTGGAAATAAGGCATACGACAGCGAAAACAGGGAAAATCTCTGGAAGACCATATTGGAGATGGAAATCTGGGATGGAAAAGAGGGAGATGCCCTACTCACTGGACGAGCTGTTCTGTGATTGCAGCACTTCGAAAAGCTTAAATCAAAGAATGGAGAAGAGTCTTATCTCAGCCGATAGACACATTCTTGGACAAGATCACGATCCTCAGCAATTTAACAGAGAAGTGAATAAAGAACAGTCAACTTTGAGCATGGAAATGCATTTTTCTTAATTGAATAGTTTCAAAGAATCATTCTTTTCTAATCTATTTTATTAATAAATTTTTGTGCATATCATAAGTTCAACCTGTTTTCACTTGCCATCGTAAATTAACAATAGTAATTTCAATTGAAAGCAGCATAATAATAACCCGATTATTTTTATGTTAGTCCAACAGAGCAGTTCTTAAAAGGTATTCATTCGAATTGATTTCTTCGAGATTCTTTATATCAACATTAATCAGTTCGAAGCTTTTAAATAAGGTTCCGACCATCACAATTCAGATACAACCTTATTTACTTCTTCAACGGCATTTTTCTGCATGTATTATATTGATGATTATGTTTCAGTTCAGTTTGAACAGTTTTTGCTTATATGGACAGCTTATATTTGAATTATATAAGTGATATAAGTTGACACAGGTCAATGTATGTTATTTTTATAACGGGGAATTTAGCTTGCAATATTTTTAATACGGCATGAATTTGACGTTGGTTCACAGTCTTCGTATTCTTTCAAGAGAGCATTTGTGATATGCTCTTCATTTGTTACATCGATACAAACACAATAAGGATCGCTCGATCCTGGCTGATGCATCTGCCTGGGAACGCCAACCCAGCTTCTATCTATTCCTCCGCTACAAATGTACAAACAATAAATTAGCTCCGATCGTATGCTATGTTACTAAACCATAATAAAGTATATAAAAGATAATATAATGAAATTTGATTAAAATTCTTACCTTTTAGTAGTGCACCAAACTCGAGTTCCCGTATTTGCATCCCACTCGGTATTGCAAGGTGGATATTTTCTATTTGTTTCATCTTTGTTGGATTTTTCCGCTTCACCCTCTTCAAATTTTTTCTGGACATATTTCATGTAATGAGTTTCTTTTCCATTTGTATCGTAAAAGCGTCCAATCAATTTTCCTGATGAAAAATATATTTGTATTTTAAATTTATCAAGGCAATTTTTTAAAATTATGTTCAATAACACTATCGCTAACACATAGAAATTGCACCAAATAAATATGCGGAAATAAAGATCTTGTCTTTGAAATTTGCTCCTTATTAAGGCCCTTTCAGCTGCTACCGTAGTTAAATTTTAAGGTAAATTAGGTAAATTTTACCCTAAGGTTAAGACTGGGAAAATGCAGCCCGTGACAAAGATAACTGGATAGGGGTCTATGCTACATTTAACTTTTTTAAAGTATTACATTTATTTTATTTGAGAATGGCCATGATTCTTACTTCATTTTTGGTTACGATAAAAAATAGATTAGAATCATTCCTTAACCTTTTAACTGCCAACGACGCACCGGCGCGTCAAATTTGTATGGGCTGATGAGTCATTGGCAGTTAAAAGGTTAATAAGAATATGTGTAAATAAATTCATATGAGCAAAAAAAAATATTGCAATGTTATCCTTTATATGAAATAAATAAAATATACACCGGATAGTATTTGATTTTTATATCATCATATAGATGATGGTTTTTATATATGATTACTGGAATTAAAATAGGGCCTAAGTGCCAACAAAAATTCAAAATCGGTTCTATTTAATTTCTGATATATTATTTTTACCCATGTATATATATCTTTCGTCATATAATAGCATCCAACTTTTCAATCCCAAAAGCTCACTATTGGAGAGTTTCAAAACATCGTCCAGATCCTCAGCGTCGGGGTCAAATTCACCGGTCACAAAGGATCTGGATGCATCGCGCCCTGCAACATTACAAACGAAATAAAACACAATTTTCGCATACGGCAGGATGTATGTGGAAAGTGACTTCAGACCTACGAATATATTATAAGACGTGCCGAGACCGTAGTGTTTAGCACCTTCAGTCACATCGTACACTTTTCCCAATATCGACAGATATAAAAATTCAGATTTTACCCCGTCGCATTTCGAAAGCTCTTCAACGGTGAAGAGTCGATCAGAATGCTTCGATAGGGATTCATCGAGAGGCCCGAAGAATACTGCGATTTCATCTCTGTAATAGTACAATACGGCTAGAAAGGCAAAAACGAACGCTGAAATTTTTAAATTCATGTTCACATATAAACTAGAATCGGAAAGCAACGAAAAATTTCAAATCAAGTGCTCTATTTTGACAGCCGGCTATCGAACATGCCGCCCATAGCAGGTGTCACTAATATCAGGCCATAACAGATGCATGTTTGGGTATATTCAGATTTTACTGTAATCAATCCTCTGAAGATAATAATTAATCTGTTGGTTATTTAATACTTCATATTGATTTATAAAATGCGTTTAATGTTTTTATTAAATTTTATTGTGTTGAATAATATGTAAGTAATATAAATTTGATTTTTATAATTCTATTATTTAACGTTGTTAAAGAGAATTTGTGATATAAAAATATTTATAATAGCATTAATTTTGTGATTTAGAATTATTTTAATGCTCGCTAAAATTTTGACAGTATAAAAAGTGATAAAAATTATTCATTTAAATATTTTTGATAATCGTTAAATTCGATTTTTATGTTTAATGTAATTGTTTAAATGCTTTTGTATAATTTTAAGGATTTGAATTGATTTCAAACTTAAAAAAAGGTTCGATCGATTTCAAGCGACGAAATTGTTGACGGATCATGGTCGTATATGATTCAGTTCTTCGGCTCAGGCTGCAGTCGCGCCGTGTGGCAACGGACGAAGAGAGAATGTCGCGGCTGGTGGCGGTCTGTAGAGACGATGGCGATGCGCCCCTTCAGCGTAGACAGCATTTGCTGCTCGTCAGCGATTCGCTCGCGGTGAGTGATCCTCCCCAGCTAGGTCCGCGCCCCCCATCCCCTGCTCGTTACCTCGCGCCTCTCGAATGTACCGTGCCCCCCCTCGGGCGCGCGTGTCCGCCGACCCCATTCCGGGCGCCCCCCCGCGACTAGTGGCTCTGACGTCAGAAAGTCTAGATAACGCCCCGACGCTAATCTACACCTTATCGTCGGTCCCGAACCTTCCGTCGTTCCTTAATTGACAACCATTTCTTTCCAATTTGCAATAAAACGGTCGTTATTCGATGGTGATGAACTCTTTTGCTCCAATTCTATGCATTCTTTAATAAATTGGAAACTCGTTCATAGCTCAGCCAATGAACCACGACGAAGATTATATCCTGACCCAGTAGTTTTATTTCAATCGCCCTAAATTTCACTCTATACTGTCATAATTGCTGCATATAATTATTTGATATCCTCTCAATCTCGGAAGCCAAAGACATTTTATGGACCCTAAATACAGCTCAAAGGTCGATCAAACTGGCTTCCTTTTTCCAGTTGACATAAAGTAGATTCTCAATAGAATATTTAGTCAAAGATTATTCATTTTCTCTACAAACTCGTTTCATTTCAATAAATTCAATTAAAATCATTTTATTAATATTATAAAAGCTCGATTTAGGCAGCACGACGACTAACTATTTAATACTTCAAGCTTCAATCCGAGCCGATCAAGTTGTTCATTGATTTATATTACTAATTCCCGCTACTAAAAATATCTATCTAGCGAATACAATGCTAATATTAATCATGTAATTTTGACTCATATTATCAATTATCAATGTTAAAGAATGAAATCTTTATTTATTAATTATTTTCCTAAAATGATTCAACTTTTAATATACTTATATATTGTTGACTTTTAACAATCGGAATACCTCGTGTATAATATGAGTTTTTAAGATTCGGCAAAATTTTGTAAAAAACATATTTTTTGCTGACCTAAAAATAAAATATTATTTTTAAACTCACTCAATTCCGCGATCAGCAGCTATGCCTGATGTTTATTTTAAGAAAGGCTAAGTGTCGTTTTCTATGAACGAATTTAAATTATACTGTCATGTCTTCGTCCGTGCTAATATAAAATCAATTTTTAAATAACCGTTCTTATATTAGAGTGCTCTATTAATTTCATTCCGTATTTTTACAGATGGTCATGGACCTAAATAGCAGAGGTTTAATTTGTGATAATTTGCAAGTGAAAGGCAGGGAGCTGAGTGAGTTTATTCGCAAATACAGAATGCTCACGCCCGACGAAATAGTTAATGCTTTTCAAGTAACCTGCGAAGATCTTCTCTCCATTCTCAACCAAACTGTACCGTGCGTCGGTTGTCGAAGGAGGTAAAATTTATACACTCATTTAACTATAGATAATTATGCAATTGGGACTTTGACTCGCTTAAAAAACGGATCAAAAGCTGTTATATTAAAATTAAATGAGAAAAATCACTTTAAAGATCGATTTATATTAGGGGTACCCCGAAAATGATAAAAAAGCAAATCAAAGTATTGTCCATCTTTTTGGCAGTATTTGAATTACACATCAAAAAAACGATACATCTTTTGACGTTATCCAAGAATCTACCGATTTTTTTATATCTTCATAAGAAGCTCAGTCGAGATCTGTAGTGGGTTGTTTGGATTGGAGCAGTTCATAATATCAGCCGATCCCACCAAATATAAAGCTTTGGTGTTGATGTTACTTGAGCTTAACCCAACTCTTGGGATTATCAGAGTAGTTGTTTACACGCGAAAAGACGCTTTTCCACATCTCTCGGCTTCAATTCCTCACACTAGCTTATAAACTAAATAAATATAATACTTAATACTATTCATTAAATCGTCGGTTCTTACGTCAACGCATTCACACCACAGTCGCTCAATAATGACGACTCACATCGCTTATTTTACATATTTAAATAAGATGTCTGGGCATTTTGTGCATATATCTAAAATGTCTGCCGTCGTTGCTGTAGTTGCCTAGGGTCGACACAAGGGGGTTAGGATGAAAAGGAATCTTGGCATAGAAGCATTTAATGAGTCTGTAAACATATTCTTTGACGTTGGGCAATTTTATTGCTCTATGGAGCCTTTTAAAATTAGTGAACGGAGTGGTGTTGTGAGCCATTTGCATTTGATTGGGATGCATTAAACTAGACAGGCGCAGCGTATGTGAACGCTGGACAAATGACTGTCTTAAACAGGAGAAGCTTGTTATCGGTATATGGAAGAGAGCGCTCTTAAAGCCACCAGCCCTCGCGCTCGAGACGAGGAGATGTGTTCTTCCCATCTCAGCTTTGTGTCCAGATTCACTCCTAGATATCTCATGTGGGGTTTCCACAGGATCTGGTGAGCCTGCCGGTTGCGTCTTACAGAAAATAAGATTGCTTCCGATTTATCACTATTTAATTTTAATTACCATTTACGGAAGTTTTGTCCGCTGCATTCAATGTGCTGTAACGTGGAGAGGAAACGGATTAGGAAATCACCAATCTGAGAGACGGGGTTGCTGTGCAAGCCTCACTCCAAAAAAGTTTCAAAATCATCATCAAAGTCTGATTTATCAATCCACGTATCTTAACGACCATAATGACTTGTTTTTAAAAGCATCGAATGATCGACCTTTCTGGAAGTATGATTAGCATTCCTTAGTATCGAGTGTCGATGATCGAACACACTCGAAGCCTGACAACATAACAATTCAGTAATAAGAGCAGCAGTAATTACCATAAAAAAATTCCATAACAACTGAGCAATGAAAGATCACTACAAGAGAAGGGGATCATTAAACCGAGTATAAAAGAGATGCGGTCACCATACAGGACACTTTGGAGACCGAGCTTCGGCTCGGACTCTCGGCGCGACCGGCCCACGACAAAGATAACTGGGCCCCGCTCGCCCACGTTACAGCGCGTTGTAGGTTAGCAGTCACTAAAGTATTGCTGTGAGAGCTTGCGAAGTAAGCTGTGTCGTCAGCATAGAAGATGTCATGTAAGAATATGTTAAACAGGTGGGATCCAAGAATGTTACCATGGGGGGCTCCCGCAGGGATGGGGAACGGAATTGATTTTACGTTATTGAGCGCTACTAGTAAGGATCTGTCATTGAGATAGGAGTGGATAATTTTCATGATGTACGAAGGAATCCCGAGAGCGCTGATGAACAACATCAGCTTTTTTCATAAGCATCATATCCCTTTTGTTTGGCATTATTATTGTTTGCGGTCCAATTGTAATATCCATCATACGCAGTAGTGGAGTGATATCTTTGTTGAAAATACATACAGCAATAAAAGCTACGAGTTTCATAATTTATTTCAAGCAAAAAATTGTTTTGGAAACAAGCACCAGAGAACAGAGTTAAAGCTTTCGTTATTATTTTGCGTATGTCCGCCTAATATTGCAACACATAGTCTGATGGCATATTTAAGTATATCGGGCGAAGGAGTTTCTGAAACTCAGTTGTAAGTCTGTCTTAACTTGCACCACGAGTCAGGCACGAGCGAAAGTCGCCCAAATAGCATTTTTCATGGCAATCACAGAATCTGAATTTCTGATGATTGCCGAACCATAGTAAATGGTCAAGTCACAAATCAATTTATTCATCAATTTGCCGCTATCTTTGAAACTGACCCCTTTCGTCTTCTTTTCCGGTTTTTAATTAAGACCTCATTCGCTTTTTGGCGTATCCAATGCACTCTTTCTTCATCTCGATTAATTCATCCCCATACAGTAGGATTACCAGAAGTGATTTGAAGGTTTTCGTATCCCCGTCGCCTATTTAGTCGACACAAACGCTCTGAATTTTCCAGCTTCTCTTTGTCAGTTTATAACTTTGACTTGAAATTTACTGGATTTTACTGGATCATAGAATTAAATGCTATAATCGTTTGTCTGCCACTTATCGTTATATAAATCTACTTATCTGTCAGAACTGCTGCAGTGTGTATGAAACTTGTATTTAAATAAATAAACACTGTCGATACACACGATATTCGATAATTTCTTCAAGTAAACATAAATAATACACTTGAAATTGATTAATTATATCATTCATACATTAATCGATAAATTTGGGTTAACGATCTATACAATTGTATAATGTATGCAAGATACTTTCTTCGTCTCAGTTTAACGCACAAGACACTCTCTGTCTTTGTCTGTCTCCGAGCACAACATGTAAGAATGATCTTTCTGAATCACAGGAATTCAGACACAAAAATAGACCTCTTTTTTTCCGTGATTGTTTCTCCAGATTTCAGCAATTCAAAATAAATTATACTGTGAATTTCCCGCCAAACAGACAATAGAACTTATTTTGCAATAAGACCTGGTTTAGGGGTTGTTTTTGGTACCTGCTATGCTGATAGCCATAGCCAAAACTTCACACGTGCGTATGTGTATCTTATTCTCCTCACTGTGCCCATATGCCTTGTTTCACACATTGATGACGCTTTGCAAACTTCTTTGAATACTAGACTATGAATATGCTGTCTTATCTGTTATTTCTTAAATGGACGCCTATGGATTGGCTTCAATTTATGAAGCTATATGATCCTCGTCTGTAACTAGGAGATCCATTTGTAGGTTTGTCTACCAAGAAAAAATTGCCCAATTTAATTTTTTTTACCATAAATAGCATAGTCGTACAATAAACTCGCACAACATACAAGAGAGAAAAATGGCTTGGAACAAAGCCTTCCATTTTTAATAGGAGTTGTTTTTGTAATTTTTTGCTTAAGACATACTCTACAGACATTGACTAACGAAAGAAAGATGTGCAATCTGAATAACAGATGAAACACAACTGAACATTAATGTTACTCATTAAAAAATACACTTTTTCTGGGTACCCCCAATATATGCATATAGAAACTATATAATATTTTCATAATTTAGATTTAAGAAATACAAAATTAATTATTATTTTCATACTGTTTTTTATTAATTTAATTTAATTTTTATAAAATTCAGTGTGGAACGATTATTTTATCAATTGACGGAATCTGGCCATCCTACTCTTGATCCTATCGTAGTGACTCCAGAAGGCGTTGTTACAATAAGCAAATGTGTCCTCACTTCCCCTAATGAACTCTGCACCCTTTTGCATGCACACAGGTATGTCATTTGATTTTTTTACAGTGCAAATTTATTTCTCAACACTATTTTATGAAATAGGAAAGTAGTAAAAATAATTACTCCTTATTGCAGCTCCCGACTCCAGCTTTTAGTTGAAAATCAGCCAAGATCAAAAAAAAGTCAAAGGTGCGTTCTTCACTCGTTAGAATCGAGCCGTTCCAGATTTATGGGCGATCATGCATGGAAAGATGTTTGGGAGTGCATGTCTGAACAGTGTCAAGAAAAAGTAACTTTTATTAATTTCCAAACATTACAAGATACACTGGACAATTATTTACGTAAACATCGATTTTGTGGAGAATGCAGGACCAAGGTTATTTTATTTTATACATTTACTACTATATCGTTATTCAACTTATTTCATATCGATCACCAGTGGCTGACATTAACATTATCTCTCGCCAAAACCTTCATAATTAGATTACATCTCAACTGTATACGCTTCAAAAAATGATTTTTTCAGCGAGTATAATGCACATGAAGCATATTAACGCTACGGTCGAGATCCACGTTTTCACGTTTTTATGGGCATAATACGTGAACAATCTTTTATGTTATTCTATTTTCACGCGAAAACGCAGACATGTGCCGTAAAGAGTTAATTTAATACATATTTACTTAAAATGGCTCCTATAGCCCTATAAGAGAGTCCCAACCACCGAGAGCACATTACGCCATTTTCCTCTGGGTGTGGGCTATTGGAAGGATGATCTTTTTCTATCTGTTCACCCCAGCATAGACGAGCTCTTCCGAAGGATTTACTGTCATTCGGCTCCGAATCTAATTTGTCTCAAGAGACTTTGAGTCAGCATCTGTGCCACATAACCTGCCCAGTGGAGACGGCAATAAAGGATGAAGCTTGTGATCAATACGTCACACAACGACCTCATGATTTTATAGCCTGTTCTCGTTAGACCCAAAAAATAATATTTCGAACTAGGCGCATCGTAGTGGGAATTTTCATGATCTATATTTCATTTATTTAGTATTTTTTAGTGAATTTAATATTTTTATCAAACAAACATTAGAAGACAAGATATGTTATTTGCAATCTGTGAAATCCATTTGAAAATTTGATTGTCGTTGATAAATGCTTCTAGAATATTCTTCTGTCATTCAATAATTTGTCTTTTTAACTTCTTATCCGTTATATGAGATTTTATTAAGGATAGAAGCTTTTTATCTGATGATTTCCCATTGCCTTTTTAACTGAAATGCTTAATATAATGCATAACAATAGCAAATGTGTTCATTTTACATGCTTGTTCAAGAATTTTTAATAAATACAAGCTTCCAATTGCATTTGCAATTAACATTGTTCTTATTTCCGCAGGTCGTTAGAGCTTATCAATTACTCGTAGAAGAAAAAGAACCTCAAAAAGTTAAAGGTTACGCAAGTTCCCTCTATGCTGGCATACGAAGGTGTTTATTTGACAAACATTTACATTTGGAAGCTAAAACCGATTACATTGAAAGTCTTATTGAGCGTGCCAAGCCTGAGTTTTTAGGAAGTGACAGAGAGAGGCACGCAAAAACTTTAGAGATAGCGCAAGAAGAAGTACTCACGTGTCTGGGCATATGCATTTATGAGCGTCTCCACAGGATATCGCTCCGTTTAAAAGAAGAAGAGGGAACGTGTCAAGTGTTTGCAGCTGTAGCTATAGATGCCCTTTGTCGTAAATTTGAAATGGCCGTGGAAAGAAAATGCGGAATCACCAAACTCGAACTTCTCTACGAGGAGATAACGAAGGAGGAGGCAGCTAAGCAACAACGCAAAGAACAAAAAAAACTCCGTAAGCGAAGGAAAAAGGGTTGCAGATCTGACGAAAATAAATGTGAAGAGTGTACGGGTGAACCTAGTGTTGATTCGTGTCCATGTGAGGGTTGTTTTGTGGAAAATAAAAACCTATCCGAAGATGGCTCAATTAATAACAATCTAGCGTATGAGATAGATTTGAGTTCTTGTCATTCCTGCCAAAGCGTACAGACTCTTTCTACTAATAAGCCCAATCATTTATCAAAGAGACTCGACGCTAATTGGTCCCCGAGAGAACATTCGCAAGATTGCGGTTATTCGTCTGAAAACAATAACGGCTGCTGTGATACTGTATCCGGTTCGTCGAGTTTACCGAGCTCTCCCGAAGGCTCCGACGTGGCATGTTCAGAAGGGTTTTGCAATCACGAGAGAGGCGACTGTACCATCGACACAGGAAACGACAGAGACGCCGGCGATCTTTTACACTGTCGTAAAATTGATAAAAATATTGCTTCTGGATTCACTCTGTCGTTCCAGGATATACTCGTAAGTTATTTGATTCTCTCACACAATATGTGCCATAATCATATCATTCTTTCACTACTTTTATGATCAACAAACATCTTAACATACAATATGTATTTATATGTTGGGTGTGTGAATAAGTTCCTGCCGTTTTTATGCGAAAATAAATCCGTTATCCAATTACAATATTCCCCATTGCTAGCCACTACTTTTACGCATCTTTCCGGCAGCATTTGAATTTAATGTCAAAAAAACAACACATCGTCTGAGGCGTCGGCATAGCGTCCAAAAGAGAGGAGCTCTTACGACCTGTCCGAGGACCATGTTCCAAACCAGCAGGACACAGAAATTTAATGACCAGCCCCTGCGCTTTTAGTGCTTTTAACTTCTACTGTAGGAGTTTTGGAGTCAAAAACGAAATTGACTGTTTCTAAAGGGCTCAGCCCCTAGAATAAAATACAGTAGAGTAACGTAGTAGACCACCTGCGGTAGTTTTTTGTTTAGCGTTATTATTGCTTCTCTTCCAGATGCACTACTGTGAGGAAAATATGATGCTAAAATGCGACCCCCCTTAATTTTTCCTTCGTCCTTTCTCCATTAAATGGAGCATGAGTGTCCTCTCGGGGACAGTTAGTTTCTTGCACGAAACTTTGTGCAGCTATTTGCAAGTGTGTCATTGTGGGTCTACACAGTGTAGACCCGGTAATAGACACGGCTTAGTGGTGGGTTTCTCCCCCTGTCCCTGTCTACTATTACCGTTGGAGTAATTGTTTACATGCAAAAAGACACTTCCACATCTCTTGGCTTGGATGTTGAAACGGCAGGAACTTATTCACACACCCAATACAATAAGGAAACTTTGAATTTGTAGTAAATATAAATCTATTCGTATGCGTATCTGTTTTCTATATAATTTTACCCATTGAGGATCATTAAATTTTGATTCATCCTGTCAAATAACGGACTATTTATATTTTGATTTTCAGGATAATTCATCAGATGAAGATATAAACGAAATAAGCTATATTCCTATGGAAGAGGTATTGGAATTCAAATCTAGGCATAACATAACAGAAAAGCGGCAAGAGCTACGCCAAACGCTCCGCAATAAGTTTGCAGAACTTTGTTACAATGCTCCACAAAATATCACTTAGATTTTAACAGAAGACATAAATCATGTTGTTATGTTGATGTGTATTCTGTAGTAATTTAAAAAGAAAATTTTGATTTGTTGACATTGTTATAACTATAATTGTTCGACCAAATGTTCGTTTACAGCTCAAATGTTTAATACGCAATTTTTCCGTTGCTCAAGTTATAAACTTTGCGACGGTTTTGATTTAGATTGTGCTCAATGCATTAAAATATAGAGGTTATCAATTGTCAACTGTTTATGTTATATAGCTTTTATAATTTTGCGGCATTCATTTTTTTCTAAATTCTCGACAAAATTTTGATGCGATTCTATTGAAAAATGTTATGTTGTTCGATCGTTGTAATTGGTAAAAAAAGAAATACATCATTCATAAACTTGTTTAAATATTTGCTTTTATTTCTATCCTCTGATTGGTTTTATTAGTTTTAAGTTAATATCACATTTTATTCATTGTGATATTTTAATAAATAAATTAATGGTTGTAATATATAAAATCATTTATTGGTATTTATATAAGAATATTTTTGTTTTAAATTCTAAGCTGTCTTAATTGCGTTAATGCTTAACCTGCGTTAATTTATTTACATATTGGATTTTAAAAATATTTAAATCTATTAATAGACAATATTCAGATATGTGATTATCTTGTCTATGCCTTATTTAGCTGGACGAAAATTGTAGCGTTATGGCCATACAGTTACACAACGACTGTCACCATGTCGGTTCATTCGGAAGAAGGGCCGGGGCAGAAACTCGATCGATGCTTCACTGATGCGATCATTAAATTCGGTAAATTTATTTATTTTACACCCCTTTTAGTCTAATGTAATTGTACTGTTGATTGATTCATTTTTAGTTTCTCATTCTCTTAAATAAATGACTTGTATGTCATGAGATTTCATGTCTTTGAGCGTTCTCGTCGGTACGTCATAAAATTGGCAGCAGTTTGAAGATATTTTCATCCAACTCAAAAATATATCCCTCGTCATTACATCAATTAATTAAAACATTTTATAATACACCTGATTGACTTAAAAACTTGTGTCAAAATTTTCAGCAGACGAGTCGTTCTTACAATGTATGTTTTTCAGGTGGAGGAATAGTAGTAGGCAGTGCTCTCTCGCTTCTTTTCTTCCGTCGACGAAAATGGCCCATAATAATGGGCGCCGGAATGGGCCTCGGCATGGCGTATAACAGCTGCGAAGTTAGCTTTAATAAAATGTTAAATACGACATCATCTCACAGTAGCGACAAAGTAGATCCCGACACTGGAGAAATTCTTTCTAAGCGAGGAAAGTGAAGATGCATTTGATTGTATGGCTTACGTTAGAAAATGAGTTTCACTATAAATGTATTAATATGTAAACTATGCTTTTCATTAAATTGTAATTAATTGTTTATTTGTACAAACTTTCCCAACCATGTCCATCCGTGTCAAATTTATACTGTTGATGTATTCCCTAATTTTCAGTTTACGCAACAAGAAAATACTTATGTCTGTTAATTAAAAATGTTATTATTGAAAATAGCTATTAAATATACTCGCAGAAAATAAGCTATATGTTAAATAGATTAGGTGATTTATAAAGAGCGTACTTATCCCATATTTATTAATATTCTTGCATAATTCAACGTGCGGGAATGAAATAAAAACAGTATTGTAATTATTGTTTATTTAACCAATCATTAGCATTTATTAATTGAAATACATACGATTCTGTGTATTAAATATAAAGCTATTATTATTTTGAATTTTATAAATTGGTTAACTCATATAGATTTTTTAATCTTTGGATCCAATCAAAACGAGCTTTAACGTAAAGGTCTATATTTAATTTCTGGCGATGCTGTTTTGAAAGGGGTGGCACAGTCGGAACAGTTAATAGAAAAGAACGAATAAGTTGATAGATAAGAAAAAGTGTTTGAATAAACTATGCATTGTATCTTTTCAGCCTATGCGTCCTGGCGGTTTGGTTGGTTAGCTCAAGTTCTTTTTTAAATTCCGTGGCACATCAAAAGCTAAAATTTTTATTTCATAAGTATACATACGAGGGATGTTTAAAAATTAAGTGTATTATATTTTTTAAAAGCATTTTTCCACATAATCGCCATCCCGTTCAATGCAAATGGTGAGCCATAGCACAAGCTTCTTTATGCTATCCTCGAAGAATTTTCCCGCCAGCTCCTTCTCCCACTTTCTGGACTTGTTCGTTGATTGAAAATTTAATTCCACCCATGTGTGCCTTCAAGGAGGTGAAAAGATGACAATCTGAAGGCGCCAAGTCGGGGGAATACGGGGTATGATTCAAAACATATCAACCAAATGAGTCCAAGAGTGCTTTGGTGGAAGTCCACCCCTTTTGTCAGCATTCCCCTCCTTTTGAGTTTTTTAGGGTCTCACAATATCGTTGTGCATTGATGGTCTCCCCCTGAGATATAAATCCAACCGAAATAACGCCTTTTCGGTCGCCATGATTTTTTTTGTCTGAAACACAAGAAACTCGCGGGCGCTATTGACCCGCTCGCACTCGACAAGATTTCTTAGTGACATTTTTCATGCAATTGGACACTACAACGTGAGTTTACATACTATCGTGTTCCTGCTATGCTCGCTTTGTCAGCAGATCCTCATCTACCACTCAGAATTGCCAACCCTTAAAAAACAAAAAGCCACAGCCCATTACGGTCACAGTACACTTACTTTATGAACGTTCCTCGTACATAAAAACTATACTATATATGCTTTTATGCAATCTTAATGATTATTATAAAATAATGATTAATTAATGTGATATCTGTGCTTGTTTTAATTAATACAAGAGATGAAAAACTGCTCACATGAATGTCGTTGAAAATAGACATAGTGTTAAGACGGCTTTAACGAAAATGTGAGGATATATCTAATAAAATTGTCTTATTTGACCGCGTCACGCCTGTATTGGCACAAAGTTGCAGCGGCCTATAGGTCTTTGGAATGAAAGCGTTTGAGAATGTCAATATTGGAGGACGATGCGGTACCCCAGAGCTGTATTCCATCCGTCCAAATAGGTTTCAGTATAATTTTGTATACAAGTGTTTTATTATATAGAGACAATTTCGATTTTGTGTCGATGTGTCTTCTATGTTAGGCGTCTCCGCTTCCTTGGTCACTTCTTGAGGCATTTTTGAATACAATTGAGCTTATGAGAGTAGTTGAGAGGCTAATGCGGGGTCATTATGTGAAGTTAGAAGAGCTGTGTTGTCCGCAAAAGTGGCAGTTGTTGTGTCTGTTGTCGGCTGTGTATTGAAGGTATAGAATTGGACCAAGTACACTGGATTTTATATCTTAGTGTGGTGGTTTCAGTTCCTATTTGATGTAGAATATTCTATTTGTCAGGTATGATTTGAATATGAAGAAGAAATTCGTGGGCAGTTGTTTTCTAATTTTATATAGTAAGCCTAGATGCCACACTTTGTCAAAAGCCTGGGTTACATCCAGGAATGCTGCCGAGTAATATTTTTTATCTTCTATGTTCGTATGGATTCTGTTGAAGAAAGGTCTGTATGATTTGGCGTCATGTATATCCTCGCCAGGCTTAAGGATCAAAATTATCTTAGCCCATTTCTAGTACAGCATTAAATGTTTGCACCAAGATAGTTTGTTAGAAAGCTCCTTTATCATTCATAGATGATGCATTGAAAAAACATTATACATGGGTACCTTTATTAGATGATAAACTGGATTAATGAAAACTTAGAAAGAAAAAAAAACCAGTTTTAATTCATATATTTATTGACTTAGTAACAGATGTGCATACTGTAAAAACAACAGATAATAAAATATAAAAAAAATAATTTCTAACATTGGTTGACTAGAATAAGACGTCATTTCACAGATGACCAAATTATCGGTGTAAATATTAGCTGTTCGACTTACATTCGTTCACACATCTCATTGTATAAAATCTGTTCTGGCACAGAATAGTGGCATGGCTCAAAATTTTCGAAACTAAATAATTAGATGAAAATTTCAAAATATCTTTATAAACGTATGACTTTATAGGATGCTCTTAGAAGACATAATTAAAGCTATATTTGTCTTAATTTCAAAGTATAAAGTTTAAAAAGATCGTCGTCGAATGCGACAACAACAACACTTTATTTTTAATGTATAGCGAGTAAGCCCTATATATATATATATATTCTAATTCACATTTTAATACTTTGGTTTTTATAACGCATCAAATGTGTACACATTGTATTGAGTGCAATCTACGTTGCTACAAATCGTCAATTGCATTGTCAAAATTTATATCATCAAAGGCGATCCGAGTTTCGTGCAATTACCAATATGTGTAAATGCAATAAAGTGGAAATATATTTTTGAATTCATGAAAAAGAAAAAAAACGAGGCTATTTGGATACAGAAGTGTAATAAGACTTGAAAATGAGATCTGGATTTCATGACAGGTTATTTATTGACTAACCCCTAATATACCGTGAGTTTTCTACTCCAATGCAAAAACCTGGTGTCTGAAGTACTAGGGGTCGTATTCGCTACGTATTAGCTAAGTTTTTAAATTTATATTTATCCAAAATCAATAAATAGGTTTTTATTAACATAAAAACGATAAAAAAATCTAATTACACGATATTTACATTTTAACGAATAACATAGTAGAGAATTAATTCCTCAGGGTCCGCTTTACATAAGTATATTTATACATAAATTTGTATACAGACAAATGTCTGGGAAAAGTTACTAGTGAGGGTTATATGGGAATATTTATTTTGTTGTAAAATCAGGCCAATAATTAATATAATAACGATGAGTTGAACCCTCAAAAAGCCTATCTAACCAGTTCTCCAGTCCGTCCAATAGAGTGCCTTGGAGTAGTGGTCTTCCTTCACTCTCACTATCCGACGATTCCGAACTATGAAAACCCATGAAAGCACCCGCTTCAGGATCGGCAGTTTCTCCACTTCCCAACCGCCTTGTCATTTTTGCCATTCGCTAAAAATTATAACATTAATTATGACTGAGTCCAGCTGCAATATATTGGGTATGTGAATAAGTTCCTGCCGTATCAGACGGTGGTATAACAATTGTGTGTAAATAGCTTAAGTGGTGACGCATCTATATTGAAGTACTATAACAATCACTGTGTTTCGTTCTGATCATGTCCGGGAAATTCACTTGCATTGTATCAGAGGTTCCGCTTCAGGACCTATTGGACACGCAGACCTAGTGGTTGGTCCCCGTGCATATGGCACATTCAAAAAGTTTTCCTATAGTTTTGGTACTAAATGTGCCGAAGGATTCTACGGAGAATAATTCCGTAATCTACTTCTTCAATTGTTGTTAAATATAGAATCTTATAGACAACTATCGAACTAAACTAGCTCCTTCCAGAACTGGCAGTGAGTTGTCCATACCCCCTTATTCTTTGCAAATACTTGCAGCCTCGTTGCCTGACTAAGCAGCACTACACTTCTTATGAAGAAACCCAAAAATGGGTTGATTCTTGTATAGCTTTAAAAGACGCGTGGTTTTTCCAACATGAATTTCAAATGCTACCAAAAAAATAGTATGGCTAGCGACGGTATTTAATTCATTTGCTTTTCCATTACTTTTTTAATAAAGGATTAATTTTCACATAAAACGGCGAGAGCCTATTCACACACCCAATATTAAATGTTATTAAAATTACCTTTGTTCCCCTGGTACTCTCTGGATGTTTAGCATGAAACATGCAGAAATATTTCCGATGACCGTTGAGAGAAAGCACAGTGCCCACGCAATTTCTCGGATTTATTTGTAATTCTCGCGGTTCAGGCAGTGATAGTTGCAATAAACGACGGTACCATACAACATGCCGTTCCACATCAAGATAGGCAAATAGAAGTGTTTTATTTCTGCAATGACATTTACTATAAATAAAGCAACATTGCTCTATAAAAACGATGCAATAATTTTTCAGCGCACTTACTTTCTATACGGCCAAACTATTTTGTAAAACATCGTCAGTAACTGAACACGAGATTGCATATCCACCAGGAGTACGATAGTCCGACATCCAGGTTTTAATAACCTTCAAATTGTCAATGAAAAATTGTTTCAGTTATTAAATAAAGAATGTATTTTGAATGCCTAAATATATTGATACTCACCTAACTAGCCCGTTATATTTTTCGGCGCGGAGTTCATGCAATTTTAGTTCGGATTGTTGCCCAATAACTGTTTTGTTCGTTGGTGATCCTTTGTTGTTGTTATTCTGTGATAATTTTCCATCAATATCACCGTTGGATTTATTTTCGGCTCGTTTACGCTGAATTGATTCTTCTTCCAATCGTCTATATAATTTTAATAAAAGCATTATTAAGAGTTCAAATAACTAAACTGATAAAATATAGAGCAGTGCGTACACAAGATGAGCCATTAAATATCCAGCGGCGAGTATAAATAAAATAGTTGCAACAATGGAGAGGGCGGGAAGAAGCGTCTCACGAGTGACTGCATTAACAGTTCTATCCAAGAGCATTACAACCGTATCAAAGATTCTGCTCCAAACACTCCCAGTGTGTTCATCGACCAATTCCTTAAAAAAATAAATTAGATTTACATAACTTAAAAGAATTATTTAAAAAAAATTAAATGATATAAACGAACCTTAACGATGGTTTCATATGAGAGCGGTTCCGACGGCCTCAATAATCTTCGAAGCGTATCGCCCAAATGACGTTGAGTGCGATTAAGGCGGGAATCTGAACCGCCTTCCACCATCCCTTCAGTGCTGACATCGATATCTTCTTCGGGCCAAGGCTCCGTCAACCATTCGTGGCGAATACGCGTTTCATCTCGCCTCCATATAATAACAATTCTCAATTCGGCCCATGATATATCGTCATTTTTTTGCTGTGGACCCAATGCTAAAAACGTAATATCCAATGTTAATATTAAAACCCGACATCATACACGATGAAAAACTAATAATTACAATACCTGCCGCCGCGAGAGATTCAACAAACTGATGCTGCACATCCATGTAAACATGAGCAAAGCGAACACGGTCGGATGGTAATTGTGACGTGCGCGCATAACGACGTAGAGCAGCTCTGGCACCGGCGTGCTTTAAACCACCTCGACTTACTAGAATAGCGCATAAACGACGACGGCCGCCTTGCCACTCTGCAGGACACACTGATTCCAGAACACTCTAAAAAATATATTTATTACTTGTGATTACTGTTCTATGCTAATGAACAAATAACCGGCTAACTGCCACAAGCATCTAGATGCGGCAGATAGCCTGCGTTCACAGACCGTATGCACCTATGCAGGTTTTTCAATAGGGACGCTTGAACTTTATTAGGTTATAGAATAGCAATCAAGAGATGCTTATTCATCTTGTCAGCGGTCCCAAAATCGGACCGGTTGAACACACAAGCCTTGTGACCACTCCGTCCTCTTTTAGGGCTATCGCTATCGGCTTCGCTCCACATATTCCGTTTTTTCATACATCACAGTTAACCGGATAAGGGCATTTGCTGGTTCATATTAATTTGATTACATTTTTAATTTAAATATAAATTTTTCTTACTTGAGAAGAAAGCCTCGGCAATGTCAGGAACTGATTGGACGATACGATCTGATGAAGCGTGGCAGTAGGAATGTCTGCCATGCTTACTGTAGCGGCTGGTCGTTTCCAATCTTCGCGGAATAGCATCACGGCATCGAGCCCCGGTTCAACTGAATATTTCTCGCGTATTTTTTCAGTATTCGGGTCACTTAAATCTACAAATCTGGATAAAAAAAATCTCATCAAAACTATTGCTACCGTATTTCAATCAATACTTGAATAACATATTTATTACTAACCCAAAAGTGATACGGTCCCTATAGTGAAAAGCCGTCAGTAAATATCGCAGACGAACAATTGGACGATCTTCGAATATTAGCCCCCTCACTTTATTGTCCTCCCAGCCATCTAAAAATGTCTCTACCGTTGCATCGGTCACCGTCCGCACTAATTTATATGGTAATTTGTTCCTAATAAATTCTGTACAACAAGAAATATATTATTATAAATTTTATAATTCATCAAGTAATGTAAAAAAAACATGTTTATTAAATGAACTAACCGACAACTTTCTGCACGGAAAGAAGACTTTCTTTATATATATACGCCTGTCTATCGACGAGCAACACGAGGCTCGGAAGACCCGGTATTCCCAATTGACGTACGAGAAGTTGTTCGTGACCGGCATGCACGGTGGCCAGCGTAGCACCCCGAGGCTGTAATGCTTCAACGAGCCGTCTCCAGACGGGAGCCGCTCGCAAACATTCCATACACCAATCGGAATAAAATAAAACTAACACCACATCTCGACTGCTTTTCTCCACAAGCTTATTTTCAAAATGTCTATAAAATAAAAATATTATTACATAAGTGATAATTTATCAAAACGATTCAAAAGATGCAATCAAATATACCGGGTGGTGACGCTAAGTTTGTGAAAGAGTGTAATATCTTGCTCTTGATAATGGAAGCGTCCAAAAAATTCTTCAAACGAGTCATGGCTGAAAAGAGAAAAATTGATATACAGCCGAGTCCTCTATTAAATTTAAGATAAAAGTTTAAATAAACACCTGAATCTTTTGTATTGGCTATAATCATGTCTTTCCCTGTATAAAGTTTTATCCTCCGATGTTATCCCATGCAAATCGTATGCTTTTCTTCTTTCCGAATCGGAGAGAAGTTCATAAGCTTGTTTGATTTCGACAAACTTAGATTCGGCTTGAGGATCTTCATTTTTATCGGGATGCCTGAAAATGAGGATAAAAATAGAATCTGATTATCATGAATAATGAAATTTTTTACCATAGTGAGAATGCCGAGTCTATGGCGAAGACATAGTATTTCTATTATATTTGATAATGTATTCATATGGATTTCAAGAAAAAAAAAGGACAAAAAATAGAAAAAAGCATTTGAACAGTTTTGTTCAGTAATTTGTCAGGCCACCTTTTGCGTCAATTACGGCTTGCAATTGACTAGGCATCGAGGAAATGAGCTTCTGATATTGTTTCGTAGTGACGTTGTGCCATTCCTTTTGGAACCGAGTCCAAAGCTTTGCATAAGAAGATGCTATCTTGGTATTAACTGCCATACCGCCAATTGACCTGCTCGTTCAGGAGAGGTTGCCACACCACCATGGCCAGGGAAACTACCGTGGAGATGTGGCAATCTCAATGGAGCAGCTCCACAAAAGGTCGGTGGACGTATGATGGCCAAATGCGTTACCATCTGACCCAGATTCTCACCGGGCATGGGTGCTTTGGCAGCTACCTTAAAAGAATAGGAAAAAAGACAAGCCTGGAATGCCATCACTGTGGAACTGGCAATGATGATGCTGCACACACAACTGCCCAGCGTAGAGCATTGAAAGGGATACCCTATGTGAGGAACAAGGAGCAAACTCACTCTCGCTCAACACGATCCCTTCAGTGCTCAAGGATGCTAGGGCATGAAATGCATGGTGCAGATACATAAAGTGCATTATGCAACCGAAAGAGGAGGCTGAACGAATTCGAAGAAGACAAGTGGAAACAACCTCACTGAATCGACACTGAACTGACACAGAAGAGCCCAAGAGGGACACATTACTGCCACCCCTATGCAATACTTAGCTAGTAGCTGGGTGGCAGCAGAAGAGGAGGTGATTTTAGTGGGTAGAAATCCCATACTTCTACAAGATGGTGGTGTATTGTAGAAGTGTGGGAAGAAGATTGAAGATTTCCCTCCTTCGCAAACAAAAAAAAGTTGAGTTGACTTGCTGTTGGGATCTTTTCCGGTCTTGCTCCACTGCAATTCGATAGGATACAGTTGACCTTCGTTTCATCTGAACAGATAACCCATTTTCAATCCTCTAAAGTCCGGTTGATGTAGTTTTCTGCAAATTTAAGCTTCTTCCCGCAATGGTGCAAAGTTAAAAGTGGCCTTTTATCCTTTTTAACGAAGAAATAACCAGCAGACTTGAGTGCCCTTACAACAGTCATTCGACTGATGTCTACTAGGAGAAATTCCTTGACTTGAGTCGCAATCTGCACGTCTGCGTTATCTACTAGAATTTGATCTGACACACTTGACAGGTATTGCCTTCTGTCAACTACTATGTTCTTTGGACAAATATCGGACAGGCTTTTGCGACAGTAGTGATTGAGTCTACGCTGATTCCTGTGCGGTCCATAATGACTCGGTAGAGCATATTGGAATGCAGCAGGATCTCGACTTGTTTTTTTTTTTGCTGTTGCTGAGAGGGTTCATCGTCCAGAGGACTGGAAAAAAATGATTCTTAGTTGTGTAATCTTTCAATCAAATGTGACCATCATGGCAGTGAATGTGTTAATGCCGTATATTATTATTAAAATAAAACAGAAATTGACGAGATACCTCACATGCACTTGTCTTTTTTATATTTAAAAATCGAATGTCTTTATTGTAAGACCCTATATATAGGTCACATTATATTTACGCTACTATCTTTAGTATATCTTAGCCAAATGCAAGTTTGCCAAACAACGTTTTGACATATTCCTTAGCCATTAAAATTTTAGCAAGAGGTCTTTTATAAAGATGTTAAGCCACAGGTTAATGAGTTTTAGCAATAGATGTTACTTCTCTCCTTTTCTCTTTAGTGACAGGGTCCATAATAATAAGCATACGAATAAGCTTCCAATCTGATGGAATAAATGTATTTCTAATGAAGCGAACAATGTAGAAAAATATGATAATCTATTTATATTTTAAAATAGCACTAATAAATTTGTACAGCAAAATTCCGGGTTATATTTGAATACCCCTCGTATGTATAGGAAAAAAATAACCTATCGAAATTATGTCCTTTGGTGGTGCAAATTTAAGTAAATTATTTTCAGGGAATTTCGATAGCGAATTTTAGAATGAATGTGAATGGTGCTGACTGTATTTTTAGCTCGTATTTTGCAAGCGGTCGCGTGTCGCGGTCGTTTCGATCTCGATTTGACACTTGTCACATTATTTCAAATTGAAAATGGCGCTCAAAGTGGCCCTTTACAGACGTCGCGCCTGTCACTAAACAAGGAAAAATATAATAACACGGAAGAGGAAAAACGATCGAACTCGAGTTCGGTGTGACGACGCGATTGTCGATTTAATAAAAGCCATATATTTTGAGATGAAAACGGAGATGGGGGATTTTAGCCGGGATCGGTGCAGCGCCTGCGACGATAAAGAGACGAGACGAACCACTCTTTAGCTCTGAGTTTGTAGGCGCGGCGGATGTCGTGCAAGGAGGCGCGCCTGTCCACGCCGAGGAGTTCGTAAGGACTCGGAGTCGCAGCCGACGCGAAGCTCGCCAGCGCCAACGCCGCCGCCACCAGCCAGCGAGCCCCGACCATCCTCCGCCCTCCGCAAGGACCGCAACCGTACACCCTAATTCTTCACAAATACGACCATAGCCTCCCGACACAACAATCTTACGGCCGTTCACTTTTATCCGACGTCATTATTTTAAAAATAATTCAAGACCCTTCCCTCATTCAATAAATCAAAAAAATAAATTTAAATTTTCAAACATAAAATATCCTACACAAATTTCAAACGCCAAAGTAATAAATATAAAAAAATATTATTTTATTATAAATTGACGTTGAAATAATTGAATTCGGATTAAAAAAATCAAAATTTGTTTTTATACGACAGCTGCAGAATTAAATCTTATTATATAAAAAAGAAAATTTTGTTTTGCTATGCATAGCAAAATCATTTGAATTATATTTTATGCAACAATCCAATGTAATCAAATTAACAAATATAACGAGCAAAATGCGGACTATATGTACGGAGCGTAATTAATAAGATCAATGAATATGGCAAAGTCTGTGCCACCTTCCCGATTTATTAATAAAATATTTATTTCCGTCGCTGCAGATGAATACTCATATATATTAATGCTTTGGTGTAATTCGTAATTATATTGCGGAGGAATACAAAAATTCTGAAGCCCAGTATCTATTATATTTCATATCGATATCACCATTATTACAGTCGAGGCGTAGTGAATACATCATGGTTAGAGAAAAGGTTAAACCGATTATAATGACGCGACAATTTACAAAATAAATCCTTCATTAATCGTATCGAACTTTGACTTCCAGACATAATTGATTCCTGAAAATATGTGTATAAATTGAACGTTCGAAGTTTCGTTCGATTTACAAAAAACCATTTAAAAATGTATTTTTAATCTTCATTCATCAATAAACAATATGAATAAATACATTTAGTTAATTTAACATGGTTTATATACGCACTTTCAGGTATTTTCTTTATAAATTTGTCAAGATTTAGTTGATTAACATCATTTTTATTTATTTCTATAGCGTTCTAAATATACTGCATCTTTCTCAATAGCCCTACGCACTTGAGATATAAATTATCCATTGGTATTAAACTGATATTTGAACTGGTAGTAACCCTATTGCACCCTGTAGAACCACTCCAAAGGTCCATGTATTTCATCTCTTTATTTCCAAATCCAAAACATGTGTTGATCCTTCTCGAAGATACTCAAATGGAACGAACATAAAGAAATGCAATCATCAAATAATAATATATTATAAAATTTCAAAAAAACATTTTTACAATGCATAAAACATTCTATATATATATTTCTATAATGTTAAATTTACGAAAATGCATAAATTCGATTTCAAGATCATTTGCCATTTTCCTTCATCAACACTTTGTAATAGATTCAATAACAACGATAAATCTGCACTTCAGAAACATAAAAAAGGGCAAATATAAAAATAGATTAGAGATATTTTAAATGATCCCATGCATCAGAACAGAACTTATATTTTATGTAAATATATAAAATTAATGGCGTTTTAAAGATTTACGCGAGTCATGTTTATATATGATTTTTAATTATTTAAAACTTTAAACTTTTTATCTTAATCCAATATTTCGATCCACCTATCGAGTTCATTTACAAGAATCAATTAAAGCGATCGAAAACCCATTTTTTCTAACGTTTTAAGTAATTAAAAATCATATATATACGATATAGAATATAAAAAAAGATATACTAAAAGTAAATATTACGACATCACTAAATCATCGCATAGTTCTTGTGATTGTTTTTGAAGTGACTCTTCATGTTGAACTTGATTGCAAATTTTTTATCGCAAGCCGGACAACTGTAGGGGGTTTCCCTAGTGTGAACCCTTTCATGATTCACGAAAGTTCCACGGTTGGCAAATTTGCTCGGACAGTATCTACACGCGTACGGCCGTTCACCCGTGTGAGCTCTCATGTGACATACGATATTCGATTTGTAAGCAAACTTTTTCTTGCAGATGTCACATTCGTAATCTAGTTGCCCAGTGTGTATTTTCATATGTTTCTAAAAATTATATAATAATTTCATTGATAAAATGAAGCAGGAAAAATAATTAGTTACAATTAGACATTGGCGCTGGACGATTTTGTTAATCGACTATCGGCATTCAGCCTCTTCTCTTCGAGGAGAAAGCAGATATCGAACATGCGGCAATGAATCATCTAGCACCAATATCAAAAGCTGACTGCATTTACCTCCATGTAATAGGACGTCAAAGTCTTTCGGCATATGTGACACATGCTCTTTGGCAGTTGAATTTGTGTCTTTTTCGTGTGCATCCCTCGGTTCTGAGTAATGAGAAGCTCTCTTCCACGATCAGGACTGGAGACGTTTGGGATGTTCATATGAGTCAACTCGTGTTCTCGCAGTTTTCCATCTGATATGAATGTTTTGCAGCATGCAGAGCAAGAAAATTCCTTTACAAGGTTGGGTGGTTTTATATCAATATTGATTTCTTGTACAGTGTTTTCTCCCATGGTTCTTTCATTACAATCTGAATATTTCTCATGGAAAATGCGATCTTCAGATTTAATTGTGTGGATTGAATCATCATTGGGGACATTGTTTTCATCCGTATTTTCTACTTTTACTTCGACAGTGATCATTTTCTCCTCTGGTTCCTTTTTAATAGAACTTTCATTAAGTGCTGTCGTCACACCTGGACTGAAAAATGGTCTGTCGTTTGGGACATAATTCTCTGATCCGTCATTCACATTTTTATTTTCAATGATCTCATCTTTCACGATGATCTCTTCATTCTCGACAGTGTCTTCAATCACGATGATATCTTCATTCACGATGATATCTTTATTCACAATGATATCTTTATTCACGATGATTTCTTCATTCACAACAGTGTCTTCAATCTCGATGATATCTTCATTCACGATGACATTTTCATTCACGATGATATCTTCATTTATGGCAAGAACTTCATTTCTCAAAAATTTATCACTTTGTCTGCAGGTCCTAATAAATTCGTATACATTCTCTAAAGTTAAAAAACATTTTGAACAGATCCTATCTGGTAGCCCATCATTTTTTTTGACCTAAAAATGATAAATATTCATTATAATATATTCATGAATTTATCTGTTACAAATTTTAGTAAGATGTTGAAAATTTTTTTTAGAAACCGTAAACATTTTATTTAATTAGATATTATATTATTTCTATGATCGATATCGAAAGAAGAATTACAGAATTGTCTCGTCAAATCTGTAAGACATTAAGTTCAAATATATTAATTGTATATTTCGTCTATGAATAAAACAAGTTGTGTGTGAGATGTCCATTGAAATTTTTTTTATTTGAAAGAATATTTTATAGCATTAAGTATGGAATATAAAGTTGTTCAAATGTCCGGTGGGGTTTTGTGTTGATGGCACATATTTGGGATGTCCAATATCCAATGACTTTGTCAAATAAATAAATGGCGTTCGTTATGTAGATTTGAGGGCATCAATTGTTTGCGGTTTATATGCATAGACCTGCGATTTAAGATAGCCCCAAAAGAAGAAGTTAAATCATTGACCGATGATTTCAGTGGCTGGTTCACGTCGCCAACGTGTGAAATAACCATGCCCTCAAATCAAACATGCAGAATGTCCATTGTGGTATGCACTGTGTGGTACGTAGTAGCCTCATTCTTATCATCCAGTTTAAGTTCTGTAGTGCTCGCCATTGACTGTTATGGCAATGCCAGTTTTGTTTTCTGATTCCACTAAACTAAAATCTATACCAAACACTGATTTTTTTGAGATGCTGGTGTATCTCATGTGATCAGAATATGCTCTCCAAATTGAGCTACCATATTTTTCTATCAGTATAATGAATATAATTTGAACTGAAAAGAAAAAATATATAATTGCAGATTGGCAGTGTGATGTCGTCTTGAATGATGGTGGTAAGGAAGTTGCTTGTTGAATATTTAAATTCTGGTTTTCTTCAAAAGGTATTATTTGATTTAAATACTTAATTGAAACCGTGACCCTACGTCAAAGTGCTATCGCGAAAAGCATAAAAGAAAAAAACAAAAATTAGTTCAAGAAAATTAATTAAGAATAAGCTTGGAAGTAACTAAGAGGGTTACGAGATCGGCCCCAATGAATAAGAGTAAGGAATAATTAGAAAATGACACTTTATATAAGAATAATTAGTGAATGATCTCCGGGGAGCGAGTGCTGGAAGTGCGTTTGAATGAGTGAGCTCTGACTGTATATATAAAATAGAAAACTCTACGGTTCGAATGGAAGTGAAATAAAGATGTCAGTCGAAATACATTATAGCAAACCAAATAATAATGAACAACACAAACATAGCAAATCTAATGACAAATAAAATAGAACAACGATCAAGATTGGTTGCAGATACAATGAGCTTTACAACCTAAATCTTAGGATAATAGATCGAATACAATGAGCAATAAATATAGATATGGAACATTGTAAATCAAACGTCAATGGGCATGAATAAGAGTATAATAGTTTGCAAGTGGTAATCGCCTCAGACATTAAAATGAAATACATGGGAGGACATAATAACCCTAAGAAGACAGCAAGCCCTGATGCGGGCAGCCAGATTCGGCGCCGGTCCATTAAAAATGTACTCGACGGGGCGGTCCGCCAAACACAGCCGACAACATGCCATCTTACTCCTGATCTTGCTATTTGTAACAATTTATAACAGTTTTTGGCAATATACAACAGAGTCAATTGTCAAGAGACTATAATACTACCAACTGCAATGTAAACAAACTTGATAAAACATTTGTGTGGCCACACTGATTGATAAAAATTGCGAACTAATTAAAATGCATCAATTGAAACTCGATTTAAATGTATTTGGAGAGAACTAAAAGAACTATTTTAAAAAGTCTCACAGTTACAAAAAAATCTATTTATTATCTAATATGATTTTTTTTAATAACACTTTCTTAAACTGACAAAAAATTGATTTAGTTATTTTTATTTATTTTGAAATTCTTCTTTAACAATATTTAAACTTTATATATACATATATGTATTCACATTTACAAAAAAAAGATTAAAACATTTATTTTAAATTAATCTCCTTAGTCAAAATACGAAATACTAAGGTTATATAACAAATAGCTTTACAAGGTAAGAATATAAAAAGACCAGTATTATATTGTGGAGCAAAGCTTGCTTATTTATTTATTCATTCAAAAGGGAATGCTTATACCAAAATTGTATTTAAAAAAAAATCTGCCAAACAGATGTCAAGTGACGATAATAATAAACAGATAACTTAAATTTCTCATAAAATGATTGCCTAAATGATAAACGTTGCAAAATTTTTATAAAACGATAAATAAAAAGTCAGACAAGACGACAAACTTCCAGATTCGCAGCTATGCCACAAAGAGTCGTAACTGACTTCGGTGCCATATGTTCGCTCGGTTTTTCGACCCCAGAAGCCTGGAAAAATCTCTTAGATGAAAAATGGGGTTTAAAGAAATTGTCAAGTCCTGAATTTACCTTGTCGTGTGGTTGGCCTCGTCCCTGTGAAATTTCGAATTGACAATCATTTCAGTAAAACTACACTCAAAACTATGTTCCCGGCGACCCCGGAACCTTGTCGACGCACACCGGAAACCCGAAGATAACATCCAAAGAGGGAATAGGCGTCACATTTGGGATCGGAATGGTAGATCTATGGGATGTATGCGAGGCGTTACAGAAAGCGTACAACAAAGTCAGCCCCTACTTTATACCAAGGATCCTGCCGAATATTAAGCATTAAATATGGATTCAGAGGGCCTAATCATTCAGTCTCAGCCTGTGCAACAGGTGCTCATTCAATTGAGGATTAGTTTAAGAGACTAATATTTTGAGGAATCTCCGGACATGATTGATTTGCACACACAGTGAATAAAAAAATATACGAGTACTCCCAAAAGCATTCTATTCATAATTTTCCTATGTAATTAACAAAATACATAAAATTTTCTTTATATCAAAAATATTTTCAGCTTGAAAAATACATCTATATCACTTAGTACAGCGTTCACCAAACTATGAGGTGGATCTGGCCTTCGGCTTTTATATATAATATATTTACAACAAATATTGCTTTAAAAATATCTATCATTGGAGGAATTAACTAATAATGACAATATTCAACAACAAAAAATATGCTATTTCAATCGCAAGACATCTTCAATTCAAAAGTAGGGTGGTTGTATTTAAAATGACTTTTCATGTTGGCCCTTTGGGCAAATCCTTTTCCGCAAACGGAACATTTAAATGGAGTTTCTCCGGTGTGCAACCGTTCGTGTTCATTTCGAGATCTCGATATGGAAAATTTGCTCGGACAGTATCTGCATGCGTACGGTCGTTCCCCTGTGTGAGTTCTCATGTGACATACGATATTTGATTTTTGAGTAAACTTTTTATTGCAAATGTCACATTCGTAATCTAGTTGCCCAGTGTGTATTTTCATATGTTTCTAAAAATGATATAACCATTTAGTTGACAAAACGTATCAGGAAAAATAATTAGTTTCAATTAGACATTGGCGCTGGACGATTTTTTTAATTGACTTATCAGCCTTCAGCCTCTTCTCTTCGAGGAGAAAGCAAATATCGAACATGCGGCAACGAATCATCTAGCGCCAATATCAAAAGCTGACTGCATTTACCTCCATGTAATGAAACGTCAAAGTCTTTTGGCATATGTGGCACGTGCTCTTTGGCAGTTGACTTTGTTTTTTTTTCGTGTGCGTTCTGCGGCCCCGAGTGTTGAGAAACTTTCTTCCACGATCAGGACTGAAGGCGTTTTTATTGTTCATATGAGTCAACTCGTGTTCTCGCAGTTTTCCATCTGATATGAATGTTTTGCTGCATGCAGAGCAAGAAAATTCCTTCACAGGATTGTGCGGTTTTATATCAATTTTGATTTCTTGTACAGTGTTTTCTCCCATGGTTCTTTCATTACAATCTAAATATTTCTCATGGAAAATGTGATTTTCAGATTTAATTGTGTGGATTGAATCATCATTGAGGACATTGCTTTCATCCGTATTTTCTACTTTTACTTCGACAGTGATCATTTTCTCCTCTGGTTCCTTTTTAATAGAACTTTCATTAAGTGCTGTCGTCACACCTGGACTGAAAAATGGTCTGTCGTTTGGGACATAATTCTCTGATCCGTCATTCTCGTTTAGAGATTCGATGATCTCTTCTTTCACGATGATCTCTTCATTCTCGATGGTCTCTTCTTTAACGATGATCTCTTCATTCATGACAGTATCTTCAATCTCGATAATATCTTCATTCACGATGATGTCTTCATTCACTACGATCTCTTCATTTATAGCAAGAACTTCATTTCTCAAAAATTTATCACTTTGTCTGCAAGTCCTAATAAATTCGTATACATTCTCTAAAGTTAAAAAACATTTTGAACAGATCCTATCTGGTAGCCCATCATTTTTTTTGACCTAAAAATGATAAATATTCATTATAATATATTCATGAATTTATCTGTTACAAACTTTAGTAAGATATTGAAATATTTTTTTTTAGAAACCGTAAACATTTTATTTCATTAGATATTATATTATTTCTATGATTGATATCGAAAGGAGAATTACAGAATTGTTTCGAAAAAATCTGTAAGACATTAAGTTCAAATATATTAATTGTATATTTCTTCTATGAATAAAACAAGTTGTGTGTGAGATGTCCACTCAATTATTTTTTATTTGAAAGAATATTTTATGGCATCAAGTATGGAATATAACATTGTTCTAATGTCCGGCGGGATTTTGCTTGATGACACGTATTTGGGATGTTCAATATTCAATGATTTTGTTGAATAAATAAACGGCATTCATTAAGTAGACTTTGAGGGCATCAATTGGTTGCGGTTCATATGTATAGACCTGCGATTTTAGATAACCCTAAATGAAGAAGTTAAATTGCTGGCAGATGATTTCGGTAGCTGGTTCACGTCACCAACGCGCGAAATAACTGTTACAATAAGACAATAGATTGAATACGAGCAATAAATATAGATATGGAACATTGTAAATCAAACATCAATGGACACGAATAAGAGTATAATAGAAGTGGCAACCACCTCAGTCATTAAAATGAAATACGTGGGAGGACATAATAACCCTAAGAAGACAGCAAGCCCTGATGCGGGCGGCCAGATCCGGAGCTGGTCCATTAAAAATGTACGCGACTGCGCCGTCCGACAAACACAGCCGACAACATGACATCTTACTGCTGATCTCGATATTTGTAACAACACAACTGTCAATTGTCAAAAGATCATAATGCTACCAACTGCAATGTAAACAAACTTGATAAAACATTTGTGTGGCCACACTGATTTAGATATAAAAATATATATATAAGAAACTCAAATATATATATATATATATTCTCGATTATGATTTATTTGATAATACTTTATTAAACTGAAAATAAAACTTATTTTTTTTATTTATTTTAAAATTTCTTTGTTAATAGTCTGTATATATACATATTCACATTTACAAAAAAAAATTAAAACATATATTATAAATTAATCTTTGTATTCTTAATAGGAAATACTAAGGTTGTGTAAATAATAATTTTACAAGGCAAAATATAAAAAAAACCATTAAATTGTGGAGCAAAGCTTGCTTATTTATTTATTCATTCAAAAGGGAGTGCTTATACCAAAATTGTATTTAAAAAAAAAATCTGCCAAACAGATGTCAAGTGACGATAATAATAAACAGATAACCTAAATTTCTCATAAAATGATTGCCTAAATGATAAAAATGCGCAATCCTATAATCTCACTTTCGTTGCAAAATTTTTGTAAAAAGTCAAGCAAGACGACAAACTTCCAGATTCGCAGTTATGCCTCAAGAAGAGTGGTTGTAACCGGTCTCGGTGCCATATGTCCGCTCGGCCTTTCGACCGCAGAAGCCTGGAAGAATCTCCTCGATGGAAAATGCGGAATAAGGAAATTGTCAAGTCCTGAATATGACAATTTACCATGTCGCGTAGCTGGCCTCGTCCCTGCGGAATTTCGAATTGATAATCATTTCAGTAAAACTACACTCAAAACTATGGCCCCGGCGACCGCGTTCGCCCTGATAGCCGCTGAAGAAGCCCTTGTCGACGCAAATTGGAAACCCGAAGATAACATGTCCAAAGAGAGAACGGGGGTCACATTCGGAATTGGAATGGTTGATCTACGGGACATATGTGAGACAAACGAGGCATTACAAAAAGCATACAACAAAGTGAGCCCCTACTTTATACCGAGGATCTTGCCGAATATGGCTGCTGGGCAGATAAGCATTAAATATGGATTCAGAGGGCCTAATCATTCAGTCTCAACGGCCTGTGCAACAGGCGCTCATTCGATCGGGGATGGTTTCAGATTCGTCAGATCAAACGATGCCGACGTGATGATTTGCGGTGGCGCAGAAGCATGCATCAGTCCACTCGCAGTCGCCGGTTTCTGCAGGCTAAGAGCATTAAGCACTGCTCACAACGACGACCCGGAGAAGTCGTCGAGACCCTTTGACAGATCAAGAGACGGTTTCATAATGGGTGAAGGCTCAGCCGTTCTCGTCTTGGAAGAGTATGAACATGCCAAAAATAGGAACGCCAAGATATATGCTGAAATTTTAGGCTACGGTCTCTCTGGCGATGCGTCCCATTTGACCGCACCGAGAGAGGATGGGTCTGGGGCCATCTTGTCGATGATGCGCGCTTTAAATGATGCCGGGTTGAGTCCTGCCGATGTGGGATATGTCAATGCGCACGCCACTTCCACCCCAGTCGGTGATGCGATAGAGGCCCGTTCAATAGCAAGCGTCTTCGGCAATTCTAATGATTTGGCAGTATCCTCAACAAAAGGTGCACACGGTCATCTTTTGGGTGCGGCAGGAAACTTAGAAATGCTGTTTACTGTATTGGCTTGTCACCAAGGTGTTCTTCCTCCGACTCTGAATCTCACAGACACCAGTGATGTCATGTCTTTAAATTACGTAGCGAACGTTAAAAAAAATTGGAACACTAGTTCAAGGCGAGTTGCACTTAAGAATTCGTTTGGTTTCGGTGGAACGAATGCATCGTTGTGCATCGGTGCAATTTGATTATTATAAAATGAAATTAAATCAACTAAGGGTGCTGTAAATAAATATTAAAGGCTGTAATATATTT
Source organism: Stenopsyche tienmushanensis (assembly GCA_008973525.1). NCBI lineage: Eukaryota > Metazoa > Arthropoda > Insecta > Trichoptera > Stenopsychidae > Stenopsyche > Stenopsyche tienmushanensis. The sequence goes on from WACJ01000521.1 coordinate 1,167,086, forward strand.
TATGAAGTTTTCGTTACCATATGAAGCCGAAGTTTATAATATAAAATCATTTCTTATAATGTATTATCAGAAAATTTGAAATTCCCATTGTATAAAATTTTATAACAATTAAATTTATATACACAAATTTACTGTACTCTGTTAACCCTAGATCATATTTTCGAGTTACACTTTCACTACATATTAGTTTCACAGACAAACTAAATAAAACTTTATAATGTTTATTAGTTGAAAAGCATATTATATATATAAAAGCAAGTTTATTAAACTTAATGAAACACTATCAAATAACTAGTCTGAGATACTAATATTTTGAGGAAAATCCGGACTCGATTGATGTGCAGTATTGAGAGGTTTTAAGTATATATATATATATATATTAAATAAAACAATTTTTTGTTTTCACTGTTTTAATATTACATTTGATAAAATAGTTTTTTATATGACTAGACCATAATAGTATATAGTTTTAAAAAATGCTAACTCCTTCGCACCGGGAGACTAGTATACTTTGACATCTGTCTTCCCCGAGTATCCTGATCGCTAATCCATAGGAGACTTGCGTCTATCAAATGAGGATCAAGTTCATCTTAAGCGCCTTGAAATTTATATATACTTTGTATATGTCGAGGCTTAATAAATAAATATGATTAAGTTTTGAAATATAAACTCAAATGTGAACAATATTGACCGGAAAAAAAGTTTTATTACAAATATAAAATGACGTTCAACAGTCAAGATGAATTTGTAATACCGTTGATGTTTTCTCACATGACAAAAACTTTTTTAAAAAAATATATGAATACATACTCCCAAAAGCATTCTATTCATAACTGCATATGTAATTAGCAAAATATAAATAGTTTTCTTTATATCAAAAATATTTTTAATTTGAACGATATAATATCACTTAGTACAGCGTTCACCAAACTGAGGATCCAGCCTTTGATTTCCCAGTTTCAGACAGCAGGTGTCTATATTTCGTAATGTAATACGCTCCAATGATACCCTGACGGAGCCTTTTGAGGTAACGATGGGAGTCAGACAAGGGATCCTCAGTACTTTTGAATATTGCATTTTTAGATGACGCTAAGGTCAATTTTATGAAAACGTTTAAAATTAATTCGATGATCCATATTGAAAAATGGCATTGAATATCATTTATATTATTTGTACAGCAAAATGTTTTCTTCCGTTAGAACAATTTGCACATTTTTTAAAATCTAGTAGAATGCTTTATAAACATATTTTCGCTAACTGACCCGTCATACAGGATTGAGCGATGCGAAAGAGCTATTAAATAAAACTTGCAAATCATACCCGACGTATTTTTAAAGTACGTTTTTAAAATCACAATTTTGAATACGTATATGCGTATTTCTGTTTATCTCCTATTTTAAAATATAAAATCATTTTTATGGATATCTTGGTTATTTTATAGCTTTCCATATTTCGATTAATAAAATACACTCGATTGTGCGTATAGAAATTGACGTTCGACTGTATTTTTACAAGATGTAATAGTCGTATTTGAATTTAAACAAAATGTATTTCTGTACGCATAATCGATTTGACTTTGATAAAACATAATATCATTAGTCGTAATCGAATTTGTGGTTGTATTTAAAATGACTTTTCATGTTGGCCCTTTGGGCGAATCCTTTTCCGCAAACGGAACATTTATATGGAGTCTCTCCGGTGTGCAAACGTTCGTGTTCATTTCGGGATCTCAATATGGAAAATTTACTCGGACAATATCTGCATTCGTACGGCCTCTCCCCGGTGTGGACTCTCATATGCGACAGCATGCTTGATCGTTGGACGCATCGTTTTTTACATATATGGCATTCATAATTGCGCTCGCCCGTATGCGTCATCATATGAGCCTAAAAAAATAATAGTACCGATAAGAAATTAAGTATAATAAATCAAATAAATATTTTTTTTAACTTGAATAATTGTTCTAGAACATCAGTAACATTTTGTACGCCGACATTTCAAATGATTCCGACCTATACAAAAGCAGCTTAAGATTCGGAGCCTGAGTGCCTCACCGAGGGACATGATGTTAACACATTCTTCATTTTCAAAAAGGTCACTCTTGCTTATTCTACCCTAGAGCGGAATTCTCTGCCATTTTTGCACGATTCATGCAAATTTTATATGTGTATAATAAACGTAGAGAGGCCAGGCAAGGAGCACTAGATTTTTTTTTGCAATGCAGCACCAAGTGAATGATCCCCCATTTATCGTGACTTTCTCTAGAATGTATGCCTGAGACAATGTCTTAAAGGACATAACAAAAGACATGTTGTTTGATTTATAAGACTAGTGATTACCCGGCATGCGTTGCAATGCCACATCTCGCACACACAAACAATATTTTTACTATGCCTATGTTATTCCCGCAAGTGTAAACAATAAGTTGACAAAGTTTTATTGCAACCGGATGAACGGTATGGCAGCGCATTAAATACGAACAAACAGATATTAATTTTTATATATTAGAAGATAAATAAAAATATATTAAGTGATAAATAGTATTTAACAAAGGCTAGCCCTTTGGTTCACGTCAACGAATTTTGCCTAAATAAATATAAATCTCTCCCGACGCAGACAGTGGCTATTTGAAAAATAATAGAAAATTGGCTATTTGCAGATTTTTAGATATCGGGAAATTAGCATAATCATTTAAATAATAGACGCTTTTAAATAGATTTGAAACTAATTGAAAAGTATATAGTTTGGAAAAAAAAATTGAATTCATCACATCCGATATTTACCTTTATGTAGCACGTACTAAAATCTTTATCGCATATCTGGCAGTTTGTCCGCGTCTTTTTTAAATGCACGTTTTTCATATGTAATCTTGCATAATAGAGCGTATAAAATTTTTTGCCGCACTCTGTGCACGGAATTCCTTTGGTTCTCGAATGCCTCAGCTCGTGTTGCTTCAGGTATTGATTGTTGGTGAACTTTTTGCCGCATACAGAACACGGATAAATATATTCGGCTCTGTGTGTTTTCAGGTGCCGTTCGAGATACACCGGATTGTTGTATTTTTTCCCACAAATTGAACATAGTGAGCTCGGTACCAAGCCTATCCTCTTCTTGTCGATTTCGTATTCGATGCCTTTTCGCCGTCCTTTCGGTTTGATGGGAAATATTTTCTTCTTCTTTTCCTTGTCGTATTTCACACATTCGAGATCTTCGCTCGAATCTTCTTCTGAGCTCTCGCTATCCGAATTGTTCTTTTTCTTTGGTTTCTTGGCAGTTTTTTTGGTAGCAACATCGCCGTCGCCGTCGCCTTGCTCGTCTGTCTGTTCTTCATCAGAAGTGACCAAAAATTCAGAATAGTATTTTCCGATATCCGATTTTGGTATTCTGATATTTTTTGATTTTTGTTTTCCTTTGCCTTTCTTTGATTTTACAGTGTCACTAGATTTTACATTCAAATCTTTCTTCAAAATTCTATCGTTTTCCTTGCAGATCATTATGAAATTGAATATCTTATCCAGCATTGTGGAGCATTCCGAACACAAGCTGTCTGGTAATCCATCATTTTTTTGTACCTGTAAGCAACAATTAAAACATCTTAGATTGAAAAACACTTCCAAGCAAAACAAAATGTAAATACATTTGAGAAATGGCAAAAATGCCTTTAGCATGATTGTTTAAATGGATATTTACAATTATATCGGATTTTATATAAATACTTGTTACTGCTATTTTCATTTGATATTTATTTAAATCAAATAATCAGAGAAGCATAAAGCAATTAGCTGGAATAGCAATACTATGTACAGGATAAATACAAGCAGATCTTCTATTGGATGATTGATTGTAATATGAAAATTCTGGGGATTTCTACTTAGAGAAGTATTCGGAAAATGCTAAGTCCGACGATGAAAAGAAGAAAGTTAAAGTCGTCTCATTATTGAGAAGATGATAAAAATTCTTAGGGCAAACCTATCGGAAAGAATTGTCCTCTATGTTAACAGAAGAAGAGACAAAATGCTATGTAATATAATAAAACAAGACCTCAGGCTCTGAAGCCAAGAGGTCTAGCTTCGTCCGAACCCGGCGTCTGCATCGGACAAATCATGTAGCGCAGATGCCGACTCACGGAATTCCTCATGCCATATTAGACTCGAGTGGCAGTAGACCTGTCGGAAGACCTTGTCTACGCTGGTATAGACAGGCAGACAAAGTCGCATGTCTCGGTCTGGGCATTTGGAGGAAGGACGCTCAGGAGAGACAGAAAAGGCGGCATGCAATTGTCGGTGGACGAGTACATGTTAAAATAATTGTCAAGTGACAATAACAGCTTATAAGTATTTATATAAAATGTACAATTTTCATTAAAACGTCACAATAAAAAATATTCATATATACATATTTACAAATTTCTTAAATCAAGATAAACAAATGGAACCCAAATACCGAAAATTAATACATAGAACTATTAATACTAAATACTGATTTGATTTAGAAAACCTAACACTACAGCAATACCTCATTTAGTACATAAGATGTGTTCCTAGATGATGAGTGAACGCTGCGATAAACAAGTTCATTTTAAAAACGCAATAAAACTGTTTTCATACTGCGCGCATTGATAGCATGGACATTGTATCAATAATTAGCATACGCACCAAACTAACATACATTTAGGAGATGTACTGCATGTTTTAGGCCAGAGGTCTCAAAAGTATGTGCAACTAATAACGGAACAGCTTCTTTAACTGGAAGAAAAAAGGATAGAAGGCAAATATAATTAAAATAGCAGAACCCAACACTGTATTATCCATCGACAAGCTTTGGGAAATAGAGTTTAAAGTTTTTTTGCTGTTGTTATTTAACTGATATTTAAAAAGAATAAATACCGTCAATCAAAACGGGATAAGAGCTTTTAAACAACCGTCATCTATACGTTAGGTAGGGCACTTCTAGGACCAAACTAGATTATTCCGATATTACTAAACAAATATAATCACATTGCTCAAATTGATTTAATATTTTCATCTTAGTTAGAGTTGTAACAAATAAGAATATATCGGTGAAACACTAAACGAGATATTGCTGTATTTTAATGCAAGAATCGGAATCAAATTTATCAAGTGTTGGCATAGCGGGTTAATCCTGGACACTATTCTAAAGGTTTATGTTTAAAATCGGAAAATAAACTTAAATGGGAGTTTTTACGATCGATCATGTTAAATCGGTTTTATATTAAAACAAAAATACTGGAATGATTAATCAGGTTAGTCAAGGTTGCTTATGTTTGGCTAATATTTATCAATAATACTGTTTAAAAGCAATGACAATTTTGCAACTTACTCATAATTCCCGTCCTACCTAATTAATATTTCCCAATATCCTATCAATATTTTATGTTTCCCGCTACGAAAATCTCGTTTCATGACGTCACGACCTGGAGGAGAAAATTACTATTTGAATGAAAGACATAAAGTCAGATTTATGACTTGTACCAATTTTTAATTTAGTGCGTCAGTGCATAGTTGTAAAGCCGTCCTCGCGTATTAAAGTATTAAATGCATTAGTATGCATTCCGTAGTTTATTACAAGCTAAAATTATTTAAATATCAATTAAGATAGATCATATATCAACTTAGTATTAGATCTACCGGAAAATTCCGTCCAATAATGTAATTTCAAGTTCTTCTTTATCATTGCATTTATATATATGTGCAGGTTTTATCATTGCATTTAATTATTAGCGCCGTCCGAACCCGCAGTCTCTATCGGGCAAGTCACGTGGCGTGAATGCTGACATACTCAGTCCCCCGAGTGGCAATAGACCCGTTGGAAGGCCTCGGCTGCGCTGGGCTAATTAGATTGAAAAAGACACTGCATGCCTGGGCCTGGGCAATTGGAGGGAGGCCCAGGATAGACGATATGCATTGTCGTTAGTCGGTACTCTCTTATAGGGCTATAAATGCCACCAAAAGTTAAAAAAATTATAACGCATTCCAACAAGAAATGCTATAGAGGCATGTCGATGTTTGGTGGAAATGTAGTTTCTGATGGAACGTGCAGATTTGAAGCAGGTGATTTCAATATTAATGGTAAGCCACCTTTTGGGTGACCATTTTTGATTGACGACATTATTGTCAAGACCAGACAATATAGCAAAATCCTTTTATAACATCGAAGATTGCGGAAAAGCTTAACAAACCATTTCGAACCATATTCAGAAACCAGAATTGGTCTATAAATATTCAGATGGATGCCTCATTAGTTAAGTGAAAAAAATAAAATGATCAAGTGATCATATGCACATCTCTGCTCGTTCGGAACAAAAATAAATTCTTCTTGGACTGGATATATAGTGATGAAGCTTAAGACTAAAAAGGAAAATTTTATATACGGTCCCACCATATACATCCAAGTATCAATATTTTACGAGCTTTTGAAACCTAAATAGTAAATATATAAATAATATATAAAGTTTGGCGACTCGTCAAAAAATCGCAGAGGTAGTCTAGGAAATTCTATTGCATCCACTATATTCCCAAGACCCAACACCTTATTTATAAATTTTTTTGAAGAAAAAAATTCAAATCTCAAAGAGATGTCAGCCTCCAAGACACATTCATACGTCATATTTCAAAAATGATATTTATAAAATTATCATCACGCTGGCAAAAGGTCATAGATAACAACAGGAATTATATTGTACAATAATTATTAAATGTATTATTTTTTTCCATTTTACAAACGGACAGAATTTTTCAGTATGCCTAACTTTTCTAACTGTACTTAATCTACTGTAATTTTTATGATACCTTACAAATCTAAAGCCCAACACCATTTAATTCTATGTAAAATTTGAATTTGAAACAGATATTTACCATTTTTTCGTACATTAAACAATAATCCCAACAATAACCTATCCTCGGATGCTATCTAAGATTCAACATTTGACCTAAAGGTTTAGCAACTCGTCCCATTGTATTTATTCGATATATATTCAACTTTCTTATGCAATATATGCTCAATTTACTACTCGTAAAAGATGTGTGCTCAGTTGTAATTCGTTACTTCCTATGAAGAGGTGGTTATGTGACCGCAATAATAGCCTAAAAATGTAGGACATAAGACGCTTATGGAACTTTAATGCGTAATCGCTACACCTATTTAGAATATTCAGTAGAACACGTATGAAAGTATGATGATCGTTCGAGGTGAAGTTGAATGGTAACTCGAATAGATCGATTTTGACAAGCGTTCATATCGCATAGTGCTTGTTTTATTTAAAGGCGAAATAGAGGATGACCCTGATGCGGCAGCAAGTTCGAATTCGATCAATGAGATCATCAGACGAATCGCCAAAGAGTTGAGTGGTAGCGCCGTCCGATAGACAAAGACGGCAGCTTGAAACCGAAGTCATTTCGACAGACGACATCAGACTCTGCGACTGACAGCGACAGCCAGTGGTGCCAGTTTCTGAACTAAAATCCGACACCGGCTTATTCGTTTCATTTTTACATTGCAAATATAAATATTTTTACTATCATTATTAGTTTGTTGATAATTTTTTGTCAATAGTTTCACGAATCAATTTTTTTATTTTTACTAAGAATATATTTTTTGCATATTTTAAAATGCATATATAATTAATTAAGTATTCCAATAAAATATCATGCAATATTCTTGAATAAATTAAAATTATTCTTATATGTGATTATTTTTTTAAATAAAAATATTAAACAATTTTAAAAATATTTGGTTATTATTAAAAAGAAAAATATCATAATTAAATGTAGACTAAAATTAACGCTTTTTAAAAAGCTATATTATTGAAATAGGTTGAAATTTATTTCTGTCAAAATTCATATTACCCATTTGTGAAAATATTTTAAATCAAAACTATAAATGTTTTTTTTTTAATTATATTTTTAAGCGGATTAATTTCTATTTTTTAATTATTTTATATTTAACTATTGATATTTACAAATATAAAATTAATGACGAAGTGAAAAGTTTACCGTCTTTGAAATGAAATATGCGCTTTATAGAATGCCAGCATTAGTGTTTTTTAGGCCAAAACGTAAATAAACATCTGTCGGTTTAAATTTAGGCGTTGGGCGCGAGTGAAACGGTTTCTTTGCATTTATAAGAGCACATATTGCCAGAAAGCCGGCTTTCTGTATCATTTCGCAGATTAGGCGCTTTTAGTCGATCTGTCGAATATTCGTTCTGTTTTATTTTGCTCGAAGTGAAAACAAAACCGTCGCCCAACCGAAATGGAGGAAGTGAAAAAAACCGATGAGAACTATCCAGACAAACTGAGACAGGAAGAGGTCCGTCTGCGGATCCAGAAATTGCGACAAGAGAGAGAGGCTCGCCAAGCTGCCAGAATACAACTTGTAAGTGAATTTCAATTTCCAATTCGTATTGCAAACCAATCAACTATTTCTGTCTTGAATTTTGTCTAACAAATTCAGTTTGTGTGGCTTATTTATGAAAGTAATAATTTAAGCTTTTTTACATTCCAGTTGAAATCGTTAAACCTACAAAAAACAAGCAGCCAATCAATGTTTTTGGGGAGCAATACTTCCTTGACAGAACACAATATCGAGAGATCCTTTCATTCTAAGAGTCTAAATTTGTCAGCATTCGATAAAACCAAAAGTCGCCAAAGTAAGGCTTTTCATAATACTACTTCTGGTGATTCAAAAGCATCTGGTACTATTCCGATTTCAAAAAAGCTGGTTTTGCCCACTGGTTCCAAAACGACAGTTAATAATTCTGATGCAAAAATTTCAAATACTGCAATCAATGTAAAGCCGTCGGCAGTCAAACTAAAAACTACCGATGCTAAATCGAGACTGACGTATCATCGTATTGATGCCGATATGAAAAATGAATCGAAAATTACAAACAATCAAAAAATTATCTCCACCGATAAAAATGTTAAAACCAATGAAAGCAAACTTACCATCGATCATTCTAAAAAGTTACATTGTAATGGCGAATTGCAATCCAAAAAAGGTAGTAACGGCGAATTCCAATGCAAAAAAGCTAGCGCTGCCACATTTGAGCGATTGTCGAGACCTAAACATGTTCCAAATGCAATTTTATCGTCTAAAGATTCCAAAATTGTGTCTTCAATGAATCTATCAGAAAAAAGGGATGTCGGAGAAAAAACTACAAAAGCGTCGAACAATATAAAATACAAACCAAACACTGTACCAAAATCTAACTCTCTACTGAAATCCCACCCTGTACCCAAACCCAAAAAGTCAATTGTATTAAAAAAATCAATTTTGGATAATTCTTCAGCTAAATCGGTTGCTCCAATGCCCAAAACATTTTCTGACAAACCTATTGTCTCAAATACCAAAAAAATTGATCCTGCAACCAAATAACATGAATTTCAGACGGTCTCTCTCCACTGTACATTTCAAAAGATTAGGTTCTGACGCTGCAAAAGGCTGTCTGAAGAGAACCAACTCCCTCGGGAGTGTTAAATACAAGGAGATCGAAGAAGAACTGGCAAGTGATTTTCCGCCCAAAGACTACGTCCTGACCGTGGGCTCTGAGAAGAAAAAATCTGTATCATTTTTCACTCCCATGAGAAAGAGCTCCACTCCGAATGCATTCCTCAACACTCCCAAACCGAGCGAGCTGAGAAAACGCCTGAATGACTGGTTACAGAGACGAGGAAAATCCATCAGCAACTTTCACCATTTGAAATGCTTCGGAATGAAAAACGTCGAACCCCAAGCGCCACCGAATATCCCCAACGAAACAATTGAAGAATTCAACGATGACGATAAAGAAAACGTCGAAATATCAGATAACGAATCGTTCCACGAAAACATGACCGGGGACATCGGAGATAATGCCGCCGCCTGGCGTCAGGCATACCGACAGAGCTCTGAATGCTTGTCCACACCGGGTTTTATCTCTCCGAAGGAGAACAATAAAAGGGGAATTCTTGCCGAGTTGACACCGGGTGTTCAACACGAATCAGATGTCGATCCGCTCGTTTCAGACGCCCTCTTCGATTTGCATCAATTAATTTTGGAGGTAAGCTCTATCGAATATCTATTTGTTTATTTATTGCCGTATCTTGTTTATTTACGTGAATTAATTTTAGGATTATTCGTGGTTACAATGCGCTGAATGGTTGCGGTCCATAGTTCGCAACTGCGGGGAAAACGTCAAAAATATATCCGCATATTGGGAATGCAGGGCGGCTTTGGAAGAAAAACGGGGTAATTTCGTCTACTCAGTAGACTGCTTCAACAATGCTCTGCAACGAGGCGCTCAGGTAATTATAATTACTGGTCGATATTTAGCATGTGGTCACTTGAATGATAATTTTATACGGGGTCTTTCAATAGGGACGCTCGAAAGTTGTAGCGGCTGTGTTGTTAAAGCAACATCTGTCAATTTTTGTTTATGAATTGTTGAGTAGTGTATGGCAAATCAGGTAGAACTGATAACCGTGTTGAGTCGAGTTATAGTAATGTTGTAATAATGGGGATTATTACTCGATATACTATTTTTATCTGTATCGATATAAATATACTGTTATATGTACCTGTCTAAATTCTGCCGGCATCCGATCCGGTCACGCATATCCTCGACAGCCTCACTGGTTTACTCGGGATTCCATCTCCAACATGGTCCTTCAAAGTTTTTCCTATTTAATGTTGTGGTATGCCTTGAGATCGACACCAGTATTCCCACATTTTTTGTGTGAATAATTTGATTATAAGTACTTGGTCCACAATAGACCTGCTGGGTCTGAAACCACATTGGTACTCTCTGAGAAGTTCTTCCGCAATTGGACGACAGCCAAAGGCGTAACATTGGCGTGGCAAAGCAACTAGTCTTAGAGCGCAAAACGCTGAATACCGACCCGGTCGAGAGTTGCATATGGATTTTATTTTACTCGAGCATTCTACTTTACATTCTACGTTTTTATAATATATACTAAGTTGTCTAATCCATATTTTCTTCATTATCGCTTAAACATTGGGCCGACCCAGCTGGTATAACTCCGCAATATCAGCGGTCTGAAAAGTGGACCGATTGGACATACAAACTTTGTGGCCACTCTGTCCTCTTTTAGGGAATCACGGATCATAGAAGCAGTTTGGGTGCTTTTGGGACTATCTTTGTATATTATTTTAAAACGTACATTATAACATTCGAACGACGTTATATTCCATACTTAATGCTATAAAATATTCTTTCAAATAAAATTAAAAATTGAGTGGATATCTCACGCATAACTTGTTTTATTCATATTTAAAAATTGAACGTCCTTTTGAAAGATCCTGTACGTTGACATTTTTAAAACCATAAATTTGTTTTAGATATCACAAATCTAATTCTTTGATTTTGATTTCTAGCAATCTAATATTGAAGATGCTTTGGATCACCTGTTGGAAAAATTTATGAAATTGGAACTACACCCTGGTTGCCAAGAGAAATTGACCCAGATAACGAATCCAAAACTTATTGATGTCAAAAATGTTTTCAAATCTTCACTAATACGCTTTGCCATAAAACGACAGACCAGAGAACTGTAAGTGCTTAACCCTTATCACTAATCATATTTTCGAGTTACACTGTCACTACATATTATGTGATGACAACGTGATGATCGACATGCACGGGTCCTGTAGTCTGTGAGACTAATGATTAGTGATTAAATTTTATTCACTTTTTTTTATAACTCAATATCTATTATCATGTTTTTGTCATTGCAGTGTGGAGGAAAAATCTAGTGTACCAAAAAAATATACGGCAACTCCCGTAAGGCGGAGCTCTCGCTTGTCTTGCGTCGACGAACGTCAGATTATTTGGTCACCGAAAAATGATGCTTCGTTAGTGCCTGGACTGTCTTCGGCCACTCGATCCGGAAGGAAGCACTTAATGCAACTGAGCGAGTCGCTCAGGAATGTAGATGATGATATTAAACGCTCTCTTATTTTTATACCCAATAAAGCTTTGAATTATAATGATTGCATGTGAGGTTTGTTTCTTGCTAAGTTGAGATTTCTGTGATAAATTCCGTACAAATGTCTTTGAAATACCTTGATCTAAAATGTCTTGATTTAATTGTATATCAAAATTTGTTGATTTAAATGTCCCGAAATTCATTCTCTATTGTGAAAATTTTTGCTTCTCGATCGTCATTGTAATGCTAGAAGATTGAGACAAATTTGTGAAAAACATAAGGAATCTCATGATTGAATCAGTTCTCAATTAGTCAGTCGTCAGTCAATTACTCAACTCCTATAAAAATAAAGGTTTGGAGTCATTACAATTTTTATTGAAACAGTAAGTTTGTCGCATATTGTCCAATCAGCCTGGTCCAGGATCTAAACCGCTATATCAACACTTGGTTCATATTTCATTGTCCTGTAAAAATATGCATGTTTATTGACATTAAGTTTGATCAAAATATCTATTATAATATTATGCATTATAAATAATCTTTAGTTTTAATTAAATAAGTGTTATAATTTGAACCTTGGATTTTATGTATTCTGTGTCTGTATGTAACTTTGTGTAATAGATGACATTATATCTTGTAATTTAATAAAGGTACTCTTATCGTAATTGATAAAACGAATAACACTGAATTGAATTTGCGTCTCCCAAAAATATTAAAACATCTTAGTCGGCTAATGGTCACAGACACTACCATCAAAACTCGATAAATATCTTCAGGCTATATCTTTTAAACTTATTATCCTTAATTCTGCATATTTATTTAAACCTAACGCTTGATTTTATTATAGGACATTTATCATAATGTTGAATTTACATGGTACACCGAACGCATTAAAAAGACATTATCTGCCGATTTGTAACACATTAAAAAAGTGTTAAAACAACAAAACATATATTTAATTTAACTTTAAAATATAGTTAAGTAAAACTACCTTTTGCGCTCTAAAGTTAAGTCTGCGAAACAAGTAGTACTCTTTGAACCCCTTGAAAATTTTATAATTTTATTGCATTTCAAATTAAATGAATATTTGAAGAAAACAGACGAGACAGATTAATTCCAATTCAACATTGGGTTGATGATGCAGACGTTCATAGTTTAAATATAACGCATATTATCAAGATAATTGGCAAAAAAATTTCAAGTAAAGTAGACTTGATTATCGGGTCTAATGCTGGGGAGGAAGAACACGGATAATTCAAATCATCAAATTTCTACTTGGTTTCAAATATAATATCGTTTACAATACAAATTTTTGTTTCATAATTCAAATATTCATCATTTATTAAGAAAAACGCTTGATAGTTAAGCAGACAAGTGTCTGTTAGTAGTTAGTACGAAGCGTTAACAAAATATATACGAGTATATTAAAAAAAATCTATAATTTTTGTTTGTTTTTGAGATTTTTTAGACAAATTTCAAATATCATTTTGAATTTTTCTTAAAATTATTATATTATTGTATTCAAATTCTTTTTTTTTCAACGTAATTTAAGAATGTTTTAACACAATTCAAGGGCATTTTATGACCAATGTAATCACTGATATCTTCACAAGTAGTGTCCTTTTGAGAAACAATATATGCATTCCACGGCTATACAACGGCCCGAGGGCAGGACGGACCCGCGTGCATGCACGCCCTCTCCACGTTATACAACGCAACAAAGATACTATAACGCCTCGGTCCATGGGATTGGTTCAAAAATGTCCCACAAAAATCTGTCTATCCATCTATGCTCCTTTCTGACTATAATAATCGACAGGAAGATTTTCCATTTCAATTCTTTCGAAAGAACGAGATTTATTTGCTTTCCCAATTACGAAAAAATTCATTTTATTTAATTAAGATATGATAACAAGCATTTGTTTTAGTAGTTAAATAATCTTTATCGCTTTAAAGAGTTTTATTTCTTAAGTCTTGAGCTGTGTATATAATACTTAATGTATTGTTCGGGAGTTGTCTCATTACCCGAATATCACAACATTTTTTAAGTATTATGTTCGTTTTGTTGTGTGTCTCATAATCATACAAGAAAAAAATTAAATTAATCAATTTTTTCTCGCACTGATAATCCGCATCCGGATAATTGAGAGTTCACTGTAAATATAGGAACATGCAATCAAGAAATAATACAATCAAATTGATCTCCTTATTGATGTAAATAGTGAATGAAAAATTATATAATACATCAGAGATTTTTAATAACAATATATGTAATATATTGTTATTATATTACATTTTATATGTTGGATTTTTGAACTAAATTAAAGATACACCGTTTATTCCAAACGGACGTTTTGTTTGGAGTCGGATTTGCGACATGAACGAAATAAGAGCTGTTAGGGTCAGTCAGTCGTCTGGCGGGGAAACGGGCGTGCGGGGAAGGCGGTCCTGTGTCAGTTTGCCGCTGGCGATGGCAGAGGCGGGTGGCACGGGGGCTGCGGCGGCTACGCCGGGACCCAATGCCGAGATCGTGCGCGGCCAAGTGTTCGAAGTGGGGCCTCGCTACACCAGCTTGCAGTACATCGGAGAAGGCGCCTACGGGATGGTCGTGTGAGTATTCTCTCGCCCTCCCCTCGCCCTTCCGTCGCGGCCCGTCGCCGTCCTCGCCCTCGCCCCTGCCGGCGCGCGTCCGCACGTCGCGGGACCCCGCCCCGCCTCTTTGACAGTTGTGGCCCGCGACGACGCCGATTGCGGCCATGGCCCGAACTCGAGCGCCCGCTCCGTGAACGACATGAAAATGAGACCGAATCCGCATCCTCCCCTTTTCGGCCGACGTCGAGAGTGCCGCTTCGATCCGCGGTCGCGCGCTTCCCGGTCCCGTTCGAACTTTCGAATTTTCGTCACTAAATATTTGATTTTGAGCGGAAAGATCGCGCTCGATAATAAAAAGCTGACACCGACGGCGATGATAAGAAATGCGCGCGCTTTTACTTTTCAAAATAAATAGACAAACGCCGCTTCGAAGCTTAGCATGATCGCTCGTTGTCATAATACGACGATACCCCAATTTGAAAAATAATACAAACAACTTACGATCTGCAAGTATGACGGAAAATTACAGTCGATCGTCAGGATCTCGTCAACTTGCATTGCCAGAACCAAAAAATGCAATCTATAAATGTGCCACTCAATGCAATCGTTAATTTAAATTTGATGAATTATTTTTTAACATTGCAAATAATATATGATTGCCAAATGAAAATATATGTAAGAGGATATAAAAATATGAGAATTGAATAATTTATATAAAATAATGCAAAAGAGGAACGGGGAGTATCCGTATCCGCTTAGAGCGCTTCGTTTGAAAATCCGCGCCAAAAAGATGCATTATTACGCTTTCTAACCGAGTCACACTTGGAAGAAAAAAAAGCCGTGACGACAACCGATAAATTGACTGCAATTACTTCTGACAATAGTCGAGTTTGCAGGGTTTTCTCGGATCTTGCGAACAAATGCTACAAATTCACTTTCTCGGAAGCCGCAAAAGGTGATTGTTTATGGCACTGAATACCGGTTTGAGCGTTGCCGTCTTATCGTCGACAACAAGGAAAAAATATCCTTGTATTCATCGAGGCGTGTCACTTCTCTGACTGCATCTTTGAAAGCGGTCTAGCATTGCACCAACTCAATTCGCACAACCCCGTCGATATCATGTCCCCAATCGATGATTGGAGTCTCTATTTTGCTTCTTAATACTCCAAAGATTACAGTTTTTGTTTATGGATTACAGGATTACAAAATTGTCCACATTTAATTCAAATGTAACCCAGAATTGCTTTCGTTAGAAATATATTTATTCCATCGGATAGGAAGTCATTGAAGAAAGAAGGTGGAAGTTGCGCACGTATTGTTCGACCGCAGCGTTGTCTTGAAATCGTTGCCCTCCTAATGCCTCTATAAACATATGGTAGTCACATGGGGCCAAGTCTGGACTGTAAAATGGATGTTTCCAGTATAATTGGATGATTTTATCAGAAGAAGGACAACTCGAATCGATTGCGTCTCGCAATCGACGATATATCGTATTTTAGCACTCTAAGGGTTAAAGCTTGGATTGATCGAGACGAGGTGCTCTGTCCGAATTATAGAACGGTGCATCCTTAGGTTGACCCACTCACAGAGATGGTCGTTATCTTCTCCTCGTAACGTCAATCGTCTCGTGACAAATTTGCTAATTTGCTTGACAAACTCGACGTTGCTCCGCTGTCATTTCGGTTCACCAAATTTCAATATCTTTTAGGTCAAACAACCGAAACGATTCGCTCTGTCAATTATTATACATCATCCAAAGTGCTATGACCCATTCGTTTCCCCTCGTTGCTGAGAATCTGAGCATCGGTTATTTAGGCATATCGTTTGACCCAAATTTGGCACGATCTTTTTGACTAGTCAAGAATTTATATTGCCATGGTTTACTCATGCAACATAAACGATAAGCATCGAATTGCACGATCGAATAATTTGCATTGAAGTATTGAGCTATAAGAGCGGTCCTAGGTCAAGAATGCTCAGCCAATTAGGTTTGAATTCTCGCTTGTTGCGTCACCCCCGGGAGTATTTCGATTCTGCTGAAAACTATTTGAGAAAAAAAGACATTCTGGAATACAGAGTTCAGTCCCTTCTTTCCTCGTGCAAGCATTGCTGGGTTAGAATGAAGACATATATGGCGCTTAAGTGTATCTTGGATTTGCTCCTAAACCAACTGAGGGTGTTTTTTCACCTTACCCAAGCAAATTAGAGACTGGGTGGATTCCTCTTCCTGGTTGAGCGATTTCAAAACGATATGGAAGGCAACGGAAGACATTGTTGTTATCGTTGCAAATATTCTTCGTTTGTCCCCCTTCCAAGGTAGTCTCGCTTGTTGTTCTTCGTGTATTTGTTCTGTTCCTTGAGGCAGGGCCGTAACAAGAGGGTAGCAAAGCAAACGCCCGCCACGGGCGCAACTGGGCACGGGGCCGGTTGAGAATTGCACAAGGTTTTTATTCTACTTCACATGAATCAGCATTGATTAACTCTGTTCGTTTTAATAATATATACTAAGTTGTCTAATTCCTCTCTTCTTCGTTATCGCATAAACATTGGACCGACCCAGCCCTCAATAAAATAAAAACAACAATATTTTCGACCGATTGTAAAATTTAAACAACCCGTCCGATCAGTCTTATTCGGACAACTTCGTTTTGTAATGAGAGTTCGTAGTCGTTCTGTAGAAATATTCAAGCACGACGTCCAATCGCGAGGCGCTCATTTTTCAAGTCAGCGATTCGAAAAGCGGACCGGTTGGACACACAGGACCACAAGGTCTTTTTTTGGGACTTTTCGCGGCATTTTCGGAGATAAATGCGTACCCGGGACCTTCTATGATCTGTATGTAAAGTGCTTTTTGGAAAGGCTACCATGCTAGCTTGCGCACTTAATATTCAATATATAGCATTTATATTAGTATTATTTAACTTTAAAAAAAATGTTGCGGCTAGGGGCGCATGTTGGATACTTGCCACGGGCGCTTTATACGTTACGTTACGGCTCTGCCTTGAGCTTTCCTGGGTTTGAATTAGTGACATTCTAAACGCTCTATATGAATGGATACTATCAACTATGTAGGAGATAATGAGTGACAAGCAACTCGGGAAATCTGTGAAAGTAGCAACATTTAGTAGATTAAGTGAATCAGTATAATAGAATGATAGATGTCCTATATTACGATAAATAAAGATAGAATAACAGGAAAAATAAATAACATTTCCTTAATATAATATAAAATGCGCGAGCGAACAATTGATTTTGTTTATTGCTTTTTTCCCATTTGTTAACAAAAATTGTTAGCTAAAATATGTGGCTGTATGTTGTGTATTATATAATAAAATAGGCTTATTATTAGTGGTGTAGTGGTTGCTTTATGTTATGTGTACATGCATACACAGTAGAGCGACGGACAGACTGCAAACGATTATATCTCTCTTTCTGATCAACTGCCTATTGAAGTTTCATTTTTTGTGATGTTCAAGCCAATTTGCTAATTTAACCCTTTTTGGTATCCAAATCCAATAGTCTAATACGGGAAACAAATGAAAACCCGAAGGAAGTGTTTTTAAATGGTATTTTTCGCTGAATGAAGTCTCACTGTTATCGTGGTGCAAGATGATGTTGTGTCTATTGATGAGTTCTGGACTAATTTGATCGAATTTCTTGTTCAATCTCTCCAACTGTTCACAGTCTAAAGCAATCAATTCATTATTTGGCAACAATTCATGCACATCATTTTTCTCGTGGAACGTCGTTATCCAGTGTATTAGGCCTTCCGCGAATTGATTTATCCAGTAACGAAAAATTGCTGCGAAAAATCTGGCAAACCAAACCATTAAAAATAAAGAATTTTTGAGCACTGCACACTTCAACTCAACGTGTGAGTGCATACTCATCAAAGGGTTAGGATTTGCTTTTGCTAGTATATTCACATTTATTTAATTTTTGTTTCGTTTTTCGGCGATTCGCTAATGCGGCGGTGTTTGCTTAGTTTGAGTTATTGCAATTTATTTTGTCAAGTACATTATGTTCTTGTAAGAATGTACAATATCGTCTCAACCTTCGACAGTGACAGGCAGGCCTTGAACAAACTTCAATGTCAATTCTCTTCTCTGGAGTCTCATCCCGGTTCCGTCAATAAAAAAAAAACAAACAATGAAGATTGATGGATGATGAAAATATGGCATTTTCTTCGCTCCTCTACAATAATTCGCCGTATGCGATAAGGTTGAATATGATGTTTTCTTGTTGCGTTTACAACTCTGTATAATTGTGGTCGAATATGACGTCGTTGGGCGTTGTTCTTTGCAAGGGTTCAGATTGGCGTAATTAGAATTATTGTGCGAATATCGGATTCGGTTTCTTTTCATATTTCATCCATCGGTCCCTTTCCATCTTTTGCGAGGGAAGCCATCCCTGTCGCAAGGAACAGCAATTGGATCGCCCGTTTATATTATTTTAAACGGATTCCCAATACGTATTCGAGTTTCTGGAACAATCCGTTTCGACGCAAATGGCGGTCAATATTAATCAAGCGACGACGATCGAAATATCGTCTGATCATCGATCGAGAAAATCATGAAGTTTATTCGAGTTGTAAGTGGCTCGATGTGCCGGAATCTGCCCCCAAAACCGACCGTCTCGACAAAAACGGGATGAATAAATATTTGGCGAAGGATCGTACGTCGATCCGGGTCTCGTTCCCGAATGAATTATTAATGCCCATGATGAAACTTTACATATGAATATTTAAATAACGCTCGTTGTAAGATTATCGGGCGCCCTAGCCGCAACATCCTGTCAGAATCCCCGTTTCGTCCTCGTCGAACTTTATTTTATTTCGTGCCGAACGCTTCAAATGCGTCATTTCGGACCGGTCTCGTATAATATTGAATAAACAATATTGTAATGTATAATTGCGACGCTATCAATTAAAATTGCGGGATGCAAATGTGTCCTTTGCCGTATTTATAGAAGCCGAAATGTTACGCTCAAACGATCGGCCTGCGGGACATTGTATTATCTCAGAGCAGAGATGTCCAACGAGGCTTGAAAGAGTGGATCGACGACGAAGCACTCTCTGAGGATTGCATTGGGGGTGCATTACATGGAAAACCGCGCAAAAATAGACCAAGAGCTCGAATAAAGCCATGGAATGATTCTCAGGATATTAAAAATACATACAATGTAATGTAAATCGGAAAATTTACATTCTAAGAAGCTTTCAACGTCACGGACATGAATAATCGTGCATAGCGGCATTAAATTAAAATATACAAAGCAAATGTTTTATCTACAAGTAGTTTATGTTATTTATTGTTAAATAAATGTCATCTGCTTTTTATAAAAGATGACTAGGGTTTCAATAGACGTGGTTAAAGTTGTAGCGCGGGAACCCAATTGAAGTTTATTCACATGTATAGCAGGGATTTCGTCTTATTATTGGAAATCTGCATATATTATTTGATCCTTTTTCATTTTCTAGACGGTCAGTCATCTTAAATCTGTCGATTTTTCTATTCTGCATCGACTAATGACTTACGACAGAAAGATTGCTCTGAAGTTCTTTTACATGGAAGTTCTTCTTTAAGTGTCCTGTCCATTGTGACTGGCATTTTGATATAACATTCTTCATTTTGACAAATTGCGTTTATAGCCAATTCAATTATCACATTTATTTCTTCGGCCGACGTTACATTGCTGTTGATTCAAATTCCGAGGTATTTGTATCGTCAAATTTGCTCAATCGACTGTCTCCTGATTGTTAAACGAAGTGGATTGTCGTCTTTTGCTCGTCTATCATATATTAGGTTTTTCATATATGGAAATCCCAAATATTATGATTATGTGAGTTCTGGAATTACAAATAACGAATATTTGAATTGCAACTAATGAAAAACCATTGGGTGCAATTCTAGCATGTTCGGTATTCGGATTTTTCTATTAGAGAACAAAGCTTTTTTTATGCGAATGCGTATAAAAAAATCTAAAATGAACACCAATGCAAGTTATAATGTGAGTGTATATTGGGCGATGGGCGAAAGATTCTTCTCAAAATTTTAAGAATTGCATGTTTCCATATCACGATCTGCGTAAAAAATGAATGATTAAATCGTCGCATAGTTTAACCCTTTGAGTATTAATTTAGAAACATGTTAAACTTAGATCCTATATTTGTATGTCCGTCACTTATCATTCGTACAAATTCACTTAACTGTCGGGACCGTCGCAGCGTGTATGAAACTTGTATTTAAATAAATAAACACTATCGATAGCACACAATATTCGGGCATTTATTAGCGTAAACATAAACAATACACATGAAATACACTTCAAATCGATTAATCGAATCATTCGCATATCATTATTAGTCGATAAATTTGGGTTAACGATCTATACAATCGTACGATGTACGCGAGATGCTCTCTCCGTCTCTGTTTCTCTCCAAATTCAACGTGCAAGACACTCTCGGTCTCTGTCTGTCTCCGAGCTCAACGTGTAAGAATTCTCTTTCTGAATCATTGGAATTCGAACATAAATCTGTGCCTTACCTTTTTAAGGGTATCGTTTACGATTATCGAATAAAATAGACTTTTATTTGTATGATTTTTTATGAACTTTTTTTGTGCGATTTTTTTATATACGACTCCCCGTGGAACGTATCTATCGCATAAAAACAGATCCAAGTACACTAATTTCTTCGTGGGTTCGATGTTGAATGTAGCATGACCGTGCTGATTTTTACCTGAATAGGGCTTTCTGGAATGCAAAGGCTTCAGTTTTCCTTCAGTTCGATACATTTTTCCCCAGCGATGATTAATAGTTTTGATACCCTTTTTATAGTGAGAAGCGTTGATTTCCTCAAGATAGCCATCAACCGCCGACTTCGCATCTTCGTTGTTGGAAAATCCTTTATCACCGAGTCATTTTTTCATGTTTCGCCGTGTCAGCGGTCAGAAAAGCGGACCGGTTGGACACACAGACCTTGTGACCACTCCGTCCTCTTTTAGGGCTTTTTGCGGCATTTTCCACAACAAATGCGTACCCGATACGATTTTTATGATCACGGAAGCTCCCCCAGAAGCTAATTTACATAGGTGACTTGTGCCAAATATGGTCGCGAGCGAACTTATCTATCTTGCTAATTGTTTTTTCTAGTTTTAATTTACAATATACCGCACTCAGAGTGCAAGTGGCCACTGAAAGTTGGGAATGAACGTGTCCTCGCGGATTTGGATATTAAAAGTCAGGCACTTGTTTCATTTCTTGCCACGCATGTTTCATTTACGGTTATGAATACACGCAAAAACTCTGCTTTTATTGCTGTGACACATCGTCAAACATCAACACGACGCTTTATTTGTTACATTGTGGGCAAACGCGGCGTCCATCTCGCGCACAGCTTTCTCATGTACAAATTTTCAGTCAGTATGCGATGTACAGTCAGTCCAGTATAATTTTGTGGATTTTCTTCACCATTTCTGGGGTGATCAGCTCATTTGGTCGACGTACTTCTTGGACCTACCCTTCATATTCAAATTACAAACATCCTATACGGATATCAACGCATTGGTTGGAAGAGATAAGCAAATGTCCATTTAGCGGCGAAATAATGTCAGTTTTTGCACGGATGATATCCGGAGGATCAAGATGTGAGCTTCACGTGAGGGCGAAGCGACGTCATTAAGATACGGCCGATCTTTTGTTGGCGACCCCTGTCCTAGAGGAATAACCATCGGCCCGTGAACGCTCTATGATTAATGAATTTTATTATTATACAAACATTTTTCATAAAGGAGATTTCCATGCTCGCAGATAGAATCACTCACGTCCCACGACCACGTAATACGTGATTTATGAGCGATAATGTCGCATGACAAATGTGTTTGCGCTGAGGGGGGTTAGGGTGCACTTTAAATATAGACTCCTGGTCTTTATTTATCCTCATTAGGAATGAATATCGCTCTCTCTCTAAATGAACAATACTCTTTATGGACATCTCGAAATAGATATTTCTATGTTTAGGCGTGGATGCTTCGAATGCATTTTAACGTAGGAGCAGTTTGAAATTCAAATTTGGCGGTGCTCACACGACATCGAGATGTGTCTAATAATGTATTCAGAACGTGTAGAAAAACATGATAAACGTTTAGGCATGTGCACAATGACGATTAGTGGCGGCCCTGTGCGATGAGCAAGGAAGGATGCGGACGCCGAGTGCCGCACGAACGAGGGTCCACCGATGCGCTCGCTGGATTCTCAGCAAATTACGGCCAAAAATAAAAGCAAAACGAATTCGCGCTCTGCGCTTCGAGAATCGCTACAGTTCCAAACAAATATTTGATTTGTAAATGAGAAAAAAATCGCCGAAAAGAAATTTTCGCACGCGAGAAATAAACGCGTGTTTTTGATGGATCAATTTGTGTACACAAAGCTCATTTAAATTGTTGGGTTTTGCTATTCGAAGAGCGTGATTGTGAGTAACGTGCTTTGAATTTGATTTGCGATCAGAACTGATGGGTCATTTGGCATAGGTTTTTTTTCGCGTGTCTTGTCGAACTGTAATTCGAGCTGCTCTTTGCCGAACGTTGGGCGTCAACACCTCCACAAATTGGCTCGAAGGAGATTTGCTGACTCAATTTCGTCGAATTATTCTCTATTTAAATATTTGCATAAGATCGTTGTGATGCGGCGTCTTCGCCAATTCCCGTTAGGGTGCTGATTAAGCCGAAGACTAGCTGAAATCGAATTGCTCAGCAAGAAGTAATTTATCGTACATAAGCCATCTCCATATGAGAATGATGCCCGTTGAATGATACAGTCAACCCTTCTATAGTATCGAGATAGGGACCACGATATAGAAACAAAACACCCATACAAATTTTGTACGTGCGAGAGGGCATTTTTACCCGTTGCTTACGTATAAGACACCGCAAACGAAGTGGACGCTATAAGAGGTATGACTGCACATAAAAAATCATTATGTCCTGTGACAATCCTGAACAAGAAATGCTCAAAAGCCTTAAACAATCCCGCAGGACAGCATGTAGTATACATGTAGCATATGCTAAGACACACAAGTAGTCTTTGGACAAAGAATTATAAGAAGTTAAACCTGATCCTGCCTACAAATAAATAATAAATGTTTTCATTACTTTAAATTTGATCGACTGATGAGCAAATACTAATAGTCAATCTATTCTATTAAAAACAACTACACATCAATGTCAAACAAATCCCATAAAGGCCATAAATATACTTCAGAGAAGCGTCTTTGAGCGCAATTCAGATTGGATTGGCAGACAAAGAGCATTAGTTTTCTTTCTACGAAATTAAACAAACAACGAAGAAAATGTCCCTAATCCCTTCGCTCATCCTTTTTCGCATTAACAAAGTACAAATTGTTCGCATACATTTGAATACATTCAAACGAAACATTAAGGTTTCAACCCGCTTGGAACTTGTGATGTTTAAAGTAATGCTATCGACTCAGTATTTATATATTCGGATAATTTTAATTTTATGCCGAAACAATGCTATTCAAAAATGTTTTTTTTTGTGTGTTTCAAGAAGGTTTCATCGCTCGTTTTTGTTGTTTTCGTTGAAGGCGTTCAGTACCCATCCTATTCCATAACGCCCATCCTATTCGTTTTGCCGATGAGCTTTAAATTCTCCCAATGGGATGCCAGTCTTTGCTCGATTGTTCTCGCTTCAACCCCTAAGCGTCTATTGCCCGATTTAAATTTGTGGAACCAATATTAGCGTTAGTTTCAGGTCTGGACATATTACTCGTAGTAATAAAAAATAATGTTTAACAACTTTGCATGATCCCGACGAAAGCGTGTTAACTATTTGATTACTCATTTAAAATCTTCATAGTCTTAGATGCTATATTTGCTTGTCCGCTACTTATCATCCGTACAAATCCACTTATCTGTCAGGACTGCCGCAGCGCGTATGAAGCTTATATTTAACACTCTCGTCGCCCAACGTGAATCAGTATTGTTTCTCACGGGGCCCAAATTCGATAGTCAATACGAAACGTAGTCAATTAACAGAATGTGCGAACCGACAAGGGTAGGAATGCAAGTTTCGAGATCGATCTCGAAAGATATTTAGATAGTTGTCATCTGGAAGTCATTATAGAAATACGTAATAATGAGACGCTGGATTCGCTTTTCGGAGGCTCTTACTTCGGATATGCGCATATCTGGTGGATGGATAAAGTGCTCTTTCTGAATCATTGGAATTCGCTCGCAAATACGCGATCATCCTCCTTTGTACATCTCCCAAATTTGTTAGTATAGTGAAGTGTTATTCTACATTCTGGAGCTTTATTAATCCAGGATAAATCCCATTATAGTAACGCATGATGTGCACCGCTAAGGAATATCCAGGTTTGAACACTCATCCATTGTATTTGAATGGATTGATTTGTCCGCATAAAGATGACTGTATTCCTGCCTGGTTTTCCATTGTTCTCACCATTACGACACAGCTGTCGTACGACAAAACGTCGTTGGTGTTATCTCATGCCCTATTTCACATAAGATTGAAATTGTACGTCAGCCATCACCCACTCAGTCGAGACGAAGTCCTCGAGGACTCACAATGGCTCTCGATAGGCTCAGAACAAAAACGTCGAAGTCGCTCTTCGAGTATATTTTTAACCCGAGACTTATTTACAAACTCCCTCACTATTGTGTATCTCGTTTTATTTAATCAGTCAAGTACAGGAATGCTCGGCGCACTTCAACATCCGAATCGAGTGCCTTTTCTCTCCCGTTGGGAGTTTTCCCGGGGCGCGTCTTCCATCTCTTCGCACGGGCAATGTGTTTTTGATTCGCAACACTGCGTTCCTTTAATCGTGATTGATGTCTGCCAGAAATGTTTTTTCCGATCTACCATGGACGATGATATACTGCTTAAGTGTTTGTTTGCACATCTTAAATTCGTTTTTATGAAAACACTCATCTACGTTTGATTGATCCTTTTTTACGAGCTGTCAATTTGTTGGCTCGTTTGTGAATATTACACGATTAGATTGTGAACCGTAGACTTCCCGTACATTATGATGGACACTATTTCGCCTTTGAATATTCCAATTAATCGGTTCGATCGAAAGCTGTCCCGTTAAATCTATATGTACAATAACCAAATTAGTAGCTTTATATTTTCAATTGGAAATTGGAAAATATTAGTATTTCAAAAGGTATCCAAACGTATTGATCAATATAGTCGCCATTGGTCCGAACGATGGCGTTAATCCTTTCAATGCGCGATGCATCTATTGATTCACGCACACTACGTCCGAACGCTAAACTATATAAATGAAGCCTTCCAGATGTGTCTGTTCCATCTCTTCCATGTTACTCATATTAGGGCAAACTTGGTCGTGGTATTTCATGATTAAATATGTAAAGTAAATGTAAATGATCTAATGTTTGGCACCATAATTTTAAATAGATAATATTCCATTAGAAATACATGTGCGATATTGTAAATAAAGCGTTATGGAGTGCTTCTCGCAACATGTGCGTGCATACTCATCCAAGGGATAAATTGACCCAAGGGAGAGCATTAAATACCAAACATTCGTAAATCGTTATAGAAATACGTATCAGTAAGACACTGGATTCGCTTTTCGAAGACTGTGTGACTAACTGACAAATTTTCGATCGTCAGATAACGACAAAAAATGTAAAACAGGTCGCATAGGTACATATTGTCCTAATTGTCTAAAATCACCTCATATGTGTTTGAATTGTTTTAATGAATACCATGCTACATAATATTAAGTTATATGTTACTTTCCATACGGTGGACGCAGCGACGAACGAGTTAAGCAATTTATAATGACTAACTCCAATCTAATGCCTCACGCACAAAGAAGGACCTTCTTTATTTTATTTAGTGTTGATTGGGGGGTTGGAACAGGTACTTATTATTGTATAGCACCTCCACACTCGTTGGAGATATCGTCATCAGATATTTAAATGCTAGTTCGAGTTGATGACCGCATGAGTCCCCATTTTCGTATAACACCATAAATATGACTGATTAAATTCCTTTCTGCCGAGACGCTGACTAAAACTCGAAAAAATCCCAATTTCCCGACAAATTATTTATTTCCGTCGTTGCAGATGAATACTTATATACTATAATACTTTGATGTGATTCGTAATTATATTACGGAGGAATAAAAAAACTCTGAACCCCGTATCTATTATATTTCATATCGATATTCCCATTATTAGAGTCGAGGTGTAGTAGATACATCACCGGTAAAGAAAGGTAAATATAACAATTTGAAAAACATATATGTACTGTATATTTGTATATATAGATAAGACAGTTACTGCCCATAGGCGTCGCCTAAACTCGCCAATTAGTAGTTACGCCACTGTTTCCAAGCGTCCAGATTTCGGCGGGAATGTCTCGATTTAGTAGCCTTTGTCGTGCTGCTGAGGTGTACGATTTCTGTTAGATAAAAATTTCAATTCCGATTTTTTCGGGATTACGTTTACTAATCCCGTGATTCATGAGCACCTAAAACTATCCGGAATCCCGGGATTGGATTCCCTTTTCCTAATTGTAGATCATGGACATGCGCCAATCTTCAACGATAATTTCTCTATTGTTTGACGAGGATCTGATTCCACCGTCGTCCTTTTTGAGTTCCCTATATCTATTTTAAAACGATTTAAATAACGATGACACTTGTTTAGTTTCAGAATATTCCCATAGTATCGGTGAATCTTTTCAGTGCTTTGTTTGCCTTCATTCCTAGATCGAACAAAAACAGTATAAAAGTCTCAACACAAACTAACTATTTATTTGTTAGTGTACCGATGCTGATGTTGAGAAATCGCTATTTTTACAACCGGGCATATTCGATAGCCCTGCCCTCGAAATATAAAATAAATTCTGAACTTTATTCCAATCCATTTATTTGGAATGCTTGCTCAGTTTCAAGCGTCACAAGTGGATCGAACCATTTAGAAAGGTAGATCCTGAAGAATAAATAGCGCTTTTCGTTCCACGACGCGCTTTATTAAGAACAAATGGTTGTTTTGGGACGTTTCTTTATTATTTCGCCTTGTAACTTTTAATATTCCCCTCGAGGGATGCCTTTTTTCGTCGCCCATAGAGTGCCGGTTTTTTTTATCCGGCCTCTAATCGCTTGATTTTCTTTGTATTGGACACCCGGAGGTTCTCCACAAAAGGGACCTCACCTGGCCCCTGGAATTAATCGGGACCACCGGATATAATCGGCACCACCGGACATAAATCTAAATTAAGTGAAGCATCCTATAAACCAGCAGGAATCTTCCTGTAGCGGAAGCCGATCAAACGCAATGAAGGATTTTAGCAATAATGGCGAAGGAAAAACAGGCTGTGATGCCTGCAAATTATTAATATCGCTCAAATTACTCGGCGTATTTCAACATTCTTGTATTAGATTTTTTCGGTTTCATATTTTAATCTTATCGCGTGTTATTCGATTCTTATCGTCGATAAACATTCTGCTAGAGCGACTCAAGGAGTCTACGATAAGGCTATTTTCTAAATAGTTTCCTCAAAGCGTACATTTCTAAATACTGCTTTTGTACGTTTGTAGAGTAATTTTGATTTATATGTGTATAAATTTATCATGGCGGATAGACGCTAAAAACATATCGTTACGTTGTATCATTTGCCATTTCATGAATAGGATTAAATGATAAAAACGTTTGTGTAGAAATGTAAGGATAAATGTGTTTGTATGTCGAGATAGTAGGCGATTGAGCAACGTATTAGATGTTACCATAAGTTATGTCGTTTTTTACAATGCAATTAAAGATATTTTTTCTTAAACTCAATTTTTGTCCACGCTCTAACCATTGTTTTTATTAATTCACATTTGAATAAAAGCCCAATTTCTCATCACCAATCACTAAATCACAAATAAATAGTCTTGACAGTTATTTTTCTTGCAACAATCTGCTGTTATACAGAGTGTACCTTAACAGAACGACCTAGTCATCGATGTGCGAGTGAATGGTGAGACCCAAGATACTCAATGTGAGAATGCTCTTTCTGTATTACTCAAGTCAGATTGCACATATGCGCGTTGAATTGTAGTTTATCATAAATTGCCATGAAAGGTTGCTTATTTTTTTATGATCACCCACCGAGAAGGTGGTCTTTTGATACATTCATCTGATAATCGATGAATTCTAATATAATAGCATAAAGGGTTGCATAAAGACTCTATATTATTTCCGTATAGGGTAGTTTATGTGCGTCTCACAAATCGTCTGAGGCGTATTTCGGGTTACAGAAGACGAGAAGTGGATCTTTTATGTCAACATCCAACATAAAAGACTGTGGCTGGAAGCCAATTAAATTCGAGTTCCTACAGCAAAAGCGGGATTACATACCAAAAAGATAATTAAATGCATTTCGGTAGGATTTGAAGGGTATTATCCGGTATGAATTATTCCATTGGAAATGGCTTTAATTACTTAAAGTGGCTGTGGCCATTAAAACTTCCTGCTTTTGTAGATCCGAAAAAGGTTGCTTGGAAAATTCTGTTGATTTTCTTGAGAGATCCTCATTTAAAAACACTGTATAATATGCTCGGAATAATGTTTTTTTTTTCTTGATTATATTCGCAATTACTCTAAAAGTCGTTATTAGATCCATAAAATATTTATATCGATTGTGTATGGTTTAATGTTTTGCTGTGACAAATATAGCGGTGGTCTTCTCTCGCTCGCACGTATTCAATGTTTTGCTCGCGCAAGCGAGACGGAGCATCCTCACGAAAAATAACCCTCAGTCCTTTGTGATTTTTTAGGCTCCATCTACCCTTCCTGCGGGAAGATTTATTGAAATCATCAATCCCCGCTTTGGCATATTGAATTTCGGCAGAAATTTTTAATTTTGCAAATCCGAGTCGATTTTCGCATAAAACATCGGCACGCATTAATCATCCCCCGGTTGACGTTAAATTCAAAAGTGCTTTTACAGTCCGAGCGGGCTTTGAATAATCATTTTTGCGATCGCTCTTTTACAACGAAGACTTTCTTGGACGATTTTGATGAATGTAACTTCCTCAGCGGGGGGAGGGGTTTAGTTCTTGAGCACCTTTTGTATGATGCAAGTTTGGATATTTATAGCGTGAATAAAAATTGTTTTGGGCGCCGTTTTACAAATGAAGGGCAAACGCGATGCCATTAATAATTCGTTGCGGATATTGGGATAACGAAGAAGGTGGTAGCATTGTTGGGAATTGTTTAGGGGGGCGATGCTGCCACCTTGTTAAAGATGTTTAGTGCTAGTCATTAAGACCTCAGCGTTGTTTTTAAGTCAATACTTAAGGGTTGTACGTGAACCGTCAACTTTATAAGCGGGATGTTTATTTTTAATGCAGGCAGTCACAAGACTAGGGGCAATTCTTTGTTCTTTCAAAACAGAATAAAATGTTGAATCGTGTCTAAGTTTCCTATTCTTATCTGAAGAAGATCAGTCAAATTTTGAGACATTTTTTAAAATTACATTCTTCTAATCCCCGAGCTGACCTCAGCTGCGCTTAATAAAAAAAGGGTTGTCGCCATCAGAGTCTCGCAGCTGGGTTCTCTGTATTAATATACCATATTTTTATTCACTCTAATTAACGGTGAACAAACCTACAGACGTTCGATAGAATTTTACCATATGAGGTATATGAAATTTTGCCTTATCAAAGTTTGATATAAAATATATTTTATTAATTTTGTTTGGCTCAGCTAGGGGTAGTCTTAGAATAGCATGTGAAGTGTATAATGTCTGATATTACTCATTGATCGCTGATCCTATTTAAATCACTATTATGGGTCCCATATGTATCGATTTCATACATGAACAAATGTGTTCCTTTGTTACTAAAATTGACATATATAAAAATGTTTTTTTTTGGGTTTATATCGGTTTGACCCAGACGATCACGGGTAAAAACCCGTGTAAAACGGCACGTATTTTTGGCATTATTTTATGTTTTATATTTTGTGTCGTTGAAAATCACTGGTTTTTTATTACATTTTTTCAAACTATATATAATTTATTAATAATTCTGCTTTTAATTAAAAAAAAAGATGAAAAAATTAACTCACCCCTGGAACTTTTGCTCTATAAAATTTAACTCACTAATCAAGGCTGTTTCTAATTGGATGTTTTAATTACCGCTAAAATATTAGTTTTGCCATCGAATACGCTCAAGGGATGATTAATATCTAATTAGCGATATTCGCCGCCAACGCGACATCTGTGATCGATCATGCAAATGACACATTCGCAGCGGAAATTTTCAATCGCTTTTATACTACGCAACTGTTGATTTAGGCGTTTGCCGCATTAAATTTTAAGCATGCAAATTACTGTTAAGACTTTGAGTGGACGAGAGGACCTTTAAACATTTTCACTGTACATAAATAAAAATAATAATGCCGCCAGAGGACAGGATGCAAATGACCCATCAAAATCTGGCTTACAAAAGCAACGTCCCAACTATCCGGTGATCCTATTAACAACCCGTGAAAGTTCATGCCTTGGGCGACACTTTGTTTAGTTGGTATTTTAAATGAGGATAGGTCAAAAATGTTCAAGAATAAACGAGGGCGTTTTAATTAAATTTTAATGAAAGCCCGCAGGTTTCGGGCCGGGGACAAAAATGTTGTCGTTGATTACATTGGCAGTTTTCTTGCAACCGGGAGACTTCCTCGAAGTGTCCCGATTTCCCCCGGGCGCGATATTATCGTCGCGTTCCGGAACGACTTTAAAAAAAGAACCGGGAACGATATCGCGTTATTTGAAGTGTGTATGATTCCGGAAGCTGCTTCCAGAAATTGAAACTTTTTCACCCTTTCAGGTCACGAGGCATGCGCAATCATCGCCGATTGCATAATCGTAATGCGAAAATCAAATTACGGTCACACCGAAACATGCATCTTATGCCGGATTAATTTGATGATTATAATCCAGACTGGAAGAATTGAGATTTTACAGGGATCGCGTCCATTCGGGGTCACGCTTGAAATTCATTGTACGCGCTTGCGTATAGCTTTTTTATATTTTAAATACCGTTTGCTTTGTCGTACAAAGAACTGCTGTTGTGTAATTTAATTGTGTGGAGAATGGAGTCGCTTTTAAAAATTTACGACCCGCTTGCGCCATAAATCTTGAGTGTCATAAACTAATAATTTGGTTTTATTTTTATTTTTTCCCCCCTCAACAATGGAAAATATATTATATTGCGTAAGCTAGGGGATCAAATCAGGATTGGCGAACCGTAATTTATAGCTTAGAACAGAACGCTTCGATTGAAGATTTATTATTTAAAATTCAGTAGCTTAATTGCTAATGTTGGGCTATTTTTCTTCGAAAATTCGATACGCAATTTTAACAAAGAAAGCGAGGTGCTTTATCTTTATATTTGTAAATTTATAAAAGTCATTAATAATTGATTAAAAATATGGCACAGAGTATGTCTGTCTTTAGATCTCGGCGAATACACGCGAGTGGCCCGGGGACTCCACGTTACATTGGTGTCAGAAGTGTCATTAACGAAAACATAATACATGTTGTGCCATTGACCTTTATATTGTTAATTAACCCAAATGTATTTATTGTTCGAGACAAAACGAATGCCTTTTTACCGATGTGTTAAATAAAATTAAATTTTATTAATATATTTTGCCACATCATGTAAATAATTATTGCAACTTTACGTAGCAAATTATTTACAACGACGTTAATGAGGGGAATTTAATGGAATTATAAAAACAACTATTAGATGTATCACTAGTATATTCTGCATGATATAAAAGCAGGAGATGAAAATTAGAAAACTGGGATCGTTTTGAAGTTTGCCTCATCCATCATATTCATCAGACATCAATGTCCGATTACCATTTGTTCACAGGCTAAAACCGTATAAAAAGAAACATGTTATGAAAGCACTTTGAAACTCTCTTGGATGATAAATTTTGGATGGAGGTTTAATACCTTTTTATGCGGTTTTTGGGCAAACGAGTAGATTTGATCCCGAAGTGCCATATTTTATTCCTAAATTCCGTTCCCTGATTTTCCAGTGGTATAGTCACTGTTTTCTATGAATAGAACATTTTTATGTGGTGGATCTACATCGATATTAGCTTAGATTTAAATTGGAATTTGTATAATCAAAGTGTAAAATCTAAACTCTTGTACTGACAATTGGACTCACTAATTCAGCGGTTCTTAAATTGAGCTTCGTGGACCACTGGGGGTCTCCAAATATATAAAAAAAAACATTTATTTATACTTGAACAATATATTTTTGTGGAATTATATACAGAAAAAATTACAAGACGTCTCAAAAGCAGCCAAAAATTTTTTGTTCAAAAGGAAGTCCGCGGCCTACACAAGTTTAAAAACTGCTGCTTTATTTGATTAGTTTTTCTTGCATAACTAAGAAACGTTACATGCTATCGAATGATTATATGTGATGTGGATGTCAATTGATGGCACTGATTCAACGATGACACTCCTTGAACTGATGTAATTGTGACGGGTGCTCCATTGGTGGGTCGCATGGTCCAGGAACAAAGGACGCGGATGAGCTAGGAGGTTAATTGAAAGTCGTCTACAGGTTGAGTAGAACACGTGGTAGGACCGCGGTTAATTTAGCGGAAAAGCCTCCACAATTTATAAAGCCCGCCTTCACGTGGATCCTTTCAGCGTATTCAAATAGTCGGTCTCACCTTCGTCACTTCCAGGCCTTTCACCTCTACGACTCCTAAGCTCTTCGCATATTGTGTGTACATATTTTCATTCTCTGACACCTTAATCCCATTGCCGCGTCTGGGGAAAAAGCCATCGGGTACTTTCCACCCGTTTTGCGGAATATTTTACAATAAATAATACACGAATATGGCGCCATAAAAAGAGAGACGTGGCCGTTTCCATCCCCGGCTTCTACGATAATGATTGCGAGCCAAATAAACCGGCTTCTTTGTATGCTTTTAGCCCAGCCATGAAACCAAATAATAAAAGCTCTCCATGGCGTATTGCTCACCTGTGATATATTGCCCACATTAACTTATCAAACTTTTTATCGATAATAACCCTGCGTCGCGCAATTTGAGGGTTGCTCTCATATGTCAATGTAATATGCTTCGACGTAGGCCTTTTTTCTTCAAAGTCATAAAACGAACGATGCTCTTGTATTTTCACGCTTGATAATCCAATTCGTCTTGACGGGGCCGTCAATATTGAACTGCGTTAAAGTAATGGACATTGTCATTTGGGAGAATTGTTATTAGGTGGAACAAAGAGTATTTTCCGATTTATTCCGGATGTCTAACAATTATCGTCCACATAAACCTACTTTTCTCTGAAGAACGCGCAGCGTGAGTAATGTTTGTATATCAATAAATGAACCTTAACACTGTTGATAGCACGCGATATTCGTTAATTTATTCGCATAAGCATCAACAATACTCATGTGTCTTCAGTTTTAGTAACATTTTTTTGTTGAAGCTTGAAATCGATACATTAGCGTTTCAAATAGAATCACTTTTGTTTTGTGACTTTCTACTGTTTTTTTTTATGATTCTAAAAAGATCATCAACGATCTAAAAATACTCCATAATAATAAAGGATGTAATGATTTTAATATATAATAATATTGTATTAGAAATATGAACATCGCATTGAAAATTAAACACTATGGATAACTTCTTGTAATATTTGAGAATATTTAGACGTGTAGGGGTTCCTTTACATGATGATGAGACGCAAGACACCCGTCTTTGTCTCCGATTCACTAATCTCCACACTCAATGTGTGAGAATGCTCTTTCTGAATCATTTAGGATCTGAACGCATATATGCGAGATTCCTAATAAAAAGGTTAATAACAAAAAAATATATACAACATTATAAAATATAATTCCCTTCATTATTCAACACATTTCCCATCGCTTTGGCATTCCTTCGATCCATTTTTTGTGAAAACTTTCCGGCTTAAAAGCAGAAAACGATTTTAAATGCAAAAGGTGGAGATCCGTCGGGGTGCGGTCCAGTGAATAAAGAGGATGCGGTAGCACTTCCCATTTTAATTCCCGTATTTTATTCAGTGTCAATTCTGTTTTATGAGAGCGGGCATTATCATGAAGCAGTAGCGTCTTCTTTCTGTTGAATGTATACGGACGTTTCTCTTTTAATTTTTGATGCAAACCTTCTAATTGTCGACAATAAACTGTGCGCAATTATAGTTTCTCCCAATTTCATTCATTCATATGCAAAAAAGAACCTTTTTTATATTCAATTCGGGCTTAATAAGTGGAATTGAGGTTTTTTTCTTCGAGAAAGCTATTGTTTCTTATTAATTAAAATGCTATTCAATACTCGTTTTTATTGTGTTCGATCAAAGCGTGCGGTACTCATCCTATCCCATATCACCCATCCTATTCCATAAAAACCATCCTATTCGTTTTGTAGATGTGTTTTAAATGGTCCCAATAGAATCCCAATCTTTGCAATAATTCTTGCACCGTTAAATTTGAAAGTCCGTTCTCAGTTTCTCCCTTGAGCTTCCATTGCGCGATTTAAATTTCTGGATTCACCATAAACATCGTTGAGTGTTTTACTGATTTTTGTGATATTCCAATCTAAATTCAGTCTGGATATTTTACCCATAACAATAAAAAAAGTCAATTGCATAAAAATAATGTTCTACAATAAAAATAATTTACAAAAATGTTTCCATTACTGTGTCCGAACACAAACATAAGGTATCGAAATACGCGAATGCTTTTCGGTCCTCCTAATATTATTCCAAATCAATTAATTGTTCGGTCGTGCTATTTAATATTTATCAACTTGAACTGATATAAATACACGATTAGATTTATTCATGACGTGTTCGATTCGCTCCCCTGCGATTCATCCACATAAGGGTATTATGTTCCTAATTGATATCCTGGAATGGTGCTAAAATTCATACCGATCGCTTGTGTGCCTTTAGTTATTGATTAAATCGGGTGGAAATATTGTCTATTCAATATTTTAAGAAGTTGATGAACAATATGCAGTCTTATGATGACCTCAATGTCTCGGAAGATCGAAATGCGTCGCTTACATCAACGAACAATGATGGAATAAGTCTGTTAACAATCCCCGAAATACGATCATAAATGTCCATACGGATGATGATCAGTTTTGGAACCTTGGATTGTGTCATATTCATGGATCTATGCCAGCTGAAAGATGATTAACTCTCATTAAAAATAAACTGAAAGAATTTAGCATATATTTTACAAGTGTCGCGTATCAATTACGACATACGGAATGGAATAGAATAGTAATAAAAATGATTGATGTAATAAATTGTTTAAATATATAAAGTGTTTATCTCCAGATATATTTAACTGGTTCATCTGAAATATATGTCGACGCGTGAACTCGTTTGCGCGCTCAAGCAATGGTTCGCGCAAAAATATTTCTGAAACTTGTATCAAATCGAATATATACATTGACTTATATTGTTTTGCTTTTCTTCGCAAAATAAACATGTTTAATTATTTATATATCGGTAGTGCCAAGAATACGTGACGTTTTTTATGTCCGTTTTTATAGGCGTAAGAAGAAAAAGAAAACACGAGCTTAATCAATAATATATTCTTCCGTCTGAATCTATTACAATTTGCCATCTGGTTTACAGTTTTTGAATTATTCTGTTGTAGAAATCCTTCGGTTTAGAAGCATAAAACGATGAAAGGTAGTTGTTTATATCTTCCAAATTCGTATTTTTTTGTAACCAAAAACTGCTCTAATACGGGAAACAAATGGAAATCTGAGTTAAAAACGATATGGAAAGATATTGTTATTATCGTTGCAACATTCTTCGTTTGTCCCTCCTCAAGGTATTTGTGCCTGTTTTATATAATAAAATAGGCTTAATAGTGGTGTAGTGGTTGCTTTATGTTATGTTTACACACATACACAGTAGAGTGACGCACAGACTGCAAACGATTCTACCTTTCTTTCCGATTAACTGCCGGTTGAAGTTTCACTTTTCGTGATGTTCAAGCCAATATGCTAATGTACCTTTTTGATATCCAAACCCATTGGTTTAATACGGAAATCAGGAGAATAAGGTGGTCTTTAATTTTTTTAATGAATTAATTTGATCGAGTTTCTTCTCCATTCTCTCCAATTGTTGACAGCACACGTCCGAAGCAATCAATTCATTATTTGGCAGCAATTCAAAATGAACGATCGCTTTAAACTCTCACAAAACGCACTATATCACTTATCTTGGATGCAACCCACTTCGAGCCTGTTGTCCTTTGTTCAACCATTGCCTTTGTGTTTATTGCTCGAACGACCTGGATTTGTCTCCACCAAATCTCGTAGAACGTCGTTATTCAGCGTGTTAGGTCCTCCCACGACCTGATTCATCCAGCATCCGATCGAAATCTGGCAAACCGCTTTCTGCACTTTTCTGCGAAAATTATACACGTTTAGACGGCGAGACTCGTCAGAATAAACTGAACAATGAATGTTTCAAAGCGTATAGTATAAACATTACACATTTTTTTAAAGCTTTTCTAAACGAAAGTGTAAAAACGGCACGTGTTTTTGGCACTGCCGATATAAATGCAAATGTTTAGAAAAGACAAAATACATTTGGGACATCAAATAAGATCACTTTTGGTAATGTTGTGTCACGTTCGCCTGATGTGCGGGGTTAAAATTACCACTTGTTCAGTGTGATTTTATTAAATATCTCCATGATTGAAGAACCAATGACAAGTAGACGAGCTGCTGCATCAGCGTCGATCGCTGCAAGGCCGCGGCGTCTGTAGACGCTCCGAAGTTGGACTTTCCATCGGTGTGCCCTTGACTCGCTGTGGCTCGTTCTCCAAAAATCTTCTAAATATCTGCTAAACTGAAAATCGATTTTGTACGGAGGGTGAACTTCCCCCATTTTTTGGTAGCCAGGCATCTCGCTGCTGAAAATGAATGCTCAGCCTCCACAATCGTTGGACATATCGTCATCAGATATTTAAATACTAGTTTAAGTTGATGACCGCATGAGTCTCCATTTTCGTATAATACCATAAATATGACTGATAAAATTCCTTTCTGCTGAGACGCTAACTAAAACTCGAAAAAATCCCAATTTCCCGACAAATTATTTATTTCCGTCGCTGCAGATGAATACTTATATACTGTAATACTTTGATAGGATTCGTAATTATATTACGGAGGAATACAAAAATTCTGAATCCCGTATCTATTATATTTCATATTGATATTCCCATTATTAGAGTCGAGGTGTAGTAAATACATCACCGGTGGGGAAAGGTTAACACATTACGGGCCGCAGAATTTGGGCAAATGTGGGAGATCACATGTTTAGTCGTTCAATTTCCCAGTGAAAAAAAATTTTTTTTAATAGTTTTAATTTTTTAGTCAAGTCTTAAATATATATAAGATCATCTCTCGGCGAAACTAGAAAAAAATATAGCGTTGATATTTTTTTTTTTACGTCAAAAGTTCATATAACAAACACGCGAAAACACGCGTTTACGCGTGAACGGACCGCAATGTGAAACAATTTGAAAAGACATATGTACTATTTATATGTATACATAGATTAGACAACTACTGCCGCTGGGCGTCGCTTAAACTCGCCAATTAGTAGTTACGCCACTGTTTCCAAGCGTCCAGATTTCGGCGGGAATGTCTCGATTTAGTAGCCTTCATCGTGCTGGTGAGGTGTACGATTTCTATTAGATACAAATTCCACTCGCGTTGCACACCACATACTCTCTCTGGATCGCACGAGAGCATACTTGACTTGTGAGTGCATACTCCTCAAAGGGTATTTTAAACGGTCAAAAAATGAATATTTATAAATCATCAAATTAAAAATTTCAACCGATTATTATTTTCAGAGTTAATGTACGATTTGATCTAATTTCAAAGGGATTTTAGGCGAAACGAGGAGACTTTTGCCATCGTACTCTTTGTACAAAGCGACTTGTTTCATAACAATTTATGACATTTAGGGCTCGAAATTGGGATCGGTAATAATAAACGTCAGGCTAAAAGGGCGCCTGGCAACACATGTTCGTCGTTGAAATTCGATCATTCGACAAAGGATACGTTTTTGTATTTTCGGCATGAGTTTCGCATAAATCCTTTCGCGATTTTCCCGTGAAAACGGGCTAATGAGAATTGTTTAATTTTCATTGGAAGGCGTTTTTCTTTTGAACGCCCCTTTGTCTCAATCGGCCGATGATTGATGATCGAAAATATCATTATTATTATAGAGAGAAGGTATTTTAGCGTGAAAGCTTTTAGGATACACGGGTGTATGTATCGTTTTGTAACGTATTGCTCATATACATCGTCGATGACGCTTTGCTTCCATGCGGAGTTATTTAACCAAATGAGTAAAGTTTGCCAAACACATGCGACGCCGCGGTGTATCATTAATAAATTATTTTTTGATCTTTTGGCCTCATTGTTGGTTAATTAGAATTGTTTCGCCTATGCACGTCTCTTTTTTCTGACTGCCAATATTTACGTTGGCGCCTTTATTTGAACACATGTTCGCCGCGCGCTTCCAATTCAATTTCTCAGTATATTTTTTCGCTATTTATACAATTGAATGGCGATTTATTTTTAGGCGGGATGAAGTCCAAACATGGCTATGGTTTTTATGGGTGTCATAATGAGTTATTTGCAGCATGAGTCATGACATGGATGACAACGTGCACGAACTGATTTTTTGCTGTTGCGCTTAGATAGTGCATGTCTGCATTATTTGCTTAGTTTTTGCGATAAGTTCGTACGA
Source organism: Stenopsyche tienmushanensis (assembly GCA_008973525.1). NCBI lineage: Eukaryota > Metazoa > Arthropoda > Insecta > Trichoptera > Stenopsychidae > Stenopsyche > Stenopsyche tienmushanensis. The sequence goes on from WACJ01000521.1 coordinate 1,206,489, forward strand.
CGAGCTTTTACCCAAGATAATGCCAATGTAATGTTATATTTTCGCATTTCTCCGGTCGTTATCGCATAGTACATAACGAGGGGCAATGTCTTTTATTATTAAAAGTATCCTCTCAAAAATTACGTTTTTGGTTCATAGATAACATGTTTGCGGTTTTTTGGTTTTTTGAAAATGTCGAATCGCGCTAAAAAGAAGCGAAGATGTCAGCAATAAGTTTAAATTTTGACTAAACTGACTCCGTATAATATGTGTTAATATCAGAACTTCAATAAATATTTATAGAATTCACGAAAATATATGAACCAATTACTGCAACAGTTATTTTTCACTATTATTTTTAAAAGATGTACAATAATGAAATGTATAAAAAATATTGGGTATTGGATATTTGAATAAATAAACCTATAGCTATCGCTAATTCGCCAGATTAATAACGACATCTTCCGTCTCTCTTTAGGCGCATTGTGTCAATTTAACAGCGCCATCTTCTGTGATGTTGTGGATACATTGCATCTGAAGGAACGACACTGATCGCTTTTTGCGCGTGAGTCGTGAAGGGTCGTCGGATAGCCTTGGCTGCGGGAGGACGTCCTTCCCGCAGCCAGATCTCTCTCGCGATTAACAAATAAGTTATCTAAAACGAAGAAGACTGCTCTGCGTAGACTCCCCTCTCCTACGCCTCATGATAATTATTTCTTCATTATTTGGGTTGATATATCATTGCAATCATCCGCATATAATTCACTGCAAGACTGAGGTCTCTTCAATATCCATTCATAATAAGGGATCATTTCCTCAAGGGATTAGATTGAAAGATTTAACAACAAAAATTTAGTTACGCATAAGTATGTTGATCTAAAAATACCAAACATTTCTGTACATTATTTAGAAATTCTTTAAATATTTCGGGATTTAACCAGGCATATAAGTTCGGTATCTTTTTTCCCCAGAAATTTAATGAATTGACAAAAATCTGAAAATCATCAAACTTTCCTTGTAAATTCGTTAAATAAATCATTTATATACATGGGGTAGGAAAATTGTCTCGAACGTCACGAAAAATGTAACTCCAACCGCAGTTGATCGGAAAGAGAGTCATTTGTAGTGTGTTTGTGTCCGTCGCATACGTCATAAAAATACTACGCGCATGCGCTGCGTTGTCTTTACTGTGTATGTAGCATAAAACAACCACTAGACTAGCAGCGCACCATTTTTATTATATATTACACAAATGCAGATTCATCTTTTAGCCAACAATTCCTGAAAAATCTTCCTGGAAAATTTTGAAAAAGATGACGAATCGCTCCTGCATTCACAACTATGCATACCTGACTTATTCAATGAGAAGACTATCTGACTGCTTTTCACACATCCACTATCGATTACATTCTTTTATTTTATTTAAAATGTTGCAATATACACTGGACATTTATGAATCTTATCTCACTACAGTATATCATGCGTCGATGTATATCAACCACGGTATTGTATTTTAAATGTTATGTAACAAAAAACTGTTTGCAATTGTACAATTGTAGCATTTATTAGAATTTGCATGCATTGCAGGAAACGCTATAGGTTGAATTCCACATCCACTGCAATACATTGTATATGTGCGTCGGGAAATTCGAGTATCTTCCAATCGGAAGTTTTGTAAAATTCCACGACAGTGCCTTGATTTGATTATTATTTTTGTTCATGAAACTTCGTTAGAAATTCAATTTTAACGTAACGTATTGTAAATAAAGTACTATGGAGCGCTGCCCGCAACATGTGCGTGCATACTCTCTCTCTGGATCACACGAATGCGCACTCAACAAGTGAGTGCATACTCATTGAAAGGCATCATTATTATGATAGTTTTGTTACAAATGTTTGTTAAATATCTTCCAAAAGGTCTTTGATACGTTCACCTGGGTGACCCACTGGGTGAGCGTGCACACATTATTTAAAAACCACCCACACTCCCGTTGAGATGGTCCCAAAGGCACCCTTGGACACTCAGGTGACCCGCTGGATGAGAGTTCACAAATAAAACTCAGGTCATTCTACCTTCAATATCGAGCGCACGAGCAGGTGAATGTATGATACAGACGATGTGCATGTTATGTTAGAATTTGGGAATGAGTTAACAAAACCGTATAATAATGAATGCTCCATCCCTGAAATAGTCTTTTGTGCTTCCGCGAGAACGCTTGGAATCTTTCGCCGCCTCAACATGCTCAATGCTCATTATAGATAATAAAAACAACCCTTACCGATACATCGGTTTTAAGGATCTTTTTATTTTCTAAATTGAATGCATCGTGTTCGTTATCTTTTGTTGTTCGAGATGGTTACGCTAGCTAGCTTTGTTACAGAAAATCGACGTACATTTTTCCGGTTATTTCTTCATATATTTTTACGATGTTCCCAGGGCCATTGTGTGGAAGCACAACATGGCATTTTAACACCAACTTTGCGTATTGTTTTTCCGAATGGGACGATTTTCCGAATCGTCGCCTTTCGATCCCTTCGACTGGTGCTAAACGTTACGATTTTATTTTTATCCAGTTGCTGCTCATCGATGGGTAGTTTTATTTTATGAGAATTTTTCGAGTCGTTGTTCGTTAAAAGTGGCGTATCTTTCGGGACGTTCATCCAGGTCGTGCCCGCAGGGTGTCGAGGTCGGGATTGTACGCGTGCGCATTGTGTGTATGCGTTGCACCATCGCCGCTCTTCCAGCTACGTGCATCTCGTAAATTTGTAACGACCCCTTTTACGGCCACCCTTTCAGCTCTCCCTATGACTGTGAACGTTGACCGCATCAGGGAGCGTTTTGAATTTTAATTTCGAACGTGAGACCGTATTAGGATGGCGTCTCCCGATCTCGAAAGTTTTATCTCGATTTCTGGATAAATTTGTTTCGAAGTTCACTCAAGAATTCGAATACTTAAGTATATCGTTGACGATGATGAGAAATCTTTCTGAATACTTGATGACCTTCTTTTATTATTCTCGGAAGAATACATATCGAAGAATCCGAGGCAGCCCTTCGAGCGGCCTATTTATATTTTTTTTTCTGGAACCTTTTTGAAGATTATGTAAACGTACCCTTTTTTCAGCTTATGAATATTGCTCAAATTTTAATATACGCCCGCTGTAATTGCCGAAAAAAGACGAACTATCCCTGAGAGATGCTAAAAATGAAAAATAAATCCCGTTGAAAATCTCCGGATTATGCTATTAGCCGGAAGCGTTTGTTTTTTCCGGGCGAAATTAGTTTCCCTTGCATATTTTTCATCTCCGATATTCCTCTAGTCTCTTTTCATGGAAATTCACCGTGTAATAAGGATGCATTTTGTAGCAACGTAATCCAGGAAGGGAAATATAAATGGTGCCTTTTAAAAGTATAAATTTGGGAGATTTTATGCAATAGCGTGATTTAGAACGCAGGAGATGAGTATCGGATAGCCTTGGCTGCGGGAATACGTTATTTCCGCGGCCAGATCTCAGTCTCATCATCAATAAAGAAATCTGTTAAGACGAGATTATTTCTATTCGGCATCCGATCACCTCCATCTCTCCGATCGGCTTCATCACGATTTGATAGCAGAACGAACCCGCGTGCTAGCATCGTAACACGTGGAAGTGGTATGGGGACTTTGTCCCGAGAACTGGTGTTACGCTCCACGCTACACTGGTGTCAGAAGTCCACGCTACGAGTGCAATACTCATCTAGTAGTTTTTCTTGGATGTTCATTTTGCAACATTGAGGAATGTACTCCGGTTCGCTTCCAAATATGACAATATATTGTTTTTCGAACGTTTAATAAATGCTTTCTTTATAAATGCATTTCATATGGGCATATAAATATTTATAATCTGACAGAGTGTTTATGACTTAGCCGGTCTGATTAATAAAGCTATAGAATGTGTAAACACCGCTGATCGTAGATAATTTCAGGATAACACGTATCAGTAGTGTCATAAATGCGCATCGTAAAAGCGTATCGCCAAATGGATGTTCTAATATTTTGTGCTATTTTGGCGCAAAACTATGCCGAATAACATTTATTGATTAACTATCACTTATTATTGACCCTACACTTAATTTATCGGAGCATATTAAGCGTGCCGGGAATTAATCCATCATTTATAGAATACCCCACAAGTGGTTGTATATTGATCCAAAATATAATTGACTTCATATTTTACCACTATTTCCCAACATTTTTGCAATTTTTTGATTTGCATTTTTATAAAAATTGTCTATTTTTATATTTAATTTTTGTGATTTTAAGAACAGGAACACGCCAATATGTGTGGGAGGTATTCTAGTCAAAGAAGAAAAAAGTCTAGTTTTTCTTCAGCTCGATGCTCCTTTCTCAGCTTCCCAGTTCAATAGCTACGTCACTCTGTTTATAGTGAGAACCGTCGAGCTGAGCCATGGGACAATTTTCGCCTTCTTTGGCACCGATTCTCCCCTTTCAGTTTTGGCGAAAGCATCTTCGTCAGAAAGTAGCCCAGCTAAAATGAGTTGAATACGGAGCTTACCCTGTGCTGCCTGTCCAAAAAAAAGACTTTGGAACTACCGATTGCAGAAGGATCAGGAGTAGAACTCTATGCAAAAAGCGACACTCCTATCTTTAACAGCCTAGTACATACAGGAAAGAACGACTTTAGGCTGTTTGAATAGCGATACGTTGAACGGGGATCCCTACAGTTCGTCTTCTGCTGCAGGCCCTTCCAAACTGAGGTTGGACTCGTGAATTCGTTGGACTTTTCTTTCTTCCTCCAACGCATCTTTGTGTGCACGTAGTCTGAAACCGGTCTTCCTGCGAGAACCTCTCCTCTTGAGGGCGTAGAGTGCAAGGGTAGGCGCCTGGAAGTTCTGCGCGAGGGTAGGAGATCAAAAGAGCGGTGGAAGACACTCTTGTGTGGCTAGTCCGAGGGCACTGTTTATGAAGAGACTTAACACCGCTAAAACGCTGTCTGTCCTGTCTCAACGTGTTCCTGTATCTCAGATGTGCAGTGATGGATCCGTGTTTCAAAAATCACTTTATTGCTGTGAAGCATCGCCAAACATTCGGACATCTTTATGACGCTGTTTTTGTTTCACTGTGAGCAAACGCGGCACCTGTCTTGCGCACAGCTTACTCATGTTCAAATTTTTAGTCAATATGCGATGTACAGTAGCATACGTGTTTCCAATAACAGGGATTTGTCTTCTCATAAACGTTATTTGTTATACAGTTCGTGCGGCATCTAAATGCCTATTCTATTCACTTTACATTTTTATGCGTGCCGAAGATTTGATTCACTTTCAAAACCATCATTGTGATTTGGTTGACAGCTAACATTTTATATGTTGTTTATGATTATTGATGTTTTTGTAGCCTAAAATGATGGATTAATTCCTGAACATCACTTGATGTAGTTGATACATTGATGATCGGGGATCAATTAGAATAATCAGCTTTAGGGACATCTTTGATCTAAAAAGCTTGTTAAAATACTCGAATGATGACCGCATCGTATAAATTATGCGATTTCACATTAGCTAATGTATTTTGCGAGCTTGAGGATTTTGAATATTAGATTTTCCTAGGTCATTAGTGAGCTTACAGCAGGCTCGGAATTTACTATTCCTTTTCATGGTCATTATCGTGGTTCAACTTCTTTGTTTGGCGTCTTTCTTTGTTCCCGAAAATTAAAATTGAAAACGTCGACTCAATTCTAAATTCACGGCAAACGCAGGAATTTATTATATTTGAATATATTTTAATTAATAAGTTACAAAATTACGATCGCTAAACATTATATAAACACGATGCTGAATATTTCGCCTAATTTATCCAGGATGACTTAGTTAAATATTAAAATTTCCCAGCGTTTGCTTTGGCCGTCGTGCTAGTGAAGTAGTACTTAATTATGTACATTTCCCGTTTGCTTTGGGGGCCGCGAAAAGTTTGCTCGCAAATGCTTTTAGTCGCCGATTTAATAAAGGTTCAAAGATTCCTCGAAGCGTGTTAAATCTTTCATTTTTTAAGGGAGGATTTTCAACTATTCTCACAAAATCGTTACGCAGAAATGCTCTGTGTGAGTGTCAACAATATGGTACACACATAGGAAGTGTCGATGTCACAATAGATTGCTGACGTACACTTTGAAAAACGCTGCAGGCTTTTATCTTTGCTGACGCATGCCTTCGAACAGATGTTGACACGAAGATTAAGTGCTGAATGCTGTGAAAATAATGTCTATTATAATTGTAAATTTATCACATGAAAGCTATCTAATTTTAGCATTCGTCTCGTTTCGTTCGTGAATATTGACCCTTTTAGCGATGTTGTGTCTATTGATGAGTTTCGGACGGTTTTTATCGCCAACAAATTTCGATACGTAGTTGAGTGAGTTGTTCCACGTGGTTTGTAAATACTGATCAGTTTTCCTCGAAAGACAATAAAAAACTACTCTAGGCGACCTTATTGAATTTGCTGGAAATGGCTCCTTTCATTCAATTCATTGGTGTCAGATCCTTACAAAACCAGAGAAGAATTGTCGCTGTTGTAATGCTCCCTTACGTCTAAGTGCATCTCTGATTCTCTGATTCGGGACAAAGTGGCTATAAGGTTTGTATGCTCAGTCGGTCCGCTTTTAGGACCGCTGATATGACAAATGAGCAACTCGCGATCCAAGAAAAAGTTGATTTATTTTTATTTTTGTGCAATCGTATTCATTTAATTATTATAATTAATTTAATGCCCCTAAGTGGCCTGTAAATAAGTTTTATGGGTAGAGGAAATCCAGTCTCGCTCACGACTTCATTTGGCACAAGCCATCTATGTAAATTAGCGTCTGGGGGAGTTCTGCGATCGTACAAATTATATAGGGTACGCTCAATCGGTCCGCTTTTCAGACCGCTGAATGAGCGGCTCGCGATCGGATGCTATACCTGAACATAACGATAACGAAGAAAAAACGGACAGATTTAATCAGTGTTGATGCATGTAAAGTAACTGGGTCGGTATTCTGCGTTTTGCGCCCCAAGTCGTACGTGCCGTCAAGTAGTTGCGCCCGTGGCGGGCGCCTGTTTTGCCACGCCTTTGTTACGACTCTGCGCTTTTACATCAAATCAGTGTCTTTCCGTCCACAGGCAACTTACCAAAGCAAATTCGAGACTGAATATTTTGTTTAGTGAGTTTTTTAGCGATGCTAATCGCGTACACGACGATATATCGCGCCTTGGCACTTTTCGCTGGTGTTTACAATCATGATATATCGGCGCACGGCACTAAGAAGGTTAAGAATGAATAAAATTCCTAATAAAATTAATTCCATTTAACGATTTGTAATGCAAAGTGTCACGCGGTATTATAAACAAGCGCAGTGTGCGCATATGTGACTTTGATGTTGAAATAAAATGCATTTGACGTCATAGTGCAGCCAAAAACAGTCCACTGGCAGAACTATAGGCTTGATGACTTTAACATCTTTTGGGCAAGCACTTATTGAGTAAAGGCTGATCCAAGGAATATGATAATTTCTTATCGCATCGATGATGATGTGCAGAAATATTTTATTGTTCAAGGGATAGCCCTGCTCTTGATAAGAATTCAAAAGCGATTCCTATACTTTTGGTTGAGATCATCGTCATTTGTCGCATGATATTTAATAAATATTTATTATAAATTTATTAATCATACATTACAATGGTATATTGTCGTATTTTTTTATCTAACCGCTATTCCTCTGTTTATGGTAGTCTTCGAGTCCAGAAGTGTTGTCATCGAAATTTTTCCATTGATATGCGTGTATCGCTAGAACTTGAGAATTCTAATGTCAGTTATGGCGACTTCTAAGCATTGTCAGATTGATTTTTAAACGAGACTTGTATATATTTTGTATCATAGGTTCGTACTGTCAAAAGTTTCATACGGGGTAACAGTTTGAAGCATGCGGTTCCAATGGATCAGGATTTTTTTTTGTTCGAACGCTTTGCCATTGAAAGTTCTTTTTCGCAATAACCGAATTCGTCGGCTGGAAGTTATTCGAATTGCTTTTCTGCGAGGAAGTTGGAAGGGTCTCCCACGAGGGAAACAAACTTGGACATAATGTGCTGACAAGCCCGACTCAAATCAACTGTTATACAGTTGATAGTTCGACATCCTTCCTTGAAATGCGAACCACACAATGCCACCGAGAAATTTCCTTCGAGATAATATTCGTATCGATATTATATTTTCCGAGGAAGAACGAGTTTCTCGGCGGGGGAAATTCTCGGAATTTCGAGGTGACATATGAAGAATTTATTATGATGGATTTCCTCGTTTATTTCTTGCGTCTCATAAAAATGTTATCAATGGAGCGTAATAATTCCCATGTCGACTTAACGACCATTCTTTTCCTCCTTTTTGCAGGTTTTAAATACGCGCCCAGGATATAAATTTGGTCATCTTCTTGGGGCTTGAACAAGATTATGTGATCGTTTAGGGCTGATTTCGTTGATCTATTTTCGTCTCTGCTCCTTAATCCCTCGAGGCTTTTGATGAAACGTTGTACCGGAGGTATCTTTGCATATTCTCTCTCAGTGCTTCGAATACATATCCTTTTCCCATATATCAGTTTTAGAATTTCGTCGTATTATTACTTGGCTGCCGATCGAATGTTTTCATATTCAATGATATATGCCCCGTGAGAAAATTCAAACAACATAAATGCGTATTCCTTGTGTTTACTTTCACTTTATTTCAATATGAAAATCGTGATTTCCAAAAATGATATTTCATAGGATGCCCACCCTACTATCTGCCATATACAGCCCAGGCTAAAAGTATCAGACAATGATATATATTTCATACGAAGACCCATCGTTTCAATTAAGGCGTGTCAATACTGCCAAGGGTTGATAATAAAAAACTAGTGGTTTTCAGCCACAAAATAAAAAAATATTTACTTACTCATATATCGGCAGTGCCAAAAATACGTGCCGTTTTTTTATATTCATTAATTATATCTATTACAATTTGCCATTTGATTCACAATATTTGAATTCTATTGTAGAAATTCTTCGGCTCCTAAGTCAAATCTAAAAATTCGTGTGTATCCAAAAACTGTTCTTATATGGGAAACGAATGAAAATCCGAAGGAACATGCCCAAGAATAAAGTGGACGCAATAGTAACTCCCATTCAACGTCCCTATTTTTTTATTTAATGATATTTTTTACTGAATCGCGTTGTCGTGGTGTGCAAGATGATGCTGTGTCTATTCATGAGTTTTGGACGAATTTCTTCTTCAATCTCTCTAATTGTTGACAATACACGTCTGAAGTAATCTATTTATTATTGGGCAGCAATTGAAAATGAAAGATCCCTTTATAATCCCACAAAACGCACAATATTCTTGGGTGCAACCCATTTCGAGTCTGAGTTTTTGCTCGTTGTCTTTAGATTTAGACTAGTATTGCTTGAAAGATCTGGATTTGTCTGCACCAAATCTCGAACTAGAATGTCGTTATCCAGTGTGTTAGGGTCTCCAATGCACTGATTCATCCGTGAGCGAATTATCATCCCCATGCATTAGCATTATTAACCTGTCAAGTGGGCATGACGTATATATACGTCCAACGTAAACCGCATCGAAATTGTTGTCAAATAGCCTTGGCTGCGGGAGGACGTCCTTCCCGCGGCCAGATCTCGTGATCAAAAAATAAGTTATCTAAGACAAGAGACTTTCTTTTTGATGCCCGTCCACTTATTTTTCTATAACTTATCTAAACAGAAGTATAAATTCGGCACGTATTTTTGAGACTGTCGATTTAAATGCTATAAATAAATAGGATAATTTTTGGTACTTATTGTATTAGAAATAGAAGCATAGCATTGAAAATAAAGCACACATCGCTCGAGTGTGCACACAATATGTAAGTGCATACTCATCAAAGGGTATTTTAAATTGGCAGAAAGTTATTATTTATAAATCGTTGGCTTATAAATTTCAAGCGTTTATTATTTTCAGAGTTGATGTACGATTTGAAATTCAATTTCAAAGGGATTTTAAGGTCTTTGAAGGTCCTTTGAATTTTATTTCTTATTGGAATACTATTATTGGAATAACATCATTCAATTTTCCCAATAAATTACAGAGTTAATGATATATCGTTTTGAATAGGTTGTTAAATTTTTCATTTTTGGATCGAGAAATATTCTGAAAATTATTGTTTTTCGTATCGAACATGACATTGATGAATTGGTATTCTGGAAGCAATGGATGCATTCGAAAAGCCCTGTCAACATTAATTTTGTGTAATCTAATTAAAAACCTTTGTATATTATCCCTATTTGCTTTTGGATATATTTTAAAAAACAGCCCTTAAATGTGTATTAAATTAGTTTTTCAATATCCAGATTTCTCGACGGTTTTTAAATGTAAAGATCGTATATTCGTGGCATTAAAATGTACGGAGTGTATTCACGACAGACAAAGACGTTGTTTGAATATCCCACTATAAAGATTTTTCGGGATTCCCTAATATGCGGCTTAAAATATACGTTTCAGCATTCGCGAAATGAATAATAAAAAAAAAGCAATCTCTTCAGTGGTTTTCGCAAAGTAATTCGGTTTGTGGTAGATAATGTGTTTATATATTTTATTCAGGAGAGGATGTCAATATGTATTGTCTGGGAGTTGATTCAATTTGAGGGCGCCAAACAGGAAAATAATCATCATTTGACGTCAATCATGAATAGTAGTCTAACCCCATGTTGGATTATGGGCGCCGAAAATAGCTCTCGATTCCTCATATAACTATTGTAATCATTTCTAACCGTAATTACTCAATCGATAATTCGGATTTAGCCGGTGAACAATTAGAATTAGCCCCGCGGCGTACTTGGAGCGTGTTTGAGTGCCGCTTTTGCTCCAGCAGTTTGCGGCCAGAACTCCCACTTTATGAATAGCGATTCGGGTTCGCATGTAACATATTTTTGGAGGGGAAGGGGGGCAATATCGGGAAAAATCCTTTATGAGGGGATCCAAAATCACTTTTCGTGTATTGCTTCCACTATTCGTATCGCAGTCGGAAAGTTTTGCTTCGGCGATCAAAGGACGCTTTGCGAATGTCGGGTCCTTCTGCGAACCAGGGACTCGGGACAATGACTCTCCTGATGTATTCCTGTTCAAATACTCCATTATGCAATCGAAACCTTTGTTTGGAGAGCCTATATATTCGACTCCCAAAGTGGAGGCGCGTTTCGCGCTGTTATGACATCATATTCAGGCTGTCGGAAAATCAAAAACAGAATTTCACACGATTTTCTACCCTTGAATTTGTGGTCTTTAAATCTAGTGGAAGAAACTTTTTACTATTTATTATCGATAAAAATAATAATATTTATTTATTTTTTGTAAAAAGTTCCTGATTTTGAAGCTAAAAATTGATTTTTTCGTCGAACATTATCATAAATGAGCAATTTATCATGCACAATTACAATATTATAATTTTTTTTATTGCATTGTTATGAAGGCATAGCATGTGTTTCGTCGCTCGATTTTTGTGTTTGGTGAAGGTGCGGTATCCATCCTACCCCATAGTAACTATCCTATTCGTTTTTCCGATGAGTCAGTGGTCAATTTGGATCTCAGTCTTTGCGATAACTCCTCGATTTTTTGCCATATCGTAAAATTCGAAAATCATCCGGTTCTCGGTTCATCCCTTAAGCTTTTATTGATAGACTTTGTTAGTTTCGGGTCTGAAAGTTTGCTGCATAAAAATAATGTTTGAAAATTGCAAGTCTACCAGTTTTGGATTTTCTATTTTCAAGAAGAGATTTCTGCAAAGAAGTAGTGATACTCTGATGATGACGCCACTCCCGACTTCCTACGGGGTGTCATCACACGGGGACGGGGGGATTCTCTTTTCGCTTCTGGACCCCCAATGGGGAAGCATCTTCGAGAAAATAACCATCATCGAAGAAGACCAAATGACCATCATCCATTCAAGAAGACGCTCCGACAAAGCGTCTACCCTCGGGTGGATCACGCACGTTCGCTTGCTTATCATTGATTCTCTTACTGTGGGTTAATTGAATAAACACGCTGTATGGATTGTTCGCTATTTTATTAATCGCCTGCCTCATTTTGATCGCCGAGTCAACGAAATCATAAACGTGTTCCGTCGTTCATCGCAGCCGACTCGTGGGTCGGGACCATTGTTACGGATTGCGCGGGGGCGAAGATAGCGAACTCCATAAGTCAGGCGGGGCTTCGGTGTTCACTACAAATAGTTCTGAACAAAAAAACTGAACATAAGGTATCAAAATTCTCGAATACTTCGGGTCCATCTAATATTTATATTAAGCTACTGTGTCATTGATATTGTAAATTGTTCAATGGGTCTATCGAGAATGTGTCTATTTATTGTCGTTTCACGCCCGATAGTCAAAGAGGCGAAACAATGTGACGCCTCTTCATAGACACACGAGACAATAGTTTCTTTGAAGGGGTGTAGCCCCCGAGTAATTTTTTTCAGCATATGTACTTCGGGGCATAAAATATTTTCAATGGAAGACGCTAAAGTGATTTCGTACGACTTTGATGTATTAAATTATTTCGATAGACGGCTCCGAGGCGCTCGCGTGATCCTATTTCCATTTATTTTTGCGGGGCATCCCCGGCGAAGTTCGATGTCGCGATAATGCGAGTCGGTAAAGTAGCGCACTGTGACGCGCATCTCGCGGAATTATGAGAGTAGCGAAATTCCGCGAAAAGATAAATTGGAGAGGGCACACTTAGAGCATCCTTTGTCTTCTTTAACAATATTTAAAAGTTAAGTTTTCGAGATCGAGGGTCCGAAAAAGTTTTAATAATACGCCTAGTGATTATTACGCTTTAATAATCATCGCGGTGCCCGAACAAAGGTTTCACAACTTTTGCGATAAACTTCAAAATTAAGCTTGCTCTTCTATCTCCCCTAGGCTGTCTGTCTATCCTGACGAATTAATCCATAACGATTTTAACTTCGCTGCGAAAAATAATTTATTCACCGTTTAACTTTTGCGAAAGGGTAACTCGAATTTGGTACCCCTGAGTCGTAAATGCGAAATTTCGCCATGGGAATATATTGAAAAGCGACGTAGTAAATTTTCCGTCTGAAAAATTTAATGCATTTATATTGCCTCGGATGTCGTATCATTTTCCAATATGTGGGATTTATATCGAGATGAAATGCGAACTTGCATGGAAAATAAAAAGTCCAAAGAAAGCTCCTTTAAGCTCCAATAGAAAAATAATTTTGATACAAAAATCATCCCTTTGACTTGCAGCAAATTTATTAAATCGCCTGTGGCGCTTTGTTGTCCCTCAGTGTAAAAGATTTGATATGGAATTGCTTTCTCCCCCATATTCAATATTTATGAGTGCAAATTTTCTTCCCCAGGACAATACAAATTCCCTGTCTCAGACTGGGTAGGTTTCAGCATATGGGGGGAATCGTCAAACTGTTGCATTCGCATCCAACTGTTGCTCTTCAATATACGATGTATGCCACCGAATCGATCTCATTTTTCTGGAATATAACACAATATCCCCCAACAACTGGGGATTTTATGCGAGCAAATTTTAATCAAAACGCTATAATGAAAACGATTACGGCCCCGTCTCAGTTAATCCGGAGGAAGGAACTCATTTATTTGAAATAGTTGGGATTAGCTCACAGAGCTCACAGAAAAAAAGTAATTATTTGCTACATCGGACCAAATTATTAATCCTAATACGCAAATACTTTTTATACTAAATACCCCAACATTTTTGGAGTTTGATGGCATTTAAACTGTTTTTTATGAAATAAAAAGAAGCTCACGTCCTTTTTTATAGAGCGTCTTGCACTGTTTTTTTTTGTCATATGGGATTTTGATGAAACCCCTAAATACACACTTTTAAGGCTTCCGTGTATTGTGGATTTATGGTTCGTGTTCCGCACCCATAAAGGATCACGCACAGCATCTGGATGATACAAAGCTAAGGAACACCATATATTTAACCATTTTTTAATGTCTTTCGACCTTTTCAACTGAAATTAATCTGTTTCCATTGTTCACTGTTGTCTGCGCGTCGTCCAAACGTCGTTCGTCAAACGATGATTTATTATATATTAACTCTTTGGCATCGGGTCGTTGTTTTTGCGACGATCGAACTCGGTGCGAAAAAAGCGAACCCGGTGCGAAAAAAACATCGATTTTTTTAAAATTTTCTTGCTTCGTTTTCGAGTCACAACTGTATTTTGAATCTCTATATTATGTATGGAATATCCCTCTTATTACCGGACATCGTCGTTTTCAACACTTGCGAAAAGTGCTAACGTCGATATATTGTCGTCTAAAAATAGTTTCATAGAACGTTATATGAAATTCTTAGAGAAAGGAGTAATTTAATGCACAATTGCGACAGTAAGCAAAAATAGGGTTAAATCCAGTAAATCCAACAGTGACCTGATGATACATCCAGAGAGTAAAGTTACAATATTCATATAGGATCGAAAAATGCTTGTATTTAATTGAAATTCACAGGATATAAATATATTTCGTCACTATAAAGTCCAGAAAAGGTTTTCCCTTTTGTGCGAAACAATTTAAAGCAGCGCTTCTTAAACTTATGTAGTCCGCGGACCCCCTCTCGGAGCAAAATTTCCTTCGCGGACCCCTTCTTGAGCAAATTTTTTCTCGCGGACCCCCTTTTGAACACTTTTTTTTTGGTGAACCTCATTCCAACCCTTGTGTCTTAATTTTTCAAACAAACAAACATTTCCTGGCCAAAATAGAGCTTTTTATAATGTTTTCTGTAAATAATTTCACGAAAATATCTTGTTCAACTACAGATAAATGTTTTTTTTATATCTTCGCGGACCCCCGGAAATGGCTTCGCGGACCCCCAGGGGTCCGCGGACCCCTGTTTAAGAACCGCTGATTTAAAGCATTCTGAGCGACCATCTCGCACGCAACTTCTTTGTAGCCAAGTTTTTCTGACACGATATCAGCAAGGAGACTTTGAGAAATGTCAGGAAATTATTCATGAAGATCGTCAAGTGCCACTCGATGGTCATTTCGCACCGTATCGTTCTGCAAAGTCTATAAACGGAACGCGCGACGGTCTCTCCATCGGAACAATTTACTGTAACTGAACAAAATGGCCGATATTCGCGCGGGATCAAACAAATATTTTTTTCATAAGGAGGAGAAATGGTTAAACCAACGTGTCGGGCCCGCACCCGACAGTAGTGTGAGGTTAAGGAGACGCTACTCACTAAAATCTCTCTTTATTCACTGCTGTCACCCTGCTACTAGCTAAGTATTGCGCGAAGGTAGCAGCAATGCTTTTCTTCCGGGTCCTCATGCATGTCCTTTGTTCTTCTGGATATCCCTTGTGTGTCTGTTAAGAGGATGCTGCTATTGTTCGTCGTCTTGTACGTTCAGCTTCCTCCTTCTGCTGCATAGCGCACGTCGTGTATTTGCACCACGCATTCCATGCCCTAGCATCCGATAACATTGAAGGTAACATGTTGCTAGGGGAGAGCGAACTGACGTCCCTTTCGGTGCTCCATGCTGCGCAGACAAATGTCGTGTGTGCAGCATCGTCGTATTCCGCTCCGCAGTGGTGGCACTTCGGGCCGATCTCTTTGCCTATTTTGTGTAGGTAGCTACCAAAACAGCGGTGCCCGGTGAGAACCTGGGTCAAGTGGTAACACAGTTGACCGTGCTTTCTGACTACCCAGGTTCTCAGGTTCGGTATTAGCTCGTGTGTCCACCGATCTTTAACAGAGTTGTCCCATCAGGACTGCCACGCCACCATGGTGATTTGCTTAGCGTTATTCTTGTCGTAACCTTTCTGTATTGCCAGTCTCTCGTAAGTGAGCAGGTCGATTGGCGGTATGGCAGTCAGTGCCAGAACGACGTCTTCCGACACTTTGCATCCTGATTGCGCTCCTTCTCTGGATTCTGGTCATATTGAGCTTGACCCTTTCAATTTGTTGTGCCTCGGCCCATATCGGCGCGCCCTACGAAAGTACCGATTGCACTACCTTGTTGTAGAGTCGCCTCCTGGGGATCAAACAAACTGTCTTCATGTCCATAAGCACGATACCGAATATGAATGTTACACATTTCAATTTAAAAAATCCATACGAAAATGCGTTTAGAATATAAAACCAAGTGAAGAAGATTTTCATCAATTTTCTACTTCAATACCTGCACACTTGTTCTGATATAGATTTCGATGAACGATACGGTTGAAAGCATTTTAAAAGTCAATAAAACATAATCGAACCTCTCAAGGTGTTATTTCTGTGCATTATTTCTCCAAGTTGTATTGGAAAAGTTCGAACATAATGCGTTGTGATTCGATGAAGCAGTATACCGTGAAAGATGAAATTTTCACATGTCTTGCAGTTTCCGTTCTTCCGTGAAATGCTCTATTTTCCCGTCCGTGTGATTGAATCCTTTGTTCGCATCGAGGGATACATCCGTCGTTTAATTCCATCTAAATGCACTTAGAGTCCTTCCTCGCTCAATTTAATTCCGACGAGACCTCATAAGCCGACTCTTATTTCTTCTAATGAAAATAATCTACAAGTGGCAATAAAAAAAGCCATCTTTCTTTTAAGTGTACATCCAATAGTCTTTTTTCTGCGACGTTTCTTTAAGTTTCGCATTCTGGACGGCTATTATGTAGGTCCACGCCCAGCGTCCCGTTAAACGTGATTATTTTTTCATTAAGGTTTTCCGAGGAATACTTCACTACTTCTATTGGTTTTTGGGTCGGTCGAAAATATTTCTTTTCATTTCTGTCCGTTTACTTATTCGATTCGACGTTTCGATTAACGTCGAGGGTTAGACGCAGTACGTTTCGGATGGAGTGCCTGCGAATTAAACTACCTCGAATTTGTATCATAATGTCAGCGAGATCTCGAGGGTTTCTCGTGTGTTTGCTCTCGGGAAGTTCAATATTTGCTTCCTATTGAGATTGGAAGTTACAATTAACAGTTTACACCTCCGGGTACGTGAGAATTATACGTATACAGAAGACGAGTCGCTCTGATACCGTTGTCGTGAGTTTTCACAATAACGCCGTTTCCTATTGATCTTAAATCTGATCAACATTTTCCGTGATAAACTTGCCGAAGTACGGCAGTCAAACTTTCAAGAATATTCCTTACCTGGATGGAAACTTTGTTAATGTTTCCAGCAATGTCAAAGAACAAAACATGGATTCTCGTTGGAACCTTCTGTAATCCGAATATTGAAACATGGGAAAATACAAAATGCCGATTTTCATGAAATTGTATGTAAATTGGATTCATACCAAACACCATCCGTATTCATTTAAAATGCGCAACCAATTACTTTGCATCCATTAATTGATCGATAGTCTAAATAGAGTGCCGTATAGTATTCAACATAGTATAACTATATTTAAGACAGAGCGAAAAATATTCTGCAATATAATTTCTATTGTTTTCTATAATCTTTCTTCAAAGATTGGAATTTTTTAAATTTAATTTTGAATCTATCCAAAGATGCAATATATTAGGTAAATAATATTGTTTCTATGATTGAAGCTGGTGCTCTATTCAAAGAAATTCATTCCGGATTGTTGTACAACATCCACTTTTCATCTCCACTGTCATTCCTTTACAATAATGAATCGGTTTCATATTTAGATATTAGTGGATTAATGTTTGCTCTAGAGCTTGATAAAAGTACGGCATGCAAATCCCTCTTTTCAAATAGTCATTTCCAGTGATTTCGGACAGATGATAGACGACAGACAGTGACTAACGGGCTTGGAGGGTTTATAATATCGACCCTATTGCCGGTGGCGTTGCCTAGTCTGTTCCGGGTTACCTCGGACCAGCCACACAGAGAAGGTCTTTCATTGATCTTTAACCCCACGGAAAACTACGCACAGAGCATCCAGGTGCTATGCCCTCCAGAGGAGGTGAGGTTTCCGCTGGAAAACCAGCTTCAGACAACGTGCACCCGAAGGTGCATTGTAGAAAGAAGGAGATTATTCTAAATTAAATGGAATACTACCACGGGTTCACTGCCATCACGACCTCAATTTGAAAGGTACTGAGCAGATGACGGACTCCAGGGACTACCCCTTCCTCATGGTACTCATATTGGTTCGGTCATTTGTGGTACCTAGCCATGGAGATGAGTCGCCATTCGAGCTACTACCTAAAGCCGTTTTTCCCTGTGTGCCCTAGGCTGTTTAAGATAGCGGTGATGCCTTTGACACAGACTCCACCAACTTCTGTTTTTTATGGGTACCTAGCACAGGGTGTCCTGCGTACCCAACTCATGTTAGCTGGGTTACCCCAGTAGCGTTTGATGACCAAACCTACAAGGCTGCTTTCGTGCACTTCTATTAACCCCAGGGGTTAAACCGTTGCTCACGGGCATAAGGTCGGCTTCCCCCCTAAGGTTTTATGTGTGGGCATTGTAGAATTTAACACACAATCGGAATGATTTCGGACAGCAGAAGCCTTGTTGAATTTGTAAAAATGTGCAAAGTTCTGACACCAGTGAATTTAAAGTGGCGTCGCTTAGCTTAAAAATATAAGACAGCCGGTGACCAAATTATTTAAAAATAAGAACAACAAAAAAATCACATTATTTCTTTTAATTTTACCTCATAAATTAAACGAAAATAATTTGTGGTTTTCCCACACAACAAAAGTATCAAACGATTTGTGGCAATTTCGTATTAATGACACATTTTTGTTAATATTTTAATCATGCTAACGAAGTACGTAACATTTTGATTTTTGTCCGAATTTCGTTAACTGCGGACCGTTTTGTATTTTGCGGTCGAACACAAGTTTGAAATATACCAGAGTATATTATACAATCTGCATAAGCTTGGATAAGCCATTTGACAAATTGAAGATTTTATCAATATGCATGAGGCGGAGCTAAGTAATTCGCCGAGGACTTAAACGCGAACTTGGTCCTGAATTCATCTCAGTTGAAAAGTTTCAGGTCCGATATTGGAAATTTTGATCATCCGATCAAATTTTCGTCGATTGCATTAGCGAGAATCATTGGTCTCAACTTTGATCCTATTGTTTCGATTCGTCCACCGAATCTACGTTTGAATCCAAACAATGATGAAATTTTCGGCATTAAGATGATATGATGCTGACAACTTAGTGGTGAATAAATTTTGATTGTAAATAGATAAAATAATTTAATGCTTTCCATGATTTTAACTATGCGTGACACGTTCCGTTAATATCGACGTCGCTTAATAGAACCCAACTTAATTACACTGCAAATACAAAAATAAATACGGGAAAGCCCTGTGTCTCTTAATTGCTTGTATTTACTTATGAAAAACACTTTGTAAGATCATCGATTGAATAAAATAAGTTTATTTTTAAATTATAGAATATTTATGGGCTATATATTGGGAATAAAAAGTGTCTTTTATACACTTTATTCTGACGTCGACCCTGATCTTTAAAGGTCGAAACTAGTCACGTGCAATGAAAGTTGTGTATTATTTTTTTAATAATAAAAGAATAGCGCTGACTGAAGCCCCCTCAAAGACTGCCCCCACAGTCTGTGCCCATGTGAGCCCACGTGGTCCGTTCAACTGTCGGACTGTTGAAGAGGCGTCGAACGCTGGACAAGAAAAGCTAGCCAAACAAAAACAGCGATGATCTGTTAATGTTTATGGATTTTTATTTACAAAACTTCAGACAAATTGATCCATGTGTGAAATTTCACGATGAGCCTCATCCTCGAATACCAATGTCTTCTGTGTGAGCTATAAAGAGTGTTTCCCAAAAGTATATGATAATGCGCCCAATCACACGTCTTTGCGCATTGCGTCTGAAGTTTGCGACTGAAAGATTGATTGCTTCTTGTGCGTGCATCGTTGTGCGTATGAGGCAGGAGCCGTGAAGAATAATCGGATAGCCTTGACTGTGGGAGGACGTCCTTCTCGCAGCCAATCTCTCTCTAGGGATTAACAAAGAAGTTATCCAAGACGAAAGACTTTTTATTTGACACCCGTCTACCTCTATCCATTCGCCCGGCTCCAAACCCGTCCGAGAGTAGAATAAACCCGTTAAAATAAAGAAATCGTTAAATATATATGTATGTATATATACACCCTGTAATATTAAGATTATTGACCCAACCTCCAATCGATCTCTCAGGACATTGCGATTGCATTAAACATGGACGCTTGAGTTTGCATTATACATGAACATGTTCTTGAGTGTTTTGCACTCAACCTCTGCGATGAAATTCATTGTGGAATTCATCTGGAGATGGGGGGTGGGTTATATGCAGATGACTAAACGGGGGTCTTCCTGTTGCTTGCAAAAAATTGCGTAAGCTAAACTTAGTCGGAGTAAATTATTGCTTCTCTATCGATTAGCCTTATGATGTTGCAAATTATCTAAATGGGAATTTATACCGGTTTTTGTGTTCGACCTCTATAAATACGCCGGGAGTTTTTGCTCTTCCCGTCCATCCCTTAAACATAGCCGCCGAGATATAGAGAAACTACGATTCAACGTTATCGCATTCGCCCATTATTATTGTTCCCATTTTATCTTCCATATTCGCATTGTTCGAGTTTGAAATTTTCTCTGATTCAATGTGCGGATTTTTTCCGCCCCGTTCCGCTTTTGTTGTGCGATTTCGTAAGTGGATGTTTGTAATTATTTTTTGTGTCGCCCAAACTACCCTTGGTTGGGTTCGTTTCCATCGATTTTCATGTGTGTTTTTTTTTGTATTTTTTCAGGTGAGTATTCCTCAACATGTTCGATTCAAACTTTGGAATGTATTCTTATGGTAACGTATGAACGCATTTTTTTCGCTCGTCTGTTCGCCTTTGGGAACCTATTAAAATGTAAAATTTGTGTTATTAAAGTAATCTCGTTCTTCTGGAATAATTTTGTAGCTTTCAGTAGAATAATTTCACTTACTTTTACTCACCCCCAATTCCCTTTGTTTTTTCATTTTTCCTCTCGGTTATTCTTTATTCATACGCGCGCTGTGCGTTAGAATAAAAATATCCAAAAAAATGTCCCATTTTACAGAACATTATTAAATTCCCGATGTGCTTTTCTTCTCCCATTCAAACATACGCGAGAGAAAATTCCATTCCGTGCGATTCCCCCATTTTCATATGAACATTTCTAAATAAATATTATAGCATAATTAAGGATACATAATAATATAATATCACAGGGTTCAGCTTTCAGAAATCACACGCCGCAATATTGTTATGTTCATCTATCGTAGTACTTGGATAAGTGTGCAGATTTTCTTTTTTTAAATCTTAATTATCTCGATTTAATGTTCTTTTTTTTGGACCCCGTGCCATATTGAAAATCAGAATCCCCCGGGATATGGGGTCGTTAATTAATAGGAGCGTACAGAGCGAAAAGCTCGCGCACCCATACACGCTCGATATGAGCGGAATGACGTCACGTAACCCGATATACACGTATGCTTCTTAACGGCTTTCATGCCGCAGAATGTTGGCTGTATAAACTTTAAGCGGCGTACTTGGAATATTATCGATTTTGCAAAAAATAGGCTCGTGTATCAATTTTGCGTCCCCGGCTGATTTGCGCCCGTCCAATCGTGAAATTTAAGACCGCAGCGCTTCGGCAAAAAATGTATAATTTAGGCTATTTCTGTATATTTTCGACTTTCGTCGGATCGGTTTGACTCAGGTGTTTCGAGAAAGGAGGGGTCCGCAAAATAAAAAAAAAACTGGAAATGAAAAGCGTTGCCATTGACGAATATGTTAATCACAGAGAGAAGGGTAGAAATTAACTAACCCAGGGGTTGAATTTTTTTCGCGTTTAATTTTCGTCGCTCTCAAATCAAACTCATCCATGTTGTGCCCCAGGTACGATTGTTGCAGATTATGTTTGCATTTTATTCGCTTGATTAACCCGTTCCTATGAATGGATATTGAAGGGGTCCTAGTTCCACAGGGGACTGTTTGCGACTATTTCAGATTTGAGCATAATATCCCGGAATTCTCAAAGAAAAAAATCGAATATTCCATGTGAATTTAAATTGCGCTCGCTGATTCGCTGAGCTTTCATTATGGATAAAGTGTATTCTTTGTTTCCATTGTGTCTAATGAATGAATTAGCATTTTTTTAAATGCGTAAATATTAGAAGAAAGGGACAAAAATGTCGCCGGGTAATTAATCATGTATACTCTCCCCCTAGCTGATACAATCTTCTTAGACTTTTCTGATTAATATTTTTGTATCTTGCCGCATTTGTCGTAGTGTGTGGGCGATATTCGCAGATAGTCTCCCATGATTTATATGTGGTTATTTCTCATCAGTTTCCGCGTACAGCTAAATTATGATAAGGCTATTTGGCCACATAATAACGTCAAATTTATTTAATACAAAAAAATATATATACAACTGTTACGTAGAAGCGGGGGCGCTCTCGGGGGAAAGTCCCCGAGCGGATGGGAGATCTAGCTGCGAGAAGGACGTCCTCCCGCAGCCAAGGCCAACCGCCGATTCTTCCCAATTCCAGTCTCCTTTTTCGATGAGTTTTAAATGTAGTCCACAGGGATCCCAGTCTTTACGATGACTCCTCGATTGTTTGCCGTAGATTTGGCTCGATTGGGGATTTGAATGCATCATCCCTTAAGCTTATATTGCCCGATTTAAATTTCTGGAGTCAACACCTTTCAATCTTTGAGTGTTTTGCTGACTTTTGTGGGATTTCAACCCATATCAAAAACAGTGCCGGATGTGGTCTGGATATTTTATCCTTAATAATAAAAAAAATCTGTTGCATAAAAATAATGTTTAACAATAGTTCTACAAATACATTGACAGAAACTGAGCTGAAACAGGTCTCAAAATACGCGAATACTCTTTGGTCCCCTTAATATTAACATCGATCCTTACAATTTTCGTCATATGGGGTCTCACATTATCTTGTTAAAAAACAATTTGTTTTCTATCGATAACAGCAAGACTCTTGCTTTTTATTGCCATTAACCTTAAACGATCAAGCTATTTACAATAGACTTGTAGTCGTTATAGCGTTTGGCCATATTCAAGCACACCATTGTCGGTAAATCCCATTAAAATAAATATTGACAGTTAGAGTATATATAAACAGCTTTTCAACCCTAGTTACAAGACGATGTATAAATATGTTAATGATTTTGCTTCCAAGTCTTGGTTTATCCAAACCAGAGGCGTCCACCACATCCTGTGTATGAATCTTGCTAACTTTCGCCATCCTTTCAATATGCAATTTCGTAGGGACTGTTTGGTCGGTATTTGAAATACGATCTCTCAAATGAAAAGATTTCGTTTTGAATGGCGCCACAAAGATATCCACTGATCTATGCAATGATATCTTAACAAATCGACAAAAAGGAATGTAATAAGAAGCAACATTTGCGTCCGCAATCCATAATACTGTTCCTGTTTGTTCTGGATAAAAGAAACGGGAAGCTTTGATTTTCAGCTTGTATTTTTTGCTAAATCGTATTCAAAATTGTTTGCACTGTTGATTTTCATCACAAGATATAAGCGATTTTCATGAATTTGAATTTAAGCGCCTTTTTGTCAAATTGTCCAAGCGATTGAAACGGAAAGGTCGTGTATCAATATGTCGGATCGTCGTTGTCTGCCCGTTGTTCGTTCATCAGATTGATTGTTAAAACGGGAATAAATTTCACATTATTAAAGAGTCCGTCCGTAATTTATTAGATACATTGCGTATATAAATTCGCTTGAATATTTTTCTGGAATAAACGATTGTTTCGCGAGCAAAGCTCCAAATTGAGATCAAACCTTTCCAGGGATAGGTTATTTAGGACGTATTTCATTACCATAAGGCTTCACGTTCGATGCCCGAGGCTCGGTCAATTGTAATTTGATACATAGATTCGATATAAAGTATTTGTATTGTGGATGAGATTTCGGCCTAAAATTTGTGGAATACTTTCGTGCGATCGATGATTTTTGCGTCGAATGTTGAACGTAGTTATCGTTAGTGTGCGAATTTATTGCGATGCGAATTGATTTTGTTCGGTTTTGTTCTGGGAAAGTTTACATAGCGCGCAAACAATTCGACACTCATCGGAGCCGTCAAACACAAGACGATCTTTCGCCTCAAAGATATGGAACTATTCGTGCAATGTTCCAGTCGGTCTTCGGAAGAGCTTTAGAAATGTCGTTGTTTACCGGAGCGCATTAATCTGAAGGCATGTCGTAGGAAACGCTGCAAGTTTTCTTTGTGGAAATATTTTTCACGTCAACAGCGATATTGTATTAAAATGCGGAATCTCAGTATGGTAAATGTTGAACATTTGACTAGCGCCAGAAGATTATGTCACTGGATATTTTGTTTGCGGCATGTCTCTAGTTCCGCAGCTAGTGGAATAGAAAATGAAATATTATGTCGCCAAAATTATAAACTCGCGATTGTACCATGTAATAGGTTGTCCAGTCGAAAATGTCGTTTTTTTCAAGGACGGCGATTATTTTTTCAATTAGTAAAAACGTAATGCCGAAAAATTCGGGATTGAAATTCGTATCTAACAGAAATAATACAACTCACCAGCACGATGAAGGGTGCTATATCGAGACAATCCCACCGAAATCTGGACGCTTGGAAACATTGGCGTAACTACTAATTGACGAGCTTAGACAACGCCTAGGGGCAGTAACTGTCTAATCAGTGTATACATATATAGAGTGCATGTATGTTTTTTTCAATTTGTTATATTAACCTTTCCCTACCGGTGATGTATTTACTACACCTCGACTCTAATAATGGGTATATCGATATGAAATATAATACATACGGGGTTCAAAATGTTTGTATTCCTCCGTAATATAATTACAAATCACATCAAAGTATTATAGTATAGAAGTATTCATCTGCAGCAGAGGAAATAAAATCAGATCCAGACTAATGCAATCCCGAAATCCCGGGATCGAAATTTTGATTCGGGATTGGATTCGCCATCCCTAGACAATGAAATCCAGCAGTGTCAGATCTGGAAACCGTGTGAGCCACGGAGTAGGGCACGTCCCCAAACTATGAAATCCAATTGTGGTATCCAGTCCATTTATATAATCGTATTAAAATGCAAATTTCAATTTTTGTACAACTGTTCTAAAATACTAAATATGTGTCTTATTTAAAACAAAAAAAAAACGTGAAATTAATTAAGAGTTGGCGGCCACCCCTATCCTAAAAAAAAGTGAACGAAAAGGGTTAAATTAGACGTAATTGATTATGTATTGTTTTGGTTTCTAAAAAAAACAACTTGAACAGATTAATTGAAAATCCACTAAAAAAACATCCTCATACTGTTATATCGAAAAATGTTTTTCTTTTATACAGATATGGTTTTTATTTAATTTTAATTATTAGACAATAACCTTTTTGTAGTGCTTGTAGATATTTAAACAAAGTTCCATTGAAATAGTAGAATTTGTAATATCCAAGTAAAGTCAGTCTATAACTATTCCCGGTCTTCTATTTCACCCGTTTAATACATCTATTTTTCTGTGGATATATTTATATTAAAATCACTCAATAAGTTCATAGGATGAAATAACATTCCCTGGAACATTCTTTGGATTTGCAAATAGGCGGTAGTCGTTGGGAGCCAAATCTGAAGAATACAGTGGATTGGGAAGAAATTCAAAGTGCAATTCGTAATTTTGCCATTATTGCGATTGAGTTAGCGGTAAATTGTCTTGGTATAAGAGTACTTTTTTATTTTGGGTCGTTTTTCCGTACGAATAATGCCATATAATATTTTCTATTTATGGTTCTTCTTTTCTCAATACGTTACATTACATACGGCATGAAAAAATCCATTTTATTGCGTCGAAACAGCGCTCTGAATTGTGGACGCGTTGTTCTTTTTGATAAAGAATTGCATGTATTCACCTAATGTTCTTTTTATCCTGAATTAGTTTATGGATACCAAGCTGTTGATGTGGTGTGGTTATCGAAATTTGAGATTTAGGTATTAAAATTTTCATGAAAGAACATTAATCATTTTGTATGTTATAATCGCATTTTTGCCAAGGTCAAAGAAAAGTAACGTACATTTTATTACATGGACATCATCGGTTTCAGGTTCGGTCATTATATTTCTAGCAATAATACTAAATTTATTGCAGAAAGATAAGCTAGCGCGTCTCGACACTAACTTATGATGCCGTAGAGAAGTTTGAAAAAATGGTTTACTTTTCGGTTCGTTTCAAATATTTGATATTTCAATAGACAATTCCATGGTATTCTTCGGCGCAATTCCATCTTGTTTTTTAAAATAAAACAATTATAACTCGGAGGGATGATTTCGATTCGACTCTTCGGGTTTGTAATAGAGTCACATTGCGAAAGACAAAGTTTTGACGAATTTGAATATTGTGTCGGTGGTGTTCGTCGAAGTTTCTCCGACTCTGAGACGCGTTCGGAATAAAAGTTGTATCATTTGCATTTGATGTTTGAATTAACTCTTCGATTAACTAATATTCATTACCCTCATGGCTGAATAGACGCGGTAATTAATCGCTTTAATTTGCGAATCGGCGAAAAATTGACGCTAGAAAAAACAAACCGCTGTGTCAACGACCGATTCTTTCAATTATCTAAATATCGTACGTATATGGGCTTAGTTGTATTAACGAGGCATTCGAAATTTCAAGCACGATACCGACTAAGAACACTAAACCATTCCGCTTCGTTAATATTTAGCATCAAAGTTTTTTTTCCTATCGTAGATCTTAAGCAGAATGTTTAACTTTTAGCTCCATTTATCCATCAGCCGGGTCGGGGAACGGCCCGGGGTAGAAAATTGCGAAAATTGCTTACTTTATTGCCGTAATGGAATTTGGAACTCTCCTCCATATATCATTGTAATGTATACATTTTTTTATTCATGTCTTCAATGTTTTCTTAAAGACAGGCACAAAATATAGTGAATCGCTCCACGTCGTTGGAGTAATATTAAAAAATAAATATTTTCTGGTCTCGCTCGTAAAGTAATTGCGTTATTCGCGTGAGTTGTGATGTAAGCGCAGACTTATTTGCTGACGGCATCAGTTTGTATTGAATACTGGATGGATAATATTATCATTTCATTATAGTTCTAATACATTGTATGTGATTGATGTCGGGGTAGATTTTCAGTAACTAAATAAGTTTTTCTTTGCATATAAAGAAAATTGCTCATGAATAGAAGAAATCCACAGGCTTCCTCCTGCGCCTCTGTTTGTGCGCGATGTCGAAACACGGACGCGCAAGGAAGAATATGGATGCCTTAATCGATAGCCTTGGCCGCGGGAAAGCGCTTTCTTCCCGCTGGCATCGCCGTGTAATATCGCAGCTGAGGTCCCTCTATCCGTATTTCCTTACCATTTACTTCCTCTTTTTCGGATTTTCAACTATCCGATAGCAAAAGTACCTGCGTGAGGTTGCTCAATATCGAACGTATATATAAAAACCAATATAACATAACACGTGTGTCTTTTATAGAGTTTTTTTTACGATTAATGCGACCCATGTTTATGTATTTTTAATTGCGTTGAAAAACTGGTATCCGATCGCGCTTATTACTTGTTAAGAAAAGTAAAACGTTTTTAGTTGGTTTCTTGCATTTGAATGCAGTTATTTTAGTAATTTTCAAGGAAATTGCATATAAAATGCATTTACTCTGCTTCCGATGAAAAGCCATCCTCATGATAGAGTTTCGTGATGCAGCAGATTTCTTTCATTTTTTTCAATTAGCGTTGAAGCAAATTGCTCAATCTTCTCAAGTCTCATTCCCCCCCCCCCCACATTTTCTCAGTATTTATTTCAAACCGAGGAAAAGCCGGTAGCTCGCGAAAAACAACTTATGATTAATGAATAATTGATTTGTATCATACATATTTTTATGTAGAATAAAAAAACAGTATTATTCTTCGCTATAGGCTTCCAAGGCACCCTGATTTCTGTCCTTTTTTTGTATTGCCAATGTATTTTAAAGTTTTCTCTGTGCTATCGCCGTTTTGAAATCATACTTTGACGAGGCTCACTTTTTTCGTGGTGTATTCGGAAATAAGGCGTTGATAAAATTGTCATATCTATTTGATCTTCCTATTATAATAAATTGTGCGTCGTCAGTGGTAAGGTCGTCTGCCCATCCCTCGTTTTTGTGTCGATAAATGGTGCTCGACAATTTGAACTATGGCTCTTGGAAACACCAAAAGATCTACGATTCCAACTTCTGAAATGTTTGTAATGGCGTTTTTCGTTTTCCCGCAGTTTTTCGTCGCTTTGCGTTTAGAAAAAAGACGACATTCTGGGACGACCTCATTTTCTTTCTCGGAGAGCTTTCATTATTCACATTCTAGATGAGTCGTCCTACGAACAGTCGAGCCTATCTATCCACATACTCGCCGGGAAATCTTGTTCATTTTCCTCGACGGATATACTATATGCTGTTTCTGCCTGGGAATCCTTTATTTTTGAATTGTAACTTTTATTTTCTGCCGAATTGCTATTTTGTAAAATTAACATTTGTTATTTTTACGGAATATTGTTCGAAAGCCAGAGGGGCGCTTTATTCTCGTGTATTTATTTTTCTCAAAACATTAAACGTAACTTTGCCGATTTTCTGAATATTTAAATAAATGATTGAGTTAATAAAAACATTTTTAGGGATGAAGCGCTTCTTTTTTCGTTTTCATAACTTAAAACCTGTTTTCTTCGAATTCCCCTGAGATCATTTTATGATATAAATTGGAAATAAAAGGAAATTGATACATAAAATTCGGAAAATAAGTATATATTCGTAGTGCCAAAAATACATGCCTTTATTTATATCCGTTTTATGGGTGTAAGAAAAAACAAACAACACGAGCGTAATCATTAATAT
Source organism: Stenopsyche tienmushanensis (assembly GCA_008973525.1). NCBI lineage: Eukaryota > Metazoa > Arthropoda > Insecta > Trichoptera > Stenopsychidae > Stenopsyche > Stenopsyche tienmushanensis. The sequence goes on from WACJ01000521.1 coordinate 1,235,432, forward strand.
ATTCATCCTCTGAATCTATTACAATTTGCCATCTGGCAAAATCTACAGTTTTTGAATTCTCTTATTGTAGAAATTCTTCGGTTTAGAAGCGATAAACGAGAAAGGCAATTTGCGTAATTTGTTTTTTATCCAAAAACTGCTCTAATACGGGGAAAAAGTCTGTGGCGCCATCTTCTGTGACGTTGCGGACGCATTGCGTCTGAAGGAACCAATCACTTCTTGCGCGTGAGTCTTCGGCGATGACGCGCAAGAGGCAGAAGTTGTTAGGAGTCGTCGGATAGCCTTGGCTGCGGGAGGACGTCCTTCCCGCAGCCAGATTTCTCTCGTGTTCTAAAAAAGTTATCTAAGACATCTGTCGTCTTAGATCTCGGCCATCTCGACGTGGGAGTGGAATGCGGCCCGGGGAGCGAGGCCCCCGATAGCGCCCCTGCTCCTATGATTCAATAGCGTCAGAAGTGGGATTAAATCTGCACAGGTTTACAGCGCCATTGCATGGGGATGATAATTCGCCCATGCCACAAAAGAATGATAGACAATGTCGTATATGAGTTTTATTTGTTTCCATTTTGAAGGTTTTTTTCGACACAATTAAAACAAAAAACCTAACCTAACCAGATTAGAATTTAATTTAATGTAAAAAAATAATAAAAAAAACAATTATTAGTAGTCGTTTTCAATTCACCAAAATGTTTGCCCCCCGTTAACAGGATTGTACCTTTTTTTAAATATACAAACACACGGCATTGTAAGTAAAACGTTATGGGCCGCAACATTGTGCGTGCGTGCTGGATCGCTCGTATGCGCTCGCAGCTTGTGCGGGACATACCCATCAAAGGATTAAATAACGTATTATACGCTATTGGAGTATATATTTTCATTGTATAATAAGGGCTATCCTTCCGCTTGACATAAATCATCTTTGATTATTGTTTCAGGGTTCGCATGATCATTCCTTATGTTTATACTACATCGATATCATTATAATATTATCTTGCTATTCTTGGATGTATCTACTGCCAACTAAATACAACTTCGATATCAGTTGAAATAAATTTTGTGTTGGTTTTTTTAGTTTATTCAATCCTTTATAGGGGATGGGGGATGTAAAATCTCAATGTCGCAGTCGTAAACGTGATATTTGCTTTTCATATCTGGGTACCACTTTTGGTTACATCACGACGACTCGTAAAATAACGTTGGAATGGGAGGAACCTTAAGCACAATAGATAATAATCACGTCGTTTGATGTTACACGTCGGGTTTTTTTTTTTCGATTTTATTTTTCGGTTCGGCGAGATTGAGAGGTGTCGAGCTGACGATAATGGTTTTCCGGCAGGGTTGCTCTTTGTATAGTCTTCGGCAAAGTCGTCAACAGACACGACCGTTTCGTGGGACCTTCATTTTCGTTCAATGGGCGAATGTCGCTATTTGACACTTGTTAAGGGAAAAGGTTACGATCTCGAATTATACCTCAAAATCGTCGTCTTTCAAATAAAATTAACCCTTTATTTGGACAAAATCGTGCTCATACGTCATAAAGGCTGCATCAGCTATTTGGAACACAATTTTTAGCCATAAATCTAGGCTTAAAAATATTTTTTTTTTCTTCTCTTTTTGTTAACATCAACGGGATTGTTTAAATACAGAATATAAAGAAAAGTTAATTGTATGCATTGCTTTTTTTAATTTTTAAAGCCGATAGATGTAACTAGCTTTGTGTAATATATAATAAAATAGGCTTGCTACTTACTTGCACGGACTCGCTACAAAATATTATCTTTCTCTTTCTGATCAACTGCCGGTTGGAGTTTCAATATGGGTTGATCTGTTCCTGCCTCGTTGATTACATCAATTTTATACAAGCATTCACCAATAAGTCCTCCCCCCCCTCTTAAAGTACCTTAGGAATCAATGCGTTTGCATTCAAATCCTGGATTATGGGAATTATTGAAAGAGAAGCCATGCATGTAATAACTTCAGCAGGACTTATTCCATAAGATCATACAATCAGTACGCTCCAAGACTAACCGGATCATTTGGTCTACTAACTCATGATTTTAATCTACCAAACTACTATGTCTGAGGCGTAGTTAAAGTAGAACCAAACAATATTTCCATAATACTAATAATTTAAAAGGTGGCTGCCATCGAAACATTATCCTATGTCATATGATCAATGTACGTAGCCGTTTTATAAACGGAATGGATGTTGAAAATACATTTATTAAATTGCTTTATGCTACTTATGAAAATACTTACTTTCCACGAAAATATTTTAGTTTTCCTACAGAACGTAAGGTTAAAACATTCACTACGGGGTGCATCTCTTTACATACTTGTATAATTTTTTGAATAGATTTCTTTGTAATAGTCTCTATACAGCTCGATACACTTTTCACAGCTTCCCAGTTTAAGAGCTTCGATGCCTGTTTATAGTGAGAGCCGTCGAGCTCCTCAAAATAGCTATCATCCCCCCTCTCAAAACTGAAATCGAAACTGTCTTCGCCTTCTTTGGAACCGATTTTCCCCTTTCCGTCCAATGTGTTGACTGTTCCTTTGTTTGAGATGTAAAGTGATGGACCCATATTTCATCTATGATTATGAATCGACGCAAAAATTCGGCTTTATTGCTGTGAAACATCATCCAAAAACTTTATTGAAATATCCCCACGACGATGTTTTTATTCAATTGTAAGCAAACGCGGCACCCATCTTGCGCACAGCGTTCTCATGTACAAATTTTCAGTCAATATGTGAAGTATGGCACTTTTTGAAATGCTTATCATATATGTTAGCTTGCGTACTTTCAATCGATGGTCATCCAATATAATTTTATGGATTTCGATGTTCGTCTTGACAACTCGTACGGCTTCGTTTAAACTCTGCTAACCAATATTTTATTTTTGTAAATTAAGGAGCGGACTCCCCCAGAGTAGAATCAAGCTCGGCTTTGATATTGGTTGGACTGAGACCTGTCAAATAAAAAGTATTGTGTAACATAACAATGATCATTTTGGTCCATGTTTACAAATTCATTGAGAACGTTCACTATTGATGGCTGCCGAACAAATACTGAACAACATAGCATCCAAACTTGAGCTTTATTTTTTGATTGTATTAAAAATATCCACGCACTCCGATGATATGTATTTGGTACACCATATGAAAAAGTGATTTAAAAACCGCAATATTATTAGAGCCATACATTTAATACATTACAGGGAAGGAAAGGTTAAACAACAATATCTATTAATCAACATTAAACCGATAGTTCACCTATATGCGAAATGTCAATTTTTATAAAAATATGTTTTTATGATTTTGCCGCATATGTGTTAAAATTTTGTTGTAAAAAGCTGACGCTTTCTGTACAAACGAGATGCAAGCGATATGAATATTATTTTGCGGGCGATTCACGTGTTGATTCATGCGCTGTTTTTGCAAATATTTTGCGGCATATTATACCCGACAGCATTCTATATTACAGTGTAAACATTATAACGAGTCCTGCGTTTCGATATGTAAATTAAATTGTTGACCCGCTAAATTTAATTTGTAATGGCGCCCCGGAGATCTCTCTCAGTTATTCTAATGAGAATTTATGGCAGGCTTGTTGGAAGCGTTTTTTGTATGGATAAAATCGGCTTGCCGACCTCAAAGCTTAATATTGTTACATGGTATATAAGCTTTGTTATTTTTAGGCGATGTGTTTGAGCTAGAAGTAGTCGATCAGCGTTTCTTTGAAATGGTTGGCTTTTAGTTAGAAGGTCTCAATATAAATACCGTTGAAATATTTAGTAACTCCATCCCCAATTCGCCTTTGTTTTGGCGCTCTGTATTTGACATTGAAGAGTCCGATTGTTTCGTTCTCATTAAAGTACGTTTTATCAAATATTATAGAATTTTTCGAGTGCGATTGTCGAAAGCTTTCGCAGTACATTTTGTGCTTTCGTCTAAGATTGTATGTACACAGTAAAGCAAAGGATTTGCGGGGGGAAACAGAGCTTAATTTGATTCGTTTTGAGCATGTCGAGAGTGTATAATTTGGCACGTACGTGTAAAATATATTGATTTTATTTGTTGGTTTGAATACGTTTAGATATTCAAGATACAACAGAAATGTCTGATGATGTTTGTACCATCTCAGATCTTCTACGCTTACGAAAATGTTCTTGATTATGCAATATGTATGACATTTTTTATTTCTCTGTCATCATATGACAACATTAATATCAATAGGTAAACCCAATATTAATTTTGGATTTTATCAGTGAAACTCAATCTCAAATTTTCAAGTGTTGAACTGTAAGTATGCGGGATGTAATAATGTGTTCCAACCGAGGATCTCAATTTTTTTGCGTTAAATCAGCCATATGAGGTCGGTCGTTGTAATGTTGCAGAATTATGTTATGGTTTTTCACCAAATCTGGCCTCTTTTGACATAATGACGCACTCGAATGACTAAATTTTTAACAATAGAACTGTGCCGTGACCATTTCGCCTTGTTTTAAAAAAACGTATTAATATGTGACCCACAAACAATGTGTTAATCACTGTTTTTCTCTTTAATCTCCAGTTATTAAATCTCCAAGTAATGGGCGATACTACACTTTTTCTTGCAATAATTTGTATATATTGATACGTTCCTTATTGCGGTCGGACAGAACGACCCACACACCTTGTCTGTGGACTTTATCTATACAGTCAATCCTCCTATAGCGTCAATTTTTATAAAGTTTATTCTATAGCGTTTGTGGAGTATTTTACGTAAGCAACGGGTAAAATACGTAAAGTCGCACGTGTTAATGATTTGCACTTATTAACAAACTAAACACGTACAAATTTAGTATGGGTATATAACTCTCTATAGCGTTTTGTTTCTGTGGCGTGTCTTCTGAGTCGATGTTTCCAGATTTTTTTCCCATCAACGTTGACATTTCCTGACATGCAATATGTCACCATATTTTTGTCCGCAAATGTTTTCTCCCATTATTGCCAGACTTGTGAAAAGTCTTTCCTGAACGTCAAACTTAAGGTGCCTGGTTAAAAATTTCATTTGTGAAAATGCGACATTAATATTGAGTTTACCCAATAAAAGTATGAGCCTTCAAGCTCAATCTATTAAAAACAGACCCGAACAAAATACAAGAATAGAAAGGCTCTTATTATTTAAAGCTTCAGTCTCAAACGTATCAATTGGAACTCTTCAGGATCCGTATCGGCACAGTCTTAACTGTAAATATTATATGGCAAGTGTTCCACAACATTATTGGTTATATGAACTATTTATATCGTTATATGAACTATTTATATCGTTGTGTGCAATCCGCTGCAGGAATAGAATTCCTCTTATTTTCGATTATTTAACGGGAAAGGGTCGCTTCATTCAACTAGGAGAGAGATGCCAACTGCGAGACTCTGATGCCGAGGAACCTCTTTCTCGAGACTTTCATTCTGAAGGCATCGAGTCAATCATCCCTATAAGATTTGTTCGCCTGTCAGGAAGAAGGACTGCGACCCCGACCTTTAATAAAAATTAAACGTCTTTTCGTCAGTTTTTGTCGAAAATCTGTGCCTCTATACTAAAATAGTATATGTATAATATAATAAATAGCAAAAATAATGAATAGAACATAATACATGGTATTTACACGAGTTTAAAATTTTGGCGACATAATGTCGACATACGCGTGCAAATGGTTAATACTTTTGATAATTGATTGATACAATTTTCATAAGAATGCGCTTTAAATTAGAATTTACAGAAATTTGTATAGACTTGCAAACCTCCTGGGGTTGCGGAACATTGCTTTATGGTACAGCGAGCTTAATGAAAGCTTGAATTATTGTACTAAAATCATCTCCCATGGAGATCCTAAATGGAAAACATAGCAATGTTCATAATATTTTCCAGTTAAATTTTCAGTCCGGCTGATTACATTTTAAAAGCTTTCTTTCATAAAATTTTTCATTGTTATTCTTATCTTGGCGCATCGTCGAAGCTTTCGCATCGAAAGCTCTCAGACGGACGATAGAGCATCAAATGTGATTAGCAAACTCCTATTAAACGCAGATATAAAGCGATCGTTGTAGTTCTCCAGAGAAAGCAGCATTTAAAGCCATAAATTGGAAAACGTCAGAGGAGACGTGATTATGTCCCGATATTAGAGAAGATCGCTTCTCTCAGAGGACTGTATCAAAAGCACCGAACAAGTCCATTGTACTATCAAAAAAGTATATTTAACTCGATTCGGACGAATCGCATCGAAGATGTGTAGTTTTATTTCGTTATTTTTAGCGTGACCGTAAATTTTAATTTAACGTCTGTTTTACGGCTTTCGATATATGGTTAGCGATAAAAAGACGATTCTATCGCGATTATGTAAAGCCTCATTTTTGCCACGCACACGGCGAAAGCCACCATCGAGAGAGGATAAGCAAAAGAGCCTTTCCTTTTATACGAACTATCCTGATTCCTTTTGATGCTCCCCCCCTTTTCGTTACGATGTGCGATTTTAATCGTCCCATACTTACGCATCTCGTATATATTTATCTACGCACGGGGGGGTTATTCATTACATTTAATGCGATTAAACAATTTGTATTCAAACAACGGCGTTCGGAGAAAATTGAATCACTCTATGATTTTAGCATAAACAAGGAGATCTCTTGAAATTATGCTCGTGAGGATTTTATGGCAACCTCGGAGGAGCGATACCGCGAAAGCCTTCCTTCGAAGTGAAATTTCTATGATGCGCGTTTTTTGAAAACGGGTTTAACCTCATCCAGACTGAGGATGTTTTGCAAATATGCTAATTGAACGGCGGGGTTGACACCTGTGGCGTCCCTCATGGTTTCGGGGGTGAAATCGCAACCCTCCTCCTTCAATTACTCGGAGTGTTTTTCTATGTAGCCATCGACGCAAGAGTCTACGATATAGCTGGGGAATATTGCTTCATCTGGATTCTTAATGTTATCCATTAAATGGAATAAATTATTTCCAATGTTATTAACCTTTAATTTTAAATTGATTTAAGCATATATTGCTATATTCATATGTGCATCGCTTATCGTCCACAATTCCTTTCTGCTGAGACACGGACTAAAACTCGCAAAATTCCCAATTTCCCGACATTTTTTTTTATTTCCGTCGCTGCAGATGAATATTTATATACTATAACACTTTGACGTGATTCGTGATTATATTACGGAGGAACACAAAAATTCTGAACCCTGTATCTATTATATTTCATATCAATATTTCCATTATTAGATTCGAGGTGTAGTAAATACATCACCGGTAAAGAAAGGTAAATATAACAATTTAAAAAAACATATATGTATACATAAATTAGACAGTTACTGCCTATTAAATAAAAATTTCAATCCCGATTTTTTTGGGATTACTTTTAATAGTCCCGAGATTCATGAGTCTGAAACTGTCCGGGATCCCGAGATTGGATTCCCTAGTAATGATCTTCTGTTTTGTTCTTTATGAAACGTGCTTAAATGCTTGAAATGATAGCTTTTCGCATTATTTGAGAATATTTAGACGTGTAGCCTTTACAGCACGACTTTGCCATCGATGTATGATGAGACACAAAACACTCCGTCTCTGTCTTCGATTCACAATCTCCGCACTCAACGTGTGAGTCTACATCACCTGAGTCCGAACGCATATATGCGCGATTCCTAATCAGCGAGTTAAATGTCTGAAGAAGAGTACCCGAACTAGATTAAAAAGCCATTATTTCAAATCCACCCTAAAGAAGAGATTACAATGTTCAAATTCGATTCTTCGAATTTGAACACAAGGGAAAGCGCAAAAACCGAAAATCATCTGATTCTTCACGTCGGAAAATTCTTCAGCCTCTAAGATTTGACGATAGAAATGTCAAATAAGATATTTTCACCCTTTGTATTTATTTTTATTCACATTTTTGCATCATTAAAAATATTATTTTCTGTGCTTATCTGTGCGAATTTGCCGTTGAATGAATTAAACTCGTCGTTATGAAATTGCCTTAAGGTCCATTTTAAAATCCTCTGCTGTCTTTGATGAGCTTTTCTTTTTTGACACATTTTTTGATGCTTCAAATTAAAGCGTTGTCTGTGTTTATTTTCAATATTATTGTATCGGATGGTTCATTAAAAATAAACCAATCATTTTTTTGAATATTATTTTAAAATATATATGATACATTACACGCCATAGTGCAGTCTTAGATAATTTCAATTTTTTTTTTTTTATACATTTTTAGATTCACCAATATGTGTAATACCCATATTATTTTTTAGAAGCATAATATTTTTCCTTTGTATCTCTAGCAGGTAGGCGAAACACTATGAACGATCATAAAAACCAATATTCCATTCCAAATACTGTCCTAAACACGATACGCTAAATAAAATCACATGATTTTAAATCTGAGTGGGGAAAAAATGTAGAAACAAAATGTCGAGCCTGACTCGACATAGGACCGCAAAGAGCTAAAGTTTTATTAGTCCGATCTAAATGTTCGAAATCGACATTGCGACATTGTGATTTTTAATCTTAAGATTATTTGCCTCGAATGTAGACCTAGCTTTTTCGGGCGGGTCTCATATTTTATCACAATTCCAAGCAAAATACTTAATTTTATAACTGTCCAAATATGAATTCATAAATCATGGTTTGCTATGTGCGAAGCAAAGTTAAAAAAAAATCAATAGTCGCAGACGCTCGTATACTATATACTTATACTCCGGGCTTTATAATCACGACACAAAATGGAATTAATTGTTTAGAAGATGTAAACATTTATAAGGGTAGTTTTCTGCAAATTTTGTAGCAGAGCACCCGGAGAAGGCTGCCTCGGATTTCAAACGTTAAGTGTGCTCAGAGATTTCAGCGAGATTAAAAAATAAGTAGAGGGGAATTATCCTTTACCCTGTCGGAGGTTTTTTTTTAAACCCTTTCTCTCTGTATCCATTTCATGAAGCTTCGTCTTCAATCGCGCGACGCTTCGCGGGGTTATTTTATTTAAATTGCTATAAAATATTTCTCGAGTTGCTCGAATTTTTTGCAATGGCACGGGATAAAGGCGCAAAATATCCCGTTTGCCTCGTATAGTCCCATTGAAAAGCTTCCGATACTATAAGAAGTGTTCGATAAATGTTTAACATGCGAGACGTGCTTGGGATATTCTTTTCGCGCGTGTTCACATATGCGAACATTGCGAAGCTTAAAAAGCGATACACTCGTTTCCTTTGTCCATAAATTTGCTGGATGTTTTGTAAATTGTTCTCCTTCTGCTTATCATCCCTTAAATTATTTGTGTGCATACCGATGTTATGCTTGCGAAGGCGTCAGTTTTATAATCTTCAGCGTGCTCAATTTTCTCATCTTTCGCATTTTCATATCCTCCTTAGAGACATATTGGTTTTCCAAGATGGATAACCCACACGTGATCATTTTTTTCTTGTTAAGCTCCGAGAAAGCCTTTCCTATTTTTACTTGTCATTGTGTATATAACATGTTAATAACACGCTCGTCTTATACATATTCGTGTAGTGTGGAGGGGAAAATTCATAGGAAAAGTGCAAGTGTTCTTCTAAAAATAGAAGGTGGGGGTTGACTTACAAAACAGTTTTCCGCTTTAGAAGGAATAGATTTTACATAGGTGTGATACAGTACACGAGGTGTCATATTAGCGCCACTCAAGGTCATTAACAAAATTGCCACACACGCAGATAGCCACAGCGCGTTAGTTAATTTAGCTAAAGTCTAAGCATTGCCAATTAAGTCTTAGGGTCCGACCGATCGTCTTGGCCGCGGGAATATCTTGATGTCATAACAATGACATATAACACTCGTGTTTTCGTCGTCCACGTCTACCCCTATATGGACCTCTTCTGCGAACCGATAGAGAACGGACCCAGGGAAGCTTATCAATCTTCTTATTTTATTATTTTTATTTTTTACAGTAAGATAAGTGCGTCTTCGTATAGCGCCACTGTATATCATTTCTGACTTGTTTGCGCTACTATTTCCATGCGACCTTTTATATTATATCAGCCTTAATCGCAAAATATTTGTTCAGAAAATGGATATTCTTTAGAGTGAAAAAAAAAACAACGATATATCATAAACACTCTCCGTGTGTGGAAAATGTTTACTTTGGCCGCGTAAACAATTCGCAACCCCGCACACTGACTCAAAAAGAGCCAACAACCCTTGACCGATCGAAGACGCTTAAAAACCCAATATTTTTTTAAAATTGCTCTCCACCTTAATCATAAATGTCAACAGAGCGAGGTTGAAAAGGCAAACTTCTAAATTATGAATTATTTTTGCTTTTTACAACATCCCCAGGGACGGCAGCGTACAGTCGTGGATAAAAGGAAAGCAGTGTAACCCAGGTGGATTTGATACACGCTCATAATAAAAACATGATATTGCTCAGAATGTCGTCTTTTTCTTATTTGTCCAACTTATATATGTATATGTTTTAAACTATTTTATATTGTCTTTTCATAAAAATAAAAATAAATCAAAAATTTAATTTAAGTCTTTAAATTCCAATAATAAATAACTGGTGTCGATCATACCTGAGGGTTTTCAACCGACAAAACCAACTCTATTTTGTATTTTATGGGAAAAAAATCGTCAAAATATAATATTTATTGTATGTATTATCGTAAAACTTGCTTTTGAATTTAATTGAAACGTGTCAAAAGAATTAAATCAGATGGTAAATAAAACGTTTGAGATTATAGTGTGAATGAATAATAATACTGTATTAGAAATAGAAGCATGGCATTGAAAATAAAGCGCTATGGAGCGCCCCCGCTCCTACGCTTCATTGGTGTCAGAAGTGGGATGATCATACTCATCTAAGGATTACACTTAGACAATTATATTTTCCATTTATATTAAGATACAATTCTAAAAATAATTTATTATACAATATTTCATATTTAAAAAAACGGTTCGGGTGAATAATCCTAATTTAAAATGTTTGATCAAGCTCAATCACAAAATTAGATTTAAAAGAAGATAATCTTTTTCGGATGAAAATCATTCAGTTTCCTCCATAGGTTCTTTGGATTGGCGTAGATCAAAACGATTCCTCAAATAGTTTTTATATTAATAGATTTATTTTAGCCTCGTAGGTCGCAAAACAAGAGGACCTCTCTTTCGTGTGTCGACGTAGGTTTTATTATCTTCTCTATTGACTTAAACGACTGGCGGCTCTCTGTGGTAAATGAAGTACTCCGTTGAGTGCATGATTAAATATCAGACCATCCTATTTTTATTACTACCATGTATTATTGCCAAATAAAAATCAATTGTTTATCTAGGGAATTTAAGATAACATCGCAAATAATAGAGAGGAAGGATGTTGAAAAACAATGTATATATATATACACACGGAGGTCTGCTAAAATTCATATTATGTTTATGTACACATTTTTTGTTATAATTTAGAAGTAAAACCAAACAAAATGGACGTAAAAATATTGTTACATGGGGAAATCGATATCATGTATGATCCGAGCATATGACGCTAACTATATTCACGTTTAGGGAGAAAACTCCAAATTAATAAAGGGCCGTAATAAATTATGGTCGCCCTGGGAGGTCGGAAGATACGCATAATTTATCTCCAGGTGGTGAAATATCGAATGACCGGACTTCGGAAAGTGACGGATATCCGATGTCAAGCGACCTTTTCGTATAAAATGCCGCCCTAGCTGAATGTTTGCGATGTACTAAATGTCTCAACGCGATAGTTGCAATTAAATCGAATCCCTATAAATAGCTGAGGCATACATTGTAAGAGGGAATCCAAGAGGACGATGCGCGGAATGCAATTCCCGCCTGGGATAATGAACGCCAAGAGGAGCTTCCTAATCGGATCGCAGATGGCGAACTTCTAATGTTAAACAGGCTAAATAAGCCCGTTCCGGTTCGGCTTTGGAAACTAGCGATGAAGCCCAGGGACGAAGGTCGATCTGCAAAGCCTCCCAATTGAGCAATTTTAGACCAGCACAAAGAACGACGCAGTCGTTTCCTTAACGAGCGCTCCTTTCCACAATAATTACTGGTCGCATAAAAGGGTGAAAATCGAGAAATATAGCGCATTAAAGCGGTCTAATGCAAAGCAGCTCTCGACAAATACACAAAACAGGTAAATATTATTACTAAATGTATTCACCAACAATTAGTCTAATTGCAATGAAGAATCGATAGATTTCGATTTACAAATGGCCTGTTTTGCACACAAATATTATTGCAAATTGATTGGCAAACCTGTCTGTGTTTGCGTTATAGACTTTATAAAGGTTATTTATGACGTACGCCACAATTGACTCGCGCCACATAATCGCGCTAAATGATATTGTTTATTGAAAAAAATCGTTGTTTTTCAAATCGGAGAGCAGACATGTCACGCTCTAATCTAAATCCACTTTTCATAATATCTAAATAAAGGACGGGGTTACCGTGCAAACCAGCCAGTTTACTTCTGAAGGGGTAGATTTTGCAAAGGAGTGGTGATATTCGGCTCTTGACACCAATCCAGAACAGTCAAGGGGTAATGACAAAATTGGTCAACGATAAGAATGATGCGAATATCTTAGTTATCAAAACAAACGCCAGCTCTCAAGACAACACGAACGAAAGTCGTCTTATCTTTGTTGAAAGAGCTTAATATCTTATCCGACGAAAGCGATTTCAGTTAATGATACCTAAATTATATGACGGCTAAAAGAAGTTTAGACGTGTATGGTGTATGATGAGACGCAAAATACCCGTCTTTGTTTCATGATTTCCGGTCCGATAGGGTTAAAGAGTTAAAGTATCCGAATTTCTCATCGGACTAGGCCCGTATTATTGGTGTCATTCGATATGTTCACCTGGATGACCTGCCGGGTGAACGTTTACGACTAAAAGTCGAGTATGAATATTGATAAGATGGCCTTGGACTGCATACGGCTGCACTGTGATGATGATTAGATTCCACGGAATGCGAATAGACTGACACTTTTTATCATTAACTTACTAGTGCTAATTCCAAGACGGATATTTTTTAAAATGTTAGCTCTCGTAATTGGTACTCTCAGCGTGCAATGTTTGTTTTCTGCAGTGTAAGAACAAACAATACGTACCTGACCATTTGGATCTACTAATATATGAGGATCTTCTAAAAAGTAAGGGCAAAGTCTTCATGATGATATTGCATCGGAAAAACTTTATGTAGCGTTGAGGTGGAAGGGCTCTCGGGGGCAGATTCCCCGGGCGGCTCCCCGCCCCTACGCGCTCATCGGGATGACCGCGCCCGCGCACGGGTTCGTTCTTCTATCTTGCTGGATGAATAGATGGGAATAGACGAGTGTCGAATAGAAAGACTATGTTCTCTAAATAACTACTTATTCCACACAAGAAAGAGAGAGATATAGATATCTAGCTGCAGGAGGAACAGCCTCCCGTAGCCAAGGCTAACCGATGACTCTCCCGCCTCCCGCCTCCTGGGCGTCACTACCCAACCGGCAACGGTGCACGCGCGAGAAGCGATCCATCGGTATGCAGGTGCAATGTCTCCGCAGGGCCACAAGAGATGGCGCTGCTAAAATAACACATTGCACCTGAAGAGAGACGGAAGCTGGTGGCGGATGTCTATGATACAAGTATCCTGTGAATTTCAATCAAATACAAGCATATATAAACAAGCCTACATACATATTGTGAACTTTCTGGATGACCCTCGTAAGATAACAAATCTCGTATTGAAATTACTCGAAGCTTATTTATAAAATTAAACTAGGTCTATCACAAACAATAATCTTCAGATTCAGGTCAAGTCTTGAGGCACGTTTGACACATGTTAATTGCCTGCTGGCGCTTTTACCCCGTATGAAAAAATAGTATACAATGTCAAATATGGTCTTTGTTAATTTGACACTTGGGAATATCATCCCAAGCAATAAACTAAACATGTATTGTTCAAAATAAAGTCAGACCAATTATTTCGATGCAAAGAGTCGAACCAGGAAAATGTTTTGTATGCACGTTCAATCCGACCCATAATCCAAGCTTATCTCTGATTTTTTGATTAGGTAATATGGCATTGTAACATTTCGTCGTTTTCAATTGGTTGTTCACCACAATTTTTCTTGCCTGCCATTGAAGCGATATAATAGAAGTCTCCTTTTGTCTTTGAACAATGGAGCACATCGCTAGATGATCTCTGAAAAACCTTGAAGCGTTTCAGCGAAACAGCCTCGTGCTTTAGAATGGAAACGAAGATGGAATTCAATTCGGCATAATGGAAACGAGTCGAAATTAAATAACGCGAGGGGCCTCCGTCTTGGAGCCACTTAAACTGGTAATTTAAATATTTAGACATTAAAAACGAGATTGACAATTAGGCACGGCGAGTAGTGCTCTCACATTTTCCGAATATATCAAAGGCAGTCTTCTGCGTATGTCGTTCTTGCATTTCAAAAGTATGTATGAAGATCCATCGCGAGTGCGAGAGAAACTTCGGATGTGGTTCTTCTCTCATCTTTTTCATCCACAAGTTTACGCGATATGTCGCCACGAACCGCTGCTTTTAGTTTTCCTCATTATGCAAATGGTGTAAACTTCACTTTCGAATAAAACACCATTGACACTTAGTCAAGTCATTACGGAGATCTCACTCTGTGTGTGTTTTATTTTATGTTTGAGTACTGCATCATCTAATTGCGTATTTTTCCAAGAAACGTGCGATCCAATTTAATTACGTCTATTTTCCTCGGTTTTCCCGTCTAATGTTTTATTGCGTGTAATTTCGTAAAATTATATTTTAAAGAAGGATTTAGTTTCAAATAATAGGGATTACTCTTGGGAGCGTATGATATCATTATGAAAGATACAAGTTGTTGTTAATTAGAGATATGCTAGGTGTACCGTGAATTAATCCATTCTTTTATACAGCAACACGTAAATTTGTTGCTTTTAATTAGGGTTTGTGTATCGATACAAAATACGAATACATTAAATATAAAAATACAAACGGAGTATATTATTTCTCTATATGCAGTGAAACCTCGGGCTATGAGTTTAATTCGCTCGTAAGAAATAATGAAAATGCAATTAATTCGTTTCGGACTCCCAAAAATATTACTATGAAAAGGAACAGAATAGGAGTTGTGTTGGGATGGAAGGAAGACAATTTTTATAAAATTAAACTCCTCCAAAATATTATCCTGAACTCTTGGTATAGGCAGGATCTTTGTGTGAGCATGGCTTTCAGTGGAAGATTAATATCCAGCAGATACTTTTTTTTATCTCAGGATCAGCAGCAGAGTCTATCCATTCGGTAAACAGCTCTTCGTCGATCCATGCCCTGCTTTTTGGCCTCCACATAATAAGCGGCCTGTCCTTTCGCACTTAGCACCTCTTGAATGCTCGCGGGTTCTCTGAAGAGTTAACAAGAAGAGGCTTTATCTTCTAGTCGCCACGCCTTTAGCCATATTACCGAACCGACGAAACTCGCTGATGCTCGCTCATGCGACTCGTAACCCGAAATTTTGCTAGCAAAGTGAGACAAATATTTTGATCTTGGCTTGTAACCCTAAAAAATTATAACCAGGAACATTCGTAAGCCGAGGTTCCACTATAGTTGCCTTCATTAGAAATACATTTATTCCATCGGATAAGAAGCTTCTTGATCCCGTCACTGAAGAAAGAAGATGACTACTCCGAAAACCGGTTGCGCATGTATTGTACGAGAGCAACGCTGTCTTGAAACCGTTGCCCAGCTAATTTCTATAAACATATGTTAGTCACATGGGGCAACGTCTTGACTGTAAAATGGGTGTTCCCAGTATAATTGGGTAATTTTATCACGAGTTACGGCTGCTGTATACGTCGTCATGCAGAAGAAGGACAAGTTGAGATCGAACAGACAGCGACTTAGTGGTGTGCTGAACTCTTCACGACAGAGTCCATACACCGCGCTGCTGTATGGTCTGTTCCGAGTGCCCTCGGACTAGTCATACTGGAGTATCTTCCACCGCTCTTTTGATCTCCCGAGAAACGCTACGCGTAAAGCTTTCAGGCATCCAAAAGGAAGCTACTACGAAGCTACTAAGAAAAAAGGAACTACTACGCGAGTTCACAGTTAGAAGGGGACTGACAGTCGAAAGACGTTCTTCACTGTATGCACTTGTACTTCACTGTATGGTTGTTGAAGATAGTGGGGTCGCCGTTTGCAGAAAGTTCTCTTGCTCCTTCTGTTCCACCAGGAGTTCGACTGTTACTCACGGACATAGGGTTGCCCCCTTTGTAGTTTTATAGGTAAGACCCATGGAGTGAAATATCCACCCGGACAGGACAGTCGTTTTTCTTCGTCTTTTATTATGATAGGCAGCCTCAACGTCATGTAGCAACTGGCAGTATTAGGCCGCATCCACCATCTGTTAGTCATGTTGCGCAACAGCCTTGTTTCTTCAGTGACTTCTTATCCAATAGAATAAATATATCTTCAATAAAGTTGAACTATGTAGAAAAATAAAATATTCCATTTTTTTTTATACATTACTAATAATGCAAAAAATGCAAAATAATGGAACATTTTTAGTATTACTAAACCATATAGGATCATGTTTACTAAATCAGGGTTGCCACATTTCATCAATAATAGCAAAAAAAAATGTATGCAAAATAATAAAATATAATTCTTCTATGAATCACATGTTGAATCATTTATGAACAATTGATCGACAAAAACATTCATACACAATAAATGCTTTAATATATTCAAAGAAAAATATCATGAAATAACGCAATGACAATGACTCTTTACTGGCAAACAATCTTGGGCGTGATATTCTTTGAATTTTATATTCGTGTGACAAATGCATATTTTTGCATTCATCAAGTCGATTGCTTTCGTGACTAAATATGCTTACATTCGCGTGGTTTCTAAAATGAATTTGCCATGTTGGCTATTTAATTATAATGAAATTAGTTTTTTTATTTAGAAATTTTGCAATTGTGAAAAATCATTCAATCATAACTATATTGATTGCCTTAAAGATGTATTTTTTAAATTCGCTTTTCCCCATTGGAATTCAAAGGCTCGGCCATTTGCGTCGATCCTCCGGTTCTATGTCAGCAAATTTCATGTCAGAAAATTTTCGACCACTATTTTCGCTCTGTAAATTTTTCCACATTTTCCCGACGAGGGAATTGTAATTGTACATTGTGATCCTTCGGAGATAGAAGTCGGCTCGATCCAATACGATTCTTCTTTGTTTATGAGATACCGTTTTCTTCTATTTCTCAATATGGGTCAGTCCTCCCGTGCTATGGCCATGTCTTAAAAATAAAAAGCAACTTTACGATCTTTTCGGCGTCTCTGGACGGATCTTCGCGTCGAAAAAGGAACCTCATTTCGCAGTTCATCCTTTCAGATCCCATATAATACTTGTATTTTTTTTTAAATCCTAGAAGTTTGATGGTCGCATGTCTTAATCGCATCGGCATTTGCATTACATCAACCCAATAGAGTCATAGGATATGTTTCATTTGTTCCGATGAACCATGCGGGTGTGCCTTTATTTAAAAATGTTCAATTTTTGCTATTTTTACTGGCGAAAAGTTTCGCCGGTTTCGAATATTCAAATTTCACAATTCTTCCTGCCTCTTTCGACGGAAACTTCTATTCTGAGAAATAAAATTTCCATTTGTTAAGTTAGTCATGTACTTCTTTCACTGCGATATGTAAATTCTTCGCAGCTCTTATTAAACATCGAAAATGCAATGGGCATAAATTTGTTAAATTTTGATTTAAGGATATATAAACAAACGTAAAAAAATATAAAGAAACAACAGTAGCGTTAAATTTGAGCTTGGGTTCCAAAAGGCAATCCCTGAATAAAACCTGAATTTAATATCCATAGAATGAGTGCGAGGATACGCTCATTCTCAACTTCGAGTGGCCACTTGCGCTCTTTTGTAACCTAAAACTAAAAATAAGCTAAGATATATACAAACACATATATATATATATATTGTAAATTAAAACTAAGTATCATAGAGATCGTAGAAAACCCCGGGGATGCATAGCTATCCATAGTTTACGCAAAAAGCTCTGAATGCCCTAAAAGAGGATGGAGTGGCCACAAGGTTCGTGTGTCCAAGCGGTCCACCTTTCTGACTGCTGACACTGGACAACAGGACAGTCAAATCAATGGACTTAAAAGTGAAAATCGGCTCTAAAGAAGGCGAAAAAAAAATGTATTTCTTTCGGTATAACCTAATATATTGGTAGAAGAAGATTTATGTGTGTGTTGCAAAATTATAATATTTTTTTATTACTGCTACAAATTAGTAATTCACCGGTAGCCCTGCCCGAATCGATTATTCTAACATTTGATTAACGCTATATAATGCACTATTTGAGTGAATAATCTGCTTGTCAATAATTTTGATCATGGAGTGCGTTATAAAGATATATGGCACGATTTCGAAGATCTGAGTATTTCTTTATGTCTCACATTTTTCTTTTAAAGCGTCCGTGGTTAGGTGGTGTATATTACCGAATTCCGTCTGTGGGCAATTTCCTACGACCCTAATTCAATATTGCAAGTTGATAACTCCGTTTTTCTTGTCGGTGCCTCATAAACTGACCTCATCCGCACTTTTCTTTTGTGACGTGGATAATTGAATCACACCAGAAAAGTTATCTTTCGCAAAAAAAGAACCCAAGTTTCACTCCCCCACCCCCCTCCCCATTATCTCTCAGACTTATTCGACTTCCTCTTTATCACCTACAAAGCTTCGTATATAATACTTCTATTTTCGGATAATTTTTCAAACACATTTCTTTCGTATCTTAAATGATAAAACTTCTCTTTGAATTTTCTTGGCGAATTGAAATTCAAGGACGATAATTTGTTAGTAGACGAAGCCTCAATTAATAATTGAATACTAGCATGCAGCAACAAGTGAGCAAAACGGGGTAAGGATGTTTCCTACTTAATGAAGCTATAGTTTTACGATCCTGGCTTTGAATAATGGCACCAGTCTGCGAAATCTCAGATTACTTCCACATTTTATGATGGCAGTGATATTAATAATGTCGTAACTAAAAACCTTCACTACCCCCTTCGCGAAATCAAAGCGCCGTTATTGTCACCACAGCTGTGTCGGCACAAACTTCGATTTTTCCCTCCCCATTCGCAAAAAGATGGTTATTGTAATAGGGTGGCTAGAAATTGTTCAATAAATCTAAAAACGGTGTAAAACCTTTTCATCGGGC
Source organism: Stenopsyche tienmushanensis (assembly GCA_008973525.1). Taxonomy (NCBI): domain Eukaryota; kingdom Metazoa; phylum Arthropoda; class Insecta; order Trichoptera; family Stenopsychidae; genus Stenopsyche; species Stenopsyche tienmushanensis. The sequence goes on from WACJ01000521.1 coordinate 1,254,727, forward strand.
CTACGACCACAGGTTAAGGCGTCGTCTGCGGTAAAGCTATACAAGAAAGTCAACATCCATTATTTTCGACCCAGATTAGTTCCATCGTTCACTTATAGACCCCATGCATTATCACGCCCCTTCTGTTGCTCGTGCTCGAAGCGAAAATCGAAAATAGCCCAAGAAGCTCTGTTTTCTCTGTTAATTACCACCATACCAAGCAAACAACTTGATGTTTGCACGAGAATGTATGTCGACAAAATCAAATATATGATGACATAAAATAAACATATCATCTTCGGCACGATGCAGGAAAAACCCTTTAGAGCATTTATCTAATTATGACGATCTGTTTTCTTGGCAGTCTCTTTAAGGTGCCGTTTCTTGTAATCTTGTTACTGAGATTTGACGCTGTGTAGCGTGGACGAATTATCAACCCCGCGATCGGTATGAAAGAACGATACCAATCACTTATTGTGCGCACACCGTTGTTGGTTCGGCAGTGGCGCGCTGTAGATGGGAATTGTGAAAAATAGTCGGATAGCCTTGGCTGCGGGAGGACGTCCGTCCAAGCGCAAGCGCGACCATCTCAGTGAAATTTTGCTCCGAGAGCGCCTACGCTTCATTGGTGTCAGAATCGGTGGGTCATGAATAGTAAGTCGTTATGCATTGGAGGCCTTATCCAAAGACCTAATGCAATTTTAAATTTAAATTCAAATATTTTATTTAAGATATGAAAAGTAAAGCGAACAACAATATCTTAGATCTAGTCTAAATTTTCCACAATAAATTTGTCAAAGTGCAAGCTTTCAGGAATATTCTGGATGGAAATATTTTTAACGTTTCCAGCATTATCAAATGAATTCTCGTCGGAGTTGTTTGTAATACGAATATAATACCATGGAATGAAATGCGTGCCAATTTTCATAAAATTGCAAGTAAATTGGATTCATATCATAGACCATCGATATTCGTTTCCAACGCAAAACCAATTACATTGCATACACTAATTGATTAATGGCATTAATAGAGTGCCGCATAGCATCACACATCGTATAACTATAAAGCAAGGCAAAAAATATTCATTTAAACTGAAATTTTCTGAAAAAAAAAGTATTATTCTGTGTAATAATTTCTATCGTTTTCTATAATGTTTCTATAAAGATTGAACAATTATTCAAATTGTCTTTTAATTCAGATGCTTGCTTATGACTTAAAAATATTATGATCTAAAGATGTAATATCAGATAATTAAGGTAGATATTGTAAAAAATCTCAAACAAAAATCCTGATTTTTTCTGGGTGATCTTAGATGCGCATTGTCATGTTGCAATATGTCTTCGATTTTTCTAATTCAGATTGGTGTTAAAATGTTTTTTTTATTAGTTTAGGTCTTGTGATTATTCTTCTCTGGTTTGGTAAGGATCTGACACCAATGAATTTATAGTGGCGTCGTCTAGTTTCAAAAGTCCCATCTATCTTCCGAAGAAAACTACCCAGTCTTTACATTCCTTATCGAGAAAATCACACTTTCAATACGCTCATCCAGGTGGCCCACTGGGTGAGTATTCCAAATGAATCTTGAAGATCATGCTACTTTCAATATCGAGTGAACGATGAAGTGAATGTAATCCCTTCATTTGAATCGATATTATATTTATTAATCCATGAAGTGTAAACATTTTCTTATATCGTACCGATGAAAAATGCTATGTTTGTTCGGCACCCCATTATTTTTTTCTGACGACACTTTTTAATGGGACGTTTTAAGCGCGGCGTCAACATTTTTTCAAAGATATTTATTCAGTGAAATTAGTTTATTTAGGTTAATTGAATTTTATCGCTTTTCATTCGGGCTTATTATTTTTCGAATTAATAACAACTATTATTAAATCGAACGGGGCGTGCTTTCGTATCGTGATTACATTTTAAATTGTGCAAATCTTTGTAGAATGTATACTCTGTACGTGGCACTATTTCAACCCCCTAGCGACGCAATTTGATTAATGGATATTTAGGCGTACCGTCTTGGGAGGATTCGCTTAATACGCGTTTGTGCTATTCATTAAATTGTTAACATGTCGCTCGGATATTTTTTGTGTTAATATTCGAGCTTTTTATATTCAGGATGTCTCTGGGCAGATCCTTAATTGGAATTTTAGATTTGAAGGCTATAAAAACGGCATATTTCCTGATTGTAGACTAGAGTCGGTTTATAGCCATAGAGGCGACCGCAATTGAGATGTTGAATGGATGAAATGCTCGTTGTGATTTTATCTTAATATGAGGGCCGTCCGGAAAGTAAAGTTATAACATTTATGCAGGATCAAAATATGCTTGTATTTAATTAAAATTCACAGGATGCTTGTGTCATAGACCTCCGCCGCCAGCCTTTTTTGAATTATTTTTTTCCTGTGGAAAGGAAATCTTGCATAAGTCAGGTTCTTACTGACTAAACCCCTTCCTTGTCATTCTCTTTCCCTTGGTATTATTTATCACATTGCTTCAGGGGGACAGGTAGTCTGCCCTTCGATATAGCCCTATTCTAGTGTTGGAGAGCTGCTCTACGTCTCACTCTCTCTCTCACTGCCCTCTTTGGCGGTCATCACTTCCTCTACAAATTCCCCCCAAAGACCCTAGTTCTTCTTGCTCACTATCATGCTGTGGACCATGTCTCCGGCTTTGAGCTCAGCTACTCCGAGTGCTTGTTTCAGCGTATTTCTCTGGAACATCCAAGCCTCACAGTTACCAATGGTGTGTTGAGCGTCGTCAACTTCCGCTTGATAGTGGTGGCACGCCTCTCCTTGTTTCCGGGTCCTCCACCGGCTTATGACCGATATTAGTCGGTGGGTCCATTTTCCTTTGCTGAACTGATCCCATCTCTGTTGCCAGGCTTCCCTCAGTTTCTGCTTGGGTTTTGCACGTTTTTTGGGATCTTCAAAGTCCAAGGTCCTCCTCTTTGCTTGACAGTCTATCGGGGGATTCCAGCGATCACGAGTACCGCCTCTTCAGATACTTCAGGGTGACTTAGAGTGCCCCTTACCGCTGGACCCTTGCCAGCTTCTTCCCGTTGCTTTTATATATGGGCGCAGGGCTCCGTACAGAAGGATTGAGTGTATGACTTCATTTATAATTCGTCTTCCATGCGATATTGAGCATGAGCCGTCCAATTTCACTGGCTACCTTCTACTTCTTGCACTCCATAATGATACCGAGGTATCGTAACGTTTTACTGTACTCAACCTCGTGTCCATCAACGACAAGCTGGTTTACCCTCGGTCTTCTCCATCTCTTGCAGACTATTGCCTCTGTCTTCTCTGCCGCCAGCTGCAGATAATTTCTTCACATCCATGCGTTGATTATGGCGAGGGCTTCATTTCCCTTCGCCTTTATTTCCCATGGATGACGAGCTATCACTAGTAGTGCAACATCATCCGCAAAGACAACGAGTTCTGCTCCTTCAGTCATCTTGGTGGTCAACAGCTGTTGTAAAGGATGTTCCATAGAGTGGGTCCCAGTACCAACCCCTGTGGCACACTCATCCCTAGTTTTCTTGTTGTGCCCGTCTCCTTGTGATGTATTTTGGATTCTGGAGTCTAGTGATACATCCACGTCTCATCCCCCGTCACAAGTCCAGAAAAGTTTTTCACTCCTGTGCAAAATTATCTAAAAATTCACGCACAGCGGTCACGCGATTTTGACGGTGCTCTGGTGTAAGCATTCTGGGTGCTCATCTCCCACTTGCCTCGTTGTGTGCATTAGTACGATCTTCTCTAAATAACCAAACCCACTTAGTGACATGTTGTCGACTAATCATATCACTACCAATAACTTCCAGGAACTTCCAATAGACATTCGCGGTGGTATTTTTCTGCAAAATAAAAAAAACGGATGACCGCGCTTATCTCACACAGTCGGGAGGTGGCGAGAACGTGCGACGACTTCTCCACAGGAAGAATTTACTGTGACTGAAAAAGATGACCGACAAACACGCGGGATCCAACTAACTAACCGTTAGGATCAGCCTCACAAGCCCTTATAACTTTACTTTTTAGATGACCCTCGTAGTTTTAGTATTCAGTACATATGCACAAATATCTCGACTGGCGAAGTTTGAATGCTCAAGAACGGCAATTAATAATGACAATACCCATTTGAAAACTTGCTTAATTAATTATTTCGCAAATTACCGGTACAATTTATATCCCATTGTTGCTGAGCAATCCTCAGGCATGGGAAATATTCATATTTCCACGCCCGGGGGAATATTCAACCCCTCGATGTCCGACTGTTATTTTTCAGCGCCATTAAAATACAATATTTATCGGGCTGAATTATATTCCGGGCTGAATTATATTCCGAGCTGAATTATATTTCGAGCCTGTACGACCGTCAAAACTTTCAAAATAAACACCATCGTGGAGGAACCAAAATAAATATTTTGGTTTCGAACGGGCGCTCCATCGAAGCTTGTGCTAATCAACGCGTGCGATTCGCTCATGCGAATCATTGCTCCGAAAATATAACCGATGGTTTCTGGTGGATGTGGTCGGTTTAGTCTTAAATTATGGAAATGGTTTGGAGATGTGCTCCGACGTTGTAATCGAACGTCCACTTTGCCGCGTATCTAATTTCAACTTTTTTTTTTGAAATATCACCATCAGTCGTTATTTATTGGTCGTCATCCCTTAGGGAAATTCGCTCATCCCCTAGCGCAGCTTGCGGTACTTAAGCAAATTTAATTTCGGATCGTTCGCGCTCGACACAATACGCCTCTAGGTTAATTGATATTCCTGCGACGTCGAAGTGCGGCGCCGAATGAATGATCGTTTTTTAATTTTCTCTTTTAAAAAAATCTTCCGAACATGATGGTTCGATTTTCAGAAGAACCTCATCCCCATCGCTACGCTCCCAATTCGATCCACAAATAAATTATAATCCAAATGCAGCATTGCGATTCTTGAATATGACACCGTGGCGTAGATAAACTCATCTTATCTCATTTAAATAGTATCATGACTCAGAAGTTCGGACTCGAACGTCTTGAATTCATATCTATAGTAAGGTACGTTTTAAATCTTGCAGTGAAATCAGCTCGTGAATCCCGCAGTTTACAAAACGATGCGCATAGCAGAACGGAAACGAATTTATCTATCACAGGGCAGAAATAAGGCATCAGTAAAGTTGTAGTTGTAAGTCGTGATAAGATAATACCGAGTGCATATGCATATATAAAATAGATACATGGAAAACACACCATGTGAAAAGGGAAAAAACAGAGAGTCGGGGGGTATTGGACCTACCGCTGAGGGTGATACCGATAGGATCATGGTAGCCCCCAGGAATGTATTTCTGCCGCAAAATGCCCTATAAGCCCTGAACTAGGAGGGAATAGCCACCAGGTCTGTGTGCCCAACCGGTCCGCTTCTCGAACCGCTGACACTGCGGAAGAGCGCCTCACGATCGGACGCCATGCCCAGACATGTCCACAAAACGTGGTCTGCGTCCATGTCCGAATCGCCGCATGGACACTCCGAAACTGGGGAGAGTTTAAACCTAAAAAACGAAGCCCTTAACCGCCCGTGCCCTGTGAGGAACTGGGACGTCCAGAAATCCGGAACGACCCAGCGGCAACGCAGGCGATTCCTAACCGAGGGGAAGAACTTTTAGAGGTGCTATCTAACGAAGCCTCTTTCGCGCGTCGACGAAGATCATCGAGCGCATCAGAGGAGTCTGCGTCGATCGGGATGCTCCTGCCACCGATTTCCGGGATTGCACCGTTTTCGGCGATGAACCTCCCCGCTCGACTTGGATCTCCAGATCCAGAGTCGGGGGTAGTTGCGGCTGCGGGAAGAAGTATTCTTTCGTCTGGAGACTCATTTGTAATCTCGTGACTGTCACCACTCCCTACATTTCCCTACGTCTGCCACCATCATTCCGCTCGGTTTTCGCGGCAGTAATGCAACCAAATTCATAAAATAATTATTTATTGAACGTATTTATGCAATTAGTCAAAAATCTTGTATAGTACCACCCTTTTGTTTCCAAGCCTGGATGTACTTTAGAGCCGATGTAACATGGGCCTGGATGTTTTCAAGTGTGTCCTAATTTCAGGACTTCTTTTATACGATGAAACAAAAACGCACGAGAAAGCCAACTCAGGGCTATAGATACGGCGGGAACCAATGGGGTATGGATCCTGGCCAGGTAGTCATCGCTTTTTGGGACGCATCTCTTATGGAACGTTCATGTATGTTGGCTGTGGGTATTGGGCAGACCATAAAACTTGGATTCCTACACACAGAGTCCTTTGGGTCGTTTTAGTTTTGATGCCGAGTGGCAGCCAACCATCTGAAGATCTCATTTACATTGAGGTGATTTAGCAGTCAAAGGGCATAGGTAGTTGAAGGGAGAAGATCCAAGATAGACAAAAACGACAGGATGCGTCGTCGATAGCTTGAACTCTCTCATAAGGCTGTATAAGATCGTCAGATATGAGACAATGATACAAAAAGAAAATAATTTTGATCACACAGGAAATTCTTCTTCGATTTATGCCATATTTGTGCAAGGATCCTTTTTGTATCGTTTGCTTAAAAATATCATTGTAGTGCTGCCAAAAGCAATTGATAGGAGAGGCTCACATTCATATCAGCTCCATCAAGTATTTGCCCCTTCATGTGCTCTATATTGGAGAAGAATAACCTCAAAACTTACTTATCCAGTGGGTCGTCTGGATAAATGTATCGAAGGGCGCTTTTGTAGTGTCTCAATAGGGAGCGTGGTTGGCCTTTTAATACTAAACAGCTTTCCTTAAAAGTTAAGTGAAAAGCTACTTGAGACGACCGTATCGATTTTAAAAGAAAAAGCTTTCTGGAAAATTTGGAGTCCAGTCTTTGCAAAAGCTATTGTTTTTTTGTTGTATTGTCGTCAATTATTTAATTTCGATATAAAAATGTCTAGTCGGTGGTTCCGAAGACGATTGTATAACTATTCTCGGTTAATTCAATTTGACTCGTGATAACGAATGCTAGAAATAGTTCATGCGGCATCCAAATAATCCTACTTTGATGGTCACTCTGATATGGACATTCTTTAAATTTCTGAATGACTTTAGCTGTACTGGGGTGCATTTTAATCCTAGATCACTAATAATTAGTCTCACAGACTACAGACTCGGAACGCATTCGACATGTATGCATGTTACCAAACCTTCCCTGCCCCGCTCATTGTTTGTACCCATCAATCGTCGTTACTTAATATGTAGTGACAGTGTAACTCAAAAATATGATTAGCGATCTAGTGAACTACGCTTAAATAACCCCGTTTATTATCGATGACTTTGTTTGTTTAGCCCGGACTAATTTAATCCGGGATGATTATATTCTGCATGAACCCGTTACATCGGGATTAACGCTAATACGATATTGCGATAAAAATATATTTTGATGAACGTTAATACAAATTTGTCGACGCTGTTTACTTCCTTCGCTAACGAAGGCCCCTGTATAAAGGCGTCCTGGGTTATTTGAAAAGTTTGCAACTTTAAACCGCATAAAAGGTAACGACTCTGACCCACATTCGTTTTAATCTTCCATGGATGGCAGGTCGTCCTGCCTTGTTGATCTTCTGTCCTGTTGAAACTTCATTCGTCCAATGCTGTGCGAACACCATTTTTAATGCCATTTTATTTCATTTAATGTACATTGTTTCCGGCACGCTCACAACGAAAGCCATCGACGTCAGTAGAAATCGATGAGCTTTAACATTATGCGGAAACGGAAAACGAGCTTTTTGTGTTTTTTTTTATGTTTGCATATATTTTCATGACAAATACGTTTCCCATTAAGGCCATTAGGCTTAAAACTAATAAAGGGGTAGAAGGTTTTTGGGGTCCTATTTTTGTTATTGCTGAGCAAATTTTGCGGCGACAATTGCTTAAGAGTTGACGTTGATTTATTAATTAGGCGCCCTTTTAGTTTACGGGAGTCTTCCATTAAGCCCGATGTAGTTAAAATATCTGCATCGCTTAGTATTTTACTCCCTATTGGAAGTTGTGCTTTAGTCTATTTTAATTAGTCTTGTTTGATACTAATTGTATCGATTTTGATTCAGTGCACACATTAATAAAACTCCTACATTATTATTTTATAGTGGTACCCGTAAAGATAATCGTTTTTTAAAGGAAATATTTGAAAGCTCATATATTTTTACAAAACATCATGGACTTTGAATGAAAATATTTTATAAGTCCATTTTTGACTTCGTTGTTAGTTTTGTAATTAAGCAGGAGGGACGACCTCCCGCAGCCAAGGCTAACCGACCACTCTTTCGACTCCCGCCTCCTGCGCGTCACTTCCCAACCAGTAACGGTACACGCTCAAGAAGCGATCGGTCGGTATGCAGATGCAATGTCTCCGCAGGGCCACAAGAGATGGCGCTGTTAAAATAACACATTGCACCTGAAGAGAGATGGAAGATGTCGCTGTAAACAGCGCTACTACGTGGGGATGGTAAATCGCCCATGCTACAATACCCTTGCAGTCAGGTTGGACTTCGGGGTCCGTTTTGATGATTTGATAACCATTAATTTTTGCGTCCATGATTGCAGTAAAGTAACCATTTCTCATATCCTGTTGTTAAATTTGAATTATACAAACACGACTGATAAAAGTGCAGCAACTAATCCTCGAAAATGGTCAACAAATAAAACGATTACCATTTCTGGTTTCCCTTATATGTTGGTATTATTTAAAATTACTGCGGTAGTGTGCACATAATAAAACTAATGTATACATAGGCATTAGTTTGTTTGAGCTATTGTGACGCTTGGGTCAAGTGACAACCCCCGGACTCGGCTCGATGTGATCCCAAGGGATGCAACTGTATACACTTTAGGATTATAAGGGATGGTATTTTTAAAACAAAAGCGTATAAGCTCTCTAATTGAACACAATGGCCACTGTAATATTCTCGTCAATGTATAAAATGCATAACATAATATTAGGATAAACAAAAAGTATTAACGTATTTATTAAAAAAAAAGTTGTTTGATTTTATTTTTGTAAAAATTCTGCGACCTAGAGCTGAAAAGTTTGAGATCCGTCAGCTGTTTCATTTTCATGAAACAGTGTTCGTTTCGTCGCTCGTTTTTGTTGTGTTCGCTCAATGCGTGCAGTGCCCATCCTACTCCATAAAATCCATCCTATTCATTTTACCGATAAGTTTTAAATAATCCCAATGGGAATCCAAGCGGGATTATTTGCTATTGCCACTTCGCCATAAATATTTTTAAGTGTTTTATTGGTTTTTGTGGCATTCCAACACAAATCAAAAAAGCAGCATACAGTGTCGAATGTGGATTTTGTTAGTTTCGGTTTTGGAAATCGCAACCTGAGTGAGTCCTTGTTATATTATGGCCACTCGCTGTTCCAAATGTATGATGAGCGTGTACTTCGACTATTTGGTTATAAATAACTTATGCGAAAATAAAATAATACCTAAAATGGCCTAGAAATCAACTTGCTTCTCATACAGCTTTGAATGTTTTAATTTTATAAACGTTCCCAAGGAATTTATTTTATTTATAGCTTTTGGGAGATAAGAAATAAAATTAAAAATCAGTAGTTATTTTGCTGTTGTATTTGTATCCAAGAAAGAAAGTTGTATGCTTCTACCTCTTCAATTTAGAATGCTGCATAAGCAGTTTTCGTCACGTCGTCCACCCCAATGGGCCACGGGGTGGATCTTCAATATCGTTCGTCGTTGACGTGACTTATCGATTTAAATAGGGTTCTCCTTAGAAATCCCTGAGAATAAACTTGACAATAAAGCGTTTCGCAATTTGGCTCAGAAAGCCGTTAATTTAATTGCGAAAAAGAGCATGTCGGCATAATGGAAGGTTTCGAGACCAACGCGGGTGTTATTAAATTTCGCTAGCAGTTGCAAACAAACCCTTACTGTAATTAGTCTTTGACAATCAAAACGATACGCAAATGTAAATGACTAAAGTTAGACAAAACTGTCAACTTGACAGCGAAACATATTCTTAATGTTCATTAATTCCAGCCTCCCCCACCTTCAATGTGGTTGTGTTTCGCAAATTAATTTTGGCGCTTCGATGAGATTGTTTTTCTTTTTTCAAGCGTGAAGTCATTTATTGCAAAATTCGCCACCGAAAGCCATTAAGCATATTAAAAAGTTTTGTCGGAGACCATGTGGCTTTTGAATCGACAAAGAAATTGTCAAGAGTATTGATTAAACATTATCGCGTTTTAAAAAGGTAATTGTGTCTATTTTGTGTCTACTGGGCGATAAAATGGCGTATTTTGTTAAAAGAAGTTTTGGAACAAAAATAACAAAAGTTTTACAATCCGAATTACATTACGGCTAATTTATTAGCTTAAAATGTAAAATACTGGGATTATATTGTAATGAAGCTTACGTTTTTTAAAGTCTTACCAAAATAACGATCGGAATTAATCGTAATTTTGATCAACGTTTACCTTGAACTTCATAAAAAAAATTATGCGGAAATTATTTTGTTTTTCAATATAGTTCGAGGCCCCTGAGGCTGTTGAAACGCTACAAGAAATGTTCAGAAACAACGAGGGTAGTCCTAGAAATACTCGGCACGGTGCATAGATGGGTGTTGTCGTATGTGTCGATGGGCGGGATTCGTGAAGAGTTATCAAATAGCCTTGGCTACGGAAGGACGTCCTTCCCGCGGCCAGATCTTTCTCTCGTAGTTAATAAAGAAGTTATCAAGACGAGATAGTCGGTCGGTCGGTTAAGAGAGTTTTTGGGTACTTATGAGACTACCCTCGTATATTATTCAAGGGAACAATACTGTCATTAAGTTATGGCTCCAAATTATACGGATGCAAAACGTAATAGGCGTCTTCTTCGACAGCTCAAGTCTCATGAATTGATCTTTATCGAGGGCTTAAATTAAAGCACTCGTGTTCCATTTTTTTTAAATTCTCAATAAAAGATTTTGGAAGATATGATATTTCCCACGTTCACAATCTGGGAATTGGCTTAGTGAACTTGAAAATGAACAGCACGTGCTGATCAAAGGCGATAGTTAAGCTCAAATTTTCATGAATCAATCATAATCCATTAAAGGCTAGACTTCTTTTGATAAACACAAAATTTAATATTGAATATCTTTAGGGGTGATAAGTCCATATCGAATGGATTATCTAAAAAAAAATGTATCAAAAAGACATTGGAGATTGGGTTGTAAATAATACACCCTCTGGCATCCAATGATCAAGAATATTACAATACAAAAATATGAGAAAAATTGTTATATTTTGGACGCTCTCTTCGAATTAAATTTCCGTTATTGCTAATTGCATTTATTCTATTATGACAAAACCTCTATTGTTTGCAAAAGCTCTCTAGAAAATACGAAAATCAAGCTATATTAGATGAATATAGCAGTGGTACCCAGAACTTTGTACCCAATTGTTCCAATTTTCATTGCAAGCTAAATGTAGTCTAACGAAGCTCTTTGATTTCCATCAACTCGTACGGAACGCGTACATTGAGTTATTTTACTTTCTCAGTGTTATTAACACTTTGATGAGTATGCACTCACTTGTTGAGTGCACACTAAAACAATCCATTGAGAGTATGCACGCACATGTGGGGTGTACCGCTCCACAGTGCTTCATTCTCAACGCCGTGTTTCTATTTCGATGACATTTCACATTGATGACATTTTTCAAATACGCCTTTTCACAACTGAAATCGGACATTTCATTTGGAAGCATAATTTTTTTCATAAATTTAGAAAAAAAATATAGCGAGCATTTTCCGAAATTCGAATAGATCTATTTTGAGTCTTGGTCTATCTTGCAAATAAATTTTGCTCATGTTTTTTCGTTAAATCCCTCCGAAGGTATGTTTATTGTAAATTTTGATATTTCCTATCTTCTCCGCCCTTCTACATGATGGAATATAGTATGTTAGCCTGAGGGTTGAAAACCTTCCAACCGGCGAATTCCTGAGAACTTTCCACACGACCTTACAATCTGTATGATCGCACATTTATTTGCACTAAGTTCAAAACAAATATTCCAAAACGTTCACCTGTGAACCTTTGTTTGTTCGAGGAAAAACTTTAGTACGCCATTCCAAAAAAAAAAATTAAATTAATCCAAATCCATAATAATCGTTATGCAAATTCAATATTTTAACACTCGGGAATCGTCTTCTTTTTTTTTACATAGGTGCCTAATATCACATTTGTGTTACGAGAAACGTTTTAGGTCATAATGGATTTACGAAACGAAAGCTTTCGCAAACAGGAGATAAGCTGATTGCAAAACGTTTCAAACGAGATGAATTATTCGCTTTTATCTAAAAACGTATCAAACGATGTTTGATTACGTAATTTGAATTTGGGAACTTTGAAGTAATTTAAACTTACATATCATTCATCCTTTGATATGCAGCAATAAGGCGTCGGTATTACAAAAAAT